>CAKXYN010000009.1:30000000-31323750 GCA_935064755.1 Tragelaphus eurycerus
CTACAGATGGTGACTGCAGCCATGAAATTAAAAGGCGCTTACTCCTTGGAAGGAAAGTTTTATGACCAACCTAGATAGCGTATTAAAAAGCAGAGACATTACTTTGTCAACAAAGGTCCGTCTAGTCAACGCTATGGTTTTTCCTGTGGTCATGTATGGATATGAGAGTTGGACTGTGAAGAAGCCTGAATGCCAAAGAATTGATGCTTTTGAACTGTGGTGTTGGAGAAGACTCTTGAGAGTCCCTTGGAATGCAGGTAGATCCAACCAGTCCATTCTGAAGGAGATCAGCCCTGGAATTTCTTTGGAAGGAATGATGTTAAAGATGAAACTCCAGTACTTTGGCCACCTCATGTGAAGAGTTGACTCATTGGAAAAGACTCTGATGCTGTGAGGGATTGGAGTCAGGAGGAGAAGGGGACAACAGAGGATGAGATGGCTGGATGGCATCACTGACTCCATGGACATGATTCTGAGTGAACTCTGGGAGTTGGTGATGGACAGGGAGGCCTGGTGTGCTTCAATTCATTGGTTCACAAAGAATCGGACACAACTGAGTGACTGAACTGAACTGATCTGATTCCTAAGTTTTTTATTCTTTTTGTTGCAATGGTGAATGGAATTGTTTCCTTAATTTCTCTTTCTGTGTTCTCACTATTAATGTATAGGAATTCAAGAAATTTCTGTGTGTTAATTTTATATCCTGCAACTTTACTATATTCATTGATTAGCTCTAGTAATTTACTAGAGTGGAATTACTGGTGGAATCTTTAGGGTTTTCTATGTAGAGAATCATGTCATCTGCAAACAGTGAGTGTTTTACTTCTTTTTCAATCTGGATTCCTTTTATTTCTTTTTCTACTCTGATTTCTGTGGCCAAAACTTCCAAAACAATGTTTAATAGTAGTGGTGAGAGTGGGCACCCTTGTCTTGTTCCTGACTTTAGGGGAATTGATTTCAATTTTTCACCATTGAGGGTAATGTTTGCTGTGGGTTTGTAATATATCATTTTTATTATGTTGAGGTATGTTCCTTCTATTGCTACTTTCTGGAGGGTTTTCATCATACATGAATGTTGAATTTTGTCTAAGGCTTTCTTTGCATCTATTGAGATAATCATTTGGTTTTTATTTTTCAATTTGTTAATGTGGTGTATTACATTGATGGATTTATGAATGTTGAAGAATCCTTGCATCCCTGGAATAAAACCCACTTGGTTATGATGTATGATTTTTTATGATCTTTTTAATGTGTTGTTGGATTTTGATTGCTAGAATTTTGTTGAGGATTTTTGCATCTATGTTCATCAGTGATATTGGCCTGTAGTTTTCTTTGTGTGTGTGTGTGGCATCTTTGTCAGGTTTTGGTATTAGGGTGATGGTGGTCTCATAGAATGAGTTTGGAAGTTTACCTTTTTCTGCAATTTTCAGGAAGAGTTTGAGTAGGATAGGTGTTCAGTTCAGTTCAGTTCATTTGCTCAGTCGTGTCTGACTCTTTGCGACCCCATGAATTGTAGCATGCCAGACCTCCCTGTCCATCACCAACTCCCAGAGTTCACCCAGACTCACGTCCATCGAGTCAGTGATGCCATCTAGGCATCTTATCCTCTGTCGTCCTCTTCTCCTCCTGCCCCCAATCCCTCCCAGCATCAGAGTCTTTTCCAATGAGTCAACTCTTCGCATGAGGTGGCCAAAGTACTAGAGTTAGTTCTTCTCTAAATTTTTGGTAGAATTCAGCTGTGAAGTTGTCTGGTCCTAAGCTTTTGTTTGTTGGAAGTTTTCTGATTATAGTTTCAATTTCCATTCTTGTGATGGGTCTGTTAAGATTTTCTATTTCTTCCTGGTTCAGTTTTGGAAAGTTGTACTTTTCTAAGAATGTGTCCATTTCTTTCAAGTTGTCCATTTTATTTTCATATCAGTTCAGTTCAGTTCACTTCAGTCACTCAGTCGTGTCTGACTCTTTGCGAACCCATGAATTGCAGCATGCCAGACCTCCCTGTCCATCACCAACTTCCGGAGTTCACTCAAACTCACATCCATCGAGTTGGTGATGCCATCCAGCCACCTCATCCTCTGTCGTCCCCTTTTCCTCCTGTCCCCAATCCCTCCCAGCATCAAAGTCTTTTCCAATGAGTCAATTCTTCGCATGAGGTGGCCAAACTAGTGGAGTTTCAGGTTTAGCATCAGTTCTTCCAGAGAACACCCAGGACTGATCCTTAGAATGGACCGGTTGGACCTCCTTGCAGTCCAAGGGACTCTCAAGAGTCAAGAGCCTTCTCCAACACTACAGTTCAAAAGCATCAATTCTTCAGTGCTCAGCTTTTTTAACTCTCACATCCATACATGACTGCTGGAAAAAAACATAGCCTTGACTAGATGAAACTTTGTTGGCAAAGTAATGTCTCTGCTTTTGAATATGCTATCTAGGTTGGTCATCATTTTCCTTCCAAGGAGTAAGCACCTTTTAATTTCCTGGTTGCAATCACCATCTGCAGTGATTTTGGAGCCCGCAAAAATAAAGTCTGACACTGTTTCCACTGTTTCCCCATCTATTTCCCATGAAGTGATGGAACCATATGCCATGATCCTCATTTTCTGAATGTTGAGCTTTAAGTCAACTTTTTCACTCTCCTCTTTCACTTTCATCAAGAGGCTTTTTAGTTCCTCTTCACTTTCTGCCATAAGGGTGGTGTCATCTGCATATCTGAGGTTATTGGTATTTCTCCTGGCAATCTTGATTCCAGCTTGTGTTTCTTCCAGCCCAGCCTTTCTCATGATGTACTCTGCATATAAGTTAAATAAGCAGGGTGACAATATACAGCCTTGATGTACTCCTTTTCCTATTTGGAACCAGTCTGTTGTTCCATGTCCAGTTCTAACTGTAGTCTCTTATGATCCTTTGTATTTCTGTGTTGTCTGTTGTTATCTCTCCATTTTCATTTCTAATTTTGTTAATTTGATTTTTCTTTGTTTCTTGATGAGACTGGCTAAAGGTTTGTAAATTTTATTTATCTTCTCAAAGAATCAGTTTTTGGCTTTTTTGATTTTTTAATGATCTCTTTTGTTTCTTCTGCATTTATTTCTGCCCTAATTTTTAAGATTTCCTTCATTCTGCTAACCCTGGGGTTCTTCATTTCTTTCTTTTCTAATTGCTTTAGGTGTAGAGTTAGGTTATTTAGTTGACTTTGTTCTTGTTTCTCGAGGTAAGCCTATATTGCTATGAACCTTCCTCTTACCACTGCTTTTACAGTGTCCCATATATTTGGGGTTGTTTTGTTTCATTTTCATTCATTTCTATGCATATTTTGATTTATTTTTTAATTTCTTCTTTGATTTGTTGGTTATTCAGTAGCGTGTTGTTCAGCCTCCATATGTTGCAATTTTTAGTAGTTTTCTCCTGTAATTGACATCTAATCTTACTGCATTGTTGTCAGAAAAAATGCTTGGAATGATTTCAAATTTTTTTGAATTTTCCAAGGCTACATTTATGGCCCAGAATGTGATTTATCCTAGAGAAGGTTCTGTTTGCACATGAGTAAAACTTAAAATTCATTGTTTTGGGGTGAAATATCCTATAGATATCAATTAGATCTAACTGATCAGTTGTATCATTTAAAATTTGTGTTTCCTTGTTAATTTTCTGTTTAGTTGATATACCCATAGGTGTGAGTGGGGTATTAAAATCTCCCACTATTATTGCATCATTGTTAATTTCCCCATTCATACTTTTTAGCACTTGTCTTACATATTGTCGTTCTCCTGTGTTGGCTGCATATATATTTATGATTGTTTATCTTCTTGGATAGATCCTTTGATCATTATGTAGTGTCCATCTTTGTTTCTTTTCACAGCCTTTGTTTTAAAATCTATTTTATCTGATATGAGTATTTTTACTCCTGCTTTCTTTTAGTCTCTATTTGCATGGAATATTTTTTTCCAGCCCTTCACTTTCAGTCTGTATGTATCTCTTGTTTCAAAGTAGATCTCTTTTAGACAACTTATATATGGGTCTTGTTTTTTATCCATTAAGTCAATCTTTGTCTTGGTTAGGGCATTCAACCCGTTTACATTTAAGGTAATTATTGATAAGTATGATCCCATTGCCATTTACTTTATTGTTTTGGGTTCGAGTTTATACAACCTTTCTGTGTTTCCTGTCTAGGGAAGATCTTTAGGATTTGTTGGAGAGCTGGTTTGGTGGTGCTGAATTCTCTCAGCTTTTGCTAGTCTGTAAAGCTTTCAATTTCTCCTTCATATTTGAATGAAATCCTTGCTGGGTACAGCAATCTAAGTTGTAGGTTATTTTTTTTTCCATCACTTTACATATATCCTGCAGTTCCCTTCTGGCCTGAAGAGTTTCTATTGAAAGATCAGCTGTTATTCTTACGGGAATCCCCTTGTCTGTTATTTGTGTTTTTCCCTGCTTTTAATATTTGTTCTTTGTGTTTGATCTTTGTGAATTTGATTAATATGTGCCTTGGGGTGTTTCGCCTTGGGTTTATCCTGTTTGGGACTCTCTGGGTTTCTTAGATTTGGGTGATTATTTCTTTCCCCATTTTAGGGAGGTTTTAAACTATTATCTCCTCAAGTATTTTCTTATGGTCTTTCTTTTTGTCTTCTTCTTCTGGAGCTCCTATGATTCGAATATTGGGACGTTTAATATTGTTCCAGAGGTCTCTGAGGTTGTCCTCATTTCTTTTAATTCTTTTTTCTTTTTTCCTCTCTGTTTCATTTATTTCTACCATTCTATCTTCTACCTCACTTATCCTATCTTCTGCCTCCGTTATTCTACTGTTGGTTCCCTCCAGAGTGTTTTTGATCTCATTTATTGCATTATTCATTATATATTGACTCTTTTTTATTTCTTCTAGGTCCTTGTTAAAGCTTTCTTGCATCTTCTCGATCCTTGTCTCCAGGCTATTTATCTGTAACTCCATTTTGCTTTCAAGATTTTGAATCATTTTCATTATTATTATTCGAAATTATTTATCAGGTAGATTCCCTATCTCTTTCTCTTTCGTTTGGTTTGGTGGGTATTTATCCTGTTCCTTTACCTTCGGGGTTTTCTCTGCCTTTTCATCTTGCTTATATTGTTGTGTTGGGGTGGCCTTTCTGTATTATAGAAGTTTGTGTTTCCTCTTTATTGTGGAGGTTCCTTGCTGTGGGTGGGGTTGGACGGGTGACTTGTCAAGGTTTCCTGGTTAGGGAAGCTTGTGTGGGTGTTCTGGTGGGTGGAGTTGGATTTCTTCTCTCTGGAGTGCAATAACCTGTCCAGTAATGTGTTTTGAGATGTCACTGGGTTTGGTGTGACTTTGAACAGCCTGTATATTGAAGCTCAAGGCTATGTTCCTGTGTTGCTGGAGAATTTGCATGGTATGTTTTGCTTTGGAACTTATTGGCCCTTGGGTCATGTTTGGTTTCAGTGTAGGTATGGTAGCATTTGATAAGCTCCTATCAATTAATGTTCCCTGGATTCAGGAGTTCTCTGGTGTTCTCAGGATTTGGACTTAAGCCTCTTGCCTCTGGTTTTCAATCTTATTCTTACAGTAGCCTCAAGACTTCTCCATCTATACAACACTGATGATAAAACATCTAGGTTAATGATGAAAAGTTTCTCCACAGTGAAGGACACCTGGAGAGGTACACAGAGTTACATGGAGAATAGAAGAGGGAGGAGGGAAATAGAGGTGACCAAGAGAAGAGGAGGAATAAAAAGGGGAGAGAGCAAGCTAGCCAGTAATCACTTCCCTATGTGCTCTCCACAGTCTGGATCCTTACCCTTACCAGTGCATCCTGTGCCTCTCTGCCCAGCCCCCACTTGCTAGTGGGGGATGCACATGTCTGGGCTGCTTCTTCACTGGGAGTTGCTGTTAGGTACATAATCTGTGGGTTTTATTTCTTTATTTATTTTTCCACCCAGTTATTTTGCCCTCTGAGATTCCAAGGCTCGCCACAGACCCAGAGTGTTTTCCTGGTATTTGGAAACTTCTCTCTTTTTTAAGACTCCCTTCCTGGGATGCATCTCTGTCCCTACCTCTTTTGTCTCTCTTTTTGTCTTTTACATTTTGTCCTACCTCCTCTTGAAGACAATGGGCTGCCTTTCTGGGTGCCTGATATCCTTTGCCAGCATTCAAAAGTTGTTTTGTGGAATTTGCCCAGTGTTCAAGTGTTCTTTCAATGAATTTATGGGGGAGAAAGTGGTCTCCCTGTCCTAGTTCTCTGCCATCTTAGGACCGCCTCCGCTAATTCTCTCTTACTTTAATCACTATATGGATGAAAAATAGTGAAGTTATGAGGAAAGGAATTATAAATCTTTAATGCACACTAAAATCTAAAGTTAAATTTATGTAATATTAATATGTATATCTACCTAACATTAATAATTATTTATTAAATAATAAAAGTTAATGACTGCTTTTGAAATGTTTATTATAACAGATGTAACTTTCAGGGAGATATATTTTAATATACATTTATATATTAATTTTATATATATCTGAATAAAAATTACTGAAAATTTAGTAGCATTAAACAACATATAATATTACTTTAGAATTTATCTTAGTCAAGGAAACTTGGGACTATTTTAAAATTCTGTCTAGGAAAATCAAGGGCCTTTAAAGTATTAATTTAAGTCCTTAAATATTACATTATTATGATTTCATTTACTTTAACAAAGACATATTATTTAAATAAAACATTTACTTATTTTACTGTTTTCTTGAGTGAATACATTTTAATTACAGAGAAAATATCTGGAATTCTATATTATATATATATACACATTATACATATATTTAAATAGTTTATATGGAGAGTTAAATAGACACAAGACAAATTATTTTACAAATCATTTCTGCAATCTTATTTTATCCTAGTTACTTCATACTAATGGCATAATATGTCACAAAAATATAAAATTGTTATAATTTTTACTGCTAATTACATAGCATATCCTATTGAATATTCACTATATTTATAAAACAAACAGATGTTTAATAAGGGATATCCAGTGTATCTTTACTTTGGTGTGAATAATTTAATTCACTAATACAGTCAAAATTTTTATGAAATTAAAAAAAAAAATCCTAAGTTAAATTCTAATATGGTGCTACTCCTAAAGATATGAAAAAAAATTATATACATATACATTTAAATCCACTATACCACTAAGGCGGAGAAGGCAATGGCACCCCACTCCAGTACTCTTGCCTGGAAAATCCCACGGATGGGGGAGCCTGGTAGGCTACAGTCCATGGGGTCGCTGGGAGTCGGACATGACCGAGCGACTTCACTTTCTCTTTTCACTTTCATGCATTGGAGAAGGAAATGGCAACCTACTCCAGTGTTCTTGCCTGGAGAATCCCAGGGACGGGGAAGCCTGGTGGGCTGCTGTCTATCGGGTCACAAAGAGTTAGACATGATTGAAGTGACTTAGCATAGCATAGCATAGCATAGCATAGCATACCACTAAGGAAATTAAACTATGAAATATAACCTCAATTACAAAGAGGTGAAGAAACTGCTCATATCAACGTCACTCAGAACTATAATAGGTCATAAAGGAATTTTCATACTTAAATAACTATTTCAAGCTTATTCTACTCATCTGAGAACTTTTATCATAGATACTTAATTTTATAGTTCATCTAATCCAACTTCCTAATTATTAAAGGTGGAAACCAGGTCATGTCTTAGAAAAATTAAGTGACTTGCAAATTGTTGCTTTACTAATGTAGAAATTAGAAGTATGTTAAGTCAGGGTCTCTTAACTCAAGACCCATTGCTCTTCCTCTACATTAAATTGCTTTCTCCACTTCCATTCTAATACAAAGATACTCATCCTCCTTTTGAAAAGTTGCTTTAATTTTAAACACTAATAAAAAAAAAAACTGTAATACTATACTAGTGCTCTATAGTTTGAATCCATGCCACCATCATACATATATACTTTGGTATGAATTATGTGATAATTTAAGCATACTCTGAGCCTGATATCTTAAAAATGTGAAAGATCAAGTTTTGTTTTTGTTTTTCGCTAAAATTAACCTCTAGAATATAATAAAATAATTCATCAGATGTGGACGTAGTACTAGTAAAACTATTGTTTAAAGAAGTACAAATGGAAATAACTACAATGTCCTTTAAATAGATATTTGAATAATGAGAGATTTATTGGGTAAAATATTAATTCAAATATTCCACAAGAACTTACTGAGTACCAATACACCAGGCCATCTAATAAGCTTTGAGATAAATTCATATGCACTCTCTCCTCAGTTGATTGACAATCTGATCCTCTAACCTAAACTAACTGACTCAAAAGAGAATTCCCAATAAAATTATGTGAGATTGAAAAAGAAGGTTTCAGTTTGATAAAATAACAAGTGAGAAGTTTCCCAGCTAGAGAACAGGTGACTGGGAAATTTTTGTGTGTCTGTATTACATAAAGGGCCTTAGGTCAACAGGTAAAAAAGTCATAGTGCTATGGCATGAATGTTTGTGTTGCACCAAAATTCGTATGTTGAAATTTGAACTCCAATGATGATATTAGGAAATGGACCTTTAGAAGGTACTTAGGTCACAAGAAGCGAGCCCTTATAAATGAGATCAGGGTCTTAAAAAGAGGCCCGAGACAGCTTCTTTGCTGCATTCACGTGTGTGTGTGTGTGTGTGTGTGTGTTCAGTTACTAAGTCATGTCTGATAATTTACGACCCCAAGGACTGTAGCATGACAGGCTTCCCTGTCCTTCACTGTTTCCTGGAGTTTGCTCAAATTCATGTCCATTGAGCTGGTGATGCCAAACAACCATCTCATCCTCTGTCATCCCCTTCTCCTTCTGCTTTCAGTAATTCCCAGCATCAGAGTCTTTTCCAGAGAGTCGGCTCTTCACATCAAAGATTCGCAATGTAGCTTCAGCTTGAGTATCAGTCCTTCCAATGAATACTCAGTCTTAATTTCTTTTAGAATTGACTGGTTTGATCTCCTTGCTGTCCAAGGGACTTTCAATAGCATTCTCCAGTACCACAGTTTGAAAACAAATTCTTTGGCATTTAGCCTTCTTCATGGTCCAGCTCTCACACCCATACATGGCTACTGGAAAAGCATAGCTTTGAATACAGACCTTTGTCTGCAAAGTGATGTCTTTTTAATACACTGTCTGGGTTTGTCATAGCTTTTCTTCCAATTCACCATATGAGGATATAAAAAAATAGTCTGAGGCCCAGAAGAGGGCTCTCACCTGATTATATTGGTACCCCGATCTCAGATTTAAAGCCTCTAAAATTGCAAGCATAAAATTCTGCTGTTTATAATTTACCTAATCCATGGTATTTTGTTAAAGTAGCCCAAATGGACTACTATATTAATTAATAGAATGCATATTTGAGAAGTTTTGAGTTTATCTAAAATCAAAGAGAATGTTAAACAAGAAAGTGCCACGATCAGTTTTTAAATAATTTCTTAGATGTACAGGGAAGTATAAATTAGAGAGTAGTGGAAGGAACAGCAATTAAGTGGTAGTAGTAATTTCAGAGGAAACTCATTTTTGAAAACTCTAATGCCATTGAGGGTCAAGAAAAATAATTAAATCTATGTCCTCTCTTCATTAAAGGAGGGGAAAAGGTCAAGTTCACCTTTTAGGTTTCACCACAAGCTACTACTTGGTTTATGGTAGTTTTCATTAATAAGATTTGCAAATCACAATGAACAGTTGAACTACAAAGGTAAGATGAATTTTCATAGGCAGCTTATACCAATTTTCCCAAATAGAAGCAATTCATGTAGATTTTATAGAAGAATGTTGAGTGAATTTCTGAGTAGTATCATGATTTAAAGAAAAATTACACATAAAATGTGTAGATTTAATATAGTTAAGTATACAGTGACATAAAAATACTGCAAATATGTATCTATGGTATAATACATAGAAGAAAAGTGCCAGAAAAAGATACAACATATTAGCACTGTTTATGATAAGGTTATAAATTCTATTCACTTTCATTATATTTATTCTCAAAATTTGACCCCTATACACTTTGTTAGTAAAAAATAAAGTTTAAACATTTAACATAAGACACTCTGATATATATCAGATACCCTGTTCTTGTGTACTAAACAATAACAAAAAGACCTGCACCTTGCCATTTCATCTTACTGTACTGTTTTTCACTAATGTTCATTTTAAAGGCATCTTATCTATATTTTAGAGATCATAATATGATAATTTCACAGCACATGCTGTGATGAACTGAAATGGGATGAGATTGCTTCACTCAAAAATCTGACTCAGATGCTGCAACTATGGTAGACTTAGGAAACCTCTCTATGTGGACCCTAAACTGTGACAAAACACCATGGACAGAACTGACCCTTATTCGATCCATTGAGTTTTCCTACTAAACACCCAGAATTGCCAGTTATCCATGCCTTGAGGTGGAGAGAGGAAGTTAGGAGTTGAGAGGGGATACTCTTTCAAGGATGGATGCTGACAAGAATGGACTTCCCTGATTGCTCAGCAGTAAGAGTCAGCCAGCAATGCAGGAAACGCAGGAGGTGAGAGTTCTACCCGTGGGCTGGAAAGATTCCCTGGAATAGGAAATGGCAACCTATTCCAGTATTCTTGCCTGAAAATTCCAATGGACAGAGAGCCTGGAGGGTTACAGTCCAGAGGGTGGCAAAGAATCAGACAGGACGGAGTGACTGAGCATGAACACAACACTACTTACTCCTCTAATAAATATTTTTAACTTTACCTCTATCTTGTGTTTTATATATTTTCATATCAGCATTTGATTTCTTGTCAGATAACATCAGGCCTCCACAAAGTCCTATAGCTTTTAAATATATATAACTTTCTTTTCTTTTTAAATTTTTTTAAATTATGAAAGTATAATAACATATTTACAGGAGACAGAAAAATATAGAACAAGGTTACATATATTTGCACTATTACAATTGTTTTTAAGTATATAAATTAAGATTTTTAATTGGAGTTTTAGTATCAAACTCTCAAAAATTAGTAGAATGAATATACAGAGAAATAGAAGGATAGAGTAGACCTGAAATGCACAATGAACCAATTCAACATAATTAAGAAATTTTCACACAACAGCAAGATATAAATTCAAGTTCTCAAAGACTGTAAACTAGGAAACACTGGAACTTATCCAGAGACAAAAAACAAGGTGCAAAATTTCATAATCTAAAAGTAAATATTAATTAAGGAGCCTTGGACTCCAAGAAAATCCAACCAGTCCATCCTAAAGGAAATCAGTCCTGAATATTCATTGGAAGGACTGAAGCTGAAGCTGAAATTCCAATCTTTTGGCCATCTAATGCAAAGAACTAACTCATTGGAAAAGACCCTGATGATGGGAAAGATTGAAGGCAGAAGGAGAAGGGGACAGCAGAGGATAAGATGGTTGGATAGCATCACTGACTCAATGGACATGAGTTTGAGTAAACCCCGGGAGTTGACGATGGACAGGGAGGCCTGGCATGCTTCAGTCCATGGGGTCACAGAGTTGGACATGACTGAGCAACTGAACTGAACTGAAAGGTAAACATATATATCTTTCTTTAGCAATGTCTAAGGTACAGACTCGTTGGCAACAATTCTCAAGGATATGTATAAAATTAGATGATTTTCAAAGAGAACCTACATATATTAATATTTGTGAGATAAGCTGCTCAAGGATTCTGTCATGTTCAGCAAAAAAAAAAAAAAAAAAATTCTAACAGCTATATGTACATGTAATACATTAAAAATGTAATCATTATGGTGACAAATGCACTCACTGAAGAGCCAGAACTAATTATGAATTTTAAAGCAGGTAACAAAAAGAGATAAAGACAGAGAGAGAACCCAGATGTATTAAAATAAATCTAGTTCAAGTAAACAACTAACAAAAGTATTAGTATTCTGTAGCTCATGATTTATGCTTCCTATGAAGCTCATTTAGTGAAAAGTTTCAACAAGTAAGGTACTTTGTATATGAATGCAACAATTTATGTTTCATAAGTAAAAACCTGAGGCAAGCTTTAGCAGCTAAAGCTAAAATACTATGCAGCTACTTGGAGAAGGCAATGGCACCCCCACTCCAGTACTCTTGCCTGGAAGTTCTCATGGACAGAGGAGCCTGGTAGGCTCCAGTCCATGGGGTCGCTAAGAGTCAGGCACAACTGAGTGACTTCACTTTGACTTTTCACTTTCATGCATTGGAGAAGGAAATGGCAACCCACTCCAGTAGTCTTGCCTGGAGAATCCCAGGGACAGAGGAGCCTGGTGGGCTGCCATCTATGGGGTCGCAGAGTTGGACATGACCGAAGCGACTTAGCAGCAGTAGCAGCAGCAGCAGTGTTGTGTAAAACCAGAAAATATAATGCCTTACAAATGACTGAATGATAATATTGTAGAATGCAGACTGCGTATCTTAAAAAATTAGAAGTATCAATACAAATAATTTCAGACATTCATCATGTGTTCATTTAAACAAAATATTCAATAGAAAAATGTAAAGCATACATTTTTATACCCCTCTCCTACACAGTTGTATTTAATCATTTTCTTTATTTTGGCACTCTGGGGAATGCAAAGGTGAATTTAGAGTTTTACTAGTGCTACAATCATTGGAGAGGTTTGTATCAAAATAAGTCTCTTCAGATTATAAATACTGAGTGAATTTTGAGAAGAGGGATGTTAATGAGAATTCAGGGCTTGAAGAAGACTTCGTGGGACTGGCCAGCCAGTTTTAAAGGAAGAATGGATAAATGTAGGTGAGGTCTTCCATGAGAAGAGATTTTGGAAATGTGCTGAAATTAAGCTTTACTGCAGCTTTTAATGGGAACGAAGGAGAATGCTTAAGTTAATTCATAGTTCAAGTGGTCAGGATAACTTGAAAAAAACTTTAAATTTTGACTCAGTAGCAGATATAGAGTCTGTATAGTTCAAATTAAGATATTAATACTAAAAACATGATACAATAGAAATATTAGCTGGAATGTTCATTTTAACTTATATATTCTAATTATTATATAATATTTTAATTCATAAATAGACAACAATTTGCATATAGCTTTTGATGAATATTTCAGTTGCTTCCAGTTAGGCATATTGTGAACAAATCTGCCATAAACATAGGTTTTTGCTACACATTTGTTTTCATATGACCTCCAGAGTAAGGTAGGGTATGGGTGAGTTAACAACAGAAATTGTTGCATGCCTAATAAAGTCCTCTGTTATTTTTCGAAACATATATGCTATTTTTTTCTGAATAACTGGAGAGTAGATTACTTACATGATACCTCTTAGTAATTAGCATTTATTTTCTACAACCACTGCAATTTCTGATATTGACAAAATAGTACCCAGAAATTTTCCAAATGAATATTGTATATATCTTCAAATCATGAGGATTCCCATTTATTCATATCCTCATGGTATGTGAGTGTGAGAGTCTGTTTATGCTTATTATTGTTCAGTCGCATAGTTGTGTCTGACTCTGCAACACCATGGACTGCAGCACACCAGGCTTCCCTGTTTTTCACCATCTCCTGGAGCTTGCTCAAATTCATGTCCACTGAGTTGGTGATGCCATTTAATCATCTTGTCCTCTGTTTATGGGTACTGCAATATATTCTGATCAGTATATTGTAGTATCTTATGGTTTTAGTTTATATCACTTTATTTTAAATAATAATAGTAAGAACATTTTAATAAGTTAATTGGATATTATGGTTTTCCATTTTGTTATGTACTTTATAAAATTTTGATTTCCAAAAAAAGCAGAACCTGAAATAAAGATCTGAGTTCATGTAGTTTATTTGAAAAGTGATTAAAGGAAGGCTTGTGAAGATGGGAGAGTAAGAAGAGAGGAGCAAGAAAAGACACTAAGACCTGTGTAAATTAAGGGGTTAATGTTATAGAAAAATAGAAATCAATCCACTAGTCACTGAGAACACAGTCTAAAAAATACACATTTAGGCTCAACTAATTTGAGGTCTAGAGTAGGTACAAGAATGTTCTCCAAAAATGTCTGTGCTCTAATTCCAAGGATCTGTGACTATTTTTCGTTATGTGACAAGAGAGAATTAAATTTCAGATGGAATTGCATTTACTAACCAACTAACCTTGATATAAGGAGATTGCTCTTAACTATTCAAATGGACACACTGAAATGGGGATGAGTGAGGCTGAAGTGTCAGAATCAAAGATGTCATCATGACAATGTGTCAAACAGCTACTGCTGCCCATGAAGATGGAAGGAACCACACACTAAGAAACACAGGCAGTATCCAGAATCTGGAAGAGGCAAGGAAATGGATTGTCCCTCAGAATCCCAGATGGAACATATCACATACAACATTTTTAATCTAGTAAGATGTGTTGTGTACTTCTGCTTGCAGAATTGTAAGATAATAAACTTTTATTATTTTAAGGCACTATGTTTATGGGAGAGGATTGGGTTAGCCAAAAAGTTCATCTGGATTTTTCTGTAAGATTTAAGCCAATCCAATATTACAGCATGGCACCCCACTCCAGTACTTTTGCCTGGAAAATCCCATGGAGGGAGGAGCCTGGTGGGCTGCAGTCCATGGAGTCGCTAAGAGTCGGACACCACTGAGCGACTTCACTTTCACTTTTCACTTTCATGCATTGGACAAGGAAATGGCAACCCACTCCATTGTTTTTGCTTGGAGAATCCTAGGGATGGGGGAGCCTGGGGGGCTTCCCTCTATGAGATCGCACAGAGTCGAACACCACTTAGCAGCAGCAGCAGCAATATTACAGCAGCAATACAAACTAACACAAGAGCTTGTATTAAGAAAACCAATGGACATTAAAATAATCATATTTGATACTTTTAAGTTAAAATTTACCATTTAAACTTGCACAATAGAGTCAATATCAATGACACATGTTATTATTTAATTTTGCTTGCATTACAAATACTTTTTCAGTGAGTTCAGTCACTCAGTCCAGTCTGACTCTTTGTGACTCCATGGACCACAGGATGCCAGGACTCCCTGTCCATCAATAACTACCAGAGCTTGGTCAAATTCATGTCCATCGAGTCGGTGATGTCATCCAACCATCTCACACTCTGTTGTCCCCTTCTCCTCCTGACTTTGATCTCCTTGCAGTCTAAGGGACTCTGAAGAGTCTTCTCCAACACCACAGTTCTAATGCATCAATTCTTCAGTGCTCAGCTTTATTTATGGTCCAAATCTCATATCCATATATGACTACCAAAAAACCATAGCTTTGACTAGATGGACCTTTGTCAGCAAAATAATGTCTCTGCTTTTCAATATGCTGTCTAGGTTGATCATAGCTTTTTTTCCAAGGAGCAAGCCTCTTTTAATTTCATGGCTGCAGTCACCATCTGTAGTGATTTTGGAAACCCCAAAACTGAAATCTCACTGCTTCCATTGTTTTCCCATCTATTTGTCATTAAGTGATGGGACCAGATGCCATGATCTTAATTGTCTGAATGTTGGGTTTAAGGCAGCTTTTTCACTCTCCACTTTCAATTTCATCAAGAGGTGCTTTAGTTTTCTTGGGAATGGTCTTGATCACTGCCTCCTGTACAATGTCATGAACCTCTGTCTATAGTTTTTCAGGTACTCTATCTATTGTATATAATCCCTTGAATCTATTTGTTACTCCCACTGTATAATCATAAGGGATTTGATTTATGTCATACCTGAATAGTCTAGTGGTTTTCCCTGCTTTCTTCAATTTAAGTCTGAATTTTGCAATAACAAGTTCATGATGTGAGCCACAGTCAGATCCCAGTCTTGCTTTTACTCTCTGTATAGAGCTTGTCCATCTTTGGCTGCAAATGATACAATCAATCAGATTTTGGTATTGATTATCTGGTGATGTCCATGTGTAGAATTGCCTCTTGTGTTGTTGGAAGAGGGTGTTTGTTATGACCAGTGCATTTTCTTGGCAAAACTCTGTAAGCCTTTGCCCTGCTTCCTTTTCTACTCCAAGGCCAGATTTGCCTTTTACTCCAGGTATCTCTTGACTTCCTAGTTTTGCTTTCCAGCCCCTATAATAAAAAGGATATCTTTTTAGGGTGTTAGTTCTAAAAGGTCCTTTAGGTCTTCACAGAACCATTAAACTTCAGCTTCTTCAGCATCACTGGTTGGGGCATAGACTTGGCTTACTGTGATATCGAATGGTTTGCCTTGGAACAAACAGAAATCTTTCTGTCATTTTTGAGATTGAACCCAAGTACTACATTTTGGACTCTTTTACTGACTATGATGGCCACTCCATTTCTTCTAAGGGATTCTTGCCCACAGTAGTAGATATAATTGCCATCCATCTGAGTTAAATTCACCCATTCCAGTCCATTTGCATTCACTGATTCCTAAAATGTCAATGTTCACTCTTGCCATCTCCTGTTTGACCACTTCTACTTTACTGTGGCTCATGGACCTAACATTTCAGGTTCCTATACAACATTGTTCTTTACAGCATTGGACTTTACTTCCATTACCAGCCAAATCTACAACTGGTCATTGTTTTTGTTTTGGCTCCATCTCTTCATTCTTTCTAGAGTTATTTCTCCACTCTTCTCCAGTAGAATTTTGGGTACCTACTGACCTGGGAAGTTCATATTTAAGTGTCATATCTTTTTGCTTTTTCATACTGTTTATGGGGTTCTCAAGGCAAGAAAGTTGTAGTCTGCCATTTCCTTTTCGGTGGACCGCATTTTGTCAGAACTCTCCACTATGACCCGTCTGTCTTGCGTGGCCTTACATGATATGGCTCATAGTTTCATTGAGTTAGGCAAGGCTGCTGTTCATCTGATCAGTTTGTTTAGTTTTCTGTGATTGCAGTTTTCATTATGTCTGTTCTCTGAGGGATAATGATAAGAGGCTTTTTGAAGCTTCCTGATGGGAACTATGGGGAAAACTGGGTCATGTTCTAATGGGCAGGGCCATGCTCAGTAAATCTTTAATCAAATTATTTAATTTTCTGTTGATGGAAGGGGCTGTGTTCTCTCCCTGTTGTTTGACCTGAAACCAAACTATGGTAGAGATAATGAAGATAATGGTGACCTCCTTCAAAAGATCCGGTGCATACACTGCCCCATTCAGTACCCCTGATCTTGCAGCAGGTCACTGCCAATCTACACCTCTGCTGGAGACTCCTGGACACTCACAGGCAAGTCTGGGTCGGTCTCTTTTGGGGTCACTGCTGTTTTCTCCTGGGTCTTGGTGCACATGAGGTTTTGTTTGTACCCTCCGGGAGTCTGTTTCTCCAGTCTGTGTAAGTTCTAGTGGCTCTCAGATCAGATCAGATCAGATCAGTCGCTCAGTCGTGTCTGACTCTTTGCGACCCCATGAATCACAGCACGCCAGGCCTCCCTGTCCATCACCAACTCCCGGAGGACACTCAGACTCACATACATTGAGTCAGTGATGCCATCCAGCCATCTCATCCTCTGTCGTCCCCTTCTCCTCCTGACCCCAATCCCTCCCAGCATCAGAGTCTTCTCCAATGCGCCAACTCTTTGCATGAGGTGGCCAAAATACTGGAGTTTCAGCTTTAGCATCATTCCTTCCAAAGAAATCCCAGGGCTGATCTCCTTCAAAATGGACTGGTTGGTTCTCCTTGCAGTCCAAGGGACTCTCAAGAGTCTTCTCCAACACCACAGTTCAAAAGCATCAATTCTTCAGCACTCAGCCTTCTTCACAGTCCAGCTCTCAAATCCGTACATGACCACAGGAAAGAACATAGCCTTGACTAGACGAACCTTTGTTGGCAAAGTAATGTCTCTGGTTTTGAATATGCTATCTAGGTTGGTCATAACTTTCCTTCCAAGGAGTAAGCGTCTTTTAATTTCGTGGCTGCAGTCACCATCTGCAGTGATTTTGGAGCCCAGAAAAAGAAAGTCTGACACTGTTTCCACTGTTTCCCCATCTATTTCCCATGTAGTGATGGGACCAGATGCCATGATCTTCATTTTCTGAATGTTGACCTTTAAGCCAACCTTTTCACTATCCACTTTCACTTTCATCAAGAAGCTTATTAGTTCTTCTTCACTTTCTGCCATAAGGGTGGTGTCATCTGCATATCTCAGGTTATTGATATTTCTCCCAGCAATCTTGATTCCAATTTGTGTTTATTCCAGTCCAGAGTTTCTCATGATGTACTCTGCATATAAGTTAAATAAACAGGGTGACAATATACAGCCTTGACGTACTCCTTTTCCTATTTGGAACCAGTCTGGTGGCTCTACTGTGGGGTTAATGGTGACCTTCTCCAAGAGTGCTCCATGTCTGCAGCACCCAGCACCCCTGCTCCTGTGGCATGCCACTGCTGACCTGTACTTCCACAGGAGACACTCAAGCACTCAAAGTCATGTCTGGCTAAGTCTATGTGGGGTCTTCTGCTGCACACAAATTTTTGTTTGAGCCCTCTGAGCATCTCTGGCAGATATGGAGTTTGATTCTAAATGAGATTTTGCCCCTCCTACCATCTTTTGGGGGCTTCTCCTTTGCCTTTGGATAGGGGTATCTTTTTTTGGTGTGATCCAACATTCTCCTGTTGGCATTGTTCAGCAGCAAGTTGTAATTTTGAAGTTCTTACTTGATGTCAAATGAAAAATAATTCTTTCTTAAAATATGATCATGAATATTATTATTTTATGTATTTATTGATTAGTCATCTTCAATAATTTAAGAATACGTTTAAGTCTAAGAGTGAAAGAATGAATATTCTATTCTAGTTAACACTAATTTAAAATGTAGACCCACAGTACAGAATTAAATGTTTGAGTATAAAAAAACTGTTACAACAGAGTAAATTCAAATTTAAATTCAGAGTAAATTCAAATTCAGTCTTCAGTATCAAATACTTGGAAATATTATAGGGGAAACCAGCTTTTCTTTTACAAGGTCTTATTAGAATTTCAGGAAGACTTATAGAAAAATCAAGATAGTGACACTGGGCCAAAGAGTGTTCTTTTAAATATTTGGAAGATTTTATTACTGAAGATTCTATGTTTAAGTACAGTAATAAAAATGAAAATTATTTCATTTCTTGGCAGAAACTATAAATGTTAAATAAAGACGCTTTCATTTACAGTAAACAAGTAGCATTGCAATTTGGTTATTCCTACCTAGGAATGTCTTTCCATTCTGAGTTTCCTTGAGGAATTGCATAAGGCAATTTGTTGTGTGCTCAACTTAGTTGAGAAATGATCTTTTCAATTTGAAATTTACAAAAATAATTACAATATAAGTTTCTATGCTGTCAATATCATATCATAAATAACTTCTCATATTAAGCATAGAGTCTTAAGATAACTCTATTTATTTACTCTGGAAATAATAATGTGCTTTCTCAGAAGCAAACACTGTTTTAACCCTCTTTTTTTGTAGTTTAGCTATAATTCAAAGAGTTTTTATAAATTTAAGGTAGTAATCTAACATTCTACCATGTTACAAGTGATCAAATTTGTTGCAAATTTTTATGAGATATATTTGGTGATTAGCTAGCTATGGGAGAAGGCAATGGCACCCCACTCCAGTGTTCTTGCCTGGAGAATCCCAGAGATTTCGGAGCCTGGTGGGCTGCCGTCTATGGGGTCACACAGAGTCAGACACAACTGAAGCAGCCTAGCAGCAGCATCAGCAGCTAGCTATGATGTCTCCTTCATTTTCTTCATCTCTCCTTTATCCTTCCCCTCTTCCTAGCTAATATGTACACATTTTCCCCTTAATCTTATTTCTATTTTAAAATATACTTGTCATCATGTATCCTGAAATAAGAAATATATTATCCCAAAATACCATAAGATAGGATGATTGTTTATACAAGATAGAAGATCAAGGGATACAAATTATAAAGGACATTGTAATGATTCATAAATACCAATTTATTTGGATGACATGATTATAGGTAAGAGGGAAGGGATATATTTCATTCAAACAAGAATCAGAGATGTCTAGAACTTAGACACAAAGTCAAAAATACAGCTGAATGATGAGTCCATCCACAGGGCTTTTAGCCTTAAGTCTTAAAGGGACAAATAGGTCAAAAACCTTTTCACCATGTTGACAACAATAACCCCAAAAGCTTACTTTTAATTTAGTACCACTGACTTAGTATGACAGGGAGTTTTATCATTAAAGACATTTAAAATGAGACACTGCTTCTTCAAGGAGGTTATAATTTTAAAAGAAACTGAAAATGGAATAAAAATCAGAAAGATAAAAATCATTGCTTTTTTGAGAGTCCAAAGTGAAAAGCATATGAGCTTTAAGGAGCACTGCTAATGGAAGTCAAGTATGAGGCAAAGTGCTACCTCTGACATACAAACATAGTTGTGTTAATTTACTGGGAGGTTCTTAGAGGGTAATGTGACAAATAATATACATCATTTCTTATAATTCTGACATAAAACAATTATTATCACCATGTTTTAATAAAATATATATTTAGAGTTTGAGCACTTTTCAAAAAGTCACATAGTTCACAAGTTGCAAAATAGCTAAAAACTGCATATTGAAAGTGATTAAGTGGTTCTTATTGTTTATTATATTGGTCATAATATTATCATAACCCCAAATATTAAAATCATAAATTTTAACCAAACTATGCTCAAAGTTTCTTGCTAATTAAATATGTAGCAAATGCTTTTGTAAGATTATAAAAACAATTTAATCATTTTCTTTATTTGAAAGAACTTAGGGAGTTTTTCCTTGAATATTTATCCTCTTTTAAATATACAGGTTCTATATTTATACTGATGTGAGCAAATAGTTTGGGAAGTTATAATTCATTCTTCTAATTACAGAACTTGAACACTTGTGACACTGTAAGGTCATATAAAACTTAAATGTATGTACCTTCCAACCTTTAGTGTTAAAAAGGTATAGTATATTTAAGGAAAGTCTCTTTTCAAAATAGATACTTTTATAATGTAAAAACCACATAAAAATTCAAAATAAACCACCAAGAGCACTGTACATAATCTGTCAAACCTTCCTTTGTGAGATATCATCAGGGTGACATGCAAAGCAAGCATGTTTCACCCAAGAACTCTGCTTGTCAGGAATGAATCATAGCATAACAGTTATCACTGAAAAGGTAAATGCTTGAAAAAGGAAAATTTATATTTCCAGATATGCCCAAAGAGATTTGTCAATTGCAAGGTTAAATTCAAGAATTTTTAAGTATAAAAGCACAATGCTGACTCTACTAATCTAATAATAATTAATAGTTACAAATAAAAAATTTGCAATGACTCAGATCATATCAGTCACTCAGTCATATCTGACTCTTTGTGACCCCATGAATCGCAGCATGCCAGGCTTCCCTGTACATCACCAACTAATATTAAATACAAATATATGAGCTAAAGGGCAAGTTAACCAACCTTTTAGAATTCTGATTGTTTAAATACACACCAGATGTTCAATAGATATTTTAAATTAAATATCAATGAACTAAGGAGTATATTTTTCAATTTCTAAATCTTATACATATGGATTTTATATTCATATCTTCATCTATATTTAAATTTACTTTTAAATCTCTACATTTATGGATATGACTTGGTGAGGGTATTATTTTGCTTACTTTGCTGAAAAATATTTTGCCATTGACTTAAAAGAAGAATTTTTAAAGTAATAACTATTATTTTATTAATACACTGCCCTGTTACTGTGGCACTATCTCATTAGGTGGTCATCTTATGGATGTGAGAATTCTGTGGTTTATAGGGCATAATTTCTGCAGGATTCTAGTTCATTCCCTGTTTCACTTCTATTTTTTCATTTCTGCTTTCTGTCATCACATTCACAAACACACTACTCACAGAGAAGTCTTTGCCTTGAGCTCTGCTTTGAGGAAAACCCAGAGTAAGCTGATCTACTCAGGGAGCATTCATTTAAAATTCACAATCTATGATTCAAATTTATGAGTTATGAAGAGATTCTATCACAGAGAAAACTTTTTGCCATCACCTGAGTGTAAGATTTTAGTAGAGATGATTTGTATTAAAAGCATGTTTGTAATACACAAAGATCCTGGTGTGGTGTCTTATACACATAATAAATTCTAAGTTTTATACAACCAATAAATGTGCACTGAAATAAGTATATCAAGTGATTTATATATTCATATTATCAAGGATTTATTATAGTAATGTTTTCTAACAAGCTAAATCAAAGAGAACTTACAACAATCCAGAAAAACCCTGAAGGTGAAAAATATAAGTGACATAATTGTTATGAAGTAAAATTTCATGTTTATCAGCTTAATTGTAAAAGGTATGTGACTGCAGCCATGAAAAAAGAGGTGCTTGCTCCTTGGAAAAAAAGCTATGACCAACCTAGACAGCATATTAAAAAGCAGAGACATTACTTTATCAACAAAGGTCTGTCTAGTCAAAGCTTTATTTTTTCCAGTAGTCATGTATGGATGTGAGAGTTGGACTGTGAAGAAGGCTGAGCATTGAAGAATTGATGCTTTTGAACTGTGGTGTTGGAGAAGATTCTTGAGAGTCCCTTGGACTGCAACAAGATCCAGCCAGTCCATCCTAAAGGAAATCAGTCCTGAGTGTTCATTGGAAGGACTGATGCTGAAGTGGAAACTCCAGTACTCCAATATTTTGGTCACTTGATGTGAAGAACTGACTCATTTAAAGAGATCCCGATGCTGGGAAGATTGAAGGTGGGAGGAGAATGGGACAACAGAGGATGAGATGGTTGGATGGCATCATGCATGAAATGGACATGAGTTTGACTAGGCTCTGGGAGTTGGTGATGGACAGGGAGGCCTGGCATGCTGCAGTCCGTGGGGTCACAAGGACATGACTGAGTGACTGAACTGAACTGAAATATTCAAAATTATAAATTTATTAAAAAACATATTTCCATGGAAGTAGGAGAAGGCATTTTTTATTTGGTAGTCATAAAAAAAGTTTTAATAAAATTTGTAAAAAGATGAAAGTCATTTATTTTGATCAACTAGCACCTTTAAATTAAGTTGTTGTTCTTTAGTCGCTGAACCATGTATAACTCTTTGCAACCCTATGGACTGCAGTATGCCAGGTTCCTTTGTTGTCTACTACATCCTGGAGTTTTCTCAAACTCATGTCCATTAAATTGGTGATGACATCCAGCCATTTTATACTCAATTGCCCTCTTCTCCCCATGCCCTCAATCTTTCTAGCATTTACAGTTTTTTCCAATGAGTTGGCTCTTCACATAAGGTGGCCAAAATATTGGAGTTTCAGCTACAGCATCAGTCCTTCCAAACAATATACAGGGTTGATTTCCTTTAGGATTGACTGGTTTGATCTTCCAATTCAAGAGACTCTCAAGAGTCTTCTCCAACAACACAGTTCAAATGCAACAATTCTTCAACATTCAGCCTTCTTTGCTGTCTAATTCTCACATCCATATATGACTACTGGAAAAATCACAGCTTTGAAAATATGGACCTTTATGGACAAAGTAGTCTCTTCTTTTTAACACAGTCTAGGTGTCATTGTAGCTCAGTTGGTAAATAACTTGCCTGTAAAGCAGGAGACTTGGGTTTGATTCCTGGGTGAGGAAGATCCCGTGGAGAAGGAAATGGCAACCCATTCCAGTATTCTTGCCTTGAGAATCCCATGGACAGAGGAGCCTGGCAGGCTACAGTCCATGGGGTTGCAAGAGTCAGACATGAGATCAGATCAGTCGCTCATTCTAAACCACCACTATCATCTAGGTTTGTTATAGTTTTGCTTCCAAGGAGCAAGCATCTTTTAATTTCATGGTTGCAGTCACTATCCACAGTGATTTTGGAGCCCAAGAAAATAAAATCTGTCACTGCTTCCACTTTTCCCCATTCTTTCTATTTGACATGAGTTGATGGGATCAGATGCCATGATCTTAGCTTTTTAAATGTTGAATTTCAAGCTAGCATTTCCACACTACTCTTTTCCCCTCATCAAGACACTCTATAGTAGAGTAGATGAAATGCCTATAATTTGCCTATAAAGTACTTTCATATCCTTAAAAATGTTTACCTCAAATGCTTTAAATATTGTGGATAATATTCTTTCACTTAAACAACCTGATAATTATCTCTATTGTTATGATAAAAATAACAGTGCAGTGTTGCATATCACCATAGAGAAAAATAATATTCTATATATGAAGATCTGGAAAGCTATAAATTATTTTTTTATTTACTCACTGATTATTTCTCTTACTCTCTGAAAGTTTATAATCTTAATTATGAAGCATTACATTCAAGATATGATTTGTAGCTGATTAAAATGATTTCAATACAACCAAAAGACATTTTATATGATTAACATGTGAAATTTCCAGGTCATAAAAATGTTAAAATGCACAATTTATTTTCTGCTACATCATGGAGCTTTCATAAATTGCAGTTTTCAACTTCTGAGTCCTCTGCAACTAAGGTTAAAAAACACAATCTATTTAGAACTGATACCACATTCCAATTACTATCATTATAGAAAGAATTCTCAGCCATCTGGAGTACTTAAAATTTATCCCACCTACTTGGTCCAGGGAAAACAAATAGCTTAAATGCCAGTTTATAGAGGCAGAGGAAGGCAAGGGCTAGTATATAAAATACAAAAGGTAATTGCTGGAGGTAGTGGTGAGGCAGAAAAGGTGGTAAAGAAGAATTAATTACCCAATCTCTTAATTTTCCACCTCTTATCTTAGGACAGAAACTTATAGTCTAGATATTCTCAGTCAAGAAGAATGTGTTTGACTACAAGTATTACACAATGGGGCACACTAAGAGCACCTCCGTGGCTGAGACCAGCACACTAAGAGCACCTCTGCGGCCGCGACTGGCGCACTGAGCGCCGCCGAGAGGAACTACCCCAAGACCGAGGTCAGGGAGGGTGGCGATGAGGAGATACCCCTCCTCCAAGTTCAGAAAGGGCGGCGGTGAGGACCGGCCCTCAGAAAAGCTACCCCACGACCGAGGTCAGGGAGGGTGGCGATGAGGAGATACCCCTCCTCCAAGTTCAGAAAGGGCGGCGGTGAGGACCGGCCCTCAGAAGAGCTACCCCACGACCGAGGTCAGGAAGGGCGCGGTGAAGAGAGACCCCTCGTCCAAGGTAAGGTAGATGGCTGTGCTTTGCTGGAGCAGCCGGGAAGAGATACTCCACGTCCAAGGTAAGAGAAATCCAAGTAAGATGGTAGGTGTTGCAACTGGGCATCAGAAGGCAAACACACTGAAACTATACTCACAGAAAACTAGTCAGTCTAATCACACTAGGACCACAGCCTTGTCAAACTCAATGAAACTAAGCCATGCACGTGGGGCAACCCAGGATGGGCAGATCATGGTGGAGAGATCTGACAGGGTGTGGTCCGCTGGAGAAGGGAATGGCAAACCACTTCAGTATTCCTGCCTTGAGAACCCCATGAACAGTATGAAAAGGCAAAATGATATGATACTGAAGAGAAACTCACCAGGTCAGTAGGGGCCCAATATACTACTGGAGATCGGTGGAGAAATAACTCCAGAAAGAATGAAAGGATGGAGCCAAAGCAAAAAGAATACCCAGCTGTGGATGTGTCTGGTGATAGAAGCAAAGTCCGATGCTGTAAAGAGCAATATTGCATAGGAACCTGAAATGTCAGGTCCATGAATCAGGGCAAATTGGAAATGGTCAAACAAGATATGGCAAGAGTAAATGTCGACATTCTAGGAATTAGCGAACTAAAATGGACTGGAATGGGTGAATTTAACTCAGAGGACGATTATGTCTACTACTGCGGGTAGGAATCCCTCAGAAGAAATGGAGTGGCCATCATGGTCAACAAAAGAGTTCAAAATGCAGTACTTGCATGCAATTTCATAAACGACAGAATGATCTCTGTTCGTTTCCAAGGCAAACCACTGACTGTCACAGTAATCCAAGTCTATGCCCCACCAGTAATGCTGAAGAAGCTGAAGTTGTATGGTTTATTGAAGACCTACAAGACCTTTTAGAACTAATACCCAAAAAAGATGTCCTTTTCATTATAGGCGAATGGAATGCAAAAGTAGGAAGTCAAGAAACACCTGGAGTAACTGGCAAATTTGGCCTTGGAATACTGAATGAAGCAGGGCAAAGACTAATAGAGTTTTTCCAAGAAAATGCACTGGCCATAGCAAATAACTCTTCCAACAACACAAGAGAAGACTCTATACATGGACATAACCAGATGGTCAACACCAAAATCAGATCGATTATATTCTTTGCAGTCAAAGATGGAGAAGCTCTATACAGTCAGCAAAAACAAGACCAGGAGCTGACTGTGGCTCAGACCATGAACTCCTTATTGCCAAATTCAGACTGAAATTGAAGAAAGTAGGGAAAACCACTAGACCGTTTAGGTATGACCTAAATCAAATCCCTTATGATTATACAGTGGAAGTGAGAAATAGATTTAAGGGCCTAGATCTGATAGATAGAGTGCCTGATGAACTATGGGATGAGGTTCATGACATTGTACAGGAGACAGGGATCAAGACCATCCCCATGGAAAAGAAATGTAAAAAATCAAAATGGCTGTCTGGGGAGGCCTTACAAATAGCTGTGAAAAGAAGAGAAGCGAAAAGCAAAGGAGAAAAGGAAAGATATAAACATGTGAATGGAGAGTTCCAAAGAATAGTAAGAAGAGATAAGAAAGCCTTCTTCAGCAATCAATGCAAAGAAATAGAGGAAAACAACAGAATGGGAAAGACAAGGGAAATCTTCAAGAAAATCAGAGATACCAAAGGAACATTTCATGCAAAGATGGGCTCGATAAAGGACAGAAATGGTATGGACCTAACAGAAGCAGAAGATATTAAGAAGAGGTGGCAAGAATACACAGAAGAACTGTACAAAAAAGAGCTTCACGACCCAGATAATCATGATGGTGTGATCACTGACCTAGAGCCAGACATCCTGGAATGTGAACTCAGGTGGGCCTTAGAAAGCATCACTACAAACAAAGGTAGTGGAGGTGATGGAATTCCAGTGGAGCTATTCCAAATGCTGAAAGATGATTCTGTGAAAGTGCTGCACTCAATATGCCACCAAATTTGGAAAACTCAGCAGTGGCCACAAGATTGGAAAAGGTCAGTTTTCATCCCAATCCCAAAGAAAGGCAATGCCAAAGAATGCTCAAACTACTGCACAATTGCACTCATCTCACACGCTAGTAAAGTAATGCTCAAAATTCTCCAAGCCAGGCTTCAGCAATATGTGAACCGTGAACTTCCTGATGTTCAAGCTGGTTTTAGAAAAGGCAGAGGAACCAGAGATCAAATTGTAAACATGCGCTGGATCATGGAAAAAGCAAGAGAGTTCCAGAAAAACATCTATTTCTGCTTTATTGACTATGCAAAGCCTTTGACTGTGTAGATCACAATAAACTGTGGAAAATTCTGAAAGAGATGGGAATACCAGACCACCTGATCTGCCTCTTGAGAAATCTGTATGAAGGTCAGGAAGCAACAGTTAGAACTGGACATGGAACAACAGACTGGTTCCAAATAGGGAAAGGAGTGTGTCAAGGCTATATATTGTCACCATGTTTATTTAACTTATATGCATAGTACATCATGAGAAATGCTGGACTGGAAGAAACACAAGTTGGAATCAAGAATGCTGGGAGAAATATCAATAACCCAGATATGCAGATGACACCACCCTTATGGCAGAAATTGAAGAGGAACTCAAACGCCTCATGATGAAAGTGAAAGTGGAGAGTGAAAAGGTTGGCTTAAAGCTCAACATTCAGAAAACGAAGATCATGGCATCTGGTCCCATCACTACATGGGAAATAGATGGGGAAACAGTGTCAGACTTTATTTTTCTGGGCTCCAAAATTGGTGCAGATGGTGACTGCAGCCATGAAATTAAAAGACGCTTACTCCTTGGAAGGAAAGTTATGACCAATCTAGATAGCATATTCAAAAGCAGAGACATCACTTTGCCAACAAAGATTTGCCTAGTCAAGGCTAGGTTCTTTCCTGTGGTCATGTATGGATGTGAGAGCTGGACTGTGAAGAAAGCTGATCGTGGAAGAATTGATGGTTTTGAACTGTGGTGTTGGAGAAGACTCTTTAGAGTCCCTTGGACTGCAAGGAGATCCAACCAGTCCATTCTGAAGGAAATTAGCCCTGTGATTACTTTGGAAGGAATGATGCTAAAGCTGAAACTCCAGTATTTTGGCCACCTCATGCGAAGAGTTGACTCATTGGAGAAGACTCTGATGCTAGGAGGGATTGGGGGCAGGAGGAGAAGGGGATGACAGAGGATGAGATGGCTGGATGGCATCACTGACTCGATGGATGTGAGTCTGAGTGACCTCCGGGAGTTGGTGATGGACAGGGAGGCCTGGTGTGCTGTGATTCATGGGGTCGCAAAGAGTCGGACACGACTGAGCGACTGATCTGATGTGATATGACTACGTAATGATATATTTTTGACAAATATTTGGCAGTTTCTGGACTCTTTTTTCTTAGTTTTTTATTCTTTGCTAAGTCAATAAAAACAGAATAAAATTAGTTCTAAATTCATTGCTTGAACTTGTAATTGTCCATAACAAGACTTTTTTTTTTAATTTGGCAGCTATTTTATTTTTTTTAAATCCCTTTTTATTGAATGAAGTATTCTGTAAATTCTATAGTACTTTATAATTTTCAAAAGTTTAATCCACATGCTTTCGTATAACCATAATAATTTTTTCCCCTCCTCACCCATATAGTTGCCTTCTCTTCTTCTCTCTCCCCACTGGTAAGCACTACTTCATTCAGTATATCTGTGAGTCTGTTCTTTTTCTGTTTTATTCACTAGTTTGGCATATTTTTTTACATTCCATATATAAGTGGCATCACACATTATTTGTTTTTCTCTGACTTTCATATTAAGTCTTTCAAGTCCATCCCTGTTGCCACAAATGGCAAAATGACAAAATGCCATTCTTTTAACTCAAAACCACAGTGAGACATCACATCACACCTGCAAGCCTGGCAATAACCAAAGAGAACACAAATAACAAATGCTGGTGAGGATGTGAAGTAAAGGGAACACACTTACTCTGTTAATGGGAATGTAGATTGGTGCAGCCAGTATGGAAAACAATATGGAAGTTTCTCAACAAACTAAAAACATAACTACCACATGCCCTAGCAATTCCACTCCTGGGTATATATCTGAAAAAAAAGTGAAAGTGAAGTAAAGTGAAGTCATTTAGTTGTGTCCAATTCTTTCCAACCCCATAGACTGTAGCCTACCAGACTCCTCCTTCCATGGGATTCTCCAGGCAAGAGTACTGGAGTGGGTTGCCATTTCCTTCTCCAATCTGAAAGAAACAAAACACTAATTCGAAAAGAAATATGTACTCCGATGTTCACAGCAGTATGTTTTACAATTGCAAAGGTATGAAAGTTATCTAAATGTCCATTCGCAGATGAATGGGTAAGAAGAAATGGTACTTACTGTACACACTAACAGTTTTAATTGCTGATTTGAACTGAGCTATCCTAGTATCCTTCCACTATCTTGTGTTCTTAGGAACAAAGTTCGTTTCTCACAGGTCCCTCTCTGTGAAGACAAGTACATCATAAATATGGGATATTAGGTGGGAGGGTAGGGCCAAGGTTTTAAGATATGTTATCTTATTTGGGAAAAGAACATTTAGAACTATTACAATTTAAAATACTTCAGTACAGTGGTACCAGTCAATAAAACTTTATTGTTACATTCACTCAATAAATATGTGCTGGTTTTCAAATATCTTGCTGAAAGCACACGTGGTAGTTGTCTACCCATACAATGCTTAGTGTTGAGTGAGAACATCAGGAAATAAGCCAATTATAAATAAGGAGATAATTACAATGGAATATTAAGATGTAAAATAATATCATACAGTTTTGAAAATAATATGGACTGTAACAATGGAGAACGTGAAAGTGAAGTCGCTCAGTCATGTCTGACTCTTTGCGACCCCATGGACTGTAGCCTACCAAGCTCCTCTGTCCATGGGATTTTCCAGGCAATAGTACTGCAGTGGATTGCCATTTCCTTCTCCAAGTGATCTTCCCAACCCAGGGATCAAACCCGGGTCTCCTGCATCGTAGATGGATGCTTTACCATCTGAGCCACCAGGGAAGTCCTATAAAAAGAATTCATCTATAAAAAGTTATGTTTTAGTTTTTTAGAAGGAAAAAAAGAATCAGAAATGTGAAGAAAATTTTAGGGAAAAGAATTGTGATGGACTCAAACTTTAAGAAAGATTGAGTAACTTGGCAGATTTGAGAAATGAAAGAAGGCCAGTATCCCTGGACTTTATCTATTGAAGGGGAAGGAGACTAGAGAGATAAACAATGATAGATTTCTTAGGGACATTGCACATTGTAGATATCATTGCAAGGATAATGGTAAGGAATTGAAAAAAAAAAATAAGCTAAGAAGGGATAAATATTTATTTTATTTTTAAAGAAAGCTTTGACAGAATGCTGCTGCTGCTAGTCGCTTCAGTCGTGTCTGACTCTATGCAACCCCATAGATGGCAGCCACCAGGCTCCCACATCCCTGGGATTCTCCAGGCAAGAACACTGGGGTGGGTTGCCGTTTCCTTCTCCAATGCATGAAAGTGAAAAGTGAAAGTGAAGTCACTCAGTCCTGTCCGACTCTTAGCGACCCCATGGACTGCAGCCTACCAGGCTCCTCTGTCCACGGGATTTTCCAGGCAAGAGTACTGGAGTAAGTTGCCAGTGCCTTCTCCATTGGCAGAATGGGTATATGTAAAACAAAGATCTGAAAGATCATGTGGAAGTTGACTGTAAGTGTACAAAGACAGATGATATTAGCTTAGATTAGAAGAGGAATCAAAAATGATGGAGTAGGTAGATCTATTTGCAGAATGTTCTAGAGATGTGACTTGGCAAAGCATGTGAATTGGTTTGTCCTGCACATTTTTGTTCAAACATAACAGTGACAAATATTTAGTGCCTTGACATTTTATTTTCCTAAAGTTAACTTCCTGTGCTATATTATTAAGGAGGGCAGGGAAAATTAGGTAAAAAAGAAAGAAGAGAACAGATGATATTAAAAGAAATAAAAAAAACAAAAGGAGGAACTTGTCAAGAATATGGTATGAAATAATTCAAAACATTATATAAACTAAAGAAGAATTTCATAAATCTACTGAAAGTAAAACAAAGCTGAGAATGCAGAAAATTACTTTTGATAAATCTATTACTCACTTTCTGTGTTTTATTTAAACTTAAATAATCATGAAAGTGTTTTGAGTATATTATGCAGTACACTTATATTAACAAGTGATATATCCCCTAACTAATGTCTAAACATAAATATAAATCCATAACTCACAAATATCCCCATAAATTTGTCTTATGATGATGAGTAGAGAACAACAAAATCCATGAAAAGAAATGTGGGTGACATGTAAATACTGTGTTCAATAAATCTATATTTCCCATCAGACTTCCCTAGTTACTAGGACCACAAAGAATCTGCCTGTGATACAAGAGACCTGGGTTCAATCTCAGGATTGGGAAGATCCCTTAGAGAAGGGAATGACTACCCACTCCAGTAATCTTACCTGGAGAATCCTATGAACAGGGGAGCCTTGTGGCCTACAGTCCATGGGTCAGCAAAGCGTCAGATACAACTGATAGATTAACATTTTCTCTTATATGACTAAATGTATTCCTCATGCTATGACCTAAAAAGAAGAGATGAGAGTAAGCAGTGACAGAAGAAACTTTGAAAAGGTAATATATGCAAAGTGAGGAGTAGAATTTTTGAAAACTGACAGTTCAAGATTAGTGGTGTTTGAGAGAAATTAAGAAATAGAATGACAGACTAAGATTGGCCTGGAATGTATGGAAAGGAAACAGAGCAGTTGGAGAATATATATGAGTAGTAGCACAAGAATAAATGGTGACACTGCTAGGGATGGGCAGAGGTAATACATGAAAAGAAATTATTTTGAATGGAAAGCAGACACAGTTAGAAACCTACCTGTCTTGATTCCAGATTCTCAGAATTCCTATGTTCACAGTATATCATTCAATCATTTTAAATCATATTGAAAGTCCATTCATTTCTGTTTAAATATGAATACTCATGAGGTAAGTATTTTATTTAGGTCACTGCTAACTCATATACATTTCATATTTTTTTCATGACAGGTAACAGGTTTAGATAGAAAAATTAAAAGCAAAAAAGATGCAAGTTTCTCTTAGAAAAAGCATTTGATGAATGCCTAATGTAATTTATTTGCTATGTAAATGTCAGTTTATGTGCTTTCAGGCTCCCTCAAAAATTTCTTTGAATAGTTTTTATTATTTATTTTTCCTAACACCATATAGTCATTTCCTAATTATTGGAATTTGACAAATCAGAAACTCAGTTTATTTTACTTCATAGGAAAAGATAATTTTCAAATTTGACTTTGTAATTATAATTGTTTATAATTGTTTTCTGATTATTACACCCACTTACATGAAATCTGCCATAAAACTGTGATAAAGTAATGTCATCTAATTAATAGTATTAGAAAAACACCATGACCTTATTTTTCATAACAATAGAAATATTACTATTGGGTTGTGTCTAAGTTAACAAGCATTCACTTATGTAATCAGCAGTCATTACCTTCATACACACTGGAATATTGCAAAATATTTTGACCTTTTCTCAGAATGTATCAGTTTTATAATCTAATACCTGACTATTGCATGCAGAATTCTAAGATAGGCCCCAAATGGAGTTGGTGATGGACAGGGAGGCCTGGCGTGCTGCAGTTCATGGGATCGCAAAGAGTCGGACACAACTGAGCGACTGATCTGATCTGATCTGATGGTACACATGAATTGTACAAATCCTTACCCCTGTCTGTGCTTTTGACAGATTTCACAACTTTGATTAGGTTACATTATATCACAAACATGAAAGGATTTTGCTGATGTAATTAAGGTACCAAATCAGTTGACTGTGAGTTAATAGAAAGGGAATCTTCTGGGAGGGCCTGAATTGATCATGTAAGGACCTCAAAAAGGAGAGATTTGGAGTATAAGAGAAATTCAACTTGATTGCTAGTGAAGAAGATGGAGAAGGACTACATGGTAAGGAGCTTAAGGTAGCCTCTAGGATCTTCAATAGCTAGGAACAGAACAAGTGACTAAGTGCTAGAAGCACTAAGGCAGAACTTGGTCAAAATCCATATTAGCTCTAAAAAAGACACCAAGTTCCATAAAGAAAGCATCCCAACCAAAACCTTGATTTCAAACTTGATTAGCCCTTGATCCAGAGTCAAATTAACACAAATGCCTAGACTCCTGACTGTAAGTATTCTGAGACAATAAGTGGATGTTATTTTAAGCTTATTTGTTTGTGATAATTAGTTATATAGCAATAAAAATTTTGTATAATGATCTCATTTATTTCCTTCTAAATTCTGAATGTTAAAACTAGACTAAAAACCCAGATCATTTAAGATCCAAATCTATCTCACATAGTTGAAACTAGTCCCACATTACTGTGTGGCTAAAAGTATTTTGAAGCGATGGGTACTTTTGTTAAAGAAAGGTATGGACATGGGGAGGAGTATATTAAGAGAGTTCAGGGAGAAATGAATTCAATTTTGTATGGTAAAAGTTGAAGCGAATTTACTGGGATCCAGTACTCTTGCCTGGAAAATCCCATGGAGGGAGGAGCCTGGTAAGCTGCAGTCGATGGGGTCCCTAAGAGTCAGACACGACTCAGCGACTTCACTTTCACTTTTCACTTTCACATTGGAGAAGGAAATGGCAACCCACTCCAGTGTTCTTGGCTGGAGAATCCCAGGGACGGGGGAGCCTTAGCAGCAGCAGCAGATCATAACTAGGTTATTCATTTTGGTAACTGCTACCAAGATGGCAGGGTAGAAAAACATGGCTCATTGTTTCCTGGGAGAACACTAAAATCACAACCATTGACAGGAGAACATTCAGTTCAGTTCAGTCCTTCAGTCATGTCTGACTCTCTGCAACACCATGAATTGCATCACACCAGGCCTCCCTGTCCATCACGAAATCCCAGAGTTCCCCCAAACTCACATCCATAGAGTCAGTGATGCCATCCAGCCATCTCATCCTCTGTCGTCCCCTTCTCCTCCTGCCCCCAATCCCTCCCAGCATCAGAGTCTTCTCCAATGAATCAACTCTTCGCATGAGGTGGCCAAAGTACTGGAGTTTCAGCTTTAGCATCATTCCTTCCAAAGATCACCAAGGGTTGATCTCCTTTAGAATGGACTGGTTGGATCTCCTTGCAGTCCAAGTGACTCTCAAGAGTCTCCTCCAACACCACAGTTCAAAAGCATAAATTCTTTGGCATTCAGCTTTCTTCACAGTCCAACTCTTACATCCATATATGACCACTGGAAAAACCATAGCCTTGACTAGAAGGACCTTTGTTGGCAAAGTAATGTCTCTGCTTCAATATGCTATCTAGGTTGGTCATAACTTTCCTTCCAAGGAGTAAGTGTCTTTTAATTTCCTGGTTGCAATCACCATCTGCAGTGATTTTGGAGCCCAGAAAAATAAAGTCTGACAGTTTCCTCATCTATTTCCCATGAAGTCATGGGACCAGATTCCATGATCTTAGTTTTCTGAATGTTGAGTTTTAAGCCAACTTTTTCACTCTCCTCTTTCATTTTCATCAAGAGGCTCTTTAGTTCTTCTTCACTTTCTGCCATAAGGTTGGTGTCATCTGCATATCTGAGGTTATTGATATTTCTCTGAGCAATCTTGATTCTAACTTGTGCTTCTTCCAGCCCAGCGTTTCTCATGATGTAATCTGCATATAAGTTAAATAAACAGAGTGACAGTATACAGTCTTGATGTACTCCTTTTCCTATTTGAAACAATTAGAACCCACCAAAAAATAAATTAAATAAAAAGATATTCTATCCAAGGACAAAGGAGAAGCCACAAGGCAGTAGGAGGGGTTCAATCATGTTAAAATCAAATCTCATAACCTCCAGATGGGCAACCCACCAGTTGGAGAACAGTAGTACCAAATGTGCCTGTATTGATATGAAGGTTCTAGGCACCACATCAGATTTCCCTACCTAGGGATCCAGCAAAGGGACTGGGAATCCCCAGTGAATGACTCTGAAGAACTTTCAAAGGACTGGGGAAAACACAGACTTTTGGAGGGCACAAATAAAACCTTGTGCATATCAGGACCCAGGGGAAAAGGAGCAGTGACCTCAAAGGAAACTGAACCAGACCTGCCTGTGAGTGTTTGACAGTCTCCTGCAGAGGCTTGGGTTGGCAGTGGCCTGCTGTGGGGATGGGAACATGCTGGCACCAGTCCTGGGAGGCACATGTTGTCTTTAGTCATCTTGGAGGTTGCCATTAACCCTACTACTGAGCCTGTAGACTCCAGGACTAGGTCACCTTGAGGGAAAAAAACAAAAAAAAAAAAACTAACAAGGAGGGAGCACAGGCCCACCCATCAGCAGACAATTGGATTAAAAATTTACAGAGAGTGGCTCTGCCCACCAGAGCAAGATCTATTTTCCCCATACCTCCTACCAGGAAGCTTGCACAAGCCTCTTACCCTTATCCATCAGAGAGAGACAGAAGAAGAAAAAAATTACAATCTTAGAGCCTCCAGAATGGAAACCACGGTCACAGAAAGCTAACCAAAATAATCACATGGATCAAAGCTTTGTGTAACTCAATGAAGCTATGAGCCATGCCATGCAGGGCCATGCAAAACAAATGGATCATGGTGGAGAGATCTCATAAAATGTGATCCACTGGAGACAAGAATGACAAACAAGTATTCTTGCCTAGAGCACACCATGAACAGTATGAAAAGGCAAGAAGATATGACACCAGAAGATGAGCCCCCAGTTCAGTAGGTGTCCAATATGCTACTGGAGAAAAGCAGAGAAATAGCTGCAAAAAGAATTAAAAAATTGAACCAAAGCAGAAATGATGCTCAATTTTAGATGTATCTGGTGGTGAAAGTAAAGTCCAATCCTGTAAAGAATAATACTGCATAGGAACCTGGAATGTTAGGTCCATGAATCAAAGTAAATTAGGTATGGTCAAACAGGAGATAGCAAGAGTGAACATTGACATTTTAGGAATCAGTGAATGGGAATGGGCAAATTTAATTAAAATGACCATTTTATCTTTATCCTATGGGCAGGATCCCTTAGAATAAATGGGGTAACCCTCACAATCAACAGAAGAGTACAAAATGTAGTACTTGTGTGCAGTCTTAAAGATGACAGAATGATCTCAGTTCATTTCCAAGGCAAACTTTTCAGCATCACTGTTAACCCAAGTCTATGCTCCAAACACTAATTCTGAAGAACCTGAAGTTGAACGGTTCTGTGAAGACATCCAAGACCTTCTAGAACTAATACAAAAATAAGATCTCCTTTTCATCATAGAGGGGATTGAAATAAAATGTAGGAAGTCAAGAGATACTAGAATAATAGGCAAGTTTGGCCTTGGAGTGCAATATGAAGCAGGGGTAAGGCTAACAGTGTTTTTACAAGAAAATACATTGTTCATAGCAAAAATCCTCTTCCAACAACACAAGAGATGACTCTACAGATGGGTGTCACTGGTTGGTCAATAACAAAACCAGATTGATTATATATGGAGAAGTTCAGTACAATCAGCAAAAACAAGAGCGGGGGTTGACTGTAGCTTAGATCATGAGCTTCTTATTGCAAAATTCAGGCTTAAATTGAAGAAAGTAGAGAAAACCACTAGACCATTCAGGTTATGACCTAAATCAAATGCCTTATGATTATGCAGTCTAGGTGAAAAACAGAGTCAAAGGATTAGATCTGGTGGCCAATGCTTGGAGAATAATGCACAGAGGTTCCTAACATTGAACAGGAGTCAGTGACCAAAATCAATTCCAAGAAAAAGAAATGTGAGAAGGCAAGTGGTTATCTGAGGAGGCCTTACTAATAGCAGAGAAAAGAAGAGAAATGAAAGGCAAAAGAGAAAGGGAAAGATATATCCAACTGAATGCAGCATTCCAGAGAATAGCAAGGAGAGATAAGTAAGCCTTCTTAAGTGAATAATGCAAAGAAATAGAGTAAAAGTAGAAGCAGAAAGACTAGCAATCTCTTTAAGAAAATTGGAGATACCAAGATAATATTTTATGCAAAGATGGGCACAATAAAGGACAGCATTGGCAAAGACATACCAGAAGCACAAAAGATTAAGAAGAGGTGGCAAGAATACACAGAAGAACTATATAAAAAAGGTCTTAATGACTCAGATAACCTCGATGTTGTGGTCACTTACCTAGAACCAGACATCCTGAAATGTGAAGTCAGGTGGGCCTTAGGAAGCATTACTATAAGCAAAGCTAGTGGAAATGATGGAATTCCAGCTGAGCTATTTAAAATTCTAAAACATAAGGCTGGTCAAGAATTGCACTCAATGTCAGCAAACTTGGAAAACTCAACAATGACCAGAGGACTTGAAAAAGTCAATTTTCATTTTAATCTCAGAGAAGGAAAATGCCAAAGAATGTTCAAATTACCATACAATTGCACTCATTTCACATACTAGCAAGGTACTGCTCAAAATCCTCCAAGCTAGGCTTTAGCAGTGTGTGACCCAAGAACAACTATATATACAAGCTGAATTGCAAAAGGCAGAGGAACCAGAGATCAAATTGCCAACATACATTAGATGGGGAAAACGTGGAAACGGTGACAGACTTTATTTTCTTGGGCTCCAAAATCACTATGGATGGTGACTGCAGCCATAAAATTAAAGGACACATGTTCCTTGGAAGAAAAGCTATGACAAATCTAGACAGCATATTAAAAGCAAAAAATCTATATAGTCAAAGGTATGGATGTGAGACTACCTTTGGATGACTACAAAAGTAGTCATGTAAGGATGTGAGAGTTGAGACATAAAGAAGGCTGAGAGCTTAAGAATTGATTGTTTCGAATTATGGTGCTGGGGAAAAATCTTGAATGTCCCTCAGACAGCAAGGAGATCAAACCAGTTAGTACTTAAGGAAATCAACTCTGAATATTCATTGGAAGGATTGATACTGAAGTTGAAGCTCCAAAACTTTGGCCATCTGATGGGAAGAGCTGATTCACTGGAAAAGACCCTGATACTGGGAAACACTGAAGGCAGGAGGAAAAAAAAGGCAACAGAAGATGAGATGGTTGGACGGCATAAAGGAGTCAACAGACATGAGTTTGAACTAATTCCAGGATATAGTGAAGAACAGAGAAGCCTGGCATGCTACAGTCCATAGGGTGCCAAAGAGTCAGATGCAACTTAGTGACTGAAAAAGAACTACAGCATGATACAAACTCCAAATTGCTAAATCCACAGTCACTCTTTGAAAGACTGCTATATTTTTAAAATAATAGTTATGAATTGTAATTATTATATACTAATGTTCATATTGAGAAGAGGTAGCAAGAATACACAGAAGAACTTTACAAAAAATATCTTCACGACCCAGGTAATCACGATGGTATGATCACTCACCTAGAGCCAGACATCCTGGAATGTGAAGTCAAGTTAGCCTTAGGAAGCATCACTATGAACAAAGCTAGTGGAGGTGATGGAATTCCAGTGGAGCTATTCCAAATCCTGAAAGATGATGCTGTGAACGTGCTGCACTCAATATGCCAGCAAATTTGGAAAACTCAGCAGTGATCACAGGACTGGAAAAGGTCAGTTTTCATTCCAATCCCAAAAAAAAGCAATGCCAAAGAATGCTCAAACTACCGCACAATTGCATTCATCTCACACGCTAGTAATGTAATGCTCAAAATTCTCCAAGCTAGGCTTGAGCAATATGTCAACTGTGAACTTCCAGATGTTCAAGCTGGTTTTAGAAAAGGCAGAGGAACCAGAGACCAAATTGCTGACATCTGCTGGATCATCGAAAAAGCAAGAGAGTTCCAGAAGAGCATCTATTTCTGCTTTATTGACTATGCCAAAGCCTTTGACTGTTTGGATCACAATAAACTGTGGAAAATTCTGAAAGAGATGGGAATATCAGACCACCTTATCTGCCTCTTGAGAAATCTGTATGCAGGTCAGGAAGCAACAGTTAGAACTGGACATGGAACAACAGACTGGTTCTAAATAGGAAAAGGAGTTTGTCAAGGTTGTATATTGTTACCCTGCTTATTTAACTTATATGCAGAGTACATCATGAGAAAGGCTGGGCCGGAAGAAGCACACGCTGGAATCAAGATTGCCAGGAGAAATATCAATAACCTCAGATATGCAGATGATACCACCCTTATGGCAGAAAGTGAAGAGAAACTAAAAAGCCTCTTGATGAAAATGAAAGAGGAGAGTGAAAAAGTTGGCTTAAAGCTCAATATTCAGAAAATGAAGATCATGGCATCTGGTCCCATCACTTCATGGGAAATAGATGGAGAAACAGTGGAAACCGTGTCAGACTCAATTTTCTGGGACTCCAAAATCATGATGGTGATTGCAGTCAGGAAATTAAAAGACATTTACTCCTTGAAAGGAAAGTTGTGACCAACCTAGACATCATATTAAAAAGCAGAGATATTATTTTATCAACAAAGTTCTGTCTAGTCAAGGCTATGTTTTTTCCAGTGGTCATGTATAGATGTGAAATTTTGGATTGTGAAGAAAGCTGAGCACTGAAGAACTGATGCTTTTGAACTGTGGTGTTGGAGAGGACTCTTGAGAGTCCCTTGGACTTCAAGGAGATCCAACCAGTCCATCCTAAAGGAGACCAGCCCCAGGTGTTCATTGGAAGGACTGATACTGAGGCTGAAACTCCAATACTTTGGCCACCTCATGTGAATGGTTGACTCATAGGAAAAGACCCTGATGCTGGGAAGGATTAGGATCAGGAGGAAAAGGGGACGACAGAGGATGAGATGGCTGGATGGCATCACCAACTTGATGGATATGAGTTTGGGTGAACTCTGGGGGTTGGTGATCAACAGGGAGGCCTGGTGTGCTGCGATTCATGGGGTTGCAAAGAATCAGACACAACTGAAAGACTGAACTGAACTGAATGTTCAGATAAACATGCGTGTGTGTGTGTGCTCAGTTGTAAAGTCATGTCAGACTCATTGTGATACCATGGACTATAGCCCGCCAGGGTCCTCTGACCATGGATTTCCCAGGCAAGAATAGTAGAGTGGGTTGCTACTTCCTCCTCTAAGAGGATTTCACAAAAAATTTTCTTCTAAACTTCTAAATTCTGCAGTTCATTTAATGACTTAAAGTTCAGTTCAGTTGCTCAGTCGTGTCTGACTCTTTGCGATCCTATGAATCACAACACGCCAGGCCTTCCTGTCCATCACCAACTCCAGGAGTTTATTCAAACTCATGTCCATTGAATTGGTGATGCCATCCAACCATGATCCTCTGTCGTCCCCTTCTCCTCCCACCCTCAATCTTTCCCAGCATCAGAGCCTTTTCAAATGAGTCAGCTCTTCGCATGAGGTGGCCAAAGTATTGGAGTTTCAGCTTCAACATAAGTCCTTCAAATGAACATTTGGGACTGGTCTCCTTTAGGATGGACTGTTTGGGTCTCCTTGCAGTCCAAGGGACTCTCAAAAGTCTTCTCCAACACCACAGTTCAAAAGCATCAGTTTTTCAGCACTCAGGTTTCTTTATAGCCCAACTCTCACATCCATAAATGACTACTGGAAAAACTATAGCCTTGACTAGATGGACCTTGGTTGGCAAAGTAACATCTCTGCTTTTTAATATGCTATCTAGGTTTGTCATAATTTTCCTTCCAAGGAGTAAGCGTCTCTTAGTTTAATGGCTGCAGTCACCATCTGCAGTGATTTTGGAGCCCAGAAAAATAAAGTCTGACACTGTTTCCACTGTTTCCCCATCTCTTTGCCATGAAGTGATGGGACCAGATGCCATGATCTTAATTTTCTGAATATTGAGCTTTAAAGTCAACTTTTTCACTCTCCTCTTTGGAGAACCAATAATTTGATTTTCAAATAAGTTTGGGAGGTGCAGTAAAAAGAATTGTAATGATAATTTTTCTGATCTTTATAATCATGACAGTGATTATTTTCTTAGCTGTCAACTTTAGCCAGATCAAGCCTAGTGTTTATATGCACATTATGTATTTAAATTGTACCTGTATCACAATTAATTGTTTCTCCTCTTATTTTATACATGAACAAATTGAGACCTAAAGAATTACTCAACACAGCATACTCACATGTAGTAAATTGAAGTGATGAAAATGGAAGTAATTATATTAACCATTTTCTATGTGTACAGCCCAAGTTTTTAACTACAAAATTACTCAGTATAACAGTAAAAATTTATAGTTCATGGTTTTCAACTTGCTCCAAACTGAAGATTTAATTTCTTCCTCAAAAAACCCTTGATACAGTCAATGCCTTAAATGGAATTGAACTCAAAAAATATTTCATTAAAAGTTATTTATCTCACTGTTAATAAAGTGCACAGTTGTTAACTTTCTTGTAGTATTATTAGACCTACTTATTCAAGCCACTCCAGTACTCTTGCCTGGAAAATCCCTTGGACGGAGGAGCCTGGTGGGCTACAGTCCATGGGGTCGCTGAGAGTCGGACACGACTGAGCAACTTCACTTTCACTTTTCACTTTCCTGCATTGGAGAAGGAAATGGCAACCCACTCCAGTGTTCTTGCCTGGAGAATCCCAGGGATGGGGGAGCCTGGTGGGCTGCCATTCATGGGGTCACACAGAGTCAGACACGACTGAAGTGACTTAGCATAGCATAGCATAGCATTGTCAGTTACGAATTTAGGGAGAACACATTGCCAAACACTGTAAGTTAAGTTACTCTTTTCAGAACATACTGAACTTCCAATATTTGCAAAAGTATTATATCTGTTATTTTCCCATCAATATTTATCTGAATTTACATTATCCTATGTGCATGAGTAGAGTGTACAAATTAAAATTGTTGTTTAGCTTTAAGTCATGGCTGACTCTTTCATGACCCCATGGACTGTAGCCTGCCAGGCTCCTTTGTCCATGGGATTTCCCAGGTAAGATTACGGTAGTGAGTTGCCATTTCCTTCTCCAGGGGAATCTTCCCAACCCTGAATGGAACCTGGGTCTCCTGAATTGGCTGGCAGGTTCCTTACCACAAAGCAGCCAGGGAGTTCCCACAAATAAAACTACTAGTAGAAGGAAACAGCAACCCACTCCAGTATTCTTGCCTGTGAAATTTCATAAACAGAAGAATATGGTGGGCTACAGTCTGTGGAGTCGCAAACAGTCAGACAAGACTTAGCAATGAAACAAAAACAATAACAAATGTTAGAAAAGAACATTTTACAAATGTTACATTATATATTATTTTGCAATTTGAAACATTTCGTATTGTGTAAGTTTATTTTAAATAAGTGAAACTTCACAGAATTTAATAGCAAAAAAGTTTAAGAAATTGGTTTTGTACATCAGTTTCAACTATTTCTATTTCAGTCTACTGAAGGAGGAAACAGAACAGGGTGTATCTTGAAAGCAGGACTCCATCTTGGGCGGGACTGTGGACTTTGAGCTATCTGCCCAATATCTATGGAAATGACTTACCAACTGGAAAACCAGGCCCCCAGAAGGAAAAGCCCTAAGGCTCTCCATCTCCCAAATGAATACCGTAATTATCTGTGTAACCGAATAGAATTATACATTCTATTATTCGGGGAAGGCAATGGCACCCCACCCCAGTACTTTTGCCGGGAAAATCCCATGGACAGAGGAGCCTGGTAGGCTCCAGTCCGTGGGGTCGCTAAGAGTCGGACACGACTGAGCGACTTCACTTTCACTTTTCACTTTCATGCATTGGAGAAGGAAATGGCAACCCACTCCAGTGTTCTTGCCTGGAGAATCCCAGGGACAGGGGAGCCTGGTGAGCTTCCGTCTATGGGGTCGCACAGAGTCGGACACGACTGAAGCGACTTAGCAGCAGCAGCAGCATTATGCTTATTGGGGTATGACCACAGGCCTATTGATAATTGTCCACTATTAACTACCTAGGCTTAGGTATATGAATTACAGCTTAACTTTGATTGTATATTTCTTTATCCTTTGTTCAGATTAGTTTCAGGGAATTTGGGGAGACGGGTTTATGAACATCGCTTAGAGTATATAAGGTTTTCACAAAAACTGGTCGAGGTCAGTGGCTAAGAGGAGATTCTGCCTTGGGCCCTGTGGTGTAATAAACTGCACTTCACTATCTGCATTGTCCTTGTGGGTGAGTTTGTTTCCTGGAACGCATGGCTACAACATACAAGGCTCATGTCATGGTTCAACATCAAAAATTCTATAAAACTAATTAACCAGTCTTCCTATTTATCTCTTGTGATAGTTCTTATTGTTTTTGAAAGTGACAATCTGAAAAAAAAAAAAAAAAAGGATTTAAAAGAGAGTCTTAGGCTTTTTATTTTGCCATCTTACTGATATTATCATTCTCAAATTATTTTGTCCATACAGTAAACCGCTAAAGGCAATATTTAGAAATATACATTGAGGGTAAAATTACATAAAAATAATAATGCAATCAATATTACAAGGTAAATTTTATTTACAACCAAATGCTACTGCTGCTACTAAGTTGCTTCAGTCGTGTCTGACTCTGTATGACCCCATAGACGGCAGCCCACCAGTCCCTGGGATTCCCCATGCAAGAGTACTGGAGTGGGCTGCCATTGCCTTCTCCTTACGATCAAATAATTGCATTTAAAACATATAACTATAAAATGATCAATAAAGTTTATTACTTTAATTGTAATCTATTTGATATAACATTTCAATACTATAAAACTGAGATAATTAATATAAAAAATAAACAATGACCAGAGCACAGATGACAACGCAACTCTAATCCACATAATACGCCCCAAAAGCCCATCGACCACCTCTCCATCAGCTGACCCAGAATGATCAGGAGTTGATCCTGACTACCAATTTATCTTTTTTTTTGTCTCAGACAAGTCACATAATATGTTCTGCTGTTAATTAGCTGACATCAAACTAACAGCATGTTAGTCTCCATGAAGACTTGCAGTTGAGCAAACTTGAAGCCTTCCATATTTGTTATTGCTGTCATCACTAAGCCATGTCAGACTCTTTTCAACCCCATGGACTATACCCTGCCAGGCTTCCCTGTTTATGGCATTTCCTAGGCAAGAATACTGAGTATGTTGCATTTCCTTCTCCAGGGGATCGTCCTAACCCAGGGATCAAATCCATGTCTTATGCATTTTCAGGTAGAATCTTACTCCTGAGCCACCAGGGAAGCCCTCCTTTTTTTTTTTTTTTAAGCTAAAGCATTTCCACTCCCCTTCCTGCCTTTAAGTCTCTGTCAAATGTAAGCTTGCTATAGAAAGCTCTGAATGGACTTTCTTTGTCTTTATTGACGGTCTTCGTTTATTTCATTAGCATATTAAGAAAATTATTCTCAAGCATATATCAGGACTGAAAAATACTTGAATACCTCATTAGAAAAATTTTGTCCAATTCAGGTTTATATATATTACGCTGAAAACTTTGTATTTTTCAAAGTTTTTGCCATCAGAAAATCAAAGTAGGCATTAAACTAGCTTTTCTTAGATGGGGATTGCTTAATAGCTTTTTTATTTCCTACATATAATAGTGAGACATGTGAAGTTTTATCACATAAAAGACTATATCAGTGGGACATATCAAGCAGCTAACAATCTCTGCAGAACTGTGGAGATAGTGATAAAAGGGTGAGAGAGAAGAGGTTCTGAAGGCTGTGACTGAACTTGACCTTGTGAATTTAAGTGTGGAGAGAATTTAAGGCAGTAGTGTTGTATTTTTGGACTAAGTTTTAGGTTGTATTACAAAATCTGAATTTTTTTCTGTGATGCCACTCAGCTTATCACCCTAAAGACCCTCTATTCACACATCATTTTTGTGTTTAATATTTACTGACAAAAGAATCCTACAGCAATCCAGTGGTTAGGATTCCATGCTTCTACTTCTCAGGACCCCAGCTCAATCCCTAGTCAGAGAACTTAGATCCTGTAAGCTGCACAGCATGGCCAGATATATATATATATGTGTGTGTGTGTGTGTGTGTGTGTGTAATATATATATCTTACATTTTATTATATATTATTATATAATATAATATAGTATAGTATATATATATTATATGTAATATATATATATATATATGCACACATAAAATTTGACAATATGTGACAGGTGTGTGTGTGTGCATATGTGTATCTATATATACATACAGAAGGTTCCCTGGTGGCTCAATCAGTAAAGAATCTGCTTACAATGCAGGAGACTGTCTGTAATAAGGACACCTGGGTTTGATCCTTGGGTCAGAAAGTTCCCCTGGAAAAGAAAATGGCAACCCATTCCAATATTTTTGCCTGGGAAATCCCATGAACAGAGGAGCCTGGTGGGCTATAGTACATAGGGTCACAGAGAGCCGGACATGACTAAGCGACAAAACCACCACTACCATGTATACATGCACAGACACACAGACCCACATATACATAAACACACATACATAAAATTTGACAATATGTGAGACTATGATTTGTGCCTCTGACAAACAGAGGAGCTACCTGAATTTCTCAGGCAGCTTAGGGATGTACCCAAGGAGAATGCCTGCAATATGGGAGACCTGGGTTCAATCCTTTGGTCAGGAAGATCCTCTGGAGAAGGAAATGGCTATCCACTCCATTATTCTGGCCTGGAGAATTCCATAGACAGAGGAGCCTGGTGGGCTGCAGTCCATGGGGTCATAAAGAGTTGGACATGTCAGAGTGACTAACACTTTCACATTCAGGGAAGCAGTAGCATGAGAAACCCTATAAAACAGGGGAAGCTAGCATCACTGAACCATTCATTCCTGGAGGGGACTGTGTAGTTCACTTTCATCATACCTGGTTCATGATCTCTGCAGATTTTTTGTGGCTTATTAAAATAGCTGAAATCTAAGAACACTAGCTATTCAATTATGCATTTAGATTTTTAATGGTTATAATTTGGACTTGCACTCATCTCACACGCTGGAAAAAGTAATGCTCAAAATTCTCCAAGCCAGGCTTCAGCAATATGTGAACCATGAACTTCCAGATGTTCAAGCTGGGTTTAGAAAAGGCAGAGGAACTGGAGATCAAATTGCCAAATCTGGTGGATCATCAAAAAAGCAAGAGAGTTCCAGGGAAGCATCTATTTCTGCTTTATTGACTATGCCAAAGCCTTTGACTGTGTGGATGACAATAAACTGTGGAAATTTCTGAAAGAGTTGGGAATACCAGACCACCTGACCTGCCTCTTGAGAAACCTATATGCAGGTCAGGAAGCAATAGTCAGAACTGGACATGGAACAACAGACTGGTTCCAAATAGGAAAAGGAGTACGTCAAGGCTGCATATTGTTATATTGCTTTTTTTTAACTTATATGCAGAGTACATCATGAGAAAGGCTGGGCTGGAAGAAGCACAAGCTGGAATCAAGATTGCCAGGAGAAATATCAATAACCTCAGATATGCAGATGACACCACCCTTATGGCAGAAAGTGGAGAGGAACTAAAAATCTTCTTGATGAAAGTGAAAGTGGAGAGTGAAAAGGTTGGCTTAAAGCTCAACATTCAGAAAACGAAGATCATGGCATCTGGTCCCATCACTACATGGGAAATAGATGGGGAAACAGTGGAAACAGTGTCAGACTTTATTTTTCTGGGCTCAAAAATCACTGCAGATTTCAGTGACTGCAGCCATGAAATTAAAAGACGCTTACTCCTTGGAAGGAAAGTTATGACCAATCTAGATAGCATATTCAAAAGCAGAGACATTACTTTGCCAACAAAAGTCCGTCTAGTCAAGGCTATGATTTTTCCAGTGGTCATGTATGGATGTGGGAATTGGACTGTGAAGAAGGCTGAGCGCCGAAGAATTGATGCTTTTGAACTGTGGTTTTGGAGAAGACTCGAGAGTCCCTTGGACTGCACGGAGATCCAACCAGTCCATTCTGAAGGAGATCAGCCCTGGGATTTCTTTGGAAGGAATGATGCTAAAGCTGAAACTCCAGTATTTTGGCCACCTCATGGGAAGAGTTGACTCATTGGAAAAGACTCTGATGCTGGGAGGGATTGGGGGCAAGAGGAGAAGGGGATGACATAGGATGAGATGGCTGAATGGCATCACTGACTTGATGGATGTGAGTCTCAGTGAACTCCAGGAGTTGGTGATGGACAGGGAGGCCTGGCGTGCTGCGATTCATGGGGTCACAAACAGTCGGACACGACTGAGTGACTGGTCTAATCTGATCTGAGTTTTCTGAGTCGTGTTAGGCTTAGATGCAACCATTGTCAAAACAATGTCTGCTGGAAGCTAGTAACTGCAACCTTACTTTTTATAAAACTAGGGAACTGGCTACCTGGCTACAAGTCTCCCCAAAGTACCAGGTCCAGACTGGGTTTCGGACCTATTCTTCTAAAAAAAAAAAAAAAAAAAATGAAATTTATTTTGTCTATTAAAATTCCAGTCTTTCCTCCTCTAGCTACTTCTAATTGGGTCTGTTACAACAAAATGGCAGACCGAGGGATTGAGATTTTAAACATACAAGGCTCAGATCTAGGATTTGGAACTCAGGAATACTTCCAATTCAGTGTCTATTCTCCAAGCTGAGGCAGTCCTATGCCCCATTTTGACAGGAAGTTATCACAGTCATGGTTGTCCTGTTCTCTAAATTAAAACTGAGCAGGACTGTGGGGCTCTGGAGTACAGATCTGTTGTGTGTTCTCCATTTCTTATTTGTAGGATATAGGCTTCATTCAGCCTCCTTCACCTTCCCTGAGTTCCAAAGGGTGGATTCAAACAATTGGTAATCAGGGAAGAGAGAGGATACAGAAACAGAGGAGAAACAATCAAATGGTGGTACAGCCTTGAGACAGGGTCCTGGTTCCTACTCAAAGAAATATGCATAACAATGTCTTTGAGTTCTACAGAACTGGAGCCCCCACCCACATGGAGGATGGTAACTTCAGACTAAACAAAAGATTCCTGGAGCACAGCTCTGTTGCTTCACCACCAACCAATCAAAACAAACAAACAAAAAGTCATAAACCCTGCAGCCCTCAACGCAAATGTTGTCTCCTGTTTTGGGGGACCAGTGATGACCATCCTGTTAGGTCTCCTATTTGTTCCCTTTCTATTTCATCTCTGAGAGGAGCCAACAGTTTCAAAATAAATTGCTGTTATTACAAGGGTGAATGCTGGTTTCAGGAAAAAAAAAAAAAAAAACCTTGACTAAGATCAGGTAGAGAGAGACTTCTGCTCTGCTAGGCAGGCCTATACCCATGCACAGCAGGAAGAAATTACAACTAAGATCAGGTAGAGAGAGACTTCTGCTCTGCTAGGCAGGCCTATACCCATGCACAGCAGGAAGAAATTACAGAAGAAAGAGACTTCCATCCCAATTCCCAAGAAGTATCTTGAGTATGAAGTCTCTCAGGGGGGAGTTGTTAGGGGAAGAACACTAATTGAAACCGCCCACCCTGGCCAGGCACCATAGTAACCATTTGCATGAGTTGTTTTGCCACAGGAGGTCCTGGTAAGGAACAGAGAACTAATAAACCTCCACCAACCAGAAGAGTTTGGGAAAGGTCAAAAGGAGACACCACCTGTCCAACCACCTCCCAGAATCCTTCTCTCTGGCATCTGCCTTGGCTGAACAAGGCGTGCACCAACAGGAAGGGCTCTGAGTCAGAATGATTGGCTAAGGACAACAGGGAAGGTAATCCCATCACCATAAAACCCAAGAGTGCAAACCACGTGGCAGAGTTGTTCACCTGGGTTCCTTTACCCTACTGCTCTCCACCCAGGTGCCCTTTCCCAATAAAATCTCTCACTTTGTCAGCACATGTGTCTCCTTGGACAATTCATTTCCTACTGTTAGACAAGAGCCCAGTTTTGGGCCCTGGAAGGGGTCCCCCTTCCTGCAACAGAAAGACACCTAGTGTTCACAGATTAGAAGACTTTATATTGGTTAGATAAACATACAACTTAAAGTAATGGATTCCATACATTCTCCATCAATATTTAAAAGACTTTTTTTCAGAAATAGAAGAATATACCATGATATGATAAGGAATCTCATCACACCCAAATAACCAAAACAATACTGAAAAAAAACAACAAAAAAAGGTGTAGGTCTCACACTTTCTGATTTCAAAATTATTGGGAAGATATAGTAATCAAATTAGTCTGATACTGGCATACAAATAGACAAGTAGATCAATAGAATTGAATAGAATCTAGAAATAAAACACTGTATATATAGACAAATAATTTTCACCACTTACTGGGGATAGGACAATATTTACAACTAATAGTGCTTATAAAAATGGATAATCATATGCAAAATAATAAACTTTGATCTTTACCTTATCAGTTCAGTTCAGTCACTCAGTCATGTCCTACTCTTTGCAACCCCATGGACTGCAGCCAGCCAGGCCTCCGTGTCCATCACCAACTCCTGGAGTTTACTCAAACTCATGCCCATCGAATCGGTGATGCCATCCAACCATCTCATCCTCTGTCGTCCCCTTCTCCTCCCACCTGCAATCTTTCCTAGCATCAGGGTCTTTACCAATGAGTCAGTTCTTAGAATCAGATAGCCAAAGTATTGGAGTTTCAGCTTCAGCATCAGTACTTCCAATGAATAGTCAGGACTAATTTCCTTTATGATGGACTGGTTGGATCTCCTTATAGTCCAAGGGACTCTCAAGATTCTTCTCCAACAATATAGTTCAAAAGCATCAATTCTTCGGCACTCAGCTTTCTTTATAGTCCAATTCTCACATCCATACGTGACCGCTGGAAAAACCATAGCTTTGACTAGACAGACTTTTGTTGGAAAAGTAATGTTTTTGCTTTTTAATATGCTGTCTAGTTTGGTCACAGCTTTTCTTCCAAGGAGCAAGAGTCTTTGAATTTCATAGCTGCAGTCACCATCTGCAGTGATTTTGGAGCCCCCCCAAATAAAATCTACCACTGTTTCCATATCTATTTGCCATGAAATGATGGGACCAGATGCCATGATCTTAGTTTTCTGAATATTGAGTTTTAAGCCAAATTTTTCACTCTCCTCTTTCACTCTTGTCAAGATGCTGTTTAGTTCTTTGCTTTCTGCCATACCTGTGGTGTCATCTGCATATCTGAGGCTACCAGTATTTCTCCTGGCAATCTTAGTCACAGCTTTTGCTTCATTCAGCCCAGTATTTCTCATGATGTACTCTGCATATAAGTTAATTAAGCAGGGAGACAATGTACAGCCTTGACATACTCCTTTCCCTATTTAGAACCAATCTGTTATTCCATGTCCAGTACTAACTGTTTTCTCTTGACCTGCATACAGATTTTTCAGGAGGCAGGTCAAGGTGATCTGGTATATTCATCTCCTGAAGAATTTTCCACAGTTAGTTGTGATCCACACAGTCTAAGACTTTGGTGTAGTCAGTAAAGCAGAAGTAGATGCTTTTTCTGGAACTCTTTTGCTTTTTTGATGATCCAACAGATATTGGCAATTTCATCTCTGGTTCTTCTGCCTATTCTAAATCCAGCTTGAACATCTGGGAGTTCATGATTCAAGCACTGCTGAGGCCTGGCTTGGAGAGTTTTGAGTATTACTTTGTTAGTGTGTGAGATTAGTGCAATTGTGAGGTAGTTTTAACATTCTTTGGCATTGCCTTTCTTTGAGATTGGAATGGAAACTGAACTTTTCGAGTCCAGTGGCCACTGCTGAATTTTCCAAATTTGTTGGCATATTGAATGCATCAATATGCATCATTTTTTAGGATTTGGAAAAGCTCAACTGGAATTCCATCACCCCACTAGCTTTATTCATAATGATGCTTCCGAAGTCCCACTTGACTTTGCATTCCAGGATGTTTGGCTCTAGGTGAGTGATCACACCATCGTGGTTATCTCGGTCTTGAAGATCTTTTTTGTATATGTTTTCTGTATATTCTTGGCACCTTTTCTTAATATCTTCTGCTTCTGTCAGGACCATATCATTTCTGTCCTTTATTGTGGCCATCGTTGCATGAAAAGTTCCCTTGGTATCTCTAATTTTCTTGAAGAAATCTCTAGTCTTTCCCATTCTATTGTTTTCCTCTCTTTCTTTGTGTTGACCACTGAGGAGGGCTTTCTTATCTCTCCTTGCTATTCTTTGGAACGCTGCATTCAAATGGGTGCATCTTTCTTTTTCTCCATTGTCTTTTGCTTCTCTTCTATTCATAGCTATTTGTAAGGCCTTCTTAGATAACCATTTTGCCTTTTTGCATTTCTTTTTCTTGGGGATGGTCTTGATCACTGCCTCCTGTATAATGTCACGAACCTCCATCCATAGTTCTTTAGGCACTCTATCAGATCTAATCCCTTGAATCTATTTCTCATTTCCATTGTATAATCATAAGGGATTTGATTTAGGTCATACTTGAATGTTCTAGTGGTTTTCCCTACTTTTTCAATTTAAGTCTGAATTTGGCAATAAATTTATACTACGTACAAAAATTAACTCAAATTAGTCACAAACTTAAATGTAAGATTTAAACTTATAAAACACTTAGAAGAAAACACAGTGAGTATGCTTTATGAAGTTGGATATGATGATGATTTATTGAAAATGACAACCAAAGCAGAGACAAAAAAAGAAAAAAATAGACTTCATCAAAATTAAAAATATATGCATCAAAGAATCAGATCAGATCAGATCAGTCGCTCAGTCATGTCCGACTCTTTGCAACCCCATGAATCTCAGCACGCCAGGCGTCCCTGTCTATCACCAACTCCCGGAGTTCATTGAGACTCACATCCATCGAGTCAGTGATGCCATCCAGACATCTCATCCTCCGTCGTCCCCTTCTCCTCTTGCCCCCAATCCCTCCCAGCATCTGAGTCCTTTCCAATGAGTCAACTCTTCGCATGACATGGCCAAAGTACTGAAGTTTCAGCTTTAGCATCATTGCTTCCAAAGAAATTCCAGGGCTGATATCCTTTAGAATGGACTGGTTAGATCTCCTTGCAGTCCAAGGGACTCTCAAGAGTCTTCTCTAACACCACAGTTCAAAAGCATCAATTCTTTGGCGCTCAGCCTTCTTCACAGTCCAACTCTCACATAAATATATGACCACAGGAAAAACCATGTAGACGAAGCTTTGTTGGCAAAGTAATGTCTCTGGTTTTGAATATGCTATCTAGGTTGGTCATAACTTTCCTTCCAAGGAGTAAGCATCTTTTAATTTCATGGCTGCAGCCACCATCTGTAGTGATTTTGGAGCCCAGAAAAATAAAGTCTGACACTCTTTTCACTGTTTCCCCATCTATTTGCCATGAAGTGATGGGACCAAATGCCATGATCTTTGTTTTCTGAATGTTGAGCTTTAAACCAACTCTTTGACTTCCACTTTCACTTTCATCAAGAGGCTTTTTAGTTCCTCTTCACTTTCTGCCATAAGGGTGGTGTCATCTGCATATCTGAGGTTATTGATATTTCTCCCGGCAATCTTGATTCCAGCTTGTGTTTTCTTCCAGTCCAGCGTTTCTCATGATGTACTCTGCATATAAGTTAAATAAACAGAGTGACAATATACAGCCTTGACGAACTCCTTTCCCTATTTGGAACCAGTCTGTTGTTCCATGTCCAGTTCTAACTGTTGCTTCCTGACCTGCATACAGATTTCTCAAGAGGCAGATCAGGTGGACTGGTATTCCCATCTCTTCAGAATTTTCCACAGTTGATTGTGATCCACACAGTCAAAGGCTTTGGCATAGTCAATAAAGCAGAAATAGATGTTTTTCTGGAACTCTCTTGCTTTTTCCATGATCCAGCAGATGTTGGCAATTTGATCTCTGGTTCCTCTGCCTTTTCTAAAACCAGCTTGAACATCAGTAATTTCACGTTTCACATATTGCTGAAGCCTGGCTTGGAGAATGTTGAGCATTACTTTACTAGCGTGTAAGATGAGTGCAATTGTGCAGTAGATTGAGCATTCTTTGGCATTGCCTTTCTTTGGGATTGGAATGAAAACTGACCTTTTCCTGTCCTGTGGCCACTGCTGAGTTTTCCAAATTTGCTGTTATATTGAGTGCAGCACTTTCACAGCATCATCTTTCAGGATTTGGAATAGCTCAACTGGAATTTCATCACCTCCACTAGCTTTGTTCGTAGTGATGCTTTCTAAGAATACTATCAAGTAAAAATGGCAGTCCACGGAATGGTAGACAGTATTTGCAAATCATTTATCTTATAAAATCTCAGTATGTAGAATATATGAAGAACTAGAATATATGAATATAGAATATATGAAAAACAATAAAATCATCTTATTTAAAATGGACAAATGACTTGAACAGATGTTTCTGCATAAAGATATACAAACAGCCAATAAGTATGTGAAAAGGTGTGCAACATCATTAAATTTAGGGAACTGGGAAGTAAAATCACAATAAAATAATACTTTCAGGATGAGTATTTATAAATTTGGAAGTCAACACATTTTGGAGAGAATGTGAGGAAATCAGAATCTTTCTGCCTTGTTAATAGGATTATGAAGTAATGTAGCCTCTTTGGCAAATAGTACAGCATTTCCTCAAAAAAATATAACCATAGAATTACCATATTGTCTAGAAATTCAAGTTCTGAGAAAAGAACCAACAGAATTGAAGGCAAGAAGTTGAACAGATATAGATACATGCATGTCCATAACATCATTATTATTCACAACAGTCAAAATGCAGAAGTAAACCAAGACTGAACCATTGATCATGCATACAATTTACCATAATTCTTTATTTCTCCATTTCATAAATACAAATTTTTAAAAAGGCAGTGTGATTCCATAGTAAGGTTAAAATATAACTATCTGTTACAATTAATTCTAAATTTGATTATGCAGTCCTTTGATTATAAAACATGCAAGCCAAAACAATAACAAAGAGATAAATGGAGAAACATACAGAGAAAGAAATGTAAATTAAGAACCATCGGATTGCATTGATTGACATGAATCAAAAGGAAAGCATGATCGTCCATATATATATTAAGAAAAAAAAAAAGACATTGTAAACTTCTTGTTTTGAATCAAAATACCTGATTTTCCTCTATATAGACTTTTCTTACTTTTCTTTTATTTTTAAGACAATATTTAAAAATAATTATTCAATAGTTTCTTGCCTAGGACATTGTGCTCAAGGTTAAACCTCTGTGTTAAAACCTCTATTAACAGCAGTGATTACTTCCATCTTAGGTGACAGAATTAATATTGAGTTCAACATATTGAGTTCCATAATTAGTCTTCATAATAGTGAAATAAATGAAGTCAACTAACAGTAATCTTCTAATATTGACTTAAATAAAATTGACTGCGTTGGTTTCCAAAAGAAAAAAAAAAAAAAAAAAGAACTATCTCTTATGCTGAGCTGAGCAGTCATAGCTAAATTCATTTACATTGGTAAATGGTTAAAAATGAGCACTACTGTAAAAAATTATGTATGGACCACATTGTACTATTGTTCTTACATACCATTAAACAGCATTTTGTAACTGTGGTTATCTTAATATATTTCAAAATTCTGTAATGTTATAGGATTTTTCAATACTGAAACATTTATATTATACTATTAACTCAGAAGGTATAGCATTAATTTGAATTAAAAGTTATAGGGAAAATTAATCCAAGTTTTAAAATATATACTTCTTTGGAATTTTAAGACATTTAGTAGGAAAAGCACAGATTGTAAATAAATTAATCAAAAGATATATAGACAGGTAAATAAATATATTCTAGGAAATCAATGTTAACTATTTTAAGTAAATTTCCTAAATGTCGCATCTTTTTGCATTTCTTCAAAAATACTATTTAGCTTAATTGGTTTTTCCGTTTCATTTAAATTTTATTTAATTACTACTAAAGACCTACAGCTCAATAAAATTATAGCTTTGAAAACAATGATTAACTTTTTTTCTGGACAATTACTCTAATTATCAGGATCATTAACCACTTTAACTCAAAATATTTTTAGAATAAAATTACTATATATCAGTACATTTTTTAAAGACAAACCTGAATCTAAATTTCTATATGATGGCTGTTTTTAAATAAATTGAACACTAAACTTTATATTTCACCAGTTTTTACAGTATTTTCTTTTTTTTTTTTTCCTGCCCTGAGATGCAATGTAGAATACCCATTGCTTTTAGTTGTCCTGTCTTATTAGTCCCCTCCAGTATGCGAGTTTCTCACATTTTCCTTGTTTTTCATGATCTTGATAATTTTGATGAGTGATGATCAAATATTTTGTAGTACATTCCTCAAGTTGTTTTTCTTAGTGTTTTCCTCCTGACTGCAGAGCAATTAGGGGTTTTCCAAAGAATTCCACAGAGGCAAAGTGACCTTCTTATCCCATCACTGTAGGACTTACAGGATATCCATATCACATGGCTAGTGAGGTTCAGCTTGATCACTTGGTTAAAACAGTGTTTGCCAGATCTTTCCAGGTTTCCCTTGTAATCATTTTCCCTTTATAAACTCTCATGATTTGGAAGTGAGTCACTAAATCTAGACTACACATTAAAGGGGGAAATATTAAGCTCCATCTGGAGAAGGAAATATTTCCTCCTTGTTGTTTGTTTATTCAGTTACTTATATCAATGTATATTCACTATGTCAGTTCAGTTCAGTTCAGTCACAGTTGTGTCTGACTCTTCGTGACCCCATGAATTGCAGCACGCCAGACCTCCCTGTCCATCACCAACTCCCAGAGTTCACTCAGACTCACATCCGTTGAGTCAGTGATGCCATCCAGCCATTTCATCCTCTGTCATCCCCTTCTCCTCCTGCCCCAATCCCTCCCAGAATCAGAGCCTTTTCCAATGAGTCAACTCTTTGCATGAGGTGGCCAAAGTATTGGAGTTTCAGCTTTAGCAACAGTCCTTCCAAAGAACACCCAGGACTGATCTCCTTTAGAATGGACTGGTTGGATATCCTTGCAGCCCAAGGGACTCTCAAGAGTCTTCTCCAACACCACAGTTCAAAAGCATCAATTCTTCAGAACTCAGCTTTCTTCACAGTCCAACTCTCACATCCATACACGACTACTGAAAAAACCATATATCAGATCACATCACTCAGTCGTGTCTGACTCTTTGCAACCCCGTGAATTGAAGCACCCAGGCCTCCCTGTCCATCATCAACTCCCGAAGTTCACTCAGACTCACATCCATGGAGTCAGTGATGCCATATATACTTGAGATTAAAATGGAAGAATATGTTATTTAATTGTCCCAGACTTGGGACATTGGGAGCTATTTCAGTTTGGGTCTTATGTCTTTGTTGTTATTGCTCATTAAGTTGTGTCCAACTCTGCAATCTAATGGAATGCAGCACACCAGTCTTCCCTGTTCTTCACTATGTCTTGGAGTTTGCCCAAATTCATGTCGGTAATGCCATCCAAACATCTCATCCTCTGTTGTCCCCTTCTCTTCTTGCCTTCACTCTTTCCCAGCATCAAGGTCTTTTGCAATGAGTCAGCTCTTCTCATCAGGTGGCCAAAGTATTGGAGTTTCAGCTTCAACATCAGTCCTTCCAATTAATATTTAGGACTGATTTCTTTTAGGATTGACGGGTTTGATATCTTTGCAGTCCAAGGGACTTTCAAGAGTTTTCTCCAATACCACAGTTCAAATTATTTGGTACTCAGCCTTCTTTATGGTCCAACTTTCACATCTATACTTGACTACTGCAAAAACCATAGCTTTGACTATATAGACCTTTGTTAAAGTCATGTCTCTGATTTTTAATATGCTGTCTAGGTTGGTCATGGCTTTTCTTCCAAGGAGCAAGTATCATTTAATTTTGTGGCTGCTATCAGTGTCTGCAATGATTTATGAGTCCAAAAGCATAAAATCTTCACTGTTTCCACTGTTTCCCCATCCATTCACCATGAAGTGATAGGACTGGGTGTCATGATCTTGTTTTTTGAATGTTGAGTTTTAAGCCAACTTTTTTATTTTCTTATATCTTTCACATCCTCATCCTTTTGCTTTTTGAGTAGTTCCTTATATTTTAGTACTGCAAGATGCTACAGATCTATCTCATGTTTGCCCTGTCCCTGCTATAGAACTAGTCATTTCTTATAGAAGCCTTGGTTCTATCAGTTGGGGAATAGTATTTAGTATCAAGGTCTGGGAGAAGCATATGCTGCCTGTTTTTACTGAAATGTCATTAAATTTAAGCCCTTTCAATAGAGTTATGAAAACATTTATGTAAAATGTGCCTTATATACATGCAGATCTATAACTGTTTCTGCATTTTTTCACATGTATTTATATTAAACTCAACATAATTCATATTGTCTTCAATTTAACCTTCCAGTTTATTCTAGGCTTCCCCTTCTTGGTTATCTGCAACTTCTATGCCAACAGTGAGAAGCGTTATTTCATCACAAACTATATTTTTACATATTCATTCAGCCAAGGATACATTTGAAAACAATTTTGGAATGCTAAAACTGTGTGCCTATAAGAAGCTAATTTACCAACTTGAGTACAGTGTTTATTATCCTCAGCTTTACAGATTCTAGTCAAAATGTTATTTTCCAATAATACTTAGGCCAGTTCCTTTTTTTTCCCTCTTGAAGATATTCAATATGGTTATGTCATGGTTTTTTAATACAGTTAGATTTGTCTTCACTGAGATATAATTCCCATAATCATACACTTTGTTGAAGAGTACAACTAGGCAATTATAATATATTCACAAGGTTGTACAACTACTGCTACTAATGCAGAACATTTTCATTATGATTAAAAAAAGCCCATAGCAGCAGTCATTCCACAGTCTTCCCTACATACAGCCACTGGCAATCATACATTCACTTTATGTGCCTAAGGGTTTGCTTATTTCAAATGTTTATTATAAATGAAATAACATAATATGTAACTATATTCCCTCTGGTCTAGCTTCTTTCATTGAACATATTTTCAAGATACCAATTTTGGAACATATATCAGTACTATGTTGACTATGACAATGAAATTTCATTGTATGGATAGATTGCATTTTGTTTATCCATTAATCACTCATAGACTTTTGTTTTCTTACTTTTAGGCTGTTTTGTTTAATGATATTAAGAATATTGATAAGCAACTTTTTTTGTATCAACATATGTTTCCAGTGCCCTTGACTATTTATGTAGAGCAGAATTGCTAGGAGGAAGTATAAAATAGTTCCAACTTATCCATACCATCATGAACATTCATGGTGTTAAGCAGCTGAATCAAAGGAGCAGAGTGAAACTTTTTGGGATGATAGACCCTTCTTTATTTTAAATGTGGTAGGGGTTACAGAATAAATGTATGTATTTATCAATACTTATAAAATTTTACTCTAAAAAGGGTTAAAATACTTTATGTAGATTATATACTAATAAATAATATAAACTTTTGAAAATATTAATTGAAAAGACATGATAATTCTTGAACACAGAGGTATCACTGGGACAAGATCTGATATAATTAGATATCCAAGGTTGGATAAGTTTATTCACTTTTCATGATAGATATAAATTTAAAAGCTGATAATTTTATTTAAAATTTATGGATAACTATCAAAAGTTCTCTAAATATTTACATTTGCTTAATCTAAGTTTATCCAATGTTACATAAAACAAATTGAGCAAATATCTGTATGACTATAATTAAGTGTTCATCACATTTATCATTGCATTTCCAAGGATATAATATATAGCTTACTCTATTATTTTATGCATTATAAAACTAGTTTTCTCTTTGGAATAAGCATAAGGCACTTCTAGATTTACATGCATAACACCCAGAAGAAAAGAAAAGTTCTCTGGAGGTTGTGACATAAATATTATTGACTTATTTTCAGAAAAATGTGAAAATTTTCTGTTGTAAATAGTATGTTAAGAATATAGAATAGGCATCAACAGGGCTGAAAATGTGCTTCCCTATGTGCTTTCTTGCAAGTGTGTGTGTGTGAAAGAGATAGAGATCACATTTAAAATGCTTCTTCGAGAACAAAATGGCAAGAGTACAAAAGGGCAGTTATTAATATTTAATGTATAATCTAAATCTAGGCACATCCCTTCCTGTAGAACTGCCAGACAGGAAAAGTTTTAATACTCTTAAACTGGTCTTCTTCCTTTATTGTTTTAAAAAATAAATATATTGAAAGTCTTCTATGACAGACTCAGCACTAGTTATAGATGTTATGATGAATAAATCAAGTCCTTGCCATAGGAGCATTTATAGTACATCGAAAGAGAAAAGCTTGTTATCAGATAAACTCACTAAAACTCATGAGTGCAATGAAAATGGCAAAGGTGAAACTGGAGAAGGCAGAATAATCATGTTGCATCCATTCTTTCATTGAGTTATCTCTTTGTTTTCCATATTTTATTCATTTTAATATTATTCATGACACTGCATGCTGGTGACTACACGTTTAGAGATTATTTAGCTTCATAAAATTATGCATCAAGAAACTCATAGTTAAGTACACTAACTTCTATTCAATTATGGATGTACTATATTTACATATAAATCAACTCCTCTGAATACAATTTTACTTTTCGGGAGATATCTAGCTGGATGATGATAACCTTTTTCTTGATATGGGAGCACTCCCTACAACCTTTTGAATAAAACTAAAAAGGAAGAGTAAGAAAAACATATTAGGAACAGAGTATTATTAGATATGTTTCTTGAATAAATAAATGTATACAAGTGATCCTATTTACTGATTAAATTCTTTTGCAAAAAAAAAAAAAAAAAGATGTGTGATTCACTGAATAGATATGGAAAACTACTGAATGTTAGAGGACATCCCTCCAGGTGATCTGATTTCAGTCTCCCTTTGCCTTTGATCTACTTCATAACTCTTTAGAGGTAAGGTAATCTATAAGTCAACCAAGTCAATGATCCCTACAGAGGTTCCAATTCTGTCATGTTCAGTATTCAACTAATAAACTGCCTCTCCACTAAAGAAAAAAATATTTTGCATTTATTTTCATAATCATTTCAAGATTATTGATCTATATATGTGATTCTTCTTTGTATTCATTTTTGAATCAGTTACATCATCAGTTACATTGCTTCAAGAGTTAATAAAATCTCTAACTCAGTTTCAATTTTATATCAGTATGAAAGTCATGATTGTACTTATTTTTCAAAAAATACCTTTTAGCACTATTAATAACACTCTAAGATTGTTATTAATACCTTTTAGCACTATTAATAACACTCTGTCTAAGATTTTTTCTTGAAAATCTTAAGTGAGCTGGATACTTAGGACAGATTCACTAAAAGCTGAGTCTTCGGGGCTAAGATGTGCCTGAATTTGGGAGTAATATTTTGAGAGAGCTCTTCAGGAAATAAAAGAAAAAAGAAAAAAAAATGAAGCAGTATAGGGCAGGGAAAGAGAAAACCCAACAAGATTGTCTTTTATTTTAGGTTAGGGGCGGGGATTTTAAACCCAAGAATTGTTAATCATGGACAGAAGGACATCCCCTGAGGGAGGGACAATGTTGTAAATTTCCTAGTGAGATTGCTCCCATTAGTCAATTAGGGTAATTCTCTGTAGATACCCTGGTGGCTCAGAAGGTAAAGCGTCTGTCTACAATGTGAGAAACCTGGGTTTGATCCCTAGTTTGGGAAGATTCCCTGGAGAAGGAAATGGCAACCCACTCCAGTACTCTTGCCTTGAAAATCCTGTGGATGGAGGAGCTTGGTGCAGGCTACTGTCCATGGGGTTGCAAAGAGTCGGGCACGACTGAGCAACTTCATTTTCACTTTCTGTAGATACCTGGCAACTCTGAACCATTTCCAGACAACCTTCACAATTGCCAGGGGCTGTACCTAACGGGGATCTAGATTGGACAGTTTTACATCTAACATAGTAATTTTCATCTACTGTGAAGTATGAAAGTCACTCAGTCATGTCCCACTCTTTGCGACCCCATGGACTACTATATAGTCCATGGATTCTCCAAGCCAGAATACTGGAGTGGGTAACCATTCCCTTCTCCAACCCTGAGATCAAACCCAGGCATCAAACCAAGGTCTCCTGCATTGCACATGGATTCTTTACTAGCTGAGACACTAGGGAAGCCTTTACATCTACCACTGCTCATAAAGATGCTTTGTGTCTAGGCCCTCATACAGCAAAACCTAGGCACTGTTAACATTTATATTCAGTAAGTTATATTTATTTACCAAATAAGTATTTTGGCAAAGTATTTTGCTAATCCTGTATACAAAGTCAGTGACTTATGTATAAAATTACTTCAGAACTTGAACTTTTTTGAAAATCTACCACCATTCTTCCTGAAAAACCAGAAACAGACTGTTCAGGTCTGAGAATACATGCAGCTGACCTCAGTACAGAAATGGGCAGAGGAAACTCACAAAAGAAGAAATGCAAATCATCAATTAAAATGTCACTCACTATTTAACTTCAACATCAATAAAAGTATGTATTTTTCCCATCTAATGTGCTAAAATTTTACTTTCTTATATTAATGAAGGTGGCAGTTAAGTAAATGGGTTCACTTGAAATTGTGAAGCTTGTACATCAGTATAAACTTTTAGAGCAATTTTTAGAGTAGACAAGAGGATATTTTTGAAATATCAATTTCACTGGTGAAAACAATCCATAGTAAATAAATCAGAGCTATATAAAACTGAAAGTTATTCGTGGATAGGCAAAGGATCAAGAAAGATTCTCTCTAAGAAACTTTCTGAAAATCTACATCACAAATGTCTACAGAAGCTGCATTCTCTACTCTGTATAAAAGAAGATCTTCCATGGCAGGGATGGGAGATTTATATGACAAAATTATTAACCCTAAAAAATGTTCATATATAAAATAATGGAGAGAAAGGAGGGAAGGGAGGAAGGAAGGCACATCAGATCAGATCAGTCGCTCAGTCGTGTCCAACTCTTTGCGACCCCATGAACCGCAGCACGCCAGGCCTCCCTGTCCATCACCAGCTCCCGGAGGTCACCCAGACTCACACCCATCAAGTCAGTGATGCCATCCAGCCATCTCATTCTCTGTCGTCCCCTTCTCCTCCTGCCCTCAATCCCTCCCAGCATCAGAGTCCTCCAATGAGTCAACTCTTCGCATGAGGTGGCCAAAATACTGGAGTTTCAGCTTTAGGATCATTCCTTCCAAAGAAATCCCAGGGCTGATCTCCTTCAGAATGGACTGGTTGGATCTTCTTGCAGTTCAAGGGACTCTCAAGAGTCTTCTCCAACACCACAGTTCAAAAGCATCAATTCTTCGGCGCTCAGCCTTCTTCACAGTCCAGCTCTCACATCCATACATGACCACAGGAAAGACCATAGCCTTGACTAGGCGAACCTTTGTTGATAAAGTGATGTCTCTGCTTTTGAATATGCTATCTAGGTTGGTCATAACTTTCCTTCCAAGGAGTAAGCATCTTTTAATTTCATGGCTGCAGTCACCATCTGCAATGATTTTGGAGCCCAGAAAAACAAAGTCTGACTCTGTTTAGGAAAAAAGAAAGGGAAATCATGTACATTCATAGATGTAGGACTATAGAAGTCAAGTTCTTCTTGAGTAAATAGACTCAAGATAATAAAAAATCTAAACTAAAAGTTCAGTCTTGGTTCCACTTCCTTAATTTTTTTGTTTTGTTTTGTTCCTGCTCTTAATAACAAGATACATATGATAAGATATTTTCAGGTCCCTTAAGCCTGCATTAATACTACTTAATGTAGCTCTTTAGAAATCTATGCATCTGATTGTACAGGATATACAACTGAAAAACCCAAGTTAAATTGGTTCTTATTTCTTTCACCAGCTATAATTATATTTAGCTTCCTTGGTCAAATGAATTGTAACACCAGGCTGTAATATGAGCAGCACATGAAATGTATTTAAAATATCAACTGTCAGCTCTAAATTTTTGGCTACTTTAAACATTTAATAATAATCTTTTCATCATAATGTCAATTTCTTGTCTCCACAGAAAAATGCCCAAAGAGGTATAAACAAAGGAACATTTCATCAGAAGCTACAGCATGGCTGGTCTTACATGTGTCAAAAAATGACATTCAAATTTTAATTATTCCAAGCCCAAGTCTGGCGTGTATAGATATTCCATGGCTTCAAAGATCCCAAGCAGAGAATAGGACCAGCACAACAACTGAATGTCCATTTTTTCTGTTCTAATCACTTAAAAGCCTTTAAAACCTTGTCTTTTCCCTCAGGCCCCAAGGGCTTGAACCCTCAGTAGCTCTGAGAAATAACTCAAAACTCAATAACTTTCGTCTGAACCTTCTTGTTCAAGTGTAGTATATACAGTTTCTACTATGTTACCCTGTATTCACATAGCACTAGTTATCCTAATTAGGAATTGCAGGTCAGATAAATCCTATTTTTCTTTTTAGGAATTATTCTAATCCCAAATTCTTTAGTCAATCACTCCTATCCCAGTCCTCTGCTAATTAAACTTTCCTCATTCCACAAAATGAAAGAAATTCAAGATACATATTTGTTTCTCCATAGGGCACTGTAAAAGCAAGTCTTAAAAATGTAATAGCATTAATATTTTGGATTCTCTTCAATCATTGATTTCCCAAGTGGCTCAGATAGTAAAATATCTGCCTTACAATATGGGAGACCTGGGTTCAATCCCTGGGTCGGGAAGATCCTCTGGAGAAAAAATAGCAACCCACTCTACTAGAAAAACAACTTTTCTTTTTCCTGGAAAATCCCACGGACGGAGGATGTGGTAGGTTACAGTTCATGGGGTCGCAAAGAGTCGGACACCACTGAGCGACTTCACTTTCACTTTTCAATCATTAATGTGGAAGTTTCCTCTCTGTACAACGTATTATAAAAGAATTCCAGAACTTAAAAAAAATTCTTTAATTATGAGCCACTGGTTTCTCTATTAAAAAAAAAAAAAATCAGGGCAATAGGAACAGTAATGCAAATCAGGTTCATAACCTACCATTTTTGTATCTCTCTTCCTACTGTTATATGTGACAGAAATAACTGTTTTGAAATAAACTAAAGCCAGGCCTATTGTACACAATCATAATTTTATCTATTTGAATATCTTTAAACAACCTCACAGAGGGGTCATGCTCTCTAACAAAGCCTAATCTGCACAAAAAAATACCTATGAGCACTGGAAAAATACTCAGGCATTTTCACTCCCTTTCAAATAGAGAAAAAAACAGTTTTTTGAAAGTCTAATAATAATTAAATGGAGATCTAAAGGACCAGTTTGCTACAGGCTTTTTAAAAAGACAAATTCATTGTGCTGAACTGAACTTATAATTGTTCATGGAATTTGTATTCTTTAAAACAGTGGGATAAAACTGGAATTCTCATCTTTTCAATATATTTGAATGCATCTACATGTGCACAGTGAATTGGAGAAACATGGTCATTATATGGAATAACTTTTACCACTTTCTGAAATGTTTGAATATAGAGGCAAATGGTACTTAAAAATGGAATTATTTTTTGGTCTAATTCAGTCTTTCTATTTTAATTTTTAAGCTCAAATTATAGATGGTTCAACAACTATGACTAAGTGTAGATACACCAAATAGGCAGATCATCTGACTCCTTCAGTAAAACAGTGATGGGTAATTCATGTCTTCAGTGTCACAGATCCTTGCTCATGTGTTATTTTTATAGAAACCATGAAGTTTCAGTTCTATTTACCCCAAAATGGTTAAATAAACACAACTCTGAGAAAACATCTAAACATATTTATAAATACTTTGTTATGGCATCTTATTAGATAATTTCATTACTTTTTTTCAGAAATTTCATTATTTTTATGTATAAATTGAAAATTGAAGATGACAAAATTATTGAAGAAAAATCTAAAAATAAAATATCTTCCATAATTTTCTGCTTTAAACACTTATTTAATATGTTTTTACATCAAAAACAATCCTCTTTCTTGTCTGCAAGTGTGATGGTTAACTTTCTATATTAACCTGACTGGGCTGAAGGATGCCTAGGTTGCTTTTAAACCATTATATCTGCATGTGTCTGTGAGGGTGTTTGTTTAAGAGATTAACATATATGTCTATAGACTGAGTAATGAAGATGGCACTAACCAGTACAGACAGGCATCATCCAATCTGTCTAGGGTCTTAATAGAACAAAAACTGGAAGACAGGCAAATCTACCCTCTCAGCTGGAGCATAGACATCTGTCTTCTCCAGCCCTCCACGTTCATGCTTCTGGGTCTCAGGCCTTCAGGCTCAGACTCAATTATATCACGTGCTTACCTGGGTCTCTACATGGAGTTTTCTCTCCAGGGCTTCATGATCCAATTTCCGTAATAAATCTCTCACTCTTTCTCTGTCCCTCCATATGAGTTAACTATGTTAATTTGATAGGTTGGGCTATATTTAACGTTTGATAGAGCTATAAGTGCTAGTGAGGCTTCAGCTTCATATAGCATCCTCACTTGTTTTTCTCCCGTTTCCTTCTGAGCACTCATTCATTTCTAATGTGAGATCTGTAGATTTAATGAACCAAGAGTTTTTAGTTGACCCCATCATTTCAATGCACAAAGATTTATCCCGCTTTTGCAGCTGTAATATGACTTACACACTCAACAATGTTTATAGCATGCCCTGTTTTTTGTGTCCTTTACCTGCAATTTTTCTTCCATCACTCAAAGCAGAATCACTTCTCTCAAATTAGGTTTTTATTACTCAGACACATTCCCATGAATAAAACTGGACTACAAATAGAAAAACATATAAAATATACATAATTACTATGCTGGTCCCCCCACATTAATAATTCTTTATAAGATGATACAGGATTATTCCCTGGTGGCTCAGACAATAAAGAATTTGCCTGCATTCTGGGGGACCTGGGTTCGACCCCTGGGTTGGGAAGATCCCCTGGAGAAGGGCATAGCAACCCACTCTAGTATTCTTGCCTGGAGAATCCCCATGGAAAGAGAAGCCTGGAGGGCTACAGTCCATGGGGTCACAAAGAGTCGGACATGACTGTGACTACGCACATACACACATAAGATGATACAGTGTTAATTAGATGAGAAGAAAAAAGAATGAGTTATAACTATAGTTGTTTTAGTTCTTTTGGTATGACATTCAAGCTCATACCTTATGTTCATTTCCTCTTTTTAAAAAAAAATACACTACTATAAAATAACTAAATTCTAGATTCAAACATGGGTTTTTATGTTTTGTAACATCCTGTATCCACCTAAACGTCTGAGGAGACAGTAAAAAGACGAAAAGTCAAACACACTAAGGATCATATGCATTTATGTCAGTGTTACATATGGTAACGTTTGTCCAGTAACAGACATTTTACTGAGGAAAACAATGACCTAAAAGGAGAAAGGTTTCTGGATTAAGCCCTGAGCTGGGAGTTTCAGGGTTGAGTTGCATTTGCTATTAGCCCACTATGCAACCAGAAGTTGTCCATGACTGAGTCCCTCTAAAAGTGTGTGTTCAAGGGTTAAGTGCTCAAGGGACTTGGGGGTTGTTAAGGAAAAATGTATGACAAGAGGCAGTAACTCACAGTAAGTTTTATGGGGCAGTGCTTCGACAGGATTGCATGAGAGAGGAAATCCCTGAGATCATGAGACCACAGAAAGACTTAAAGGGTGGGGGCCACAGACCAGAAGGAGAGACAAGTAGGGGAACTCTAAAGGAAGAAGGGGCTCAGAAAGGGTGCTTACAGGCCTAGCTGCTCAGCAAAGCATGGTAGAAAGTCTGTGTCAGAGAGCTGCTAACGGTCACAGGAGCCTGGGGCCTTACAACTACAAGGCCCTATCATATCGATAGACAGCACGTGCAAACTGAAGTTTTACAGCTATGCCAAACAGGTAGGCTCTAAATGGCTAAAAATTTGCTTGGGGGCGCTATTTTTGAAATAATTGGATGTGTAAATTTTGAGTTTGGCGCTGGTGGGCTTTCAAAGTAATGTGAATTAGCTTGCTGTGAATGAATAAACAGCCTAGGGACCATTACACAGAGGCCATCTTTAGCTCATTTGTATAACAAAGTGGAGTAATCATTCTTGCCACATACCTGCCACATGAGTGCTGAGGGATTAATGAAATAATATTTGTAAACCCTTTTGGGGTTCTTGTCAATGAAGTACTTTATTAATACAAAACACACTATTATGGTAAGAAGCCTTTTCCCAAAGTAGCTTACACACCATCACTCCTGGCATATTCATTGGAACTGAAAGGGCTGTTCATGGAGATTACAAACATTAAAATGATTCCTCCAGGTTTTATTGAGAGCGTACTGGTTTTTGTATTAAACTATTTCAAGAATTTTTAAAAATCAATTTAAAGTGTGGTTTAAACAAAATTATAAAATGAGCATTTGGGTTTGCATACAAATATTTAAACAGTTTTCCAAGAATTATTTGTATTTAAATAAGACTTACTATGTATAAACTGAGGAAAACATTATGAAATGTAAAAAAGAAAATCTTGGTCTTAAAACCATGTTTTAATATATATCTAAATCACAATTTAACATATATCTAAATCTGCATCTATGACCCCTCTAAGGTAATATTTTTCTAGAATAAATGAATTCACTCTGCATATAAGTCACTGTAAATGTCATACTTTAGAACATATGTGTGCATGTTTCTGACCAACTTTTCTGTAATTCTTGTGTGATTTTTTTTACATAGAACATTGCAGTATTTAATTATTTTAAATCAGAAGAAAATTTTCTCTTCGACATTCTTTGGCTCTCTTTTCTCTCTGTGTGTGTGTATACGTATATACATATATGTTTAGTGAGATTAAATGCACAAGTTAAAAGAAATTGTTTTGCATATCATGAGAGCAAATATATCATGGTTAATGAATGTTTTTTGTATGATTTATTTACATTTATATAGTTAATGTAAGCATAGCACAGGTGAATGAAAAGATAGCTGAAATAATCTCATATATTTTCATTGGCAAATTGTATATATTTTTCACTATTAATCTTTTATCAAATAAAGAGCAAACATATAATAAAAATGGCAACTGATGCTTATACTTCCTCTTATTTTTAATATATCTTCTGTTAAATTTGTGGGTTTATGAAAAGAGGAACAAAGACAAAATATAGCTGGAGAAAGATAAAATCTGCATAATCTGATCCAACTGATCATTGTTAAGGTACTATTTATTAGTTATTTACCCTAAGTGTTAATTTTCCACTTTCTCTCTTTCATTGATCAGTAAACTCCCTCTACATTACAATTCTTCAAATTCCTCAGAAACATTAACAGGCAAATGGATACTCTTTATTTTTGTTTGAAGTCCTGGCCCTTAATCTATGCCTAATCCCTGGTGATATGCCCTTAACAGTAATTGACTTCAAAACCATCTATTGCAGTAAATACAGCTATTATAATAGGCAATTTAAGAAAAGGAACTTTTAAAAAGAAACTTCAGGGAATATTTTTTTTAAATTTTCTACCAAGTAAGTAAACACATCCACCAATAATTAGAATAATCAGACATTAACAGGATAAAAACATCCCAAATAATTCAATATATTCAATGTAGTGATTGATGATCTACACAATGATGAGAGATGGAATACTTTTGTCTTTTTATGTGCTTAATCCACAAAATTAATTTATAAGGAGTAAAATCTATTTGCGGGGAAGGCAATGGCACCCCACCCCAGTAGTTTTGCCTGGAAAATCCCATGGACGGAGGATCCTGGTAGGCTCCAGTCCATGGGGTCGCTAAGAGTCGGACACGACTGAGCGACTTCACTTTCACTTTTCACTTTCATGCATTGGAGAAGGAAATGGCAACCCACTCCAGTATTCTTGCCTGGAAAATCCCAGGGACGGGGGAGCCTGGTGAGCTTCTGTCTTATGAGGTCGCACAGAGTCGGACACGACTGAAGCGACTTAGCAGCAGCAGCAGCAGCAAAATCTATTTGTGATCAGTTGCCCCACTGGAATCTAGGATGAAACAAATGACCAAGCGCCAAAAAGAGATTCAAGGTGTTCTGAGGTAATACCCCAAAGATCTTACACAGCCTTGGTAGTTCATTCAGATCCATTTGTGTCCTTATTATCAAGCTGACCTCTAACACTATGGAGCTTCCAAATTTTGTAAGAATAATATGCTTTCATGTCTTATCTGAAACAGCAGATATGCAAATCCAAAGAATCACAGAATTTCCTTCAAGCTGGTGACCAGCAACAATACCTGAAAAGACAAAGTGAGAGAATCTTACTGAGGCAATCTACAGTCCCCAGTGCTACAGCTCTTCCCTAGGCATGATATATTGCACTTTTATTTCCACAACCCATTCAATATTTTCTTCACTTTTAGCCAGAATTTCTACTGGTCTGGTTGCTTTGACTCCAACCAGTGGAGTCTCCAAACATTCATCCCTGAGAGGTCTGCACTTACAGTTATTTCCCTTGTTATTCTGTATATCCTTTCTTTTCTTCTTGATTCACTGATGTGAGGAAGCCAACATGGCACGAAGGACTATTCTGTTTTTAGTTTAGCATAACTCATAATATTTTTCTTAAGGGAACTATTCTTTTCCTAGGAGCAAAGACTTTAAACTTAGTAATACCTAAGATTATAAAGATGTGAAGCTCACATTAGATATGATGCAGTTAGTGACTGATGACACTTCTACTCCTTGGTTCTAGATCTACTGCTGCTGAGACACTCTGCCATATGTCTGCTCTTGGAACAATGCCTCACACATCCTAGAAACCATGTACAAATCCTATAGGGTTTTTTGTTGATATGGATTCTTTAGACGAAATCATAAGCATTACAGACAAGCAAAAGCCAAAAGAATTCGGCACTAATTGAACAGTTTTACAACCCAACCTAAAGGAACTTCTCTAGGCAGAAAAGAAAAGGCCACAACTAGAAACAAGAGAATTACAAAATGAAAAATTACAGGCACACAAGTAAAGGCAAACAGAGTAAAGGTAGGAAATCATTCATGCACAAAGGTAGTAGGGAAGTCAAAAGACAAAAGTAGCAAAACCATTTGTATCTGAAATACAGTTAAGGGATTGACTCTAGAAAAGCCTCTAAACATCATTAAACTAGCCTAACTGCCATATTTGTGTGTGTCTGCATGTGTGTGTAAAGGTCATCATTGTTATTATGCCATTCCTCTTTTGCCATAAATGAATCCCCTTCTCTGAGGTAGTATTGTTTGTGAGATACTGCATAAATAAATCATCCTTAAGCCTTCAGATGCTGGGGATAAACTTAGACAATTCAAGAAATGTTACAGTTCATTGTGTGCATACCATGTCCCTAAAAATACCATAATATATTAGCTTAAGGTATCAGATCACTGAGAGTCAAATATCCTGATTTTCACTCTGGCCTTCCTTTCTTCTGCAGCAATCATTTCCACCTTGAATAAAATAATCAAGTTTATGGCAAATACTTGCTTTTGACAGTTAAATGCTGGCATTCTGAGCTCTCCAGGATCAGCAATACTATAGATTCAAGTTTCATGGGAAACATGCCCACCAAGTCTTGCTTATAGAGAACAGGTACCATGGGGTCTCTCAAAGATACCAGGTTACTTCACTGGGGCATTCCCCATTTCCTCAGTGAAGGGAATACCTATGATGCTTATCCAGGAAACATAACTCTTAGTATATGAAAAATATAGTCTTGACCAGCTTATCCTTTCCTCAGTACTCCAACAAACTGGTTCATTTATGTTAACCTCACTTATTCAAGGCCATTTTCAACTTTTAAGGGGACATTTCAGAAAACTATAAGGCCTAGATCCAGTTGTCTTTCCAGTACATAATATCTTGAGCAAATGTGGTCCCATAAATAAATTCTCTCCAAGATTATATCCATCTTGTCTTATTGCTATGCTCTTTAAGTCTACTCATAAAGTTTTCCACTAGTTTCTGCTGGATCTATTTACCAGATTTTGTATTTTCTTCAGAAAATAAAGACTATTTCATTTTGCTGGGTGAGCCACACTGCCCTTTGGATGCCTTTCTGAGAAGTGAGCCTGATTAACTGCCTGAAGGCAATGAAGGGTGAAGCAGACACATACTGAGGAGAAAAAGCATTCTCTTATGAGAAGCTTACCTCCCATGAGGTCATCCTACATGTTTAGACCCAAGGACATTTTTCATCTCTAAGACTGGAAAGAGGGCTCTGTTTATCTTAGCCCAGAGGGTTTAAGGGACTGTAAGGGTCCAATTATTGCAAATGGTGATTACAGCCATGAAATTAAAAGACACTTACTCCTTGGAAGGAAAGTTATGACCAACCCAGATAGCATATTAAAAAGCAGAGATATCACTTTGGAAACAAAGGTACATCTAGTCAAGGCTATAGTTTTTCCAGTGATCAAGCATGGATGTGAGAGTTGGACTGTGAAGAAAGCTGAGCGCCAAAGAATTGATGCTTTTGAACTGTGGTGTTGGAGAAGACTCTTGAGAGTCCTTTGGACTGTAAGGAGATCCAACCAGTCCATTCTAAAGGAGATCAGTCTTGGGTGTTCTTTGGAAGGTATGATGAAACTCCAGTACTTTGGCCACCTCATGCGAAGAGTTGACTCACTGGAAAAGACTCATGCTGGGAGGGATTGGGGCAGGAGGAGAACGGATCAACAGAGGATGTGATGGCTGGATGGCATCACTGACTCGATGGACGTGAGTCTGAGTGAACTCCAGGAGCTGGTGATGGACAGGGAGGCCTGATGTGCTACAATCCATGGAGTCACAAAGAGTCGGACATGACTGAGTGACTAAACTGAACTGAACTGAACTGAAGGGTTCAATATTTCCAATTTTGAAATATTAAACCTTAATTTTTGAATTCCCTTGAAATTGAGGTTCAGTTTCCTCAGTTTCCTTGTCAGGTTGCAAGTCCACCATATGGACTCATCAGAGCCTTGCTATAAACTAAGAACACTGTCAAGACTCATCATTAATTTTAATTGTCAGCTTTGTTACTTTTACAATTAGATCTGTGGCTTAATTTTCAAACAAAATCTTCCCTAAGCCTATAAAAGATAAGAGTCTACTCAAAAGCTGCCACAGAAGCTCTTTGTTTTTATAGTTTTACAGGACACCTTCCATTTTCAGTTGGCTGCCTTAAGCCTATAATTTTCCTTATGTGGGCTTTCCAATGTCATTAATGGAAGCCAGCCCATTCTTCAGGCATTATCATTATCACTGCCCTTGTACCATTCAAGTGTCACAGCCCCCATATATTCAACAGCTCTCCATCCACTTATACCTTATCCCAATTAATCAAAGGTGAAATCCTTAACACTTGCAATGTGACTGCTGCTGCTGCTGCTGCTGCGTCGCTTCAGTCGTGTCCGACTCTGAGACCCCATAGACAGCAGCCCACCAGGCTCTGCCATCCCTGGGATTCTCCAGGCAAGAACACTGAAGTGGGTTGCCATTTCCTTTTCCATTGCGTGAAAGTGAAAAGTGAAAGTGAAGTCGCTCAGTCATGACCGACTCGTGCGATCCCATGGACTATAGCCTGCCAGGCTCCTCCATCCATGGAATTTTCTAGGCAAGAGTACTGGAGTGGCTTGCCATTGCCTTCATGCCACATTTTAACATCAGTTCATTTCTGGTATCACCTATTTTACTGTGGGCTTTACAGAAAGCCAGATCTTGAGGCAAACACTCATAGGCTTCTGTATTAGAAAGTATAAACCTACAGAAACCAGAGGTGGGGGAAATGTGAGTGAGACAGGGAATGTCAGAGAGAAAAAAAACCACATAGTTACCAGGAACTTTGTATCAAGTAAAACCATTTTTTTGAGAAGCCCAGTCCATCAATCTGTGATGACTTAGAAAGTGGGTAGGGGTAGGGGAAGGAGGTTCAAGAGGGAGGGCCATGTGTGTTCACTCAGTAGTATCTGACTCTTTGTGACCCCATAGACTGTAGACTGCCAGGCTCCTCTGTTCATGGCAAGATTCTCCAGGGATTCTCCAAGCAAGAATATTGGAGTGGGTTGGCATTTCCTCCTCCAAGAGGGAAGGAAATGTTTATAATTATGGCTGATTCGAGTTGTTGTATGGGAGAAACCAACACACCATTGTAAAAATAAAAAAAAAAAAAAAAAGAGAGAGAGAGAACTAGTATATGTTAGTTTGTCTAACAACAATCCAGCTCTAGAGTGGAAGAAAACCTTATCTGCTGATTTCTGTCTCTCATGGGTTTAAACTTTTTAAGTCTCTTCAGTGTTGACAAGTGAGGGTAATATGCATGTCCTATGGGTGTGCATGTCTTGGGGTCACAGGGGAAAACTGAGAGGGAGATGAGGGACACTTAGTTTGGACATGAGGTAAAGTGATTTCGGGCTGTGCCTGCTGTTTGGGCTACAACTTGGTTGAGCCAAGGGTTAGTTGGTAAGAAACAAGTTGGTAAGAGCTCCAACATATGCAGATTATAAATTGATGAAATCACAAAAATGAAGTGGCTCATCCCAACATATCAAAATCAGAACCCAAACCAAACAGCACTTCTCTTCTCCACACTCTTCCTGTCTTTTTTTTTTTTTTTTTTAACCTCCCAAAGGCAAAACTTTTAACTCTTTCTTTCTTCTGGTATTTAGCACAAAAAAAAAAAAAAATTATTTTTTACCAACTTAGTGGTATTTAGGCAAAAGTTTTTTAAAAACATGCTTCTACTATACTTTTTCCCCCTTTTTACAAAAATCATTTTGGGCAATCACTATTGACCTTCTGAAGCTGATGAGATCATGTGAATTATACGACCACATCCAACATTTACACACACACAAAATACACTTATACTCTAATATGCATATGCACACCCAAGCACACACACACACACACACACATGCACATCTGTTCTACGCACTTAAAAATAAGACTGCACTATAACTGCTTGGTTGAATTACTGTTATGACCATATAAATGCTATTCACAGCTGGCCCACATTCTAATACATCCTTTGTTGATGTTCCATTGATCTAGCTTTAATAATTGACTCATTTATTTGCTTCCATAGTTTTATTCCTACTGCTGCTAATTAGGCATCAAATATTTAAAAAATAAAGAAAATTATAAAAATTGTCCTCAGGTTTATCAAAGAGAAATCTCCCATGATCCATCAGCCTCCTGCTTTACACTGAAGGGCCAGCTCCAGCCTATAGCTGTGTACCACAGCTGTCCCACTGGAATGTCCACAGCTGTCTTCTGTGGTGTGTCCTCATAGTTACTTTGAGATTTGCTTACTCCTTAATCTTCTGTTAAATTCCTCATTTAGATTCCTGGACTCTCAGGTTTTATTTTGCTTGTTTTACTTCATTGTTTATTATGGAATATATCTGCTGAGAAAGAAGAAATGTAATATAACATACTAATACTTTGCATTTCTTAAAATTTGCACTTCTCTCATAACTGTTTTTCTAAACCTGTCTGCCAAGTTTTTAGCACACTGCAATCTCAATACTTCCCATTTTCCCAAAATTTTTTGTCTAACATTTATCAGATCTTTTGATTATTCTGTTTTGTACATATAATTTTTATTCTCTAATATATTTAAAGTGAGAAGTTAGAGGGAATACATGTACACATGTGCATCTATAAACCATGCTTAATCTTAAGACTATATCTCACATCTTTTCATTTTCCTAAATTATGGAGAAAGAAAAGCTATTGAAAAAATTACATGAATCTTGTGATACCATCACATATATTATGTACCATCTTTTTTCCCAGTGAGACATTCACTTTTTTCTGAAAATATTACTTCCCTAAATACAATATAAAAACAATTTGCCAGATGACAATATCCAAGTCCAGAAAAATGCAAGAATTTCCAGAATTCAGATGGGTGAATCACTTCTGAATCACTCTTATATGTAAAAAATAATATTGTGTGATAGTTTCTTCAATAAGTATGTCAGAATGCAAGTCTAAATTTTGTGATCAATAACATTTACATATTGACATTTTCTGAAGATGCAAATTTAAACTGGACCACACAAAATATCTATTTTCTCTCAAACTCTCTTGTAAAAAGTATTATATTTAACTATATTAGGCAAGCTATGCTTGACTTCTTTGATGGAAAAAGAGTTATACGTCATTGTGCAGTCAGAAAACATAACAATGAAATAGAGCTTTTAAAGCACATATTATTACAAATATCATTTATGAATATGAGTTAAAAATACAATATGTACCACCTCACTTATAAAAACAGACATAACAAAGGTTGACATCAGTTGATAAGATTTTTTTTTCTAAATTCTCACAGGTAGAGATTGATTTGCTGCTTTTTAAATATACAATGGTTATTATTAAATTCATTTTATACTTAACTTCAATGCTATGGAAGTAAGATCATTTTATAAGAACGCATATGCTAGGTTTGTTAAAGTAAGACTGTTATGGCATTCCAGAAATTAACAATCACTCATACTTGTATATATCAGGTTAATCAAAGATGTTAACATTTTTCAACTTTTTAAGAATACTATCTTCTTAAACATTTACATGCAGGTACAAGGAGAGATTTATAAGCAGGTGACCAGTCAATCCTAAAGGAAATCAGTCCTGAATATTCATTGGAAGGACTGATGCTGAAGCTCCAATACTTTGGCCACCTGATGCAATGAACTGACTCATTGGAGAAGACCCTGATGCTGGGAAAGATTGAAAGCAGGAGGAGAAAAGGATGACAGAGGATGAGATGGTTGGATGGTATCACAAAGTCAATGGATATGAGTTTGAGCAAGCTCTGGGAGTTGATGATGTACAGGGAAGCCTGGCATGCTGCAGTCCATGGGGTTGCAAAAAGTTAGACACAACTGAGTGAGTGAACTGAACTGAACTGAACCAGGAGAGAAGTATTTAAAATAGTATTGATTCCAAATTCTGGGAAAATAATCTCTCAATAGTTAGCAGGGTGGGAAAGAAACAATACAACCTGCAGCAGAGCAATGGGAGGATCAGTTATACCTTTTTCCTTTCTGAATTTACTGTTAAAAAAATTCAGGGATTTAAAAAGAGTGACAATGTTTTACACACAATATTTTCATGTGACAGAGATTTACAAAATTGGTGCTTTCTCTCTTCCTGAAATGTAGTTTTAGGAAACCAAATTTTTAAATTTAACATTATAACAACATTATTTTGTCAACAAAGGTCTGTCTAGTCAAGGCTATGGTTTTTCCAGTGGTCATGTATCCATGTGAGAGTTGGACTATAAAGAAAGCTGAGCAAAGAAGAGTTGATGCTTTTGAACTATGGTGTTGGAGAAGACTCTTGAGAGTTCCTTGGACTGCAAGGAGATCCAACCAGTCCATCCTAAAGGAGATCAGTACTGGGTGTTCATTGGAAAGACTGATGTTGAAGCTGAAACTCCAATATTTCGGTCACCTGATACAAAGAGCTAATTTATTTGCAAAGACCCTGATGCTGAGAAAGATTGAGGGCAGGAGGAGAAGGGGACAACAGAGGACAAGATGGTTAGATGGCATCACTAACTCAATGGACATGGGTTTGGGTGGACTTGGTGATGGACAGGGAGGCCTGGCATGCTGCGGTTCATGGGGTCGCAAAGAGTCAGACATGACTGAGCAAGTTAGCTGAACTGAACTGAACTATAACAAAGTTATGTTGAGTTCTGGGCCTGTTGTTGTTCAGTTGCTGTTGGGTCTCACTCTTTGCAAGCCCATGGACTGCAGCACAACTGATTCCTCTATCCTCCACTATCTCCCAGAGTTTGCTCAAATTCATGTCCGTTTAGTCTGTGATGCTATCTACCCACCTCATCCTCTGCCACCCACTTCTACTTTTCCTTCAATCTTTCCTAGCTTTAGGGTCTTTTCCAATGAATTGCCTCTTTGCATCAGGTGGCCAAAGTATTGGAGTTTCAGCTTCAGCATCAATCCGTCCAACAAATATTCAGGGTTGACTTCCTTGAGAACTGACTGCTTTGTATATTTTGCAATATATTTTAAAACAGTATCAACTTTTGGCTTCAGATTGTAGTGGATATGAAGTATTATAAGTGTCATATACATGGAAAAGAGTTAAATGTTCCATTGCCAAGACCATAATTATAAATGTGAGACATTTTTATATCCTAATCTCCTTTTAGATAAGTGAAAGCATAATGAAGAGCTTTTTGCCTAAAATGGAACAAATATTTAGTAATCGAAAGAAGTGTTATAATGTGTCTAATTGACATTAAGAAGATTAGTCTTGGCCCTGCAGTAAAGTGAAATTGTCAATTTTATTTATGTCAATTTTTTTTTAATATTGTCAATTTGGAAAATTATTGTTCCAAAGGAATTTAATAAGAAATAGCTGAAATTTTTTGATATCTTTAATCAAATCTTGTTTTCAAGTGAATCATCTAATAATTTGCTCCAGTATATTCTGTATAACCTGAAATCTTAAATTGATTTTCTTCACATTTTTAATTAACTTTATTTTAATCCCTAAACTTTTTCACGATAAATGAATACTCAGTTATAGAAGTTAAACTTTGACCCAATTGTACAGGCCAGTTTAATTTGAAGTTTCAGGAGTGCATTTTTATATACACACAGTCTATGAATTATTATATTACAATAAAACTCGGAACAATAATAATGGATAGAAAGGTCTATGGCCTTTTAAAAAATCTATGAAAACCTCCTGGGTGAATGATTAATACAAAGTACTTACAAAGACAGATGGTGTAAGATCTTTGACATTATACCATGTTAGTATTTCAGGCCAGTTTGTTATAGAAAAAGGTCATTCAATATTAGAGACAAGCTGTAAGAGAAATCGTAGCTTGGAAGACTGAGAAATAAAAGCTGAAAATAATAGTAGGACTTTTCTGAATATTATTTGTATTAATGATTGTAAATATAAGCAAATGTGTTAAAAAGCCCTCAACGGACATAAAGAAGTAAAATGCTCTATCATTGATGGAACTACTAGAGCATTTTTACTTCCAGTTAATTCAATACATAAGTATTCATGATTTTTAAAAAACAATTTGGCCCATATCTATCTGCCTTTTTTCTCTAAATTCATATCACCTTTGATTACATTTTCTCCTGAATATAAATATTATACATCCTGTTGACACCCAGATCTATGGTTTTCAACACCATGATCTACAAGGATCTTCAGAATTTCATGTACAATTCCTTTGACATTTCCCTTTGAAAATAAAAAATAATTTAATGTTAACATGGACACTACCTAGAATTATTGAATCCTGCCTCTCCCATGCTATCTGTGTTTCCTCTGTTTTTTCCTGAATCTTACATAGCATCACATCTAGACAACATAAAAATCAAGGATATATTTCTAGTTCTTCCCTTTCCCGAAATGTTTATATCATTCATCATCAAATTCTTCAAACATTATCTTTAAAATGTATACTATGCTATGCTATGTCACTCCAGTCGTGTCCGACTCTGTGTGACCCCATAGACGGCAGCCCACCAGGCCTCCCCATCCCTGGGATTCTCCAGGCAAGAACACTGGAGTGGGTTGCCACTTCCTTCTCCAATGCATGAAAGTGAAAAGAGAAAGTGAAGTCGCTTAGTCATATCCGACTCTTAGCGACCCCATGGACTGCAGCCCACCAGGCTCCTCCATCCATGGGATTTTCCAGGCGAGAGTACTGTAAACCCCCACATATTTCATCTCAACTACCCCCATCTATATCACCAATATCTGTTCCCAGATCTGAAGAGCTGACTCACTGGAAAAGACCCTGATGCTGGGAAAGACTGAAGGCAGGAGGCAAAGAGGGTGACAGAGGATGAGATGGTTGGATGGCGTCACTGACTTAATGGACATGAGTTTGAGCACACTCATGGAGATAGTGAAGGACAGGGGAACCTGGTGTGCTGCAGTCCATAGGGTCACAAAGAGTCCGACACAACTTAGCAACTGAACAACAACAAAAATGTACCCTGCTGTGCTTAGTTGCTCAGTCGTGCCCGACTCTTGCGACGCCATAGACTGTAGCCTGCCAGGCTCCTCTGTCCATGGGTTTCTCCAAGCAAGAATACTGGAGTGGGTTGCCATTTCCTCCTCCAGTCCAACTCTTTAGGATCCCATAGACTGTAGCCCTCCAGGCTGCTCTGACCATGGAATTTTCTAGGCAAGAAGACTGGAGTGGTTTCCCATTCCCTTCTCCAACAACAAAAATAGGCTACTGTAATACACACTTAGCAGCCTCTCTGTTTCTAATCCTGGCCCTTACAATCCATTTTCCATATAGCCAGTTACCATAAATTTTTCCAAACAAAATTATTTATGTAATTTCTGCTTAAATTGTTTCAGTCATTTCCCAAACCACTAAGAATAATACCCCAACTCTTTAAACTTCCCTAATAGCTCAGTTGGTAAAGAATCCACTTACAATGTAGGAGACCCTGGTGCAATTCCTGGGTCAGGAAGATCCACTGGAGAAGGGATAGGCTACCCTCTCCAATATTCTGGCCTGAAGAATTCCATGGACTATATAGTCCATGGAGTCACAAAGGGTCGGACACAACTGAGCAACTTTCACTTTGTTTATTTCAACTGAATTACAAACATGATAGGACCTGCTCTTATCACATCATTTAACCACCTACTTTCCTACATTCCCATTATTTTCCAGTGATACTGATTTTTGAAATGCTCCAGATCATTCCTGCCCTAGGACATTGGTGATTATTGGCTGCTCTTCTTGGGATATACTTTCCTTTAGTCTTCATGGAGCTGAAATCGTACCTTCTTGTTGCTATTGTTAGTTACTAAATTGTACCTGACTTTTTGATGACCCTATGTCCTATAGCCCACCAGGCTCCTCTGTCCATGGGATTTCCCCGGCAAGAATACTGGAGTGGGTTGCCATTTCCCTCTTCAAGGCATCTTTCTGACCCAGGAACTGAACCCACATCTCCCACATTGGCAGGTGGGTTCTTTACTACTGAGCCAACAGGGAAGCCCTCTTAACTTCTCACATGCCCCCAGATGGCATGCATAAAGATGAATCTAAAAGAACAACAAAAAGGAAAATAAGGAACGCTGACTTATGCAGTGAAAAAAAAAAAAAAAGGAGGGGGGAGACCCCTGGAGTGACAGTAAATAAAATACCCAAAAGATTAGCACAGAAGCCTTGATATTATATTTATGTTTTTGACTCTAAATTCACTTGAATGATTTAAAGTGAATTAGTGATCTTCTCACACCAGCTCCAATATGTTCCATATCCCCATATCAGTTGATGGCTAATACAACATTGCTGATCATACAAAATCCCCTTAGGATTGACTTTGACACCTCTCTCTTTTTCATAAATGGGTATCTGTTCTGTCTGAATTTTATGTTTACACATAATATATCCAGAATTTGGTTATTTATCAATACCCATTACTCCACCTTGGAATAAATTTCCATTTCATATGGCTACCAGCAATAGCCTCCACAGGGATCCTAATGCAAATAAGTTGTATCATGTTTCTCTTTTGCTGAAAAACCATCCATGGACTTACAAGCTCACTCAAGGTAGAAAGAATCGTTATTAAAATGGAAACAAGAGTGACCTGGCTTCCAATTCAGATATTCTGTCATCTGCCACTTGTCCTCTTTGACCTTGTCACAAAGGCCTCACTGATCTTTTAAATCCAACCAAGCCTTCACAGGCAGGATTTGCCACTTCCTTGATTCTCTGCCTTAAATGCTCTCTCCTCTGGCATTTACCTGGCTTTTTCACTCATCAGGTTCAAGTCTGTTTTTGAATGCTAACTTCTCAGCGGGAGATACCTAAATACTGTTTAAAAATACATTCTCTTTCTTTCCTCACACTTTCTCTCTCTTCCTTGTTTTTTAAAATATTTTTATGGCACTATTAACCATCTAATATTCTATAAATTATAATTTGTTTACACTTCTCTCTCTTCTAAATGAATATAAATTATATAAGTGAAGAATTTTTGCCTGTTTTGTTCAATGTTATCCATATGCTTAGTAGGTAGGATGGCAATGCTGGATTTTAAATAAATAACTATAAAATAAATACACACATGACCAATTAGTTAATGAGCCTGAAATACAATATGAAAACTTTAAAGGAGAAAAATTTAAACTTTCTGGTAAGACTTTAAAGGGTACATATGTCAATAGCATTTACACCCTTTTTACAGATAAGAATGATTTTACAAACTAATCAATCTCTTCAAATAGTTATTGATGCAATGAAACTTAAATAAAAATGACAATAGAAATTTAATTTGTTGAGAACTTGATAAGCCTATTAACATTATATAAACTAAATGGGTTCTAAGAATATTCAAGATATTCCCAAGAAGGATATATTGGTCACATTTGCCTTATCAGATAGACATTCTAATTATAAATGCGTTGTGTGATAGGCAGCCTTTAAGACAGTGTTCAGTAATTTCTATTTCTTGGTCTTTCCACCCTGTAAAATCCACTCTGCTCAAGTGTCTCCTGAATTTAATTACTTGTATGTAATAAACGTGCTCAGTCATTAAGTCGTGTCTGACTCTTCATGACCCTATGGGTCCATGGGATTTCCCAGGCAAGAATATTAGAATGGGTTCTCATTTCCTTCTCCAGGGAAACTTCCTGACTCAGGGATCCAACCTGCGTCTTCTGCATCGTCAACCGGGTTCTACACCACTGAGCCATCAGGGAAGCTAATGTAATAAACAGAATAGGGCAGCTATAATGTGATGCTAATTATGAGACTGGGTAATACAAAGACCATGGCTTTTGTGTTGGGTATGCTCTTTCTCTCTTCCTCAGCATGCTTTCTCTGTGAGATGAAAATACAGTTGTCATGTCATCAGACAGCTCTGTGGGGAACCTCAGGTAGTGAGAGGTGAAGGACAACCAAATTTGGATGCAGATCCTCCCCCAAGTTGAGCAATCAGCTTACACTGTTGTTCAGTCGAGAGACCTTAACCCAGAGGCACATAATGAAGTCATGTTTGTATTGTGGGCCCAAAGAAGTATAAAAATGTGTTTGGTTATTAGATTATGACTTTGGGTATAATTTATAAGGAGCGCCGAAGAATTGATGCTTTTGAACTGTGGTGTTGGAGAAGACTCTTGAGAGTCCCTTGGACTGCAAGGAGATCCAACCAGTCCATTCTGAAGGAGATCAGCCCTGGGATTTCTTTGGAAGTAATGATGCTAAAGCTGAAACTCCAGTATTTTGGCCACCTCATGCAAAGAATTGACTCATTGGAGAAGACTCTGATGCTGGGAGGGATTGGGGGCAGGAGGAGAAGGGGACGACAGAGGATGAGATGGCTGGATGGCATCACTGACTCGATGAACGTGAGTCTGAGTGAACTCCGAGAGCTGGAGATGGATAGGGAGGCCTGGCGTGCTGCAGTTCATGGGGTCGCAAAGAGTCGGACACGACTGAGCGACTGATCTGATCTGATAGCAGCATAGTATGCAGCAAAATCAGAGTAATTAGGAAATTATGTACTGGAAAGAAGATATATAAATGTTGAGGGCAGAGAACAGAGAGTCCAGAAACATATATATGCTTATATAAAATCTTGATACAGAAGAAATATGGACTTGCATATTTTTTTTTAAAAAAGGGTACCACTTCTTGCCAATTTGTCTAATGAAATTTAAAATGTAATTTTTTTCTTGTAAAGTTGCAGAAGTGAAATTGAAAAAATACTAAGCAATCAAGAATACTACTTATTTTCTTAGAATTAAAACATTAAAGCTTTATTTTCAGCTTGTGGAAGAACATATTATTATAGCAAATTTTTTATTGGTACTAGAATATCAAGTGTTATAAAAAAACTGGTACCAACAGAAGAATTTGATTGAATTATCAAATACTCTTAGTTAAGATTCTAATACAACAAAATCAGTTGGATTTCTGTTCTTTTGTCATTTAAGCTCATTTGTCTTGGATGGGGAAATAAATAGGGGGAAAAAAACAGGAAATAATTTTATTCATTCACTAAAATATTCCTGCTATTTTTTTCTGAAATAAACATTTTATAAATTATCCAAGGATAATACTAGCAATAAGCTGAGTAGCTTACTGAAATAAACAAGACAAGAAGATTTCTAATTATTATCTAATATCTTAACAAGTGTATATATCTACTAATGTGGGATAAGTAACTATCAAATGTCACTGGAAGAGAGACTTGCAACTAGGAGCAATCAACAAGCATTATACACAGAAAGATATCTGAACGACACAGGTTAACTGCCAAAGTCACACGTTGATTTGTTAAAAAACAAACACCTGTCTCATCTCTCATCAAGAAGACAAATTACTATTACCATTTTACAAATACTTCCTAAATAAATTGACAGTTATATTTAACCAGTGATCGTTTTGGTTACTACCCCTTGCATTAATGTCAATAAAATATGTACTTGAAGTATTTTTTCTGCATCTGATCTAATTTTTTAGGGTCTATGCTTTCATAAAATAGAATTTAAGCATTGAGATTATCTTCAACAGTAATTTCTCCATTTTTATCACTAAATTTATGGGCTATAAAAAGAAGAGATTAAACTCTAGCTGTGTCAGATCATAAAGAGAAAGTCTCAAGGTATTTGACCTTATAGACTTTGTATGAATTAGTGTCTATCAAGGATGATGAAAAGCTATTAACTGAAAACCCTGAATATATCATAGAATTTTTAATAGAAGTTTGGGGTTCCTATCATTCATTGATAATATATAATTTTAGGAATTGTTTTGGCAAATTATCAGATTTAATTGTGTGATGGAGATACTGATATACATGTTATGATCTTAACAATATATTTAGTAATTAAATATGCAGTGAATTTAATGTCTATGGTTCCTTCAGGTAAACTTCTGGTAGCTTAGCTGTGTGTGTGTATAATACATTTAATTTTCATCTTTCATATATGTATGAAAATATATGATGTGTGATAGAGCTTCAGTGTTCTATCATTTGAAATAACCACATTAAGTGTAAATACTCTCTACTCTGCCCTTAAAAGATAGTCTGGCCACCAATCATTGGTGGAAATTATAGGAATTAATGACTGTTATAACAGGTTATTTAAAATAAATTATTTTAATTTTACATATGCTATAAGCTCCAAGATAATAAAACATCAACTTCTCATATATCAAGGTGAAATGTAAGTTCACTCAGCAGAACAAGAAAAAAGTTTCCTGAAAATAATTCTGGGACACTTTTAACATTACCCATATTCAGGACACATAGTGGTCAAGACTGGAAATTAAAATATACATAGGTCGGAGAAAGAAAAATCAATAAAAGGCACATTATGCAAATTAGAAAGTTCTACTCTGCAAAAGACTTTATTAATCAGATGAAAAAAAAAAGTCAAAGAATAGGAGAAAATATTCACAAATCATATATCAAAGGAGTTTTTTTCAGAATATATAAAGAGCTCTCTACACTCAACAGTAGTAAACAAGTCAATTAGAAGATATGCAAAGGAGCTGAACAGAAACTTTCATTAAAAAGGAGAACAGATGGAAAATAAACACATGGAAAGATATTTAATTCATTAACCATTAGGAAAATGCAAATCAAATCTATGCTGTGATAGTGCTACATATCTATTAGAAAGGCTGGGATAAAAAAATTTAAAAAAAAGAAAAAAATACTGATTGTTCCAAGCACTTGTGAGAATGTGAGAAATTGAATCTCTCAAACATTTCTGGAAAACAATTGTGCAATTTCTTAAGAAATATAGCATACATCTGCCATACAACCTTGCTATTACACAGATGGATATTTATCCTAGAACAATGAAAACATATACTCATAGAGAAACCTGTATATCCATGTTCACAGCAGATTTGGGCTCATATAAGCCCAAAACAAGAAACAACCCAAATGTTCTTTAACAGGTGATGTAAGAACAAATGGTGATACACCTATGAAACTGAGTATTACTCAGCATAAAAAGGAATTGACTATTGATTTACACAACCATTTTGATGAATTTTGAGGTCATTATGCTGAATGAAAAGCTAGTCTTAAAGGTTATCATACTATAAGAATTAATTTCTGTAATTCAAGTTACACAATCACTGGAGTAGAGAACAGATGAGTGTTTCTTATGGACAGGGTTTGGACAAGTCTGGAACACCTCCTCTAAAAGAAAAAGGGAGTTTCTTTTTTGTGATGGAAGAGTTTTTGTTTTCTGATTGTGATGATGCTTACACAAATCCATACATGTGATAAAATTACATAACATTATACAGCCAAAAAATGTGCATGTAAAAACTAGTGAATCTGAACAAGATTTGTAACTATGTTGTATTGTACATTTCCTGTTTTTAGCACCATAATATAGTTATATAAGGGAATCTGGGTCATTGAGGGAATCTGGGTAAAGAATACACAAGAACTCTCTGCATTAATTTTACAACTTCTTACAAGTCATTTTCAAAATAAAAACTTCAAAAGATGCTTTACCATAAAATTCAATTGAATTATATGATGGGAGTATTTATGGTGTCATTGATTCTACTTATTATTGTCTTTATTTCTCTGAAAAGTTTGTAGTATTAAGTGCTGGATTGCCCAGCTGTGTCCAGTGCTTTTCAACCCTATGGACTGTAGCCTGCCAGGGTCCTCTGTCCATGGAATTCTCCAAGCAAGAATACTGTAATGGGCTTACCTCTAGGGGATCTTTCTAATCAGATCAGATCAGATTGGGATCAGTCGCTCAGTCGTGTCTGACTCTTTGCAACCCCATGAATCGCAGCATGCCAGGCCTCCCTGTCCATCACCAACTCCCGGAGTTCACTCAGACTCACGTCCATTGAGTCAGTGATGCCATCCAGCCATCTCATCCTCTGTCGTCCCCTTCTCCTCCTGCCCCCAATCCCTCCCAGCATCAGAGTCTTCTCCAATGAGTCAACTCTTCACATGAGGTGGCCAAAGTACTGGAGTTTCAGCTTTAGCATCATTCCTTCCAAAGAAATCCCAGGGCTGATCTCCTTCAGAATGGACTGGTTGGGTCTTTTTGCAGTCCAAGGGACTCTCAAGAGTCTTCTCCAACACCACAGTTCAAAACCATCAAAAGCATCTTCGGCGCTCAGCCTCCTTCACAGTCCAGCTCTCATATCCATACATGACCACAGGAAAGACCATAGCCTTGACTAGGCGAACCTTTGTTGGCAAAGTAATGTCTCTGCTTTTAAATATGTTATCTAGGTTGGTCATATCTTTCCTTCCAAGGAGTAAGTGTCTTTTAATTTCATGGCTGCAGTCACCATCTGCAGTGATTTTGGAGCCCAGAAAAAGAAAGTCTGACACTGTTTCCACTGTTTTCCCATCTATTTCCCATGTAGTGATGGGACCAGATGCCATGATCTTCGTTTTCTGAATGTTGAGCTTTAAGCCAACCTTTTCACTCTCCACTTTCACTTTCATCAAGAGGGATCAAATTTGCATCTCTTAACATCTCCTACATTGGCAGGTGGGTTCTTTACCACTAGTGCCAACTGAGAAGCCCTTGTAGTAATAAAACATAATAATTTATTGAGGCTGTATCCCAATTTCATTCCTCTCAGCTCCAACAATAAAAGTTAGGAGGTATTCATACCTCACCTCAAGCCTGGGGAATGAAGCTTCACAGAAAGCACTTGCAATATTTTTGTTTGTTTGTTTCTGAAAACTCAGTAGACTTTTATCAGACTCACCCTGAAACATGCCTAAGAAAAGAGAAGTTAGATGAATGAGTATTCTCACACGAGGAAAAAGGAATACCAGATGTGCTGTGATTGTCCTGTATTCTGAGTATGGATCCAGATAACAGTCTTGTGTGATAGAGAGCATATAGAAGACTGGGATTGAATCCAAAAATAATTCATTGAAAAGGAAGTTCTAAGACTCCCAAAGGCACTGCATCTTTGAAATTATGTTTGGCATATAAAGCTGAAACTGCCATAGTTCATTTAAGAAGTAGTGCTATCTTTTTTCCTTTTTATAATGTGGCTGCAATAGAAATTTCAGTCAATAATGTTCTCTTCAAAAAAGTTAAAGGGTTATAAGGACATGTCTTACTGTGAGTCTGCTGGAAATTTTCTTCGCTCCTGACTCTGGTACTCAGAAACTCCTGGGCACCTTGCTCTTGTCTGTTCTTCTGATACACCTAAGCCTAGAAATACAGAGTTTCTTCTCTGACCACTTGTTTTGACTTCTCACTAACTGTCATCCTTTCTTTTCCCAATAGAGAGAAATGAAAAAACAGCTCAGTTGTGATGCCCAAATGACCTAATTAGGAAAAAAGCTATGAATACCCACAGATAGATATTTTCAGCCTCTTACTATTCTCTGTTAGTTGGTCCAACTCAGAGAACTTTTTAAAAACTAATTTTATTTGGGAAATGGGGCCTTGATATATGTTACTTTTCTCATGCCACTCCTTATGCAAGAGTAAATATGAAAGTATATGAGCTATTTTTGAAATACTAAAACAGTGTTGCTGTTCTTCAGTCACTAAGTCATGACGGACTCTTTGGGACCTCATGGATGGCAAGAATTCAGGCTCCTCTGTCCTCCACTGTCTCTTGGAGTTTGTTCAGATTCATGTCCACTGAGTTGGTGATACTATCCAATCATCTAATCTTCTGCCACCCTCTTCTCTTTTGCCTTCAATCTTTCCCAGCATCAGGGTCTTTTCAAATGAGTCAGTTCTTCACATCAGGTGGCCAAAGTATTGGAGTTTCAACTTCAATATCAGTCTTTCCAATGGATATTCAGGGTGGGTTTTCTTTAGGACTGACTGGTTTGATCTCCTTGATGTCCAAGGGACTCTCAAGAGTCTTATCCAGCACCACAGTTCAAAAACATCAAGTCTTCAGTTCTCAGGCTTCTTTATGGTCCAACTCTCACATCTGTTCATGACTACTGGAAAAACTTAGCTTTGACTATATGGACCTTTGTCAGCAAAGTTACATCTCTGCTTTTTAATACACTGTCTAGTTTGTCATAAGTGAAAGTCACTCAGTCATATCAGACTCTTTGCCACCCCATGGACTGTACAGTCAAAGGAATTTTCCAGGCCAGAATACTGGAATGGGTATATTTTCCTTTCTCCAGGAGATTTTCCCAACCCAGGGATCAAACATCGGTCTCCCAAGTTGCAGGCAGATTATTTACCAGCTGCACCACAATGTAAACTCAGGAATACTGGAGTGGGTAGTGTATCCCTTCTCCACCAGATTCTCCCAAACCGGGAATTGAACAATGGTATCCTGCATTGCAGGCAGATTCTTTACCAACTGAGCTATAAGGCAAGCTTGCTCCTTGTATGAAAAGCTATGACCAACCTAGACAGCCTATTAAAAAGAAGAGATATTACTTTGCTGACAATTATCCATCTAGTCAAAGCTGTGGTTTCTCCAGTAGTCATGTATGGATGTGAAAGTTGGACTATAAAGTAAGCTTAGCACTGAAGAATTGATGCTTTTGAACTGTGGTATTGGAGAAGACTCTCGAGAGTCCCTTGGACTGCAAGGAGATAAAACTAGTCAATTCTAAAGGAAATCAGTCCTGAATATTCACTGGAAGGACTGATGCTAAAGCTGAAACTCCAATACTTTGGCCACCTGATGTGAATAACTGACTAATTGGAAAAAACCATAATGCTGGGAAAAACTGAAGGCAGGAGGAGAAGCAGACAGTAGAGAATGAGATGGTTGAATGGCATCACTGACTTGATGGACACGAATTTGAGCAAGCCCTGGGAGTTGGTGATGGACAGGGAGGCCTGCTGTGCTGTAGTCTATGGGGTCGCAATGAGTCACACATGAATGAGCAACTGAACTAGAGCTAGGTTTGTCAAATCTTTCCTTCCAAGGAACACTATCTTTTAATTTTATGTCTGCAGTCACCATCTGTAGTGATTTGGAAGCACAAGAAAATAAAATTTGTCATTGCTTCCACTTTCCCCCCTTCTATTTGCCATGATGGGGCCAGATGCCATGATCTTAGTTTTTTGACCACTAAGTTTCAAGCCCTATTTTTCGTTCATCAAGAGACTCTAGTTCCTCTTTGCTTTCTGACATTATAGTAGTATCATTGCATATCTAAGGTTGCTGATATTTCTCCAGGCAACCTTGATTCCAGCTTGGGTTCATCAATCCTGGCATTTCCCATGATGCACTCTGCATAGAAGTGAAATAAGCAGGGTGAAAATATATGATCTTGTTGTATTCCTTTCCCAATAGTGAACCAGTCAGCTCTTCCATGTTCAGTTCTAACTATCTTCTTGTCCTGTATACACATTTCTCAGGAGACAGGTAAGTTGGAGTGGCACTCTCATTTCTTTAAGAATTTTCCAGTTTGTATGATTCACAAATTCAAAGGCTTTAGCATAGTTAATGAAGCAGAAGTACATATTTTAATGGAACTCCTTTGCTTTCTCCATGATCCAGTGAATGATGGCAATTTGATCTCTGGTTCCTCTGCCCCTTTGAAATTGAGCTTGCACATTTGGATACTTTTGGTTCCTGCACTTTTGAAGCCTAGCATGAAGGATTTTGTGCATACCCAATTGTATGGTAGTTTGAACATTCCTTGGCATTGTCCTCCCCTAGGATTGGAATGAAAACTGACCTTGTCCAGTCCCATGGCCACTGCTGAGTTTTCCAAATTTGCTGACATAGTGAGTGTAACACTTAAACAGAATAATCTTTTAGGATGTGAAATAGCACAACTGGAATTCCATCACATCCACTAGCTTGGCAATAATGCTTCCTAAAGCCCACTTGACTTCATATTCCAGGATGTCTGGCTCTACATGAGTGACCACACCATTGATCTTATCTGGGTCATTAAGATCTTTCTTGTATAGTTCTTCACTGTATTCTTGCTGCTACTTCTTAATTTCTTCTGGTTCTTTTAGGTTATTACCATTTCTGTCCTTTATAGTGTCCATCTGCATGAAATGTTCCCTTTGTATTGAGAAAGTTAAATGAACTAAAGCAGTTCAGGCTGTTTAAGGATGAGGTGAGCATTCTCATCCATGGTTTCCTTAAGCCTTGTGCAACAAGGTATATTACCTGAGAACTGGCCTTTCTTTAGAAGCTAATGATCACACAGTACAATGCCTGACTCATGAAAATGCTTTTATTAGACTCTACGTTAATAATTATAATTGTAACAAATATTGCCTGGGAAACCTGTTTCTCAAGACTTGTACCCCAGATGACACAGCAACAGTATACCTCGCCCAGAGACATTGGTGCGTAGACTTCATTCTCTGTGGCTAATCTTGCACCAAAATTGTCTCAGGATGTATGCCATGGGAAAGGGTCTGGGGGAACTCTTACACCTTTGAGGTATTCTTTTTATCTATTCTCAACACTCAGTTCAGAAGTATATAAGACCCTGCCTAAGCCAGTGAGAGTAGATACTCCTTCTACCCGCTTCTGATGCCTATGTCAGAAGACTTTTCTATCCTTTTAGACTCTAATAAAACTTTGTTACACGAAGCTCTGAGTGACTGAGCCTGCGTCTTTTGGTCCCAGAGTGAAATTACCTCCTTTGGAGATCAAGAATCTGTTCATTGCTGCATCATAACCTATCAGTATCTCCAATTTTTTTGAAGAGATCTCTAGTGTTTCCCATTCTATCATTTTCCTCTATTTCTTCAATATGTTCATTTAAGAAGGACTTCTTATCTCTCTGCTATTCTCTGGAACTCGACACTCAGGTGGGTATATATTTCCCTTTCTCCCTTGCTTTTTGCTTCTCTTCTTCCTCAGACAACTACTTTGCTTTGCATTGCTTTTTCCTTGGGATGGTTTTGGACACTACCTCTTGTACAATGTTAGGAACCTCCATCCATACTTCTTCAGGCACTCTGTCACCAGACCTAATTCCTTGAATCTATCTGTCACCTCCACTGTATAATTGTAAGGAATTTGATTTAGGTCATACCTGATTCAACCAGTTCATTCTGAAGGAGATCAGCCCTGGGATTTCTTTGGAAGAAATGATGCTAAAGCTGAAACTCCAGTACTTTGGCCACCTCATGCGAAAAAGCTGACTCACTGGAAAATACTCTAATGCTGGGAGGGATTAGGAGCAGGAGGAGAAGGGGATGACAGATGATGAGATGGCTGGATGGCATCACTGACTCAATGGACGTGAGTCTGAGTGAACTCTGGGAGTTGGTGATGGACAGGGAGGCCTGGCGTGCTGCGATTCATGGGATCACAAAGAGTCGGATACGACTGAGTGACTGAACTGAACTGATGGCGTAGTAGTTTTCCCTACTTTCAGCCTGAATTTTGTGATAAGGAAGTGATGATCTGAGCCACAGTCAACTCTAGGTATTGTTTTTGCTAACTGTATAGAGCTTCTCCATCTCTGGCTGAAAGGAACACAATATGATTTGGGTATTAACTACCTGGGTACCGACCACCTAGTGATGTCCATGTGCAGAGTCATCTCTTGGGTTGTTGGAAGAGGGTGTTTGCATGACCACTGTGTTTTGTTGGCAAAACTCTGTTAATTACCCTGCTTCATTTTGTATTCTAAGGCCAAACTTGCCTGTTACTCCAGTTATCTCCTGATTTCCTACTTCTGAATTCCAATACACTATTATGAAAATACATGTTTCTTTCAGTGTTAGTTCTGGAAGTTGTTGTAGGTCTGCATAGACTTGGTCAACTTTAGCTCCTTCTGCATAAGTGGTTGGGACACACACTTGGATTACTGTAATGCTGAATGGTTTCTCTTGAACACAAACTGAGATCAGTCGATTTTGAAACCATGCAAGTACTGCTGCATTTCAGACTCTTCTGTTGACTAGGAGAGCTACTCTAGTTCTTCTAAGGGATTTTTATCCATATTCATAGATATAATGGTCATCTGAATTAATTTTGCCCATTACCCTCCATTTTAGTTCACTGATTCCTAAGATGTCAATCTTCACTCTTGCTATCTATCGTCTGCTTGATCACATACAATTTACCTTGATTCACGGACCTAACATTACAGGTTCCTATGTGGTATTATTCTTTACAGCATAGACTATACTTTTACTACCAGACACATCCTCAACTGAGCTTCAATTCCTCTTTGGCCCAACTGCTTCATTCTTTCTGAAGCTATTAATAATTGCCCTCCATTCTTCCCCAGTTACATACTGGACACCTTCTGACTGGGGGGGCTCATCTTTCAGCATCATGTCTTTTGCTATTTCATATTGTTCATGGAGTTCTCTAGGCAAGAATACTGGAGTGGGTTGCCATTTTCTTCTCCAGTGGATCAGGTCTTGTCAGAATTCTTCACTGTAACTCGTTAGTCTTGGGTGGCCCTACAAGGCATGGTTCATAGATTCATTGAGTTACAAAAGCCTCTTTGCTATGACAAGACTATGATCCATACAAGGGATGTTTTTTACATTACATCACAACATTGTTTATTATATGAACGTTTTACAATATAAACCAAAAAAAAAAAAAAAAATACAGAAATGCAATATATGAATACAGCCTAATGCAGAATAGTGACCTTTTTTTCAAGAGCTGCATAAAATAAAAAGTAAAAGAAAAAAAAGATTGCACATAGGTAGAAATACATTGATTTTTAGATTCACCATTTTTCCTAGAAATAATTAGGGAAATTAGTGTTTGACAAGTTCTATTTTTACCATTTTCCACTGAATCTTTTCTTTAACATAAAAGACATTGTTAAGTCATACCTATTTTTTCACTGTTGGAAAATGACTTATTTATAAGTATGATTCATATTAACAGCATTGTCTTTTGTCTTTTCTAAGGAAATTTAAAATTTCTAATTTCATTTAATAGACTTGATTTTTAAAGTCTTGCTAAACCTAACATTTGTCATTGGATCTTGTCCATGTTACAATTGTATGCACCTGCTGAATTGAAGAAATACTTATGCTATGTAACTGCAATTAGTTAAGTTACAGTAATAATATGCACTAATAATAAGCACAATATTAATCATAATGTTAGGCACTAGTGTGAAAATAGAGTCACTTAAAAATTACACTTAGAGAAGCACTAAAGGAAAATACAGTAATATATAGAACTGACAGAAATAATTACATGTATTCAAAAATACTTTTCTAATTATATAAACACTTACTAGATAAGGGGCTTCCCTGGTGGCTCAGACAGTAAAGAATTGGCCTACAATGAGGAAACCCAGGTTAGATCCCTGGGATGGGAAGATCCCCTGGAAAAGGAAATGGCAACCCACTCTGGTATTCTTGTCCAGAAAATCCCATGGACAGAAGAGCTTGGTAGGCTACAGTCCATGGGATCACAGATTCGGACATGACTGTGTGACTAATCAGGAAGAAATAGAAACTCTTAACAGACCCATCACAAGCACGGAAATTGAAACTGTAATCAGAAATCTTCCAGCAAACAAAAGCCCAGGTCCAGACGGCTTCGCAACTGAATTCTACCAAAAATTTAGAGAAGAGCTAACACCTATCCTACTCAAACTGTTCCAGAAAATTGCAGAGGAAGGCAAACTTCAAAACTCATTCTATGAGGCCACCATCACCCTAATACCAAAACCTGACAAAGATCCCACAAAAAAACAAAACTACAGGCCAATATCACTGATGAACATAGATGCAAAAATCCTTAACAAAATTCTAGCAATCAGAATCCAACAACACATTAAAAAGATCATACACCATGACCAAGTGGGCTTTATCCCAGGAATGCAAGGATTCTTCAATATCCGCAAATCAATCAACGTAATACACCACATTAACAAACTGAAGAATAAAAACCATATGATTATCTCAATAGATGCAGAGAAAGCCTTTGACAAAGTTCTACATCCATTTATGATAAAAAATCTCCAGAAAGCAGGAATAGAAGGAACATACCTCAACATAATAAAAGCTATATATGACAAACCCACAGCAAACATTATTCTCAATGGTGAAAAACTGAAAGCATTTCCTCTAACGTCAGGAACAAGACAAGGATGCCCACTTTCACCATTACTATTCAACATAGTTTTGGAAGTTTTGGCCACAGCAATCAGAGCAGAAAAAGAAATAAAAGGAATCCAAATTGGAAAAGAAGAAGTAAAACTCTCACTGTTTGCAGGTGACATGATCCTCTACGTAGAAAACCCTAAAGATTCCACCAGAAAATTACTAGAACTGATCAATGAATATAGTAAAGTTACAGGATATAAAATTAACACACAGAAATCCCTTGCATTCCTGTACACTAATAACGAGAAAATAGAAAGAAAAATTAAGGAAACAATTCCATTCACCATTGCAATGAAAAAAATAAATACTTAGGAATATATCTTCCTAAAGAATCTAAAGACCTATATATAGAAAACTATAAAACACTGGTGAAAGAAATCAAAGAGGACACTAATAGATGGAGAAATATACCATGTTCATGGATTGGTAGAATCAATATAGTGAAAATGAGTACACTACCCAAAGCAATTTATAGATTCAATGCAATCCCCATCAAGCTACCAATGGTATTCTTCACAGAGCTAGAACAAATAATTTCTCAATTTGTATGGAAATACAAAAAACCTCGAATAGCCAAAGCTATCTTGAGAAAGAAGAACGGAACTGGAGGAATCAACCTGCCTGACTTCAGGCTCTACTACAAAGCCACAGTCATCAAGACAGTATGGTACTGGCACAAGGACAGAAATATAGATCAATGGAACAAAATAGAAAGCCCAGAGATAAATCCACGCACATATGGTCACCTTATCTTTGACAAAGGAGGCAAGAATATACAATGGATTAAAGACAATCTCTTTAACAAGTGGTGCTGGGAAAACTGGTCGAACACTTGTAAAAGAATGAAACTAGAACACTTTCTAACACCATACACAAAAATAAACTCAAAATGGATTAAAGAGCTAAATGTAAGACCAGAAACCATAAAACTCCTAGAGGAAAACATAGGCAAAACACTCTCTGACTTACATCACAGCAGGATCCTCCATGACCCACCTCCCAGAATATCAGAAATAAAATAAAAAATGAACAAATGGGACCTAATCAAACTTAAAAAGCTTCTGCACAACAAAGGAAACTATAAGCAAGGTGAAAAGACAGCCTTCATAATGGGAGAAAATAATAGCAAATGAAGCAACTGACAAACAACTAATCTCAAAAATATACAAGCAACTTCTACAGCTCAATTCCAGAAAAATAAATGACCCAATCAAAAAATGGGCCAAAGAACTAAATAGACATTTCTCCAAAGAAGACATAAAGATGGCTAACAAACACATGAAAAGATGCTCAACATCACTCATTATCAGAGAAATGCAAATCAAAACCACTATGAGATACCATTTCACGCCAATCAGAATGGCTGCTATCCAAAAGTCCACAAGCAATAAATGCTGGAGAGGGTGCGGAGAGAAGGGAACCCTCTTGCACTGTTGGTGGGAATGCAAACTGGTACAGCCACTATGGAGAACAGTATGGAGATTCCTCAAAAAACTGGGAATAGAACTGCCTTATGATCCAGCAATCCCACTGCTGGGCATATACACTGAGAAATCCAGAATTGAAAGAGACACGTGTACCCCAATGTTCATAGCAGCACTGTTTGCAATAGCCAGAACGTGGAAGCAACCTAGATGTCCATCCACAGATGAATGGATAAGCAAGCTGTGGTACATATACACAATGGAGTATTACTCAGCCATTAAAAAGAATACATTTGAATCAGTTCTAAGGAGGTGGATGGAACTGGAGCCTATTATACAGAGTGAAGTAAGCCAGAAACAAAAACACAAATACAGTATACTAACACATATATATGGAATTTAGAAAGATGGTAAAAATAACCCTATTTACGAGACAGCAAAAGAGACACTAATGTATAGAAGAGACTTTTGGACTCTGGGACCGGGAGAGGGTGGGATGATTGGGGAGAATAACATTGAACATCTTTTCACAGCTATTTGTAAGGCCTCCCCAGACAGCCATTTTGCTTTTTTGCATTTCTTTTCCATGGGGATGGTCTTGATCCCTGTCTCCTGTACAATGTCTTCTGTGTATAATATTATATCTGAAATGTATTAATTGTTCAAACTAAACACTGTCATGTTACAATTTGTTCATATTAGATGTTTGTAATATTTCTGATAATCAATAAAAGAGATTCTTGATAAAAAAAAAAAAATCCACTTCACACCTACTAGATAAATAACTGAGCTGCTAACACTTTATCTTTCTGTTTACAACTTAAGAGAATACAAATACTTTTTAAAATTATCTTAAGTATATTACCTTGTTTTGTTTTTAAATGTAGAGTTTGTTGAAGATTTCCAAGAAATGGTTGAAAAATAACTATTTCCAAGAGCTATTAATTTTTAGCCATATTACACAATGTGTGTGTGAGTCACTCAGTCGTGTCTGACTCTTTGTGATCCCCTGGACTGTAGCCTGCCAGATTCCTCTGTCCATGAAATTCTAAGGCAAGAATACCAGAGTGGGTTGCCATTTCCTCTTCCAGGGATATTACACAATAGCAACATGCAAATAGAATTATGTCTAAATGCCTCATTGGGGAATATTCTATTGCTGATATTCAATTCTAGTGTGCAGTAGCACTCTGATTACATAAAACTATTAATACAAGCCAAATTTTTTGATCTTGAAAGTCAATGTAGAATTCATAAAAATATGTTTCACTCCTTCTTATATCTTTTTTCTTTCAGATCAGATCAGATCAGTCGCTCAGTCGTGTCCGACTCTTTGCGACCCCATGAACCGCAGCACGCCAGGCCTCCCTGTCCATCACCAGCTCCCGGAGGTCACTCAGACTCGCATCCATCGAGTCAGTGATGCCATCCAGCCATCTCATCCTCTGTCGTCCCTTTCTCCTCCTGCCCTCAATCCCTCCCAGCATCAGAGTCTTCTCCAATGAGTCAACTCTTCGCATGAGGTGGCCAAAATACTGGAGCTTTAGCATCATTCCTTCTAAAGAAATTCCAGGATTGATCTCCTTCAAAATGGACTGGTTGGATCTTCTTGTAGTCCAAGGGACTCTCAAGAGTCTTCTCCAACACCACAGTTCAAAAGCATCAATTCTTCAGCGCTCAGCCTTCTTCACAGTCCAGCTCTCACATCCATACATGACCACAGGAAAGACCATAGCCTTGACTAGGCCAACCATTGTTGGTAAAGTAATGTCTCTGCTTTTGAATATGCTATCTAGGTTGGTCATAACTTTCATTCCAAGGAGCAAGCGTCTTTTAATTTCATGGCTGCAGTCACCATCTGCAGTGATTTTGGAGCCCAGAAAAACATAGTCTGACACTGTTTCCACTGTTTCCCCATCTATTTTCCATGCAGTGATGGGACCAGATGCCATGATCTTCGTTTTCTGAATGTTGAGCTTTAAGCCAACCTTTTCACTCTCCACTTTCACTTTCATCAAGAGGCTTTTTAGCCCCTCTTCACTTTCTGCCATAAGAGTGGCGTCATCTGCATATCTGAGGTTATTGATATTTCTCCCGGCAATCTTGATTCCAACTTCTGTTTCTTCCAGTCCAGCATTTCTCATAATGTACTCTGCATATAAGTTAAATAAACATGGTGACAATATGCAGCCTTGACGTACTCCTTTTCCTATTTGGAACCAGTCTGTTGTTCCATGACCAGTTCTAACTGTTGGTTTCTGACCTGCATACAGATTTCTTAAGAGGCAGATCAGGTGGTCTGGTATTCCCATCTCTTTCAGAATTTTCCATAGTGTATTGTGATCCACACAGTCAAAGGCTTTGGCATAGTCAATAAAGCAGAAATAGATGTTTTTCTGGAACTCTCTTGCTTTTTCCATGATGCAGCGGATGTTGGCAATTTGATCTCTGGTTCCTCTGCCTTTTCTAAAACCAGCTTGAACATCAGGAAGTTCACGGTTCACATATTGCTGAAGCCTGGCTTGGAGAATTTTGAGCATTACTTTACTAGCGTGTGAGATGAGTGCAATTGTTCGGTAGTTTGAGCACTCCTTGGCATTGCCTTTCTTTGGGATTGGGATGAAAACTGACCTTTTCCAATCTTGTGGCCACTGCTGAGTTTTCCAAATTTGCTGGCATATTGAGTGCAGCACTTTCACAGCATCATCATTCAGGACTTGGAATAGCTCCACTGGAATTCCATCACCTCCACTAGCTTTCTTCGTAGTGATGCTTTCTAAGGCCCATTTGACTTCACATTCCAAGATGTCTGGCTCTAGGTCAGTGATCACATCATCATGATTATCTAGGTCTTGAAGTTCTTTTTTGTACAGTTCTTCTGTGTATTCTTGCCACCTCTTCTTAATATCTTTTGCTTCTGTTAGGTCCATACCATCTCTGTCCTTTATCGTGCCCATCTTTGCATGAAATGTTCCTTTGGTATCTCTGATTTTCTTGAAGAGATCCCTAGTCTTTCCCATTCTGTTGTTTTCCTCTATTTCTTTGCATTGATCACTGAAGAAGGCTTTCTTATCTCTTCTTGCTATTCTTTGGAACTCTGCATTCAGATGTTTATATCTTTCCTTTTCTCCTTTGCTTTTCGCTTCTCTTCTTTTCACAGCTATTTGTAAGGCCTCCCCAGACAGCCATTTTGCTTTTTTGCATTTCTTTTCCATGGGGATGGTCTTGATCCCTGTCTCCTGTACAATGTCACGAACCTCATTCCACAGTTCAGCAGGCACTCTATCTATCAGATCTAGGCCCTTAAATCTATTTCTCACTTCCACTGTATAATCATAAGGGATTTGATTTAGGTCATACCTGAATGGTCTAGTAGTTTTCTCTACTTTCTTCAATTTCAGTCTGAATTTGGCAATAAGGAGTTCATGATCCGAGCCACAGTCAGCTCCTGGTCTTGTTTTTGCTGATTGTATAGAGCTTCTCCATCTTTGGCTGCAAAGAATATAATTGATCTGATTTCGGTGTTGACCATCTTTTTTCTTTACATAAGTTTAAATAAATGAATTAAAGCCTAATTAAAAAGAAACAACAGAAATTATGCTTGATATTTCTGATCAACAAAAATTAGCAAAGTGGCTATTCCAGAATAAATGGAACCCAACTAGTCATGGAGCTATGACTTATGGGGCCTCATCCACCAGTCTGCTACAAATCAAGCAATTGTTTTGATCTCTATTATATATTGGCAGCAACACACAATTCTATTTGAAGAAATAGCTCTGCTGCTGAAAATGAAGAAAATACCACCAAGATCTCCCACTGCCTTCAGGGTTAACCTACACTATTTATTGAATGGGCTCCTAGATTCCATGTAAAATCTGGAGTAACTAAGGTTTATATTACCTTAATTCCATTCTTCACCTTGTTTCACAGATACCATGGTCTCTTAATAATCTTCTTGTTGAATCTTCTCCTCTTCCTAACCTCTGATTGCTGGAGGGCTCTGAGATAATGTTCTCACATATTATGGCTTCTTTATCTGTCTATCTTCTGTCTGAATGGCCTCATCTAGGTGTATAGCTTTAAATATCATATACTATGCTATGCTAAGTCACTTCAGTCGTGTCCGACTCTGTGTGACCCCATAGACGGCAGCCCACCAGGCTTCCCCGTCCCTGGGATTCTCCAGGCAAGAACACTGGAGTGGGTTGCCATTTCCTTCTCCAATGCATCAAAGTGAAAAGATAAAGTGAAGTCGCTCAGTCATGTCAGACTCTTAGCGACCCCATGGACTGCAGCCTACCAGGCTCCTCTGTCCGTGGGATTTTCAAGGCAATAGTACTGGAGTGGGGTGCCATGTTTAAATGTCATACATGAGCTTCCCTGGTGGCTCAGACAGTAAAGTCTGCCTGCAATGTGGGAGACCCAGGTTGGATCCCTGGGTTGGGAAGATCTCCTAGAGAAGGAAATGGCAACCCACTCTACTATTCTTATCTGGAAAATCCCATGAAGGAAACAGCCTGGAGTTCATGGGGTCACAAAGAGTTGGACATGACAAAGAAACTAACACAAACACATGTACTTCCAAATGTCCAGACAGCTCTCTCAAGTCCTGAACTGACTCCTGAACTCCACACTCACTTTCCAACTGCTTGGATGAGTAATGAGAATAATGTAAAATTAAGATGATTCCCTCCCCCAAATCTATGATAAAAAAAGAGAACTATACTCTCCTTCTAAGCCTTCTTTCCTGGGCAAACACTTATCACAATGAAGAACTTGATTCCTTTTTGCCCAGGATAAAAGGCGTAGAAACATAGTATAGTTCCTCTTTTATCATTCATTCCATCAGCAAATCTCCTTGTCTTTATCCTGCAGCTGAATTACAAATCATATCACTTTTCACCAACTTTATCCCTAGGGCCCCAGTCCCACTTTATTTTCTTTTCATACCTGGTCTGCCTTAGTAATCTTCCTACTAATTTCTCATCTTCTGGTTTTACATTTTTAGTTAGTTCTCTATAAAGACATCAGTGAAAGCTCTGAACAATGAAAAATTGGGTGATCATACTAAGCAATAGGAACAAAACTTTTACAGGTTAGTTAATAAAAGTACATGTCCTGAAGGTGTATTTGTGTAACTGTTACATACTAGACATACATACATTTTTGTCTGCAGGGTCACTGAAAGCTTATATGTAATAAATTAGATAAGTGACACCTATTTACCCCTAGCCTAAGTCACAAATGATATTTCTATTATTCTCCTTTATAACTGAATATTTATTATATATTTAAAATGTTTGATTTCACTATTAAATATGTATTTATGTCTATTTTTAATGTTTTGACTCATTTGGTTGATATACTATGACATGTGGTTAAGCAATTTCTCATGTTTCATTTTGTAATAAATAAATGCATTTCTGAACTGACAAAATTAGACCAACTTTGAACTCCATAATACTTTTCTTGGCTTTTGTATTTTTTCCATTCAATGACAACATTCTCACTCAACAAGAAAGAGCAAACAAGTGGCTTTCTTCTCTATTTGCTACTGAAAGCAGTTGACTACGATTGAATTGAATCCAGAAATTCTAATATATACTGCTGCTGCTGCTGCTAAGTCACTTCAGTTGTGTCCGACTTTGTGCGACCCCATAAACGGCAGCCCACCAGGCTCCCCCATCCCTGGGATTCTCCAGGCAAGAATACTGGAGTGGGTTGCCATTTCCTTCTCCAATGCATGAAAGTGAAAAGTGAAATTGAAGTCGCTCAGTCGTGTCCAACTCTAAGCGACCCCATGGACTGTGGCCCACCAGGGTCCTCCATCCATGGGATTTTCCAGGCAAGAATACTGGAGTGGGGTGCCAATATATACTAAGCTGAGAGAAATTTTCATTTTGAGCATTTTCATTCAAAATAAAATTCACTTTGAGACTATGAAGAATTTAAAGATACTGTAAATTTGCATATTTTACTTATCTGTCCACATTCAGTGATTGATTTTTAATACATTTCTTGAAATATTTTAGTTTTTTTAAAATATTATCACTTATAAGCAGCATATTAAACACTTGACAAGAATGCATGTCAAATTAACACATTATTTAAATAAAAGCTTTAAATTAATTAAATAAACACTTTACACTTCATATATCTAAGCTCACTATTAAGCTCACTGCACTTTCAGAAAGGATAGGATAATGAGTGACAGAAAATCAATGTTTTCCTGTATAAAACACAGTGCAATGGATTTTTATTTTTCTAAACGTTAGTGAGACTTGATCAAAACATATTGTCATCCATAAGAAATAAATATATATTTACACAATAAGTAGATTGTTAGCAATCTACTTATTGGTTATATAACTTCTATGTAATTCTGAAGGAGATCAGCCCTGGGATTTCTTTGGAAGGAATGATGCTAAAGCTGAAACTCCAGTACTTTGGCCACCTCATGTGAAGAGCTGACTCATTTGAAAAGACCCTGATTCTGGGAGGGATTGAGGGCATGAGGAGAAGGGAATGACAGAGAATGAGATGGTTGGATGGGATCACTGACTCAATGGACATGAGTTTGGGTGAACTCTGGGAATTGTTGATGGACAGGGAGGCCTGGCATCCTGCAATTCATGGGGTCGCAAAGAGTCAGACATGACTGAGCGACTGAACTGAACTGAATTTATCTTTTATTACAGAGATGTAAATTTTAATGTTTTCAAAACAGGTCTCCTAAATACAGGTCTGAACCACAAAACTCCTAGAAGAAAACATAGGCAGGGTATTGACAAAAATCATAGCAATATTTATGTTTGGATCTGTCTCCTCAGGCAAAGAATACAAAATAAAAATAAACAAATTGGACCTAATTAACTTTTTTTTTTTTTCACAGTAAAAGAAGCCATCAACAAAACGAAAGAACAGTTTATTAAATGGGAGAAAATATTTTCAAATGAAATGACTGACAAACACTTAATATTAAAAATATACAAATGGCTTACCCAACTAAACAGTAAAGAAAAATTAAAAATGGGCAGAAGACCTGAACAGACATTTTATTCTAAAGAACACATATGGAAGGCCAGCAAATACATGAAAAAATGCTCAACATCTTTTATCATCAGAGGAATGCAAATCAAAATCACAATGAGTTATCAACTCACATCTGTGAGAATGGCTAACATCAAAAACCCCACAAATAACAAATGTTGATAAGGATGTGGTGAAAAAGGAACCTATTACAATGTTGATAAGAATATAAATTAGTGAACCCACTATGGAAAACAGTAAGGAGGTTCATTAAAAAACTAAAAATAGAACTACCATATAATTCAGCATTCTATTCTTGGGCATATATCTGAAGAAGACAAAAAACACTAATTAGAAAAGATAAAATGCATCCCACAATTTATAGCAGCACTATTGGCAAAAGCCAAGATAAAGAAGCAACATAAACATCCATGAACAGATAAATGGATATAGAAGATGTGATATATACAATGGAATACCACTCAGCAACAAAAAATAATGAAATTTTGCCACTTGCAAAACATGGATGTATTTGGAGGATATTGTATTAATACTCAGTGAAAAAAGTCAGGCAGAAGAACTAATGATATTTGTCTATAATGGAATGTGTGAAAGTCACTCAGTTGTATCCAAGTCTTTGAGACCCCCATGGACTGTAGCCTGCCAGGCTCCTCTGTTTGTGGAATTCTCCAGGCAAGAATATTCAAGTGAGTCAGTTCAGCTCAGTTCAGTTGCTCAGTCGTGTCTGACTCTTTGCGACCCCATGAATCACAGCATGCAAGGCCTCCCTGTCCATCACCAACTCCTGGAGTTCACTCAGACTCACGTCCATCGAGTCAGTGATGCCATCCAGCCATCTCATCCTCTGTCGTCCCCTTCTCCTCCTGCCCTCAATCCCTCCCAGCATCAGAGTCTTCTCCAATGAGTCAACTCTTTGCATGAGGCGGCCAAAGTACTGGAGTTTCAGCTTTAGCATCATTCCTTCCAAAGAAATCCCAGGGCTGATCTCCTTCAGAATGGACTGGTTGGATCTCCTTGCAGTCCAAGGGACTCTCAAGAGTCTTCTCCAACACCACAGTTCAAAAGCATCAATTCTTCAGCACTCAGCCTTCTTCACAGTCCATACATGACCACTGGAAAAACCATAGCATTGACTAGAGGGACCTTTGTTGGCAAAGTAATGTCTCTGCTTTTCAATATGCTATCCAGGTAGGTCATAACTTTCCTTCCAAGGAGTGAACGTCTTTTAATTTAGTGGCTGGAGTCACCATCTGCAGTGATTTTGGAGCCCAAAAAAGTAAATCTGACACTATTTCCACTGTTTGCCCATCTATTTCCCATGAAGTGATGGGACCAGATGCCATGATCTTTGTTTTCTGAATGTTAAGCTTTAAGCCAACTTTTTCACTGTCCTCTTTCACTTTCATTAAGAGGCTTAAAAGCTCCTCTTCACTTTCTGCCATAAGGGTAGTGTCTTCTGCATATCTGAAGTTATTGATATTTCTCCTTGCAATCTTGATTCCAGCTTGTGTTTCTTCCAGCCCAGCGTTTCTCATGATGTACTCTGCATGTAAGTTAAATAAGCAGGGAGACAATATTTAGCCCTGACATACTCCTTTCCTATTTGGAAACAGTCTGTTGTTCCATGTCCAGTTCTAACTGTTGCTTACTGACCTGCATACAGATTTCTCAAGAGACAGGTCAGGTGGTGTGGTATTCCCATCTCTTTCAGAATTTTCCACAATTTATTGTGATCCACACAGTCAAAGGCTTTGGCATAGTCAATAAAGCAGAAATAGATGTTTTTCTGGGACTCTCTTGCTTTTTCCATGATCCAGTGGATGTTGGCAATTTGATCTCTGGTTCCTCTGCCTTTTCTAAAACCAGCTTGAACATCACGAAGTTCACGGTTCACGTATTGCTGATGCCTGGCTTGGAGAATTTTGAGCATTACTTTACTAGCGTGTGAGATGAGTGCAATTGTGCAGTAGTTTGAGCATTCTTTGGCATTGCCTTTCTTTGGGATTGGAATGAAAACTGACCTTCTCCAGTCCTGTGGCCACTGCTGAGTTTTCCAAATATTCTGGCATATCAAGTGGGTAACTGTTCCCTTCTCCAGGCGATCTTCCCAACTCAGGGATTGAACCAAGGTCTCCCTCACTGCAGGTGGATTATTTTGTTTTTATATTCACTAGTTTGTTATCTTTTTTAGATACCACATATAGACTGATTCTTTACAGACTCTTTCAGATGTTAGCAAATCAGTCTATACATAGGACCTAAAAAATACAACAAACTAGAGAATATAACAACAAAAGAATCAGATACACAGATATAGAGAAGACAACAGTAGTTACCAGTGGGCAGATGAAAAGGGGGAGCAGCATTTTGGGTTAGAAAAGTAAGAGACACAAACTACTATGTATAAAATAAATATTACAAGGATATATTCTATAGCACAGGGAAAATAGCCAATATTTAAAAATGTGAATAACTATGTTGCACACCTGAAACTTATATATTACTTTACATAAAGTATACCTTAAAATAAAATGAACTTTAATTTTTGACCAGTGCAATGGTAGAGACTGGATCCATACAGTAAACAAACTGAAGCCTGAACCTATTCAAACTCCTCCCTATATTAATGGATGCAAAGATCTTTATCTTTGTCACTTAATTTTTCTTCAACTTCCTTAGTTTCTTTATCTACTGTATTTCCCAAGTTGTCCAATTTATGTTTATGGTGCAAATCCAAAAAATGTATCAAGTACTATGACTGATGTCACCACTCACACATTTTCACTGACATTTACTGAAAGGATGACAAGCTGAAGAATATATTCTGTGTAGCAACATGACTTTTATTGGCACATAAACATCACTCTTCCAACTGCAACAAATACTATGCTTATCCAACATCCCACTTGGCACCTCTGAAAGATTATAAACATATATTCACACAGTGATATAAAATCACACTGAACACTGTTGGTAAGGTTCTGCTAGCAGAAAGACTTTGTTATTGTCTATGTCAGTAAAGTCAACACATGAAAAATACTTTAGTTAATTGCCTACATTATTGAATTAAATGTAGTAACTCTTGTGAGAACTTTCTCATCTGTTAAATTTGCTTCTAGCTGAAATTTTACTAACTTAGTCCTTCTAAATTGATCACTTAGAAAACGCATGTGCACATCATCTTTCATGTTTCTTTTGGTTTAGCAATTTTCTGGGTGGTGATTACACTCTTCCATATTTTGTCATCACATATGCTTTTTGGGGTCAGAAAAACACCAGCATCATTTCTGCATTTCTGAGGTCATGTTAATATGAAGACAAAATGAAGCAGGCATGTATTTTTAAGGAGATGGATGAAAGGTGTCAGAAATATCTAATAAATATGATTCCTCTGAATATTTATGCTTCAATATCAAGGCTCCATGTATGTGTAACCAGAGAAGCCTAAGACAGTAGAGAATTCATGTCAGGCTACAGTTAATCCAACATAAGAAAGCACTATTTGGACCAAAGTTTCAGCAGGCTCATAGTTCTGGCTACCCTGGGAAATGCTTCAGGAGCAACAACAGCTACTAATTTTGTGTGTTTATTAAATGTTAGATCACATTTAGAATATTCATATGGATAAAGTGGTTTAATTGAAATATTTCCTTATTTACTTATAGATAGACAATACGAAACTAAATTGGTTTGACTCCTGCTTCAAATCATTTAATAAAATTTAAAACTTTCATTCTTATTTTTTCCTTAGAGTGCTCTAAATCACCAGCAAAAAAGGTCTCTAGGTATCTGGATCCCAAGTGATAACCAGGAATAACTTTATTAAGTATATCAATACCACAAACTGTGGACTATCAGCCTGATATCCTGGCCCTGGAATCTCTAGTGCTCAATGCTATGCCTCAACCAGCTCTATATACTCTCTCTTTGTAGCTGTGTTCTGAAATTCCTCCCCACTTTTCTGGGTTACTTTTGCTTTTCTGACTCTGAGGAACAAAGATCACTGTATGGAAAGTGAAATGCTATTGTTACCATAAGCCTGCATATTAATTTAAATCAGAAAACTGCCAGACATTGAGCTATTATGGCCAGTTTTACTATTTATTCATTTTTATCAACTGGAAATGTGCATTATTCTGCATGTTTAGTACATATATCTGAATTCTGAGTAGGATATTATAACTTGGGTAATTTTAATCACAGGGAAAGTTAGGCATAGTAAAGTTGCTATGTACTTGTTCATAAAACTAACATATGATTTGCATGATTCAATTACCATAGTTAGTCTTCTTACAAGATATAAAATGTCAGCTTAGGATTCACCCTTCCCTGGAATTAGCAACAATTATTCTTCATTCCCAAAACTGCATCTTAAAAGTAAGAAAATTGCTAACATTTAAATAAATATTACACATATCACCAAGTATCAAGTAAGGATGAATACTGTGTGAGCCATATAGGATACCAAAATGATTAAAATACAGATATTATTCATGTTTTGTTTGGAGACTAGAGACATATATAATGCTATCTGAGTTTATTAATCATTATATGCTTCTTTCCCCCTTCCACTACTGTCACTTACAGAAACAAAAAAACAGAGTTCTATAGAATAAGTGATGGAAAACAGATATGGGTCATGAGGTAGTAGCTAGAAGAGGGAGAGACAGAGACCTTTGGCAATGTTCACAAATGATTAGAGTTAAAAGTAAAGAAAACACAATCAGAGCTGAAACAGGGAATTAAAAACACAGATTCATGAGACAAAATCTCTTTGTTCTTTTGAGTTGCTTTAAAAAAGCAGACAGTGCTTTTTTAAACAACAAATACTCATCTCTCACATCTGGGAAAAACAAGCTGAAGGATCTGTCAGATTTGGTGTCTGATAACAGCCTATTTCTTGGTTCTTAAGCTGCTGTGCCCTTACTTGGCAGACGGGATGAGGCAACTATGTGGGCTATCTTTTATAAGGGCCCCCCCAGTCCTATTCATGAGGACTCTGTTCTCATGACCTGATCACTTCCAAAGGCCCCGCCTCCAAATACACTGATAATGAAGTTTCAAATTGTGAGTGGGGGAGTAAAGAAAATTCAGCCTAAAATACTCAAGATACAAAAATAAGCAAAGATCAATAAGAACACACATGGTATTTTGGGAGTTGAAGAAAATAGTAGGCTGGCAACTATAGGAAGAGGGAGCCACCAGCTCCCTGGTGGCTCAGACAATGAAGAATCCACCTACAGGAGGCCTGGGTTTGATCCCTGGGTCAGGAAGATCTCCTGAAGAAGGGAATGGCTACCCACTCCAATATTTTGCCTGGAAAATTCCATGGACAGATGAGATGAGTGGGCTATAGTCCATCGGGTCACAAAGAGTTGGACACAACTGAGTTGAGCAGCTAACACACAAGGATTTTTTATCCAACTTAGTTATCCTTCTAATACAAAGGCTATAGAAGCATATAGAACACTATAAAATGCAACAAGTTTTAAAATCCAACACTCAGGGATTACACTGGCCCACAATGCTTTCTTGAAAATCTACAAAAGGATGACTTTCAGCCAAATTAGAGATAATGGAGGAAACACTAGCAAAAGAAATGATGGCTAACATTTCATATAGCTAAAATTAGTTCTAATTGTTTTAAAGTAGATAAATGTATAAAAGAAAAATATATAGATATTACAAGTTCTGTTAAAGAAGAATTAATGTAACAGCAAAGGGAGATGAGAGAAAGAAAAGTAGGTTAAGTCTCCTGTTTGACAAACAGGAAATAAGTGTGAGTCAAAACTACCCAACAACACAGTGCTATCAACTATACTTGCATTGTCATACACTAGATCCTCACACCTTACTTATTGTATAAACTGGAATTTGTATGTTTTTACTAACCTTTCCTTATTTTCTCCAGACACTAGTCAGTCCGTGGCAACCACTTTCCTGTTTTTTTTTAAATAACTTCAAGTTTTTTTTTTTTTTTTCACATATAAGTGATAACAAACATTATTTTCATTCCTCTGACTAGCCAGATAACCAAAGAATAAATAAGATAATAGGAGTCTAAAGACAAGTTATAAGAATAGAGGAGAAAATTAAAACAAAAATAAACACTGTCTTAACTATCAAAATTATTTTTAAAAATTATATAAGAAGTCACATTGTACAGAGAAAGAAAAAAATAAATATTATATAATAAATACAGTAAGTATAATATAAAATAATGTAAAACTTCAGAGCCAATATCTTTATCCATAAATGTTTATGGACTCAACTAATCTATTGAAAGAATAAAAAAATCTAATTGTAAAATAAATAGATAGATGGATATAAATTTAAAAGAAAATGAAACACTCATATCATGGAAGAATTCCTCTCTAACATGAGTTACGGGAAAGAATCTAAATGTGAATCAAAATTCAGATGATATAAAAAAAGATTAATAAATCTAACATCAATTATTTGAAAATGATTTAAAAAAATCTTGCATGTCCTAAATAAATGTAGAAAACAAATGTCAAAAAGTAGAAGAAATTTGCAATATATATGAGATGAGTTAATATATGCTTTAACTGTATGAAACACTCTTAAAATTGATAGAATCAAGAACAACAACCATGTAGAAAATGTGCAAAATATATGAACAGGGATTTCACAAAATGATACAATGACCTTTAAACATATATGAAGTTCTCATTCACTCATTATAAATGAATGTAAATAAAACCTACACTGAAATACTACTTTTCATCTATCAGACTTTGAGAAATGGGAAGCTGGATAAAATATTATATTGGTAAGGCTGTGAGAAAATGATCATTCTTACAAACACACACAATATGAAAGAAAATGTGGCTATATTGATTGCATACATATGTGCTAAGTTGCTTCAGTCATGCTCAGTTGTTTGCAAGCCTACAGACTGTAGGCTCCAGGCTCTTCTGTCCATGGGATTCTCCAAGCAAGAATACTAGAGTAGGTTACCATATCCTCCTTCAAGGTATCTTCCTAATGCAGGGATTGAACCCACATCTCTTGTGTCTCCTTCATTAGCAGACAAGTTCTTTACCACTAGCACCACCTGGGAAGCCCATATTGATTGCATTTGATTTTTGTTCAGTCTCTCAGTCGTGTCTGACTCTCTGCAACCCCATAGACTGCATCATCCCAGGCTTCCCTGTCTGTCCCCATCTTCCGGAGCTTGCTCAAACTGATGTCCACTGAGTCGGCGATGCCATCCAACCATCTCATCCTCTGTTGTCCCCTCCTCCTCCTGTCTTCAATCTTTCCCATCATCAGGGTCTTTTCAATGAGTCAGCTCTTTCCATCAAGTGGTCAAAGAAATGGAGCTTAAGCTCAAGCATGAGTCCCTCCAATGAATAGTCAGGATTGATTTCCTTTAGGATGGACTGGTTTGATGTCCTTCTTGTCCAAGGGACATTTAAGAGTCTTCGCCAAGACCACAGTTTGAACAGCAACAATTCTGTACTCAGCCTTTTTATAATAGTCCAACTCTCACATCCATACAGGACTACTGGAAAAACCAGAGCTTTGTCTACACAGAACTTTGCTGGCAAAGCACTATCTCTGCTTTTTAATACACTCTCAGGTTTGTCATAGCTTTTCTTCCAAGAAGCAAAAATCTTTTAATTTGATGGCTGCAGTCACCAACTGCAGTGATTTTGAAGCCCAAGAAAATAAAGTCTGTTAATGATTCCATTGTTTCCCCATCCATTTGCCAGGAAGTGATGGGACCAGATGCCATGATCTTCATAATTTGAATGTTGAGTTTTAAGTCAACTTCTTCACTCTTCTCTTTTACCTTCATGAAGAGTCTCTTAGGCTCCTCTTTGCTTTCTGCCATAGGGTGGTGTCATCTGCACTTGCGAGGTTATTGATATTTCTCCTTGCAATCTTAATTCCAGCTTGTGTTTCATCCAGCCTGGTGTTCTGCATGACATATAAGCTGCATATAAGTAAAATAAACAGGGTGACAATATACAGCCTTAACATACTCCTTTCCCAATTTTGAACAAGTTCATTGTTCCATGTCCAGTTCTAATTGTTGCTTCCTGACTTGATACAGGTTTCACAGGAGGCAGGTAAGGTGGTTTGGTATTTCCATCTCTTGAAGAATTTTCCAGTTTGTTTTGATCCACAAAATCAAAGGCTTTAGCGTAGTCAATGAGGCAGAAATAGACGTCTTTCTGGAATTCTGTTTTATTCATGATCCAACAGATATTGGCAATTTGATCTCTAGCTCCTCTGCCTTTTTTAAACCCAGCTTGAACATCTGGAAGTTCTTGGTTCACATACTGTTGAAGCCTAGCTTGAAGAATTTTGGCAATTAGTTTGCTAGCATTTGAAATAAGTGCAATTGTGTGGTAGTCTGAACATTCTTTGGCATTGTCCTTCTTTGGGACTGGAATGAAAAGTGACATTTTCCAGTCCTTTGGACACTGCTGAGAGTTTTCTAAATTTTCTGGCATACTGAATGCAGTATTTTAACAGCATTATATATATATATATATATATATATATATATAATTCAACCTATCAGATGTTTATATTTTGATCCAGAAACTTCACTCATGGTTCAGTTCAGTTCAGTTCAGTCGCTCAGTTGTGTCCGACTCTTTGTGACCCCATGAATCGCAGCACGCCAGGCCTCCCTGTCCATCACCAACTCCCGGAGTTCACTCAGACTCACGTCCATCGAGTCAGTGATGCCATCCAGCCATCTCATCCTCTGCCGTCCCCTCTCCTCCTGCCCCCAATCCCTCCCAGCATCAGAGTTTTCTCCAATGAGTCAACTTTTCAGATGAGGTGACTAAAGTACTGGAGTTTCAGCTTTAGCATCATTCCTTCCAAAGAAATCCTAGGGCTGATCTCCTTCAGAATGGTCTGATTGGAGCTCCTTGCAGTCCAAGGGACTCTCAAGAGTCTTCTCCAACACCACAGTTCAAAAGCATCAATTCTTCGGCACTCAGCCTTCTTCACAGTCCAGCTCTCACATCCATACATGACCACAGGAAAGACCATAGCCTTGACTAGGCGAACCTTTGTTGGCAAAGTAATGTCTCTGCTTTTGAATATGCTATCTAGGTTGGTCATAACTTTTCTTCCAAGAAGTAAGCATCTTTTAATTTCATAGCTGCAGTCACCATCTGCAGTGATTTTGGAGCCCCCCACCCCCAAAAAGAAGACTGACACTGTTTCCACTGTTTTCCCATCTATTTCCCATGAAGTGATGGAACCGGATGCCATGATCTTAGTTTTCTGAATGTTGAGCTTTAAGCCAACTTTTCACTCTCCACTTTCACTTTCATCAAGAGGCTTTTGAGTTCCTCTTCACTTTCTGCCAAAAGGGTGGTGTCATCTGCATATCTGAGGTTATTGATATTTCTCCCAGCAATCTTGATTCCAGCTTGTGTTTCTTGCAGCCCAATGTTTCTCATGATGTACTCTGCATAGAAGTTAAATAAGCAGGGTAACAATGTACAGCCTTGACGTACTCCTTTTCCTATTTGGAACCAGTCTGTTGTTTCATGTCCCGTTCTAACTGTTACTTCCTGACCTGCATATAGGTTTCTCAAGAGGCAGGTCAGGTGGTCTGGTATTCCCATCTCTTTCAGAGTTTATTGTGATCCACACAGTCAAGGCTTTTGCATAGTCAATAAAGCAGAAATAGGTGTTTTTCTGGAAGTCTCTTGCTTTTTCCATGATCCAGCGGATGTTGGCAATTTGATCTCTGGTTCCTCTGCATTTTCTAAAACCAGCTTGAACATCAGGAAGTTCACAGTTCACATATTGCTGAAGCCTGGCTCGGAGAATTTTGAGCATTAGTTTACTAGCATGTGAGATGAATGCAATTATGCAGTGCTTTGAGAATTCTTTGGCATCGCTTTTCTTTGGTATTGGAATGAAAACTGACATTTTCCAGTCCTGTGGCCACTGCTGAGTTTTCTAAATATTCTGGCATATTGAGTGCAGCACTTTCACAGCATCATCTTTCAGGATTTGAAATAGCTTAACTGGAATTCCATCTGCTTCACTAGCTTTGTTTGTAGTGATGCTTTCTAAGGCCCACTTGACCTCACATTCCAGGATGTCTGGCTCTAGGTGAGTGATCACACCATCGTGTGATAGTCACCATCGTGACTATATGGGTTGTGAAGATCTTTTTTGTACAGTTCTTCTGTGTATTCTTCCCACCTCTTCTTAATATCTACTGCTTCTGTTAGGTCCATACCATTTCTGTCCTTTATCGAGCCAATCTTTGCATGAAATGTTCCCTTGGTATCTCTAATTTTCTTGAAGAGATCTCTAGTCTTTCCCATTCTGCTGTTTTCCTCTATTTCTCTGCATTGATTGCTGAGGAAGGCTTTCTTATCTCTTCTTTCTATTCTTTGGAACTCTACATTCAGGTGCTTATATCTTTCCTTTTCTCCTTTGCTTTTCAAGTCTCTTCTTTCCACAGCTATTTGTAAGGCCTCCTAAAACAGCCATTTTGCTTTTTTTGCATTTCTTTTCCATGGGGATGGTCTTGATCCTTGTCCCCTGTACAATGTCATGAACCTCTGACCATAGTTCATCAGGCACTCTATTTATCAGATCTAGGCCCTTAAATCTATTTCTCACTTCCACTGTATAATCATATCACTCATGGTAGCCTTCTATTAATAATAATATGAAAATATATATGATAGCATTCTTTATAATTACAAAATTTTGGAAACAAACTAGGTGCCCTCACAGATAGAGAGATTAAGTAATCTGCAGCAAATACTCAGATAGGAAAAATACAAAGCAGCACAAAAGAACACATAACATTTCTGTTAAGTAATTGAGTGATTTCTAGGATATATTGTTACATAGGAACAACCTATAAAGAAAGTATATATTTTACATTTTTCTGTAATATAAAGGGATAATAAAATATTTATATATTTGTGTAGTTTTGCAAACTGAAATCCAACAGATATGAGCTAAACAATATTTTACTTATTTATAGTGAGTGGGTTGAAAATGTTTGGAAGTATTGAATCTCATGGTTTGAAACTTCTTTAAATATAGCTTTAATATGTTGATTACTTTTAGAACACACCACAGAAAATTAAAATAAAATTCATTAGAATGGGAAAAAATCTGTATTTCAAATTACTATTACAATTACAGTAAAGAGGAGGAAAGAACTACCAGGAGTAATTTAAAAAGAAGAATTTTAATGATAATATATAGTCTACAAATAAAAAGAAAACCAGACAAAATATAAATTATAATGAATTGGTTTTAGTCTGGGGGCAGTGATATTAGAAAAAACTATACTGATTTTTTGGTTTTATTTTTTGATTAGTTTGAGTAGAATAGTTTTATTATTGATAAAGAGAACAAGCTTTCTCATTGCTGAAGTAGTACCTCACACTACATAGAAATGGAGGCAGGATAAAATAACACTGGTAGTGTTTTCCTGGGATTGGGGTACCAGTGTGAACATATGATTTAAGTCTCCTTGAGTAACTGGTTGATTACATGACTAAAGAATAAGTACAAAATGAGTTTGGATTTTTTTTTTTTTTTTTGGTCAGAAAATAAAAGACATACTCAAAAAAAATTCAGTGAAGTTCAGTTCAGTCGCTCAGTAGTGTCTGACTTTTTGCAACCCCGTGAATCGCAGTACACCAGGCCTCACTGTCCATGACCAACTCCCGGAGGTCACCCAAACTCACGTCCATTGAGTCAGTGATCCCATCCAACCATATCATCCTCTGTCATCCCCTTCTCCTCATGTCCTTAATCCCTCCAAGAATCAGGGTCTTTTCAAATGAGTCAACCCTTCGCATGAGGTGGCCAAAGTACTGGAGTTTCAGCTTTAGCATCAGTCCTTCCAAAGAAATCCCAGGGCTGATCTCCTTTAGAATGGACTGGTTGGATCTCATTGCAGTCCAAGGGACACTCAAGAGTCTTCTCCAACACCACAGTTCAAAAGCATCAAGTCTTTGGTGCACAACTTTTTTCACAGTCCAACTCACATCCATACATGACCACTGGAAAAACCATAGCCTTGACTAGATGGACCTTTGTTGGCAAAGTAATGTCTCTGCTTTTCAATATGCTATCTAGGTTGGTCATAACTTTCCTTCCAAAGAGTAAGTGTCTTTTAATTTCATGGCTGCAATCAGCATCTGCAATGATTTTGGAGCCCCCCAAAATAAAGCCTGACACTGTTTCCACTGTTTCCCCATCTTTCTCATGAAGTGATCAGATCAGATCAGTCGCTCAGTCGTGTCCGACTCTTTGCGACCCCATGAACTGCAGCACCTAGGCCTCCCTATCCATCACCAACTCCCGGAGGTCACTCAAACTCACGTCCATTGAGTCAGTGATACCATCCAGCCATCTCATCCTCTGCCGTACCCTTCTCCTCCTGCCCCCAATCCCTCCCAGCATCAGAGTCTTCTCCAATGAGTCAACTCTTCGCATGAGGTGGCCAAAATACTGGAGTTTCAGCTTTAGCATCATTCCTTCCAAAGAAATCCCAGGGCTGATCTCCTTCAGAATGGACTGGTTAGATCTCCTCGCAGTCCAAGGGACTCTCAAGAGTCTTCTCCAACACCACAGTTCAAAAGCATCAATTATTTGATGCTCAGCCTTCTTCACAGTCAAGCTCTCACATAAATACATGACCACAGGAAAGACCATAGCTTTGACTAGGCGAACCTTTGTTGGCAAAGTAATGTCTCTGCTCTTGAATATGCTATCTAGGTTGGTCATAACTTTCCTTCCAAGGAGTAAGCGTCTTTTAATTTCATGGCTGCAGTCACCATCTGCAGTGATTTTGGAGCCCAGAAAAATAAAGTCTGACATTGTTTGCACTGTTTCTCCATCTATTTCCCATGTAGTGATGGGACCAGATGCCATGATCTTTGTTTTCTGAATGTTGAGCTTTAAGCCAACCTTTTCACTCTCCACTTTCACTTTCATCAAGAGGCTCTTTAGTTCCTCTTCACTTTCTGCCATAAGGGTGGTATCATCTGCATATCTGAGGTTATTGATATTTCTCCCAGCAATCTTGATTCCAGCTTGTGTTTCTTCCAGTCCAGCATTTCTCATGATGTACTCTGCATATAAGTTAAATAAACATGGTGACAATATACAGCCTTGACGTACTCCTTTTCCTATTTGGAACCAATCTGTTGTTCCATGTCCAGGCCTAACTGTTGCTTCCTGACCTGCATACAGATTTCTCAAGAGGCAGATCAGGTGGTCTGGTATTCCCATCTCTTTCAGAATTTTCCACAGTCTATTGTGATCTACACAGTCAAAGGCTTTGGCATAGTCAATAAAGCAGAAATAGATGTTTTTCTGGAACTCTGTTGCTTTTTCCATGATCCAGTGGATGTTGGCAATTTGATCTCTGGTTCCTCTGCCTTTTCTACAACCAGGTTGAACATCACGAAGTCTCTCGGTTCACATATTGCTGAAGCCTGGCTTGGAGAATTTTGAGCATTACTTTACTAGTATGTGAGATGAGTGCTATTGTGTGGTAGTTTGAGCATTCTTTGGCATTGCCTTTCTTTGGGATTGGGATGAAAACTGACCTTTTCCAATCTTGTGGCCACTGCTGAGTTTTCCAAATTTGCTGGCATATTGAGTGCAGCACTTTCACAGCATCATCTTTCAGGATTTGGAATAGCTCCACTGGAATTCCATCACCTCCACTAGCTTTGTTCGTAGTGATGCTTTCTAAGGCCCACTTGACTTCACATTCCAGGATGTCTGGCTCTAAGTCAGTGATCACACCATCATGATTATCTGTGTCGTGAAGCTCTTTTTTGTACAGTTCTTCTGTGTATTCTTTCCACCTCTTAGTATCTTCTGCTTCTGTTAGGTCCATACCATTACTGTCCTTTATCGAGCCCATCTTTGCATGAAATGTTCCTTTGGTATCTCTGATTTTCTTGAAGAGATCCCTAGTCTTTCCCATTCTATTGTTTTCCTCTATTTCTTTTCATTGATTGCTGAAGAAGGCTTTCTTATCTCTTCTTGCTATTCTTTGGAACTCTGCATTCAGATGTTTATATCTTTCCTAGGGCATATTAAAAAAAAAAAAAAAGACACTAAAGGACACTGGATCCAGTCTGAAGTGGCTCCCACTGGATATATTTGGGACACTTCAACTATCAGAATCAATAACAATACCTATTACAACAAAATAAAGTGAGAAACCATGTATTTAAATGACCAAATTGGTGATTATATAAAGTGGGAGAAAGAAAATATTCATTTAGATTTGAATTCCACCTAAAAATATATGGGAATGATGAAGGTTCTTTAAAAATGTCATTTAGAGAATCTGATATTAATAACTGTTTTAGGTAAGATTCAGTAATAGTTGTCAAGACTCATTGGGAAAATACCCAAAATCAAAGTATAGTATGTATTATATACCTATATACTACCCTTTTTGTCTCAGAATGACATAGAGAGAAGGAGAATGAAAAATTAAATATGATGAATTTTTTAAAAGCAAAAAGCATAAGGAAATCTTTCCAGTATTCTTGGAACTTTGTGAAAATAAAAAGTTACCAAAGTGTCCAACTGTTCAACAGTTGTGAGTACTATTTTATTCAGTACAAAATGGGATATATAGTATCTACAAAAATGATGTAGGTAACTCTACTCGGCTGAACCATTAAGTTCTAAGCATGTAGTCTTCCTCAAAGGCATCAATATGGTTAAAAAGGTGTTGACTTGTGAATGAGACATCATTTTACATCTTGATGATGAGACGCTCAGTCGTGTCCAACTCTTTGCTACCCCATGGACTGTAGCCTACCAGGTTCCTCTGTCCATGGGATTTTCCAGGCAATAGTACTGGAGTGGATTGCCATTTCCTTCTCCAAGGGATCTTCCCAACCCAGGGATCGAACCCAGGTCTCCCTCATTGTAAACAGGCACTTTACCATCTCAGCTACCAGGGAAGTCTTACAGTGATACTATTACAACACTAAACATAACATACCAACACTTCTCTGCTCAAAAGTGGGGGCTATCAGAAGTACATTTACACAATGACACAAGGTACATGGCACACAAATAAGAACTAGGGTCTGGATGCAGGCAGACATGAGCTTAGATTCCAGCTCAGCTGCTTTGAGCCCCTTATATTAGAAAAGTGACTTAGAATCTTTTGTTTCCTCATCAGTAGCATAAGGATATTTAGTAACAGCCCCTTCATGGAACTGTCATGGGGTCCAAAGGAGAAAATCCAAGAAAACACCTAATACAAAGCTACATCACAGTTCATTTTTCATAGATGTCAGCTACTGTAACTAATAAGGATTTCACATAATAAAGGTAACTTGGTACTGGTTCTTCTCAAACCCTACATGAGAAACACTTTCATAGATTGGAAATCTTAACCAATACATGATCTAAAATTAAGTTGGTGATTTATTTTACTCACACATCAAACAGAATCCACTTAGACTTCTTTTTCAGTACCTTTCTTGTAGAAGAAAAAGGAAAAAAACAAAAGGAAAACTGCATCTAAAGTTAGTTCCTCAAAGTGACACTTCAAATGATTTCTGCTGCTTTCCGTTTCTACTTTCATTAGATATGCTCTGACAACATTTCACTGCCTCCACAACCAACCACTTGAGACTTATATAAGACATATATATATATATATATATATATATTAGTTGCAGGACAGAGACATACTGCGTCATTGAAAATTTCAGAGTATTTGACATTTCTTTTACTTGGCACTCTGCAATTTTCTAAATGTCAGTTTTAAAATGTTTTTATTGTTATTAATTGAGCTTTACTCTGGAATCTCAAATGCTTATTTTATTATTGTTTCACTTTGCTAAATAAAGCCAGTAATGCAAGAAAAGCAAAGAAAATCAGTTTTCTTCTCAATTTTTCAGTTTTACCTGATTGAAGTGCTTCTCTGCCTCTGGACACTGCACACTTTGATGAATACTGGCTTCAGAAGTTTCAGAATAAAACTAAGTTTAGTCAAAAATAAGACTGGAAAAGAAACATTATTTTAGAAACATTGAATCTGCACAAAGTGAAGAGACAATACATATATAGAGAGAGATTTTATTATTATTAAGTTAGTAGCTATGAAACTAACAAATTACTATGGTGCTTGGTTAATTTGTTGATTTAATTATTCAACATCTAATTATTGGAAGAGGACAATGCTATTCCAAGTGATTTTAAAAATGTAGGTATCATCTAATATGCTCCAATTTCTGATTATAAAAATAATAAATATCTTTATTGTTTTATTTATGTCATGGACACTGTGTGCTTTTTCCCATCTACTTGCCATGAAGTGATGACTGTTTACCAGCAACACACAATATTTGAGAATATACAAAGCCAGCATTAAATGAAGTTGAAAGTTGCATTATAAAAGCTAAGCTCTTTTATTTAATAAAATGTACATTTCTTTGAAAGACAAAAGACATCATTTCACAGACTATCTTCCAAGGATCTATCATTTTCTTAAATATAGCTGTAATCACAGATTTATCATTATCAAGGTATTTTATAGTAATTTATAAATACAACCTTTAAGAAAACTTCCAGTATGCAACTCCATTTATTTGCCTATGAAGCATAGTCTGAACAATTGGTGACACTTTAAAGTCTGCACTGTTCAACTTCTTTGATTTTTATAGATTAGTATAGAAGTCTTTATCCTAGAAAATTAGCCACTGAATTCATTTGGGCTAGCATGTGCCCTAAGAAATGTATCTTTAGGCCTGTGCATATCAATAATTTAAAATCAAAGGGGGAAGCAGTATCAACAATTAAGTTCCTAAAACGTGGCTTTTAATTACAAAAGGATTGTTAAAATAGGGCAACGCTTTAAAGTAGTAAAATGAAAGCCATTTGTAACATACTGGCAATTAAACTTATTCCTTTTTTATTATTCTTTAGAAACTCTGTGTTGTACTTACAAGGCAATCTTAATTCTTTAGTGCTAGTTTTGAATCAAGTATAAGCTGACAATTGCTAGGTTTCTTATTTCAGGTTGGTAAGTTCTCTTGTGCAACTTTTCAAAAATGAAAAACCATTTCTTTCTTTAGATCTTATGTAGTTCTTGAAAAAAATGTTTGTTTTTATTTTTCTGGATTTATAACAATCCAATTTATATATTATAACAAGTATGTTTAAAATAAAACAAAGTGTTAACTAAACTTTATATTCAGAAGTCTGGTATTATTGAAGGTCTGAAGATTTTTACACATTGCATTTAATATATTTAAGTGAACTAGAAATTTCCCTAGAGGCAGAATATGTAGCCTAAATATTTCTGACAAAATGATGATTTTAACCACTGTCTTGGGATTACATTTCATATATTTAACTACAGTTTAATCAGTGCCTATTATTTGGCATTACTGAGAATAGATGTAAGGTCATACTATAATATTCTCTTCAAACAAAAAGTTCTCTGCAGGGGAAAACCATTTTACTTACTTTGTACTTTTAGAAAACACATCAACACTTCCATTTTTAAAAGGTAAATGGAATTTGTGCAGTATACCACTGTTAACACTAATTAATACAGAGATCTGATCATACTTATAGCTTCAAGGCAGGGTTGGGCTTTTAACCAGAACATCAATTATATAAGAAAATATGTCTGTATTTAGCAGAAGAATGATTGATCTAAAAAAATCCCCAAGAGTAGCAGAGCAGGAGTGAAAATTCTGTAGAAGACACAGTAGCCTTTCCCCCACACATAAGCTAATAAGAATTAGCGTTCTACTTCTCAATAACTCAACCTTCCTGTATATAATTTATCAGAGCATTCTTAAGGCTATTCATATGTAAGGTTGATTAACAAATGTCAAGGATTTATAAATCTATCATTTCTTTATTTGACTAATATTTAATGGGATCAATTATGCCCCGAGCATTTAGTTACATTTGCGTGCACTTTTCTCATGTTTCAGATTTACTTTCATACCTCTGGGCCTTCACACGTGCCATTCCTCTTGTCTGTAATGACCTTTTCCTTATTCTTTACTTGGATTATTAATTTGCTTTCAGGTTTTAGGCAAAGTTTGACCTCATGGAAGCCTTCCCAAGTTTTCCATCCAGTACAGTGTGATTCAAAATGTTCCTCTTCTCCATTCATAGATGATTCTCTGATATATCTTTAAATGTATTTATTCCAATATACTATTATGATTTTACTTACCTAACCTCTAGTCAGACTCTCAAAATAAACAGTTTTATACAACAGTTAAGATTTTTCATTGTTATTCATTTAAAATAATCTACTCCATATTTAAGGCAGTTCTCAAAAGTACTCACAGAGTTAGAACTGTTCATGGTGGCAAAAATACACAAAACTGTACAAAAAAAGTCTTAATGACCTGGATAACCAAAATGGCATGGCCACTCACCTAGAGACAAACATCCTGGAGTGTGAAGTCAAGTGGGCCTTAAGAAGCATTACTAGGAACAAAGCTAGTGGAGGTGATGGAATTCCAGCTGAGCTATTTCAAATCCTAAAAGATGATGCTCTTAAAGTGCTACACTCAAAAGGCCAGCAAATTTGGAGAACTCTGGAGTGGTCACAGGACTGGAAATGGTCAGTTTTCATTCTGATCCCAAAGAAGGGCAATGCCAATGTTCGAACCAGCACACAATTGGGCTCATTTCACATGGTAGCAAGATAATGCTCAAAATCCTTTAAATTAGGCCGCAGTAGTATATGAACTGAGAATTTCCAGATGTGTAAGGTAGATTTATAAAAGGCAGAGGAACCAGAGACCAAATTGACAACATCTATTGGATCACAGAAAAAGCAAGAGAATTCCAGAAAAAAAAAAAGAAACATCTACTTATGCTTCACTGACTACACTCAAGCCTTTGACTGTTGGATCACAACAAACAGTGGAAAATTCTTAAAGAGATGAAAATACCAGAACACCTTATCTGCCTCCTGAGAAACCTGTATGCAAGTCAAGAAGCAACAGTCAGAACTGGACATGGAACAATGGACTGGTTCCAAATTGGGAAAGGAGCACATCAAGTTGTATACTGTCACCCTGCTTATTTAATTTCTATACAGGGTACAATATTTAAAATGCCAGATTGGATGCAGTGCAAGCTGGATCCAAGACTGCTGGGAGAAAAATCAATAACCTGACATATGGAGATGATACCACCATTATGGCAGAAAGAGAAGAGGAACTAAAGAGCCACTTGATGAAAGTGAAACAGGAGAGTGAAAAAGCTGGCTTAAAACTCAGCATTCAAAAATCTAAGATCATATCATCTAGTCCCATCACTTCATGGCAAATAGGTAGTGAAAAAATGGCAACAGTCTCAGACTTTATGTTCTTAGACTTCAAAATCACTGCCGACAGTGACTTGCAGCCATGAAATTAAAAGACTCTTCTTCCTTGGAATAAAAGTTATGACCAACCTAGACAGAATATTAAAAAGCAGAAACATCACTTTGCTGACAAAGGTCCATATAGTCAAAGGTATGGTTTGTCTAGTATTCAGGTACGGATCTGAGATTTGTGCCATAAAGAGGCTGAATGCCAAAGAATTGATGCTTTTGAACTGCGGTGATGGAGAAGACTCTTGACAGTCGCTTGGACAGAAAGGAGATCAAAATAGTCAATCATAAAGGAAATCAACCCCGAATATTCATTGGTAGAACTGATGCTGAAGCTGAATCTCCAATACTTTGGACACATGACGTGAAGAGCCAACCCTTTCAAAAAGACCTTGATAGTAGAAAAGACAGAGGGCAGGAGGAGAAGTTGGCAATAGAGGAGGAGATAGTTGGACGGCATCAGTGACTCAATGGACATGAGTGTGAGCAAATTCAGGGAGATAGTGACTGACAGGGAAGCCTGGTGTGCTGCAGTCCATGGGGTCACAAAGAGTTGGACATGACTTAGTGACTGAACAACAACAAAGCATGTAAGAAGATAATATACAATGATTAAGTTTACATCATTGTCAAATGAAATTCATGTTGAAAAATAAACTCGGATGTTTACAGCAGGTGTCTTCCTAATTGCTACAAGCTTAAAACAACCAAAATGTAAGTGAATGGATAAATAAAACACAGTATATCCACACAATGGAATACTACTGGGCAATATAAAATCCATGGGGGGATCTTACATGCATTTTGCTAGTTTCAATAGTTTTTTATAGGTTAATGCCCCCAAATTGACATACTGATTTAAATTAATTAGAATTGTGTGTGTAAGTTAACACTCTGATTAAACTGGTATACACAAAAATGTTAAGACCAGAAATAGAAACAGTATCCTTAAAGGAGAACAAAGCTGGTAACTGAAATTATTAGATATGCAGACTCACTTTAAAGATACACTTCACATCATCACAGAAAAATACTTGTTAAGAACTATGGTGATATGAATGGTTAAGCAGGACACTTTTTTTAACAAAGAGTTTTGACCTGAGCATTTGCATAGGTCAAAGGGATAATTGATTGAAAAGTAGAGGGAATATTTGTCAGACACTTTGACATCAAAAACAAAATATGCCCTTCTGTTTGTCTCTTAGAAATTCCACTCCTAAAGCCTGCTGTTTTTTTTTTTTTTTTTTTTTTTAATTTTATTTTCTAAGTGTAACACCTCCCATTATTCTCAATCTCTCTTTCTCTCTTCCTGTGCTGTACAGAGTAACCTTCAGAAGGAACTGTGTTAAGATTGGATGGTAAAAATCCCTTTAAACTCTGAGTTTATGACATATCCTTTATTGTATGTGAGACATAGTTTAAGAACGGCACATAGGCATAATGGTGGTGCTATCTGTCTTCATTTAGAGACTTCTAGGAACATGGGTGCTCTGTGTGGCAGACGGCTTTCTTTGTCTCAACCGACCTCTAGGCCAGCCTCTGTTTCAGCTTGCCAACTCCCTTCCATGGGCCACAGTTTTCTGTTTTCTGCCACAGGTTCTTTACTGAAACCACAGACAAGTGCAGTTGGGAACTGAGCAGAGTGAGGAGCGGTACCCAGTGATAACTGTCCTAGACAACCTTCCTTTGAACAGACATTTCCGGGAGGCAACTGTACCTTTCAGATGTTCTGGATGAATGGAGTCCTTACAATCTGCACGAGAAAGTCACTGCAGAGCTCTTTTCCTTTCCCCTTATCTCTCTGTGATTTTTCATTTTCTCACACCTATTCACCCAAAACACACCTACTACCTATGCTCTAGTCCTGTTTCATGCTGTGCTTTTAAGGTAACATAAAATAAAAACCATGCTTTGGAACAAAGCAAGAGGAAGTGGTCTTTGATTTAATATGTAAAAGGCAGCAAAAGTTGAAAGTCATTCAGAGGTTTATATTTTAGGACAGCAGAGAATCACCAAGACACTATCACAAGGAATGGAAGCACGCCCATTCTCTTTACTTCAAAACATTAATGAAAATACAGGTCATACCCTTTGTCATTATGCAGATAATGAAATGCAAGTTGAAAAGTAGAATTCTTTCAGAGTTGGCTGTAGAATTCAGAAATCCTTAATCCTTGTCTGGTCTTACAGAAATACTTCTTGTGAACCACATTGCTTAAGTCTCTGATAAATGCTGTCATTTATTTGGAAAATAAAACAATGATTTTATAACATAATTCAATGTTTTAGTGCCGTTTACAGTAAATGCCTCTATCTGAAACTCACTGTGATTTGTGTGCAGTCCTCAAGTTTGATTTTTGAATAAGTTACACCATTTATTTATCTCTTCTATTCCCCTACAGTATTGCTATGAGATTTATAAGCACAGACCAATGAGTTTAAAAGTAAAATATTCTTAGTGAAAAAATGAAACTTTCTCATGGATGCTTTTCAGTATATTACTACTGCAAGTGCATATTTATTTGATACTTTTGTTTTATTCCTGTTGCATAAAGCAGAAAATATTATATACAAATCAATGGACCATCATTTATATTTTCTTCCAAATGACAATATTTAGAGAGCCTTACAAACTTTTATTGTACTGCCTAGCTAATGTGCTCATAGTAATCATTTTATTATAGTGTTACTTAAGCTACTGCTGCTTTAGGTGTTAACAGCCATATTATTTAATCAATGACATCAAACTGCGGTGCTGAGAATATAACTATACTTCTTCATAAACTGATAGGTTGTAGTGCTGTGTTAAGTAAAACAAAGTACAATTTATGCCTGTTGTTACCACATATTTTCACTGCTCCTTTTCTCTTAAAGTCTTTTCTCTTAAATCAATGGCAGGAGAGTATTTCATAATAATATTTGTTTTTCAGTCATCAAATTGAATTAATGAAATTTCCTGGTTTCCCTATTGAATATCCTGAAATGGAAATTTGACAGTTAAGTGTAACACATTTGTTTATTCAGCCCGAAAATAAAGTGAATATCTGTATATTTACAGTAGAACAATAATGGATTTATTCTAATTGCTAAGGTGTTTGGAGCCAAAGCATTTAAAATGTTGAGAAAAGCTGAACATATGTTGGCATAAATATTTGTTTTCTAGGATGCAGACATTCTCAACCAAAATGAGTTTTGTATGAGAGCAAAGTGAGTCAGGTGAGTAAAGATTCCTGAAGATGAGCAATTTCCTTCTGTAAGGTAAATATTTCAGGAGAAGAAAGAAAGAAAGTGAAGTTGCTCAGTCATGTCCAATTCCTCGCTACCCCATGGACTATAGCCCATCAGGCTCCTCCGTCCATGGGATTTTTTCAGGCAAGAATACTGGAGTGGGTTGCCATTCCCTTCTCCAGGAGATCTTCCTGACCCAGGGATCAAACCTGGGTCTCCAGCATTGTAGGCAGACGTTTTTACTGTCTGAGCCACTGGGGAAGTCATGTCTCAGGAGAGCAGGGTACTATGTATGAAGGTAGAAAAGATGATTAAATTACTTGTTGTCCTGGAGAAATTAATATTCTTTGCTGAAAAGGCCATGTATTCTAACATTATTTTACTTATTTAGATTCATAATTGAGACATAGAGACATATGCTTATCTTCCTGCTCATGAGTCAACCTTACATTAAAGTATTTATGGAAGTTAAAAATAAATTTACTATTCTTCAAATTCTTTTGAAGGTAGCAAATAGATTAAACTGAGTCCATGGAAGAGTTTAGGCTTCAGAAGGAAATGTTACATGCTCTATAATGTTTAAATGTATAACTTTAATCAAAACCTTTATTCAATTTAATGATATTTCCAATTTTAGGTATTTTCATGGCTGCTGTTAAAATACACATGTAATACGTGTATCCTCATAACACAAATACTGGGCCTTACAGTTCTTTGTTGCTGCTAACGCGGTTCTAATACTACTTATTGAATTGTGTAATGTAGTATGTGATAAAAATGAGAAGTAATTAAGCATACAGACAGTGCAACACCCCATGTGTACTGCATTCCCCATTCAGCCCAACACTGACACCATCTGGATAGAGAAAAAAACAAAAACAAGCAGCCTGTGGGTCAACTTCAGAGTAGTTTCAGTTCAGTTCAGTCGCTCAGTTGTGTCCGACTCTTTGCGACACCATGAATCACAGCATGCCAGGCCTCCCTGTCCATCATCAACTCCCAGACTTCACTCAGACTCATGTCCATCGAGTCAGTGATGCCATCCAGCCATCTCATCCTCTGTCATCCCCTTCTCCTCCTGCCCCCAATCCCTCCCAGCATCAGTCTTTTCCAGTGAACCAACTCTTCTCATGGGGTGGCCAAAGTACTGGAGTTTCAGCCTTAGCATCATTCCTTCCAAAGAAATCCCAGGGCTGATCTCCTTCAGAATGGACTGGTTGGATCTCCTTGCAGAATGGTTTAGCTAGTGATAACTCAGGAGCATCACCAATTCAATGGACACAAACTTGAGCAAACTCCAGGAAATGATGAGGAATAGGGAGGCCTGGTGTGCTGCAGTCCACAGAGTCGCGAAAAGTCAGACATTACTCAGCTACTAAACAACAACTACTCAGGAGCCAAGGCCATGATTCTAAAAGGATAACCTCTATGGCTTGGAAAATGGGATGCTGAGGGGTGCATGGTGATGAATAAACCCTTATGGGGTCAGGACACATTCAAATTCAGGGTGTTGCTGCAAAAGCCTAAGGCAGTTCTTAGGGTCTTAACTTATCCCAGCTCATACTGTGCTTTTCCCCTGCACTCAAGAAGTGGGTGTTCTAGCCTGGATATGAGTCCTAGCAACCACTCTTCAGGAGAAACAGCAGACTGGGTGCACAGAAAAAGTGTCGACATAGCATTGGGGTGGGATGGCATATTGCCAAAGATGTCAGATTGCCCTTGAAATACAGTAACTAAGTTAATACAGTAATCGTATGTCCTGAGTGTCCTAAACAATGCCCAATGCAACTGCCAAAGAAATATGGGTCCATCCGTTGGAGTGTCTAACAATTCAAGGACTGGCAAATTGATTATATGGGTCACCTCCCACCAAGTGAATGTTTTTAGCTATGTCTTACACACAGTGTGTAAGACACAGTGTGTAGACACAGTGTCTGGCCTAACCCAAGCTTTCCCCTGTCACATTGCAAACCAGGATGCAACTATTAGGGGATTGGATAAGCTGAGATACCCTTATCAAATAGACAGTGTTTGGGGATTACATTTCAAAGGTCATGCATTAATATATTTCAAGGGAACATTACATTGATGGAGACTACATCTCCATCATAAACATTATCTCCCCTATAAACTGCAAACAGCAGTGCTGGTAGAAAGGAATAATGGACTGTTAAAACAGCAGATTAAATTACTATTAGATATAGACACCTTGGCCAGGTGGACTAAAGTACCATTTCAAGCTCTAATGATCAACAAGTAGTGCCTCTTCCCCCGATAAGCCAGACTTACCAGACTGAGGATCCCTGTCAGGACACACGATACAGTGAAGTTTTGCAAGTCATCGGGAACAGCCATGGCTCCCACTCTTGTCACGTATGAATGTGTTGAGAATACCAAGTCACATCACACCTGGAAGTGGAGTTATCCACTGGAGTTTGCAGTGGGATGAGTGAGTTACTTCACACCCAATCTCCCCTGGGATCCCACTGTTCTGTTCCCATTGAGACCTGCTGATATATGTACCGTGGAGAGAGGGGCCAAGGTGGGGTTTCTGGTGTGGCATCAGGTCCCATCCCTAGTCCATCTCCTCTTACCTGACAATGCTGTCTCCCTTGGTATACATGCATGGTATGCACAACCAGGTCATATTCCTAAAGCTGCAGCCACATTAATATCTAAGGACCAGGCCACAGTGTAATTCCTATGGAAAGGGAAGATCTTCCTGTACAAGTTCCTATTAAATATCTGCCATTTGAACCTCAGTCTTCTGCTGTGGTTTCAAGGCACAGATGGAAACAGTTCTCTACAGTGGGCTCATTTGTACATCCAGCAAAGGAATCTATCCAACTGTTGGGATATGTGAGCAGTTGCACATCTCAGCTCATTAGGACTTCCATGCCGGTATCATCACTCCAGGGAGGGGATATGAGGGCCCTAAAGCAGTACATTAAGGAAGAACAACCTAGGACTAGCACCTTTAAGTTATCTGATGTAGACCACCAAGCTCCTCTGTCCATGGAATTCTTTAGACAAGAATACTGGAGTGGGTAGCTGTTCCCTTCTCCAGGAGATCTTGCTGACCCAGGAATCAAACCCAGGTTTCTTGCATTGCAGGAAGATTCTCTGCCATCTGAGCCATTAGGGAAGCCCCAGTATTACCAATACTAATTTAGTAACTTCACCTGCAGCACACACTATCAATAACACTGAGAATAGGTACTCTTCCCTGGCTCCACAATCAAACTACATCAATAGGATGCCAAACAACTGACCAAAATATTAGCATCAGAGCCACCAGTTGTTACACTCAGAATTGGGATGGATTGATGTTGTTCACGGACATTCGAGCATGCATGAATCCTTACGCTGGGAACATAAACATCACTCTAAAGAGAACCAACCCAACGGTACCAGGGATATGGGATGTTTATCACCAGAACCAGGTAGGCATTCTGCCACATTAAAGGACAGCAACTGGTTTGGCAGCCCAGGTGTTTCTTGGGTAGCACATGGGATCCAATGACTGTGTGGCACAAATCTTTGACCATGGTTGGTGGCTTCCACTGATGCAATTGGGCTGTTGCACCATGAGTTTCCTTCGGGCACAGGGAAGAATCTGACATGTGGTAACAAATTTTGCCAATTTCCCTCTCCTCAAGGTCAGAAAGACATGTTCTGTTTTCACTGATACAATCATGTGGTCACTGTCTTTATTTCCTCCATTGGCCTGGAGTATGTTATAGTGCACATAGAAACCCTTACAAAATTCACCCAGCTAGCCTTAAATGCCAAAGCCTCTCCTTTAGGAATACTGAAATATATCTAATGGGAAATTATCTCCTCCAAACTGGGATGCCCTTGAACATTATCACTGTCTCACAAGGAGGCACCTGTGCCATTACACAAACACAAGGTTGTGTGTTTATACCTGCTGAGTCTGCTAAACATATCATCTTTATTAAGTAGCATGAAGACACAAGAAAAGCCCTGAGTGATCTGTCCCCAGCCCAGGGGACTCAAATCAGTGATTCAGATCATGGGCTCTTGGGGGAAAAAAAAAAAAAAAAAAATGTTACTTACATGTGTTTCTTTGTTGTGTGTCTATATTGTTGCTAAGGCATCTGCCCCCAGTGCTGCCAGAAAGCTGTCAAACCAGGTCTCTTTGTGCTAATAAAACCCCTTGCTGACTCCTCAAGCCATATTGTGGAAAAGAAGGGCCTGTAAATAAGATTGTTAGAGCTGGTCACCAGGGGTGGAGTGTTGAAGGAGGTCAAAGAGAGGAGAGGACCGCAAGGTGATCAGTGAGCTGGATTCAGGCAATTAAAGTCTCCTTACCCCCTCTCCTGTCCTTGCAATGTATATTTCCTCCACTTTTCCTGCACTCAGAGTCACTTCAAGCACTTAGCCTTAAGTGAGTAATGTCCTGTTGAGACCCTCAGTGCTGTATATATAATAGAACCCTGTTAAGGCCTATATTTAAACTGGCGGGTGAGTTCGCAGATCTCATCTTGAGCCGCTCAAGACAAGCCTCCTAAATTCCTTGCTTATTAGGAAAGTTATGACCAACCTAGATAGCATATTCAAAAGCAGAGACATTACTTTACCAACAAAGGTTCGCCTAGTCAAGGCTATGGTCTTTCCTGTGGTCATGTATGGATGTGAGAGACGGACTGTGAAGAAGGCTGAGCGCTGAAGAATTGATGCTTTTGAACTGTGGTGTTGGAGAAGACTCTTGAGAGTCCCTGGGACTGCAAGAAGATCCAACCAGTCCATTCTGAAGGAGATCAATCCTGGAATTTCTTTAGAAGGAATGATGCTAAAGCTGAAACTCCAGTATTTTGGCCACCTCATGCGAAGAGTTGACTCATTGGAGAAGACTCTGATGCTGGGAGGGATTGAGGGCAGGAGGAGAAGGGGACGACAGAGGATGAGATGGCTGGATGGCATCACTGACTCGATGGATGCGAGTCTGAGTGACCTCCGGGAGCTGGTGATGGACAGGGAGGCCTGGCGTGCTGAGGTTCATGGGGTCGCAAAGAGTCCGACACGACTGAGCGACTGATCTGATCTGATTATATAAAACCGCCACCTTCCAATCCGGAGTGGATGGTCTCCTTCCTCCACCTCTTTTTGCCATTTGAATTCGGAGGCCAGTTTTGAACTTCAACCTGGACACTCCTGAAGTTTAGAATCCACAGACAGGAAGTAGACTGTTGGGAAGCACGAGTATCGCAGGACTTCTGAGAATTTCAGAATCAGGCGGAGAAGTCCACTCCACTCTCTTCTAAAAATACGCCGGCTATCTGGTGAGATCTCGCGGGATTTCGGTTTCAACGGAAGCCAGCTGGGGAACTCTGGGATGAGAAACATCAAGGTTTCCAGGCGCTAGAAGGCTCTCATGCCGAATTTGTCAGTAAGGAATCTGCCCCCTAGCACCTATTCTGCAAACTTCAGTACTCTTCGACACCTAAAGCCACCCTCTGACTCAGTCACAGTGCAGTGGAGTCTGTGCCAGGCCTGGCCAGTTACTGGGAAACCTGCTGAGGTAAAGGCGGGGAATGGGAGGGAATGATGGAGGTCAGAACTGAGTAAAGCATGTGAGCATAGGCTGTAAACCTAATATCCTCCCAGGAGCCTAAAAGATCTGAAGCAGTGAGGCAGGCTTCCAGTGCAGAAGTCTGGAAATCTGTTCACTGGCTGCTGAAGTCCAGGGTTCTGTTAACCCTGACTTGTGTTCTATTGCATATCCTTGAGGCCAGTTATTTCTCCCTGTGGCTTCGGATCAGATCAGTCGCTCAGTCATGTCCGAATCTTTGCGACCCCATGAACTGCAGCACGCCAGGCCTCCCTGTCCATCACCAACTCCCGGAGGTCACTCAGACTCACATTCATCGAGTTAGTGATGCCATCCAGCCATCTCATCCTCTGTCGTCCCCTTCTCCTCCTGCCCTCAATCCCTCCCAACATCAGAGTCTTCTCCAATGAGTCAACTCTTCACATGAGGTGGCCAAAATATTGGAGTTTCAGCTTTAGCATCATTCCTTCCAACGAAATTCCAGGATTGATCTCCTTCAGAATGGACTGGTTGGATCTCCTTGCAGTCCAAGGCACTCTCAAGAGTCTTCTCCAACACCACACTTCAAAAGCATCAATTCTTCAGCCCTAAGCCTTCTTCACAGTCCAGCTCTCACATCCATACATGACCACAGGAAAGACCATAGCCTTGACTAGGCAAACCTTTGTTGGCAAAGTAATGTCTCTGCTTTTGAATATGCTATCTAGGTTGGTCATAACTTTCCTTCCAAGGAGTAAGTGTCTTTTAATTTCATGGCTGCAGTCACCATCTGCAGTGATTTTGGAGCCCAGAAAAATAAAGTCTGACACTGTTTCCACTGTTTGTCCATCTATTTCCCATGTAGTGATGGGACCAGATGCCATGATCTTCGTTTTCTGAATGTTGAGCTTTAAGCCAACCTTTTCACACTCCACTTTCACTTTCATCAAGAGGCTTTTTAGCCCCTCTTCACTTTCTGCCATAAGAGTGGTGTCATCTGCATATCTGAGGTTATTGATATTTCTCCCAGCAATCTTGATTCCAACTTGTGTTTCTTCTAGTCCAGCATTTCTCATGATGTGCTCTGCTTATAAGTTAAATAAACATGGTGACAATATACAGCCTTGACGTACTCCTTTTCCTATTTGGAACCAGTCTGTTGTTCCATGACCAGTTCTAACTGTTGCTTCCTGACCTGCATACAGATTTCTCAAGAGTCAGATCAGATGGTCTGGTATTCCCATCTCTTTCAGAATTTTCCACAGTTTATTGTGATCTACACAGTCAAAGGCTTTGGCATAGTCAATAAAGCAGAAATAGATGTTTTTCTGGAACTCTCTTGCTTTTTCCATGATCCAGGGGATGTTGACAATTTGATCTCTGGTTCCTCTGCCTTTTCTAAAACCAGCTTGAACATCACGAAGTTCACAGTTCACATATTGCTGAAGCCTGGCTTGGAGAATTTTGAGCATTACTTTACTAGCATGTGAGATGAGTGTAATTGTGCGGTAGTTTGAGCCTTCTTTGGCATTGCCTTTCTTTGGGATTGGGATGAAAACTGACCTTTTCCAATCTTGTGGCCACTGCTGAGTTTCCAAATTCGCTGGCATATTGAGTGCAGCACTTTCACAGCATCATCTTTCAGGATTTGGAATAGCTCCACTGGAATTCCATCACCTCCACTAGCTTTGTTCGTAGTGATGCCTTATAAGGCCCACTTGACTTCACATTCCAGGATGTCTGGCCACACCATCATGATTATCTGTGTCGTGAAGCTCTTTTTTGTATAGTTCTTCTGTGTATTCTTGCCACCTCTTCTTAATATCTTCTGCTTCTGTTAGGTCCATACCATTTCTGTCCTTTATCGTGCCCATCTTTGCATGAAATGTTCCTTTGGTATCTCTGATTTTCTTGAAGAGATCCCTAGTCTTTCCCATTCTGTTGTTTTCCTCTATTTCTTTGCATTGATCGCTGAAGAAGGTTTTCTTATCTCTTCTTGCTATTCTTTGGAACTCTGCATTCATATGCTTATATCTTTCTTTTTCTCCTTTGCTTTTCGCTTCTCTTCTTTTCATAGCTATTTGTAAGGCCTCCCCAGACAGCCATTTTGCTTTTTTGCATTTCTTTTCCATGGAGATGGTCTTGATCCCTGTCTCCTGTACAATGTCAGGAACCTCATTCCATAGTTCATCAGGAACTCTATCTATCAGATCTAGGCCCTTAAATCTATTTCTTACTTCCACTGTATAATCATAAGGGATTTGATTTAGGTCATACCTGAATGGTCTAGTGGTTTTCCCTAGTTTCTTCCATTTCAGTCTGAATTTGGCAGTAAGGAGTTCATGGTCTGAGCCACAGTCAGCTCCTGGTCTTGTTTTTGCTGACTGTATAGAGCTTCTCCATCTTTGGCTGCAAAGAATATAATCGATCTGATTTCGGTGTTGACCATCTGGTGATGTCCATGTATAGAGTCTTCTCTTGTGTTTTTGAAAGAGGATATTTGCTATGACCAGTGCATTTTCTTGGCAAAAGTCTATTAGTCTTTGCCCCGCTTCATTCCATGTTCCAAGGCCAAATTTACCTGTTACTCCAGGTGTTTCTTGACCTCCTACTTTTGCATTCCAGTCCCCTATAATGAAAAGGACATCTTTTTTGGGTGTTAGTTCTAAAATGTCTTGTAGGTCTTCATAGAACCGTTCAACTTCAGCTTCTTCAGTGTTACTGGTTGGGGCATAGACTTGGATTACTGTGACAGTCAATGGTTTGCCTTGGAAACGAACAGAGATCATTCTGTGGTTTTTGAGATTGCATCCAAGTACTGCACTTCGGACTCTTTTGTTGACCGTGATGGTCACTCCATTTCTTCTGAGGGATCCTGCCCGCAGTAGTAGATATAATGGTCATCTGAGTTAAATTCACCCATTCCAGTCCACGGAGAAGGCAATGGCACCCCACTCCAGTACTCTTGCCTGGAAAATCCCATGGATGGAGTAGCCTGGTGGGCTGCAGTCCATGGGGTCGCTAAGAGTCGGACACGACTGAGCGACTTCACTTTCACTTTTCCGCTTTCATGCATTGGAGAAGGAAATGGCAACCCACTCCAGTTTTCTTGCCTGGAGAATCCCAGGGGCAGGAGAGCCTGGTGGGCTGACGTCTATGGGGTCACGCGGAGTCAGGCACGACTGAAGTGACTTAGCAGCAGCAGCAGCATTCCAGTCCATTTTAGTTTGCTGATTCCTAGAATGTCGACATTCACTCTTGCCATCTCCAGTTTGACCGCTTCCAATTTGCCTTGATTCATGGACCTGACATTTCAGGTGCCTATGCAATATTGCTCTTTACAGCATCGGACTTTGCTTCTATCACCAGACACATCCACAGCTGGGCATTCTTTTTGCTTTGGCTCCATCCCTTCATTCTTTCTGGAGTTATTTCTCCACTGATCTCCAGTAGCATATTGGGCCCTTACTGACTTGGGGAGTTTCTCTTTCAGTATCCTATCATTTTGTCTTTTCATACTGTTCATGGGGTTCTCAAGGCAAGAATACTGAAGTGGTTTGCCATTCCCTTCTCCAGCGGACCACACCCTGTCATATCTCAGGAGAGAGGAGAGGTTTATTTTAAGGTACTGGCTCATGTGATTGCAAAGGCTGGCAAATATGAAATCTACAGGGACAGCCAGCAGGCTGGAGGTCAGACTTAAGCTAGAGCCTGAACACAGTCTGAAGTCCAGTTTTCCTCAAGCCCTTCTGCTGATTAGATGAGGCCCACCCACATAATGTAGGGTAATCTACTTTAGAAGAATAAACAGAAGAACTATACAAAAAAGATCTTTATGACTCAAATAACCAAGATGGTATGCACCTAGAGCCAGACATCCTGTTGTGTGAAGTCAAGTGGGCCTTAGGAAGCATCACTACAAACAAAACTAGTGGAGGTGATGGAATTCCATTTGAGCTATTTCAGATCCTAAAAGACAGTGATGTTAAAGTGCTGCACTCAATATGCCAGCAAATTTGGAAAACTCAGCAGTGGCCACAGAACTGGAATAGGTCAATTTTCATTTCAATCCCAAAGAAGGGCACTGCCAAAAAATGTTCAAACTACTGCACGTTTGAATTCATCTCATAGGCTAGGAAAGTAATGCTCAACATTCTCCAAGCCAGGCTTCAACGGTACATGAACTGTGAACTTCCAGATGTTTAAGCTGGATTTAGAAAAGTTAGAGGAACCAGAGATTAAATTTCCAATATCTGATGGATCATCAAAAAGCCAGAGAATTCCAGAAAAACATCTACTTCTTCATTATTGACTACACCAAAGCCTTTGATTGTGTGGATCACAACAAATTCTGGAAACTTCTTCAAGAGATGGGAATACTAGGCCACCTTACCCGACTCCTGAGAAATCTGTATATAAGTCAAGAAAAAACAGAACTGAACATGGAACAATAGATTGGTTCCAAATCGGGAAAGGAGTATGTCAAGGCTGTATATTGTCACCCTGCTTATTTAACTTATATGCAGATACATCATGCAAAATGCCATGCTGAATGAAGCACAAGCTGGAATTAAGATTGCTGAGAGAAATATCAATGGCTTCAGATACGCAGATGACACCACCCTTATGACAGAAAGCGAAGAACTAAAGTACCTCTTGATGAAAGTGAAAGAGGAGAGTGAAAAAGTTGGCTTAAAACTCTTAAGAAAACTAAGATCTTGGCATCTGGTCCCATCACTTCATGGCAAATAGATGAGGAAACAATGGAAACAATGAGAGTCTTTATATTTTGGGGCTGCAAAATCACTCCAGATGGTGACTGCAGCCATGAAATTAAAAGACACTTGCTCCTTGGAGGAAAAGCTATGACCAACCTAGACAACATATTAAAAAGCAGAGACATTACTTTGCCAACAAAGGTCTGTCTAGTCAAAGCTATGTTTTTTCCCAGCAGTCATGTATGAATGTGAGAGGTGGACTATAAAGAAAGCTGAGCACCAAAGAATTGATGCTTTTGAACTGTGGTATTGGAGAAGACTCTTGAGATTCCCTTGGATTGCAAGGAGATCCAACCAGTCAATCCTAAAGGAAATCAGTCCTGAATATTCACTGGAAGGACTGATGCTGATGTTGAAACTCCAATACTTTGGGCACCTAACTGACTCATTGGAAAATACAACACTGATGCTGGGAAACATTGAAGGCAGGGTGAGAAGGGGATGACAGAGATGAGATGGCTGGATGGCATAACCGGCTCAATGGACATGAGTTTGAGCAAGCTGCAGGAGTTGGTGATGTACAGGGAAGTCCAGCATGCTGTACGTCATGGAGTCACATAGAGTTGGATATGACTGTGTAACTGAACTGAACTGAACTGAATCTATTTTTCTCAAAAAAACAAAACAAAACAAAACAAAACAAAACTGACTTAATTGTTAGTGCCATTCAAAAAATACCTTCAGAAACAAAACGAGACTTGCTTTAATCAAATATGGATACTAGGGCTTAGCCGAACTGAGACATAAAATTAACCATCATAGTCACCTACGATCTGACAGAGAATGCGTGACTGTTTATCTATTTTCAATTTTGTTGTCTACATTGCTTCACTTTATCATTTTAATTTCTCTGTTTCTAGCTATGTTTTGTCATATTTTCACAGATTTTAAGAGAATTCTCTCTCATCTAATGAAACCTTAATATATCTCTTCTCTATCTGCCAGTTTTTACCAAAATTGGATTCCCTTTGTGATACTTCTGTTTGACTTCAAGAACTTTGCCTTTTTTTTTTTTTTTTCCTGCACATTTTCTTACCTCCTTGAGTCAGTGAAAGGTCTTTTAATGGTTTATTTGACTTTTGGATGAAGAAAGTCTGTCAGTTGAGCTCCATAAATGTCTCTCTCATTTTACAGATTACAAGGTTTTATTTATTTGGTGATACATCAAAATGTGTATATTTCCCAAATTCAATATCGGTTTTTAATAATTCCATTTATAATTTTTATAAACCTCAATAGCACTCATTTTATTGATGGCAAAAAAAAATATAAATAAAAAATCTAAAAATCAGTTTAGCATGCATTTTTCACTAAGCATAGATTTTAGTAGGAACAGTTCAGTTCAGTTCAGTCACTCAGTCATGTAAGACTCTTTGCGACCCCACAAATCCCAGCACCCCAGGCCTCCCTGTCCATCACCAACTCCCAGAGTTCTCTCAGACTCACGTCCATTGACTCAGTTATGTCATCCATCCATCTCATCCTCTGCCATCCCCTTTTCCACCTGCCCCCAATTCCTCCCAGCATCAGAGTCTTTTCCAATGAGTCAACTCTTCGCATAAGGTGGCCAAAGTACTGGAGTTTCAACTTGAGCATCAGTCCTTCCAAAGAAATCCCAGGGCTGATCTCCTTCAGAATGGACTGGTTAGATCTCCTTGCAGTCCAAAGGACTCTCAAGAGTCTTCTCCAACACCACAGTTCAAAAGCATCAATTCTTCCTTGCTCAGCCTTCTTCACAGTCCAACTCTCACACCCATACATGACCACTGGAAAAACCATAGCCTTGACGACATGGACCTTTGTTGGCAAAGTAATGTCTCTGCTTTTGAATATGCTATGCAGATTGGTCATCACTTTCCTTCCAAGGAGTAAGCTTCTTTTAATTTTATGGCTGCAGTCACCATCTGCAGTGATTTAGGAGCCCAATAAAATAAAGTCAGACACTGTTTCCACTGTTTGCCCATCTATTTGCCATGAAGAGATGGGACCAGATGCCATGATCTTTGTTTTCTGAATGTTGAGCTTTAAGCCAACTTTTTCACTCTCCACTTTGACTTTCATCAAGAGGCTTTTTAGTTCCTCTTCACTTTCTGCCATATGGGTGGTGTCATCTGCATATCTGAGGTTATTGATATTTCTCCCAGCAATCTTGATTCCAGCTTGTGCTTTCTTCCAGCCCAGCGTTTCTCATGATATACTCTGCAAAAAATTAAATAAACAGGGTGACAATATACAGACTTGATGTACTCCTTTTCCTATTTGGAACCAGTCTGTTGTTCCATGTCCAGTTCTAACTGTTGTTCATGACCTGCATATAGGTTTCTCAAGAGACAGGTCAGGTGGTCTGGTATTCCCATCTCTTTCAGAATTTTCCACAGTTTATTGTGATCCACACAGTAAAAGGCTTTGGCATAGTCAATAAAGCAGAAATAGATGTTTTACTGGAACTCTCTTGCTTTTTCTGTGATCCAGCAGATGTTGGCAATTTGATCTCTGGTTCCTCTGCCTTTTCTAAAACCAGCTTGAACATCTGGATTTTCACGGTTAATGTATTGCTGAAGCCTGGTTGGAGAATTTTGAGCATTACTTTACTAGTGTGTAAGATGAGTGCAATTATATGGTAGTTTGAGCATTCTTCGGGGAAGGCAATGGCACCCCACCCCAGTACTTTTGCCTGGAAAATCCCATGGACGGAGGATCCTGGTAGGCTCCAGTCCATGGGGTCGCTAAGAGTCGGACACGACTGAGCGACTTCACTTTCACTTTTCACTTTCATGCATTGGAGAAGGAAATGGCAACCCACTCCAGTGTTCTTGCCTGGAGAATCCCAGGGACGGGGGAGCCTGGTGGGCTTCCGTCGATGGGGTCGCACAGAGTCGGACACGACTGAAGCGACTTAGCAGTAGCAGCAGTAGCAGTTGAGCATTCTTTGGCATTGCCTTTCTTTGATATTGGAATGAAAACTGACCTTTTCCAGTCCTGTGGCCACGGCTGAGTTTTAGTAAGCACAGTACTTCTAAATACAAGAAATCCTCGGAAATATTGCAGGTGAAGTTCCAGGCCATGGAAATAAAGAAAATATATGCAACTAAGCAATTCACAGTTTTTTCTTTTTTTGTTTTGGTTTCCCAGTATATGTAAAATGTATGCTTCCACTTCATTTTAGTATATTAAATGTACCTCTAATTTGTGTCTTAAAAAAACAAATAATGTACATAATTTGAAATGATGATACTGGAAAAATGGTGCTTATAGACTTGCTAGATGGAGAGATTGCTACAAACTTTCAATGTGTAAAATAGAAAATATTTTAAAGGCAATAAAGGAAACTATAATAAAATTAGAATTGTCTTTATGCTCTTCCATAAGTCACCAAATTAATAAATTGGTATTTGCTATTAGGAACATGAATAGAGTATCATGGTATTAGCCAAGTGAACAAATATTAAGTACAGTGTCTGGCACATAGTATGCTAGCAATGAATGACAGTAAAATAAACATTTTGAAATGAGATTGTGAGATTAACTTGCCAAAATGTCCTGATTTATAGGAGGTGCCACATACTTTAAAGGAATTACAAAATATGGCTCATGCCCATAAATGATTTTTAAATTACATTAAGAACTTCAGTCTTTAATACATAAAACACTAATAGGCATCATAAATAACATTATGCATTATACTATTGAATTTAAGGCAATACATGATGGTGTGATTTTGTAACACAGGCAGCATTTTCAAAATATATATAAAAAAGTTGGTTAAAATTTTCTAAGGCTAGCGTATGTGTAGGGTCTTCTGAGAATTGGAATCTGTGATACCATGTTGGGCAGAAGGCCAAGAATTGGTTGCAGTAATGGACAGTTTGGAATTGGACAGTCTCTAGGTAAAGCAGAATAATGGGAACTATGGAAAGGACTCAATATGATTCCTTTATAAATACTAGTAGTCAAATATTGTTACAAACATTAGGTCTTAGAAAGATATAAGAAATTTCTCTCATTGTTACAAACATTAGGCCTCAGAAAGATATTTATAAGAAATTTCTCTCACCTGCCAAATAAAACCAATGACCGAGTGAGCATGAACATGCAGGAGAGAAAGAATTTGAAAATATATTCAGGAATGTACAACTATGTGTGCATTAAAATAAGAAGAAACACCTGATACAAATTTTCTTGTGAGAATCACATCAGATCAGATCAGATCAGTCACTCAGTCGTGTCCCACTCTTTGTGACCCCATGAACTGCAGCACGCCAGGCCTCCCTATCCATTACCAACTCCAGGAGGTCACTCAGACTCACATCCATAGAGTCAGTGATGCCATCCAGCCATCTCATCCTCTGTCGTCCCCTTCTCCTTCTGCCCCCGATCCCTCCCAGCATTAGAGTCTTCTCCAATGAGTCAACTCTTCGCATGAGGTGGCCAAAATACTGGAGTTTCAGCTTTAGCATCATTCCTTCCAAAGAAATCCCAGGGCTGATCTCCTTCAGAATGGACTGGTTGGTTCTCCTTGCAGTCCAAGGGACTCTCAAGAGTCTTCTCCAACACCACACTTCAAAAGCATCAAATCTTTGGTGCTCAGCCTTCTTCACAGTCCAGCTCTCACATCCATACATGATCACAGGAAAGACCTTAGCCTTGACTAGGCGAAACTGTGTTGGCAAAGTGATGTCTCTGCTTTTGAATGTGCTATCTAGGTTGGTCATAACTTTCCTTCCAAGGAGTAAGCGTCTTTTAATTTCATGGCTGCAGTCACCATCTGCAGTGATTTTGGAGTCCAGAAAAATAAAGTCTGACACTGTTTCCACTGTTTGTCCATCTATTTCCCATGTAGTGATGGGACCAGATGCCATGATCTTCATTTTCTGAATGTTGAGCTTTAAGCCAACCTTTACACTCTCCACTTTCACTTTCATCAAGAGGCTTTTTAGCCCCTCTTCACTTTCTGCCATAAGGGTGGTATAATCTGCATATCTGAGGTTATTGATATTTCTCCCAGCAATATTGATTCCAACTTGTGTTTCTTCCAGTCCAGCATTTCTCATGATGTACACTGCATGTAAGTTAAATAAACATGGTGACAATATACAGCCTTGATGAACTCCTTTTCCTATTTGGAACCAGTCTGTTGTTCCATGACCAGTTCTAACTGTTGCTTCCTGACCTGCATACAGATTTCTCAAGAGGTAGATCAGGTGGTCTGGTATTCCAATCTCTCTCAGAATTTTCCACAGTTTATTGTGATCTGCACAGTCAAAGGCTTTGGCATAGTCAATAAAGCAGAAATAGATGTTTTTCTGGAACTCTCTTGCTTTTTCCATGATCCAGCAGATGTTGGCAATTTGATCTCTGGTTCCTCTGCCTTTTCTAAAACCAGCTTGAACATCAGGAAGTTCATGGTTCACATATTGCTGAAGCCTGGCTTGGAGAATTTTGAGCATTACTTTACTAACGTGTGAGATAAGTGCAATTGTGCAGTAGTTTGAGCATTCTTTGGCATTGCCTTTCTTTGGGATTGGAATGAAAACTGACCTTTTCCAGTCTTGTGGCCACTGCTGAGTTTTCCAGATTTGCTGGCATATTGAGTGCAACACTTTCACAGCATCATCTTTCAGGATTTGGAATAGCTCCACTGGTATTCCATCACCTCCACTAGCTTTGTTCATAGTGATGCTTTCTAAGGCCCACTTGACTTCACATTCCTGGATGTCTGGCTCTAGGTCAGTGATCACACCATCATGATTATCTGGATCCTGAAGCTCTTTTTTGTACAGTTCTGTGTATTCTTGCCACCTCTTCTTAATATCTTCTGCTTCTGTTAGGTCCATACCATTTCTGTCCTTTATCGAGCCCATCTTTGCATGAAATGTTCCTTTGGTATCTCTGATTTTCTTGAAGAGATCCCTAGTCTTTCCCATTCTGTTGTTTCCCTCTATTTCTTTGCATTAATCGCTGAAGAAGGCTTTCTTATCTCTTCTTGCTATTCTTTGGAACTCTCCATTCAGATGTTTATATCTTTTGTTTTCTCCTTTGCTTTTCGTTTCTTTTCTTTTCTTTTCATAGCTATTTGTAAGGCCTCCCCAGACAGCCATTTTGCTTTTTTGCATTTCTTTTCCATGGAGATGGTCTTGATCCCTGTCTCCTGTACAATGTCACGAACCTCATTCCATAGTTCATCAGGAACTCTATCTATCAGATCTAGGCCCTTAAATCTATTTCTTACTTCCACTGTATAAGCATAAGGGATTTGATTTAGGTCATACCTGAATGGTCTAGTGGTTTTCCCTACTTTCTTCCATTTCAGTCTGAATTTGGCAATAAGGAGTTCATGGTCTGAGCCATAGTCAGCTCCTGGTCTTGTTTTTGCTGATTGTATAGAGCTTCTCCATCTTTGGCTGCAAAGAATATAATCGATCTGATTTTGGTTTTGACCATCTGGTGATGTCCATGTATACAGTCTTCTCTTGTGTTGTTGAAAGAGGGTATTTGCTATGACCAGTGCATTTTCTTGGCAAAACTCTATTAGTATTTGCCCTGCTTCATTCCGTATTCCAAGGCCAAATTTGCCTGTTATTCAAGGTGCTTCTTGACTTCCTACTTTTGCATTCCAGTCCCCTATAATGAAAAGGACATCTTTTTTGGATTTTATTTCTGAAAGGTCTTGTAGGTCTTCATAGAACCGTTCAACTTCAGCTTCTTCAGCGTTACTGGTTGAGAATAATAAACCCAAATAACCGAGGTATAAAGTTAATATTAAATACCAATCTCAATGTTACAAAAATCACTGGCTTTGCACAGTATATAACCTAAGTTAATTTGCTCCTCTGAGTATAACAAAATCTTTCAGGTAAAGTCATCAGTGACTTATTGGTAATATAAGATAATTAAAATTATCAACAGATAAAAATTAAAGGAGAGGTTTAAATGATAGAATTATTGTACATGCCAGCAATATCTCAAAGTGAATTACCCAAATATAATTGCACATTTCTGCTGTGTTCTAAAGTTCAACAGCCTGAAATGTGATTGAATTACGCATATATTAATAAGACTGCATACCAAAAAGGAGAAGATAACTGAAATGGTTTAATATCTATATGGACTAGAAATATATTAATAGTGTCTATGAATTACATGCTCTTTTTTCTGTTTCATTCACTTCAGATGTATCCAACAAAAAGTATGAGCATAATATTAATTTTCACTTCAGATGCATCATCCAAAAATATGAGAATATATTAATTTTCTATTTCCATACACTATCTTATTAATCTCATTCTGAAAATCTTCAGGCATAAACATGAAATTGAAATTACTGAAATCAAAGATCTATCCACTATCCAAAATATATAACCAGTTTTTAAAATATGAAATGTAGTTTATCAGAAAGCGGTTTATTATTTCAGAAAGAAATGAAACCTGCATATGAGATATGTATTGACTAAATAACTACTCAAAAGAAAATTATAATCTCTAAATTTCTTATGTTTGATTTACTTACCTCCAAATAAAATTGTTTTGTTTATTAGGAAATAGTATTTCATTGAATTCACAAAACTGTATCTAGAAAATAAGTATCTTTCATAAATTGGCTGGCATATTTGTTGGCAGAATAAGATAATTTGTTTTAATGTAGTTCTATGTTCACTTGTTCCTTTCATTTACTTTTCTTCATAAGCAAAATTCAAATGATGCAGTGTTGTTGATGTTTTAAGATGTTATCTTGATCCTCTCTTCAATTTGAATTATACAATAGCTTTGTTTCCACAAAAAATAACTCTCATAGATTTGTCTTTCAGTTCTACTTATGTGCCTCAATAATTTCTAGCTTAGGCAATTATGTCATCTAGGCTAAGTGAGTCAAGAGCCATTTTTTTGAATAACAGAGCAAATTTTGTTTTAAAAATATAATTCATGTGTATGTCATGAATATGTAAAGGACTGATTTTCCTGGTACATCCTCATCTTTATGGTCAGAAAATCATGATTAATCTTGACTTTTTTATGCAGTCTTGAATTTTGTATATGCTTTCTTTATCGTTACTGTTCACTTGGATGGTTTACTGGTTAATTCTAGAAAGAACAACAAACCTTGCAAGAAAAATAAGAGCCTCAGGGCATTTCCTTGGCTGGACTGGAAATCCAAAGTATTTCAAAGGATATCCAAAAGATTCCAAAATCAAAAGGAATTTGCTATTGAATCATAGTATTTAAACAGATTAAAATAAATTAGCAACTGGCATTAAATTCCACTGTGCTTTTGTTGAGATATCAAGATACACATTTTAAAGTGATAGTGACATTTTATGCAATATGCTATTTATATATGTGTGTGTGTGTGTGTGTGTGTGTGTGTGTGTGTGTGTGTATGCATAGTGATAGGAGCACAGTAATCACACCTCAAAGAATAGGGGGCAAAGGAGGTATGTGTGTTGTGGTGGGAGGGAGGTTGTGTGTGTGTGTGTGAAAATTGGAAAAGTAAAAGTTCAGTTTTTTACTTTAACAGGGCCTTGTATATAGGGCTATGATATTGATTACCATGATATAGTATTGAACAAAATAGAGTCCCTTTCAGGGAAGATAGAGTTGAATGAATGCTTTTCAATTAATGTAACATAAATATTGTAAAATGCTTATAAATTAAAATCAAGTCTTTTATAAGAAGAAAACTCAACTAATCACATTGCCTCCATAAGAGAGAAAATTTAAGGGAGATAAATCATAATTACAGTTTAAAAGTACAAAAAGAAATAAAGAGTCAAGAAACTACGAAAAGTTGGTAAGTTAACAGTATACTGAGAGTCAGGAGAAGTGGTTAGAAAGAGAAGTAGGTATCAGACTATACTAACCTTAGTGTCTGAAGGATGAAAGAATTTGTTTTAAGAGCAATAAAATACATTTATTTATTTGAACAGAATAAGATATATTTTTAGATACACAATGTTATGTCTTTTCTATCATATTTATATGGAATGAGGTTCATGACATTGTACAGGAGACAGGGATCAAGACCATCCCCATGGAAAAGAAATGCAAAAGAGCAAAATGGCTGTCTGAGGAGGCCTTAAAAATAGCTGTGGACAAAAGAGAAGCGAAAAGCAAAGGAGAAAAGGAAAGATATAAACATCTGAATGCAGAGTTGCAAAGAATAGCAAGAAGAGATTAGAAAGCCTTCTTCAGCGATCAATGCAAAGAAATAGAGGGAAACAACAGAATGGGAAAGACTAGGGATCTCTTCAAGAAAATCAGAGATACCAAAGGAACATTTCATGCAAAGATGGGCTCGATAAAGGACAGAAATGGTATGGACCTAACAGAAGCAGAAGATATTAAGAAGAGTTGGCAAGAATACACAGAAGAACTGTACCAAAAAGATCTTCACCATCCTGATAATCATGATGGTGTGATCACTGACTTAGAGCCAGACATCCAGGAATGTGAAGTCAAGTGGGCCTTAGACAGCATCACTACGAACAACCCTAGTGGAGGTGATGGAATTCCAGTGGAGCTATTCCAAATCCTGAAAGATGATGCTGTGAAAGTGCTGCACTCAACATACCAGCAAATTTGGGAAACTCACCAGTGGGCACAGGATTGGAAAAGGTCAGTTTTCATCCCAATCCCAAAGAAAGGCAATGCCAAAGAGTGCTCAAACTACCGCACAATTGCACTCATCTCACACGCTAGTAAAGTAATGCTCAAAATTCTCCAAGCCAAGCTTCAGCAATATGTGAACCGTGAACTTCGTGATGTTCAAGCTGGTTTTAGAAAAGGCAGAGGAACCAGAGATCAAATTGCCAACATCTGCTGGATCATGGAAAAAGCAAGAGAGTTCCAGAAAATCATCTATTTTTGCTTTATTGACTATGCCAAAGCCTTTGACTGTGTAGATCACAATAAACTGTGGAAAATTCTGAGAGAGATGGGAATACCAGACCACCTGATCTGCCTCTTGAGAAATTTGTATGCAGGTCAGGACGGAACAGTTACAACTGGTCATGGAACAACAGACTGTTTCCAAATAGGAAAAGGAGTAAGTCAAGGCTGTATATTGTCACACTGTTTATTTAACTTACATGCAGTGTACATCATGAGAAATGCTGGACTGGAAGAAACACAAGTTGGAATCAAGATTGCTGGGAGAAATATCAATTACCTCAGATATGCACATGACACCACCCTTATGGCAGAAAGTGAAGAGGAACTAAAAAGCCTCTTGATGAAAGTGAAAGTGCAGAGTGAAAAAGTTGGCTTAAAGCTCAACATTCAGAAAATGAAGATCATGGCATCCGGTCCCATCACTTCATGGGAAATAGATGGGGAAACAGTGGAAACAGTGTCAGACTTTCTTTTTCTGGGCTCCAAAATCACTGCAGATGGTGACTGCAGCCATGAAATTAAAAGATGTTTACTCCTTGGAAGGAAAGTTATGACCAACCTAGATAGCACATTCAAAAACAGAGACATTACTTTGCCAACAAATGTTCGCCTAGTCAAGGCTATGGTCTTTCCTGTGGTCACGTATGGATGTGAGAGCTGGACTGTGAAGAAGGCTGAGCGCCGAAGAATTGATGCTTTTGAAGTGTGGTGTTGGAGAAGACTCTTGAGAGTGCCTTGGACTGCAAGGAGATCCAACCAGTCCATTCTGAAGGAGATCAGCCCTGGGATTTCTTTGGAAGGAATGATGCTAAAACTCAAACTCCAATATTTTGGCCACCTCATGCAAAGAGTTGACTCATTGGAAAAGACTCTGATGCTGGGAGGGTTTGGGGGCAGGAGGAGAAGGGGATGATAGAGGATGAGATGGCTGGATGACATCACTGACTCAATGGATGTGAGTCTGAGTGACCAGGGAGGCCTGGTGTGCTGCAATTCTTGGGGTCGCGAAGAGTTGGACATGACTGAGCGACTGATTTGATCTGATCTGATCCGATGTCACTAAAATTTTTGACTGATACTTTGTCATCTTTGTTGAGGAAATACTGTTTTCTGATCCCAGTTATGTTTGGCTGATTCTGAAATGATATTAGTTGACTGCTAGAATGAAAATGCAGAACTGGAAAATATATCAACCCATTCATGATATTATAGCCATATACATATACATATATACATATGAATTGAAGTGAAGTGAAAGTTGCTCAGTCGTGTCCTACTCTTTGCGATCCTATGGACTATAAAAATCCATGGAATTTTCCATGCCAGAATATTGGAGTGGGTAGCCTTTCCCTTCTCCAGGGATCTTCCCTACCCAGGGATTGAACCCAGGTCTCCTGCATTGCAGGTGGATTATTTACAAGCTGAGCCACAATGGAAGCTCAAGAATAATGGAGTGGGTAGCCTATACTTTCTCCAGCAGATCTCCCTGACCCAAGAATCGAACCAGGTTTTCCTGAATTGCAGGAGACACCTGCATTGCAGGCAGATTCTTTACCAACTGAGCTATGAGGGAAACTCTATATACATATATATTTACAGTAAAGTATCAATTCAGTGAAAATGAGAATAAAGGATAATAGAAGTAAATATATCAACATCTTAAAATAATTAGTACAAACTGCCACAAATTTTGACATTTTAAAGTAAAATTAATTTCCACTAAGACAAAATGTTAATTAATATCCATTAAATTTATACCTACTAACAGTAGTCGAACATTATGGTAAATGAAGGTCTTTTTTATATTCAAGTGCACAGAAATTTTAGCTCTCAAGAATTATTTTTAAGAAATCTATAAGATAATGATCCCCAGCAGAAAGAGAAAAAACAAACATAGAAATTTGTAGGTTCTATGGGCAAAGAATGGCATTAACTTAAAGAGACAAGAGAGCACGGTCATTAATAAAAATATAGAACTGGTAAATTATTTAGTATGCTTTCTCTTAAAGGAGAGAAATGTTCCAGTTTTACAGTTTTCAAATTAGTGAATGTCTATTTGCAAGAAAAAAACTAATAGAACATATAAATAATTAATTTTGAGTAAAAGAGAATAGTATATGTTAGGAAATATAAATGACTCAGTTATTAATATTCATATAACAGAAATAAAACACTGGATATTATTTTAAATAAAGCTTTTAGTATGAGGCTATTGGAAGGATAGAAAAAAAAAAAACAGTATATGTGATGGAAAGTGGTATTATATGACACCAAATTTTCTTCTTCTATAAGATTTAGGCATAGTTATCATTAGAAAGCTGAGACCACATGGCAGGTACATTACATAGATAAAAACTAGAAAGTAGCATAAGAAAAACTTAAGAGTTAAAATTTGTTAGATGCAAAGATTCATGTGCATGTAAAAGAAACTCTCTAAATAAGCCATATAGTATCATTTGACTAAATAATGTACTCTTAAGCACTTGATTTTCAAATTTAAACTGAACAGAAACTATGTGATATATATCAACTCTTCATTTGTCTAAGAGGTGAGGGTATTACTACCTCTGTATGTCTACAAAATAAGAAGTAGTAAAAGCGTGCATGTCTATTATTAATTAGACAGTTGTATTAATGTTTGTTGATAGAAAAATCAAATTAGAACAAAATAAAAAATAAATTATAGGCTTTGAGAGTCTTATTTAATTTGTTCTGTTTTTTTAAAAGAAGTATCAATTATTAAGGGCTTCCATAATTGTGCTAGGTGTAAAGAACCCACCTGCTAATACAGGAGACATGAGAGAAACATGTTTGGTCCTTGGGTCAGGAAGATCCCCTGGAGGAAGGAATGGCAACCCACTCCAGTGTTCTTGCCTAGAGAATCCCATGGGCAGAGGAGAATGGCAGACTAGACTCCAGTGTTGCAAAGAGGCAGGCGTGACTGGAGCAACTTAGCAGACATACATGCGTGCACATTAATTATTAAAGCTAGATTAAAATGAGAATTTTTTTCCCTCAAACTAGCATAAAATTATGGGTTATTGATGTAATAAATTTAGGCACAGACACTTATATATATACACACATACCCATATATATGTATACTCTATTTCTATTGATTTTGAATATGTATTAATAGAAAATAGCTACTGAAATATTTATTGAAAATTTGTTTTTCTATTGCTTTGCACCAATTACCTTCGTAACATTATGTGAGAATTAGTTTGATTAGTTTGATGAAATATTCTGATTGAGACACCTCAGGTATAAATCAAAATTGACTTAAGTTAATTTCCATTTGTGATTTGATTAGAATGATATTGATGCTAAACATGCAGATAAGCTAGATTTGAAAGTTTTTTTTTTAATTATTTGAATTTAATTTTTTGAAAACCTAATCACTGAAAAGTATTAAGTGACATTTAAAGAACATAATTTTCATATACCTACTGATTTAACTCCTTGTTTTATGTGGAGAACATTTTCTAATGCTTTCATTTTTTTTTTTTTTTTTTTTAGGTTTCATTTTAAGCATTATATCTATACATCCATGTTCTGAAAATTTGTCATTTTTGTTTCATAATTTTCAAGGTCTGCAACTTCCAGTGCAAAATGTTAAAATATTTATACTCCCAAGGAACTTAAAATAGAGATATGATCACTACAAGAAATTACTCATATATGCACTGGGTTCTTGAGGGAACTTTTTTTCCCAAATTGTGAGGGTAACTTGTGGACACTCTAAAATATTAATTAGAATTTTCTGACAAAATCCTCCTATATTACTTTTCTATGGCTGCTGTAATAAATAACCACAAAGCTGGTAGCTTAAAACAAGACAACATTTTCTCATAGTTCTAGAGTGCACAGTCTGAAATCAGTATCACTGGGAAGAAGTCAATGTGTCAGCAAGGACTGCATCTTTTTGGAAACTTTATAAGATCCCTTCGTTGCCTTTGCCAGCTTCCAGTGTCTCTTCCTGAAATTCCCTGTCTTGTGGTTGCATTGCTCAAATCACCAAGGTCAGTATCTTTGCATTTCTTCATGCTCCACCTTTACATAGAGTACTCCTTTGTGTGTGTAAAGTCTCCCTTAGCCTCCCTCTTACAAAGGGGGCCCACCAGGATAGTCCAGGAAAACCTTTCCATCTCAAAATCCTTAACTTAATCATATTTCCTAAGACTCCCTTCGTGACATATAAAATAACAGTTAGAGTTTCCAGGATTAAAACATGAAAATCTTTTAGGGGGACATTTTTCAACCTCTTCTACAATCACTTGGGCCCTCAGGGCTCCTGAGTCTCTAATTTCTCTAGGACAAATGGAGAGCCCCTCAAAATTACAACCATTTTAAAATTGCATATTTTGTCTTCCTGTGAACAAGAAGCTATTCTGTCCTGAAATCATCTTAAATCTTACCACTCAACATGGAGAGTCTCCAGATTAGACCAGTAGCATCAACATCAACCAGTAGCATCTACATCATAGACATGGTTAAAAATACAAAACAGAATGGATCCGTCACAGACCTACTGCACCACAGCTTGTATGTTAACAAGATGGTTCATATGTGCAAGCTATTCACGTGCACTTTGGAGTTTGACAAACACTGTGTGTGTGTGTGTGTGTGTGTGTGTGTGTGTGTGTGTGTGTGTGTGAGCTTGTGTGTCTTTCTAGAAGTACTCTAAGAAAAAAATCACAGACTTTTAAATAAAGAGATGATATGACTATAGAAAGACTGATATGAATGAATCAAGATAATGATTTCCAATCTCAACAAATCTTCAGAAAAACAGAGTAATAGATAATTATGCAAGTACTTGGCAAAGTTATTTTTTAAATAAAAATTTTAATTGCCATTTCAGAATAAGTAGTTTTCTTAGACATACAACTTAACTAATAAAAATGAGTTTTATTTGTGTCTCAGATTATATTTTTCTTTATATTATTTCTATTGTGAAATGTTTATCATTAATGAGCTTTCCTTCATGTCATGGTACATTAGTTTCCATCAGCATACCAAAATATATTTTGTTTTGACCAAAGTATAACTAAGCTACAAACTGTTTATGAGAGCAAAAAAATTATTTGCCCAGTAGTACTAGATGTTCACACCATGCCCTTCATTTATGAAGATCATCCATAGGACAATTTGTATGTTGCAACAATGTTATTATTAACAAATTATCAATTTAAGCTATTGCCACTTAAATATCTTGCTGGGGCCAGCCCTGGTGGATCCAGGGAATTTGAAGCAGGGATGGCGTTGGCGAGGATCAGGAACAATTGCTTAATTAAACATTAATTGAAGGAGATCAGCCCTGGGATTTCTTTGGAAGGAATGATGCTAAAGCTGAAACTCCAGTATTTTGGCCACCTCATGCGAAGAGTTGACTCATTGGAGAAGACTCTGATGCTGGGAGGGATTGGGGGCAGGAGGAGAAGGGGACGACAGAGGATGAGATGGCTGGATGGCATCACTGACTCAATGGATGTGAATCTGAGTGACCTCCGGGTGTTGGTGGTGGACAGGGAGGCCTGACGTGCTGCAGTTCATGGGGCCGCAAATAATTGGACATGACTGAGTGACTGATCTGATCTGAAGGATATAAAGAGTGGTTAAATAAAGATAGCTCAGTGAGCAAATTCAGTGGAGAAAAGAGAATAACTTGGTTTACATGGAAAGCTAATAAAATTCCAAGGCTAGGAATTTACATCACCTACGTAGGCCGCAGGCATCCTCCCATTCTCCCCAAGGAAAGGAGACACTAAGGCCTCCCCAGTCAGATCTTAGAAGCCCAGGCATAATTAGTAGGCTTGACGAGTCTCCATGCTCCAATTCAGCCAGAAGGGGAGAAAAAGAACGACATGGGGAGACCAAGTTTCGGTGAAAAAGGCCCGCAGTTTTTTTTCCAAAGTAGTTTTTGTACCTTAAGTTGTGCATAGAGGATAATGGGGGAAGGGATAGAGTCAGCAGTAAGCCAGGGTTTCTTCCTGCAAACTTATCATATGCAAAAGTTTAGGTGATTTACATCATCTTCTGGCCTAGAGGCCTGTTATCATTTTAAGACCCTTTCTTCAGAACTTATTTTTCTCTAACAGTGCTTAGTCAGGCGCCACCCTCCAAAAGCATTAGATAAAGTTGCTTTCCTACAGGGCAAAGGTGTGGTGGGCTATAACAAGAAAAAAGAATTAACTCAAGTGTCTGAGGTTACAAATATTAAAGCTACTACTTACATTCTTATACACCAATTATATTAATTAATACACTGCCAGGGACACAGTAGGTAAGGGATATGGAAACTTAGCAGCAAACATTGGTCCAACAAGTGAAAAATCCTTCACCAATACAATTTCTAATCAATCTTTTAACTACTCAAAGGAATCTGTATTCAGACAGTTTAGAACATCTCATTCCTCTCATGGTTGTGAACTAAAACACTTTTGTCACCCCCAGGAACTTTATTAACTGGAGCTGTAATTTAACTCTTTTTCAGAGACAGGTGGTGGGGGACAGCCCCCCGTAAAGTCAGAGGTGTAGGTGAGAGCACAAAGCAGTAAAGTAGGCAGACTCTGGTTTTGCAGGTAAATGCTCAAAAATTTCCAGGGGGACTCCTGAGACTAGATCCCGCTTTTCCGCATGCTGAGCCTCCTTCCTCATAACCTTTGCCACGGGTGGAGTTCCTCAAGCTGGCTCCCGGCAATATCTCAATAGCTTCTTAGGATACAGAGAAAGGTCTACATTCCAGCTTTCTTTGTTATGTTATCAGGGCCTTACTCTTGCTTCATATATCTCTTGAGACATTAAAAATCACTAGCTTGAAAATGGTGGACTGGTCAAAATAATTTACTGAAATTTCTATCAGATCAGATTTAAAATTTCCAAAGATCTATATATAAAAAACTATAAAACAATGATGAAAGAAATCAAGGATGACACAAACATATGGAGAAACATACCATGTTCATGGATCAGAAGAATCAGTATAGTGAAAATGAGTATACTACCCAAAGCAATCTATAGATTCAATGCAACCTCTATCAAGCTACCAATGGTATTTTTCAGAGAATTAGAACAAATAATTTCACAATTTGTATGGAATTACAAAACAACCTCAAATAGCCAAAGCAATCTTGAGAAGAATGGAACTGGAGGAAATCAACCTGCCTGTCTTCAGGCTCTACTACAAAGCCACAGTCATCAAGACAGTATAGTACTGGCACAAAGACAGAAACAGACCAATGGAACAAAATAGAAAGCCCAGAGGTAAATGCACACACCTATGAACACCTTATCTTTGACAAAGATGGCAAGAATATACAATGTAGAAAAGACAATCTCTTTAACAAGTGGTTCTGGGAAAACTTGTTGTTCATAAAAGAATGTTTGTTGTTCATAGAAGAATGAAACTAGAACACTTTCTAACACCATACACAAAAATAAACTGAAAATGGATTAAAGATCTGAATGTAATACCAGAAACTATAAAACTCCTACAGGAAAACATAGGCAAAAGTCTCTCTGACATAAATCATAACAGGATCCTCTATGACCCACCTCCCAGAGTAATGGAGATAAAAGTTTTTTGTTTTTTTTTTTTTTAAAGGACCTAATTAAACTTAAAAGGTTTTGAATAATGAAGGAAACTATAAGCAAGGTGAAAAGACAGCCTTCAGAATAGGAGAAAATAATAGAAAATGAAGCAACTGACAAAGAATTAATCTCAAAAATATATAAGCAACACCTGCAGCTCAATTCCAGAAAAATAAATGACCCAATCAATAAATGATCCAAAGAACTAAACAGACATTTCTCCAATGAAGGCATACAGATGGCTAACAAACACATGAAAAGATGCTCAACATCACTCATTATCAGAGAAATGCAAATCAAAACCACAATGAGGTACCATCTCATGCTGGTCAGAATGGTTGCTATCAAAAAGTCTACAAGCAATAAATGCTAGAGAGGGTGCATAGAAAAAGGAACCCTCTTACACTGTTGGTGGAAATGCAAACTAGTATAGCCACTATGATGAACAGTGTGGAGATTCCTTTAAAAACTGGAAACAGAACTTCCATACAACCCAGCAATCCCACTGCTGGGAATATACACTGAGGAACCATAATTGAAAGAGACACAGGCACCCCAATGTTCATCGCAGCACTGTTTATAATAGACAGGACATGGAAGCAACCTAGATGTCCATCAGCAGATGAATGGATAAGAAAGCTGTGGTACATATACATAATGGAATATTTCTCAGCTATTAAAAAGAATGCATTTGGATAAGTTCTAATGAAGTGGGTGAAACTGGAGCCTATTATACAGAGTGAAGTAAGCCAGAAAGAAAAACACCAATACAGTATACTAACACATATAGATGGAATTTAGAAAGATGGTAACGATGACACTAGATTCAAGACAGCAAAAGAGACACAGATGTAAAGAACAGACTGTTGGACTCTGTGGGAGAAGGTGAGGGTGGGATGATTTGAGAGAATAGTATTGAAACATGTATATTATCATATGTGAAATAGATTGCCAGTTCAGGTTTGATGCATGAGGTAGGGTACTTAGAGATGGTGCACTGGGATCACCCAGAGGGATGAGATCAGGAGGTAGATGGGAGGGAGGGTCAGGATGGGGAACTCATGTACACCCATGGCTGATTCATGTCAATGTATGGCAAAAACCACCCCAATATTGTAAAGTAATTAGCCTCCAATTAAAAAAATTCTTCAACCAAATATATTTTATTAAAGTATATCAATAATGTTGAAAATGATGAAAATTTATGAAAGACAAGTTAGTTGTCATTGTACAATGTTTGAAATTCTTCACTTTGAAAAATATCTTTTATACATGCTGAATGTACCAAGTTTTGTTTACTTACTTTTGATATCCCCATATTGTGTAAATCAAACTGTAGATCTTGGGTTCATCTAGAATATGATATTTTATTTTGACCTTTCTCTTTAAGAATGAATATGGGATAGATGATCAGTTCGAACATTCAGTTCAGTTCAGTTCAGTCACTTAGTCGTGTCTAACTCTTGTGATCCCATGGAATTCAGCACACCAGGCTTCCCTGTACAACACCAACTCCTGGAGCTTGCTCAAACTCATGGCCATCAAGTCGGTGATGCCATCCAACCATCTCATCTTCTGTCATCCTCTTCTCCTCCTGTCTTCAGTTAGTCCTTCCCAGCATCAGGGTCTTTTCCAGTGAGTCAGTTCTTGGCATCAGGTGGCCAAAGTATTGGAGCTTCAGCCTCAGCATCAGCTCTTCCAATGAATATTCAGGGTTGATTTCCTTTTAGATTGACAGGTTTGATCTCTTTACAGTCCAAGGGACTTTCAAAGATCTTCTTCATAACTAGTTCAAAAGCATCAATTCTTTGGCATTCAGCTTTCTTTATGGTCCAACTCTCATATCCATACATAACTACTGGAAAAGCAATAGCTTTGACTAGACAAACCTTTGTCAGCAAAGGAATGTCTCTGCATTAGTGTGGTCAAATGGGGACTTTCCTTCCCGCACAGCAGTAAAGATTCCACCTGCCAATGCAGGAGACACTGATTTGATACCTGGTTAGGAAGATTCCCTGGAGAAGGAAATGGCAACTCACTCCAGTATTCTTACCTGGAAAATCATGGACAAAGGAACCTACTGGGCTACCATTCATCAGGTCACCGAGTCAGACACGACTTAGGAACTAAGCAACAATAATTGTCAAATGATTATAATATATGAAACCTGGTCTATTTAATTATCTTTGAAATTATTTCCATTTGGAAGTTTGTAATGTGTACCATTATGGTTCAGGAAAAATTTTGTCTTTCAGAATCACAATGTGTTCTATTACTTTATCAATAATTTTTGTATATGTTTATACTTAAGAACAATTAATACTCAAAAGTGAAACTCCTAATCCTCAAATTTTTAGTATAGTAGAGATTATCTGGATAATTTGAAGATATCAGTAGGCAAGGAAAATTGCATTTTGGGGGAAATCTTACTTATCCTGTTAGATCCTGTAATTTCTGTTAGGACAGAAATTAAATTTTCATAAATATAATATTGTAAGATGTATCAAGGAATTAAATTATTTGATTAGGATTATACATTCTAGGGACTTTTCTGGTGCCTCAGTGGTAAAGAATCCACCTGCCAATGGAGGAGATGAGGGTTCAATCCCTGGGTGGGGAAGATCCCTGGAGAGGGAAATGATAATCCACTCCAGTTTACTTGCCTGGGAAATACCATAGGTAGAGAAGACTGGTGGGCTACATTCCACAGAGTCAAAAAAGAGTCAGACATGACTTAGCGAATAAACAACAACAGCAACAACATATGTTCTAAACTATGATAAAAATTTAATATTGAAGATTTATACTGAAATATTTTAGTTTTAAAAATTAGTAATTTTGAGGGAAGTTGTTATATACCTGCTTAGCTCTACAACTTATTATTGGCCATTATTTTTTCTCAAAGTTACTTTAGAATACTAAGATGTATTATTCACGTAAATAAAGCACCATGTTCTGTTTCTGTCCAGATAGGGCTTCTACCCAGATCTTTCAAGGGATTTAATCTTCAAGATAAAATTTTGATCTATATGTACCCTTCTCTAACAGAGCAACCACATGACCCTAAGTACTTTAACTCAAACACATAAATTGTTTTTTAGAGTAGACTTACTTCCTTTATAATAGATAAACCTACTCATGAAAAACATTTCCCTAAAATATCTACAAAATAAAATATATACAAACTTTTCCTAATAATATATACAAAAGATGTATAAAATAGTTTAATGTTTAATTAAATAATTCAAGCAGTTAAAATTAATTTGTTATTTAATTTTGATTGAAGATATTTAATCAACAGTTCTTTTTGACACTGGAGTATTCAGAAAGGTAAAGTATGTGGTTTGAAAATGTTATGAATATTTATACATTCTTATTAAATGATTCAGTTCAATTAAATTCAGTCACCCACTCAGGTCCAACTCTTTGTGACCCCATGGACAGCAACACACCAGGCTTTCCCATCTATCACCAACTCCCAGAGTTTGCTCAAATTCATGTTCATCGAGTAGGTGATGACATCCAACAATCTTATCCTCTGCCATCCCCTTCTCCTCCTGCCTTCAATCTTTCCCAGCATCATGGTCTTTTCCAGTGAGTCAGTTCTTCATATCAGGTGGCCAATATGGAGCTTCAACTTCAGCATCAGTGAATATTCAGGACTTATTTCCTTTAGGATGGACTGGTTGGATCTCCTTCAGCTTCTTCAGACAGAATGATCTCTGTTTGTTTCCAAAACAATTCAATATCTCAGTAATTCAAGCCTGGTATGCTGGATTGGCATACTGGTTGGTATGCACCAACCAGTAATGCTGGAGAAGCTGAGGCTGAATGGTTCTATGAAGACCTACAAGACTTTTTAGAACTAACACCCCAAAAAAGATGTATTTTTCATTATAGGGGACTGGAATGCAAACGTAGGAAGTCAAGAAACACCTGGAGTAACAGGCAAATTTGGCCTTCAGATCAGATCATATTAGTCACTCAGTCGTGTCCGACTCTTTGCGACCCCATGAATCGCAGCACGCCAGGCCTCCCTGTCCATCACAAACTCCCGGAGTTGACTCAGACTCACGTCCATCGAGTCAGTGATGCCATCCAGCCATCTCATCCTCTGTCGTCCCCTTCTCCTCTTGCCCTCAATTCCTCCCAGCATCAGAGTCTTCTCCAATGAGTCAACTCTTCGCATCAGGTGGCCAAAGTACTGGAGATTCAGCTTTAGCATCATTCCTTCCAAAGAAATCCCAGGGCTGATCTCCTTCAGAATGGACTGGTTGGATCGCCTTGCAGTCCAAGGACTCTCAGGAGTCTTCTCCAACACCACAGTTCAAAAGCATCAATTCTTCAGTGCTCAGCCTTCTTCACAGTCCAGCTCTCACATCCATACATGACCACAGGAAAGACCATAGCCTTGACTAGGTGAACCTTAGAGTACAGAATGAAGCAGGGCAAAGGCTAATAGAGTTTTTCCAAGCGAAGGCACTGGTCATAGCAAACACCCTCTTACAACAACACAAGACTCTACACATGGACATCAGCATATGGTCAACACTGAAATCAGATTGATTATATTCTTTGCAGCCTAAGATGGCATAGCTCTATACAGTCAGCAAAAACAAGACTGGGAGCTGACTGTGGCTCAGATCATGAACTCCTTATTGCCAAATTCAGACTTAAATTGAAGAAAGTGTGGAAAACCACTGGACCATTCAGGTATGACCTAAATCAAACCCCTTATGATCATACAGTGAAAGTGAGAAATAGACTTAAGGGACTAGATCTGATAAACAGAGTGCCTGATGAACTATAGTCAGAGGTACATGCCATTGTATGGGAGACAGGGATCAAGACCATCCCCATGGAAAATAAATGCAAAAAAGCAAAATGGCTGTCTGGGGAGGCCTTACAAATAGCTGTGGAAAGAAAAGAAGTGAAAAGCAAAGGAGAAAAGGAAAGGTATTCCCATTTGAATGCAGAGTTCCAAAGAATAGCAAGGAGGGATAAGAAAGCCTTCCTCATCAATCAATGCAAAGAAATAGAGGGGAAAAAAAAAAAAAAAACATAAGGGAAAGACTAGAGATCTCTTCAAGAAAATTAGAGATACCAAGGGAACATTTCATGCAAAGATGGGCTCAATAAAGGACAGAAATTGTATGGACCTTACAGAAGCAGAAGGTATTAAGTATAGGTGGCAAGAATACACAGAACTGTACAAAAAAAAAAGCTTCATGACCCAGATAATCATGATGGTGTGATCACTGACCTAGAGCCAGACATCCTGGAATGTGAAGTCAAGTGGGCCTTAGAAAGCATCACTACAAACAAAGCTAGTGGAGGTGATGGAATTCCAGTGGAGCTATTCCAAATCCTGAAAGATGTTGCTGTGAAAGTGCTGCACTCAATATGCCAGCAAATTTGGAAAACTCAGCAGTGCCCACAGGACTGGAAAGGTCAGTTTTCATTCCAGTCCCAAAGAAAGGCAATGCCAAAGAGTGCTCAAACTACCACACAATTGAATTCAGCTCACAGGTTGGTAAATTAATGTTCAAAATTCTCCAAGCCAGGCTTCAGCAATACATGAACCATGAACTTCCAGATGTTCAAGCTGGTTTTAGAAAAGGCAGAGGAACCAGAGATCAAATTGTGAACATCCACTGGATCATCAGAAAAGCAAGAGAGTTCTAGAAAAATATCTATTTCTGCTTTATTGACTATGCCAAAGCCTTTGACTGTGCGGATCACAATAAACTGTGGAAAATCCTGAATGAGATGGGAATACCAGATCACCCAACCTGCCTCTTGAGAAACCTATATTCAGGTCAAGAAGCAGTAGTTAGAACTATAGAACAACAGACTGGTTCCAAATAGGAAAAGGAGTTTTTTAAGGCTGTATATTGTCACCCTGTTTATTTACATTTTATGCAGAGTACATCATGAGAAATGCTGAACTGGAAGAAACACAACTGGAATCGAGATTGCCACGAGAAATATCAATAACCTCAGATATGCAGATGACACCACCCTTATGGCAGAAAGTGAAAAGGAACTAAAGAGCCTCTTGATGAAAGTGAAAGAGGAGAGTGAAAAACTTGGCTTAAAACTCAACATTCAGAAAACAAAGATCATGGCATCTGGTCCCTTAGGTTCATGGGAAATAGATGGGGAAACAGTGGAAACAGTGTCAGACTTTATTTTTCTGGGCTCTAAAATCACTGCAGATGGTGATTGCAGCCATGAAATTAAAAGACGCTTACTCCTTGGATGGAAAGTTATGACCATTGTAGACAGCATATTGAAAAGCAGAGACATTACATTGCCAACAAAGGTCCATCTAGTCAGATTTTTCCAGTGGTGGTGAATGGATGTGAGAGTTGGACTATGAAGAAAGTTGAGCGCCGAAGAATTGATGTTTTTGAACTGTGGTGTTGAAGAAGACTCTTGAGAGTCCCTTGGACTGCGAGGAGATTCAACCAGTTCATCCTAAAGGAGATCAGTCCTGGGTGTTCACTGAAAGGACTGATGCTAAAGCTGAAACTCCAATACTCTGGCCACCAAATGTGAAGAGTTGACTCATTGGAAAAGACCCTGATGCTGGGAGCGATTGGGGGCAGGGGGAGAAGGGGACGACAGAGGATGAAATGGCTGGATGACATCACTGACTCGATGGACATGAATTTGAGTAGACTCTGGGAGTTGGTGATCAACAAGGAGGCATAGTGTGCTGCAATTCATGGGGTGGCAAAAAGTTAGATATGACAGAGTGACTGAACTGAACTGAACTGGTTGGATCTCCTTGCAGTCAAAGGGACTCACTCTCAAGAGTTTTCTCCAACATCACAGTTCAAAAGCATCAATTCTTTAGTGGTCAGCTTTCTTTATAGTTCAACTCTCACATTCTTACATGAATAATGGAAAAAGGGTACCATTGATCATATGGAACTTTGTCAGTAATGTTTCTGTTTTTTAATATGCTTTCTAAGTTGATCATAGCCTTTCTTCCAGGGAGCAAGTGTCTTTTAATTTTGTGGCTTCACTCACTATCTGCAGTGATTTTGGAGTCCCCAAAAATAAAGTCTCGCACTTTTCCCATTGTTTCTCTATTTGCCTGAAATGATGGGACGAGATGCCATGATCTTCATTTTCTGAAATGTTGAGTTTTAAGTCAACTTTTTCACTCTCCTCTTTCACTTTCATCAAGAGGCTCTTTAATTGTTTTTTAATGTCTGTCATAAGGGTGGTTTCACCTGTGTTTCTGAGATTATTGATATTTCTCCCAGCAATCTTGATTCCAGCTTGTGCTTCATCCAGCCTGGCATTTTACATTATGTACTCTGCATATAAGTTAAATAAGCAGGGTGACAATATACAGCCTGGATGTACTCCCGTCCTGATTTGGAACCAGTCTGTTGTTCCATGTCCAGTTCTAACTGCTGTTTCTTGACCTGCATACAGATTCCTCAGGAAGCAGGTAAGGTGGTCCTGTATTCCTGTCTCTTGAAGTATTTTCCACAATTTGTTGTCATCTACACAGAGTATGATAAAGACTTTAGTGTAGTCAATGAAGCAGAAGTAGATATTTTTCTGGAATTCTCTTCCTTTTTCTATGATCCAACGGATGCTGGCAATTTGATCTCTGGTCCCTCTGCCTTTTCTGAATTCAGCTTGAACATCTGGAATTTCTTAGTTCACCAGTTAGCTTTAAAAATTTAGCTGATTAGTTATAAGAAATAACTAAATCATTGTATTTGATGACTACTAAAATGATAATCCTACTTTTTTGTATAAAGTTCCCACTGTGATACATGAAAATGTTTTCCCCTAATCAGAAGAATAATCTAACTCAAAAATTTGTAAGCAAATTTTTCATAGTGTGTCAAAGGGAATGACTGTTCATAAACATCTGCTCATAAACTCTATCTCAAGTATCTAAGATATACATATAATAAATAACTAAATGTAAAATATACATAAAAGTTTGTAATAGTCCCAAATATAAAAGTTAAGAGTCTATCATGTGTATGATGCTGGTCTCACATAATTTTTGAACAGCTGCCGTCATGAAAACAATGAGACCAACAAAACAGAGGTCTTGGACAATCTTCACTCCCAACTTTATTTGTAGGAGACTAAAATGTCACTCACTTGGGTGACAGGTGATTGGCAAGGATAAAAAATTCATTAGAATGTCACGTTTGGGTTTTATAACCAGCAGAATTCAGACTTCATTTAGTTTCTGTATATCAGCCATATTAAATTCTTACAATCTGGCTTTAAACAAGATAAGCCACACTCGTTCATTAATTCATTGCACATACTGCCATTTCAATGTGAAGTACACATATAAATAAGAATACCCCTATAAAAGAGGTACAGACCTTGTATTTGAAGGTCTCAGAGGCTAACTGAAGAGAAAAATCTTCCTAAGTATTTTAATATTACAAGACAATGAAATAAGAACATGTATATGGCATCACTGACTTGATGGACGTGAGTCTCAGTGAACTCCATTGGTTATGTACAGGGAGGCCTGGTATGCTGCGACTGATGGGGTCACAAAGAGTCGGACACTACTGAGTGACTGATCTGATCTGATCTGATATGATATGATAGAAAAGAGCAGAATAAAATGAGATGTACTTAGGACTAGATATGCATTTGCTTTTTATCAAAGAGATGTTGATTTGAGATATAAATATGGATATAATCATAAAATATTGTATAGTTAAAATCTTCTGTTATATAGAGGAGTTCAGATCAGATCAGATCAGATCAGTCTCTCAGTCGTGTCTGACTCTTTGCGACCCCATGAATCGCAGCACGCCAGGCCTCCCTGACCATCACCAACTCCCGGAGGTCACTCAGACTCACATCCATCGAGTCAGTGATGCCATCCAGCCATCTCATCCTCTGTCGTCCCCTTCTCCTCCTGCCCCCAATCCCTCCCAGCATCAGAGTCTTCTCCAATGAGTCAACTCTTCGCATGAGGTGGCCAAAATACTGGAGTTTCAGCTTTAGCATCATTCGAGGAGTTAGGAGTGCTTAAAAACATGTTTTTATATTATGGACAGTGAAAGGAAATGAACATTTAGTTCTCTTTGCTAAGTGCTTAGCATTCAACGTGAACACAAAATGGTTTAAATAAAAGATAAATATTTTTTATATTATTCAGACATTAAATCAGACTGTAAAACCAAATAATGAATAAAAAAATATTTTAAATGGCTCTCATTCATCAATAGAGTGGAAAATTTGAACTATATAAGAATATCAGTGAGCACACCAGGTAGTCCTAATTGTGTCAGGTGCCTGGAAGCCAGAATGGTGATGCCTGTAGAGTGAGAGGAGTTCTTGTGCTGGGCCTGGTTGGAAATCTCTGATTTGATTAGGAAATCTATTATCTGATATTACAGTGCAACTTAATCTTCTCTAAGCCCCTATATCTACATTAGAAACTGTATGTTTCTCTTTTTCCGTATTAAAACATTGAATAAAGAGTTGGTGGACTTCCCTGGTGGCTCAGATGGTAGAGCGTCTGCCTGCAATGAGGGAGACTTGGGTTAGAAGATCCCAAGTCTGGGTCTGGAAGATCCCCTGGAGAAGAAAATGGAGACCCCCTCTAGTACTCTTGCCTTGAAAGTCCCATGGATGGAGGATCTTGGTAGGCTATAGCCCATGGGGTTGCAAAGAGTCGGACACGACTGAGTGACTTCACTTTCCTAAAGAGTTGGTACACAATAGATATTTAATAATATCTATTAAATATAATTCAAGGTTATAGGTTATCTCTACTGTGTAGAGATAGGTTGAATTATAGGTTATCTCTACTGTGTCTATCAGAGAAGGAAATGGCAACCCACTCCAATATTCTTGCCTGGAGAATCCCATGGATGAAGAAGCCTGGTAAGCTACAGTCCATGGGGTCACGAAGAGTCAGACATGACTTAGCAACTTCACTTTCACTTTCACTGTGTCTATGTTTGCCTTAAAATTAAGTAGAAAGATATTTTAAATTATAATTTACATTTCAAATAGCATTTATTAATTAGTGCCTTAGGCATATTCATTTGTTTAGATGGGACTTCCCTGGTGGCTCAGATGGTAAAGCATCTGTCTACAATGCAGGAGACCCAGGTTCAAGCCCTGGGTTGGGAAGATCCCCTTGAGAAAGAAATGACAATCAACTCCAGTGCTATTGCCTGGAAAATCCCATGGATAAAGGAGCCTGGTAGGCTATAGTCTATGGGATCACAAAGAGTCAGACCCTATTAAGCGACTTCACTTTCACTTTCATAAAGCAGTTTAATTGTCATCATATTTATTCCAGTTTGCTGGAATAAGAGTTAATAGAATTTTGCAGTGCCTTATGATTAGAATATGGTTAGAGTATATAGTGTGGAAAAATATCCTAAGTATCACATCTGTTCCTTTTAAGACATGATTGTTGTCTTTTTGAATTTAGATAAAAGGAAATATTACAATCACTCTTCTTACCTGAGTTTTCTTTCCCCTCAAAATTTCATAAGAGTTAACAGTTTGTCAGGCTAGGGAAAATGAAATGCAAGTAATTGGTGTTTAGACATATTTCCTATTTTTCTGCCTTTGCTGAAGCAGCTTTCACCAAGTCTAAACACATGCAGTTGCTTGACTGCAGTTTAGATTGTAATAGGTCACTTGGCTAAACATATTTCCACATGGCATATGTATTATTCTGCCTAGGTCAATAAATACACAACCACTGTAAAATTATTTGTTGTATTTCAAATGAATTTTATGAAACTCAGATATTTGCTGAGGTTGTTTTGGCTTCTTTGTTTCATATGAAATTTCAGTATTTTTTTCTTTAATACGTGGGATTTTCATTAGCTTACTTTTCCTTACTGTTCTCATATTTTATGATAAATCAAACATATTAGAATTTATGTGACTAAAGTTTTTCAGATCAAAGTAAGCTGCAAACAATAGCAAGATGTGAATTTTTTTTGAATTGATTTATAAATCACTATTGAGATATTAAGCAATTATTTTTTACAATATTTGGAATGTCTTCTGAATTTTCATTTGATGTCACAGGTGGGTTCCACATTTATATTTTGCTTAAAGTGTATATGGATTATAGAAGGGACATCTCTAGAATATAATCAATTTCCTTGGCATTAACTTCTTGATTTTCCCATGAAACAGATAATATTCCTTTATCAAGAACATAAGTAAAGCAATAGAATAAAAGAAACATACTTATTCCAAATAGAAAATAATGAATTGCCTCTTTGAGAACTTCATGGACATTAAATCCATCTCCATATGAATCCAGAATGCTCTTAGTAGCATATGCTAAACATCATAAAAATTCTACATTTTCTTTGAAGAGTCTTTATCTTTGACCCATACATAACTACTGTATTATATTTCTACATATTTTCACAAATTATGTAAATGTTTTTTTGTTTTGATTCAATTTTATATAAACAACTCAATTTGTTTATTTTCTATTTATTTTTGTTACTTTTAGCTCTTTATCAAAGTAACTTTGTGTTTAAATAATAAGTCCTGTAACATTTCTTTATATCAGTTCAGTTCAGGTCAGTCTCTCAGTCGTGTCTGACTTTTTGTGGCCCCATGAATCACACCATGCCAGGCCTCCCTGTCTATCACCAACTCCTGGAGTTCACTCACACTCACGTCCATTGAGTTTGTGATGCCATCCAGCCATCTCATCCTCTGTCATCCCCTTCTCCTCCTGCCCCGAATCCCTCCCAGCATCAGAGTCTTCAATGAGTCAACTTTTCGCATGAGGTGGCCAAAGTACTGGAATTTCAGCTTTAGCATCATTCCTTCCAAAGAAATCCCAGGGCTGATCTCCTTCAAAATGGACTGGTTGCATCTCCTTGCAGTCCAAGGGACTCTCAAGAGTCTTCTCCAACACCACAGTTCAAAAGCATCAATTCTTCGGCGTTCAGCCTTCTTCACAGTCCAACTGTCAAATCCATACATGACCACAGGAAAACCCATAGCCTTGACTGCTAAGTCACTTCAGTCGTGTCTGACTCCTCGTAACCCCATAGATGTCAGCCCACCAGGCTCTCCTGCCCCTAGGATGCTCCAGGCAAGAAAACTGGAGTGGGTTGCCATTTCCTTCTCCAATGCATTAAAGCGAAAAAGTGAAAGTGAAGTCGCTCAGTAGCCTTGACTAGACGAACATTTTTTGGCAAAGTAATGTCTGTGCTTTTGAATATGCTATCTAGGTTGGTCATAAATTTCCTTCCAAGGAGTAAGCGTCTTTTAATTTCATGGCTGCAATCACTATCTGCAGTGATTTTGGAGCCCCCAAAAATAAAGTCTGAAACTGTTTCCACTGTTTCCCCATCTATTTCCCATGAAGTGATGCCATGATCTTTATTTTCTGAATGTTGAGCTTTAAGCCAAATTTTTCACTCTCCACTTTCACTTTAATCAAGAAGCTTTTTAGTTCCTCTTTACTTTCTGTCATAAGGGTGGTGTCATATGCATATCTGAGGTTATTAATATTTCTCCTGGCAATCTTGATTCCAGCTTGTGCTTCTTCCAGTCTAGTGTTTCTCATGATGTACTCTGCGTAGACTTGACGTACTCCTTTTCCTATTTGGAACCAGTCTGTCATTCCATGTCCAGTTCTAACTGTTGCTTCCTGACCTGCATACAGATTTCTCAAGAGGCAGGTCATGTTATCTTGTATTCCCATCTGTTTCAGAATTTCCCAAGTTTATTGTGATCCACACAGTCAAAGGGTTTGGCATAGTCAATAAAGGAGAAATAGATGTTTTTCTGGAACTCTCTTGCTTTTTCAATGTTCCAGTGGATGTTGGCAATTTGCCTTTTCTGCGCTGTGCACTAAGAGCACCTCGCCAGCTGCGCAGAGCTCTAAGATCGTGGCCCAGAGGAGCTACCCAAGGACTGAGGAAGGACGGCGGTGAGGACCAGCGCACTAAACACGGCCGAGAGGAGCTACCCCACTGACCGAGGTCAGGAAGGGCAGCGGTGAGGAGATACCCCTCGTCCAAGGTAAGGTGCAACGTCTGTGCTTTGCTGAAGCAGCCGGGAAGAGATACCCCACGCCCAAGGTAAAAGAAACCCAACTAAGAACGTGGGTCTTGCAAGAGGGAATCAGAGGGCAAATACACTGAAACCATACTCACAGAAAACTAGTCAATCTAATCACACCAGGACCACAGCTTTGTCTAACTCAATGAGATTAAGCCATGCCCATGGGGCAACCCAGGATGGTCGGGTCATGGTGGAGAGATCTGACAGGGTGTGGTCCGCTGGAGAAGGGAATGGCAAACCACTTCAGTATTCTTGCCTTGAGAACCCCATGAACAGTATGAAAAGGCAAAATGATAGGATACTGAAAGAGAAACTCCCCAGGTCAGTAGGGGCCCAATGTGCTACTGGAGATCAGTGGAGAAATAACTCGTGAAAGAATGAAGGGATGGAGCCAAAGCAAAAAGAATGCCCAGCTGTGGATGTGTCTGGTGATGGAAGCAAAGTCCGATGCTGTAAAGAGCAATATTGCATAGGCACCTAGAATGTCAGGTCCATGAATCAAGGCAAATTGGAAGTGGTCAAACAAGAGATGGCAAGAGTGAATGTCGACATTCTAGGAATTAGCGAACTAAAATGGACTGGAATGGGTGAATTTAGCTCAGAGGACCATTATATCTACTACTGCGGGCAGGAATCCCTCAGAAGAAATGGAGGGGCCATCATGGTCAACAAAAGAATCTGAAATGCAGTACTTGGATGCAATCTCAAAAACGACAGAATGAAGCAGGGCAAAGACTAACAGAGTTTTGCCAAGAAAATGCACTGGTCATAGCAAATACCCTCTTCCAACAACACAAGAGAATACTCTACACATGGACATCACCAGATGGTCAACACCGAAAACAGATCGATTATATTCTTTGCAGCAAAAGATGGAGAAGCTCTATACAATCAGCAAAAATAAGACCAGGAGCTGACTGTGGCTCAGACCATGAACACCTTATTCCCAAATTCAAACTTAAATTGAAGAAAGTAGGGAAAACCACTAGACCATTCAGGTATGACCTAAATCAAATTCTTTATGAGTATACAGTGTAAGTGAGAAATAGATTTAAGGGCCTAGATCTGATAGATAGAGTGCCTGATGAACTATGGAATGAGGTTCGTGACATTGTACAGGAGACCGGGATCAAGACCATCCCCATGGAAAAGAAATGCAAAAAAGCAAAATGGCTGTCTGGGAGGCCTTACAAATAGCTGTGAAAAGAAAAGAAGTGAAAAGCAAAGGAGAAAAGGAAAGATATAAGCATCTGAATGCAGAGTTCCAAAGAATAGCAAGAAGAGATAAGAAAGCGTTCTTCAGCGATCAATGCAAAGAAATAGAGGAAAACAACAAAATGGGAAAGACTAGGGATCTCTTCAAGAAAATCAGATACCAAAGGAACATTTCATGCAAAGATGGGCTTGATAAAGGGCAGAAATGGTATGGAGCTAACAGAAGCAGAAGATATTAAGAAGAGGTGGCAAGAATACACAGAAGAACTGTACAAAAAAGAGCTTCACGACCCAGATAATCATGATGGTGTGATCACTGACCTAGAGCCAGACATCCTGGAATGTGAAGTCAAGTGGGCCTTAGAAGGCATCACTATGAACAAAGCTAGTGGAGGTGATGGAATTCCTGTGGAGCTGCTCCAAATCCTGAAAGATGATGCTGTGAAAGTGCTGCACTCAATATGCCAGCAAATCTGGAAAACTCAGCAGTGGCCACAAGACTGGAAAAGGTCAGTTTTCATCCCAATCCCAAAGAAAGGCAATGCCAAAGAATGCTCAAACTACCGCACAATTGCACTCACACGCTAGTAAAGTAATGCTCAAAATTCTCCAAGCCAGGCTTCAGCAATATGTGAAGCGTGAATTTCCTGATGTTTAAGCTGGTTTTAGAAAAGGCAGAGGAACCAGAGATCAAATTGCCAACATCCGCTGGATCATGGAAAAAGCAAGAGAGTTCCAGAAAAACATCTATTTCTGGTTTATTGAGTATGCCAAAGCATTTGACTGTGTAGATCACTATAAACTGTGAAAAATTCTGAAAGAGATGGGAATACCAGACCACCTGATCTGCCTCTTGAGAATTCTGTATACAGGTCAGGAAGCAACAGTTAGAACTGGACATGGACCAACAGACTGGTTCCAAATAGGAAAAGGAGTACGTCAAGGCTGTATATTGTCACCATGTTTATTTAACTTATGTGCAGAGTACATCATGAGAAATGCTGGACTGGAGGAAACATAAGTTGGAATCAAGATTGCTGGGAGAAATATCAATAACCTCATATATGCACATTATACCACCCTTATGGCAGAAAGTGAAGAGGAACTCAAAAGCCTCTTGATGAAAATGAAAGTGGAGAGTGAAAAGGTTGGCTTAAAGCTCAACATTCAGAAAACGAAGATCATGGCATCTGGTCCCATCACTACATGGAAAATAGATGGGAAACAGTGTCAGACTTTATTTTTCTGGGCTCCAAAATCACAGATGGTGACTGCAGCCATGAAATTAAAAGACGCTTACTCCTTGGAAGGAAAGTTATGACCAACCTAGATAGCATATTCAAAAGCAGAGACATTTCTTTGCCAACAAAGGTTCACCTACTGAAGGCTATGGTCTTTCCTGTGGTCATGTATGAATGTGAGAGCTGGACTGTGAAGAAGGCTGAGCGCCGAAGAATTGATGCTTTTGAAGTGTGGTGTTGGAGAAGACTCTTGAGAGTGCCTTGGACTGCAAGGAGATCCAACCAGTCCATTCTGAAGGAGATCAGCCCTGGAATTTCTTTGGAAGGAATGATGCTAAAGCTGAAACTCCAGTATTTTGGCCACCTCATGTGAAGAGTTGACTCTTTGGAGAAGACTCTGATGCTGGGAAGGATTGGGGGCAGGAGGAGAAGGGGATGACAGAGGATGAGATGGCTGGATGACATCACTGACTCAATGGATGTGAGTCTGAGTGTCCTCCGGGAGTTGGTGATGGACAGGGAGATCTGGCCTGCTGCAGTTCATGGGGTTCGCAGAGTCGGACACGACTGAGAGACTGATCTGATCTGATCTGATCTGAAAACCACCTTGAATATCAAGGAAGTTCATGCTTCACATATTGCTGAAGCCTGGTTTGGATAATTTTGAACATTATTTTACTAGCATGTGAGATGAGTGCAATTGTGTGATAGTTTGAGCATTCTTTGGCACTGCCTTTCTTTGGGATTGGAATGAAAACTGACCTTTTCCAGTCCTGTGGCCACTCCTGAGTTTTCCAAATTTGCTGGCATATTTAGTGCAGCACTTTCACAGCATCATCTTTCAGTATTTAAATAGCTCAACTGGAATTCCATCACCTCCACTAGCTTTGTTCATAATGATATTTTCTAAGGCCTACATGATTTCACATTCTGGATGTCTGGCTCTAGATAAGTATAACACTATTAATAACCTGGAATTATTATTTAATGACTCCATTATGACAATTATTCTCAGTCCTCCATGAGGGCTATAGAAAAATTAGGAGATATAATTATTTTGGTAATGCTTAGAAAAATGAAATAGTTATTTTTAGTGTATCGATGCATGTGAATTTGGCTAGGAACTCTCAGTTGTCCCTGAGTTTCCTGTCTACCAAAAAAAGGTAGAATAGTGTTTGGTTTAATAGCACAGAGGAGTTTTGTTGAAAGGTGAATGATAGTAGTTATAAAATACAGGAGTATCTGCAAGTACTACCTGTTATAAACTGCATGATTTTATCTTCCCTAATTTGCATGTTGAAACTTTAATTCCCAATATGATGGTATCAGGACGTGGGAATTTGGGAAAGTAATTAGGTCATGAGAGTGGCACCCCCATCATGGGGGTGTCTTTATGGTCAGAAAGAGGATAAATTTGCTTTTTTCTCTGTTCATCATGGGAATATTAAATGGAAGGCAGCCGTCTGCAAGCTGGAAGGAGAGCCTTCATCAAATGCCAGATCTTACTGCACATTGAATTTGAACTTCCCAGCATACAGAACTATGCTAAATAATGTTATTTTTTTTCTCCAGTCCATGATAATTTTTGTAGCAGCCAGAGGAGACTCATACACCACCAGAGACTCAAAGCTGAGTAAATGTTTTTTAGGAGTTGAGAGTTAGAGGCTATAAAAAGGAAGATTTGAAATGTGGTAAAGCAGTATTCTTGTTATACCCTTGTGTGTTATGGGAGTATAGTTGACTGTCTTATAATAGATTAAAATATTTATATTAAATATTAGCAAGAGATGAATAGTGGCATTATATTTTACTTGCTATAAGACTCACCAATAAGCCCAGAATGCAGTATTGGTGGATATGAACATTCATGGAGTTCCTAAACTTCTGAAGTAAGAGCATGACTGACAGCTCAGAAGTAATGATTTGTAGACCTACTAGACTTAGGGATGGACAAGCACCAAGAGCTCTGGAAGAAAAGGAAAAAAAAAAAAAAAAAAACGTAACTGCAGAAAGTAATAGAAAGTAATATGTGGCCCTTCCTGTGAGAAAAAGTGGTTTCCCAACAGGTATGATTGCTTTATCTAGATATGGAGAAAAGAGCTCATAAATAGGCTCTTTCACAGAGAACCAAAGGCTTCCTGACTGGTGCAGTGATAAAGAAATGGCAATCCAGTCCAATATTCTTGTCTGGGAAATCCCATGAACAAAGGAGTATGGCAGGCTCTAGTCCTGGAGGGTCACATAGAGTTGAATATGACTTAGTGTGAGCACACACACACACACACACACACAGAACCACACTGACTCAAAATCCTTCTGTGGAAGTTACTGGTCCTATTAAGAGTGATGTGTGAAATTTGGATCTTTTGATGAAGGTCCTGGAGATATTTATTGAAAAGATAACCTAGCATCCAAACTACTACACTTTTTTTTAATTGAAGTGTAGTTTATTTACTATATTGTATTAATTTCTGCTCTATTGCAAAGTGATTCATTTATACATACATACATGCATATATATATATGCATGTATGTATGTATAACGAAGTCACTTCAGTTGTGTCCGACTCTTTATGACCCAGTGGACTTCAACTTTCCAGACCTTCTTATCCATGGGATTCTCCAGGCAAGAATACTGGAGTGGGTTGCCATGCCCTCCTCCGGGGGTCTTCCTAAACCAGGGATCTAACCCACGTTCTATTACAGTCTCCTGCTTTGGAAGGCAGATTCCTTACCACTATTGCTACCTGGGAAGACCTTTTAAATATTCCTTTCCATTATTGTTTATCACAGGATTATGAATATAGTTCCCTATGCTATACAACAGGACCTCATTGTTTATTAATTCTATATAAAATAGTTTGCATTTGCTAATCCCAGACTTCAATTCCTTCCCGCCCCTTGGAAACCATAAGTCTGTCTCTACATCTGTAAGTCTGTTTCTTTTTATATAGGTATGCTTATTTGTGTCATATTTTATAGATTCCACATATAAATGGTATTATATTGTATTTGTTTTTCTCTTTCAGATTTACTTCATATTTAGTATGAAATAATGCCATTTGCACCAAATGCCTGGGCCTAGGGATTACCAGATATTCAAGCTGATTTTAGAAAAGGCAGAGAAACCAGAGATCAAATTGCCAACATCTGCTGGATCATCGAAAACCAAGAGAATTCCAGAAAAACATCTATTTCTGCTTTGTTGACTATGTCAAAGCCTTTGACTGTGTGGATCACAATAAGCTGTGGAAAATTCTGAAAGAGATGGGAATACCAGACCACCTGATCTGTCTCTTGAGAAATCTGTATGCAGGTCAGGAAGCAACAGTTAGAACTGGACATGGAACAACAGACTGGTTCCAAATAGGAAAGGAGTACATCAGGGCTGAATATTGTCTCCCTGCTTATTTAACTTATATGCAGAGTACATCATGAGAAATGCTGGGCTGGAAGAAGCATAAGCTGGAATCAAGATTGCCAGGAGAAATATTAATAACCTCAGGTATGCAGATGACACAACCCTTATGACAGAAAGTGAAGAGGAACTAAAGAGCTTCTTGATGAAAGTAAAAGTGGAGAGTGAAAAAGTTGGCTTAAAGCTCAACATTCAGAAAACAAAGATCATGACATCTGGTCCCATCACTTCATGGGAAATAGATGGGGAAAGAATGGAAACATTGTCAGACTTTATTTTTTGGGCTCCGAAATCACTGCAGATGGTGACTGCAGCCATGAAATTAAAAGACACTTACTCCTTGGAAGGAAATTTATGACTAGATAGCATATTCAAGAGCAGAGACATTACTTTGCCAACAAAGGTTCGTCTAGTCAAGGCTATGGTTTTTCCTGTGGTCACGTATGGATGTGAGAGTTGGACTGTGAAGAAGGCTGAGCGCTGAAGAATTGATGCTTTTGAACTGTGGTGTTGGAGAAAACTCTTGAGAGTCCCTTGGACTGCAAGGAGATGCAACCAGTCCATTCTGAAGGAGATCAGCCCTGGGATTTCTTTGGAAGGGATGATGCTAAAGCTGAAAGTCCAGTACTTTGGCCACCTCCATTGGGCTTATTGTTTGTTATTGTTGTAATTCACCTATGTAGAAAAATAAATATTCTGATACCTAGATGGAGAAAGCAGTGGAAACCCACTCCAGTACTCTTGCCTGGAAAATCCCATGGACAGGGGAGCCTAGTGGCCTGCAGTCCATGGGGTCGCAAAGAGTTGGACATGATTGAACGACTTCACTTTCACTTTTCACTTTCCTGCATTGGATAAGGAAATGGCAATCCACTCTAGTGTTCTTGCCTGGAGAATCCTAGGGAAGGTGGAGCCTGGTGGGCTGCCGTCTATGGGGTCGCATAGAGTCGGACACGACTGAAGCAGATAGTGGACAGAAATTGAGGTTGATATTCCATCCTGGGTATGAAACTGGGAGCACTTGTGCTCGCAGATAATGGGAAAAGGCCCTCACATTTGATAATGGATACTAAAGTAGCTTCCAGTTTAGAGAATTACTGCAAGAAGGTATTGAAGCTCCATCAAGCCAACATTCTAAGCTCCTGAATATCTAGAATGGAGTTAAAGTGAGAGGGAAAGTCGTCCAGAAGGGTCTGACTTTTTGTGACCCCATGGACTATAGAGTCCATGGAATTTTCCAGGCCAGAACACTGAAGTGGGTAGTCTTTCCCTTCTCCAGGGGATCTTCCCAACCCAGAATCAAACACAGGTCTCCCACATTGCAGGTAGATTTTTTACCAGCTGAGCCACAAGGGAAACCCTAGAATGGAGTATTCCCTTAAAACCGAATATTGAATGTTCATTATTCAACAACATGATCCCAGGAGTGTATCTTGTTTTCTTTGTCAGTATAGAACTGCTGCTATTATTATTACTATTATTTGCATCTTGCCCACTAAGGATAAAAATTATACAGACAGGCAGGATAAAATTTGGTAAAGAAATAACCGGAAATACCTATAACCCTTTGGTTCCATAACAATAGAGACAACATATTGTCTCTATTAATTAATTCCAGGATATTTTTAGTAATGAAGTATACCTTCTCATCCTTTTATATATTAAGGGATTATACAACAAAAATATGACACATAGCCAATCAGGTATAATTTTTTTAATTTATTTTTTGAATATTAATGCTGGTAAATATCATGAACATGAAGTTGGAGAGGGAGCAGTGAGTCATATTACAAATGTGGTTTGAATACCTGCCTGCTAAATACAATGGGAAAGTTAGATTAATTGTTAAGTGTTTAAGAAAGTCTTTAAACTACACCAGGTATTAAAATTCTAGAGTTTGATGTTTCAACTTCAGCAAATATTTTCTGTAATGAATTTTAATACTTGCAATTTTCTCTTCTTCTTTAATTCACTTGTCTAGGGAGGTCATAATCTGTTTATAAATACAGAACCTCTTATGTCTTTTCAGAATCATTAGTGCATGAAGAAAAGCAAAAATGAAAACACGATTTAATTTGTCAAGTAAATTTTTTTACAACTCATGAATATTGAAAGAGAAGTTTAATCTTATTTTAAAATGAATGAGTAACCGTGATTAATTTCCTATTGTTTTACTATTTTTAATTAGTCATTCAATTAGGTATTTTCTGTGAAGTTATATTTAAAATTTGACTTCAGAAGAGTGTTTTCAGTATATTTTATATTAGCATAAAAATTTAAGGCATTTTGGAAAACTTAAGATAATTTGCCAAATGGTGTCAAATTTTAATTTGTCCTTCTATAGAAAGAACTATCTCATGTTCAATTTTGTGTTTTGTCATATTTAAAAGTTAAATTTATTCTTTATATTTTAACTGGGAAGTTTTTGATTGTAGAAAAAATGGATTCTATCTAGTTCTAAAGGCTTTTATTTACAATAACCCTAAACTTGCTATTTTATTATTAAGATATGGCTAGTTTAATTTGCAGAAGGCAATGGCACCCCACTCCAGTACTCTTGCCTGGAAAATCCCATGGACAGAGGAGCCTGGTAGGCTGCAGTCCATGAGATCGCTGAGAGTCAGACACGACTGAGGGACTTCACTTTCACTTTTCACTTTCATATTGGAGGAAGAAATGGCAACACACTCCAGTGTTCTTGCCTGGAGAATCCCATGGACGGGGGAGCCTGGTGGGCTGCCGTCTATGAGGTCGCACAGAGTCGGACACGACTGAAGCAATTTAGCAGCTGCTGCTGCTAAGTCGCTTCAGTCGTGTCCGACTCTGTGCGACCCCATAGACGGAAGCTCACCAGGCTCCCCTGTCCCTGGGATTCTCCAGGCAAGAACACTGGAGTGGGTTGCCATTTCCTTCTCCAATGCATGAAAGTGAAAAGTGAAAGTGAAGTCGCTCAGTCGTGTCCGGCTCTTAGCGACCCCACGGACTGGAGCCTACCAGGCTCCTCTGTCCATGGGATTTTCCAGGCAAAAGTACTGGGGTGGGGTGCCATTGCCTTCCCCGAATTTAGCAGCAGCAGTTTAATTTAATCCCAGGGATGGGGGAGCCTGGTGGGCTGCAATCTATGGGGTCGCACAGAGTCAGACAGGACTTAAGCGACTTAGCAGCAGCAGTTTACTTTTAATATGAAAGCACTTATTTTAAATATACTATCTTAGGAAATGTGTAAAAATATCTTGCTGCTGTTGCTGCTAAGTCGCTTCAGTCGTGTCCGACTCTGTGCGACCCCATAGACAGCAGCCCATCAGGCTCTGCCATCCCTGGGATTCTCCAGGCAAGAACACTGGAGTGGGCTGTTGTTAAAGTGAAATAAGTAACGTTTTAATTAAAAACCCTTATGGTCAAAGTTTTGATAGCTTATTGTGAATGATGTCAGATTCGGGATCTTCAAAAAAAAAAAAATTAGCTTCTGGACAAGGGTCCAGGCTTGATCACTCAAGAGCTTTTGTGTAACAGAGTTGTATTAAAGTGAAAAAGGAACAGAAAATGCTTGTAACACAGACATCAGAAAGGGGACAGAGAGTGCCCACCTAGCTAGTCTTCCCAAGGGAATTATGTACTTTTTAAATTGGCCATTACAGTAAATCAAAAGAATGCCTCAAGGTTGTAAAGATCTTGCTAGACCCACTTCCATAATTTATATTTTAAGATGAGAGGATTAGAACTAACAATAGAAAATTTTTACCAGACCCACTCCCATATTATACATTCTGAGATATCAGGATTAATCAGGTTTTCCGGAAGGAAAAACTGTCCTCAGGCAGGATACACTGTTGTTATGCAATTCTTAGTACAGAGATTAAACTGAGTTGTTTGTTGGATAATCATCAGTTCTGGGCTTAAAGAAAAAAAAAATGTTTTATATGACTGAGAATCAGATCAGATCAGTCGCTCAGTCATGTCCAACTCTTTGCGACCCCATGAACTGCAGCACGCCAGGCCTCCCTGTCCATCACCAACTCCCGGAGGTCACTCAGACTCACATCCATCGAGTCAGTGATGCCATCCAGCCATCTCATCCTCTGTCGTCCCCTTCTCCTCCTGCCCCCAATCCCTCCCAGCATCGGAGTCTTCTCCAATGAGTCAACTCTTCGCATGAGATGGCCAAAATACTGGAGTTTGAGCTTTAGCATCATTCCTTCCAAAGAAATCCCAGGGCTGATTTCCTTCAGAATGGACTGGTTGGATCTCCTTGCAGTCCAAAGGACTCTCAAGAGTCTTCTCCAACACCACAGTTCAAAAGCATCAATTCTTCGGCACTCAGCCTTCTTCACAGTCCAGCTCTCACATAAATACATGACCACAAGAAAGACCATAGCCTAGACTAGGCGAATCTTTGTTGGGAAAGTAATGTCTCTGCTTTTCAATATAATATCAAGGTTGGTCATAACTTTCCTTCCGAGGAGTAAGCGTCTTTTAATTTCATGGCTGCAAAAACCATCTGCAATGATTTTGGAGCCCAGAAAAATAAATTCTGACACTGTTTCCACTGTTTCCCCATCTATTTTCCATGTAGTGATGGGTCCAGAGGCCATGATCTTCATCTTCTGAATGTTGAGCTTTAAGCCAAGCTTTTCACTCTCCACTTTCACTTTCACCAAGAGGCTTTTTAGTTCGTCTTCACTTTCTGCCATAAGGGTGGTGTCATCTGCATATCTAAGGTTATTGATATTTCTCCCAGGAATCTTGATTCCAACTTGTGTTTCTTCCAGTCCAGCGTTTCTCATGATGTACTCTGCATAGAAGTTAAATAAACAGGGTGACAATATACAGCCTTGACGTACTCCTTTTCCTATTTGGAACCAGTCTGTTGTTCCATGACCAGTTCTAACTGTTGCTTCCTGACCTGCATACAAATTTCTCAAGAGGCAGATCAGGTGGTCTGCTATTCCCATCTCTCTCAGAATTTTCCACAGTTTATTGTGATCTACACAGTCAAATGCTTTGGCATAGTCAATAAATCAGAAATAGATGTTTTCTGGAACTCTCTTGATTTTTCAATGATCCAGCGGATGTTGGCAATTTGATCTCTGGTTCCTCTGCCTTTTCTAAAACCAGCTTGAACATCAAGAAGTTCATGGTTCACATATTGCTGAAGCCTGGCTTGGACAATTTTGAGCATTACTTTACTAGTGTGTGAGATGAGTGCAATTGTGCAGTAGTTTGAGCATTCTTTGGCATTGCCTTTCTTTGGGATTGGGATAAAAACTGACCTTTTCCAATCTTGTGGCCACTGCTGAGTTTTCCAAATTTGCTGGCATATTAAGTGCAGCCCTGTGCATCACCTTTCAGGATTTGGAATAGCTCCACTGGAATTCCATCACCTCCACTAGCTTTGTTCGTAGGGATGCTTTCTAAGGCCCACTTGACTTCACATTTCAGGATGTCTGGCTCTAGGTCAGTGATCACACCATCATGATTATCTGGGTTGTGAAGATCTTTTTTGTACAGTTCTTCTGTGTATTCTCGCAAACTCTTCTTAATATCTTCTGCTTCTGTTAGGTCCATACCACTTTTGTCTTTTATCGAGCCCATCTTTGCATTAAATGTTCCTTTGGTATCTCTGATTTTCTTGAAGAGATCCTTAGTCTTTCCCATTCTGTTGTTTTCCTCTATTTCTTTGCATTGATTGCTGAAGAAGGCTTTCTTATCTCTTCTTGCTATTCTTTGGAACTCTGCATTCAGATGTTTATATCTTTCCTTTTCTCCTTTGCTTTTCGCTTCTCTTCTTTTCTCAGCTATTTGTAAGGCCTCCCCAGGCAGCCATTTTGCTTTTTTGCATTTCTTTTCCATGGGGATGGTCTTGATCCCTGTCTCCTGTACAATGTCACGAACCTCATTCTATATTTCATCAGGCACTCCCTCTATCAGATCTAGGCCCTTAAATCTATTTCTCACTTCCACTGTATAATCATAAGGGATTTGATTTAGGTCATACCTGCATTGTCTAGTGGTTTTCCCTACTTTCTTCCATTTCAGTCTGAATTTGGCAATAAGGAGTTCATGGTCTGAGCCACAGTCATCTCATGGTCTTGTTTTTGCTGATTGTATAGAGCTTCTCCATCTTTGGCTGCAAAGAATATAATTGATCTGATTTTGGTGTTGACCATCTGATTATGTCCAAGTGCGCCGAGAGGAGCTACCCCATGACCGATGTCAGGAAGAGCGTCGGTGAGGAGATACCCCTCCTCAAAGGTCAGGAAGGGTGGCGGTGAGGTGAGACCTCTCATCCAAGGTAAGGTGTGATGGCGGTGCTTTGTGGAGCAGCCGGGAAGAGATACCCCACGCCCAAGGTTAGAGAAACCCAAGTAAGACGGTAGGTGCTTTAAGAGGGCATCAGAGGGCAAACAAACGGAAACCATACTCACAGAAAACTAATCAATCTAATTACACTAGGACCACAGCCTTGTCTAACTCAGTGAAACTAAGTCATGCCCATGGGGCAACCCAGGATGGGTGTGTCATGGTGGAGAGATCTGACAGGGTGTGTGTCCACTGGAGAAGGCAATGGCAAACAACTGCAGTATTCTTGCCTTGAGAACCCCATGAACAGTATGAAAAGGCAAAATGATAGGATACTGAAAGAGAAACTCCCCAGGTCAGTAGGGGCCCAATATACTACTGGAGATCAGTGGAGAAATAACTCCAGAAAGAATGAAGGGATGGAGCCAAAGCAAAAAGAATACCCAGCTATGGATGTGTCTGGTGATAGAAGGAAAGTTCGATGCTGTAAAGAGCAATATTGCATAGGCACCTGGAATGTCAGGTCCATGAATCAAGGCAAATTGGAAGTGGTCAAACAAGAGATGGCAAGAGTGAATGTCGACATTCTAGGAATTAGCAAACTAAAATGGACTGGAATGGGTGAATTTAACTCAGAGGACCATTATATCTACTACTGCGGGCAGGAATCCCTCAGAATAAATGGAGTGGCCATCATGGTCAACAAAAGACTTTTTAAGGTCTCAAAATCAAAAGTGTTTACTTTTAATTTAATCTGCTTTCCATTCAATCAGTCTCTTATTTCCAAACACATGTTTTTATGTTCTGTTCTTTGAAAAAAATCCGATAGTCTCAATATGTTAAAATAGAAGATAAGAGACATTTAAAATATAGCCAACTGTAATATATATATATATATATATATATATATATATATATATAGTTCTCATTTTATTGTTTTTGAAATCAACATAGTTTGAGCTTTTTTTTTGTTCAGAATCACTTTGTAATAACATATCTCTGTATTATGGAATATTTTTTTCCCTTACATTATATAATATAAGGATACTGATAGTATTTCTAAGTTTTGAACAAATGAGTTTTAAGTGTGCTCTTTTTAAAGTCATTTGATCATATGACCCAGAAATATAATATTTCAATACACCTTTGGCAAAATCAATATATCTGTGACTATCTGAGGATAATTTATCAAGGCGATTGCATTTTTAACTGTCTATGAAAATTTTGCACAGGAGTTGGATCCATTACATTATGATAGAGCATAAATGTATAGTAAATTAGATATTTCTATTTTATTTTAGTGATGCATTAATCCTTAATGTTATTCCTGTAGGTAGTAGGAACATCTGAAAAATTCATAATGCTACCTTTTAAAATAATAAATTGCATTTTAGCCTATTATTTAGCTTGTTTATTTAGTATAGAGTTGAATCACTACATTTTATATATAGTTCCAAAAACAGTAGTTGATCATTTTAATAGGAAATGAGATTTTAACCATACAAATGTTAATTTTCCCAGCTGAATTTAACCCAGCTCAATGCTAAAATGTAAAAGTGGCATGATTTTGACAGATGAAAACAGGCAATAGTTGCAAATTATTCCCAAGAGTTTTAATGTCAAATAAGCCCACACAAAAGTAGTTTGGCAATGAAAAATTATTTTTTCACATAACTTTTTTGTGACAATATTCCATTACACATATATGCATATATGTGTGCATGAAATTTCTTTTACTAATCTAAATAGTTTTACATTTACAATGATTTATATGTTAGATAAATTTCTTTACCCATTACATTTTTCTTTTGCTCTAAGAAATCCCTCTTGACAATCACATATTGTTATCCCATCTGTTGAATAAGCACAACTTAACAAAGGACAGGTTAATAATCGATGTCTTTCACAAAAACACGATAAGACCAAACTCAAAATCCTCAAATATACCTTCCATTTCTTGATATGCAAATGTGGTAAATAAAGGTGACCGCTCATTTCTTAGATAACAGATTAACTTGTTCAGGGCCTCTGACACCCACATTTCCATACCAGGTCTAAGATGATAGCACAGCCATCATTTAATTGGCAAGGAATCCTTGACAAAGCTGTAAGTCTGTTAGAATTTTCCTGTGGTCATTGCTGTTGCCAGAGTCACATAATCCTCTGTCCCATACTGTGTAACCATAGTACTCTTCAGCTTCTGACGGTAAAGCAAATTGTTCAGACATAAAGTCTTTCTTATTACACACTCACTTGTTCAGGCAAATTTTAAGTACTTAATATAAATTGCTGTCTTCTAAGAAAAAAAAAAACCTGTAAAAATATGTTGGCAATGTTTGGGGTGGCTATACAAAGTCAACTTTGAAATATAGCTGCCAAGAACTAGCCACAAACTAGAATTCATTGACCCAAACATCATGATTACATAATCTCAAGCTATTCTCAAATTCATGAATTTCACTTTGCTTATATTAACTAGTTTCTTGCATATTCTAACCTTTTCTTTTCCTTGTGTTGGAATTAGAATATTTGGAAGATTTTTACACTTAAAAATGAACAAACAGTTGTACTTTTTGAAGAAAAACTGATTTGGAAAATATTTTAAATCAAAACTAAAGTTTTGATGGAAGCAAATATGTGTTCAAATAAGAATGATAAAATTTTGTATTATTAAAATGAAGATTAGCATTATATGAGAAGACAAATTTGTAGCTGACATGGCAGAAGAAATTTAAAAGTACTTATAATTTATGCTGCTGTATGTTAAAATCTCAAGGTCTATTTTAAATGTTTTCAATGTGAACTGATTTCCTATAATAATATAATAAGCACTGTTTTTTTATTTGCAGCTTTTTGTAAAGTACTGTTGGTATTATCCTTAAAATAGAGAATGACAGATTTTAACTGGTATAACTGGGCTATCAACTGAGAATCTGAATTAAAGAATCCAAAATAATCTACTGAGATTTTTCATGTCATATTTTGGCCTCAAATATGTGATTTCATTCAATCATTTTAAACAGTTTCAACCTTAGACACAAGATCACATTTTTTTTTTACTTGAGACATTATAAAAATGCAAACATCAAATTTTAACATCATGTTTTTGTTTTAAGATACTGTCATTCATTGTTTTAAAAATAGTTATGTCAAATTATTTCAAAAGTGAATAAGTTATGAATGGATCACTACTGCTGTTAGTTTGGGATTTGTTTTCTACTGACTATCTTACCTACATTACTTCAATTTCAATATATTTATAATCGTTTGGGTAATAATAGGCAACAACTTCTTATTTTACCTTGAGTTGATTATAGATTTATTTCAGTGTTTTAATTTTAATTCAATTTAAAAATATTAAAAATAGAATTTTAAAGAATTCTGTTTCCTCAAACCAATTAATCAGTAATAAAATATATTAAGAGAATTCTGTGTTGTATTGAAGTTATAAACTTTATGCAATTTATATCTCTACACTATTACTACACTAGATACTACCAGGATTCCCTAGTAGCTCAGCTGGTGAAGAATCTGCCTGCAATGCAGGAGATCCCAGTTCAATTCCTAGACTGGGAAGATTCCCCAGAGAAGGGAATGGCTGCCTACTCCAGTATTCTGGCCTGGAGAATTCCATGGACTGCATAGTCCATGGAGTCACAAAGAGTAGGACAAGTCTGAGAAAATTTCACTTTCTTTCACACTAGACACGGTTTGATATAACGTACTGTCCTGTTTTAAGTCGATGCAGTCAAGTCCAAGTCAGTATGACCCTATAGACTGAAGCCTGCCAGGCTCTTCTGTCCATGCGATTTCTCAGGCAAGAATACTGGAGTAGGTTGCATGCCCTCCTCCAGGGAATATTCCAGACCCAGGGATCCAACCCACATCTTCTAGGTCTCCTGAGTTGGCATTGGGTTCTTTACCACTAGTGCCCCCCGGGAAGTCCTTGATGTAGCATGCTGTTATACAAAGGTTGACATAGCAAAAATGCAGCTCAGAAAAGCTAATTATCTTGTCCTTTATAAAAGATTCTAGTTAGTCAGAAAGTTACTTTTCATATTCACATCTGGTTCCATATCCTTTTATAATTTCATGCAATTATACTATCCAATATGTCTTGAGTAATCTGACCGACCCGTATAATATTTGTGGAGTCTATTCTGAGGAACTAAAAAGCCTCTTGATGAAAGTGAAAGTGGAGAGTGAAAAGGTTGGCTTAAAGCTCAACATTCAGAAAACAAAGATCATGGCCTCTGGTCCCATCACTACATGGGAAATAGATGGAGAAACAGTGGAAACAGTGTCAGACTTTATTTTTCTGGGCTCCAAAATCACAGCAGATGGTGACTGCAGCCTTGAAATTAAAAGACGCTTACTCCTTGGAAGGAAAGTTATGACCAACCTAGATAGCATATTCAAAAGCAGAGACATTACTTTACCAACAAAGGTTCGCCTAGTCAAGGCTATGGTCTTTCCTGTGGTCATGTATGGATGTGAGAGCTGGACTGTGAAGAAGGCTGAGCACCGAAGAATTGATGCTTTTGAACTGTGGTGTTGGAGAAGACTCTTGAGAGTCCCTTGGACTGCAAGGAGATGCAACCAGTCCATTCTGAAGGAGATCAGCCCTGGGATTTCTTTGTAAGGAATGATGCTAAAGCTCAAACTCCGGTATTTTGGCCACCTCATGCTAAGAGTTGACTCATTGGAGAAGACTCTGATGCTGGGAGGGATTGGGGGCAGGAGGAGAAGGGGACGACAGAGGATGAGATGGCTGGATGGCATCACTGACTCGATGGTTGTGAGTCTGAGTGACCTCCGGGAGTTGGTAATGGACAGGGAGGCCTGGCGTGCTGCAGTTCATGGGGTTGCAAAGAGTCAGACATGACTGAGTGACTGATCTGATCTGATCTGATTCTGTATTATAAAGCTTTACTATCCAACTCTTCACCATAGTGGCCTATATAAACAAGAACATCCCCATCGAACCTACTGGTGGGAAAATGTAAATCCTATATGCGTTAGAAATTTTAGAATTTAAATAGCAGATATAGCAAAACTTGGCATAATTTCATAAAATGACTATGTTACAAGAACTTTCTCACTTCTCAGTTTCACATTTAGGATTCCCAGTCACAGCACAATCAGGATGGGGAACACATGTATACCTGTGGCAGATTCATTTTGATATATGGCAAAACCAATACAATATTGTAAAGTTAAATAAAATAAAATTTAAAAAGATAAAATAAAATAATGCATTTGCTTTTATAATTCTATAAGGCTCCTTTCTTTTAGTCAAAGAATGACACTATGAAATTTTAGATCAAAGAATCATTTAATTTTGTCTTAGTATTAGAGATATTTTTCCATGATCCAGCAGATGTTGGCAATTTGATCTCTGGTTCCTCTACCTTTTCTAAAACCAGCTTGAACATCAGGAAATTCATGGTTGTCATATTGCTGAAGCCCGGCTTGGAGAATTTTGAGCATTTTACTAGCATGTGAGATGAGTGCAATTGTGCGATAGTTTGAGAATTCTTTGGGATTGCCTTTCTTTGGGATTGGAATGAAAACGGACCTTTTCCAGTCCTGTGGCCACTGCTGAGTTTTCCAAATTTGCTAGCTTATTAAGTGCAGCCCTTTCACAGCATCATCTTTCAGGATTTGGAATAGCTCTACTGGAATTCCATCACCTCCATTAGCTTTGGTCATAGGGATGCTTTCTAAGGCCCACTTGACTTCACATTCCTGGATATCTGGTTCTAGGTCAGTGATCACACCATCATGATTATCTCGGTCATGAAGATCTTTTTTGTACAGTTCTTCTGTATATTCTTGCCACCTCTTCTTAATATCTTCTGCTTCTGTTAGCTCCATACCATTTCTGCCCTTTATCAAGCCCATCTTTGCATGAAATATTCCTTTGGTATCTCTGATTTTCTTGAAGAGATCCCTAGTCTTTCCCATTCTGTTGTTTTCCTATATTTCTTTGCATTGATCGCTGAAGAAGGCTTTCTTATCTCTTCTTGCTATTCTTTGGAACTCTGCATTCAGATGTTTATATCTTTCCTTTTATCCTTTGCTTTTTGCTTCTCTTCTTTTCACAGCTATTTGTAAGGCCTCCTCAGACAGCCATTTTGCTTTTTTTGCATTTCTTTTCCATGGGGATGGTCTTGATCCCTGTCTCCTGTACAATGTCACGAACCTCAGTCCATAGTTCATCAGGCACTCTGTCTATCAGATCTAGGCCCTTAAATCTATTTTTCACTTCCACTGTATACTCATCAGGGATTTGATTTAGGTCATACCTGAATGGTCTAGTGGTTTTCCCTACTTTCTTCAATTTAAATCTGAATTTGATAATAAGGAGTTGATGATCTGAGCCACAGTCAGCTCCTGGTCTTGTTTTTGTTGACTGTATAGAGCTTCTCCATCTTTGGCTGCAAAGAGTATAATCAATCTGATTTCAGTGTTGACCATCTGGTGATGTCCATGTGTAGAGTCTTCTCTTGTGTTGTTGGAAGAGGGTGTTTGTTATGACTAGTGAATTTTCTTGGCCAAACTCTATTAGTCTTTGCCCTGCTTCATTCCATATACCAAGGCCAAATTTGCCTGTTATTCCAGGTGTTTCTTGACTTCCTACTTTTGCATTCCAGTCCTCTATAATGAAAAGGACATCTTTTTTGGGTGTTAGCTCTAAAAGGTCTTGTAGGTCTTCATAGAACCATTCAACTTCAGCTTGTTCAGCTTTAATGATTGGGGAATAGACTTGGATTACTGTGACACTGAATGCTTGGCCTTGGAAATGAACAGAGATCATTCTGTCATTTTTGAGATTGCATCCAAGTACTGCATTTTGGAGTCTTTTGTTGTCCATGATGGCCACTCCATTTTTTCTGAGGGATTCCTGCCCACAGTAGTAGATATAATGGTCCTCTGAGTTAAATTCACCCATTCCAGTCCATTTTAGTTTGCTAATTCCTAGAATGTCGACATTCACTCTTGCCATCTCTTGTTTGACCACTTCCAATTTGCCTTGATTCATGGACCTGACATTCCAGGTGCCTATGCAATATTGCTCTTTACAGCATCGGACCTTGCTTCTATCACCAGTCACATCCACAGCTGTGTATTCTTTTTGCTTTGGTTCCATCCCTTCATTCTTTCTGGAGTTATTTCTCCACTGATCTCCAGTAGCATACTGGGCCCCTACTGACTTGGGGAGTTTCTCTTTCAGTATCCTATCATTTTGCCTTTTCATACTGTTCATGGCGTTCTCAAGGCAAGAATACTGAAGTTGTTTGCCATTCCCTTCAGCGGACCATATCCTGTCAGATCATGGACCAAATCCTGTCAGACCATAGAGCCAACATCCGCTGGATCATGGAAAATGCAAGAGAGTTCCATAACAACATCTATTTCTGCTTTATTGACTATGCCAAAGTCTTTGACTGTGTGGATCACAATAAACTGTGGAAAATTCTGAAAGTGATGGGAATACCAGACCACCTGATCTGCCTCTTGAGAAATTTGTATGCAGGTCAAGAAGCAACAGTTAGAACTGGACATGGAACAACAGACTGGTTCCAAATAGGAAAAGGAGTACATCAAGGCTGTATATTGTCACCCTGTTTATTTAACTTCTATGCAGAGTACATCATGAGAAGCACTGGACTGCAAGAAATACAAGTTGGAATCAAGATTGCTGGGAGAAATATCAACAGTCTCAGATATGCAGATGACACCACCCTTATGGCAGAAAGTGAAGAGGAACTAAAAAGCCTCTTGATGAAAGTGAAAGTGGAAAGTGAAAAAGTTGGTTTAAAGCTCAACATTCAGAAAACGAAGATCATGGCATCTGGTCCCATCACTTCATGGGAAATAGATGGGGAAACAGTGTCAGAATTTATTTTTCTGGGCTCCAATATCACTGTAGATGGTGACTGCAGCCATGAAATTAAAAGACGCTTACTCTTTGGAAGGAAATTTATGACCAACGTAGATAGCATATTCAAGAGCAGAGACATTACTTTGCCAACAAAGGTTCGCCTAGTCAAGGCTTTGGCTTTTCCTGTGGTCATGTATGGATGTGAGAGCTGGACTGTGAAGAAGGCTGAGCGCTGAAGAATTGATGCTTTTGAACTGTGGTGTTGGAGAAGACTCTTGAGAGTCACTTGGACTGCAAGGAGATGCAACCAGTCCATTCTGAAGGAGATCAGCCCTGGGATTTCTTTGTAAGGAATGATGCTAAAGCTGAAACTCCAGTACTTTGGCCACCTCATGCGAAGAGTTGACTCATTGTAGAAGACTCTGATGCTGGGAGGGATGGAGGGCATGAGAAGGGGATGACAGAGGATGAGATGGCTGGATGGCATCACTGACTCGATGGATGTGAGTCTGAGTGAACTCCTGGAGTTCATGATGGACAGGGAGGCCTGGCATGCTGTGATTCATGGGGTCGCAAAGAGTCGGACATGACTGAGCCACTGATGTGTTCTGATCTGATCTGATTAGAGATATTTTAGATTATTAGGAACAGGTAGGTGACAGAGACTTTGCAGTTGTCAAATATCCATTTATTCCATCTCCCATGATTCTCCAGCCCTTTTAGATTTATTCATGTGATAAGTTCTGTGTTGTGGACATTGATAATAAATGTGTTATTCCCAGATGAAGGCATTTAAGACCTAGTATGTGACCCTCCAGCATTCTTTTCCTCTGCTTAGAAGAACTTTGAAATTGTATATTGACATAAAAATCTTATGCATAGAGCCAGGAAATGAACAAAAACAGAACTTTATTGTGTTATGCCTTGAAGATTTCAGAGTTACTACTTTACTGCAGTCAACCACTTAGCTTGTTGACTAATAAGGATTTTTTGTTGTTATTGTTATTATAGATTACATTATTGTGTTTGTAGCAGAGGAAAAGCTATTTTCCCTCCACCTGTCTTAAATTTATTTGGTGGAGCCCTGAGAATTGAAAAAGATCAACGAAAGAGAGAGAGAAATCCCAGATGTTTATTGACATGTGCATCTTCCTGCACACGAGGTTACCCAGTTGTGAGTAACTCTTAGTGGTGGTCAGAACTTTGGGATATAGAACATCTCAACATAAGAATGTTATGTCTTTTTCTTCAACAGAGAGAAATTCTGTTGCCACGGAGAATAAATTTCCCATTATTGCACAACCTTGATTTTTATTTTAAATCTGTTAATCACATTAAGTTAAATTGGTCAGGGGTTTTTAAAAAATGAAAAAACTGAAGTGTCCTATTTTAAAGGACTTATTTATTTACCTATTTTTTGTCCAATTTAATCCAATCATTAGAATTTTTTAAACTATTGATTGAAGGCGTATCTAATTGCATTATGGCACAAGATGATTTACAAGCCACCAGGGAAGCCCCTCGGAGAAGGCAATGGCACCCCACTCCAGTACTCTTGCCTAGAAAATCCCATGGACGAAGGAGCCTGGTAGGCTGCAGTCCATTGGGTCGCTAAGAGTCAGACATGACCGAGCGACTTCACTTTCTCTTTTCACTTTCATGTATTGGAGAAGGAAATGGCAACCCACTCCAGTGTTCTTGCCTGGAGAATCCCAGGGACGGTGGAGCCTGGTGGGCTGCCGTCTATGGGGTCACACAGAGTCGGACACGACTGAAGTGACTTAGCATAGCATAGCATAGCATAGCATAGGGAAGCCCCTGAGTTACATGCAATATTTCCAGGAAAAATTTAACTTAGTTCTTTGGAAGTAAATATAGTTTCATTTGTTTTTTTTCTGAGATTCTTCAGCAAATTGAAAAACCATTCAGTTGCTTGTAACTCATGCAGATTTCTTATGAAAATAAAATATATATCATCATCTAAACAAATTTATTATAAATCTCATCCTTTAATGTGATGTGAAGATAATTTGAAGAGAAAGGATATGTTTATGAGGAGTGATATGAATGATAAGATCAAACTAACGCTGAACTGTGCCTACAGATCCTTTAGAAACTAAAACCCAAGCTAAAACTTTCATGTAGCTCCACTTAGAAAATTATTTTATGAAATTCATTTGTACAATGATCTAATTAAAGATTAATTTCTAATTTTTATGGAATCAAATATTCCCTTTCCTTAGGATGAGACAAAAGAGAAGTTTTCACAGAAAAGTCATCATAATCCTAGGAAAATTGAAGGTGTGTGACTCATAACAGGAATGTTAATTTATTTGTGCTTACTCCAAATAGTTGTATATTGTCTGATTAAATTATTAGTAATATTTATATTCTAGCTTATAGTCAGCTGAACTGTAATCCTTTAATTACTAGTTATATTTTATAGGACACTAATGCCCAGATCCACTTCTTAATTATTGTGCTTTCTTTTGCTGTATAATTTAATAAAATTTGTATAATCATCTTTTAAATACAGCAACAAAGTCCTTCCCTGTAATAACATTTAGCAGCCTGTTAATATTTCATCATGAGGTCACAATCAGGTTCTTCTCTGCATATTGCTGCAAACAATCTTTCCTTTGATAATATTTATACTTATCACATATTGGTATTAATATGAGCCCTTGGCCTGTCACACTAAATAGTATTTCTGGTTTTCTTAAATGATCAATTTCAGAGTAGGCTACTCTCCAAAACTATCATGACTTGGTCTCTTAATTCTTCTGAGTAATCAGTCTTCCAGGAATGAACTCCCTGCATAAAAGTTCAGTGCACCTTTGACTCCATGCACTTATTCTTTTGAAAAAGGTATTAATACTCTGCAGTCACTTGGGCACTATTTGTTCTAAAGAGTCACACAGTGGTTGCACATCTTAATGCAAGGATTATCATGTAATATTTGGTAAAACGAGTAAATAAGTAAACATAAAAAATACATAAATAAGTAAAGGGTGAGTATTTTTTTTTTTTAAATAAGGTTTTGATTTCTATACATAAATGTCTTTTCTGTCCTTGCCCTCTAATGTATCTACTTATTCCTTGAGACTAAAATATTGCCCTTTTTTGATCTTATTCCTTGAACCTTAGTCAAGACTTTTTAACTTCTCTAAACCAATAGGCCAGTGCTGCATACTTGAATTCTCTATTAATTTGCCTGAGGGTGATTGCCATACTTCCAATAGTGCATGCAAAATTTGCATTCTATTGCAGAATAGGTATACTTTTAGAGCAAATTTACCTCCTTTGTTTTGAATGTTGCAAAAATCAGTGAAGTCACAAATAGAATTAGAATTAGCTAAAGCTGTGGGAAATTAAAGATTCAATACACATATATTTAATTTTTAAACATTAAGGTGCACTTTCAAACTGTTGATTGTTTTTACATAGTTGAATTTCCTTAACTGAAAAAAAAATATGGAATGCATTCATAAGTCAGTATTTTAAAATGTGGATTTTAAATTATCACATGAAAACTTTGAAATATTAGAAAAAGATGGCCTAAACTAGTCCAGGAATATTTTCTTCAGCCTTGAAAGCTGCTCAGTTGTGTCCATGGACACAACCCCATGGACTCTACAGTTGATGGAGTTCTCCAGGCCAGGATACCGGAGTGGGTAGCCTTTCCCTTCTCCAGGGGATCTTCCCAACCCAGGGATAGAAGCAAGGTCTCCTGCATTGCAGGTGGATTCTTTACCAGCTGAGCCACAAGGGAAGCCCAAGAATGCTGAGGGTAGCCTATCCCTTTTCCAGGGGATCTTCCCAACCTGGGAATCACACTGGGGTCTCCTGCACTGCAGGTGGATTCTTTACCAACTAAGCTATCAGGGACTGCCTTCTACCCTATGTAGAAGCAGATTCCTAATGTTGATAAATTTGGTTTAGAAGTGTTTTAACAATGATAATATTTTTCATGGCTAAAGAACCTTCAAAACAGTTTGAAGAATTATCATGTACCATAAAATAGAGTTATAGAATGAGGGTCTATTTTGTTTGTTTGTTTGCTTCACTTCATCTTCCTTCTAAAGAAGACACTAACTCCAAATTTTCAAAATCATCAAAGAGTTGAACCTAGTGTAGTGCTGGTAAATGTTTTATAACCGTATTTCTGATATAAATTTTATCAAAATTTACCATTTTCTGTTGTTTTGTATATAATTTTTATGCATGACTAATTCCATGCAAGCAGCTTGATGTCTCTGCAAAGTTGTGGCAAGATACTTCAAATGTGCTCTCATGAAAGAAAAGCATCCTCTGCAGCCCAGCACTAGATTCAACATGAAGCATATTCATTAGACTATTACTGTGATGGCTAAGGGTGTAATTAAAAAATTCTTGTTCATTTTGTCTAGCTGTTTACATTTTCTGAACCCCCATTTCAATGTTTATTTCATGCTCCTCCATACTTATCTCTATTACTTCTAACATACCTTTATTGCATTTATATATAGCATTGTATCCTATTGGGAAATGATGCTGCTATGCAATTGCAAAAAAATTCATGAATGAAAAATGGCATGGCTTTCCAGTAGCATTCAGAAATTTAAATGACTCAATCCACAGTTTAAATATATGTACACACACACACACACACACACACACACACACACACATATATATATCACTAAAGAAGGAAATGGCAACCCACTCCAGTATTTCTTGCCTGGGAAATACCATGGACAGAGGGGCCTGGCAGGCTACAGTCCACAAGGTCACGAAGAGTCAGATACGACTGAGCGACTAAGGCACAGCACAGCATATATATGGCATATATAACTTAGGTTGAGGTATTTTCCCAACCCTGTATTCTTCCAAGAAGAGTGAGTCACCTCATTCCAATGACTTCTTTCTGGACTGTAGTCTTTATAAAGTTTGGCTTTATAAAGTTCTGGCTCATTTGTACTTCTTAAATATGCCGTATATAGTTCTAACTGAGTTTTATTTTTGTGTTTCACTTTTATATTTATTTACTTGTTTGTTTAAATTCAAAATTACCCTCCTTTCAGGGTCCTGAATTTCACTTTTTGTTTCCTTAGCAACAAATGACTGCTGAAAATTCTGCTTTACCTTTTTTGTTGTTGTTATTACTTTTTACTTGGCTTTCTTCCTCATGTCCTTCCAAGTTCAGGAATCAGCAAATATCTTCATGGGAAATCCAGTACCTGGCTCCTTTGTCTGCTTCTCTCTTCAATCCATGAGAGCACTCTGGAAAGCCTGGAGTGTCGCTTTGAATTTCTATGTGACTGTGATTAATCCTGTGGTCTACTCTGGATATTAACAACTGTTTTCTTCATTGCTTGTAAGACAAGAGTCAGCAAACTCTCCAAGAGGAAAAGCAGCATGCCAAATACTGGGCCCAGTTTAATGAGTCATTCTTCTCTGTTGGATTTTCCTTTAAAATACTGTGTGAACATATTGCTAGGATCCACCAAAACGTTCTGCTGAAAGGAAATATTCTTGAAGCTTAAAGTTTATTTACTTCATAAACCCAGCTGTGATTGAAATAAATATTTTAGTAAATTTCCCAATGCCCTCTAAATGTGGATAGGTTCCATAAAATGCTATGGGAAAAAAGGTACTGATGCAAATTCAGACTTTACTAGCAGAAATCAGTGAAGGTTTTATATTAGAGGTCATATTTAATTTAGAAGTTAAAAATCATTCACATAAAGAGTTAATGAAATCAGAAAGAGAATTGAATCTGAAGGAAAGAGTAGCATGTGTAAGTCTGAAGAGGTTTGAGGCAGTGTGACCAGTTGCTCACTACAGCTGGCGAATAGTTTAATTGGGAAATGTTATTATCAAAACAATAAAGATGGGCAGTGAGCTCAGAAGGCAGATCACAGAGAGCTTTGTATATAATGATAAAAATACAGTCCTTTAGCTGTTGTTCTTAATATAATCATAATAGAAATAATAATAGTAGTATCAGTAGTAATTATTATTATTAAGATAATTAAAAGTGTTAAGAACAGCTAAAACAAGTGAATTAATTTTTTTTTAAAGAAAGGTGAAGTTAAATGCCAATGGACAGGGATATTTCAGTTGATTATTTTGTTTTTAGTCTTTTGAAATAAGGCAAGCTGTTTAATGTCTTTGAGATTTTACTCTTCTCAAAGTAAAGAGAGAGAGAGAGAGTTATTTTTTCTTCCCCTTGTCTTCTCACTAGTGTAGTATATAATGTTTTATTATGGACTAGAAGAAATGAAAATATATCTAAGGAACTCCATAAATGCAAGGCATTAGAGAAATATGTTGGACTGACAGCATGATATTTGAGTCCTTTTTATTAGGGGTTTGACTCTCTATAAAAGACAGTGAGTTTATGGTCAATGTTACTATACTAGATTAATTACAGAGGAACTCTATTCAAAATGATATATACTTGAGAATAATGTGCATACAGCAGTCAAAGAAATCACAGGATGTTTACATATTTAGCAAAGTTGAGGTCCAGAATCATTTAAAATGCTGTGTCAGTGCTCAGTTGCAATAATCCCTTATGCACATCGCAGGGAAGGTCATTGAAAAGAGTAGTTCCAATTGCCTTATTAAAATGGCAATGAAACCAGTCAATATTTCCATACAAATGAGACTTTGAAGAAGTGTTTAAACTTTCACAAGAGTATGTACCTACATCAAATAGCCAGTGTTCTGATTTTATTTCACCGATGCTTGGGAATATTTTCACCACAGTTCTTACGTTTCAAAGGACACGACGTTAATTTGTACTTGACTCCAGTTAATTGCGTGGTCACTCTCAAATCTCCCTGTCTCATCTATTTATCTCTAATTCCTGATTGTATTGTTTTCATTTTACCCTTAATATTTTTGTGATTCAGTTGATAATTTCTTGTCAGCTATATATCTTTTTAGGAAAGACATGCTACTTTGTGAAAGATAAATAGCTCTTTATATATATGGAAGAGGGTACTTTTTTCTTTGCTACTACCTCTTTAAAAATTAAGCCCTTGTATTTTTTTCTCTAACGAAGCTCACCTAGTTAATTATTATATTTTAATTTCTATATTTACAAGCAAGATGATCTAGGCAAAATGATTTGTCATGAAATCTTCTGAATGGGCTAAGAATGAATAGATAAATCGAATATATATCTGATTTCAGAATGTTGAAAAATAAATGGAGCAAACAAAAACCAGATTAATAATATATATTGCTAATAATACATTATAAATAATTATATGTATTTTATAAAACTACTATAAAATGTAAATATTATTTCTAAAATCAGTCATTTTCATAATCATGCAATACAAAAATTATAGCAATATATCATTGGCAATAAATCAGCTCCATAATAACAAGGAGAGACAAGTAAGGAGACGGTAAGCTACCAAGAAAATGAGAAAGGATAATGCGAAACAAATATAAGAAAAGGCAAAAAACACCTAATTATCTTCTGAGAACATCTTTAACATGACTAGCAATTTAAAAAGAATATTAAAATGACAGCATGATATTACTTTTAGTCTCAATTTCCTAAACTTAGAGTTCCTTGAAAATGATTAACTCTACTTGGCTTTTCTTACAGTAAACCAGTTATTTGTATGAAGTTAATGGAATTTTAAATTTGCATAATCTACCTGAAATATTTGGTGAAGTATATTTTTCACTTCAAATGCATGAAATATTGATAATTTATGGTACATCTATAGGCTGTAATCTAATTTAGCCATAAATATTATCCTCTGAAAAATGTTTGATTGACAGAGCAATTATTACTGCATAAAGTTTATTAAAAGAGTAGCTAAAACATATTAAGAAAATATGATCATCAATATATAAGAAGACTATGTTCATATCAGTCTGTTCAGCCATCCATCTATCCATCCATCTATTTATGCTCCATTTTTCATTCTGTATTTCAAGGCCCAATTTGCCTGTTAATCCAGGTGTTTCTTGACTTCCTACTTGTGCATTCCAGTCCCCTATAATGAGAAGGACATCTTTTTTGGGTGTTAGTTCTAGAAGGTCTTGTAGGTCTTCATAGAGTCATTCAACTTTGGCTTTAATACAAAAATCAGATTGATTATTTCAATACTGAAATCAGAATGATTATATTCTTTTCAGCCAAAGATAGAGAAGCTCTATACAGTTAGCAAAAACAAACCGGGAGCTGACTGTTGTTCAGATCATGAACTCCTTATTGACAAACTCAGAAATTTGTTGAAGACATTTGTTAAATTGAAGAAAGTAGGGAAAACCACTAGACCATTCAGGTATGACCTAAATAAAATTCCTTATGATTATACAGTGGAAGTAAGAAAGAGATTCAAGGGATTAGATCTGATAGAGTGCCTGAAGAACTATGGACAGAGATTCATGACATTGTACAAGAGGCAGTGATCAAGACCATACCCAAGGGAAAAAAAATGCAAAAAGACAAAATGACTGGCTGAGGAGGCCTTACAAATAGCTGTGAAAAGAAGAGAAGTGAAAAGCAAAGAAGAAAAGGAAAGAAATACTCATTTGAATGCAGAGTTCCAAAGAATAGCAAGGAGAGATAAGAAAGCCTTCCTCAGTGATCAATGCAAAGGAATCAAGAAAAACAATAGAATGGGAAAGACAAGGGAACATTTCATGCAAAGATGGGCACCGTAAAGGACAGAAATTCTACGGACCTAATAGAAGCAGGAGATATTAAGAAGAGGTGGCAAGAATACACAGAAGAACTGTACAAAAAAGATCTTCATGACCCAGGTAATCACGATGGTGTGATCACTCACCTAGAGCCAGACATCCTGTAATGCAAAGTCAAGTGGGCCTTAGAAAGCATCACTACGAACAGCTAGTGGAGGTGAGTTATTTCAAATCCTAAGAAATGATGCTGTGAAAGTGCTGCACTCATGTCAGCAAATTTGGAAAACTCAGCAGTGGCCACAGGACTGAAAAAGGTCAGTTTTCATTCCAAACCCAAAGAAAGGCAATGCCAAACAGTACTCAAACTACAACACAATTGCACTCATCTCACACACTAGTAAAGTAATGCTCAAAATCCTCCAAGTCAGGCTTCAACAATACGTGAACTGTGAACTTCAGGATGTTAACCCTGGATTTAAAAAAGGCAGAGGAACCAGAAATCAAATTTCCAACATCTGCTGGATCATTGAAAAAGCAAGAGAGTTCCAGAAAAATATCTATTTCTGCTTTATTGACTATGCCAAAGCCTTTGACTATGGAGATCACAAGAAACTGTGGAAAATTCTGAAAAAGATGGGAAAACTAGACCACCTGACCTGTTTCTTGAGAAATCTGTATGCAGGCCAGTAAGCAACAGTTAGAACTGGACATGGAACAACAGGCTGGTTCTAAATAGGGAAAGGAGTATGTCAAGGCTGTATATTGTCGCCCTGTTTATTTAACTCGTATGCAGAGTACATCATGAGAAAGATTGGGCTGAATGAAGCATAAGCTGGAATCAAGATTGCCAGGAGAAATATCAACAACTTAGATATGCAGATGACACCACCCTTATGGCAGAAAGCAAAAAACTGAAGAGCCTCTTGATGAAAGTGAAAGAGGAGAGTGAAAAAGTTCGGTTATAACTCAACATTCAGAAAACTAAGATCATAGCATCTGATCCCATCACTTCATGGCACATAGGTGAGGAAACAGTGACAGACTTTATTTTGGGGAGGGGGGCTCCAAAATCACTGCAAATGGTGATTGCTCCCATGAAATTAACAGACACTTACACCTTGGAAGAAAAGTTATGACCAACCTAGATAGCATATTAAAAAGCAAACATTACTTTGCCAACAAAGGTCCATCTAGTCAAGGCTATGGTTTTTCCAGTGGTCGTGTATGGATGTAAGAGTTGGACTATAAAGAAAGATGAGTGCTGAAGAATTGATGATTTTGAACTGTGGTATTGGAGAAGACTCTTGCAAGTCCCTTGGACTGCAAGGAGATCCAACCAGTCCATCCTAAAGGAAATCAGTCCTGAATATTCATTGGAAGGACTGATGCCAAATCTAAAATTCCAATACTTTGACCACCTGATGAAAAAAACTTAGTCATTTTAAGAGACCCTGATGCTGGGAAAGACTGAAGACGGGAGGAGAAGGGGACAACAGAGGATGAGATGGTTGGATGGCATCATCGACTCACTGGACTTGAGTTTGAGTAAATTCTGGGAGTTGATAATGGAAAGGGCATCCAAACTGAACTGAACTGAACTGATTTATCCTCTGTCTGTCATTAAGATAGAAAAATTTTTCCGAGTCACCCCCTGTATCCAAATGATAATATTCTATTCCCTTTATTGCTTTTTTTTTCTAGAAAGCATGTATTTTTATATCTGTTTTTTTTCCATTTAATTGTACTGTGGTAAAAGCACTTAATATGACATCTACCTGGTTAAGTACAATGTTGTCCAGCAAATCTATGGAACTTCCTTCTTTCCATGATTGAACTTCCTGAATGATTAGAACTTTCCCATTTCTCCATCCTCAAAGGCGCCAAATCACCATTCTATTCTCTAATCCTATGAATTTGACTATTTTATATACTGCATACAACTAGAATTGTGCAATGTATGTTCTTTTATGACTGGCTTATTTTGCTTAGCATAATGCATTCAAGGCTCATCCATGTTGTCACATATTCCAGGATTTTATAATTTCGTAAGGCTGACATATATATATATATATATATATATATATATATATTAGATTGTGTTACATGCATGCTGTCATGTCTAACTCTTTGTGAATCCATGGACTGTAGCTTGCCAGACTCCTCTTTTCATGGAATTTTCCAGGCAAGAATACTGAAGGGATCTTCCTAACAGAGGGATTGAACCTGTGTCTCTAGCATCTCCCTGCATTGGCGGACAGATTCTTTAGCCCTTTGCAACCTGGGAAGCATATATACAATACACACACACACACACATATATAATGCTTATGTATATATATATATGTGTGTGTGTATATAAATGTGTGTTTATATACACACAGTATCTTTATCCATTTACCCATTGATAGTAATTTACATTGTTTCCACATTTTGACTATTTTAAATAATACTTAAATGCACATTGGGGTGTTGGTATCTTTTTAAGATCCTGATTTCGACTATTTTTAGATAAATACCAAGAAGAAAGAGGTCTGGATAATATAATAGATATGTTTTTTAAGACTTTGTAGGTGTTCTTAAGCCAAAAGACATAACTTTACCCAAAATATGTTTAAAATTTTAGCAGTAAAAACAAATGTAAAAATCCTTCTCCAAGCTAAAATTTCTAAAAGTGAATTTTCTGGGGAAAAGGAGAAGTATTACAGTTTTAATTTAGAAAGATATTGATGATTTGCCATCCAATGAAGCTTTACTAATTTAAACTTGTACAGTGTACACTTGTATCTACCTCTTCTCACCCACGTTAATGCTATTATCAAATATTTGAACTTTTTTGGTATAATAGGTAAAATTTCTTAAATTTATATGTCTTTATGTATTAGGTTAAGAACTTCATGTTATAAGGCTTTTGAACATATTTTTCTTACATAATGCCTGTTCCTATACTTTGCCACTTTTAAGTTGGCTGCTATTTTTTTTTTTTAATGACTTGTAACAATTGTTGACTCAAGGACCTCTTTCCTGCATGTGTTCTATCTTTGCTCAATCACTAATTTCCCCTTCTTACAGACTTAATGCCACTGTCACCTAATGCACTATTATATTTCTCTTCAAAAATATTTTCCCAACTTCACATTCCATCAGATTTACTTTTCCTTCAGCTACCAAGATTATGGTGACATTTATAACAGGCATTTATAAATTCTGTCTTTTGCTTCCCATCACCCGTTCTGTCCATATGTTATTCTATGCTGTCTCTCATCCCCTCCAGTAGACTGAAATAACTCCTGTCAATCAATCCCACTTTATCATGGCTTCTTTCTATATATCTTATTCCAATTTCAGAGAACCTTATTCTTAGAAAACCATTCCTTCTTCCTAAACATTTTCTTCCTTTGTGTTTAGTGACATCATCCCTTGTTGGTTTGCTTCCTATGCCTAAACCTTTCAATCTTTATTGGATTTTCCTTTGCAAACTAATATTTAAATATTTATTGATTGAGATTCAATTCTTGTTTAATCTATTCTCTTTCTAGCTGATCCTTTCTACTACCATGAGTTTTGTCTCCATCAGTATGTTGATAATACAGATGGTCATGTGTCAGGGTCCTCTGTCTATTGCTGACTTGATATCTCCACTAGGAAGTCTAAAAACCACCTGAAAGTTAGCATTTCTGAAATAAAACTGATTTTGCATCCAAATGTGCCTTAGTCTTCCCTTACTGAGTTAATAGAATTACCATATATTTGCTTGCTTAGACCTCAAAGACAAAAGCTATCCTTAAATATTGTATTTAAAACTATTACTATAACATAGGAATCCTACCAGTATTTTTTCCATAATATGATGTGACTTCAGGCCAAGCATCTACCATTACTGTTGTTCAGTCACTGAGCTTCATCTGACTCTTTGTGACCACATGAACTGTAGCACGCCAGGCTTCTCTGTCCTTCACCCCGAGTTTGGTCAAACTTGTGTCTATTGAGTTGGTGATGCCATCCAACTATCTCATTCCCTATTGCCCACTTCTCTTTCTGCCCTCAATCTTTCCCAGCATCAGGGTCCTTTCCACTGAGTTGGCTCTTCACATCAGGTGGCCGAAATATAGGAGCTTCAGCTTCAACATCAGTCCTTCCCATGAATATTCAGGGTGATTTCCTTTAGGATTGACTGGTTTGATCTTCTTTCTATCCAAGATACTCTCAAGAGTCTTTTTCACCCCCACAGTTCGAAAGCATCAATTCTTCAGTGCTCAGTCTTTATGGTGCAACTCTCACATCTGTACATGACTTCTGGAAAAACCATAGTTTTTGCTATACAGACCATTGTTGGCAAAGTGATGTCTCTGCTTTTTAATATGCCATCTAGGCTGGTCAGAGAAGGCAATGGCACCCCACTCCAGTACTCTTGCCTGGAAAATCCCATGGATGGAGGAGCCTGATAGGCTGCAGTCCATGGGACCGTGAAGAGTCGGACATGACTGAGCGAATTCACTTTCACTTTTCACTTTCGTGCATTGGAGAAGGAAATGGCAACCCACTCCAGTGTTCTTGCCTGGAGAATCCCAGGGACCGGGAAGCCTGGTGGCTGCCATCTATGGAGTTGCACAGAGTCGGACACGACTGAAGCGACTTAGCAGCAGCAGCAGCAGCAGCAGGTTAGTCAGAGCTTTTCTTCCAAGGAGAAACTACCATAGTAAACTAGTATTCCTGTGTCTTAGTCTGCTTGGGCACCTGTAACAGAATGACATATACTGGTTCAATCAAACAACAGAATTTTATTTCTCACAGTTTTGGAGATTGAGAAGTCCAAGTTAATATTAAGTGTCTGGAGAGGAAACTAGGTTTCCTAGTTCGTAGGCAGCTGCCTTCTCTCTGTGACTTCACATGGCCAAGCAATATAGAGATCATCTCTCTCATATCTTTTCTTATAAGGGCATTAATCCCTTTAACATGTAGCCATACTTACAATTTAATTATTCCACTTCCAAATACTATCACACTGGGTATTAGAAATTCAACATATGAATTTTGGAGAGGACATGAATATTCAGTCCAGAGTATCTTGCTTCTATTTTTAAACCTTGTAATAAAGGCTTTTTCATATAACCTTTAAGTGACCTTTGTACAGTTGGTTAAGACTCCACATGCCAATGCACAGGAACACAATGCAGATTTGATCCCTAGGGCAGGAAGGTCACACATGCCATTGGGGCAACTAAGTTGCGAGCTCCAACTACTGAGCCTGTGCACTGAGAACCCAGGCTCTGCAACAAGAAAAGGCACCACAATGAGGCGCCCAAGCACAGCAACTGCAGAGTAGCTCCCACTCACCACAGCTAGAGAAAGCCCGCACATAGCAATGAAGACCCAGCACAGTCAAAAATAAATAAATAAACAATTTTTTAAAAAGTTTAAAATGGCAGATTTTATATATGAAAACAAGAAGGCATAACACAGTGAATGTACATGCATGATTTGGTCACGAACTGTAGCATTCATATCCTGGCCATTTAGAGGATATAAAATTTAGGCGGAAATTTTTTGATATTTCAAAAACTCCATTTTTTTTTTACTCCCAAATTTATAATAGTACCTTTTAACAAAGATTTTTGAGAAATACCTTAATGTGAGTTAAGGTCTTGGAACAGTGTTTGGTAAATGATATAGGCTTAATTAAAATTCTAGGGACTTTTTGAAATATTTTTACTATAGCAAAAATCTCTCCAAATGTTTTATCAGTAATTTCCTGCATTATCCACATCATATATCAATCTCAGTCATATATATTTTCTTTGTGGGCCACCAATAACTTTAGGAATATTCCTACATGATTATATTGCCCATTCAGTTCCTTTTGTCAGAGACATTCTTCCATCAGCTGTTTGCATAGCTCTCTCCTTTCATTCCCTGGAGAAGGGAATGACAACCCGCTCCAGTGTTCTTGCCTGGAGAATCAGTGGACAGAGCAACCTGGTGGGTTATAGTCCATGGGATTGCAAAGAGACACAACTGAGTGACTCACTTTCACTTTTCACTCATTTCATTCAGCTCCGAGCTGAAATGACATTTCCTCAAGTGGTTAAGTCTTAAGAAAGTGAAGTCACTCAGTCTTAATCTCTATGTCTAATAGTAATGAGATACTACTTTTGGACACAGTTTCATGTTTAAAATAAATCGTATTACCATCTACTATTAATGCTTATTAATTTGGTGATTATTTTTTGCCCACATCCTCTAAAAGCCTAAATCCCAAAGACAGCAGGACTATGTCTACCATCTATAATATGTAATAATTTCTCTGCACTAGATCAGTGCATGTCATATTTTAGAACCACCATGGATATTTATTAAAATAATTGATATGAGTGAATAGCTTTTAAATATTAATAGATGAATAAATCTAATCCACTAATATCATGAAATGAGCCTTTATGAAGACCTTGGCTAATTCTCTGAGATCATATTCTTTTAAGATTCAACTACGTTTCACTGTTCCCCTTTTCCAACTAATTAAAACAATTATTGTTGTTTAGTTACTAAGTTGAGTCCGACTCTTGCAACCCTGTGGATTGTAGCTGGTCAGGCTCTTCTGTCCATGGGATTTTCAGGCAAGAATACTAGAGTGAGTTGTCATTTCCTTCTCCAGGGGATCTTCCTGACCCAGGGGTCAAAAGTGAGTCCCCTTCACTGGTACGCAGATTCTTAACACTGAGCCACAAGGGAAGCTCTCATGCTCACTTCCAAAGATGATTTCTTGAGTATATGAGAGATTTTATCTCTTTTGGGAAAATCCATGTTAGCAATATAGCTATAAAATTATACTGTATTAACTTTGGAAAGGTGATGTTGATAAAATAATTAATTTGCACATCCATTTTCTTGAACAAGAATGTTTAAAAATAATGGAAATAGTTTTTAGATGCATTTGTTTTTCAATTAATAATTTTTGTTTACCAAAAAGAACACCAGCTATTTATAAAGAGAGAAAATAAAAATTTCAAGGAAAATAACACTACATTGTTGTAAATTATTATTTTTTTATGGTATAAAAAGTCAAGTTTTATGCTAAGAGACAATATGCTCTTTATAGAAATTTAAATTTTATACTTTCCAAAAGATACAGAAATATCAGCTTTTCATTCAACAGGAATAGAAGTCTAAATGTCTCTACTGGTTATATTTATTCAGCAACTATGTCCTTTTCTGTTGTTCTCTATGTAGTTTAACTTGCTTTACTAAGAAAAATGAAAAAAAAAAAAATGAGTTATTTCCAAAAAATAATATATTCATTAGTATTTGGGTTTGAAAACTGAAATATGTTAATATAATCTGGTAATGTTCTTAAAAGTCAAATTACTTAATATTTCCAGTATTAAAAATGAAAAAGAATTACTGGTTGCAAGAAAAAATATATTGAAGTTATTGTTTAGTAACTTGAATTACTGAAATAAAGGGATGAGTTTCAAAATGGCACACTATGCTCTTGTGTTCATTAGCTATAAATATTCTGTAAAATTATTTTCTCTGCATTTTAGGAATTTAGAAATCAATAAAAGAAGTGTATTGGGGTTCTTTGTTGGCAGTACTACTTAAAGTTATGTTAATACATTACTATCAAATCATATAGAACAAAGGATTTATTTTTATATTTTTACTATGTTTTTAGAGCTTGATTCACACTTTGAAAAATTATGTAATATTTTTTAAAGAGAGATGATTGTCCAAAATATCCACATTAATGCACTATGCCTATTTATAAAATAGGAAACTAAGTAGACCCTACTGTTTTTCTCAAGTGCTTAGTTGGAAAGGAAATAAATGGCAAAAAGCACTAATTCTCTGCAAAATTACTCATACTAAGCATGGGAATTGCACAACAATGTTGTTAGTTAATACATTATTATACCAGTGTAAAGATAAGGAAACTGGGTACTTGGCTATCTAATTTACCAAGATGACACAGCTTCAGTTTAAATAGGATTGGAATCTGAAGACAGTCATCAGTGTATATTTCATGTAAGGATATGATATAGAATATGTTTTCATATATTTATTGTATTTCTCTAAAATTGTACACATACATATTAATTTTCTGGGATATATATATATGTATGTGTGTGTGTATGTGTGTGTATGTTTATCTATGGGTATACATGAACACATAGACAACGTTGAAATTGTGGGTGTATATTTAAAAATAAAAACAAAAATATTGCATATTTTACAAAGTTTACAATTATTATTTGGTAATTACTCTGTAACAAAAGATAGAATATTATTGTTATAAGCTTCAAATTTAACCCTCAAATGAACTATAATTTAAGTCAGTTATTCAACAATCTGGAGAAGGAAATAGGAAATGGCAACCCACTCCAGAATTCTTGCCTGGAAAATCCCATGGACAGAGGAGCCTGACGGGCTACAGTTCATGGGCTCACAAAGAGTTGGATACAACTGAGTGACTGAGCATTCTGAATTTAATGATTTGCTTTCCAAATACTTTTCTAATTGCCCATGATCATGCTGTCTACCCTGGAATAATGGCTTTTCAAATTACTGCATCAATCAGAAGTTAGTTGGCTCAAATTATTTGGTCAGATATTATAACTGTTGTTTGTATTTATCCTTCTTCCTTTCTTTAAACTAAAGCGATTGTTCAGCAAATCTATACTGAGAGATGTAGAACTGAATTTTTTCTTTATATATATTGTTATTTAGTCACTCAGTCTGTCTGACTCTTTTGCAATCTCATGGACTGTAGTCTGCCAGGTTCTTCTGTTCATGAGATTTCCTATGTCAGAATACTGAAATGAGTTGCTATTTCCTTCTCCAGGGGATCTTCCCCACCCAGGGATCAAACCTGCATCTCTCCTGTGGCTGCTGCATTAACGGACTGATTCTTTACCACTGAACCACCTGGAAAGTATATATATTGTTCATTAAAATAATAAATAAAATATATTTAATAATAATATATTATATACAATAAATTTATTACATATATTATTAAATTATATAATTTAGCAATAATTATTAGTGAAAGCAATTAGAATATATCATATTTTTTATTCCTTAAATAACTTCACAGCCACATGTTTCTTTCTTTTAATTTTTCTATTTATGTATTTATATTTGTTAATATTTCCTCTAAGTACCTCCCTCCTTTTTTCTCTCCCTCCCTCCCTTCCTTTCTTCCTCCCTATCTGTTTTTTTTTTTAATTGCTGATTTTACATGCTTTGTACCTTCAGTTATAGTTCTTTGTTACAATTTGTTTTTAATTAAAAGAAAGTATTCTTTGAGTAGTATTTTAGGTTTTGAAAGCACTGAAGCTTAGGGCTTAGTAATTTACAAGAAGAGAAGATACTGGAAGTTACTTGGCACACATAAAGAGAATTAAAAACAAAATTCTGTGATCTCAGATGTAATTTAACTGAGTTTTTAAAAAATTAATAGCGATCATAATATTTTAAAAATGTACATTATAAAATCTTACTTTTAAAGTTTGATGATTTAGAATATCCTTACAAATAATATTAGGTAAAGTAGCTCAGTTGGTAAAGACTCTGCCTGTAATGCAGGAGACCTGGATTTGAATCCTGAGTTGAAAAGATCCCCTGGATAAAGAAATAACAACCCACTCCAGTATTCTTGCCTGGACAATCCCATGGACAGAGGAGCTGGGCAGGCTATAATCCATGGGGTGGCAAGAGTCGAGCACAATTTAGTGACTAAACCACCGCCCCCAAACATATGACTATAAATTTAAATGTACAGATTATACACAATTATACAAAATGTTCTTGCTTTCTTTCATTCTTGATGCTAACAAAGAGTTAATTGTTATAGGGGTGACAATGAATTTAAATTTATCTTTCAATATGCAGTATGAAATTACTGTTACAATATGAAAGAAATTTATAAGTTTTGATGGATTTACTTTAAACTGTGGGTTTCCCTTGTGGCTTAGCTGGTAAAGAATCCACCTGCAATGTGGGAGTCCTGGGTTCCATCCCTGGGTTGGGGAGATTCCCTGGAGAAGGGAAAGGCTACCCACTCCAGTATTCTGGCCTAGAGAATTCCATGGACTGTATAGTTCATGGGTCACAAAGAGTCGGACACGACAGAGCGACTTTCACACACATTTTAACAGCATTCTAATTCTAAATATATATAAATATATATATTTATTTATTTATTACTAAAGGGTAATTGCTTTACAACATTGGGCTGATTTCTGCCTTACATCAGTATGAATCAGCCATGGGTATATATTTGTTCCTTCTTTTTGAAGCTTCCTCCCATCTCCCATCCCATCCCTCCCGCCAGGTTGTCACAGAGCACTGAGTAGAACTCCCTGTGTCACATAGCAAATTCCCACTGGCTCTCTATTTTACATATGGTAATAATGTATATGTTTCTATGCTACTCTCTCAATTCATCCCACCCTTTTCTTCCCCCACTGTGTCCACAAGTTTGTTCCCTATGTCTACATTTTCACTGATACTTAATGCTTCTCTCTTTGTTAATATCATTTGTATGATTTAATCCCACAACACTGATACATTGTTACATAGTGTGTGTAATATCTAGGAACTCAAGCAAAATTATAAGCAATCAGGTCACTATTATATATTGCATTGATGTCAAACAAGATAAAAATAATTACTATCATTCTAAGGATTTAGATTTTGGCATATAGATTAAAATTAAGGGTATATGAGAGTATTTTTAAAATGTTACAGATCAGATCAGATCAGATCAGTCGCTCAGTCGTGTCCGACTCTTTGCGACCCCATGAACTGTAGCACGCCAGACATCATTAAATACGTTTATTAACAGTATGTTTTGTTTCTTTCAAATTTGAACTTGATGGTAGAAAGGTTACCAACATAAATTAATTTTTTGGAACTCAAAGAAATTAGATCCTAGTAAGAAATCACAAAATTTATCTATACAAAATAACATTAAAATTATGCATGCATTCACACACATGTCACGTGTTTTATCAACCATCTTGATGGATCTTCCATGTTGAAATCATAGTATATTTCATGATCATGCTATAGCAATCTTCTTCCATTATTACTCTCCATTTCAGATGCTATGAGTTCATAACTTACCTATGAAGCAAAAGTCTCATTACTTGCCCCTATGACAACCAGAGACTCTTGGTTTGGAGAGGCTGCTACATTTAAAGGCTTCCCTGAGAAGACAATGGCAACCCACTCCAGTACTCTTGCCTGGAAAATCCCATGGATGGAGGAGCCTGGTAGGCTGCAGTCCATGGGGTCGCTGAGGGTCAGACAGGACTGAGCGACTTCACTTTCATTTTTCCCTTTCATGCATTGGAGAAGGAAATAGCAACCCAGTCCAGTGTTCTTGCCTGGAGAATCCCAGGGACGGGGGAACCTGGTGGGCTGCCATCTATGAGGTCACACAAAGTCGGACATGACTGAAGTGAGTTAGCAGCAGCTTAGCAGCTGATAGCTCAGTTGGTAAAAAGAAAAGCAGTGGTTGCTTGCTATGCCTGGAACAGGCTGCCTTTCTGGCGCCCTGCTTCCTGATTGTCCTGATGAGGGGTTATTAATACTTCCAGGACCTACCTTACTCCTGATTCTAATACTTTGTGAAATTAGACACTCTGTGTCATACACGTATAATTCTAATTTTAAAGAATTGTTTTCAACTCTTTTCTTAAATATTATAGATATAGAAACACAACTGTGTCATTTGGGCAAAATGATATAACTACAGTGTTGACCTAGAAATAACTAAAACTTCATTGTTTTGTTAATACAGAATTTTAAATGAACAAAATAATTTAAAAATAAAAACAACAACTATTTCAAAACGCAGTTTTCTAGATTGTTTTTAATCAGAATTTTGAAGGGCTTTGGTTACAATGAATGCTTATGTCCATTATGACTTGCACCAGGATTTAATTATACCTGAGGTTACCTGTCATATCCTGAGCTTTCTCAGAGGAGGAAATTAGCAAGATTTCTTCTAACTCACATTTCTGAAGAGAAAAGTGCCCATAATAATTGTATTTTCCTAAATAATCATTAGGGAAAAATCCTAACAATATTTTGAAGGAATTGTAAGCACAACCATCCAGTATTATTGTTACTATCAGTGTTTGATTAATTATTACACTGGAATTTCCATTGGTCTTGTGAAAAATATACCTTATTAAATATAGAAAACTTTAGAAATAGAAAGAATGCCATCATTCTTTCTCATCAAAATATCAACAGTTTACTTTGTTATATTGGTTATTGTACTGTGTTCTGTAAGGTTTTTATAGGCTTAATTTTATTTAGGTATAGTATATGAGTTTAATTTATTACATATTCCAAGAAGTTTTCATTTAAAAATTATTCATGGAACAAAGAAACTAAAGCAGTCCGTCCTTTTAAGAGTCACTTGTACTAAGTTGCTGATTCACCATTATATCACTTTTTATAAATGCATAAATTTTAGAATAATCCACTACAAATTTTCCTTTGAAAATCATTTAATTGTCAGAAATGATTTACTATTAAGAAGGTGCTATAAATTAACATTGCTTGATTCATGAAACATAGGAATGATCTTAGATGTTGCTTAAGGTAGCAGTATAATTTCCAGACTCCCTCAAGATAACCAGAGAAAAAAGCATGGCAACCCACTCCAATATTCTTGCCTGGAGAATCCCATGGACAGAGGACCCTGGCGGGCTACAGTCCATGGGGTCACAAAGACTTCCCTGAAGTGTCACAAAGACATAACTGAAGTGACTTAGCATGCACATACATCTCTCCATTTATGTGATTGAGAAAGGATTGCTGAAATTGGTCTAGTATGTTAGCCTACCTATTTTTGCACGTTTAAATGCTAGAATAATTTCACCACAATGTTACATTTTCTTCCCAGAAAAGGAAAATCATTGTATTTTAAACCTCAAGTGACATTCATACTATAAAAATGGTTACTTGACTTTGAAAGTAAGGGCTTAATGAAGGGGTAAATTCTGTTTTTGAGCCTGGAAACCACATTCAATATTAGGCAGCAGGCATCTGTGAAACAAAATTTACTTTTATGTAATTTTACAAATGTACTATGCAGAAAAAATAAAATTAGTTTGCCAGAGCTGTGCAATCTACCTTCAGCCACTAATGTATATTCAGTGTTGGACCAACAACTGCTCTCTTGACCCTTTTGTACAACTACCCTTCTATCAAGAATCCTTCCCACCACCTCATCTGCCCCTGCTGTGTGCCTTCAGCACCACCCACTTCTCAGAAGTTCATGTGTGTGATGTGCCAGCCTGTTATCTCAGCAGGCAGGGAGCCCTCATTCTCTCGGCAGGTGGTGGTTGAGTGAGGAGGTGTATATGTCCTTTTCTTTGATAGTCAGCTGTTGTTCTACCAAGGTTTGGGGTGGGTGTGTTTTTCATTTCAGACTTAAATCATCATTTTAAAGTGTATCTAGCTTTCTCTAATATTAAAATGTATGAGTAAAAAATGAATCAAAATGAAATTGTTACAGAATCAAGAATGGGAAATGGAAGTTTAATCATGTGGTATTTGTCATCGTTTAATTTCTTAGCTCTGCTGCTAACTGGGTATTTGTGATCTCAGCAGTCACAAAGATTGCACAGTTTGTTTTTTTTTTAATTCTGCTGAATAAATATCTCTAGATAATCAGCATATGATCCTGAAATACTATTTCTGTTAGACTGTAAGTTGTTAGCACTTTGACACAAGAGGTACTTGATATTTCAGTCAATGACCAGTTCATTGCAAACTACATTTTCCATCCTCTCATCCTCTTGTGAACTGTTTTGTAGCTCAGACAGGCAATTATTGATCTCAATAATTTCACTGGACAGTTAACCATTGAGCAGCAATCAGAAGCAAGGGTATGTTTCCCCTAAAACACTCAAATACTGCCCATGGAGAAATGAGTCTTATGTCAGTTCCATCTTTGGTGGAACAAGTGCTCTTTTGTGAGCTGAACTCTTTTAATGAGATTATTTGCAAGCATAATGGAGAGTATGGAAATGTGCCAATTGAAGAGTCAATGGGAAAGGAATAATGAGTAACTGGGAGAGAGAAACAGGTAAGCCAAGCAAATCAGGCACATTGAAGGCCTGTAACATCAAGTGAGTGAATTATAACTGTAAGAGGATGTCTAATGGCAATTATTGATGTGTTTTATACTCAAGAGTGTGAAAGTCACTTTATGCATTCTATTTTTGATAATTAAGAGTAATTTATAGGTTGTCACCTTTCCTATTGCAAATGGCATGCCTCCAGATGCTTTCTGTAGCATCACACTTTTGAGGGAAGTGGCAACAGAACAAGATCTCAGTTGTTCCTAAGACATGGAAATTCCTAAGACATTGCTATCAAATATATAGTTTGTAAAATAACTTTGTTGCATTTTTTCCAAATTAGAAAATTTCCTTTTAGCATAGATACTGAAGGTACGTTTAAACAGAGTTAAAAGTGGTGCAGGAATGAGTTGCACAGCTATTGAGATACAGGAGACAGCAAGTACAGAAGTCTAGAGTGAGAGAACGGTTGGCAAGTTGGAAGAACATCAAGGAGACCAGTTTCATTATAAGTCTTAATAATCTGCATGCATGCATGCTAAGCCACTTCAGTTGTGTCTGACTCTTTGTGAGCTCATGGACTGTAGCCCACCAGGTTCCTCTGTCCTTGGGATTCTTCAGGCAAGAATAATGGAGTGGGTTGCCATGCCCTCCTCCAGGAGATTTTTCCTGACCCGGGGATTGAAAACATTTCATCCCTCTTTAAAAGTACTTGAGGGATTCCCTGGTGGACCAGTGGTTAAGAATTTGCCTTGCAATGCAAGGATCTCTGGTGTGATTCCCTGGTCCAGGAAGACCTCACATAATGCAGAGCAACTAAGCTTGTGCGCCACAACTACTGAGCCCATGGGCCCTAAAGCATGTGTTGCACATTAAGAGAAGTCACCACACGGAGAAGCCTGAGCACTGCAACTAGAGAAAGCCTGAGTGCAGCAATGATGACCCTGCACAGCCAGAATAAATAAAAGAAACAAACAAATAAAATATTTGAAATCTAAATGTAGTAGTTTTAATTCAAGTTGATAAAGCATTTTATTAAGTCTGGTGGACTAATTTGTCATATGCAGGTATAAGAAGTATGTTCATTTCATGTTTTCAATCTGTCTGAAACAACATTTTCATAAGTTCTTTATGCTTGTTATATATTATTTTTCTGGACAGCCAATATGAGATGTCATCATCCACCTTCATGTTCCTATTTATTCCCCTTCCCATTGCCTCATGGTAAATGTGGGAGGACTTCTTACTTGTGGAAAAGGCTAGTGTAGGTGGTCAGTGGCTGCTCTACAGTTGCACAGAATCATTTCATTGAAGACAATGATATAAGCATTTAGGTATAGTTAAATGTAATATCTAAAATGCTTCAGTTTTCTTTTTATTCATATTTTCAGATAAGTTGTTTAAAGTTATTAGTTTTGTGAGCACTCTCATAGATGTTAGACATATTATCTATAAACTGAGGCAAAGTATCCATTTATTTATATGGAACATCTAGAAGACTACTGTTCACATGTATACTCACACTCTCATGTTAGAAGAAGGTAAATCAGTAAACTACATTTTTCAGATTTTAAATAATAATTGCCGAGGTCCAGCCCCGGTGGATCAATTTGAAGAGGGGATGGCCGCAGCAAGGATCAGGAAACAATTGCTTAATTAAATGTTAATTAAGGATATAAAAAGTAATAGAATAAGGATAGCTCAGTGAGAAAATTTAGTGGAGAAAAGAGGCTGAATAATTCAGCCAGAAGGTGAGAGAAAGAACGACATGGGGAGACCAAGCTTCGGTGAATGAGGCCCACACTTTATTTTCCAAAGTAGTTTTTATACCTTAAGTTTTGTATACAGGATGATGGGGGAAGGGGTAGAGTCAGCAGTAAGCCAGGCTTTCTACCTGCAAACTTATCATATGCAAAAGTTTAGGTGATTTACATCATCTTCTGGCCCGGAGGCCTGTTAACATTTTAAGACCCTTTTTTCAGAAAATTTATTTTTCTCTAAAGGTGATTAGTAAGGCACCACCCTCCAAAAGCATTAGATAAAGTTGCATTCCTACAGGGCAAAGGTGTGGTGGGCTATAACAAGAAAAAGAATTAACTCAAGGGTCCAAGGTTACAAACATTAAAGCTACTACTTACATTTCTATACACCAATTATATCAATCAATACACTGCCAGGGACACAGTAGGTAAGGGATATGTAAACTTAGCAGCAAACATTGGCCCAACAAGTGAATAACCCTTCACCAATACAATTTCTAATCAATCTTTTAACTGCTCAAAGGAATCTATATTTAGACAGTTTAGAACATATGCCTCTCACAGTTGGGAGGCTCTGAGCAATCACATGTGGCTGTAAAAACCTATTCAGGCAGGCTAGAGGACTTCCAAAGGAGTTTGTAGGTTGAAACACTGTCACACCCAGGAATTATTAATTGGAGCTGTAAGTTAACTCATTTTTCAGAGACAGGTAGTGGGGAACAGCCCCCCATAAAGTCAGAGGTGTAGGTGAGAGCACAAAGCAGTAAAGTAGGCAGACTCTGGTTTTGGGGGTAGATGCTTGAGAATTTCCAGGGGGACTCCTGAGGCTAAATTACACCTTTGTGTATGCCAAGCCTCCTTCCTCATGACCTTTGTCATGGGCGGAGTTCCTCACACTGGCTCCCGGCAAATAATAATAAAATTTATAATGATAATTAAATGAGATTTTTACATAAAATATTTTAATTCCTTTCTTGGTACTTGTTAAGTATTAAAAAATGATGTTTTATATCATTATAATTATTCATCAAAAACTTGTTAGTGAATATGTGAATGGTTTGAAAACTTATTTTTGATAATCGAATTTATTTCTACTACTTTTATGATTTTTATTTTCAAAAAGCAAAGTTAGTTACCCAACTTTAATCTGATAGACACCCTTATGTGGACAGTTTTTCAAAAAAGACTCTTTTTCATCACAAAGAGAAGAGCTAGGAGTTTCAGATTCTCATAGAGTAAATTGGGTAATTAAAAAAAAAAATGTATCTATTCCAAAATGTTTAATCATGAGACATTTATCCTTTGAGCCTGAACCAAAATTCAGGGCAAACTGTCCCAAATATTTATTTTCTTAAATGACTTGCTAAATATTTTTTTTTCAGTTGGTTTTTGTTCAAACTATTTAAAACTGAACAAATAAATCATAAAAAGTATTAAAAAATAAACTCTAGTCACTGCAGCAACATCTTTACACACACACACTGACAGACACAGATTTGAAATGTAGATATTGTACTATGATAGCTTTATAGACATGCAATACCGATGCTAAGAAGCGATAAAACCTGTTCTTCCTCCCTCATACATTATGCATCTTTAAAAAAAGAAATGGAAAACTGAGTATTTAGTCAAGCGATTTTATCAATAGCCTTAGCCTGAGTAGATGACTCAGGATCTAAATTCTTCTTTTCAATAACAGATGGCCAGTTATAGTCTGAGAGAAACAGTTAAATTCCCTAAGCAGTGCTCCTGGCTTAGCCAATGTATAAACTGTCTTAATTTCTTCAGAATAAAAATGTACCCAGTGCAATTTGCAAGTCTACAGATGAAGTGGATTTGCCAAGAGTGCCATATTTTCCTGATGGATCCAGAGCAAAAAAATCAGAGGTATCTGTGGGGATGTTGCATATATAGTCCTAGTCCTTTAAACTTAAATTATCAGCCAGGAGTTTTGTGACTTTTATTTGGTGAGTCAGTTAACAACAACAAAAAAAATTGGTCAGATTTGGCAACTTTATGAGAACTTTCCTATGGATTTCTACATGAAAGCAAGGGAATAAAATTATTTGAATTGCTTTATAATGTTGTGACTTTTCCCAAATCAATATTATTTAAAAGTAAGTGCACTTCTCCCTGGAGTCTTCATGAATCAATTATGGGCATGAAGGAGTTCAAATGAGAGCCAAGCATAAATATACAAACCAAAGTAAAGGTAAAGAAAAATTACCTGGGTCATAAATAAAGGTCAAGATTTAAGTTTTGGAATGTTAAAATCTTAAGAACAACTGTTGGAACATTTGAAAGCCATCTTGCCTTTAAATATAATATTTAGTCTAGACATAACTCATGATACATTTTAGAAATGTCTTTAAAATGGATAAATTTTATTTATATTTTTTTTCTATTCAATAACTTTTGTTCTAAGATTTAAGTTATAAATACCAGAAAGTATGACAGTATAGTTCATTTCATTCTATATAACAATTTCAAGTAGTTAGATTGAAAAGGCGAGAAGAGTTGATTTATGAAATGAAATACCTGTGAGAACAGGTGAAATGGTTGCATATGTACAATGTGGCTATGAGTATTTTATGATACATTTTGAAAAACAAGCTCTCAATATTTTTATTTAGTTTGTATTCTAAGCAAATACTACAGAAAAACAATGTACATTTCTATTAAAATTCTACTTACATTTTTTCTTAAAGACCTGATAATTTCAATTACTTTTTATGTTTCAATTACTTTTTATGATCTCCTTTAGAATGGACTGGTTGGATCTCCTTTCAGGCCATGGGACTCTCAAGAGTCTTCTCCAACACCACAATTCAAAAGCATCAATTCTTCGGCACTCAGCTTTCTTTACAGTCCAACTCTCACATCCATACATGACCACTGGAAAAACCATAGCCTTGACTAGACGGACCTTTGTTGGCAAAGTAATGTCTCTGCTTTTTAATATACAATCTAGGTTGGTCATATCTTTTAAAAAAATTATGGATGCTTTGTTTTGAAGATTAATTCTCTTGAAATTTATCTTTGGAAGTATATACTGCATTTGTTCATAAGAAAAGACTGCTGTTCTTACCTAAGTATTGAGTTCATCAAACTATACATTTTTATGTAACGAGGAACTAAAATGGTTATTTTCTGAGGACCGATTTCAATTTATCTTATTTTCTTTATATGCTTTATCTCATGATACCAAAGAATATGGTCTTGGGCAATATATGAAGATTTCTGATAATCTCACAATAGAATCTGTAGGGCCATTATTTTTCCTCAGTGAAAATTTCAACCTTTTTCTCAACAGAGTTTCTGGAAATGCAGTCACCTTCTGTGATTCAAGCAATACGTGCTTCAACAATAAACAAGTGCTATGGTTCTATGTTTAGCCATCAATCAAAAAAAACCTGAAGACTAGGAATTTAATAATAATAATTCAATACACAGGTATTAAATAAATAAGTGAAATTTAATAATAAATAAATGACATATGCATAATAAACACAAACACATATTATGTGCCTATGTATAAAATCAGCTGGTTAGCCAGCTTGCAGATGGCATGGTGTAGCATATTTTAGACTCCATAGTTGCTTGAGGCAATCCTCATAATAAATCTCTCCTTATACATCTCTGTATATCCTAATCATCCTGTTAGTCTGAAAAGCATTGACTAATAAAGATATTGGTACTGAGAAGTGGCTTCCCTGGTGGCTCAGATAGTAAAGCATCTGTCTACAACGTAGAAGACCTGAGTTCAATCCCTGGGTTGGGAAGATCCCCTGGAAATGAGAATGGCAACCCACTCCAGTATTTTTGCCTAGAGAATCCCATAGACATAGGAGCCTGGTGGCTCCATGGGATCACAAAGAGTTGGACACTACTGGGTAACTAACATTTCACTCTCACTGACAAGTGGAAGTTGTGCTGAAATAAATACCCAAAACTGTGGAAGTGGTTTTAAAACTAGATAATGAGTAAATGCTGGGAGAGTTTTGAAACGCATGCTAGAAAAAGTCTATGTTGACATGAATGGACCATTAAAAGAAGATCTCATGAGTGATCAGAAGGAAAGCTGTAGAGAAAACTTTAGTTTTAGAGAATACTTAAATGGTTGTGAATAGGATGTTGGTAGAAATATGAACTGTATAGACCATTCTTATGAGATCTCAGACAGAAATGAAGAAGTTGTTTATGAAAATTGGACGAGAGGTGATTCTTTACTCTAAAGTGTCTAAGAGCTTGACCAAATTGTGTTCATGACCTAGAGTTTTATGGTAGGTAGAACTTGTGAGAGATGAAATTGGTTATTTGGCTGAGGAAATACCACAGCAAAATGTGGAAGGAGCAGCTGGTTTCTCCTGAATACTTTCAGCAATTTGAGAAGAGAAATGACTTTAAGATTAAATTATTAACCACAAAGGAAACAGAACTTAAAATTTTGGGAAATTCTTGTCCTAACTATACTGAAAAGAATTTAAAAAAAAATTGTCTGGGATAAGAATGTTTTAAAAAATGTAGATATATGTATGTGTGTAACTGATTCACTTTGCTGTACACTTTAACAAAACATTGTAAATCAACTATACTCCAATAAAAGCAATGCAAAAATATATAAAAATAAATATTTCTAAACCAAAAAAATAGAAGCTTGTTTGGGAGTGAACATGAAGGTGTGGCCAAACTTGATAAGACTCTGGATTGGCCATCTTCACAGTAGCTAGAAGAGTTACCTCAAAAGAATCGGCAAGACTGTTCAGTGGTGTAAACAGAAGCCTGGACCTATTGTCCAAAATAATGGAGAAGTGAACCCCCAAAGCATTTCAGAAATCACTGGCTGCCCTTCCTGTCACAAGCCTGGAGTGCATACATTTATGGGCACAAAGATTTTGAAGGAGGGGTTTGCCTCTGTTTAATGCTTGCTCACATTGTGGACTCAATTCCCTAAATTCCAGCACCACACTCCTTGGCCAATGCACTCACAAATTCAGTGAGTCCTGGGGTGTCTTGTGCCATATTAAGCAAAAGGTGTGTGTGACCTGGCTACCTCCACCTAGATTTCAAAGGTTGGAGCCACCTGGTGTCACTAACACACAACTGAGGCAGAGATCTGCTGCAGGTGTGGCACCACCACTACTACTAGAATAATACTAGTGGAGGCTTGGGAATTGGGCCATCCCTCAACCCCACACTAGTAGAGAGACAAGGTTGTGATTCTATTCTGGATAGCTGTAGAAATTCCACCCTAACCTGTGAGAGTTGAGGAGTGGACTGCACTCGGCAAAACTGTGGGGATGAGGATGTCCAACTCCTGCCCGCTGTATCCAGAAGGCAGGGCATTGAGCCAAGGAGGATTGCCCTCAAGTTTTGGGGTTTAGTGTGGTTTGCCCATTAGAGTTTAGACTTCCCTTAGACTTTTTACTCTTTCTTTCTTTCTTTATTTTATTTTTTGCAATAAGGATGTATATCCTCTTCCTGGCCCATCATTGTGTTTAGGAAAGACACATCATATTCAATTTCACAGGTTTGCAGAGGGAGAGCAGTTTGCCTTAAGATGAGTCATATCTTGAGTCTCACCCATATCTGATCTAGATGATATTTGGATGAGGCTTGGACCAGTTAAGGCTTTGGGGACAATTTACATACAATGAATATACTTGGCATGCAAAAAGAACTTGAGTCTTGGGGGATAGGGGTGAACTACTATGGTCTGGACGTTTGTATTTCCTCAGTTTTAATCCCCAAGGTAATAGCAATAAGAGGTGGGTACTCTGGGAGATAAATAGGTCGTTAAGGGGACCCTCATGATTGAGATTCGGAGAAGGCAATGGCATCCCACTCCAGTACTCTTGCCTGGAAAATCCCATGGATGGAGGAGCCTGGTAGGCTGCAGTCCCTGGGGTCGCTAAGAGTCGGACACAACTGAACGACTTCACTTGCACTTTTACCTTTCATGCATTGGAGAAGGAAATGGCAACCCACTCCAGTGTTCTTGCCTGCAGAATCCCAGGGACAGGGGAACCTGATGGGCTGCTGTCTATGGGGTCGCACAGAGTCAGACACGATTGAAGCGACTTAGCAACAGCAGCAGCAGCATGATTGAGATTAGTGCCCATTAAAAGAGGCCCCATGGAGATCCCTAGCCCTTTCTGTCTAGTAAGAATACAATAAGAAGTCTGCAACTTGAATGACCATGTCGTTGACCATGTCGACACATTGATTTTAGACTTCCAGATGTCAAAACTATGAGAAATAAATTTGTGTCATTTATAAGCCACTTAGGTTTGTGGTATTTTGTAATAGCAGCCCTGACTAAGAAATCAATGGAATACATGTTTTTCTTAATACAGTCTTCCATATCTACATATGCCAAACCCAGATACAGATGAACTGATATATGTTATTTCATATCAGGGACATGAACATACATGAATTTTAGTGTCCATGGGGGGCCCAGGAACCAATTATCCACTGCAGATACTAAGGGACAATTATCCAATAAAGTTTACCTTTAATAAAGGGCCAAAATATCTCAACTTACTTTTAGGATATTTCTCTAAAAAGTCATAACCAAGGTCATCTAGATTTTCTCCAGTATTATCCATAAAAGTAACTTGCTGAGATTTTTATTAGGAGTTCATTATGTCTATAGATCAAGTTAGGAACAACTGATTGTGGAACTATATTGAGCCTTCCTATCCACAGGCATAAAATATGTCTCCATTTATTTAATTCTTCTTTGATCTAGTTCAAGTTTCATACTTTATACAGCATCTTATAAGAAAGTGTTGAGTGTTATCAGTTTTATTTTATATCATGCAGTGGCCAATTAAAAACATAATACCAGTGTATTATTTGATGTTTTATTGTTCCTTCTCTCCATTTTCCTTCACTCATGTCAACATTGTTTTGCCAAACAATATACTGGCGCATATACATTTTTCTCAGGCTCTACTTTCTGGAGAACCCATGCTCAGACAATGGATAACAAATATGGCCTTATGAAGGCTCCCCTGGTACACAGTTCACTTCAGCTCAGTCACTCAGTCATGTCTGACTCTTGGAGACACCATGTACTGCAGCACACCAGGCCTCCCTGTCCATCACCAACTCCAGAGTTTACCCAAACTCATGTTCATTGAGTTGGTGATGCCATCCAACCATCTCATCCTCTGTTGTCCCCTTCTTCTCCTGCTTTCAATCTTTCCCAGCATCAGGGTCTTTTCAAATAAGTCAGCTCTTTGCATGAGGTGGCCAAAGTACAGGAGTTTCAGCTTCAGCACCAGTCCTTCCAATGAACACCCAGGACTGATCTCCTTTAGGATGGACTGGTTGGATCTTCTTGCAGTCCAAGGGACTTTCAAGAGTCTTCTTCAACACCAGTTCAAAAGCATCAATTCTTTGGCCCTCAGCTTTCTTTATAGACTAACTTTCACATCCATACAAAAAATTCTGCCTGAAATGCAGGACACCTGGGTTCGATCCCTGGGTTGGGAAGATCCCCTGTAGAAGGAAATACAATCTACTCCAGTATTCTTGCCTGGAGAATTCCATGGACAGAGGAATCTGGCGGCTACAGTCCATGAAGTCACAAAGAGTTGGACACGACTTAGGGACAGAACAACACTATATTGGCCTTGGAAAGCAGACCCTCAGATTAAGAGCAAAGAGCTTCAATGCTCAGAGTTATAATAAAGACCACATTGCTGATATTGATCATAACTCCTAGGACTCAGTAGGGTAAAAAGTATACATAATGCTTTGAATGAGTTACACGTGGAATTTTGGCCATTAGGATGTGTGATGTTTGTGATATTATGGTTGCACAGGGCTATGGCAATTATATGATTATTATATAATCATATGTTAGGACACTCTCTCCAGTACCTGGGGATCAAATATTACCTCATGGCATACTGTAAGTAGCTTCTATAAATTTTTTCAGAAGCTATAGTCTTGGGACAGAGCCTAATTGTAAGGGTTTAGGCTATCTATAGCATAATTAAGTGTGAAACTTCAACAAGTCTCATCTGTCAATTAGGATTTTGATAGGGGAAGAGTAGAACTCTGAAATTTGTGATGAGGAATATGGATGGTCAAGTCTGATAAATCTGAATTCCTGAATTCCACTGAACTCATTATTTCAGCAGAAGCTGCTCCCACCCTCTTATTAGAGGAAAACAACCTCCCTTTGAAATGGTCTAACTTGAATCAGATGCTTACAGAGATGAAGCTAATTTCCATAAAATAATTTTCCCTACATCCTTTCATTGATGCTAAGACAATTACAAGCATCAGATTAAGCACAGTCCAACAGGGAAATAAAATCTCTCTTTCATAAGGAAGAAATAAGGAAATAGTGCACACATTAAAGGAAGTAAAGAACCTAGTTAATTTTTGCTGGCAGGAGTTATTGGACAATATTTAGGCATAGATCTTGAGTGTATTCATCCAAGGTTGAGTGTATTCAACCAGAAAATATTGTTTAGTAGGGAACAACTTAATTACTTTTGAGAGTTTATTTCCATGGTAAAATATCCTAATAACCTATTAATCTGGCTACTTAAATCCTGCACTCAACTACAATAACTTAGGAATAAATGTTGTTGCTTCTTTGACATAGTAGTGAGAATAAAATCAAAAGACTCAGAGGATATAGGAAGGTAAAATAAATTTAATACTTGAGAACTGAGAACCCAAAACAGCCTAGATACTATTCTTTGCAATAAAGCAATAAGAAATGAATTTAGACAGGATCCTATGGTTCCTAGTTAGGACTATTCTTTGCCAGGGTAACTCTGATGCCCATGTTAACTGTCTCTTCATACAAATGAATTTCTTTCAATACATGCTCTAAGTTGATGGGAGTTCCTTATGACCAACTGATGGAGTTGGATACATCTCCACTCATTCACAGTTGAATTATTTCAATGTGTATTCTGTGAAAAGAAACTATTGCCTCACTACAGCTCTCTACTATAAAGTTGTGGTTCTAATGCACAGTTATAAGGGGTATTATTCCAGTGGGCAAAGCTATGTGAGGTCACCTTGTTGTCACTTTCTATGGATTAGAAGTAGTTGGAAGTATGGATATACATGAAATCTAGGGCAGAGGTAAAAAGTCTGATTGGTTGATCTGGATTTGGAAATTCAAAAAAAGAGAAAACTGGAAGGTAAAGATTTAGACTTCTGAGGGAGAGACATGTGTGTAGACACATGGGAATGGCATACAGCATGTGGGTCTTTGTTTTCCCAGTTAGTGCATTCCAGAATGACTAATACTATGGTTTTCTGTAAACCTTTTCTCTCATACCACCCAAGTTTGGGCAGTAGCCTGTGAACAACAAAATTATGTGAACAGTGAAATCAGTGGATCATAATATCTGTATTAACAATTGCAGGCTGATCTAGCTAATTGTTACTGTTGCATAGCCACCTTGCGCTTAGCAGAGACCAATGTGGTCTCTCGGGATGACTTCACCCCCAAAAGCTAGTTGTGTGCTCAGTGCCATATCACCTATTTTAAATTCCTTCCTGCTCTGAAAAGGCAGCAATACATGTTCACTGGAGCCCCTACTTATTCTGGATACAAATTCATCTTCTTCCCTCATAGTTTCTGTCAGCACCAGCACACAACCTGATTATTAAAGTACTCTCTTATTGACTCTCTTCCTTTCTCTCTTTTCTTCTTTTATTAAACCTTCAATCTTGCACCCTCAGAGAAGGCAATGGCAACCGACTCCAGTGCTCTTGCCTGGAAAATCCCATGGACAGAGGGGCCTGGTAGGCTGCAGTCCATGGGGTCACTAGGAGTCAGACATGACTTCACTTTCACTTTTCACTTTCATGCATTGGAGAAGTAAATGGCAACCCACTCCAGTGTTCTTGCCTGGAGAATCCCAGGGACGGGGGAGCCTGGTGGGCTGCCGTCTATGGGGTCGCACAGAGTCAGACACAACTGAAGCGACTTAGCAGCAGTAGCAGTAGCAGCAATCTTGCAGCCTAGGACTGTGCTAACTGTAGAGTAGTTGCACACAGTTGTTACCCAGGCTCTGCATCCTGGGGAAGCTAGAGGAAGGCAATGGGTACCTAACAATTTTAATTGTTCTTTATCTGACATCTACATAAAAATATTTTATTTAAACCCACTATTTTCTCTTTTAAGTTACTTTAGCAAAGCTTGTCTGTGGTCTTTATTTGGCATTCAAATTTATCTTCCTTTAACTCAATGTGATAGTCATCCCACTCAAAAGCTTAAAATCATTATATGATTGCTCCTCACTGCAAGTTAAAATCCAAAGTTCACACCAGGGCATGCACAGTTGGCTATCCTTCAGAAGGTGCTCTGATAAACCTCACACATTCTTTTCCCCTTTCAATGACTCTAAGTCTTACTCACAGTTTTAAGCCTTATCAATGATACTACTTCCTTTGTCTAATAAAGCCTTTATACTTACAATTCCTGGTTTTCTACACTATGATCTTCTCAGCTCATCTTAGACATGAGAAAAAAGAAGGAAGCGCTGAAAAGACCAAGTAACAAAATGTGACTTAGATGAAGAGATTAATTAATTAATTAAATGAGGGAAATCATAGGAAACTGAGAAGTATGATACTGCCTCACAGATATTTCAAAACAGGCCTAGGAACTGGAAGTACTTTAGTATATCCAGGCTTTCACTAGGGTAGAAGTAGTAATTACATGTATATGTTCCAGAGTATTTAGTTTTTTGAATGCCAAGATTTTAGTCAAGTTAGTTTATAAAATAAAATGTAATAATAGTTATGTAAACTATGTATTGGTTTTCATAAAAGTTATATAATTTAATTGTCTATTACACATTCTCTATTACATTACATAAGAGAGAGAGAGAGAGAGAATACACTTTTGTAAAGAAGATATATAAGAAAAAAATATGCATTGCTTCTCTTAATGGCTAGCTCTAGGAGACCAGACAATCTCTCCATCTTCTGTAATTATTCATTTATGGCAAGAAGCCTTAGACTTTTCTTTTTCATTTGTATCTTCTGAATCAGTCAAACAAGTAGAGTCTCGTAGATAATGTGTACCAAAATCTGATCACTCTTAAAGAGAAATAATTTGACAATACACATTACAAGAAACATTTGTGTCTTTCCTTTTAAAACAAACAGAACCAAAATAAAACCAAAGACAAAACAAATACACTGTTGACTAAAATTTTAGAAATGAGGATCTGCCTGGAATAAAGAGACGTTAATTTTGAATTCGTTAAAGGAATATCCTAAGAAAGAGATTCAAGAAGCACTTGAATTGTGTTCTGCCAGACTACAAAATAAAGGAAACGTACAAAGACAAAAACATCAAGGTCACAGTCAGTTACAAAATTGTTTGTCAAGAATGATAATTGGAGCTGGCAAGAAGCAAGGCTGCTTGTTAAGCAAGGATTGGTTGGGGTCAGAAATGTTCACATAGTTACAAGGCGGGGACCTTGAGATCATAAAGTTGCAGCTGACAGATGTTCCAAAACACCTGGTGATGTACTTGGATTTGATAAATTTCAGGGAAAATTCAAGTTCTCATTGGTGCAGAAACAGAATGAGACTAGATACTCAGTGGCTGTCATTTTTTGTATTCCTGACCATGATTATTTCATTATAATTTTAATTTGTCATCAAAACAAATGTCTGAGCAATTCCAATACTTCACTCAGGAAATAATATAACAACAATGACAACAATGGTAATAATGGTGGTAGCAATATTAATTGCAGAACTGACAAGAGCAGTGGTGTTCATAGTAAGAATGTAATATTGGCAGTAAATTACTATGTGAAAGAAATTGTAGGGCTCTTACGATATAGGAGATAATGTTTCCTGACCTACAGCAGTCACCCGTTTAGTGAGTGAGTGGGAGGAAATGAATGATTATTTATACTGGAGACATTTATTACAGAAGTTAATTGTCACAAATTATTTCACAACATGTACTAATGGATAAGTCCAAGAAATAAAAAGTCTCACAAATTGGTGAGTCAGATGTTTCAAATATCTTTCATCTCCATAGAATAAGTAGTTAGTGCAACAGTTAAAAAAGGGAGGGAGGCAATTAATTTGATTATTAAGTGTAGAGTTTGACTCTGTCCAATGTAATCCTAACAGCCTACTCTGCATTAAATACCTTAAACTTTGTTGCCAGTTAGACCTATTCCTGATTCTTCAGGCATCCTATACAACCATCAGTCAAAAAGTTATCAAGACAACTGAAATTAAACTGCTGCTGCTGCTGCTGCTAAGTCGCTTCAGTCGTATCCGACTGTGTGTGACCCCATAGATGGCAGCCCACCAGGCTCCCCCCTCCCTGGGATTCTCCAGGCAAGAACACTGGAGTGGGTTGCCATTTCCTTCTCCAATGCATGAAAGTCAAAAGTGAAAGTGAAGTCGCTTTGTTGTGTCTGACTCTTAGCGACCCCATGGACTGCAGCCCACCAGGCTCCTCCATCCATGGGATTTTCCAGGCAAGAGTACTGGAGTGGGGTGCCATTGCCTTCTCTGGAAATTAAACTAGCAAATGTACTCAGTAGCTTCTTCCACATAATATTCAAATTAAATTCATTAAGAATCAATACACTGAGGTTTTCACTTTTTAAGACTTCAAGGAACATGGCTAACCTTCTTTCTTTATGCATGATCCATTCACACACTCTCATATTGCATTGAGGGAGTATTTATGTTTGTTTATTTACTAATTTACTTACTAATTCAGGGTTTTTTTCAACAGGCTTCTATCCCCAACGCATAATGTCCCAATCGGGACACTATGGATATGAAAGACAATAAATTTTAAATGAATAACTATGTCTGTAAAATGCCTAAAACAATCTGCATTGTACTATGACAGGAACACTTAGGACATGCACAGTGAGTATCCCCCAAAGTCAGAGACTGGATCTCATTTACTGGAAGATAATTTTTTTCTCAACTCTGAGCACTATTTCCCCATAATCACCTTCAGCTCTTTCAAGATCCTACTTAATCTTGTTGATGTCCTAGAGAAGCAATTTTCTTAGTGTCCACCCTTCAACCATAAGTTTTCCTTTTGAATGCTCCTGTTGCTTCCAATGGGCTTCCCAGGTGGCTCAGCGGTAAAGAATCCACCTGCCAGTGCAGGAGACTTGGATTCAATCCCTGAATCAGGAAGAGTCCCTGGAGGAGGAAATGGCAACCCACTCCAGCATTCTTGCCTCTGAAATCCCATGGACAGAGGAACCTGGTGGGCTATAGTCCATGAGGTCGCAAAGTGTGGGATACAACTGAGCAATTAACTGGGCACATGAACACACATTGCTTCCAATATTCAGGCTCTCAAGTAAAATTATTCCATGAAGCAGCTGTACCCTACAGTAACACCTAAGCTGTTTGAATTTTGACAGATTCAGAACAACTTTAGTGGTCTCATGCCAGCTCATTGACTCTTAATTGTGTTGGTTTGGGGAAGAGGGTAGAGAGGGGAAAGGGTCAAAATTCACTCTCAGATTTTTCTCAGGGACTAAAATATAGCTCTCATTGTCCCATTCTGACAATCGCCAAAATAAATATCTGCAAGCATTTCTGGGGAGAAATGAGTACTTTGCTTCCTAATCCCAAAGCACCAGAGAAAGTAAGTTCTATTTGGTCTTCAAGGTATTTAAGAAAGGTACATTTAAGAATAGCTTTGAGGTACCCAGGTGTGTTCCCATGAGATGTGGTTGTGAGCATATCGCAACTGCGATTCACAGGATAGGGTTAATATATGACTAATGCCTGAAAACTCTTAAACAGCCCTCACGGTGTTTTGTCATTCATCTGGCAGCATTTAAACATGAGATGCAATTTATTTGAAATTTTCAGTCAGTTCAGTTCAGTTGCTCAATCCTGTCTGACTCTTTGAGACCCCATGAACTCCAGCATGCCAGGCCTCCCTGTCCATCACCAACACCCGGGGTCCATCCAAACTCAGGTCCATTGAATCGGTGATGCCATCCAACCATCTCATCCTCAGTCATCCCCTTAACCTCCCGCCCTCAATCTTTCCCAGCATCAGGGTCTTTTCAAATGAGTCAGCTATTCGCTGATGACTTTGGCCATCAGGTAGCCAAAGTATTGGCGTTTCAGCTTCAACATCAGTCCTTCCAATGAACACTCAGGACTGATCTCCTTTAGGACTGACTGGTTGGATCTCTTTGCAATCCAAGGGACTCTCAAGAGTCTTCTCCAACACCACAGCTCAAAAGCATCAATTCTTCACTGCTCAGCTTTCTTTATAGTCCAACTCTCACATCCATACATGACTACTGGAAAAACCATAACCTTGACAAGATGGACTTTGTTGGCAAAGTAATGTCTCTGCTTTTTAATATGCTACCTAGATTGGTCATAACTTTCCTTCCAAGAAGTAAACATCTTTTAATTTCATGGCTGCAGTCACCATCTGCAGTGATTTTGGAGCCCCCCAAAATAAAGTCTGCCACTGGTTCCACTGTTTCCCCATCTATTTACCATGAAGTGATGGGACCATATGCCATGATCTTAGTTTTCTGAATGTTGAGCTTTAAGCTAACTTTTTCACTTTCCTCTTTCAGTTTCATCAAGAAGATCTTTATTTCTTCTTCGCTTTCTGCCATAAGGCTGTTGTCATCTGCATATCTATATCTGAGGTTATTGATATTTCTCCCAGCAATCTTAATTCCAGCTTGTGCTTCCTCCAGCTCAGCATTTCTGATGATGTACTCTGCATATAAGTTAAATAAACAGGGTGAAAATATACAGCCTTGACATACTCCTTTTCCTGTTTGGAACCAGTCTGTTGTTCCCTGTCCAATTCTAACTGTTGCTTCCTGACCTGTGTACAGGTTTCTCAAGAGGCAGGTCAGGTGGTCTAGTATTCCCATCTCTTTCAGAATTTTCCACAGTTTATTGTGATCCAGTCAAAGACTTTGCTGCTGCTGCTGCTGCTAAATCCCTTCAGTCCTGTCTGACTCTGTGTGACCCCATAGACGGCAGCCCACCAGGCTCCCCCATCCCTGGGATTCTCCAGGCAAGAACACTGGGGTGGGTTGCCATTTCCATCTCCAATGCAAGAAAGTGAAAAGTGAAAGTGAAGTCGTTCAGTCATGTCCAACTCTCCGAAACCCCATGGACTGCAGCCCACCAGGCTCCTCCATCCATGGGATTTTCCAGGCAAGAGTTCTGGATTGGGTTGCCATTGCCTTCTCCACAAAGGCTTTGGCATAGTCAATAAAGCAGAAATAGATGTTTTCTGGAACTCTCTTCCTTTTTCAATTATCCAGTGGATGTTGGCAATTTGAAACCTTCGGTGACAAAATAATGTATCATTTGTTTGGGTACCTAAGTTATAGAGATGCTAATTATTAGGAAAAATAGAAGGAGGGTCAGTAGAGTGTTGGGCTTTCCATGTGGCTCTAGTTATAAAGAACCCACCTGCTAAAGCAGATAGATGTAAGAGATGTGGGTTTGATCCTTGCATCATAAAGATCCCCTGGAGGAGGGCATGGCGATTCACTCCAGTATTTTTGCCTGTAGAATCCCAGGAACAGCAGAGCCTAGCAGGCTACTGTCCATAGGGTTGCAAAGAGTCAGACACAACTGAAGCGACAGCTCACATGCACGCTTGGGTAAGGGTGTTAGTAAAGGTAGAAAGGGCATAGGCAGTATGCATAGGCAGCCATGTATTTCAAATAACTTTCGATGCCCTTGCTCCATGTTAATGCTTCTTATCCCAGTAAAACCATACTAATGAGAAAACTCATTAAAAAAAATGTTTTACCCCTTTCTGAAAACTGTAATCGAACTTCATATAACTAATGTCCATGTTCTTTCTGTTGTGAATAGATTATTGGGTATCTGTAGAAAAAATAGCTCAGATCAGCATTTGAAGAGGTCTCTTCATCATTCAGGCTATAAAGTGAACATGATGAAGGAACCTAGTGATATTCATTTGGAAAAGTGATGGGGATGTGCTCGTTCCCTCTCTCCACGAAGTTTCAAATTTCGTTTCCTCAAAGATAGTTTAAAGTAGCACTTCAGTGAAATGATTTAGCAAACATTGCTGTAATATTTTATGGTTGACTAAAAATTTGAATTTGAAATGGAAATCAAGTTCATTCAGGAAATCCTCTTACAGTAATAATATATCATTTTAATAGCAAAGTGTCTAGACACCTAATGTCAGATGAGACGACGATAATTTCAGTGCTTTATATCTATCGTATTCATCAGTATAATTATATTTTTTCTGGCCATAACTGAGTATGTTCAACAAGAAATCTGATGATTTGGAAGGAACTATTGGAAAGGAGCTCAGGTGAAATGATCAGTTTACAAGCTCTATTTTAAGGAAATATTTTAAAAATCTGAAGTGATACAAAAATATGTTAAAACACACTGATCTACCATATATAATAGAGGTTTATCAAGTGTCAGTTCATTTGCCATACTTTCTTCAGAGTGTATTTCTGAGTAAATATAACAAAAGCAACACAGTTGGGAGTGGCCTTTGCATCCCATGCTGATCCTGTTCCCTGTCCTTCTTCCTCCAATTAGCCTTGTTTGGATGATGCTATTTATCTTTCCAGACCACTTATTTAAATTTCACTGTGTATTTATGTTCTTCCCTTGTGGCTTAGCTAATAAAGAATCTGCCTGCAATGCAGAAGAACTGGGTTCAATCCCTGGGTTGGAAAGATTCCCTGGAGAAAGAAAAAGCTTCCCACTTCAGTATTCTGACCTGGAGAATCCCATGGACTGTATAGTCCATGAAGTCTCAAAGAGTCAGACAGGACTGAGCAACTTTCACTTTCTCTCCTTGCTTCCCTAGTGGCTCAGATGGAAAAGAGTCTGCCTGCAGTGTAGGAGACCGGGGTTCAATCCCTGGATTGGGAAAATCCCCTGGAGAAGGAAATGGAAAACCACTCCAGGATTCTTGCCTGGAAAACCCCATGGGTGAAGGAGCCTGCAGGCTACAGTCTATGGGATGGCAAACAGTCAGACATGACTGAGTGACTACAGTTTATGTATATATGTGTATCAGTTAGAATATCAGAATCACCAGCTGGTGATATGTGAGTGGGTTTTCATACAGGAAACAGGATAGCCAGCCAGGTGGAAAGAGCCAAAGCCAGAGAATTGGTGAAATAATCATTCTCTGTACCTTCCCTTTGATTTTGCAGTGAACCTAAAAGTGCTCTACTCTAAAAATAAAGTCTTTTTAATATAAATTATGAACAAAGTTAGCCTGAAGCACTGGAGTGAGAATGGTATTGGAGAGCTTGCAAATCTTGGGAAAGATCTAGAAGGACAGCCTGAGAGGCTGCTGGTCCTGTGGTGGTCACTGGGAATTGATGTCTCGACAATTGGAAACTACCAGTTACTACTTCACTTCCAGTTTCTAAATCAGTGAGCTCCTTTCATTCCTCAGGTTTAACAGGACCTATTAAGAAGGTGGTTCTGGGAAATGTAGTTTCCAGGTTTAAAAAAAGTGGTGTGGTACCAGGATGACAATGGAAAGTACAGCTCAAAATGCATCCACAAAATGGAACATGGTTTGGTTTTGAATTTTACATAATTGGTCTCATAATGTTCATCTTATTTTAAATATTTTCTATGGAGTCTCTCAGTATATCTGTAGAAATCTTGGCTATCTCTATACATTTTAACAATTGCCAACAAGAATGATTTTGCTTCATTTCTTTCAATTGTTTGGCTTTTTATTGCTTTCCTTTTGTACTACCTAAAGGCTATGTTATACTTTTGAATAAAGTGCTTTAGAGTAACCATTTTTCCATACATACTTATAGAGAAAATGTTTCTAATGTTTTCCTACAGATTTTTTGTAGAATTTATTACTTATCCATTATAAAATGTTTAAAAATCCTTTAAAGTGATGTGAAATTATATTATGGAGTAAAATAATATAAAGTGTAATTTTGTATCTATTGAGGCTGTAATTATTTCCTCTTGTAACTTATGCAGTGAATTATGTTAAAAGATATTTTGATAATGAAAGGACATTTTGGGGGAATAATCCTAATAAGATATATGGCACATACACACACATATAGACACATAAATGCACACATGTTGAATTTATATTATATACACATATATAGACATATAATTTAGTCATGTGGATTTTATTTAGGGAGTATTACTATCTAAGACATTTACATTTTAATGTGACAGGTTTAAATTTTCTAAGTCCTTATATGTTACTAATATAACATATATTATATGTTTGCCCAAAAGACTGCCCTGCTTTTCCATTTGGTAAGGTAGACAATATAAAATATATAATATATGCTTATAGAGTTGCTAATACTCAATGCTTAAATTTCCTTGGGGTAGTGCCCTTACTGTGCCCCTACTATGGGAAAATCATGAACTTAAGTTTTATTTTCCTTAAATTTTTCAGGTATGTAGACAATTTTAAATAGTCAATTTTGGAAAATTATATTTTCCAAGATTGAGAATATAGTGTTATTTTAGAATATTAGGATATGTTTAATATATTACTTGAATCTCTTCTTAATTGGCAACTTATTTCCTTTTAGTATTTTTTATATTATTTAAGTGTCTTTTCAATTTGATATTGAATACTCTTGCATGAGGTTTTCTCTTGGTATATATTTTTTCAAAAAATAACTTCCACATTTTTCTTTATTATCACTATTATTTTTTGTTCTCTTTTTGTATCCATTAATTGTATGATGTTTAGTTTTCCCATTTTTCTACTTTTGAAAACTGAAATTCTGAATGGGAAACAGTAGTTGACTGGTTTGGTGAAGAAAAATATGACCTTATAGAACTAACAGCAAATGATGATAAACTTTTCATCATAGGGGATTGGAATGTGAATGTAGGAAGTTGAGAGACACTTAAAATAACAGGCAAGTTTGGCCTGGGAGTACAAAATGAAGCAGGGAAAAGGTTAACAGAGTTTTGTCAAGAAAACACACAGGTCATAGCAAACACCCTCTTCCAACAGTCTAAGATTTGACTCTACACATGGACATCATCAGATGGTCAATATGGGAATCAGGCTGATTATGTTCTTTTCATCCAAAGATGGAGAAATTCTATGCAATCAGCAAAAACAAGACCAGGAACTAAGTGTGGCTCAGATCATCTGCCCCTTATTTCAAAATTCAAGCTTTTTTTGAAGAAAGTAGGGGAAATCACTAGGTCATTCAGATATGACCTAATCAAATATCTCTCGATTATATAGTAGAGGTGATGAATAGATGCAAGGGACTAAATCTGATAGAGTGCCTGAAGAACTATGGGTAGAAGTTTGTAACATTGTATAGGAAGCAGTGACCAAAACTATCCCAGAGAAAAAGAAATACAAGAAGGCAAAGTGGTTATCTGAGGAGGCCTTACAAATAGCTAAGAGAGAAAACAAGTAAAAGGCAAGAGAGAAAGGGAAAGATATACCCAATTAGTTCAGAGTTCCAGAGAATAGTGAGGAGAGATAAGAAGGACTTATTAAATTAAAAATGGAAAGAGATAGAGGAAAATAATAGAATAGAAAAAACTAGAGATCTCTTCAAGAAAATTGGAGATACCAAGGGAATATTTCATGAAAGACTGATCACAATAAAGTACAGAAATAGTAAGGACCTAACAGCAGCAGAAGATATTAAGAAGAGGTGGCAGGAATACAGAGAAGAAATGAACCAAGCAACCACAATGATGTTGTCACTCACCTAGAGCCAGATGTACTGGAATGTGAAGTCAAGTGGTCCTCAAGAAAAATTACTACAAAGAAAGCTAGGGGAGGTAACAGAATTTCAGCTGAGCTATTTAAAAGCCTAAAAGCCTAAAACATGATGCTGTTAAAGTGATGCACTCAACATGCCAGCAAATTTGGAAAACTCAGCTGTGGCCACAGAACTGGAAAAGATCAGTTTTCATTTCAATCCCAAAGAAAGGCAATACCAAAGAATGTTCAAGCTACCATATAATTGCACTCATTTCACATGCTAGCAAGTTTATGCTCTAACAAGCTAGGTTTCAGCAATATGTGAATCAAGAACTTCCAGATGTACAACCTGGATTTAGAAAAGGCAGAAGAACCAGAGATCAAATCGCCAACTTCGCTGGATCATAGAGAAACCCAAAGGAATTCCAGAAAAACATGTACTCCTGCTTCATTAACTATGCTAAAACCTTTGACCATGTCGATCACAACAAACTGTGGAAAATTCTTCAAGAGATGGGATTATCAGAACACCTTACCTGTGTCCTGAGAAACATGTATGCAGGTCAAGAAGCAACAGTTAGAATGGAACATGGAATAATGGACTGGTTTCAAATTAGGAAAGGAGTATCTCAAGGCTGTATATGGTCACCTTGCTTAATTAACTTCTATAAAGAATCAGATCAGATCAGATCAGTTGCTCAGTCGTGTCCAACTCTTTGCGACCCCATGAACTGCAGCACGCCAGGCCTCCCTATCCATCACCAGCTCTCGGAGGTCACTCAGACTCACATTCATCGAGTCAGTGATGCCATCCAGCCATCTCATCCTCTGTCGTCCCCTTCTCCTCCTGCCCTCAATCCCTCCCAGCATCAGAGTCTTCTCCAATGAGTCAACTCTTCGCATGAGGTGGCCAAAATACTGGAGTTTCAGCTTGAGCATCATTCCCTCCAAAGAAATTTATAAAGAATAAATCATGAAAAATGCTGAGCTGGATGGATCACAAACTTGAATCATGATTGCCAGAAGAAATATCAATAACCACAACAGATATGCAGATGATACCACTCTAATGGCAGAAAGTGAAGAGGAACTAAAAAGCCTCCTGATGAGGATGAAGAAAAGAGTGAAAAAGCTGGCTTAAAATGCAACATTCAAAAAACTAAGATCATGGCATCCAGTTCCATCACTTCATGGCAAATAGAAGGGAAAAAGTGGAAGAAGTAGCAGGTTTTATTTTTCTTGAATTCTAAAATCACTGTGGCCGGTGACTGCATCCATGAAATTAAAAGACATTTGCTCCTTGGAAGGAAAATGATGACAAACCTAGACAGCTTATTAAAAACCAGAGCCATCACTTTGCTGACAATTGTCTGTATAGTCAAAGCTATTGTTTTTCCAGTAGTCATGTATGGATGTGAGACTTGAACCATGAAGAAGGCTGAGTGCTGAAGAATTGATGCTTTTGAATTTTGGTGCTAGAGAAGACTCATGAGAATTCCTTGGACTGTAAGGAGATCAAACCAATCAATATGAAAAGAAATCAACCCTGAACATTTATTGGAAAGACTGATGCTGAACATAAAGCTCCAAGATTTTGGCCATCTGAGGCAAAGAGCTGATTCATTGGAAAAGACCCTGATGCTGGGAAAGATTAAAGGTAAAAGAAGGGGGTGGCCGAGAATGAAATGGTTAGATAACATGAAGGACTCAATGGACATGAATCTGAGCAAACTCTGGAAGATGGTGAAAGAGAGGGAGCCCTCCTGCACTGCAGTCCATGGGGTCACAGAGTCAGGTAGGACTTAGCAACTGAACAATAGCAACAATAAATCTTTATCTTAAATTGACTTGGGTAATGAAGAAATTGTATTTAACTATCAAATGAATCTGAATCTACTTTTTCTTTCTGATAGAAATGATACATATTTTATCTAGTGTTGACTTTTATGTTCATCTTAAATTTTAATGTCAACATTCAAGACAACATATAAATGAAATATTTATAAAATACTTTATTATTAGAATTTCTTTTTGTTAACATTTTACTTATGAAAGAAACGTAAATCCATCCTATATTACTTACATTCAAATACAAATTAAATCTTTATTCACTACTTTTTGATGCTTTAAAAACTGGAGGTCATATTACAATCTTATATCCTCCTAACTCTTGGCTCTACTCTTCTTCAAGATGATTTATTCTCAGATCGACATAGTAGCACAATAGCTGTCAGCAAACTCCGTCCCATATCTTTTAACATTCAAGTCCAGTTTTGTGTTTTTTTTTGTTTTTTTTTTTTAGAAGTGTTATCCACCAAAAGCCATCCTTTTGCTTATTCCATACTGTTAATATAATCCTCAGTTCACTCTATACATAGATTTCTAAAAATAACCCAAGTGACTGACTAAAGCACATTTCAGACAATAGAAACAAAAATTACCAAGGATATGAGGAAGAAGTTTCCTTGACTGTCAAGAGGCTGGAGCAGAGGAAAGAGTAAGCAGTTGAAGGAAAAGACAGTGACTTAATGAAGGTCTAGAATATTTATGGTTTGGGAACCATTCAAATGGCATTGGTTTTTAATCAGAGAGAAATATGAAGCTGCTGGAGTGAAATGTGAAGCTGTATACTAATAATATGGTAACAATATTCTGAGAGCTTTTGATTCTGGCTACTCTTTTTAATCAGAGAAGGCAATGGCACCCCACTCCAGTACTCTTGCTTGGAAAATCCCATGGACAGAGGAGCCTGATGGGCTGCAGTCCATGGGGTCGATAAGAGTCGGACATGACTGAGCGACTTCACTTTCACTTTTCACTTTAATGCACTGAAGAAGGAAATGGCAATCCACTCCAGTGTTCTTGCCTGGAGAATCCCAGGGACGGGGGAGCCTGGTGGGCTGCTGTCTATGGGGTCGCACAGAGTCGGACATGACTGAAGCAGGAAAGGGTAGAATAAGGGAGGTCATTTTAGGCCATTTTGGAGCCACCATTTACTAGCTGAGTACATTTGAACATGTTACTTAAATCAGCTGTACCAAATTTTCTTTCTCCACACAATGAGGATTTTAGTACTACCTAACTTATGGAATGGCAGTACTAAATATAATGTATATCATATGTTTAGAACAGTACACGGCCTTACAAACATTAAATGCCCAATAACCACAGGCTATGAGACTGATCATTCTACAGGGTCTTATCTGGCTTCTACCTCAGGATAATTCATTAAAAAAAAAAAAAAAAAAAAAAGAATGACTCTGGAAGCAAGTTCAGTCTGGCCTTTGCCTCGTGTGCTCAGTTGCTCACTCATGTCTGACTCTTTGCCTTTTCATAGACTGTAACCTGTCAGGCTCCTCTGTCCACAGGGTTTTCCTAGCAAGAATAATGGGGTGGATTGCTGTTTCCTTCCCCAGGCCCTTGCCTCATAGCTACCTATTAAAAACAGGGAAATGTGTTCCTTTTACAATATAGAAACTCTGTTTAAAAGAGAAGCTTCAATGTACAAAAAAGAAAGGAAAAAAAAATCCTTCTAGGTTTCAATCTATCTCCTAGTTTTACTTCCCTACTACAGATCAAGCTAAGCTCCATCTAGAAAATGATTCTCCCATCCATTTCAGATCATGGGCAATAGATATAAAGGAATTCCCACAAGATCCATCTACTTCTAAATAAAGTAGCTTAAGTCTGATATCATATCTTTCTAATATAATGTTATTGACTGAAAGTGAAAAAAAATTACACCCCAAATCTTTTCTGTAACAAGTACTTTAATGTTTCCAATATTATTGAGCCAGACTTTCATTGTCTTTACCACTCTAAAGGATTGTCCTCACCACTACCTGTAAATGGCTCACTTGTGCTTTTGGTGAATAATTATACTCTTCTGTCTAGTTGATGACATCTCAGTCTGTGACTTGCTTTAGCCCATGAGACTTGAGTCATTAAGTTTTATGCCATAGTTATGTTTTATGTCAAATTAGAGCAGAAGATATCACTGGAATTACATAGTTCAACTCACCCTCCTCTTTCTCTTCACCACAAAAAACACGTGCTCTTCAGGTTGAATCTTGGAATGGAGACAATCTGACACAATTTAGAGCTAAACTGAACTAAAGCTCATTTTTGATCATCTATCTATAATGTTAATAAGAAATGTGTCATTTCAATCCACTTCAATTTTGGAGTTGTTTCCTAGGTGAAAGGTAGATGAAGGGTGCATGCTATGTTGCTTCAGTTGTGTTAGACTTTTTGTGACCCTATGAACTGTAGCCTGCCAGGCCCCTTTGTCCATGGGATTCTCCATCTGAGAATACTGGAGTTGGGTTGCCATGCCCTCCTCCAGAGGATCTTCCCGATACAGGGTTTAACTTGGATCTCCTATGTCTCCTTCATTGGCAGACAGGTTCTTTACCACCAGTGCCATTTGGGAAAGCCCTGAAAGATAGATGATATAACTGCTAAAATGCAAATCAAAGAAGTTACACCTGTTTCACTATTCCAGACCAGGATACAGGGGTTCTTATATTTATTCACCCTGCTCTTACTCAGTTTATTCTGAATTATTAGAATGGTTATTTTTATTTTGTGCCTAAGTACTGAACTCTTTAAAATTCAAGTGACAGAAAATCTAAGCCAAAAGTACTTTGAAAAAAAGTGGATGGAATTTATTGGTATATGTCACTCAGAATCCATGAGCTTCAAGCAGAAGTGAAATCTGAGATTCAAATAATTTCCCCAGGATATGTTCTTCTCTAATTCTCTTCTCTTCTGGATTCATGTCAATGTATGGCAAAACCAATACAATACTGTAAACTAATTAGCCTCCAATTAAAATAAATAAATTTATATTAAAAAAGAAAACTAAGAAAAAAAAATAAAAGACCCATGTGGTACCATGTTGGCTGCCAACAACTCTTGTCTTACATTCTCAGAAGTACACTTGTAATATTCAGTCATTGAGTGCTTTCATTGTGCCAGGCAATATTGTGTGAAATTTACATGAATTAATTCATTTCATCTTTGCAATTATTCCATGAAGTAGAAACTGAGTTTCCCTATTTTATAAAGAAATAAATGCATAAAACTTTAAGATGCCTCGCAATATCCACGATGAATAAAGACCTAGTACAGAAGAATATATACTTGCAAAAATATTTAAATAGAAGTCTTAAATCTGATTTTTTAATAGTTCAAATTGAGTCATAATTTTATCATTCATTTAATCTCTATGTTAAATAATATTCTAAATACCCAGATGAGATATATGTTTTCTGTTTAGCTGGGTAGAAATTTTTTCACCTGAAAATATATAGATAGATTGATGAGTAGAGTCTTTCCTCAGGGAAAAATAATGGTATTTGTATTAGATGAACTATGATGTATACAATGTCAATAAGTTTTAAGCATCTGAGAGTTATGCTCAAATTAGCCTACCAAAGATTCGTGGATATGGAGAAAAGATATGAGATTCCTGGTTCAGGTACTATGAACTTTGTTATGACATAGAAACAGCATGAGCTTTCTGTTTTGAAAGTTCCATGTATCCCAAGGTGATGAGACAGAGCAGTGCAAGTGGATGATGGGAAGTTAGACTTATAATAAGTGGGCCATTCATTGACTTATAAAAGTTAATCATTCTACTTTATGAAATTTACCAGTAAATCAAAATATAAGACATATTTAACAAATTGCTTGCTTAATATTAATAATTGACTAGATAGCAATGTGGGAGACCTGGGTTCGATCCCTGGGTTGGGAAGGGCCTGTGGAGAAGGGAATGACTACCCACTCCAGTATTCTAGCCTGGAGAATTCCATGGACTATACAGTCCATGGGGTCACAAAGAGTCAGAACCAACTAAGCAACTTTCACTTTCATATAACTGTCTAGGAGGTGTTATTATCATTATCATCTTCATCATCATTTTAATGAGAGAGCTTGTAAATAGAAGTTGTACAAAATAGAAAATTTTGTATCTGGTTTAGGCATGTTATATGTCTTGAGTATTAAAAAATAGTTGTTTTATAAAATTAAGACATAGGATAGTCCCATTACTAATATTCAAAATCAAACCTAGAAAAAATTAAAGAGTTAGGCTGTTGTATTTATTGACACTTAAAATCCAGTTTCCTAGAAAAAAAGAAGAACGATTTTTGAGTAGGGAAAAAAAAAAAAAAAAGAACGTTCTTTTGCTATGGTCTGAATCCATGGATCTTCTTCAGCGTTATTTTTCTGCTTACTCTACGACTCTTTCAATACTGTAGTGCCTCTTACAAAGCTGCTGCTCCTGCTTATTTATAAACTTGCTAATTAACCATGCTTCCATGAGCAGATTGAGCTATAGTCAAAATGGCATAATACTTAGGCTTATACAACTTAAATAAATGTTACAAATAACATAGTTGAATTCAAGTTCACTTAGAAGAAGCAGATTAATTTACTTGTATAATAGGAAAAGAGTTAGTCCTAAGGCTTAGAGAGTAAGAAGCATAATTTTCTTTGTCTTAAAAAATTTATTACTCTTTCAAGTCCTTATTTTACTGGAGTATTGAAATCTTAATTTGCCTAAAATCACTATTCCTATTTTTCTTAGGGCTCTTTTCAGGGCTAGTGTAGCTTTGGTCTCCATTGCATTGTTTTGTTGTTGTTTTTTGTTTTAATCTGTTAACTTTTCAGTAGCTCCTATCCCTCTGGAGGACATGGGATTTACTGTGATCACTCAGAGCAGGATGTAGTTCAGGAAACGACCATCTTTCTAAAGCCACATGTCCATTTGTCACATCTTTCCCCCTTCTGCAATCCACTACTTTGCTAAATCAATCCTTTTCCCCTATGGTACGGAGAGGCTGGTAAGAGGGAAGAGAGCATACAAGGAGGCTTTGGTCTCATTGATCGTTTACCTTCCACATCTTTTGTGGAAAAAAAAATTTTTTTTTCCTTCTTCTTTAAGATTCTAGACCTCTGAAGAGTAAAATCCAAGATATACAATAGCCAGGACTTGGAAGCAACCTAGATGTCCATCCACAGATGAATGGATAAGAAAGCTGTGGTACATATACACAATGGAGTATTACTCAGCCATTAAAAAGAGTGCATTTGAATCAGTTCTAATCAGGTGGATGGAACTGGAGCCTATTATACAGAGTGAAGTAAGCCAGAAAGAAAAACACAAATACAGTATACTAATGCATATATATGGAATTTAGAAAGATGGTAACAATAACCCTGTTTACGAGACAGCAAAAGAGACACTGATATATAGAACAGACTTTTGGACTCTGGGAACGGGAGAGGGTGGGATGATTTGGGAGATTAGCATTGAAATATGTATAATATCATATCTGAAATGAGTCGCCAGTCCAGGTACGATGCCTGATAACGGATGCCTGGGGCTGGTGCACTGGGATGACCCAGGGGGATGGTATGGGGAGGGAGGAGGGAGGAGGGTTCAGGATGGGGAACACAGGTATACTTGTGGCAGATCCATCTTGATGTATGCAAAAGCAATACAGTATTGTAAAGTTAAGCAAAATAAAATTTAATTAAAAAAAAAAAAAAAAATCCAAGGTATACCTGAGAAGCTCAGAATGGCCTAATGAAGATTAGAAAAAAAAAAACTACTGGAGAAGGATAAATTGTTAATGTTTCAAAATATCCTTTCATGACACACACATTTGTTACAGCTTTAAAATCAAAGCAGCAGATTAAAGAACAAACAACACCATGCTGAAATGGCCTGTCTGAGAAAAACATGAAAGTGCTGTTTTAGAGAAAGAAATACCTAGGAAATAAGTCCTAGATTCACTGAATGCACCTTCTTGATTACATTGGATATGTTGAAGGGAATAGACTGTTTGAAATCACTATAAATTTTTCCCTTAGAAGATTAGGTTTGGGATAAAAATCAGAAAGGCCTTCCCAGGGGGCTCAGTGGTAAAGAATCTGCCTACCAATGTAGGAAACACAGGAGATATTCATTCGATCTCTGGGTCAGGAAAATCCTCTGAAATGGCAACCTGCTCCAGTATTCTTGCCTGCAAAATTCCATGAACAGAGGGGCCTGGTGCACTACAGTTCATGGGGTCGCAAAAGAGTAGGACACGATTGAGCACACATATACACACAAAGATCAGAAAACTAGAAATTATTTGTAAAATCGGTATGTACCAACATGAGAACGTTAAAATAACACATTCAATAAAAAGCAAAAGTCGAAAAACAATGTAACTTTATCTCACTTTTAAGTTAGTGAAGTATTTTTGTTGTATAACCAGTGTAAAACTTGTCATTTTAATTTTCAAAGAAAAAGTATTAGCAATGTGAGTTTTAAAACTTCATGTAAAAACTTGTTAATGAGACAAGAGTTAACACATCAAGTCTAGTATAGATGTCAGCCCGGCTCAATGAGGCTATTAGACTTACTTAATATATTTGTAAGGATTTAATAAATATAAAATGCTTTAGTATTAATACCTATAAAACTCCCTTAATCATTCCTGGCTAGACATGCAGGTACCTTAGAGAACAGAGAAGAGTAGGAAGAGTCACATCAGTTTTATAGTCTTTTGCTTTAAGTACCTCTTGTGTCTTTAATTTTTTATTAACCTTTTGCAATGAATCATGCAAGGAAGCTCTTGTGGAATCTTTAAGCTTGTTGGCAGCTTCTGCATGCCAGTTAAATAGATTTACCATTCCGTTTGATTTGGAAGCCCTTGCTTTCAAATGTACTTCTTAAATGAACAGTCTTGTCTAATTGGAACATTCCCATAGTGGCTATCATGATTCTAGGCTATTTTAGTAAGACTACCATTTTTTGTAGCTATCTGCAGCTTCTACACCAAAGTTCTTAGGCATAAGCAGGTGTTCCAGAAGGTAGTACACTAGTCCTTTGAAACTTGTGCTAAGCCTTTAGCTTAGCTAAGCTTTGGGTCTGTTGGAGTCATTGAATACCCAAGAGTGATGTACTGCTAGACTGGGACTTTTGTGGCATTTTGCAGTGTACTTCCTTGCACAGACATTTTCTTGAGGTTGGCAGGTGACCTAGTGTGAAACTAACCTGTTCTGTGACCAGCTTATCCTAGCAAGAAAGTCTTAGCACTAGGTGATGCGTGCTCTAACAGCATTTAAGTGCTTATTCCCTGCCCATCAATTTTGTGTCTCTGGTTTCTTTGAATCCTATTAATGAAAGATTGAAATATAAACTCCCAGGGCATTAATAATCACTGTTTCATGGCTTGAAATTTGGTGTATTGCCCATTATTTATATGACAATCTACATTAAAAGCTCTTAGTAATTAAGTTGATTCATCTGCTGCATGTATACCAAGGTGCTCCTATCATCTGGTGGTTTTAATTGAAACTACAGACAACAGTGAATTAGCATCTATGTTAGACTAATGGTGGGGCTTCCAGACTAAAAATCATTTCCAAGAGGGACTTGCAAAGTCCGTTCAGGCATAAGGAAATCTAATGGTTACATATTTATATTCTATGAGAAATACATATGCTTGTAAATTTGTATCCAATAGCCTTCTGAGAAAAGTTATTTATCTATACCATGCATGTAAGACCCTGTACCTCACAGCAGTAAAGCAATTCTCAAAGTTTCATATCTTAGAAACATCAGATAGTATCATTTATCCTATACTCCACTGATAAACTGGGGATACATTAACAGGAGTGCAAATTTAATAAATTATGAGAAGAGAATTTTCTTCCTGTTTATGATGAAGTTTTTTACTACTAAAATATGAGTTTAAACTGAATGGAAGTTTTCTTATTTCCCCAGTACTGACCTCTTTCATATATTTCTTTTTGTCGTAATTGATAATCTCTGGAGAATTATCCATCCGGTATACAGATCATTTTCTCAGAAATATTCTAAGAAAAAAGGAATAGATGTCTCAGGTGAGAAATATGCTCCTTTCTCACTGGAAATGCTTAGCTCTTTTTTATCATATTAGAGAAGTAATAGTTCCTTGCTGTTTTTAAGAAATTGCTTAGTGCAGTCCCACCAAGACCTGTATTGATGAAAAGTTTGGATCAGTGACAGTTTTCTTCAGACTCTCTTGCTCTTCCCTTAACAGTCTGGCTGGCAGTGTATACCTCTGTGGCAAACAAGAGTCCTCAAGACTCCTGTCTGCCCAATCACCCTTCTGAACAATTGGTAGTAGCCACAGAAAAGAATGAACAAGAGATACAAACAGCCTTTTACTAGAAAACATCCAGGGGATTTTACACTTCTATGTCTCCCCACACTTATTCAAATTCATTAAAATTCCAGCTGAAAAGAAAAGGGAATATAGGAATACACAGAACCTTCACACTTTTAGATAAAGCCATATGTTGATTTAATTTATAAAATAAAATAGCATAGAATTACCATGGGGCTTGTCTTAAATTATTGTCTTTTACCTGCCTTCACATTATCCATGGTATAAACTTGTTATTGAAGATATATTTGATCAGATCTTCTAAGACAAAACATGCTTTGAAATGTATTAATCGCTAAGAAACCAAATATGAGTTAACAATTTTGTGGCTAACAAGTTTGTTTTATGTATTACAGTTCATATTGTACTGTTAGTTGACTCTGTTCTCTTAATCACACTTGATAAATTCTGTGAGTCTTATCTCAAGCAAAATAATTTATTTTGTCAATGTTTAAAAAAGATATTGTTAGACTTGCTCCTGTATAAATAGGTGATATGTGTTACAAAACTGTTGTGTAATAAAACAATCATCCTTATCCATTGTGATAAAATGCAGAACTCTGTTTAGGATTTGTAATGCTGCTAAGTCACTCAGTCGTGTCCGACTCTGTGCAACCCCATAGACGGCAGCTCACCAGGCTCCCCCACCCCTGGGATTCTCCAGGCAAGAACATTGGAGTGCGTTGCCATTTCCTTCTCCAATGCATGAAAGTGAAAAGTGAAAATGAAGTCACCCAGTTGTGTCCGACTCTTAGCGACACCAGGGACTGCAGCCTACCAGGCTCCTCTGTCCATGGGATTTTCCAGGCAAGAGTACTGGAGTGGGGTGCCATTGCCTTCTCCAGGATTTCTATTGACATATCTTTAAATGCTTAATATTATCATTTCCAAACATTGCTCATCAATTTGTAGATGTATAAAAATAGTTCAAATATTAAGTATTGGTGGATTTCTACTAAATAAATTGGAACCTTGAGGATATAAGCATGTTATCCTAAATGTACATCTTTATGCCTCTCTTTTACCTTTAGTCTTCTATGGATTATTAGTGGTAATATTAGTATTACGTAAGGAAGAGAGTTAGCTGCTATTAGTCATACTTTTATCTTTATATGCTTATACTATTCTCTTAAAGAGTAATGCTGTTACTCTCAGCTTGCAGCAGCAAGAGTGACATCTCAGTTACTGCAGAGTTGTGTCTGAACATGGATAACAGAGTATGATGTAAATAAGTTGCTATTCTTTGTTGTGTTCAAAGCATTAGTTACTAAACACATTTTAATGCAATCCAGGTTCCTGTTACGAATAGTTCCCTGAGGTGATAATAACAAAAACATCCATGTGTGGCAACTGAGAATTAATTAAACTACTATTGAATACAGTTAAAAATTCTGCCACATTCATGATTTTATATACTGCACTTTGGATAATAAGCTCAGTTGATTAGGAATTATCATACAAAAGTAAAGTTTCTGTGGTTGAAATTAATGCTAACTTGATATCTCCTTGAAAATATGAAATCAGAAATTGTGTATGTAAGAAAGAACAGAATAAATATGAGATCAGCTTTTCTCTACCTTTACCATGTTAGTCTACAAATGTCATGTCATGTTTTCCTATCGCTGTACCTGTTCTGTGTTTGTTTTTCATTGTATTTTCTCTGTTTTTTTGGTGATTATTTTTATCCTTATTGGTGGACTACTTAGACTCTCAGTTCAGTTCTGAAGTTCAATCATGTCCAACTCTGTGTGACCCCTTGGGCCACAGCATGCCAGGCCTCCCTGTCCATTACCAACTCCCAGAGTTTACTCAAACTCATGTCCATTGAGTCAGTGATGCCATCCAACCATCTCATCCTCTGTCAACCCCTTCTCCTCCCACCTTCAATCTTTACCAGCATCAGGGTCTTTTCAAATGAGTCAGCTCTTTTCATCAAGTGGCCGAAGTATTGGAGTTTCAGATTCAGCATCAGCCTTTCCAATGAACATTCAGGACTGATTTCCTTCAGAATGGACTGGTTGGATCTCCTTGCAGCCCAAGGGACTCTCAAGAGTCTTCTCCAACACCACAGTTCAAAAGCATGAATTCTTCAGCGCTCAGCTTTATTTATAGTCCAGATCTCACATCCATACATGACTACTTGAAAAACCATAGCTTTGACTAGATGGGCCTTTGTTGGCAAAGTAATGTCTCTGCTTTTTAATATGCTGTCTAGGTTGGTCATAATTCTTCCAATGAGCAAGATTCTTTTAATTTCATGGCTGCAGTCACCATCTGCAGTGATTTTGGAGCCCCTCAAAATAAAGTCTATCATTCTTTCCACTGTTTCCCCATCTGTGTGCCATGAAATAATGGGACTGGATGCCATGATCTTAGCTTTCTGAATGTTGAGCTTTAAGCCAACTTTTTCACTCTCCTCTTTCATTTTCATCAAGAGGCTCTCTAGTTCGTCTTCACTTTCTGCCATAAGGGTGGTGTCATCTGCATATCTGAAGTTATTGATATTTCTCCTGGAAATCTTGATCCCAGCTTTTGCTTCATCCAGACCAGCATTTCTTATGATGTACTCTGCATATAAGTTAAATAAGCAGGATGACAATATACAGCCTTGATGTACTCCTTTTCCTATTTGGAGCCATTCTGCTGTTCCATGTCCAGTACTAACTGTTGCTTCCTGACCTGCACACAGGTTTCTCAAGAGGCAGGTCAGGTTGTCTAGTATTTCCAACTCTTTTGGAATTTTCCAAAGTTTATTGTGATCCACACAGTCAAAGGCTTTGGCTTAGTCATTAAAGTAGATGTTTTTCTGGCACTCTCTTGCTTTTTCAATGATTCAGTGGATGTTGGCAATTTGATCTCTGGTTTCTCTGCCTTTTCTAAATCCAGCTTCAACATCTTGAATTTCATGGTTTACATATTGTTGAAGTATGACTTGGAGAATTTTGAGCATTACTTTACTAGCACGTGGGATGAGTGCAATTGTGTGGTAGTTTGAGCATTCTTTGGAATTGCCTTTCTTTGGGATTGGAATGAAAACTGACTTTTCCAGTCCTATGGCAACTGCTGAGTTTTCCAAATTTGCTGGCATGTTGATTCCAGCACTTTCACAACATCATCTTTTAGGATTTGAAAGAGCTCAACTGGAATTCCATCACCTCCCCTAGCTGTGTTCATAGTGATGATTCCTAAGGCCCACTTGACTTCACATTCCAGGATGTCTGGTTTAAGGTGAGTGATCACACCATCATGATTATCTGGATTAATAGGATCTTTTTTGTATAGTTCTTCTGTGTATTCTTGCCATCTCTTCTTAATATCTTCTGTTACTTAGGGCTAGGGTTAGGATTAGGCTTAAGTTCCATACCGTTTCTGTCTTTTATTTTGCCCATCTTGCATGAAAGTTTCCTTGCTATCTCTAATTTTATTGAAGAGATCTCTAGTCTTTTCCAGTCTATTGTTTTCCTCTATTTCTTTGTATTGATCCCAAGGAAGGCTTTCTTATCTCTTCAGGAACAGAGCTGGATACTGTTGATAGTTGAATGCACATCAAAGTGTGTTCAAAATACTTCACCGAGGAATCCTGGACCCCATACCAGATGTTCTGAATACGCATTTACAGTGATAGATTTTTAACAAGAAGAAAGAAAATTCTATATATATGTGTCTAATACTAAGTGCCTGGTGTACAAGGATTGAAAGCAAGCTGTGTATGTGTCAAGATGATAACTAGACATGAATAAATTAGCAATTCATCCAATATCCTTTTGAAAATAGAAACTTTGTTTGAAGAAATACTAGAATCTAATATATAAGAAACTGCATGAAGATCACCTATCATAACTGGAGGAGAAAACAAATCATAATGTAGGTATGTATCCAGAGAATGGGTTAGATTTTTAACAAATTGAGCAGATACAGTATCTACAGAATTTAAGAGAGATTTTTTGAGTGTGCAGTGATTGAGCTTGGTTAAAAAGATAATTTAGGGAAAGTCTTGGGCTATTTCATGCAATAATTGTGAAGAAATACTATAAGCATTATCATTATTTTTCATTAGGATCATAATGCAGTAACAACATAATATATGAGAAAAGTAAATGGAATAAGAAATGCAGGTAAAATATTTTAAAATGAGCTATTTTTTAATAAGCTAAACTGTATCTTTAGAAAATACATATAAAGGGAGAAGTTTTTGAGAGAAACTACTGAATTGAAATTGGAATTAGAGAGTGGGAGCACTGATCTATGATAAAGAAGAAGACACAAAAAGTTAATTTCAAAAGAAATTGGAAAATACATCCAGATTTTGATGAGAGAGAGTTAGACCTTAATGGGGGTACAATAGAGAAAAAATGAAAGTAAAAAGCAGAGTTTTAGTCTGGTTTTGATTTTTTTTAATATCCCAAGAGCAAAGAAACACATTACCATAGGATAAATCCGACCAAGTGAAGTGAGATTCTGTAAAAAAAAACTAAATTATACTATGACAGTATACTCTATAATGATAACATTTTAATCTGAAGAACTACAGGCAACTGGTGTGACTTTTATCACAGGTGGAGTCACATGTAGTCTATTTGGTTCTATTTTAAGGAAAAATCTAAGAAACTGGGGAGTAGAGAGTGAGTAAGAAAAAAAAAATGTAAGAAAATAAGAAAAAAATTATTTGAGTTGTGTGTAAATAGTAACCTTGCCTGTAACCTCAGATATACAGATGACACCTCCCTTATGGCAGAAAGTTAAGAGGAACTAAAAAGTCTCTTGATGAAAGTGAAAGTGGAGAGTGAAAAACTGGCTTAAAGCTCAAGATTCAGAAAACTAAGATCATGGCATCCAGTCCCATCACTTCATGGGAAATAGATGGGGAAAATGGAAACAGTGTCAGATTTTATTTTGGAGGGGGGCTCCAAAATCACTGCAGATGGTGACTGAAGCCACGAAATTAAAAGACGTTTACTCCTTGGAAGGAAAGTTATGTCCAATCTAGATCACATATTCAAAAGCAGAGACATTACTTTGCCAGCAAAGGTCCTTCTAGTCAAGGCTATGGTTTTTCCTGTGGTCATGTATGGATGTGAGAGTTGGACTGTGAAGAAGGCTGAGCATCAAAGAATTGATGCTTTTGAACTGTGGTGTTGGAGAAGACTCTTGAGAGTCCCTTGGACTGCAAGGAGATCCAACCAGTCCATTCTGAAGGAGATCAGCCCTGGGGTTTCTTTGGAAGGAATGATGCTAAAGCTGAAAGTCCAGGACTTTGGCCACCTCATGCAAAGAGTTGACTCATTGGAAAAGACTCTGATGCTGGGAGGGGTTGGAGGCAGGAGGAGAAGGGGATGACAGAGGATGAGATAGCTGGATGGCATCACTGACTCGATGAACATGAGTCTGAGTGAACTCTGGGAGTTGGTGATGGACAGGGAGGCCTGGTGTGCTGTGATTTATGGGGTCGCAAAGAGTCTGACATGACTGAGTGACTGAACTGAACTGGTCTACTCCAGAGCTTTACTTCCCTGAATAAATGGTATTTTTATGATACTTTTCATAGCAAACTTTCTTTCTTTCTTTTTTTTTTTTTAATAATTAATGGACTATTTTAGAATGGTTTTAGATTTGCAGAAGAATTGATCAGCTAATACAAAAATCCCATATACTCCCCTCCCAAATATAGTTTCTCCTAGTATATTATCAATTTACATTAGTGCAGTACATGTGTTAAAGTTAATAAAGCAATATCAGTACATTATTATTAACTAAAATCCACAGTTTACAATAAGGTTATACATTTTATGGATTTTTATAAATTCCGTATATCCACCATCTCAGTATATTAGAGAATAGTTTCACTGCCTTAAAATTCCCTTGTGTGTCAGTCTTCCTCCCCTCCCCAACCTCTGTAACCACTGATCTTTTAATGCATGGAAACCTTTCCTGATATGGAACATCCTCCATATTTCAGTGAATTTTTTTCACAGGTCTCCTAGGCCAAAAAATAAATAAAAATTATAGCTAGGCATGGCATCCAGTCCCATCATTTCATGGGAAGTAGATGAGGAAACAGTGGAAACAGTGTCAGACTTTATTTGGGGAGGGGGGCTCCAAAATCACTGCAGGTGGTGACTGCAGCCATGAAATTAAAAGATGCTTACTCCTTGGAAGGAAAGTTATGACCAACCTAGATAGCATATTCAAAAGCAGAGACATTACTTTGCCAACAAAGGTCTGTCTAGTCAAGGCTATGGTTTTTCCTGTGGTCATGTATGGATGTGAGAGTTGGACTGTGAAGAAGGCTGAGCACCGAAGAATTGATGCTTTTGAACTGTGGTGTTGGAGAAGACTCTTGAGAGTCCCTTGGACTGCAAGGAGATCCAACCAGCCCATTCTGAAGGAGATCAGCCCTGGGATTTCTTTGGAAGGAATGATGCTAAAGCTGAAAGTCCAGGACTTTGACCACCTCATGCAAAGAGTTGACTCATTGGAAAAGACTCTGATGCTGGGAGGGATTGGGGGCAAGGGGAGAAGGGGACAACAGAGGATGAGATGGCTGGATGGCATCACTTACTCTATGGACGTGAGTCTGAATGAATTCTGAGAGTTGGTGATGGACAGGGAGGCCTGGTGTTCTGCGGTTCATGGGATTGCAAAAAGTCAGACACGACTGAGTGACTGAAGTGAACCGAACTGAACTGAAAGGTAAAATTACATTAGGTAATTTAAACACTATAGTGTACATCATTTCTGACAAATGTCCCTGTTATTCAGTCACTATATCGTGTTCAACTCTTTGTGACACTATAGATGCAAGCCAGACTTCCCTGCCCTTCACTTTCTCCTAGAGCTTGCTCAAGCTCATGTCCTTTGAGTTGGTGACACCACTCAATCATCTCATCCTCTGTCACCGCCTTCTCCTCCTGCCATCAATCTTTCCCAGCATGAGGGTCTTTTCCAGTGAATCAGCTCTTCACATCAGATGGCCAGAGTATTGGAGCTTCAGTTTCAGCATCAACTGAGGGTTGATTTCACTTACAGTTAACTGATTTGATCTCCTTGCTGTTCAAGGAACTCAAGAGTCTTCTTTCATATGACAAGTGGGAAAGCATCAATTATTTGGTGCTCAGCATTCTTTATGGTCCAACTGTCACATCTGTACATTCTCCCCCAAATTTTAAATATCCTGTGACTCTCTGTGATATACTAGAATGCCTTGGCATATAATTTGAGTGTCCAGTTATTTAATCCAGTAGTCATGTATACATGTTGGTTTACCTATTTTATACATTGGTATTGATATCTCAAACAAACCATTGATTGTAGCCTTCTGTGACTTGATTTGGATTTGGAACAATCCAGCAATTTTCCTGTTTTGAACTCTTGCTGTCCCATCTCTATAGTACTTTAGCTTTAACTTAGTATTGGACTCAAGATTATGGCCAAGCCTTTGGGATATCTTGAGTTGATGGAATGAAATAATTTTTGAGGAGATAAAATGTTCATGACACTCATGTTATTCTTTGTTTTATGAGATATGTTTGGATTTATGATGTGACAAGGAAATAATACCTCAAAACCTACATAATGATGCATTTTGTGATACATTCATTTGTTCAGTTCAGTCGCTCAGTCATGTCTGACTCTTTGCAACCCCATGAACCACAGCACACCAGGCCTCCCTGTCCATCACCAACTCCCAGAGTCCACCAAACCCATGTCCATTGAGTCAGTGATGCCACCCAACCATCTCATCCTCTGTCGTCATCATCCCCTTCTCCTCATGCCCTCAAACTTTCCCAGCATCAGGGTCTTTTCAAATGAGTCAGCTCTTCACATTAGGTGGCCAAAGAATTGGGGTTTCAGCTTCAACATCAGTCCTTCCAATGAACACCCAGGATTGATCTCCTTTAGGATGGACTGGTTGAATTTCCTTGCAGTCCAAGGGACTCTCAAGAGTCTTCTCCAATACCACAGTTCAGAAGCATCAATTCTTCAGCACTCAGCTTTCTTTATAGTCCAACTCTCACATGCATACACTACTACTGGAAAAACCATAGCCTTGACTAGATGGACCTTTGTTGACAAAGTGATATTTCTGCTTTTTAATATGCTGTCTAGGTTGGTCATAACTTTCCTTTCAAGGAGTCTTTTAATTTCATGGCTGCAATCACCATCTGAAGTGATTTTGGAGCCCAGAAAAATAAAGTCAGCCACTGTTTCCACTGTTTCCCCATCTATTTCCCATGAAGTGATGGGACTGGATGCCATGATCTTAGTTTTCTGAATGTTGAGCTTTAAGCCAACTTTTTCACTCTCCTCTTTCACTTTCATCAAGAGACTCTTTAGTTTTTTACTTAATTTTTAATTATTCAAATTAGGTGAGATCATTATCCCAATTTTTCTGATAAGGAAACTGTAGCTTAGAAAGGCTTGGGAAACTTTTCAAAGTATGACACATGATATGAGATTTGCATTGAAGTTTTCTGATTCCAAGTTTCATAAGTTTTTTTTTTTTTTTTTTAAGTATACATTTGTATGTAGTGTATGCATTAGTGTTATAGACAATAAAAGTTAATGTGCAGCAGCAGCAGCAGTTACAAATTCTTTACAGAAATTTACAAATTTCAGAAAGAATAGACAAAATTTTAAATTAAAGGAAAATAATTATACAATTATATGTATATGTGGGTAGATGTGGATAGAGGTAGTTAGATGGTAGGTAGATAGGTAATAGATAAATGACTGATAGATTATGGACACATGAAGAACGAGAGGGAGAGAGATTTTCCCCCTTGTTCCTGTAATGTTTTCTTTCCTATTGTTATAAAATTAATATTATCTTAATGTACATTTCTGTAGTATAACAATTTGTTTCAAAGGTTGATAATAGAAAAATTGCAAGGTTTTAAATATCTTCATGAGTCCTTCAATGAGTGGGAGAAAAATAAAAAGATATAAGAAAGTCTGAAGGAGTTAACCCTTTATATCCTTTGTTGTTCAGTTTCCAAGTCACATGTGAATCCTTGTGACCCCATGAACTGCAGAAAACCAGGCTTCCTTGTCCTTTACCATCTCCTGCAGCTTGCTCAAACTCATGTCTACTGAATCAGAAATGCCATGCAATTATCATGCCCCCTCTCGTCCAAACTCCTTCTGCCTTCAATCTTTCCCAGCATCATGGAAGATGAGTTGGCTCTTCCCAGCAAGTGGCCCAAGTATTGGAGCTTCAGCTTCAGCATCAGTCCTTCCAATGAATATTTAGGAATGATTTCCCTTAGGATTGACTGGTTTGATCACTTTGCAGTCCAAGGGACTCTCAAGAGTTCTCTAACACCACAGTTCAAAAGCATCAATTGTTCAGTGTTCAGCCTTCTTTATGGTCCGATTCTCACATCCATATATGTCTACTGGAAAAACCATAGCTTTAACTAGAAGGACCTTTGTCGGTAAAGTAATGTCTCTACTTTTTAATATGCTGTCTAGTTGCTCATAGCTTTTCTGCCAAAGAGGAAGCATCTTTTAATTTTCTGGTTGCAGTCACCATCTGAGGTGATTTTTGAGCCCAAGAAAATAGAGTCTATCACCGTTTCCATAGTTTCTCCATTCTATTTGCCATGAAGTGATGTGATTTGCACACTTTTGATTGGTTCTTAGTTTTTAGGTCTTCCCTAATAGCTCAATTGGTAAAGAATCCCCCTGCAATGCAGGAGACCCTGGTTCGATTCCTGGGTCAGGAAGATCCACTGGAGAAAGATAGTCTACCCACTCCAGTATTCTTGGGCTTCCTTTTTGGCTTATCTCTAAAGAATCTGCCTGCAATGTGGGAGACCTGTGTTTGATCCCTGGGTTGGGAAGATCCCCTGGAGAAGGGAAAAATTGCCCAATCCAGTATTCTGGCCTGGAGAACTCCATGGCCTGTATAGTCCAAGAGGGTGCAAAGAGTCAGACACGACTGAGCGTGTCTGACTACACTTGCACTTATTTTTCAGTTCAGTTCAGTTGCTTAGTCATGTTTGACCCATTGCAACCACATGGATTGCAGAACTCCGGGCTTCCCTTTCCATTACCAGCTCCCAGAGCTTGCTCAAATCATGTCCATTGAGTTGGTGATGCCATCCAACCATCTCACCCTCGGTCATAACTTCTCCTGCCTTCAATCATTCCCAGGATCAGGTCTTTTCCAATTAGTCAGATCTTCACATCAGGTTGTCTTACTTTTAACATATGCCATTTCTAATGAATCAGCTTAAAGGTCACAGGGTTTAACATGACATTTTTATGGCTTCTTTTGATTCTCAGATTCTTAGTTTTCTTAGACATTAATTCACCATCCTGCAGCCTTTTCTCATTACCCCCAGGCATTTTACAATGGTCTAGATATAAGGGTTAAAGATTAATGATCAACAGTTATTTTTCCCTCTGGTATATGGAACAGAAGTTAATTACTACCCTTTCATGTATATGTTGGGAGAGAGTTCGTAATTTCCTTATTTCTGTCTCACTGCAGCAAAAATTTTAAGCAACAGATGGACCAGTGTTACAGCTCAGTTTTATTTAGAAAGCAAAGGAAAATACATCCTAGAGGCCTGAGGGCTGGTCGACCCAAAAGACATAGAGAAGAGAAGCCCCCAGACCAATTTTGGCTCCTGTTATTATATGTTTTTTCTCCTACCCCTCAGCCTGCCCTATGTAAATTGGGCTAGCCAGGAGGGCTGTTTGTTTTACCTAAGGTCCTCACTCCAGTCCTTGGACCTTCCTTTGTTCTATTTTAGTGGGCTTTTCCCTTCTTTGTCTTTTAGCCACCACTATTTCGGACTCCTTTTCCCTATTCTAACTACCTGATACATCGGAGTGCTGATAATTTATCAGACCAAGGACACATTCTTCTGAGAACCAGGAATTTGGGACAATGTGTATAGCTTTAGGTTAATGAAGCAGGATGTTTATCCAAACAGGCCAAGGTCTCAGAGTCCCTACACTAACTGCCTAACAATTTCTACCCGAACAGTACTTTGTACCCAACATGTTGAGAGAGAACCAAAATGTATGGAGCACTGTAAAATTATCTCATGGAATCCTCACAAGAATTGGTAACACTGATGTTATTAGACTCACTTTGTTAATGAGGAAGCTAAAACTGTGAGATTAAGGAATTTCACTATAGTAACTTTCTAATGCATAATAAAAAAGCTTTCTCCCCATATAAATATATTATTAGTATTCAAAGAATACAGGGTTATACGACTTCCTATCATATCTTTTCAGTAGATGTGTTAAATGAAAATATCTCTTGTCATATCAATAAAGAAATGTCACAACCATCAGTGATTTTTGGCCTCTAAATGTGAATGAGGGCTCCCAAAACTGTGGTCCAACAGATGCTTCCACCCCCATGGTGATTGCAGAGGAGTTGGCTAATGCAAGAAGAAACCATCTGCCACTCCTTAAGGTGAACAACAACAACAAAAAAATTTGGCCCTAGATAGCTGAAGTGCATATGAAAAGAATGAATTCAGTGAGTCCAGAGGCTTATATCTTCCCCTACATAGAATGCTAAATTCCTTAACTTGATATCTGATCTTTGATATTCAGACTGCCTGATCCCTTTTTGCAAACTTGTATATAACCTGACTCCCCCTCCTGCCTCCTTGGAGCAGTTTTATCAGAGCTACTGAGATATGCTGTCTTCTGGCTTGGAGTTCTAAATATTCCTACCAAATAAAATAATTCTACTTTCAGGTTGTGACTATGATTTTTAGCCAACAGATGTGAGTTTTAAAAATATTAATAAAAAACAATGTTGAAAGATGTATGGAATTTTAAATTTTCTATGGATCACCTTTATCAATATTTATGTTGAATTTGCCTCCTGTGAATTGTCTAATTAATTATTTCCAAATACAGAAATTAACTATATTATTTAATTATTTATTCTTTTCCTTTAAACAGTTTTAAAGATTTGTGTTTCAGATACACGATTATAATGCAATTTTAATTCATGAATGTTAGATATTAGGACTTTCCTGGAGGTTCAGAGAGTAAAGAATCTTCCTTCAATGCAGGGGACCTGGGTTTAATCCCTGGGTCTAGAAGATTCCCTGGAGAAGGAAATGACAACCCACTTCAGTATTCTTGACTTGGAAATCTCATGGTCAGAGGAACCTGGCAGGCTATAGTCTATGGGGTTTCATAAACCACCATCACCAAATAATAGGATCCTAATAGTATGATTTAATGTAGAGTCTGTTTTATTACTCTAATATGTAAGACTTACTATATTATGGATTAAATTTCCAGTTGTGTCTGAATTTTCTTATAGGCATTTTATAATTCAATATAAAAATACAGACAATAGCTATATGTAAAATCACTAATAGTAATTGTTTCTGGTAAGAAAAGAGTGTAAAAGTTTGAGAGATTCAAGCAAAACCAACATAAATTTTATCTGTTAAGATTGATTGTTCTGTTAATATTGAAGAGAGATAATGGATCTAGATATTCCTATTTTTTGTTTTTGTTTTTGATATACGATTCTTTGTAGTAGAGTCTTAGTATTTAATTTCCCTTTCTGTCATAATGGGAAAATTATTTCACTTTTTATTAATAACAGATTTTAGACAGTGATAATTGCATTACTAGATTGATCTGAGGAGAGATTTCTATTTAAATACGTCCCTGAAAATGAATTCCAACTGCCAACTGCTTTTGCTAACTTATGATCCATGCTTCATCTTATTATTAGGAATGACCTTAATAAGTAGGCAGGACTCTGAAACCATCTATATGATGCTATTTTATGGGCACCAGGAAGGCCAACTACCAAAAAATTTATACTCTGCAGCCTGTTATGGTTTCTGAAATCAATTATTTGAGATTTACTCCTCTGTGTCTCAGAATCTTTTCGGTCTTCTGAAACACTTTCAGAATGCAAATAGCTCTCAGATCGTAAACTCTGAAAATCATAGCATTTACATTAAAAAAAATAAGGAAAAAAAGTAATTTAATTCAGAATTCTTACTTTATAATCATGGTAACTGAATTAGTGATGTAACTAATTAGTGATTGCATGCAAATTCAAACTCAAACTCCTGATTCTCAGTCTGGACCTCTTGGGTTACAATAAATCAGTTCTACAAGATAGCCAAAGATTTTATATATTTTTTCTGCAGGAACATCTGTTTTACAAGATTCTCTTTCTAAAATCTACAAATCAACTCTCTGAGTAGAAATAAAGTAATGGAAGTAAAACACAGATTTGCTTTAAGTGTATTTTGCATTCTTCTTTGCATTCTTCTGCCTGCTCTTATAATATCAAGCAGAAGGTTTGCATGAGCATCCCTTTGACTTCTTAACCATCTTCTATTTCCATTCAACAAAACCTAAAAAAAAAAAAAAAAAAGAAAAGTATTTATTATAAAGTATTAAAATGGTATAAAGCTGATGAAACAATTGTTTGCTATATATTATTCATTTGCTAAGGACAAATAAATGTATATCCTAAAATGTGGTACATATTTAAATTCCTCTTTTCTTCACTCCAAATTGCCTATTTGTCTAGAAATCTTATATAATAAAAAATAAGATATAGATTACCTAAAAAAACTTCATATATATTTAGCCATTACTGATGAATTTACAGTAAATTAAAGTGTTATACAATTTCAAAGGGCCATATTTCCTTTTCTATCTATATCACACTGGCCTTGATATTCTTTAGTATGGTTGTCTACCATGATTCCTGATAAAATCACATCCCACTGCCTCATTCAAAAAAGTTTATCTCATGTCTTATTGTTCATAAGACATTAACCACTGATATTTATTTCCTCTATTTGAATTGTTCAATATAATGATGTATTTTACAGTCAAATTTCCAAGCAACTTTCACAAGTCCTCCCCATTACTCACTGAAATTTCTCATAATGACTGGTACAATCAACCTGCAATTATTATAGCATCTTAGTGCTTTCAATCCACATTCCTCATGCCTCTGTCTATGAAAGGTAGTAAAGACATCACACCTTGCATGTCAGATTCATCTGTGGAGAGAGCATTTTGGGAACTGGTCTGAGACTGCATGTCTGAAGCAACAAGGTAGACACTGGAATAGGAGTGGCACAAAGTTGTGATTTTGCTGTCTCACATGGAAACTTGCTTTAACCTTCTCTATTCTTCTTCTACATCAGACTCAGTTCTTTCCTTCACTATGTTTCCATTACACTTTGTGTTTATCTCTGATTCAAAATTTAGGATATTGTATCAAAATTCATGGTTTGAGTATCCATTCTATTAAATATTTAAACCTTCCATTCATAAAGTAAAAAGCTGTTTGTGTTTTTTTTTTTTTAATTTTTAATTTTCAACACCAAGGAGTTTGTTTAGCATAGAGCAAAGGCACAATAAATAGGTTTAGAGAGAGAATGGGGGAAAAAACATGGAATTACATTAATTTAATATGAAAACTGATTCATTGGGGAAAAAACCCTGAAATTGGGAAAGCTTGATTGCAGAACTAGAACAGGGCAACAGAGCATGAGATGGTTGAATGGTATCACCCATCCAATGGACAAGAACTTGGGCAAACTTCAAATGATAATGAGGGACAGGGAAGCCTGGGATGTTGCAGTCCACGAGTTGTGAAGAGTCAGAGATGGCGTGGCAACTGAACAGCAAAAATTTTGATGTACTAAGAAATCGGAGGCAGAAGATGGGATGATTGGATTCAGTTCAATTCAGTCCAGTTCAGATGTTCAGTCGTGACTACAGGGACTGCAGCACGCCAGGCTTCCCTGTTCATCACCAACTCCCGGAGGTTTCTCAAACTCATTCCATGGAGTCTGTGATGCCATCCAACCATCTCATCCACTGCAGTCTCCTTCTCCTCCCACCTACAATCTTTCTCAGCATCAGGGTCTTTTCAAATATCGATTCATCACATCAGGAAGCCAATGAATCTGGAGTTTCAGATTCAGCATCAGTCCTTCCAATGAATATTCAGGACTGATTTCCTTTAGCATTGACTTCTTTTCTCTCCTTGCAGTCCAAGGGACTCTCAGGAGTCTTCTCCAATACCACAGTTCAAAATTTTCAATTCTTTGGCACTCAGCATTCTTTATAGTTCAACTCTCACATCCATAGACAATGACTGCAGAAACCATATCCTTGACTACATGGACCTTTGTTGGCAAAGTAAGGTCTCTGTTTTTTTTAACATGTTGTCTCAGTTGGTCATACTTTTTCTTCCAAGGAGCAAGCATATTTCAGTTTCCTAGCTGCAGTCACCATCTGCAGTGATTATGGAGCCCCTAAAATAAAGTCTCTCACTGTTTCCATTATTTCCCCATCTATTTGCCATGAAGTGACAGGACCAGATGATGTGATCTTAGTTTTCTGAATGCTGAGCTTTAGGACAACTTTTTTACTCTCCACTGTCACTTTCATCAAGAGGCTCTTTAGTTCTTCTTCACTTTCTGCCATAAGGATGGTGTCATCTGTGTATCTGGGGTTATGGGTATTTCTCCCAGAAATCTTGATTCCAGCTTGAGTTTATCCAACCCAGCATTTCACATGATGTACTCTGCATATAAGTTAAAAAAGCAGGGTGACAATATGCAGCCTTGATGTACTCCTTTCGCAATTTGGAACCAGTCTGTTGTTCCATGTCTGATTCTAACTGTTTTTTCTTGATCTGCACACAGATATCTCAGAAGGGAAGTCAGGTGGTCTGGTATTTTAATCTCTTTAAGAATTTTCAAGTTTGTTGTGATCCATACAATCACAAATTTTGGGGTAGTCAACAAAACAGAAGTAGATGTTTTCTGGAACTCTCTTGTTTTTTCAATCATTCAAGGGAAGTTGGCAATTTGATCTCTGATTCCTCTGCCTTTTCTAAAACTAGCTTGAACATCTGGAAGTTCATGCTTCACATATTGTTGAAGGCTGGCATGGAGAATTTTGAGCATTATTTTTGCTAGTGTGTGAGATGAGTGCTATAGTGCGATGGTATGAGCATGCTTTGATGCTTTGGCATTGCCTTTCTTTGGGATTGGTATGAAAACTAACCTTTTTAAGTCCTGTGACAACTGCTGAGTTTTGCAAATTTGCTGGTATGTTGAGTCTAGCACTTTCACAGCATCATCTTTTAGGATTTGAAGTAGCTCAACTGAAATTCCATCACCTCCACTAGCTTTGTTCATAGTGATGTTTCATAAGGCCCCTTGAATTCGCATTCCAAGATGTCTGGCTCTAGGTGAGTGGTCACACCATTGTGGTTGTCTAGGTCATGAAGATCTTTTTTTGTATAGCTATTCTGTTTATTATTGCCACCTCTTCTTAATATCTTTTGCTTCTGTTAGGTCCAAACCATTCCTATCCCTTATTGTGCCCTTCTTTGCAATAAACATTTCCTTGCTATCTCTAATTTTCTTGCAGCGATCTCTAGTCTTTCCCATTCTATTGTTTTCCTCTATTTCTTTGCACTGATCACTGAAGAAGGCTTTCTTATCTCTCCTTGCAATTTTTGAAACTCTGCATTCAGATGCTTATATCTTTCCTTTTCTCCAGCTTCTCTTCTTTTCTCAGCTATTTGTAAGGCCTCCTCAGACAACCATTTTGTATTTTTACATTTCTTTTTCTTGGTCATGGTCTCAATCACTGTCTCCTGTACAATGTTACAAACCTCTGTCCATAGTTCTTCAAGCACTCTATCAGATTGAATCCCTTGAATCTATTTGTCACTTCCATAGTATAATCATAAGGGATATGATTTAGAGCATACCTGAATGGTCTAGTGGCTTTCCCTACTTTGTTCAATTCAACTCTGAATTTGCTAAATGGAGTTCATGATCTGAGCCACAGTCAAATCCTGGTCTTGTTTTTGCTGACTCTATAGATCTTCTCTATTTTTGGCTGCAAAGAATATAATCAATCTAGTTTCAGTATTGACCATTTGGTGATATCCATGTGTAGAGTCTTCTCTTGTGTTATTGGAAGAGGGTATTTTCTATCATCATTGCATTCTCTTGGCAAAACTCTGTTAGACTTTGCCCTGCTTCATTTGGTACTCCAAGACCTATTTTGCCTGTTACTCCAAGTATCTCTGCTGCTTCTGCTGCTAAGTCTCTTCAGTCGTGTCTGACTCTGTGCGACCCCAGAGACGGAAGCTCACCAGGCTCCCCTGTCCCTGGGATTCTCCAGGCAAGAACACTGGAGTGGGTTGCCATTTCCTTCTCCAGTGCATGAAAGTGAAAAGTGAAAGTGAAGTCGCTCAGTCGTGTCCGACTCTTAGTGACCCCATGGACTGGAGCCTACCAGGCTCTTCCGTCCATGGGATTTTCCAGGCAAAAGTACTGGGGTGGGGTGCCATTGCCTTCCCCGCCAAGTATCTCTTGACTTCCTAATTCTGCATTCCAGTCTCCAGTAATGAAAAAGACATCTTTTTTGAGTGTTAGTTCTAGAAGGTCTTGTAGGTCTTCATAGAACTGTTCAACTTCAGCTTTTTATGTGTTAGTGGTTGGGGCATATGCTTGGATTACCATGATATTGAATGGTTTGCCTTGGAAATGAACAGAGATCATTCTGTCATTTTTGAGATTGTATCCAAGTACTGCATTTCGGACTCTTTTTTTGACTATGATGGCTACTCTATTTCTTCTAAGGGATTCTTGCTCACAGTAGTAGAAACAGTGGTTATCTGAATTAAATTCTTCCATTCCAGTCCATTTAAGCTCACTGATTCCTAAAATGTAGATGTTCACTCTTGCCATCTCCTGTTTGACCACTTCCACTTTACTTTGATTCATGGATCTAACATTCCAGGTTCCTATGCAATATTGTTCTTTTTAGCATCAGACTTTACTTCCGTCACCAGTCACTTCCACAACTGGCAGTTGTTTTTGCTTTGGCTGTGTCTCTTCATTCTTTCTGGAGTTATTTCTGCACTGTTCTTCAATAATATATTGGGCACCTACTCACCTGGGGAGTTCATCTTTCAGTGTTCTATCTTTTTGCCTTTTCATACTTTCATAGGGTTCTCAAGGCAAGAATACTGAAGTGGTTTGCCATTCCCTTCTCCAGGGTCCAAGCTTTTTAAGAACTCTCCACAGTATTCCGTCCATCTTGGGTGGCCCTTCAGGGCATGGCTCATAGTTTCATTGAGTTAGGCAAGGTTGTGGCCCATGTTACCAGTTAGATTCAGATCAGATCAGATCAGTCGCTCAGTCATGTCCAACTCTTTTCGACCCCATGAATTGCAGCACGCCAAGCCTCCCTGTCTATCACCAACCCCCGGAGGTCACTCAGATTCACATCCATCGAGTCAGTGATGCCATCCAGCCATCTCATCCTCTGTCGTCCCCTTCTCCTCCTGCCCCCAATCCCTCCCAGCATCAGAGTCTTCTCCAATGAGTCAACTCTTCGCATGAGGTGGCCAAAGTACTGGACTTTCAGCTTTAGCATCATTCCTTCCAAAGAAATCCTAGGGCTGATCTTCACAATGGACTGGTTGGATCTCCTTGCAGTCCAAGGGACTCTCAAGAGTCTTCTCCAACACCACAGTTCAAAAGCATCAATTCTTCGGTGCTCACACTTCTTCACAGCCCAGCTCTCACATCCATACATGACCACAGGAAAGACCATAGCCTTGACTAGGTGAACCTTTGTTGGCAAAGTAATGTCTCTGCTTTTGAATATGCTATCTAGGTTGGTCATAACTTTCCTTCCAAGGAGTAAGTGCTGTTTAATTTCATGGCTGCAGTCACCATCTGCAGTGATTTTGGAGCCCAGAAAAATAAAGTTAGATTAGTTTTCTGCAATTGTAATTTTCAGTCTCTCTGCCTTCTGATGAATAATGATAAGAGGCTTATGGAAGCTTCCTGATGGGAGACACTGACTGAAAGGGAAACTGGATCTTGTTCTGATGGGCAGAGCCATGCTTCATAAATATTTAATCCAATTTTCTGCTGATCAGTGGGACTGTGTTCCCTCCCTGTTGTTTGACCTGAGGCCAAACTATGGTGGAGGTAATTAAGATAATGGTGACTACCTTCAAAAGGTCCCATGCATGCACTGCTGCACTCATCGCACCCAACCCTGAAGCAGGCCTTCGCCAACCCATGCCTCTGCTGGAGACTCCTGGACACTCACGGGCAAGTCTGGGTCAGTCTCTTATGTAGTCACTGCTCTTTTCTCCTGGGTCCTGGTGCACACAAGGTTTTGTTTGTGCCCTCTAGGAGTCTATTTTCCCAGTTCTGTGTAAGTTCTGGTGGCTCTATTATGGGGTTAATGGCAACCTCCTCCAAGAGGGCTTGTGTCAAACCCACGTCTGCTGCACCCAGAGTCCCTGCCCCTGTGGAAGGCCACTGCTGACCTGCACCTCCACAAGAGATACTCAAACACTCAAAGGCAAGTCTGGCCCAGTCTCTATGGGATCTCCTGGTGAACACAAGGTTTTGTTTGAGCCCTCTGAGCATCTCTTGTGGGTATAGGCTTTGATTCTAAATGTGATTTTGCCCCTCCTACCCTCTTCCTGGGACTTCTTTGCCCTTGAATGTGGAGTATCTTTTTTTGGCATGATCCAATCTTCTCCTGTTGATGATTGTTCAACAATGAGTAGTAGTTTTGGAGTTCTTACAGGAGAAGATGAGTTCATGTCCATCTACTCTGCCATCTTGTAGAACCAGTAAGAAAGAAATAAATTGGCAGTAGAAGACGAGATGATTGATCTCTGGTTCCGCTGCCTTTTCTAAATCCATCTTGAATGTCTTAAAGTTCACAGTTCATGTACTGTTGAAGAAATAGGTGGCAGAAAATGAGATGATTGGATAGTATCACCAATTCAAAGGATATGAACTTAGGCAGACACTGTAAGACAGTGAGGGACAGTGAGGTCTGGCTTGCTGCTGTCCATGGTGGTCACAAAGACTCAGACATTACTTAGCCAGTGAACAACCACTACAGGAAATAATTAATTTGAATGACAAAAAGGCAGCATATATCTGAGGGTCAGCAAACTTAGGGTCTTCACTTCAAGAATGCCTAGAAAATTCAAATGCATGTGGAAATTAAAAATGAGTCAAACACTAACATATTGTGTATGTTTATATATTTTAAAATAGATATATTGTTCAAATGATAACTTCTGTGCTAAGAATCAATAGTGAAAAAATGGATGGCTAAATTAATAGGTGAAAATTTGAGATTATCTATATCAGATATGGAAAGGAAAAGAAGCATTAGAATATTACCTCAGTTTGCAGTTTTTAGTTAATTATTTATGCTAAGTGAATTTAACAATGCAGTTGGATATGTTGTATTATTAATGATCCTAGAAAATAATATTTTGGCTTTAAAAAGTTAACAGTGTAGAAAGAGTAGTACCAATTACAGACATAATATTTTTTTTAAGAATCTATTTTCTGAACATCAGCATTTTGCATTGAAATCAAGACTGTGGATTATAAAATATCAGTGACTCTATAATGCATTAAGCATGATTTATTTTTGAGGGGATAATTTTATATTAAGTAACTTAAAAAAAAATTTATCCATCTGCTGTTGCTTCAGCTTTTTTCTTCACTCAGCTTTCCAGGTAGATTGCTGTTAGTATTTTGATAAGAAACACTGAACTGAGTTAATCTTTCTTAAAGTAAATATGATTCTACATTTGCCCCAATAAAAATGCTCAAAACTGAATAGGCATTCCAAAATCCTTTAAGGGAACTCATTCAATGTGAAATTGAACAGATGTTCTGATAACTAACAAAATGTATCCTCTCAAAAACTGAATTCAATATATCCAAACTTGAACCTCTTCAAATCTTTATGCCTGTTAATCGCAACAACAGTTATCTGATACCGTATAGACACTATTCTAGAAAACTTTTTATTCCTTCTTTGCTTTTTCTTTGTGCTCTTGCATATCTGAGCCTCAGTTTCCTTGTCTCAAGTAATGCTATGCTATGCTATGCTAAGTCACTTCAGTCGTGTCCGACTCTGTGTGACCCCATAGACGGCAGCCCACCAGGCTTCCCTGTCCCTGGGATTCTCCAGGCAAGAGTCTCAAGTAATAAGATAAGATACTAGAAATAAAGCATCCATTAAAACCAGCTAACATTACTTGCATTAGGAAAGTATTAATAAATGTTAGTCTTTAATATCAACATCACTTTCACCAAAATCAGCCAGAAACTTCTTATTCAATACATGTTCATTGCACAGGCTGATTTTTTTCCAGGTTATTTTAATTTCCTGTATGGATTTATGTTACTATATATGAGTGTATATATGTACACACACTCTTGTGTTAGTCACTCAGTCATGTCGGACTCCTTGCGACCCTGTGGACTGTAGCCCATCAGGCTCCTCTGTCCATGGAATTCTACAGGAAAGAATACTAAAGTGGATTGTGATTCCCTTCTCCAGGGTATCTTCCGATTCCAGAGATTGAACCCAATTTTCTGCATTGTAGGCAGGTTCTTTACCATCTGAGACACCAGGGAATCTAAATAAACTCTTAGATCTGTCTTTTTCATTTTCAGTGTACATTAATTTAACAAAACAATATGTCTCTTATTTTTATATCTCATATATATATGGTATACCTCATATATATATATATATATGTATATATATATCATGTAAATCAGAAACTTAGTAACAAACTCTAAATTTATAAACCTGACGTTAAACACCTCACATTAATTAATCCGTAATACCTACATTACCTTTTTTAATTCACAAAATCATTTTACCTTATTTTAAGTCAGTCCAGTTCAGTTGCTCAGTCGCGTCCTACTCTTTGTGACCCCATAGACTGCAGCATGTGAGGCTTCCCTGTCCATCACCAACTCGCAGAGCTTGCTCAAACACATGTTCAAGGAGTTGGTGAAGCCATCTAACCATCTCGACCTCTGTCGTCCCCTTCTCCTCCTGCCTTCAATCTTTCCCAGCAGCAGGGTCTTTTCCAATGAGTCAGTTCTTCGCATCAGGTGGCCAAAATCTTGGAGTGTCAGCTTCATCATCAACCTTTCCAATGAGCATTCAGGACTGATTTACTTTAGGATTAACTTGTTTGATCTCCTTGCAGTTCAAGAGACTCTCAAGAGTCTTCTCCAGCACCACAGTTCAAAAGTATCAATTCTTTGGTGCTCAGCTTTCTTTATAATCCAAATGTCACATACATACATGACTACTGGAAAAACCACAGCTTTGATTAGATGGACCTTTGACTAGATGGACAAACTCCTCTGATACTGTTAAAACGTGATATAATTTACATTGAAATTGGAAATGAAAATATTACTAGAAGTCAATTTTCCAGTTCTTATTTTGAACACCAACATTTTACCTAAACTCCTATTATAGTTATTTGTAATAGGAAAAAAAATATGGATATCTTCATACAATTATAGATATAAAAAGGTAACACCTTATAATGTCTACACTGCAACATGTTTTGAGAAGTGCCTTGAAAGTTGCAATGAACTGAAAAAATTATATCCCCCTAAATTCATGCTGAAACCCTAAACATAATGTCATAATATTTGAAAGTGTGACATTTAAACTGGACATGAAACAACAGACTGCTTCCAAATAGGAAAAGGAGTACATCAAGGCTGTATATTGTCACCCTACTTATTTAACTTATATGCAGAGTACATCATGAGAAATGCTGGGCTGGAAGAAGCACAAGCTGGAATCAAGATTGCCGGGAGAAATATCAGTAAACTCAAATAGGCAGATGATACCACCATTATGGCAGAAAGTGAAGAAGAACTAAAGAGCCTCTTGATGAAAGTGAAAGAGGAGTGAAAAAGTTGGCTTAAAGCTCAACATTCAGAAAACGAAGATCATGTCATCTGGTCCCATCACTTCATGGCAAATAGATGGGGAAACTTTTGAACTAGTGGCTGACTTTATTTTGGGGGCTCCAAAATCACTGCAGATGGTGATTGCAGCCATGAAAGTAAAAGGCACTTGGTCCTTGCAAGGAAAGTTATGACCAACCTAGACAGCATTTTCAAAAGCAAAGACACAACTTTGCCAACAAATGTCTGTCTAATCAAGGCTATGGTTTTTCCAGTGCTGATGGATGTGAGAGTTGGACTATAAAGAAAGCTGAGTGCCAAAGAATTGATGCTTTTGAACTGTGGTCTTGGAGAAAACTCTTGAGAGTCCCTTGGACTGCAAAGAGATCCAACCAGTCCATCCTAATGGAGATCAGTCCAGTGTGTTCATTGGAGGGACTGATGTTAAAGCTGAAACTCCAATACTTTGGTCATCTGATGCGAAGAGCTGACTCACTGGAAAAGACCCTGATAGTGGGAAAGATTTAGGGCAAGAGGAGAAGAGGACTACAGAGGATGAGATGGCTGGATGGCATCACCGACTCGATGGACATGAGTTTGGGTGGACTCCAGGATTTGGTGATGGACAGGGAGGCCTGGTGTGCTGCAGTTCATGGGGTCACAAAGAGTTGGACACGACTGAGTGACTGAACTGTACTTAACTGATGGTGGAGCTTTCAGAAATGCTATTACTGTTCTTGTAAGAATAGGCCAGAGAGCTAGCTAGCTTGTTATGCCATGTGAAGATACAATGAGAATTCAGCTACCTCCAACCTAGAAGAGGGTTTTCATCAGAACCTGATCATGTAGGTACTGTAATCTTGGACTTTGAGCTGTGATAGTTAAACTCTTGTTATATATATATAAACCACTAAGAATACCATTTTTTTTTTTGAGCAACCCAAAATGACAAAGTGAAGGGTATAAGCAAACATGGTGTAGTCATTTACAGTGTGAGTCTGACTTTCAAATTGAAATAGGCAGAAGGAATTCCCACAGTGGACTAGAGTAGATTAGGATGTAGTAGAAAGTGAATGGTCTTGGTGGCAGCATGGAGGTGAATAGCCTATGATACTTCATGAGTAAATTTTCTGGATATTAGAGAAAACAACAGATGTGCAGATAAACTATAAGTAGTCAGGGTATTTTGAATCAAATGTAAAAGTAAGATAAAGTGTCAATTTTGTAGACACCAAAGGATTTATTCTTCAATCCTATAACCTGCCATGACAATAATGCTACTTACTTCTTTTTTTCAGTTCTAATATACATTATATATTTTCATATATATATGAAAAGGGATAACTTGCTGATATATGGTGACAATACATGCTACTTACTTCTTTTTTCAGTCCTAATATACATTATATATTTTCATATATATATGAAATATATATATGAAAGGGATAACTTGCTGATATATGGTGACATAGCATATATAGTTGATATCATAATGAATAACAAGATTTATTTAATAATATGATTAAAAATAATGACTGTCTGAAAATAATAATGATAATATCACAATTTGCTAAGATTTATTGAGAGTTGTTCCAGGCTGCATATTTGTGTCTCCCCAAATTTGTATTTTGAAAACTAATGACCAATGTGATGATTTGAAACAAGAGAATATCAGTATTTGATGTATTCCTTTGTTTGGAGATATTTGATTTTAATATGTCTTTATATATAATTTAACAAATCTTTTTAAACTTTATGAGGTTGGTTATTTAGTTTTTTGTTTGTTTTTCTTCTGGATTAACTATGAATGAATTTTCTACTCTACCTAAACTACATCTTCTTATGTGTTCAGGTTTACTCTATGGGTCCACGTTTAAAACAGTTTACTTGTTTCTGGGGCAATGAGTATTTTTACCTCATGTCAATCTATATATTGTCCTGAGCTTGTTAGAACTTACCTAAAAGTCTCAGACAGTCTGCCCCCCAAGTTTTTAAATGTTTTCTTTGTATTTTTTCTTATTTATTTACTTCTTATTATAAGCTATATGAACCTAACAACGTGATCCATTTGCCTGTGTTTGTTCATCTCATTAAACTGCCATTTAAGGGCAAGGAGGAAATAAAAACTATAAATCTCAAACCACTTATTGCAATGTCAGGCACCTGGGAATGCACAATAAATATGAGTGGATGACAAATAGTGGAGCATCAAGAGGCATGAATAAAGACCAGGAGAGTGGAAATCCAGTACCACACAACTCTTAGGCAACTTGTCTTGCCCTGTAAAACCTATAGAGTTAAGGTCAAAACATCACCACCTTTTGTGTTGATAAGCTCTATCCTATCCACTCTCTCTTTAGCAGAGCAGGGAGCATAATGCTTAGTATTGATTTTACTCTGATGATTGCTTAACAAGCACAGTTATGCCTAAGTGATTGATGAGACAAGTGACCTGCCAAAATGGCAATGAGAGAAAAAAAAAAAAAAAGTATCCTCTATAAAGGTAGAACAATTAGAATGAAATATATTGACCAGGCTTTGCCAGTGTTGACTTGCTGAGTCAAAAATTAAGTATGTCTTTTATTAATAGGAGAAGGAAAATGATTTACATAAAGATATAGGCTTAGCTTTGCAGAGTATCTGTTTGATCTCTGAATTTGATTCCGAAAATATTATACTAGATATTTTTGCATGGTGAAATTGAGATCATTTACTTCATGTATGGCCATCATTATATTATTAAAATCTCTGCCTACTGAAACATTAAAAAAAATAATCTCTGTATTAGACAAAAGAACAGCTATGTTTCACACCATTTAAATCTATTTTTTTCTTAACAAGTATGAGACAACAGTGTCACTCACTCTGGTGACAGACAAAAGCATTTGAGAAAGTTTCAAATCTCCATAAGGAATCATCTTCAGTTATCTAAGTGTTTACATATCAAACTGTCCTTCACTACATCTTATTATATCCTGGAAATATATGTGAAAAGTGACTAAAATACCATATTCTGTTGCCTGGGAGTTTTACATCATTTCAATTTTATCTTGTGCTATCATTAAATCCTCTTTCCTATACATACTCAGGCTAAAATTGACAGATAATTAAAGCCCAAGTTCGGCTTACTTGGGTAATTAAATAAATTACATGGACAGAAAAAAAATGAGCAAAGTAAAGGTTAATATGAAACATAGGTTAACTGAAAGACTTAGCCCTAAATGAAAGTTTTATATTAGCAGTTCAGTTCAGTTCAATTGCTCAGTTGTCTCCAACTCTTTGCAACCCCATGGACTGCAGAATGCCAGACATCCCTGTCCATCACCGACTCACAGAGCTTGTTCAAACACATGTCCATTGAGTCCGTGATGCCATCCCATCTTATCTTCTGTTGTCCCCCTCTCCTTCTATCTTCAATCTTTCCCAGCAGCAGGTCTTTTCCAATGAGTCAGTTCTTTACATCAGGTGCCAAAGTATTGTGCTTCAGCATCAGTCCTTCCAATGAACATTCAAGACTGATTTCCAATTTGATCTCTGCAGTCCAAGGGACTCTCAAGAGTCTTCTCCAACAGCACAGTTCAAAAGCATAAATTCTTCGGTGCTCAGCTTCCTTTATAGTCCACTGCTCACATCCATCCATGACTACTGGAAAAACCATAGCCTTGACTAGACAGATCTTTGTCAACAAAGTAATGGCTCTACTTTATAATATGCTATTTATGTTGGTCATAACTTTTCTTCCAGGGAGCAAGTGTCTTTTAATTTCATGGCTGCATTTACCATCTGTAGTGATTTTCGAGCCCAAGAAAATAAAATCCCTCACTGTTTACATTGTTTCTTTATCTGCCCTGAAGTGATGGGACTGGATGCCATGATCTTAGGTTTTAGACTACTGAGTTTTAAGCCAGCTTATTCACTCCCTTCTTTCACTTTCATCAAGAGGCTGTTTAGTTCTTCTTCACTTTCTGCCATAGGGTGGTGGCATCTCTATATCTGAGATTATTGAAATGTCTCCTGCCAATCTTGATTCCAGCTTGCATTTCATCCAGTCTGGCATTTTGCATTATGTGCTCTGCATATGAGTTAAATAAGCAGAGTGACAATATACAACCTTGACATACTCCCCCAATTTGGAACCAGTCTGTTGTTCCATGTCTGGTTCTAACTGTTGCTTCTTGACATGCATACAGATGTCTCAAGAGGCAGATAAGGTGCTATGGTATTCCCATCTCTTGAGGAATATTAGCAGTCATCTCTGTGTTTCCTGAATTCCATTTTCAGACTTGAAGTTCAAGTTGATATTATCAATTATTTCATCCATGATGCCTCTAAACATTTTTTAATTTTAACTTTGCAGGCAGTTAACTCATGACCTGTGACAACTGAAATGATTTTTAGGGAATTTTGAAATTTATTTTTGAAAGGGCACAAGAGCAGTTTCAAATAAGAGTACAGTTGATATTTTTCAAACATTTTCATCATTTAGTATTATCAAAATCATCTGAGTTCAACCAAGTGAACTTGATGATTGAGAAGAGGTAAATACAAGTGTTTTAATTTCTATTACTTACAGAAAGTTCTGTGGTATGCCTGGCTAGAAAGAGCAACCTGGTTACACAGGAAACAGATTATGAAATTTAGGAGTTATGATTTTTAAAAATATAGTAATAATTGGACTGCTATGCTAAGGACAAGGATGGGCAATGGGAGTATCCATTACTTCATTTGACAAATAAGCATTTTTACATATTGTGTACTTGGCTATGGGTAGATGAAAGAAAAAGAGATTCACAATCAGAAGAAAGAAACAAAATAAAAATAAGTGAAATGAATAAGGAATGAGAAGTTAAATATTAAAATATTGAACTTATGAAAGCTGGGCTTTCTTTTGGATTTGAGTCCTACTGTGTGTGCAGGTGTACATGAACAGTTGTGTTCAACTCTTTGCAACCCTATGGACTGCAGCCCGCCAGTCTCTTCTGTCTATGGAATTTTTCAGGTAAGAATATTGGATTGGGTTGTCATTTCCTACTCCAGGGGATCTTCCTGAGCCAGGGATCAAACCTGAGTCTCTTGTATTTCCTGCACTGGCAGGCAGATTCTTTACAAACTGCATCACCCAGCAAGCCAGGTGTGTCAGATCAGATCAGATCAGTCGCTCAGTCGTGTCCGACTCTTTGCGACCCCATGAACTGCAGCACGCCAGGCCTCCCTATCAGTCACCAGCTCCCGGAGGTCACTCAGACTCACATCCATCGAGTCAGTGATGCCATCCAGCCATCTCATCCTCTGTCGTCCCCTTCTCCTCCTGCCCTCAATCCCTCCCAGCATCAGAGTCTTCTCCAATGAGTCAACTCTTCGCATGAGGTGGCCAAAATACTGGAGTTTCAGCTTTAGCATCATTCCTTCCAAAGAAATCCCAGGGCTGATCTCCTTCAGAATGGACAGGTTGGATCTCCTTGCAGTCCAAGGGACTCTCAAAAGTCTTCTCCAAAACCACAGTTCAAAAGCATCAATTCTTCGGCGCTCAGCCTTCTTCACAGTCCAGCTCTCACAACCATACATGACCACAGGAAAGACCATAGCCTTGACTAGGCGAACCTTTGTTGGCAAAGTAATGTCTCTGCTTTTGAATATGCTATCTAGGTTGGTCATAACTTTCCTTCCAAGGAGTAAGCATCTTTTAATTTCATGGCTGCAGTCACCATCTGCAGTGATTTTGGAGCCCAGAAAAATAAAGTCTGACACTGTTTCCACTGTTTCTCCATCTATTTCCCATGTAGTGATGGGACCAGATGCCATGATCTTCGTTTTCTGAATGTTGAGCCTTAAGCCAACCTTCAACCATGAACTCCTTATTGCCAAATTCAGACTTAAATTGAAGAAAGTAGGGAAAACCACTAGACCATTCGGGTATGACCTAAATCAAATCCCTTATGATTATACAGTGGAAGTGAGAAATAGATTTAAGGGCCTAGATCTGATAAATAGAGTGCCTGATGAACTATGGAATGAGGTTCGTGACATTGTACAGGAGACAGGGATCAAGACCATCCCCATGGAAAAGAAATGCAAAACAGCAAAATGGCTGTCTGGGGAGGCCTTGCAAATAGATGCAAAAAGAAGAGAAGTGAAAAGCAAAGGAGAAAAGGAAAGATATAAACATCTGAATGCAGAGTTCCAAAGAAGAGCAAGAAGAGATAAAAAAGCCTTCTTCAGCGATCAATGCAAAGAAATAGAGGAAAACAACAGAATGGGAAAGGCTAAGGATCTATTCAAGAAAATCAAAGATACCAAAGGAACATTTCATGCAAAGATGGGGTCAATAAAGGACAGAAATGGTATGGACCTAACGGAAGCAGAAAATATTAAGAAGAGATGGCAATAATACACAGAAGAACTGTACAAAAAAGAGCATCACGACCCAGATGATCATGATGGTGTGATCACTGACCTAGAGCCAGACATCCTGGAATGTGAAGTCACGTGGTCCTTAGAAAGCATCACTATGAACAAAGCTAGTGGAGGTGATGGAATTCCAGTGGAGCTATTCCAAATCCTGAAAGATGATGCTGTGAAAGTGCTGCACTCAATATGCCAGGAAATCTGGAATACTCAGCAGTGGCCACAAGATTGGAAAAGGTCAGTTTTCATCCCAATCCCAAAGAAAGGCCATGCCAAAGAGTGCTCAAACTACCGCACAATTGCACCCATCTCACACGCTAGTAAAGTAATGCTCAAAATTCCCCAAGCCAGGCTTCAGCAATATGTGAACCATGAACTTTCTGATGTTCAAGCTGGATTTAGAAAATGCAGAGAAACCAGAGATCAAATTGCTAACATCCGCTGGATCATGGAAAAAGCAAGAGAGTTCCAGAAAAACATCTATTTCTGCTTTATTGACTTTGCCAAAGCCTTTGACTGTGTAGATCACAATAAACTGTGGAAAATTCTGAAAGAGATGGGAATAGCAGACCACCTGATCTGCCTCTTGAGAAATCTGTATGCACGTCAGGAAGCAACAGTTAGAACTGGTCATGGAACAACAGACTGGTTCCAAATAGGAAAGGGAGTGTGTCAAGGCTGTATATTGTCACCATGTTTATTTAACTTATATGCAGAGTACATCATGAGAAATGCTGGACTGGAAAAAACACAAGCTGAAATCAAGATTGCCAGGAGAAATATCAATAACCTCAGATATGCAGATGATACCACCCTTATGGCAGAAAGTGAAGAGGAACTAAAAAGCCTCTTGAAGAAAGCGAAAGTGGAAAGTGAAAAGGTTGGCTTAAAGCTCAACATTCAGAAGACGAAGATCATGGCATCTGGTCCCATCACTACATGGGAAATAGATGGAGAAACAGTGGAAACAGTGTCAGACTTTATTTTTCTGGGCTCCAAAATCACTGCAGATGGTGACTGCAGCCATGAAATTAAAAGACTCTTACTCCTTGGAAGGAAAGTTATGACCAACCTAGATAGCATATTCAAAAGCAGAGACATTACTTTGCCAACAAAGGTTTGCCTAGTCAAGGCTATGGTCTTTCCTGTGGTCATGTATGGATGTGAGAGCTGGACTGTGAAGAAGGTTGAGCGCCGAAGAATTGATGCTTTTGAATTGTGGTGTTGTAGAAGACTCTTGAGAGTCCCTTGGACTGCAAGGAGATCCAACCTGTCCATTCTGAAGGAGATCAGTCCTGGGATTTCTTTGGAAGGAATGATGCTAAAGCTGAAACTCCAGTATTTTGGCCACCTCATGCGAAGAGTTGACTCATTGGAGAAGACTCTGATGCTGGGAGGGATTGAGGGCAGGAGGAGAAGGGGACGACAGAGGATGAGATGGCTGGATGGCATCACTGAATCGATGGATGTGAGTCTGAGTGACCTCCGAGAGCTGATGATGGATAGGGAGGCCTGGCGTGCTGCAGTTCATGGGGTCGCAAAGAGTCGGACACAACTGAGCAAATGATCTGATTTGATCTGATCTGAAGCCAACCTTTTCACTCTCTACTTTCACTTTCATCAAGAGGCTTTTAGTTCCTCTTCACTTTCTGCCATAAGGGTGGTATCATCTGCATATCTGAGGTTACTGATATTTCTCCCAGCAATCTTGATTCCAGCTTGTGTTTCTTCCAGTCCAGCATTTCTCATGATGTACTCTGCATATAAGTTAAATAAACATGGTTACAATATATAGCCTTGACGTACTCCTTTTCCTATTTGGAACCAGTCTGTTGTTCCATGACCAGTTCTAACTGTTGCTTCCTGACCTGCATACAGATTTCTCAAGAGGCAGATCAGGTGGTCTGCTATTCCCATCTCTTTCAGAATTTTCCACAGTTTATTGTGATCTACACAGTCAAAGGCTTTGGCAAAGTCAATAAAGCAGAAATAGATGTTTTTCTGGAACTCCCTTGCTTTTTTGATGATTCAACGGAAGTTGGCAATTTGATCTCTGGTTCCTCTGCCTTTTCTAAAACCAGCTTGAACATCAGGAAGTTCACAGTTCACATATTGCTGAAGCCTGGCTTGGAGAATTTTGAGCATTACTTGACTAAAGTATGAGATGAGTGCAATTGTGCGGTAGTTTGAGCACTCTTTGGCATTGCCTTTCTTTGGGATTGGAATGAAAACTAACCTTTTCCAATCTTGTGGCCACTGCTGAGTTTTCCAGTTTTGCTGGCATATTGAGTGCAGCACTTTCACAGCATCATCTTTCAGGATTTGGAATAGCTCCACTGGAATTCCATCACCTCTACTAGCTTTGTTCATAGTGATGCTTTCTAAGGCCCACTTGACTTCACATTCCAGGATGTCTTGCTCTAGGTCAGTGATCACACCATCATGATCATCTGGGTCTTGATACTCTTTTTTGTACAGTTCTTCTGTGTATTCTTGCCACCTCTTCTTAATATCTTCTGCTTCCGTTAGGTCCATACCATTTCTGTCCTTTATCGAGCCCATTTTTGCATGAAATGCTCCTTTGGTATCTCTGATTTTCTTGAATAGATCCTTAGTCTTTCCCATTCTGTTGTTTTCCTCTATTTCTTTGCATTGATCGCTGAAGAAGGCTTTTTTATCTCTTCTTGCTCTTCTTTGGAACTCTGCATTCAGATGTTTATATGTTTCCTTTTCTCCTTTGCTTTTCACTTATATTATTTTCACAGCTATTTGCAAGGCCTCCCCAGACAGCCATTTTGCTTTTTTGCATTTCTTTTCCATGGGGATGGTCTTGATCCCTGTCTCCTGTACAATGTCACGAACCTCATTCCATAGTTCATCAGGCACTCTATCTATCAGATCTAGGCCCTTAAATCTATGTCTCACTTCCACTGTATAATCATAAGGGATTTGATTTAGATCATACCTGAATGGTCTAGTGGTTTTCCCTACTTTCTTCAATTTAAGTCTGAATTTGGCAATAAGGAGTTCAAGGTCCAAGCCACAGTCAGCTCCTGGTCTTGTTTTTGCTGATTGTATAGAGCTTCTCCATCTTTAGCTGCAAAGAATATAATCGATCTGATTTCGGTGATGACCATCTTGTGTGTAGAGTGGAATAATGTTTAAAAGAACAGAAGTGTGCTGAAAATCAATGATGTTGATAATTCTTGTTTTCCCAGTTTACTAACTTACCTTACTTTTTTCCTTCTTTGTTGTTCATGGATACAGGGCATTTTTATTTGCAGAAAAAGAGATGATAAGCATTAGAATAATCAATATGAGTTAAGTATTAGGTGTGTTAGTCAGTTCGGTATTCCTGAGATATATTCAAATTGAGAGGCCAGTGGGCAGATCCAATAGCCAGGAAACTGAAGTCAAGAATGTTCACTCTTCTCATCTCTTTTTACTAACAGCTCATGGATTTCCTTTTTTTCCCTCATGAAATCAGCTAGAAATATCAAAAATTGTGGGAAAATTACACAGTATCCACTGCTTTTCAACAAAGATGGAAGCATTATTTTGGTTTTATTATTGTATGTCTAGAACACTGGTTACAACTACAGTATCATACATGGTAGTCGCCAGTGAATCTGTCAGCAGGAAAAGAGTGAAACTCCTGTCACTTTAGGAAATGTTAGCAGTACTGATAGCCCATTTCTTCTATTCCATAGACAGTAAAATTGTGAAAAGCAAGCATAAAATATGTCTCAAAGGAGAATGTCATCTAATATGTATGGTTAAAAAAAAAAAAAAATTTGATCGTGTCTATGTAAGAAAAACAAACATACAAGTACCTGCCTGTAGACATACCTATGGAACCACCACAACTCTATACAAATTCTTGTAGGTTGCCCAGTAAAATATTTCAAGATGACTTTTTTGTTTGAAACTTTTACCATTAAATAATAAACTGCACTCTAGTTGCTCACTTGGTAATGTGTGCGTGTGTATATATACACACACACACATACATACATACATACACACACACATACATATATATTCTTAAATATGAAAACTTAGCAAAACAAACCTTATAGAATAACACATATGGTGAACTGAAGTAGCCGGTAAATGTTTGAGTCATATGTATCTTTATTTTCTTTCAGTTTGGTTCAGCTGGGTACAGTTTTCTTTCTTTACCTAGTTATTTCTCACAAAATTAAATCATGCATAATCAACCATAGAATTTCCATTACTTTCAGAGTTTTCACTAATATATCAATCATATGGGAATGAGTTTGTGGTTACAAAAAAGCATTTTTGTCTAACTGACTGTATTTGTGTATCTTGATTCTTACCATGTGGCCTCAATTAGTTCCACTTCTAAAGTTCTCAAATTAGTACATCTGTTACTTGTTATTGAATTCTCTTATTAATGGTTTTTATGTGATGGGAATTAGTGGCAATTGAGACAGAATGAGATAGAGATGGTTCTGAAATAATTACTGTGAATATTTCATTATTTGCTCATGGAGCATCTATGCATGTAGGTATAAATCTTCCCTCCCTCCTGAATTCAATTTAAAATATAATAATAATAATAATATATGAACAAGTCCTAGTTGTTTATTCCAATTATTTATAATTTAGGCAACACACACACACACATTCATGCAGTAAAAGTTAGCATCCTTCCTAAGTATTCCCCATAAGACAAGTCGTGAGTGACCGCAAAAATGCCCTTGATGTCATACAGTTGATGAATCTCCACTTTGAAGTCAGTTCTGACAATGTCCATGGAAAAGGTTTAGGGTGTTGACTCAAAGGTGATAGGACCACTTCAAAATAGAGATTTCAAAGATGAAATTTGTTTAATAAAGTTAAAAAGATGAAAGAAAAACAAAGAAAGGCCAGGAAAAAGAGAATGAAATACTATTATAAATAGAGGTCTCAAAAGCAGACTTGCAGAGTAACTCAAACTCGACTATTAATATTTGCATAATGTCACTAAGACATTATTAACTCTTACTATCTCAAGAGAAAAAATAAGCTTTTTAGAGGTTCTACATGACTTGTAACATTCCAAAGTTAATGTAGAATAGATTTGTTAATTCTTTTGTTTTCTATTAAGCCAGACAATGTAAAATGTAAAGTGATATTACTGTGCTCATTAATATTTGTGTTGGAAGATATATACATCATTTATATTAACATGAACTAGTTGTATTACTATTATCTGTTAAACTAATATGTAAATATGTTATAAAATCATTTTTATATGGTAAATATTGATAATTATAATCCTTATAAAAAGTTAGTGAGTGGCATAGCCTGACTTTGAACACATTCCTCTGGCTCCAGAGCTGGCAGTTTTAATTACTCTTCTCTCTTGGTATGTAGCTATAAAAGCCCATTATAACAATGATCTTATGAAATAGACAAGCAGAAAAGGACATGGAAAAAGTAATTGTTCATTCAACAAAGATTTATGGAATACTCACTCTGATTCAAGCACTGCACCAGGTGCCTGGTGGAAAATTAAGCAGACCTCCTCTTTACCCTCCTAGAGCTTACAGTTTAACATAGAAGCTGCTCATTAAACAAATTAGAATAATTATGTAAGAAATGTTTTGCTAGAGGAAATATAGGAATTCATAAAAGCATCTGCCAAGAGTGATGAAGGGCTTCCCAGAGGCAGTGGTGATTAAACTGATATTTAACAAGTGAGTTGGCTTATCTACCTTGAGTCTGTCTAACCTAAATTCTAGGCTCTTTCAACTAGACAATATAAATAAAACATAAACAAGAGGGCTATAATATCAAATACAGTATTATTTTCAAAGTGCAAGAGTCTATATAAGTCTGCTAATAAATTTGAAAAACTTCAGGTAATAGACAATGTAATAAATTTTTTGCCAAAAATCATTTTTTTAGTTTTTATATGGTAAATATTTATAATTATAATCCATATGAAAAGTTATTCTGTCTTTGAATTTTAAAAAATTAAAAATTTCCTTGACCCACTAGTTAAATAAATGATGCCCTTAATCTAAAATTTCTATTGTAGAATATAAATAAAAGGAAAATAATTTTGAAGTAAAATTTCTAAAGGTAATTTTGATTAATGCCTATATCATAAAGTTTATAATCCCATAAAGTGATCTGTTTAGTAATGATGAATGGATATTTTATGCTTTTCATTTTAAAATTCCTATTAGTTTTGAGTCACAATTCAAATGCATTACTCTAAAAATACATGATTAAATCAGGCAGAAATATTATCTATTGCTATTGTTAAATATGTCAAGTCAAGATGCTGGGTTCATAAACAATTTTAACTTTATCAAATAAGTAAACACTGTGAGTTTAAATGAAGCTTTCATGGAAACAAAACACTTTAAAATCTGAAGTGATAACATGGACAGATCACATTCTGACAAATAAGGTATGTTAATAAAAAAAAAAAAACACTAGTTGTTTAACAACAGCAGCAGCTTCTCCCTTGAATTTCAGACTCACATATCCAACTATCCACTTCACTTATCACGTTGATCTTGATTGCTGCTGCTGCCGCTAAGCTGCTTCAGTCGTGTCCAACTCTGTGCGACCCCATAGACGGCAGCCCACCAGGCTCCCCAGTCCATGGGATTCTCTTCACTGCTACTGCTAAGTCACTTCAGTCGTGTCCGACTCTGTGTGACCCCATAGATGGCAGCCCACCAGGCTCCCCCGTCCCTGGGATTCTCCAGGCAAGAACACTGCAGTGGGTTGCCATTTCCTTCTCCAATGTATGAAAGTGAAAAGTGAAAGTGAAGTCGCTCAGTTGTGTCTGACTCTTAGCGACCCAATGGACTGGAGCCTACCAGGCTCCTTCGTCCATGGGATTTTCCAGGCAAGAGTACTAGGGTGGGGTGCCATTGCCTTAGGCATCCTTAAATTGACACGAACAAAATAAAATTCCTTGCTTTTCCACAAACATAGATGGCCTTTACATAAAACAATTTAAATTTTGCCACCATGAACTGAATAGCTCAGGGGAAATATTTTAGATGGCAAGCAAGATTTGGACCACAAGCTATAGTATGCTAACTTTTCTTTCTCCTAATGTTGTATAATCTCAAAAATTGCCCCCTAAAGTCAAGGACCTAAATTACTAGTCTACTCTATTTTCACTAAGTAAATTCCATAGAAAAAATAACCAGTGTTTTGTACGTGATATTTCTGGGGTCTTTTTGAATCATGTTTTGTTTGTGTAGATGGTAAGAAGTTGGTTCTTTGCTTTATTTGGTTTGTTTGAGTTATTATATATGGGTTTGTTTGTTTCATTAGAAACATTCATGGAAGCAATTATTGTCTGAGTTCTTTCATTCTTGAAAATATTTTTCATTTGACTAGTATATGAACTATAATGAAAATTATTGAGTGAAAAGTCTTTTGGGATTTTAAGATCTTCAGAAATGAGCCTAAATCAGAGATGTTTTACTGCATTAATCTTTTCAATCTTGCTAAGCACTTGGATTAGAATTTTATCAAGTGGCCTTGATTTGGTCCATTGAACTTTCAAACCAAAAACTTTATTTTAGTTGACTTTTTCCCCCATGATTTTTTTTTGGGGGGGACAGGTCTCTCCAAAAGAAGATTTGATTACCCTATTGTTACCTTTTTATTCTGCCACAGCCTTGCACATCTCCAAAATTGGGCTGCTTAATCTATGGATCACTGTTTGGCTCTTGCTTTACAATAGATGAGAACAATTTGTCTTATTTACCTTTTCTACTCTCCTTAGAAGTTCTGCGTGTGGTTCTTTGATAAGAAATCATAAAATCAAGAATTGTATCTACAGAACTTTATCTGTTCTGAAATTGAATTGTTTACTAAATCTGAAGTGAACATTTTACTTCATGGGTAATCTAATAATGAAGATGATTTTATTTTATTTCCCTATGCAAATAAGCAACATCAGTTCTTCAGAATTGTTATTAATATGTGTATCTTTTAAAACATATAATTAGTGTTCCTAAAATATGATGCTGTTAAGTGCTGCATTCAATATGTCTGTAAATTTGGAAAATGGAGCAGTAGCAACAGGACTGGAAAAGGTCAGTTTTCATTCCAATCCCAAAGAAAGGCAATGCCAAAGAATGTTAAAACTACTGCATAATTGCATTCATCTCACATGCTAGCAAAATAATACTTAAAATACTGCACAATAGGTTTCAACTGTATGCGAACTGAGAAATTCCAGGTGTTCAAGCTGTATTTAGAAAGACAGAGGAACAAGAGATCAAATGCCAACATCTGGTGAATTATAGAAAAAGCAAGAGAACTCCAGAAAATCATACACTTCTGCTTTATACTAAAGCCTTTGACTGGGTGGATCACAACAAACTGGAAAATTCTTCAAGAGATGGGAATACCAGAACACCTTACCTGCCTCCTGAGAAACCTGTATGCAGGTCAAGAATCAACAGTTAGAACCAGACAGGAACAATAGACTAGTTCCAAATTGGGAAAGGAGTACGTCAAGGGTGCATATTGCCACCCTGCTTATTTAACTTATATGCAGAGTACATCACACACGATGCAAAGTTTGATGAAGCAGAAGCTGGAATCAAGATTGCCAGGAGAAATATCAATAACTTCAGATATACAGATGACACCACCTTTATGGCAGAAAGCAAAGAAGAACTAAAGAGCCTCTTGGTGAAAGTGAAGGAGAAGAGTGAAAAAGCTGGCTTAAAACTCAACATTTAGAAAACTAAGATTATGGCATATGGTCCCATCACTTCACTGCAAGTAGATAGGGAAACAATGGAAACAGTGACAAACTTTCTTCTCTTGAGCTCCAAAATCACTGAAGATGGTGATTGCAGCCATGACATTAAAAGACACTTGCTTCTTGGAAGAAAAGCTATGACCAACATACAAAGCATATTAAAAAGCAGAGACATAACTTTATTAATAAAAGTCTGTATAGTCAAAGCTATGGTTTTTCCAGTAGACATATATGGATGCAAGAATTGGACCATACAGTAAGCTGAGTGTCAGAGAATTGATGCTTTTGAACTGTGGTGTTGGAGAAGACTCTTAAGAGTTCATTGGGCTGCAAGGAGATCATACCAGACAATCCAGAGGAAATCAGTCCTGAATATTCATTGGAAAGACTGATGCTGAAGCTGAAGATGCAACCCTTTGGTCACCTGATGTAAAAAAACTGACTCATTGCAAAATATCTTGATGCTGAGATAGCTTGAAGGCAGGAGCAGAAGGGGACCACAGAGGACAAGATGGTTGGATGGCATCACCAACGTGATGGACATGAACATGAACAAGCTCCAAAAGTTGGTGATGGACAAGGAAGACTGGCATGCTGCAGTCCATGTGGTCGCAGAGAGTTGGACACAGCTGAACTGAGCGAAATTTTTATAGTAGTTAATACTATTTTAAGAGATGATGTACGTGTTTGCACACGTGTGTTCACTAGTGTTCTACTCTTTGCGACCCTATGGACTCTAGCCTGCTAGGCTCCTGAAAATCTCCATGGGATTTTCCAGGTAAGAATACTAGAGCAGGTTGCCATTTCTTTCTCCTGGGGAACTTCCTGACCCAGAGACTGAACCCACATCTCTTGCATCTCCTGCACTGGCAGGCAGGTTCTTTACCAGCTGAGGCACGAGGGAAGCCCCTTTAAGAGATGATAAGACTAACAAATACAGTGATCTTTCAACGGGTCCTATATCATGGTAATGTAAAAAACAAAAAGCTGATTGGGAAAAAACACGAATTAATGACATGGCATTGTTGAATTTATAAATCAGGAAGAATTAATTGTCACTGTTTCATGAAGTGCTCAGTGCTGAAATGATGTGGATTGAATTTGTGGTCTTTCCTATTATTTCTTCAAAGTCTTAGGGGTAGGGCTTTGAAAGTGACTGGGATCAGGTATGGGTATTACAAGGGGAGTACCAAACAACTAGACTCATCATAAGTATATTATGGATCACTGAACGTGAACGTGAAGTCACTCAGTCGTGTCAGACTCTGCGACCCCATGGACTGTAGGCTACCAGGCTCCTCTGTCCATGGGATTTTCCAGGCAATAGTACTGGAGTGGATTGCCATTTCCTTCTCCAAGAGATCTCCCCAACCCAGGGACTGAACCCGGGTCTCCTGCATCGTAGACAGACGCTTTACCGTCTGAGCCACCAGGGAGATCACTATACATCATTTAAAGCTTTGGTCAAATTAAGTGACACAACAAATGACAAATATTTAGGCTTGCAAATAGTGTGCAGTGTATATATTGGTTTTCCTTTGATTATTTGCATATTTTCCTTCCTTTTTTATATTAATATTATATAGCTGTTTATATTGACAAACATTAAGAAGATATTAAAGTTTTTACTTTCACTTAAGGGCAAGCTCTATAGTGCAAAACAGAGCATTTTTAAAAAGTTGATTCCATGAGGATTTAATGCCATTATTTTGGAAGATGATTTCATTGCATTAGACTTATCCAGTTTTCTTTTGCTAGGTTCTGTATTATAAGTTGCCTCCACATTTGCCATCTAATGTATAGATCTGATAGTGCAACTTCATTACTCAAAAAAACTTGCCATAGTTTTTTAGACCAAATAATTTGAAGCTTAAACCTTTATAGAATTTATCTTCCCAACTTGGTCCTTGCTTAGTGTGCCTTAGATTATAGCACAGCAGTCCTGCCACATCTCTTCATAATAAGAAATTATTTCTTCTCTTAGCACTTAAATAGTTGGATTTTAATGGCTCATTTGATATAATTTAATATTTCCATATAAAAATTTCAACATAAATGCTCAAATGTAGAGCTTATGAATAAATACCTCTGATTGTTTAGGAAAATGTGTGTATCATATTTGTAAGCTCTGAAAATGTCAATTAACTTTAAAACAATTTTATAATTTTTGCTTCATAGATATTATCCTCTGTAATTATAATGAAAATTAATTCACTTAATCAATAGGTTTTAAGACAACTTAGGATAGTTCCATTTTCACAATTTAAGGCTGGATTATATTTTTTAAAAATGGGTTTAACTTGTGGTTTAATGTATGTAATATTTGCTCAAAATATTAAAATGTAAACCTGAATAATAATTCAGCACTTTGTTTCCTAAAATAGAGTCACTTTTATTATTCCTTAAGGTTTTTAGTTGGTCAATTTTGTCAACCAGTAAAAATAAATTCATAGTGTCCTGTAACTTAAAATGAAAAATCTGACCTTGACGTTTATGTGACTATCTCTCATTACCATATTTCCTATCCTATAAAATGTTGAAATTACTAAAGATCTGGACACTATGTACTTTCTGAAAATTTTGGAAATTTTTCATATGTGTCATAACATTATGTTTATTTACATATAAGATCCTATAATCTGGACAGGATTATGAAAAAAATATCCAGTTTTTTTGTTCACCTAACGAATAAAACAAACATGAACAATAAGCAGAACTTGCTTAAAGAAAAAGAAGTAAATCAATTTCCAGAATTTAAATAAAACTCTCTGCCACTGTATAGAAATGGACTAAAGACAGCAGTGAGGTAGATAGTGAGCAATGGTGCAAGCAATCCAGTGCTAGCCCCTGGAATTTGCTCACACAGATAGATTTCACACCACAGAAATGTATTTTGGAGTCAGTGGGGTGCCCTTAAAGTAGACTATAGGCTTAAAAAAATGAGAGAACCCCAGATGGAGCTTCCAGGGATGATAATTATGCAAATAGAGATATGACTCTCTATTCTAATAACTCTCACTATCACAATAAGTCTATAAAATGCACTTGTCATTGATAAATGAGATATATCACATATAATCCTTATAGGTGTGTAAATACTAATTATTTACATATACATACTTTCCCTACTAAATATACATGTCAAATAATTTTAACTTAAGTATACTTATTTTAATCGGAGAAGGCAATGGCAACCCCTCCAGTACTCTTGCCTGGAAAATCCCTTGGACAGAGGAGCCTGGTAGGCTGCAGTCCATGGGGTCGCAAAGAATAGGACACAACTGAACGACTTCACTTTGACTTTTCACTTTCATGCATTGGAGAAGGAAATGGCAACCCACTCCAGTGTTCTTGCCTGGAGAATCCCAGGGACCACGGAACCTGGTGGGCTGCTGTCTATGGGGTCGCACAGAGTCGGACATGACTGAAGCGACTTAGCAGCAGCAGCAGCAGTACATATTTTATATCATCTTGTATCAAAAATATTAAATTTTCTAATACTTAATGTATATGTTGCTTTACAAGCTGATAGTTCATATGAATATTATATATATAAATTATACATATAAAAATAAGATCACATTTAATATTTAGCATTACAAATATATTTTTCCTTCTTCCAAAATAAAAATGTAAAAATGTGCTCTTTCTGTAAATGAAACTAACCAGAAATGTATTGTATTGTAAAAATCAGTGGAAAAAATAGTGTAGAGCTAAACTTATGATTCATCTATTTTATAGAAGTTATTTACCCTAGAAATAACTGGAATTTTGTATTACAGAAAAAATCAGAGTCAAGTGTGTAAACGCAACTAGAGCACTTTATGAATAAATAAAGCAGCACTCTCTGTAAACATGCATTTCATTCTCTAAGGAAGAAATTTCTCAAATGTTAAGACCTCATTGGTGCATGCATGCATATTAAATCTATTGGTATTCCTTTAAAAATGTGTCAGAAATTAAAAAGTAGCTAAACAATGATTTTACTTTCTTGTTTTTTTAAATTATGAATGTATTTTCCTTTAAATGATATTTTCACCATTCAATATACGCTGAAAATAGTTTCACAAAGATGGAGAATGGCAGGGTAAAGGAAAAGAGTGCCCTCTCTATAGCATTCCATCAAAGGTAAAAGAGAGGATGCTTTAGTTTAAGAAAAAAATAAAGAAAAACCCTTTTGTGGTAGAAACCAACACAATCCTCCTTTTATTATTAGGTGTTGAATTGATGACAATTTTCGAGTGTCAGTAAACACAGTCATCTATAGCCCTCTCGGTGTTTACAGGTACTATACAGTCTCTAGGGACTTCATAACTGTGCCTAAGGCTATTACTTCTTCCATTATGATTTTTCCTTTTTTATTATGTTTGGGCTTTGACTGAGTTTTCAACAAAGGTCAAAATACAAATTTATTGTCTGAAGGTCTGCTTTTTGAGTTGAAAGATAGGGTCAGCTAAAATAAAGAATCTTCCACCAACATATCATCACCCTCAAGTTCACCAAAAAGAGTCAAATACAAGATTAAATCAATTATTCTTATATTTACAATGATATGATAAGTGATTAAACTGCTTTTAAACCACTATCCTGTTTACAGATCATTATGTGAAGCATCTTAAGCTCTGTTGCATATCATTTATGTTATGTCTCTTTCAAAGATTGTAAATTTTATTGTAACATACTGCCCTAATTATTCAGTTGGGATCAAATCAGATAGTTTTAAAGGCAGGGCTGGTGCAGTTTGATCCAAAGATCAATGATACCATCTTCTCTCTCCAAGTTGAGGAAGCGGTACTAAATTAAGCCCACAAGAAACAAAGGAATGAAAGGAACTAAAATTACAAACAACATGTTTGTCAATTCCATACACATTCTCTTTTTTCCTATTATGGTAAGAAGATTTAAGATGATATCTTCATTCTTAATAAATTTTATTTGCATGATACATTATTTTAACAAGAATAATGTATAGCAGATTTCTAGATCTTACTGCATAATTAAAACATTATAAAGTTGAACAGCAGCTCAATTTCCCCTTTTTTCCATTCCCTTAGCTCTGCCAATCACCACTCTATGATGATTCTATCAATTTGACTATTTTAGATCCCCATATAAGTAAAATCATGAAGTATTACTCTTCTGTGACTGGCTTATTTTACTTACTTAGCATAAGGTCCTCAAGGCCCAACCATGTTGTTGTATATGACAAGACTTCCTTTTTTAAAGTTTTATAATATTCATTGTATGTATATGTAGGGCTTTCCAGTGACTCAAATGGTAAAGAACCTGCCTGCAACATGGGAGACCTGGGTTAGATCCCTGGGTTGGGAAGATCCCCTGGGGAAGGAACTAGCAACCCACTCCAGTATCCTTTCCTAGAGAATACATGAACAGAGGAGCTTGGTGAGCTAGAGTCCATAGAGTCACAAACAGGTGGACACAACTGAGTAACTAAAACACACAATATTCCATTGCATGTGTGTATATATACACCACACTCTCTTTATTAATTTATTTGTTGATGGACATTTAGGTTTTTCCACAGCTTAGCTCACATAAATAGTACTTCAGAAAGTTGGACCAGAGACATCTGTTGATTGAGTCAGTTCACCCAAGGCTATCAACCAAGTTCAGAAATAAGGTAATTTCCTCATGGAAAAGTTATCATGAGAAATAAATATGAGAGACTAGAGCAGGATGCCAATGAGATAGCTTGAACACCATCAGTTTGGGTAATGTAGAGAGGTTGTGCCCTGATGATCATCAAAACATCCCAGAGAGATAAATGTACCCCCAAAACTTTGGGACACTATCCTGGGAGGAAGTATGAATAGCAAAAACAGTAGCAACAACAGCAACAACAACCGTAAGCAGTCCACATTGCCCAAATTCCTATAGATTTAGAGAAAGCTGAAATAAAAAGACCTAAACTAAAATTTTGCTCTGTCTCTTAGTAGCAATGTCATATGGCAAATAAATTTGTAACAGTTGTAATTATCACTATGAGGGCTAGTAGTCTATTTTTTGCTAAGTCATATTCTAGAAGATAGTAAATAAGAGGAAAACTGTGAGCAGAAAAAGTTGGAAAGATATGATGATAGAATCTTTCTCAAATACCTCAAATCCACATACATCCTACTGCTTTCTCCACATTTCCACTTGGATACATGATAGGCATGTCAACTATAACATCTGCAAACTGTAGCTCCAGAAATCCTCCCCAAAACCTGTTCCTTGGCAGACTTTCTAAACTTAGTTATTGGTAATGCTGCACTTCCAGGTGCTTAGGCCAAACACCTTGAGGTCCACCCGGGATTTAAATGTATATCCTTAAAATGATTTAAGGTGATGGCAGAAAAAAATTTTACGTGAAAGAGAAAAATCACAAGATGTCTTAAGAACTAAGATGAGAACTGGCACTCTGTCAGACCTGTCTCATTTTAATAGCCCAATCAAGTCACAAGCTGAATACCAATTTGAACTGCCTAGATAGACTCAGGACATATAGAGTAGACACAAGGAGGTAAATAAATGAAGACACTAATACAGTCCACTAAAAGAATAATTTCCCTTTTCCCTGTATCCTTGTATTTATTCATGGAACAGGATATACTAAATGTCCACTCTATGTCAGATTGATGTTCTTTATTCATTCTTTTATAAAGATATATTTAGGTAGAAGAGTTGAGGAATCAAACAATAAATAATTATGATATAATAAATGTACATATTATGATAAGTATTATACAAATAGGAAGGATACTGTGATTTTGTTTAGCCAGGTAGGTGACATTTAAGTTGAGCTATATAAAGGGAGAATGTGTGAGTAAAACCAAAGATAATCTGGGGCAGAATAGTGTAAGTATGTGTACACTTGTATATAAGTGTGGCTGAGTATGTATTAGTTAAAGCATAGGCTATGGCATCAGAAGTACTGAATTCAAATTCTTACCCCATTTTACTAAATGTATGATGTGGGGAATTTATTTCAGCTCTCTGTTCATGCAGTTACAGATACATAACAAAGTAAAATAATGCTAAGAGTGACAAGTAAAGGACAATTTCAAATTGAGTTTTTAAAATGATAATAAGATTAAACATGCAGACTTGTACTTTATACATGATAATACTGTTAACATCTCAAATACTTATTTACATAAAATTTACTTTATGTATTATAAATAACAATAACCACCATGTTTGAATATTTATATTTTTTCCATGATTTACTCATTTAATACCCAGGTCATTCTCCCAGAATATTGGAAATAAAAGCAAAAATAAACAAATGAGACCTAATTAAAATTAAAAGTTTCTGCACAACAAAGGAAACTATAAACAAGGTGAAAAGACAGCCTTCAGAATGGGAGAAAATAATAGCAAATGAAGCAACTGACAAACAACTAATCTCAAAAATATACAAGCAACTCCTGTAGTTCCATTCCAGAAAAATAAATGACCCAATCAAAAAAAGGGCCAAAGAACTAAATAGACATTTCTCCAAAGAAGACATACAGATGGCTAACAAACACATGAAAAGATGCTCAACATCACTCATTATCAGAGAAATGCAAATCAAAACCACAATGAGGTACCATTTCACACCACTCAGAATGGCTGCGATCCAAAAGTCTACAAGCAATAAATGTTGGAGAGGGTGTGGAGAAAAGGGAACCCTTTTACACTGTTGGTGGGAATGCAAACTAGTACAGCCACTATGGAGAACAGTGGGGAGATTCCTTAAAAAAGTGGAAATAGAATTGCCTTATGACCCAGCAATCCCACTGCTAGGTATGCACACCGAGGAAACCAGAATTGAAAGAGACACGTGTACCCCAATGTTCATCGCAGCACTGTTTATAATAGCCAGGACATGGAAGCAACCTAGATGTCCATCAGGAGATGAATGAATAAGACAGCCGTGGTACATATACACAATGGAATATTACTCAGCCATTAAAAAGCATACATTTGAGTCATTTCTAATGAAGTGGATGAAACTGGAACCTATTATATAGAGTGAAGTAAGCCAGAAAGAAAAACACCAATACAGTATACTAATGCATATATATGGAATTTAGAAAGATGGTAACAATAACCCTGTATGCGAGACAGCAAAAGAGACACTGATGTATAGAACAGTCTTTTGGACTCTGTGGGAGAGGGAGAGGGTGAGATTATTTGGGAAAATGGCATTGAAACATGTATAATATCATATAAGAAACGAATCGCCAGTCCAGGTTTGATGCAGAATACAGGATGCTCAGGGCTGGTGCACTGGGATGACCCAGAGGGATGGTATGGGGAGGGAGGTGGGAGGGGGATTCAGGATTGGGAACACGTGTATACCCGTGGAAGATTCATGTTGATGTATGGCAAAACCCATACAATATTGTAAAGTAATTAGCCTACAATTAAACTAAATAAATTTAAATTTAAAAAATGGGATGACTATATTTATTCTATAGTTCAGAAAACAAAGATTCAAAGATGCTAACTATTTGCTTACAGAAATAAGGCTAATCCAGTTGAAACTGAAATTTATGCCCATTCACAGTCTAAAACTTTATGTTTAGCTACTTTAGTTGATGCCATTTTACAACACTTTAGAACATTTTAAACCCTTTTTACATTGGTGTAATTTGTAACAGATGAATTTTAAAAGAAAATACACATAGAATCATTGCTCTTAGTTTTGTTTGTCTGCATTTAAAATGTGCCCTTAGACACCCCTACTTCCGTTTCCGTACTTGGAAGTTATAACAGTTCAGTGTATACCTTTAAATTTTTTTATTTAAACTTTTAAGACCTTTTAAGCAATTTTAGGTTTACTGGAAAATTGAAAGCAAAGTACAGAGATTTACCATCTACCGCCTGTCTCTACACATGCGTAGCTTCCCTGTTATCAATATCACTCATCAAAATGGTACATTTTTTACCAAGGATTAATCCTATATTGATATATTACAATCACTCCAAGTTCGTATTTTACTAAAATCAGGATTTGCTTTTGGTGTTGTACATTCTAAGGTTTGAACAAATGTTTAATGACATATCTTCATCAATGCAATGCCATACAGAATATTTCCATTCACCTTAAAGATCCTCTGAGCTCTGCTTATTCACCCATCACCCAGCCCCTGGCAACCACTGATCTTTTTATTGTCTCCTCCACAATTTTGCCTTTTCAGTATAATAATCTCCATTGAAAGCTAACAGAGTGATAAACACTTTTTCTACTAAAAATTATTCTTAATTCTCAATATTCTATCAAGTTGAATATATTAGGACTGGTACTATTATCCAATTTTGGAATTATCAACTCACAATTATTTTCAATCTGTGATTCCATTTTCTGCCTGACAATTTCCTACTGATTTCAATTTGCCATTTATTATTTTGAACTCTTACTAATATTACCATATTTGTAAGCCTTTCTATAGTTTTCCTCCTGACTCCTGTTTCTTCTACAGATGTTATCCTTATCACAGGTGTGATCATTTTATTTCTATGTTTAATATTTTTCAATGATATCCAATTTGAATACTTACTGATCAGCAAACATATAAAAACAAAACAAAAAACAACTTTATACATGATACATGACACTCAAATTTTCTTTCCAGAAAATTCATACTATATGTTTTCTAGTTTGGGCTTCCCTGGTAGCTCAGCCAGTAAAGAATGCTCTTGCAATTCAGGAGACCCAGGTTCGATCCCTGGGTTGGGGAGATCCCCTGGAGAAGGAGATGGCAACCCATTCCAGTATTCTTGTCTGGAAAATCCCATGGACAGAGGAGCCTGGCAGACTACAGTCTATGGATTAGCAAAAATCGGACATGACTTAGCAACTAAACCACTACATTTTCTGTTTTAACACTAAAATCAATTGCTATTAATTGTCCTAGTAAAATATTACATGCATCAAATTCTTTTATTTTTCCAACTATATACACATCTTGTTTGAAATTAACCCCCCAAAAATGAGTATATATTTATGATTTTATCTGCTAGATGTCAAGTTTCTTCTATCAATAATTTTTTTTTTTTTGTAAAATTGACCTTTTTCTTAATAATATTATTGAATATCTTCAATAGAGTCTTTGAAATGCCTGGCTTACATCAAATCAAATTTCATAGATATGTTCATTTATGTGAACATTTTCTCAACTTTACTGTGCCTTGTATTCTATTATTCAATTAATAATGTAGCTATCTAAGGTGATGATTAACAACATTTATTTAAGAGTACATTTCACGGCATTAACTGAATTATATATTCTTAAAACTCTTTGAATGGCTATGTTAATATTTACATGTTTATATTCATAAATTTTAGTTTTTTCTGTGTACACATAAAGTGTGTGTTTGTGTGTGTGATAATAAGTCATTATATTTTATGTATGAGACATAAGTCTAATGGTACATATTCTGGTGCAAGTCCTTTGCTGGCCAATTTTACTTTAACTTTAATGTAACAGTATGAATATTCAGAATATGTAGCAATCTTATAAATGTGCTTGAGTAGGCAGCAATAATTGCTGCAATATGTTGAGAATTAAATTAACTGAAGAAAACAAAAGTGGCAGAACTAATTAAAAACATGGAGCAAAAATGAATGGTGGTTTTTTTCCAGTGGCTTATAAAATGTTTTCTAGCCAATTCACTTTTGAAAAGAAGACATATTATAATTAGATTTTTTGTTCAGGATACATTGAATATTTGTGATATTTTTACTAATTATTTTGTCATTAGCAGACATCCAAAAATAATTAATTGAAACAAAATCTCTCTGATATGCCTGGGAAAAGTCTTTATTTTTAGGGAAGTCTTTATTATTTTTAGGGAAGAATAATTAATTTATCAATTCAATAAGCATTTTTATTGTATACTTGCCATGTATAAATAAATAAACTAAATGATATATGCAATTAACCACTAGCTAAAATATAGTACTTGACCTGAGGAAAATATAATTTATTATAGGAAAGATCTGATGCATATAAAAATAAATTTTAAATTTATCTGTTAAAAGTAGCAAGTAAGTTTTATAAAAGTGATGAGGTTGGGTGCTGAATCATAGAGAATATAAAGGGAAGATTTAGAAGGAAGGGTACTCTGTGGAGAGAGCATCTAAGCATGGCATTGTGGTACAAATGCAACATGTTTAAGTTATCACAGCCTTATTCTTTTTCAATACCCAGCAAGGGTAGACTACACTTCACACCCTTGACAGTTGAGTATGGCCATATTACTGAGTTTTAGCATGAAGAACATATCCAGACCCTTGCGTAAAACTATCCTCTCACTTTCTTCCATGTTCTCGCTGGAAGGAAAAGATATAAACCCATAGAGAATGTGGAATCCTGTAATGAAAAGATCCTGATTGCATGATGTCTCTGCTTGGTAAACACCATTTAGTGAATATCCATGACTGATAATTACATGAGTGAGACATAATCTCTGTCTTTGATATTTGAGAATTAATCTGCTATAGCATCAGATGTTGTCCAACTAGTAAAGGAAGCATGTTCAATTTTACTCAAATTTACACACATCTTAAGTAAAATGGAGGAGTGTAGTAAAAAGTAAAATTAGGGAAATGGGAAAGCAGGTTGAAAACTGACTGTGAAGAAAACCATAATCAAAAAATGAGATTTTTAAAATTTATTTTCCAGAGTATAAGATAAATAAGATGGGATAAGATTAGATGAAATAAACAGAACTGATATAAGTAAAACTACACTTGAAACAAAATATATGACAGAGGATGAATAAAGAGACCAGCAAACATATCACTTTTAGAAGAACTAACTTACTTTAATTCCAGAAAATGGAAGAATAGGCATAAAATAATTTTAAGAGTAAATTATCAGGGTTTTAAAAGGAACTTCATAAGTGAGACAAAAAGAAAATCAGTCTGGCAATGACTCAAGACAGAACTTAAGAGAAAAGTAGAGAAGCTTGATGCAATAAATCCCACTCAGGGTTGAAATCTGGTTTCACTAAGGTATGGCCTAATGAAAACACTGACCTTTGATTCTTCTAGGCTAATGGTGGATTCTAAAAAATGTGTTGGGGTCATTTTTTGCCAATTAATTTGTGTATGATGAGTAGGTAACATGTGCTCAAGGTATAAAATGTAGGGTGACTAAGAGGATGACCCTGGCTGGAATATCATGCATGGAACATCTTTATTTTGCAAATAGGCTTTTACTGACAAAAACAGTTGCATCTGGATAGCATTGAATGTTTGAATTCCAATTATCTATAGTCTGCTTTGAATCAAAATCTGTGACTCTTCATAGAATTTAGCATTAAAAATAGATCATGTGTCCTTTGACAATTCCCTATCAGTCTCATCTTCATGTGGTGGGAAATGTGCACAGAGAAGAGTAAATTAAACATTAGGACAGTAAAGTTGTTTGTAAGAAATAATGTAAAATCTATTATTAGTTCTGTTTTCTGGTTTAATTGACAGTCAAGTGCAACAAATGAGTTTTGTCTTTTAATTGGAATATTTAATTCATTGATATATGTTGCTCTCTTTCTTATATTCAGATTGATGTCTACAGTCTTATGTTTTATTTTCTGTTTGTCTCAAGTTTTTGCATTCTTTTTCTCCTGTATTGTCTATTTTGGGATTAATCAAGATTTTTAGATTCTATTTTCCCCTCTACTATTATTAATGTACACTCTTTACTATTTATTGTTACCCTAGTAATATGAACTCTTAAAATATTAGACAGTCATTTAAATGATAAATTTTACCACTTTTCAGATAACATTATTACCTTAAAACACTTTACCCCCTCAACTTTTATGAATTGATTCTATTCCTCTATATATTTAAAATGTATACAGCATTCAGTTCAGTTCTGTTCAGTTGCTCAGTCATGTCCGACTCGTTGTGACCCCATGAATTACAGCACGCCAGGCCTCCCTGTCCATCACCAACTCTCAGAGTTCACTCAGACTCACGTCCATTGAGTCAGTGATGTCATCCAGCCATCTCATCCTCTGTCATCCCCTTCTCCTCCTTCTCCCAATCCCTCCCAGCATCAGAGACTTTTCCAATGAGTCAACTCTTTATATGAAGTGGCCAAAGCCCTGGAGTGTCAGCTTTAGGATCATTCTTTCCAAAGAAATTCCAGGGCTGATCTTCAGAATGGAGTGGTTGGATTTCCTTGCAGTCCAAGGGACTCTCAAGAGTCTTCTCCAACACCACAGTTCAAAAGCATCAATTCTTTGGCACTCATTACTTTGTTTTAATTGTAAGCAAATATTAGTTTAGTTTAATTGTATAGTTACATCCCTTTTACTCTTCATTTATTTCTACATTTCTGTGTTTCTTTCTGACACCATATTTTTTCTGCCCAAAGCACTACTTTAACATATTTTTTTAAAACAGGTCTACTAGAGCATTGTTCAACAGTGTTCTCTTATATACTACAAGATTAATGAAGGGGCAGGGTCCTTTCCTCTTTTGGGGAGAAACCAATATTTACCAGACTGCAGGTGAATGTTGAAAATTAAACACGAAATATAATTGCTAGTAGCTTACTTTTTCCTCAATAGTCTTTACTCTCCTCAAACAACTAAGAGCTCCTCTCTTATCCCACTCTTGGTTGATAAACTTCTTTTTAATTTACTGATGAAAACTTAAGTACAAAAAGGAGAAATGGTAGAAATAATTTAATCACAAGTAACCATCTATTGCCCTGGTGTTGGTGGTTTAGTCACTAAATCATGTCCCACTCTTGCATCCCCATGGATTGTAGCCTGCCAGACTCCTCTGTCCATAGGATATTCCAGGCAAGAATACTGGAGTGGGCTGCCATTTCCTTCTCCAGGAGATCTTCCCAACCTAGGAACTGAACCTGAGTCTCCTGCATTGCAAGAAGATTCTTTACCAATTCAGCTATGAGGGAAGCATTACATATCAGTATATCTAATATATATATTTTAGAAAGTCAAACTCTTTGTTTTAAAGAGTTTGTTTCAAAAGAAAACAAAAACCTTGTGTAACTGAATCGCTAAAATGAAAGCTTCAAAAAAATAATTCTAAAGACAGTTCAAGCAATATCTACAATTAAGTCTCTTAAAACGTAAGAAAAAAGATTTATGAAGAAAGGATACACTGTCACAACAAAACAAAAGAATCAGACATCCAGCTAGAACTTCTCTGTCCAAAAGTAGTCAGAGGTCACCTGTGGCTAAACAGTTCAAAGGTGAATAACCTGATCTGAGATATGTTCTAAGTATGTAACACATAGGGGATTTTGAAGACAGCATTAAAAAAACAAGTGAAAGTGAATTTGCTCAGTTGTGTCTGACTCTTTGAGATCCCATGGACTGTAGCCTACCAGGCTTCTCAGTCCATAGAACTTTCCAGGCAAGAGTACTGGAGTGCGTTGCCATTTCCTTCTCCAGGGGATCTTCCCAACCCAGAGATTGAACCTGAGTCTCCCGCACTGCAGGCAGATGCTACAAGTACCTATTAATAATTTTAAAACTATTGGTTATATGATATACTAGACTAAACCAAACATAATCACATGGAACAACAGACTGATTGCAAATAGGAAAAAGAGTACGTCAAGGCTGTATATTGCCACTCTGATTATGTAAATTATATGCAGAGTACATCATGAGAAATGCTGGGCTGGAAAAAGCACAAGCTGGAATCAAGATTGCCGGGAGAAATATCAATAACCTCAGATATGCAGATGACACCACCCTTATGGCAGAAAGTCAAGAGGAATTATAAAGCCTCTTGATGAAATTGAAAGATAAGAGAGAAAAAAAAAAGAAGAAGAGTGAAAAAGGTGGCTTAAAGCTCAACATTGAGAAAATGAAGATCATGGCATCTGGTGCCATCACTTCATGGGAAATAGATGGGGAAACAGTGGAAACAGTGTCAGACTTTATTTTTGGGCATTCCAAAATCACTGAAGATGGTGATTGCAGCCATGAAATTAAAAGATGCTTACTCCTTGGAAGGAAAGTTATGACCAACCTAGACAGCATATTCAAAAGCAGAGACATTACTTTGCCAACAAAGGTCTGTCTAGTCAAGGCTATGGTTTTTCCAGTAGTCATTTATGGATGTGAGAGTAGGACTGTGAAGAAAGCTGAGCACCAAAGAATTGATGCTTTAGAACTGTGGTGTTGGAGAAGACTCTTGAGAGTCCTTTGGACTGCAAGGAGATCCAACCAATCCATACTAAAGGAGATCAGTCCTGGGTGTTATTTGGAAGGACTGATGCTAAAGCTGAAACTCAAATACTTTGGCCACCTCATGCGAAGAGTTGATTCATTGGAAAAGATTCTGGGAGAGATTGGGGGCAGGAGGAGAAGGGGACGACAGAGGATGAAATGGCTGGATGGCATCACTGACTCCATAGATGTATTTGCGTGAATTCCAGGAGTTGATGATAGACAGGGAGGCCTGGCATGCTGCAATTCATGGGGTCTCAAAGAGTCGGACACGACTGAGCAACTGAATTGAACTGAACTGAGGAAAAAATAAATCTAAGTTGTATTATCTGGCTCATGTTCTATTTCTACTCAACAGTGCTGATCTCAGAAAGCCTAAGTCCAGAATGCCAAGAATCCTTATCTCAAAACTAATGATCACTTAAAGTTGCTTCTTTCAGGTTCCATAGATTAATCATTCTCTGTACTTAAGATATGCCAACACTTTACATGTTAACATCCAGTTAAACAGTACCAGGAAAGCTATATCCTTATGAAATCACGGGCAGATCTACACCAAAAGTACTCATTGTGACAGGTTAGTTTCAGTTGGTGGAGAAGGCAATGACAGCCTACTCCAGTACTCTTGCCTGGAAAATCCCATGGACAGAGGAGCCTGGTAGGCTGCAGTCCATGGGGTCGCTAAGAGGAGGACACGACTGGGTGACTTCACTTTCACTTTTCACTTTCATGCATTGGAGAAGGAAATGGCAACCCACTCCAGTGTTCTTGCCTGGAGAATCCCAGGGACGGGGAAGCCTGGTGGGCTGCCATCTATGGGGTCACACAGAGTCGGACATGACTGAAGTGACTTAGCATAGCATAGCATAGCATAGCATAGTTTCAGTTGGCTAACAGAGGTATCGAGCAGGAATTTGAAATTAACATTTTTTTCCACATCTTAAAATTCTTGTTTATTTAAAAAAGCAAAAGTCCACAGATACATAAAAAATCCACAAATGCCTACAAAAAATCAAACTGTTCTGCAGGCATGATAATTAATAACTACCAGAAGTGGATTTAACATGAATTGATCAGTAGATAATTCAGTGAACTTATCACTGACAGTTTCAAATTATGAAAAGTTAATCAGGAGCCTCAACCAAGGAAACACACTCTTATGGTTGATATCTCCCTGCTCCTGTTTGGTAACCACCATAAACCATTCTTAAGACTAATTCATTCCTATCAATATAACTGACTCAATGTAAAGCAACTTCCCCCTCTAAACCCTAGACAACAAATCACTTCACTCAATTATACTATGCCAAATCAGTACACTAGTCTTCCTTACTTAAATAGGACATATAATTTGGTTTAAAAATTTTTTTTTCAGCTTTAATGCAATACAATTGACACATGACACCGTGTACTTTTGCTTTTTACTCCAGATTTTGAGTGGTAGTTATCAGACTTTGACAACTGTTAATACATTCTTTTCATCTCAATCCCACATTTTCATTCCTCAACTTGCCTGTTATTCTAATATTGCTAATTGAATTTTACTTTTTAGATACTCATTCACTTAAGACTGAACCTCTTTACCTTGTCCTATTCCTGATCTCGGTATTTACTATTCCCAACCTGGGGGTAGCTGCGATAGAGACTCCTGTCTGTGAGTGTTCAGTTTATTTTCTGAGAAGTAACTTTATTTGCATTGTCTCTGTGGGTAAATGAGATCAGTTACAAGAATAAAGATTTACTAATGCAAGATTTTTAAAACTATAAAACTAAAATGCAAACCAACTATGCACACAAGGAAAAGAGTTATCAGACTTAGGTTTTATCCTGTAGATAAAACAGTAGTTCAACTGTTATAGTTGAAAAATAAACTAACTCTGGAAACTTCATTTCACTCTGGATAAATGTTTCAGTTTTCCCCAGGAGCTTCACATTCCCCAAATAGACAAAAGTAAAGCTTACCCCCAAACTAAAACTAAATCCCTAACAAGCAAATAGTATGAACAATAAGTTACCTGCTAATGTAGCTGCGGCAGCCAATCCTGCTGCTGTATAGTGATCAATCCCTGGAGGAGCAGCACTAACAATATATGAATTTGGCACAAATTCAGCTGGAGCAAGGCCTACTGAAAATACACCAGCTATGTGTGGCTGCTACTGCCCTGCCCTATCTACTCTCAAACTATGCATAAAGGTCAAAATTTAACTTAAAAATATTACACTTTGACCTTGATTGTTCTGAAATAATTCTTTGGCCTTCTTTGGATTTCTGTCATATAGATAGATGACCAAGTTCTAACATAGTATGAGTCTTAATCTTGGGCCACAGGACTGGAAAAGGTCAGTCTTCATCCCAATCCCAAAGAAAGGCAATGCCAAAGAATGCTCAAACTACCACACAATTGCACTCATCTCACACGCTAGTAAAGTAATGCTCAAATTTCTCCAAGCCAGACTTCAGCAATAAATGAACCATGAACTTCCACATGTTCCAGCTGGTTTTAGAAAAGGCAGAGGAACCAGAGATCAAATTGCCAACATCTGCTGGATCATGAAAAAGCAAGAGAGTTCCAGAAAAACATCTATTTCTGCTTTATTGACTATGCCAAACCCTTTGACTGTGTGGATCACAATAAACTGTGGAAAATTCCGAAAGAGATGGGAATACCAGACCACCTGATCTGCCTCTTGAGAAATCTGTATGCAGGTCAGGAAGCAACAGTTAGAACTGGACATGGAACAATAGACTGGGTCCTAATAGGAAAAGGAGTATGTCAAGGCTGTATATTGTCACCCTGCTTACTTAACTTCTATGCAGAGTACATCATAAGAAATGCTGGGCTGGAAGAAGCACAAGCTGGAATCAAGATTGCTGGAAGAAATATTAATAACCTCCGATACGCAGATGACACGACTCTTATGGCAGAAAGTGAAGAGGAATTAAAAAGCCTCTTGAAGAAAGTGAAAGTGGAGACTGAAAAAAGTTGACTTAAAGTTCAACATTCAGAAGACAAAGATCATGGCATCTGGTCCCATCACTACATGGGAAATAGATGGGGAACAGTGCCAGATTTTATTTTTCCAGGCTCCAAAATCACTGCAGATGGTGACTGCAGCCATGAAATTAAAAGATGCTTACTGTTCGTAAGAAAAGTTACAACCAACCTAGATAGCATATTGAAAAGTGGAGACATTGCTTTGCCAACAAACGTTCGTCTAGTCAAGGCTATGGTCTTTCCTGTGGTCATGTATGGATGTGAGAGCTGGACTGTGAAGAAGGCTGAGCACCAAAGAATTGATGCTTTTGAACTGTGGTGTTGGAGAAGACTCTTGAGAGTCCCTTGGACTGCAAGGAGATCCAACCAGTCCATTCTGAAGGAGATCAATCCTGGAATTTCTTTGGAAGGAATGATGCTAAAGCTGAAACTCCAGTATTTTGGCCACCTCATGAGAAGAGTTGACTCATTGGAGAAGACTCTGATGCTGGGAGGGATTGGGGGCAGGAGGAGAAGGGGACGACAGAGGATGAGATGGCTGGATGGCATCACTGACTCGATGGATGTGAGTCTGAGTGACCTCCGGGAGTTGGTGATGGAGAGGGAGGCCTGGCGTGCTGCGATTCATGGGGACAAAGAACATTGATTTTTTTGTCAATGGGGACATTCACAAAGAGTCGGACACAACTGAGCAACTGATCTGATCTGATCTGAATAAGGGCTCAGATGGTAAAGATTCCACATGCAATGCAGGAGACCCAGGTTTGCCTCTTGGGTTAAGATTTCCTAAAGAAGGGAATGGCAACCCACTCCAGTATTCTTGCCTGAAGAATTCCATGGACAAAGGAGCCTGGAGTGTTACAGTCCATGGGGCCACATAGAGTTGGACATTACTGAGCAACTAACACACACCTCAGTATAAAGGTAATACCTTAGACTGGTTTTGCAATTTTTGCTGCAAAGAAATGGCGAGTCAACCAATGTTTAGCTTTATTTCTTAATTAATTCAGAACCTGGACAACTGTGTTTACCAAAGCATGTATGTGTTCGTGGGTACATATAACAGAGTGAAAAGGATAAACAATGAGGGGTGAGATATATTTTATTTGAAGTATTTAGAAGATAGAGGGAAATTTTTTCCTAAGAAGTTATTTCTTATTGTTATCTTATAAAATAAATAGGAGTTTTTAAGGAAGAAAAGCTGGTAAATTTTAAATGTAGAGGGATTATACCCAAAGAAACAAAAATTTGAAACACACCTAGATGAAATTTGGTGTTATATATATCTCAAGGCAACTATGCTTCTCTCTCTGCAAGAAAGTCCATATTTTACAGTCGTTCTCATATCTGAAAGTGTATACTTTCTCAAAACATATGTTTAATGATTTTGTTTTTGAAAAGTTTCTTCAATGGTAAATCTCTTATACTCTTAATATATATACATGAAGAATTTTTCTTTTCATTCTTAGCAGGGCCTTTCTCTAAATGCCAGTTCACATTTGTCTTTTATAAACTTCTTTCTCTTTATGGTAACTTTAGTCATATAAATTATGCAGCAGTATCACTTTTCACAGTACATGCATACAAACAGATAAGCTGCCTCTCCTTAGTCTGGCAGGTGGTCTACCTCCCTGTGTACTCTCACACATGCAATTCTAGAAAGACTGTGTTATGCTTGTCCCCTCTTCCTCAGATACAGCAACTATTCAAGACACTGCTTTTTATCTTTTTGTTATATTAAACTACTCTGCAAATGTTTTTGAAATCATATAAGTAGCAAAATAAAAATGGATATTTTCCTATACTTATATAATTCCACTCTGCTAGAACTCAACATGATTAGCCACTTTTCATAAGCCATTACTTATTTAACTTATATGCAGAATGTATCACATGAAATGCAGGATAGATGAAGCACAAGCTGGAATCAAGATTCCTGGGAGAAGTATCAATAACCTCAGATATGCAAATTACACCACCCTTAGGGCAGAAACTGAAGAAGAACTAAAGAGCCTCTTGATGAAAGTGAAAAGGAGAGTGAAAATTTTGGCTTAAAATTCAGCACTCAGAAAACTAAGATCATGGCATCTGGTCCCATCACTTCATGGCAAATAGATGGGGAAACAATGGAAACAGTGATAGACTTTATTTTTCTGTGCTCCAAAATCACTGCAGCCATGAGATGAAAAGACACTTGCTCCTTAGAAGAAAAGCTATGACCAGCCTAGACAGCATATTAAAAAGAGAGACATTATTTTGCCAACAAATTCTCTCTAGTCAAAGCTATGATTTTTCCAGTAATCAAGTATGGATGTGAGAGATGGACTATACAGAAAGCAGAACACCAAAGAATCAATGTCTTTGAACTGTGGTGTTGGAGAAGACTCTTGAGAGTCCCTTGGAAAGTAAGGAAATCAAACCAGTCAATTGTAAAGGAAATCAGTCCTGAATATTCATTGGAAGGACTGATGCTGATGCTGAAACTCCAATACTTCGGCCACCTGATGTGAAGAATTGATTCATTGGAAAAGACCCTGATGCTGGGAAAGATTGAAGGTGGGAGGAGAAAGGACGACAGAGGATGAATGGTTGGATGCTGTCCTCAACTCAATGGACATGAGTTTGAGTACGCTCTGGGAGTTGGTGATGGACAGGGAGGCCTGGTGTGCTGTAGTCCATGGAGTTGCAAAGAATGAGACATGACTGAGCAAATGAACTGAGTTTGAATCCCTGTGATACTTTTTAAACTTTAGTGTCTATATCCTTTCCAGGTATCCTGCCCTTCTCCCTTTGCTTGCTGTATTTATATTTTAATGCATCATTCTCTTCTACAGCTTTTCATATGCTGTAGTTTACCAATATTCTTTCATTAATCAATTTATATCCACAATACCCATTCTACTTCACTCTTTTTTTAATGGTTGCCATTCAGTTGTTAAGTCATGTCCAACTCATTTTTAGATCCCATGGATGGCAGCACACCAGTCTTTCCTCTCCTTTATCTCCCAGCTATTGCTCAAATTCATGTCCATGGAGTCAGTGATGCCATCCAACCATCTCATCCAATGGTAACTTACAATATAATCCGTATGAATAAAAATCAATTTTAAAACCATTTATATTTCATGAGTTTTGCAACCATGAAATTAACTCAAACTTGTATGGGCATTTATGCTTGGATTTACTGTATACATATCCCAAATTAAACTTGTCTACCCAGCTTGCCTGACTTTTTTTACTTCTATATCTATAAATGGCACAGATGTCCTACCTATTGTGATAACTTCATTTAAATAATTTGTATATATATATAAAATATGTGGACATATATAATGTTATAATGTGTGGAGACACACACATATATATACACACACATGTAAAATGCATGCACACTTGTATATCTATATCTATCTATAGCAGTAACACTTTGGACCCCTGTCTTAGTCTATATTTATTATATATGGATCAAGTACTACTGGGATAGACTGCTTCATTTTCACTGTATTCTCTCTTACCTGTAACAAACTCTATTCAAACACATTCATGTTACCGTAATATAGAAAAGTTTTTTTATATTGTAATGGAGATGAAAATAGGCAAAGAATAATCACATTGCATTAAAATATTTCCTGTAATGGTCTTCTAATGAAATGTATCTGTTGTCAGATATAGAAAGGTAACACTGCATAAAAGCAAAATTTTCATATTAACAGTCATATTATCTTGTCTAATAGTTTTAATTGACACTCGAGACTGAAAAAAGTTACTATCTTTTAAAAGTAACTGAAATAATTTAGTTGTGTTTGCAAATGAATTTTCCTTGTTTCTTATAATTCGAAATAGTCTATTAGAATAAGAACTTGCAGTTGAGGAAAGGAATATATGCATTGTCCATTTGAATATGGTTGTACACTCAGCCATCCATAAGGTGTAAAATGCTGGGAAATGAAGATCTAAAAACCTCATAGACATAAGACCTATCACCCTCCAGAATATTTAAAACTTTTTTCAATCACTAGATTTATTATTATGTCCTCTTGCAATAATGTTAGCTCTATAGTATGAGAATTTCTGTTTTCTTCTCTGATGTAATATTGTTGTTTAGAACAGAGACAAATACATAGTACATGAGTAACTTAAAAAAAATTCAGTTGTTGCAAACTATACTTTTTATATAATTAGTTGATAAAAAGAATGGTTTAAAAAGTAGGCATCAGTTTTTCTTAAAAATATATCAGGACTTTTTCATTTGCAGCTATTTAATGTTAAGACTCATTCTGACAATCTTTTTAAAAATCTTCCGTTTTATCATCTAAACATAAATTTACAAATGTTAAATCAACTATTTGTACATTGGTCCAAACTTCATTTTTATCTATATCTATTGCTAAATCAAAAAGCTAAAACCATCAGTGATATTACATGGAAATAGAAATTCTATTACTGAAGCAGCTTAAAGTCCATGGTTCTAAAAAAATGAATTTTTGAGACACATTTTTATCTTTGAACTTGGGAGAATCTTGTCTTTTATTGCAAGTGGGATGAAAAGAAGGACAAATTTACTGCATGGTTATTTTACCATATGGATCTTCCCAGGTGGTGCAATGGTAAAGAATTCACCTGCCAATGCAGGAATGAGTTCAATCCCTGAATTGAGAAGATCCCCCGGAGTAGGAAATGGAAACTGTAGTATTCTTGCCTGGAGAATCACATGGATAGAAGAGTCTGGCGGGCTACAGTCCGTGGGGTTTCAAAGAGACGGACATAACTAAGTGACTGAGCACACATGTGTTTTACTGTATATTTCAGAGACTTTAACAAGGACACAGCTTAGAGTTTGGTCAGCACTTCCATGGGAAAGATTATTTAAAAATATAAAAATAACAAGTTCATTTATAATTAGATTGAAATCTTTTGCTTTTAATAAGTGTTCTAGTTATCAAAAGCTAAACCCCCAAATTTCATTAATTAAACCCCCAGATTTCATTAACTATATGACCATATATATTCAGAAGAACAATAACTGTGCCATAGTGATGCCTACAAATTTCAAAAATTTTAGTTTGAATATATCTTATATGAGTAGGTGTGTATTTTCTTCCTTTAGAATAGACTCTATTTTTTAGAGAAATTTTACATACACAAAAAATGTGAGCAGAGTGTGCAGAGAATTCCCATGTACTTTCTGTTTCTCTCTTCACATGCACACATGGTCTCTCCTACTATCAACATCTTGCATCAGGGTGGTACGTTTGTTACAGTCCTTGAAACTACATTAACACGTCTTCATCACCTAAAGTCAGTAGTTTACATTTGGGTTCACTTTTGGTGTTGTGCTTCCATGAATTTTGATGAATGGATTGATACTACCCATCATTATAGTAGAACAGTTTCACTGCCTTAAATCCTCTGTGTTTTATCTATTAATTTCTCCCTCCTTCTAATCCCTGGCAACCAATGATCTTTTTTTTTTTTATTGTTTTCATACTTTTATCTTTTTTAGAATGCCATAGAGTTAGAATCACACAATATGTAGAATTTTCAATTTACTTCTTTCACTTAATAACATTTGTTTGTTTTTACCATGTCTTTTCATGGCTTGACAACTGACTTCTTTTAGTTATGAATAATATTCTTATGTCTGGATGTGCCATAGTTTATTTATTCATTAACCTACTGAAGGATATCTTGGTTGCTTCTAAGTTTTAGCAATTATAAACAAAGCTGCTGCACACATCTGTGTGTAGATTTTTGTGTGGATAGAAGTTTCAACCCTTTTGTTTATATGATCACAAGCATGTTTAGTTTGATAAACTGCCAAACTTTCTTCCAAAATGAATATCATTTTGAATCCTCACCAGCAACGAATGAGTTTTGCTTGCTCCCTATCCTTGACAGCATTTGATGTTGTCAGTGTTGTGGATTTTGACTATTTTAATAAATGTGTCATGGTATCTTATTTTTGCTTTAATTTTCATTTCCTAGTGACATATGATGTGAAGTATCTTTTTATATGCTTTATAAGGGGCTTCCCAGGTGGTGCTCTCAGTAAAGAACCCACCTGCAAATTCAAGAGACATAAGAGATATGAGTTTGATACCTGGGTTAGGAAAATCCCCTGGAAGAGGGCATGTCAACCAGGTCCAGTATTCTTGCCTCAAGAATCCGTATGGATAGAGAAGCCTGGCAGGCTACAGTCCACAGGGTCACAAAAAGTCAGACACAACTGAAGTGCTTAGTACACACACACACACACACACACATATGTTTTCTGGGGGAGGGCTTTAGTAATCCACTCCAGTAATCTTGCCAATGAACTGAGGAGTCTGATGGTCTCAAAGGGTCCCAAAGGGTCATAGGGTTCATAGGGTCACAAAGGGTCAGACATGACTGAAGTGACTGAGCACAAATATATATATATATATATCTTATATTGTGAGATATAATATGTATCTTATATTGTGATATGTCTATCTGCTTATGTCTTTTAGCCAGTTTTTAAAAAGCTGTTCTGTTTCTTATGGTTGATTTTTTTGCATTTTGTGTATGTTTTGAATAATTGTCCTTTAACATATGTCTTTTGAACATATTTTCTTACAGTGTGTGCTTTGTCTTCTCATTCTCATTGTTTGTCTTAGAGCAGAAAATTTTAATTTTAATTAAGTCCAAGTTATCAATTATTTCATTCATGGATAATGCCTTTGAGTTTGTAAGTAAAAACATCAGCATGTCCCAAATTGCGTACATTTTCCTCTGTGTTATTTTTTAGGAGGTATGTAGTTTTGTGCTTTACAGTTATGTATATGATCCATTTTCAGTTAATTTTTGAGGAGAATATAAAGTCTATGTTTAGCTTCCACTTGTTTATAGTGACCATTTCTTGAGAAGAAATATATAAATTAATAAATTTTAAATGTACTTTACGACAATAACTGCTTAATTTGAGGAAAATAGTTTAGTGAAGAAACATCCTGGCATTAAGGTGGCCTATAACAGAAAAATAAATGAAACTCCTTAGTTCCACTCTTTAGCACAAGTTATGTTTATACAGAGTGATTTACAGCATTGAAAATGGACATTTGGGACAAAAGTGTAATAAGCCAACACACTGCCAATTTAAAAATTATAATGCTACTTGATCAAATTCTAATCTTTTTTAATGACAATTATATAAATGACTAAAAAGATAATACTTTCACCTGATTTTAAGGCATGGCAGTTGTATTACTTTGTTAAGGCTGCTCTAACAAAGTAGCACACGATGGGGGACAAAGAACCAAAATTTATTTTCTCACTATTTTGAAGGCTAGAAATCTGAGATTAAGGTGTTTACAAGGTTGGTTCCTTCCAAAGGCTATGAGACAAACATTGTCTCAGGCCTCTCTTAGTTTCTGGTGGTTTACTTTCATGTCAGTCTTTGGTATTCCTTGGCTTCTGATACATCTGCTGGATCTCTGCCTTCATTTCTACATGGCATTGTATGAAGCCTAATTTCCCTTTATTATAAGGACACCATGTATGCTGGGTTAAAGTCCCATCCTAGTCCTGTATGACTTCATCTTTAAGTAACTAATCATATTTGCACCTACCTTATTTCCAAATACGATCACATCCTGGAGTATAGGACTTCAACATCTGAATTTTTGAAGGACACAATACAATTTGCTGTGACAATAGATTCAATTCACTGTGACAATATCTCTTTGTATTAGAGATACCAAGGGAACATTTTGCACAAAGATGGGAACAAAAAAGGACAGAAATAGTATGGAGCTAACAGAAGTAGAAGATATTAAGAGGAGGTGGCAAGAATACATGGAAGAACTATACAAAAAAGATCTTCATGACACAGATAATCACAATGATGTGATCACTCTCCTAGAGCCAGACATCCTGGAAAGTAAAGTCGAGTAAGCTTTAGGAAGCATCACTACAAACAAAGCTAGTAGAGGTGATGGAACTCCAATGGACATATTTCAAATCCTAAAATATGATGCTGTGAAAGTGCTGCACTCAATATGTCAGCAAATTTGGAAAACAGCAGTGGCCATAGGACTGGAAAAGGTCAGTTTCCATTCCAATCCCAAATTCTTTGACAATGCCAAAGAATGATCAAACTACCTCACATTTGCACTCATTTCACAAGCTAGTAAAGTAAAGCTCAAAATTCTCCAAGCCAGGCTTTAACAATATGTTAACTATGAACCTGCAGATGTTCAAGCTGCTTTTAGAAAAGGCAGAAGAACCAGAGATCAAAATGCCAACATCCATTGGATTATTGAAAAAGCAAGAGAGTTCCAGGAAAACTTCTACTTCTTTATTGACTATGCCAAAGCATTTGATTGTTTGGATCACAACAAACTGTGGAAAATTCTTAAAGAGATGGGAATACCAGACCACCTTACTAGCAGCAGTTAGAACTGGACATGGAATAACAGACTGGTTCCAAATCAGGAAAGGAGTACATCAAGGCTGTATATGGTCACCTTGCTTATTTAACTTTTATATGCAGAGTACATCATGGGAAAGTTGGGCTGGATGAAGCATAAGCTGAAAGCAAGAACGCCAGGAGACATAACAGTAACCTCAGATATGTGAATGACACCACCCTCTTGGCAGAAAGGGAAGAAGAACTAAAGAGTCTCTTGATGGAAGTGAAAAAGGAGAGTGAAAAAGTTGGCTTAAAGCTCAACATTCAGAAAACGAAGATCATGGCATCTGGTCTCATCACTTCATGGGAAATAGATAGGGAAACAATGGAAACATTGACAGACTTTATTTTGGGGGGCCCCCAAATCACTGCAGATGGTGACTGCAGCCATGAAATGAAAAGACTCTTGCTCCTTGGAAGAAAAGTTATGACCAACCTAGCCAGCATATTAAAAAGCAGAGATATTACTTTGTCAATAAAGGTCCATCTTGTCAAAGCTGTGGTTTTTCTAGTAGTCATGTATGGGTGTGAGAGTTGGACTGTAAAGAAAGCTGAGTGCTAAAGAATTGATGTTTTTGAACTGTGGTGTTGGAGAAGACTTTTGAGAGTCCCTTGGACTGCAAGGAGATTCAACCAGTCCATCCTAAAGGAAATTAGTCCTGAATATTCATTGGAAGGACTGATGCTGAAGCTCAAACTCCAATACTCTGGCCACCTGATGGGAAGAACTGACTCCTTGGAAAAGACCCTGATGCTGGGAAAGATTGAAGGCAGGAGGAGACGGGGACATCTGAGGATGAGATGGTTGGAAGGCATCACAGACTCAATGGATATGAGTTTGAGTAGATTCTAGTAGTTGGTGATGGACAGGGAGGCATGGCATGCTGCAGTCCATGGGGCTGCAAAGAGTCAGACATGACTGAGCGACTGAACTGAACTGAACTGAACAATAAAGAACACCTACTCCTAAGTACTTTCTCTACAAGTACCTGTATAAATTTGTGGTTAGAATATGAAATTGGGCTAAAACATATTTTTGACCATAATAAACTGAAAAGGCCTAGGATTTTTCACATTAGTTCTTGAAGAAGTGAATAAAGATGTTAAGATATTAATTGCAAAATGTACAAAAAACTTTGTTTCGTTTTATTGAATATATTTCTTTTAAAAGTAATAATGTGCTTAATATACATTTTTGTCAGTGTACCTTCTGAGGACAGAAAGGTGTTAAGAGTTTGTGAGTGAGTGAAAGTTACTCAATTATGTCCGACTCTTTGTGACCCCATGAACTGTAGCCAATCAGGCTCCTCCCTCCATGGGATTTTCTAGCCAAGAATACTGGAGTAGGTTGCTATGCCCTTCTCCAGGGGAACTTCCCTACTCAGGGGTCGAACCTGGGTCTTTCGCATTGCTAGCAGATTCTTTACTGATTAGGCTGGGAAAACAGGGAAGGGGGAAAAGTTTTGGCCACACCACGCAGCATGTGGGAACTTAGTTTCCGGGCCAGGGATCAATAATGTATTCTCTGAATTGGAAGTGCAGGATCTTAACCACTGGACCACCAGGGAAGTCTTACTAATGTAGACAATGTAAGTAAGTATTCAAAAAGCAATATAGGGGATGTGGTGCTTTGTGCTAGACGTGAAAGTGGAATAAGTCAGAGTTGAATTAAGAATGTCTCCCAGGAAACCTCAAAGTGAAGGAAACTTAAAAATTGAATGAAAATGGCACTTTATCACATATATCTACTATTAAATGATGGATCAGTTTTTATAGAGAAAGAGTACTAATCATCAAAACAGTTATCAAAAGTGTCTGCTGGAATAGAACTTAATAACAGCAGAGTGAAATACGAATTTGGAAAGAGAAGCTTAATGTGTGTCTTAAAATTCTACAAAGTTAAAGTAATGATTATTAAATAAGATATTATTAACACATTTAAATTCAACATTAAGAAAGGATTTTCAGTTAAATTTACTAATTTGCAGTTATAGGCCTTAAGTTTTCTTAAAGTAACTACTTATAAGTCTATCTGAACCTGCTTCTGTAAACCATTAAACTTTTAAAAAGTTGTTTGTATATTAGAAATATTTCTATATATAAAAATGTTTTATATATAAATGTTTTATTGTTATATTTATATTTGCAATTTATAGGTGAATTGTTTGCTCTATATTCTCTCAATATCAAATACATTCAAAACCAAGACAGCATTTCCATAAAAATAAAAATGCTGGTGAAAAATTGTCAATATTTTAGTCTATTCACTCAGCATTATTGCTCATTCATATTCATTTATATGTTATTTTCCTGTATTTTCTGCAATTGTTATTGTATCTCAAACTGACAGCTTCAAAAATTAATATTGAGTTCAGTTCTTTTTTGTGGATGTAGGTGGAATTGATCACCATCCCCTTCAATACTAAATTTTTTTTTTCCCCTGAATTGTTGCACATAGGCAAAATATATAATGTGTGTGCATATAGGGCTAAATATAGAATAAGATAATTTAGTGTGGTATGGAAAGAATTAAGAATCTTTAGAATTAAAAAAATAAGAGAGTAAATGAAAAAATGAATGTAGGAATCAGTGAACAAGATAAACTAGGCAATCTAACCTCAAATTACGAATATTTTCCTCATGTGAACTTACTACTTTTTATTAATTAGAATCATTGTGATGTATACTAATGAGGTGATGGTTAATGTGTATATTGTTTAATTATTCAGAATATTAATATTGAAGAAGTTATCACAAAAGATAATATCAGGAGAGAAGGATCATTTTAAGATATGAAAACTCAGACCATTGTGATCTATTCCTAACACAAAATATAAAAAAAAGAAAATTATACAGGAGTGAGTTTATCTTATTTGAAAGATAAAACAGATTTCTATTTAATTAGCATTTTGAATCACACCTAAGCAAATTTCTGATCCTTGCCTAAGGTCATCTCTATAGCTTTTTAATTTATCCCTAATGCTTTCCATTTTATAAACTTTTCTACAAATGTACATTATAAAATGTATTGTAATTCAGATTCTTTATAGTTTGATAGAGTTATCCTTTCTAAACTACTTCAAGGTGAATTATTAGCGATTGACATATTTCAATGGTATCTGATGCATATTTCAGTAAAAAATATATGGCTATTTAGTCTGATATAACTTTTTATTACATATTTTGGATGACTTTTAGTTTAATTCTTAAACAAATGTCTTTTATGTTCTGGTTGTTTCATTTCTTATTTCTGTTTCTTCTAGTTCATTTCTCAAATTTTATCTTGATAGTTGACCTAAAACTATCACATTTAAATATAATGTGATTTAATTTGGTAAATTAAACATAATTACTTTATGCAAAACTTTAAATTAATAGTTTTCATCAGGAATAGCCATTTTTTGTTCATAATTATATCATTACCTAATATTTAATGCTTTTATGATATGTGGATTATAGTACCACACTAATTCTTTAAATATAGTTCTTCATACTATTTAATTATTTATTTATTTCTCATAAAGAAATCAACTTAATGTTTGAAAGATAGCTCTAAAGGAATAAAAGGAAACCCTAAGTTTATCACATGACAGTTTTTAATGTTTACTTTTATTTGATAAATAAAATTCAATTGGAGAACACTGAGTAAAAGAGATGGAAGCAGAAAAACACTAGAATATAGAATTTCATTATCTAATGTTAGAATAATTAAAGACATGTGTTACCATGTTGTTAATGATTTTGAAAATTTATAAATATGGTTAATCAGTGGACTTTGTCCATGATAAACTATTTAATTGGATCATGATTACATTAATGATTTCACTTTTTATTATTATTTTAGAAATTATTAGTTCAGTTCAGTTCTCTCAGTCGTGTCTGACTCTTTGAGACCCCATGGACTGCAGCACTCTAGGCCTCCCTGTCCATCACAAATTCCTGGAGCCTATACAAACTCATGTCAATCACGTCACTGATGCCATCCATCCATCTCATCCTCTGTCCTCCCCTTCTTCTCCCACCTTCAATCTTTCCCAGCATCAGGGTCTTTTCAAATTAGTCAGTTCTTTCCATCAAGTGGCCAAAGTATTGGAGTTTCAGCTTCAGCATCAGTCCTTTCAATGAATATTCAGGACGGATTTCCTTTAGGATGGACTGATTGGATCTCCTTGCATTCCAAGGGACTCTCAAAACTCTCTCCAATGCCACATGTCAAAAGCATCAATTTTTCAGTGCTCAGCTTTCTTTATAGTCCAACTCTCACATCCATACATGACCACTGAAAAAACCATAGCCTTGACTAGATAGACCTTTGTTGGCAAAGTAATGTCTCTGCTTTCAATATGCTGGCTGGTTTGGTCATAACTTTCTTTCCAAAGAGTAAGTGTCTTTTAATTTCATGGCTGCAATCACCATCTGCAGTGATTTTGGATTCTAGAAAAATAAAGTCAGCCACTGTTTCCACTGTTTCCCCATCTATTTACCATGAAGTGATGGGACCAGATGTCATGATCTTAGTTCTGAATGTCGAGTTTTAAGACACCTTTTTCACTCTTTTCTTTTACAGCCATTAAGAGACTCTTGAATTCTTCTTCACTTTCTGCCATAAAGGTTGTGCCATCTATGTATCTAAGGTTATTGATATTTCTCCCAGTAATCTTGATTCCAGCTTATGCTTTCTGCCATAAAGGTGGTGTCATCTACATATCTAAGGTTATTGATATTTCTCCCAGTAATCTTGATTCCAGCTTATGCTTCATCCAGCCCAGCATTTTGCATGATGTATCTGCATATAAGTTAAATAAGCAGGGTGACAACATACAGCCTTGATTTACTCCTTTCCCGATTTGGAACCAGTCTGTTGTTCCATGTCTGTTTCTAACTGTTGCTTCTTGATCTGCATACAGATTTCTCAGGAGACAGGTCAGGTGGTCTACTATTCTCATCTCTTGAAGAATTTTCTACAGTTTTTGTGATCCACACAGTCAAAGGCTTTGGCATAGTCAATAAAGCAGAAATAGATGTTTTTCTGGCAGTCTCTTGCTTTTTCCATGATCCAGTGGATGTTGGCAATTTGATCTCTGGTTCCTCTGCCTTTTCTAAAACCAGCTTGAACATCTGGAAGTTCAGGGTTCATGTATTGCTGAAGCCTGGCTTGGAGAATTTTGAGCATTAATTTGCTAGTGTGTGAGGTGAGTGCAGTTGTAATGATGGTATTTATTTCATGTTTGCCATGCCCCACATTGTATTAAGGGTTGAACATGTTTTATTTAAGTCTCATAACTACTCTATAAATAACGCTAACCCAGTGTGTAGGACTACCCTGGTAGCTCAGGTGATAAAGAATCCCCCTGCAATGGAGAGACCCTGGTTCAATTCCTGGGTTGGAGAGATAAACTGGAGAAGGGAACAGGTACCCCTTCCAGTATTCTTGCCTGGAGAATTCCATGGACAGATGAGGCTGCAGTCCATGGGATCGCAAAGAATCTGACATAACTGACTGTTTCACTTTCACTTTTCAACCCATTGCATAGATAAGGAAACTGAGGCAGAAGAGAGCTCACAAAACTAATAAGTGATGAAGCCCAGATTAAACCCAAGCTTTCTGTCTCATACCTTCTCATTTTCTACTGTGGCTTCCTCTTTGGCTCAAAGAGTTTGAATGACATATCCAAGACTGTCGTGTAAGGGGATATCAAACTTTATCTCATGATTTCTATCTTATTGCTTTTTCTCCTACAATAAGCTTTTTTAGTTAATTTATTTTTCCTATAATACCTGACCCTTAAATTATAACATAAGTCACAGAGATAATTGGAGAACTGGTGGTATTGATATGGTACATAAGTTAAGATGCTATCAGCAGCAAGTAATAAGAAATCCTGAATCAACTGGTTTAAAAAATAAATAAAATGCATTATTCTCAAAACAAGCAGCCCCAAGAATGGATGGTGTTGAAAAATAATTTAAACACACTGACACATACTGATTTCATTCTAACTCTTCTTATAATTATTAAGAGATAAATTATAGCATTGAATGGTCAAAATTATAATACATGAAATCATTTAGAGATAATTTTATATCACCAAATTTTGTATATAACAAATATTAATATCCATAGACAAAGATTTTTACTTGAACAAAATGTGGAATCTTAGTGAATTATAAAATTATCATATTATGAAAAATGATGGTTTCAAGAAAAGGAGTACATTAATGGCAATTCAAACATTTTATTTTTCACAATTTTTACAAGTAATGACTCAAAGACTCTCCTTCACATATGAGTACATTTATAATAGACTAATTTGTTTGAGAATCATTTTTTGTATTCTGATGTTTCAATAGCTTGGCTGAGTTAAATAGAAAACTCAAAAAAATTATCTTAATCTATGTTTCCTCTTCACCTTTATGTTATGTTTATGTTATTTGTCAGTGTTGTTGTGAGCCAGAGACAACTAGGTGAACTCCAATGAAGGCGCTCCCCTTCTATATGGTAAGAGAAATCTTCAGCGGGAAAAAAAAAACCCAAAGATCAAAAATGCATAGTATTCAGTCTGTCTTCATCAGATCTGGCCTGTGGCTAAGTTCTAGCAAATCAGAAGTGACAGAAAGTGTCTCAAGGAAGTTTCTGAGTACACTCCATGAAAGGCAATTCAAATGAAGACTTTATTTTTCTTTCTTCCTATTGCCTGGAGCTGTGGAAAACATCTTTAATGAGGGATGAATTGTGGAGCACAAAGGAGCCTCAATCTCTAAAGGCTTCTGGACTTAGACACTTTATCACCATTAAGCTGTCTAGGTCTTGCCTATTAAGAAGGAAACATAACTCTATCTTGTTGAAGTCACATATTTTAGATATATTCAACGGAAAGGAAAAGAAAATCTAACTTTAGTTGCTACACACTTGGAGTATGCAATGTTTGTTTTAGTTCATTACAATATATCTAACAAATATAACAGTAATATTTGTTTATAATTTGTGCAAATAAGTGTAGCAATTAGAATCTTAGATGAAACAATCATATTGGATACTAGATTGTATATATTAGATATTTTTATTAGTGGCTCTTCATCATTCTGGCATATACTTTTATAAACCATCTCTTCATTAAGGAGTTTTAAATTACTTCTGAATATCCTGCCTTTTACTTATCAGATATTTTCTAGCACAAGTGGATAACCTCTATGCCAAGAGCAAATGGAACACTAATAGTGGCGTAACTGATATAATGAATATCACGAACATCATTACTGTTGTCATGGAGTGTAATGTAGGCAGCGGCAAAGGGTTGAAAAAACAGAATTTGTAGCAACTATAAACATTCTATATGGTGTAGCTTATTTTAACTTTCCTAAGAGAGTGAAAGAGGATCCGTATAAAGGTCTTGAATATAACGTTTAGAACACATATGAAAAGTCAGAAAACTTGTTAATTGCAGCTATGAACCAAACCAAGAGATTTACTTTCAGGGATGCAGAGTTAAAAGGCCATTAAGTACACATTTAAACAGAAATAGCTACTGCTGCTGCTAAGTCGTGTCAGTCGTGTCTGACTCTGTACAACCCCACAGACGGCAGCCCACCAGGCTCCTCCATCCCTGGGAATCTCCAGGCAAGAACACTGGAGTGGGCTGCCATTTCCTTTTCCAATGCATGCATACTAAGTCGCTTAAGTTGTGTCTGATTCTGTGCGACCCCATAGACAGCAGCCCAGCAAGCTCCTGTGTCCTTGGGATTCTCCAGGCAAGAGTACTCAAATGGGTTCCCATTTCCTTCTCCTGGACAAAAAAAAATAGGAGAAGAGTGAAATACTGAGGTATTGGATCAAAACATTTGGGCAGACACAGATGAAGGTGATAGCTTTGATTTCCAAAATATGTCAATGTTTTTTGTCTTAAAAATAGCTTACCCTATCAATCTAAGGAAATAGGCTTTCTTTTCATGAAGCTCTTCGAATGACTTCATAAGAGAATTTCTTCATGAGGATATAATTGGTCAAAATTCAAGATTAATTCATTATGCTGTCTCCCTTTAAGAACTGGAACCCCAGCACAGCCCAGACAGACAAGTAGAAGAAGCGATCAGGGGCAACGTAGACAACACACTAAAGAACAACATGGTCTTGCCAATATGTATCAGCAGAAGTTGAGGGAACATATATAGGAGTGGACTAAGAGATGTTTGACCAAAGAGGACAAAATATGAAACTAGGCAGGTCAAATATATCGATACTGGATACACTGAATTAAGATTATGGATTGGTTTAAGCAGTGGATAATTTATGGGCTTAGTTGTTCAATTACATCCTGAATTCTAAAATGATCTTTAGTCAGTAAGAACAATATTTTGAAGTATTCCTGGAGGAGTAAAGAAGAAGTAACCCAAAGACTCAGAAAGAATAGAAATTTTATAGTGGTCACTTATGAATAATCTGTGAACATCTGTATTCCCTTTTTCCTCAGTTCAGTTGTGCAGCAGTGTCTGACTCTTTCCTACAACAGAGACTGCAGCACGCCAGGCTTCTCTGTCCCTTGCCATCTCCTGGAGTTTGTTCAAATTCATGTCCATGCAGTCAGTGATGCCATCCAACCATCTCACCCTTTGTCATCCCCTTTTCCTCCCACTTTCAATCTTTCCCAGAATCAGGGTCTTTTCAAATGAGTCAGTTCTTCACATCAGATGGCCAAAGTATTGGAATTTCAACTTTAATATCAGTCCTTCCAATGAATATTCAGGACTGATTTCCTTTAGGATTGACTGATTTGATCTTCTTGCAGTCCAAGGACTCTCAAGTGTCTTCTCCAACACGATGGTTCAAAAGCATCAATTCTTCAGTGCTCAGCCTTCTTTATGGTCCAACTCTCACATCCATACATGACTATTGGAAAAACCATAGCTTTGACTAGACAGAACTTTGTCAGCAAAGTAATGTCTGTGCTTTTCAATATGCTATCTAGGTTTGTCATAGTTTTTGTTCCAAGGAGCATGTGTCTTTTCATTTCATGGCTGTAGTCACCATCTGCAGTGATTTTGGACCCAGAAAAATAAAGTTTGGCACTATTTCCATTGTTTCTCCATCTATTTGCCATGAAGTGATGGGACTGGATGCCATGATCTTAGTTTTCTGAATGTTGAGCTTTAAGCCAAATTTTTCACTCTTCTCTTTCACTTTCATCAAGAGGTTCTTTACTTCCTCTTTGCTTTCTGCCATTAGAGTGGTGTTTTCGTATCTAAGATTATTGATATTTCTCCCAGCAATCTTTATTCTAGCTTATGCTTCATTTAATCTAGCATTTTTCATGGTGTACTCTGCATATAAGTTAAATAAGCAGAGTGACAATATATAGCCTTAATGTACTCCTTTCCCAATTTGGAACCATTTTGTTGTTCCATGTTCGGTTCTAACTGTTGCTTCTTGATCTGCATACAGATTTCTCAGGTGGCAGGTCAGATGCCCTGCTATTCTCATCTCTTGAAGAATTTTCCACAGTTTGTTGTGATCCACACAGTCAAAGGCTTTGGCAAAGTCAATAAAGCAGAAGTAGATGTTTTTCTGGAACTCTCTTGCTTTCTCTATAATCCAATGGATTTGGCAATTTAATCTCTGGCTGCTCTGCCTTTTCTACATCAGCTTGAACATCTGGAAATTCTGAGTTCATGTATTGTTGAAGCTTTGCAGAATTTTGTACATTACTTTGCTAGTGTGTGAGATGAGTGCAATTGTGCAGTAGCTTGAACATTGTTTGGCATTACCTTTCTTTGTGATTGGAAAACTGACCTTTTGCATTCCTGTGGCCATTGCTGACTTTTGCAAATTGGTGACATATTGAGTATAGCACTTTAACAACATCATCTTTTAGGATTGAAATAGCTCAGTTGAAGTTCCATCACCTCTACTAACTTTGTGCGTAATGATGCTTCCCTATTCCCGAAGCACCCTAATTTTTACACTGTGAGTACATCATGTACAAATTGACCATGATCAATTTGTATAGATAGAGGCTTTAGTTAGCATTAAAACAGTTTTTTTCCTCACCATGAATATGTTTACCATCAATAATAAGTGCCTAGTTTTCTCTGATATCTCAGTTGGGAAAGAGTCTGCCGGCAATGCAGGAGATACCAGTTTGAATCTTGGGTCTCAAAGATCTGCTGGAGAATGGATAGGCTACACACTTCAATATTTTTCAGCTTCCCTGGTGGCTCAGCTGGTAAAGAATCTACCTGCAATGCTGGAGACCTGGGTTCAATCCCTGGGTTGGGACTATCTCCTGGAGAAGGGAATGACTTCAATATTCTGGCCTGGAGAATTCCTTGACTGTATAGTCCACAGTGTCACAAAGATTTGGACACAACTGTGCTACTTTCACTTCCACTAAACAGTAGTTGTATTAGGTCACAACAGTGTCATTTTGTTCAGGGTCAATAGCCAGTCACCTGCAAGAAAGCTAACTATATTGGACTATTTTATCATGAAGTGGGTTTATTTTATCATGAAGATTTATTCTCATGGATTTAGGTATTTTCTAAATACTAAATTCCCTTCCTGTCTGCAGTGCTTTGACCATCATCATCATTGGTGCTCTTACAAAGTGCTTTATTTGTTAAAGTGCAATCCCATAGAATATCTCTGCTTACTTATGGTAGTAAAGTGAGTACAATAATGGGGCCATATGTACAGGATTCATTAGTTTGAACACATGGTTAGAAAGAGCAGGTTTAATATAATGATTCTCTTTCCTGGCAAATTTGGAAAACTCAGCAGTGGCCACAAGATTGGAAAAGGTCAGTTTTCATCCCAATCCCAAAGAAAGGCAATGCCAAAGAATGCTCAAACTACCGCACAGTTGCACTCATCTCACACACTAGTAAAGTAATGCTCAAAATTCTCCAAGCCAGGCTTCAGCAATATGTGAACCGTGAACTTCCTGATGTTCAAGCTGGTTTTAGAAAAGGCAGAGGAACCAGAGATCAAACTGCCAACATCTGCTGGATCATGGAAAAAGCAAGAGAGTTCCAGAAAAACATCTATTTCTGCTTTATTGACTATGCCAAAGCCTTTGACTGTGTAGATCACATTAAACTGTGGAAAATTCTGAAAGAGATGGGAATACCAGACCACCTGATCTGCCTCTTAAGAAATCTGTATGCAGGTCAGGAAGCAACAGTTAGAACTGGACATGGACCAACAGACTGGTTCCAAATAGGAAAAGGAGTATGTCAAGGCTATATATTGTCACCCTGTTTATTTACCTTATATGCAGAGTACATCATGAGAAACGCTGGACTGGAAGAGACACAAGTTGGAGTCAAGATTGCTGAAAGAAATATCATTAACCTCAGATATGCAGATGACACCACCCTTATGGCAGAAAGTGAAGAGGAACTAAAAAGCCTCTTGATGAAAGTGAAAGTGGAGAGTGAAAAGGTTGGCTTAAAGCTCAACATTCAGAAAATGAAGATCATGGCATCCAGTCCCATCATTTCATGGGGAATAGGTGGGGAAACAGTGGAAACAGTGTCAAACTTTCTTTTTCTGGGCTCCAAAATCACTGCAGATGGTGACTGCAGCCATGAAATTAAACGACACTTACTCCTTGGAAGGAAAGTTATGACCAACCTAGATAGCATATTCAAAAGCAGAGACATTACTTTGCCAACAAAGGTTCGCCTAGTCAAGGCTATGGTCTTTCCTGTGGTCATGTATGGATGTGAGAGCTGGACTGTGAAGAAGGCTGAGTGCCGAAGAATTGGTGCTTTTGAACTGTGGTGTTGGAGAAGACTCTTGAGAGTCCCTTGGACTGCAAGGAGATCCAACCAGTCCATTCTGAAGGAGATCAGCCCTGGGATTTCTTTGGAAGGAATGATTCTAAAGCTGAAACTCCAGTATTTTGGCCACCTTATGCTAAGATATAACTCATTGGAGAAGACTCTGATGCTGGGAGGGATTGGGGGCAGGAGGAGAAGGAGACAACAGAGGATGAGATGGCTGGATGGCATCACTGACTCGATGGATATGAGTCTGAGTGACCTCCGGGTGTTGGTGATGGACAGGGAGGCCTGGCGTGCTGTGATTCATGGGGTCGCAAAGAGTCGGACACGACTGAATGACTGATCTGATCTGATCTGATTCCTGGTGGCTCAGTTGTAAATAATCTGACTAATATGCAAGCGACTTGGGTTCAATACCTGGATCAGAAAGATTCCCTGGAGAAGGAAATAGAAACCCACTCCAGTATTCTTGCCTCGGTAACACCATGGAGGAGCCTGCTGGGCTATAGTCAATGGAGTCGAAAAAGAGTCAGGCACAGTTTAGCAACTAAACAATAAAAACACCAAAAATTTAGTAATAGGAACCATGCCTAATATGTTAGATGTGATATTTACTCCTTAGTCAAATACCCTGGTTCCAAGAACTAGACAGAAAACAGAGATGTGGGCCCTCTCATATTACAATTAATTATCTACTTAAGACATTTTTCCTTCCAAATCCTATATCAAATTGTTTGGGGTATTTGGATATTTTGGTGCTCAATGGACAACTCTCTCCCTTAGGAAAAGTTCTGTGTCTCCAGTAGTTTGAAAACTGAGGCTAACTTCTCTCTTATTCACTAACATTTTTGAAATCTCATTCCACTGAATCAACAGATGGGAAAGGGGTCACTGTATTTACTGGCAAAGGAAAATAGTTCTAATTAGCAAACATAAACTGGGATGCTGCTTGTTGCAAAAGATCATCAAAAACATGATCACCAGTTTGACCTGAAGCTAGACCAGAGCATTTGGAGGCTGCTCACACTACCATTCCTTTACCCTCCACCTTGGAATATATTCTCGACTTGTCTTCTTCAAGTTGGAAGCTGCCCAAGGACACAGCTTTGAAATAGTAATACAGTGTTGAGACCATCTGGAAGTTGTACATTTTTCAACCCAATTAAGGCAGCTGTATAAACTTGTAGGTAGGTGCAAAAAGCAACTGGTCTTGCAGCCACCCAAGAGAAGCCTTGATTGTGCTCTTGCCTCTTAAATCTGCCACATCCCAGTCTGGAGTTGCCTGCCTCTTTCTTAGGTCTCTCTCTGCCCTTCATGTACAGGGCAGGTTTCAGATTACACAAGGGATGCTCCCGAGGCCACTGTAAACCAAGCTATTACAAAATGGAAGCAAATAGGACCCCTAGAAATCTTAACATGCCTTTGCTCAGTAGACTTGGCCAATGTAAAAGTTACATCTATTAAGGTAGTAATGAATTAGATCCAGATAATTAAGAAATACATAATTTTAGATCACTCTTGTCCGATTTTATAATTTCCAACCAACAATAAAAAGGAAAACAAATAGAATAGATGGTTAAAAATAAAACTATAGTTACTGAATTGTCAGGTTAAGCTACAGATGTGTGGGTCTGGGGAGTGGAAGACTTAAGAACACTCAGCTGTGTTTTAAGTTAATTGCCTTTGTTCATCCATTTCCCCAAAGATTTAGAAGTTTTTGGAAACATGACAAAACTGAACCAGCTTCACAAGGATAACTAAGCTATGGTGCTTTATGCATCCTGTTTTGAATAGTTACACAATATATTATGGGCTTCCCAGTTGACTCATTGGTAAGGAATCTGCCTGCCAATGCAGAGGATGTGGGTTCAATCCCTGGGTTAGGAAGATCCCCTGGAGAAGGAAATGGCAATGCACTCCAGTATTCTTGCCTGGACAAAGGAGCCTGGTAGGTTACAGTCCATGGGGTCACAAAAGAGTCTAACACAACTTAGCAAATAACCAACAGCAACAAGAAGATTACTTATAATACTTAATATGATATAGATGCTCTGTAAATGGTTATAAATACAATGTAAACACTATGTAAATATTTCCCCCATGATGGCAAGTTCTAGTTATGCTTTTTGGAATTTTCTGGAATCATTTCCCCAATATTTTTCATTTGTCATTGTTTGAATATGCCATGTGTGACCTTAATGATACAGCTGGACTGTAGTGCCATTTAAGAATATTGGATGGGAGGAGTTTAGCACACATGTAAGGTACCAATCTTTCTAAATTTGAAATAGTCCTGTTTCAGTCTCTGGGTTGCTGTTGTTGTTCTCTTATTGACATATTGCTCTCTGCTCATCCCTCCCCATTGCCTCTGTTCTCAGGCTGTAAGGGCTAGAACAGGGCCTCGGCTGGAGAGAATACAGAGCTGGGACCAAGCTGAATGCACCATTGCAGTGTTCACACCTCAACATTCATAGTTTTGCAAATGGATGTCCAAGGGGCCCACTACCAAAATCAAACTCTTCCCTATTTCATTGTATATTCAATTTTTCATGTCAGATTTTGAGCACTATCATTATCAAGTATCCTTCTTATCTATATTTCAGCTAATTGTGTTGCAGAACCAAATTTGGATTTGCTTGCCTGTATGTAGTAAGCTAATCAGCTGATACTAGGTTATGCTATCAGAAGCTGCAGTGTTTATTGCATGGTGCCAATCCAGGAGTCTGGGCAACTAGGGCTTAAAAGATCAGAACTGCTTGATGGCTATCAGGGAATGGTTTTTTTAAAGACAAGGTGAGGGAAGGGTTAGTGGATACATGTCAGCTTGTAGATATTTTTTCTGATTGGTTGATGGTGAGGTAATCAGGAATCAACATCATCAGCCTTCTGGTTCCAATAGCTCTGGGGTCTTCCTGTTTGTGGGCAGCACATAATTAACTTACTCCATCTGATGGGGGTTTCAGTATCTGTAAAATAGCACAAAGGATATGGCTCAGAATATTATCTGTAGCCCTTGAGGAGGAACTAAATGTCCTTGTCTTTGTGTAGTGGATAAATTATTATTATAAACTATTATAATATTATATTATATTGGAAGGAAAGTTATGATCAAACTAGCCAGCATATTAAAAAGCAGAGACATTACTTTGCCAAAAAAGGTCCATCTAGTCAAGGTTAAGGTTTTTCCAGTGGTCATGTATGGATGTAAGAGTTGGACTGTAAAGAAGACTGAGTGCCAAAGAATTGATGCTTTTGAACTGTGGTGTTGGAGAAGACTCTTGAGAGTCCCTTGGACTTCACGGAGATCTAACCTGTCCATTCTGAAGGAGGTCAGTCCTGGGTGTTCATTGGAGGGACTGATGTTGAAGCTGAAACTCCAATACTTTGGCCACCTGATGAGAAGAGCTGACTCATTTGAGAAGACCCTGATGCTGGGAGGGATTGGGGGCAGGAGGAGAAGGGGACAACAGAGGATGAGATGGTTGGATGGCATCACCAACTCAATAGACATGGGTTTGGATGGACTCTGGGAATTGGTAATGGACAGGAAGGCCTGGTGTGCTGCGGTTCATGGGGTCACAAAGAGTCGGACACGACTGGGAGACTGAACTGAACTGATAATTATAAATCAACATATTATTAATACTTAATAATATTAATTATTAATAAAGAAATTAGTAGTAATTGTATAATATTATATTATGCTATACTATTATCATTTTGTCTTGTGAAGTGAACTGAAAGATGTTCAGTTGTGTCTGACTCTTTGCAACCCAATGGACTGTAGCCAATCAGGCTCCTCTGTCTGTGGCAATTCTTCAGGCAAGAATACTGAAGTGGGCAGCTGTTCCCTTGTTCAGGGGATCTTCCCAACCCAGGGATCAAAACTAGATCTCCTGCACTGCAGGCTAAGACTTTTTATCTGAGCCACCAAGGAAACTGAAGAATACTGGAGTGGGTAACCTATCCCTTCTCCAGCTGATCTTGCCAACCTAGGAGTTGAACCAGTCTCCTGCGTTGCAGATGGAGGTACTAGGGAAGCCCTATTTTTCTTTGTTTCTGCATTTTCTCACTTCTTTGATTAAATTTATTCTTTGGAACTTAAAGAAATCCTAGGAGGCCAAAGTTTTTCTATAAATAAGAGCAAGTGGAGGACTTGGTGGGATATGTATTATGTCCTGAGAAGGCACTATAGAATCTTGCTTGATTACTATTGTATACTGTCATATTTATTATATATTTATAATTCACATTTATATCTGAGAATAAAAGTTCTTCAGAATTTGTTTATGCTTTTGCAAGATTGCCCAATCTCTTTTTGACTTATTTTTCATGTAATTTTAGAAAAAGCTAATCAAGCTTTGCTAAGACACCTGCTGGGATTTTTATTGGCGCTGCTTTAAATCAATATATTAATTAGGAGAGAATTTACATGTTTACAATATTGATTTTTCCAGACCTTAAACTTGGAATAATGTATTTATTTAGGTCTTCTTTAATTAATGTTATTCTCATTTTGTTATTCTTAGGGGAGGGACTGTTCCCACTATGTTAAATTTATTACTATGCATTTTATTTTATCTTTCTTATGCTATCAAAATATTATTTTTTTCTAATTGTTTTTTCTCACATATAGAATTTGTTTCTCATAAATAGCACTGCTAAATTATGTTATTTTGATTTGTCCAATTATGTTTCATATAGAAATACACTTTTATTTATTGCCTTCCAATTCTCTGAATTTTAAACCACATTTTATAAGTAAAGATCTTACCTTATTGCACTGGTTATGGCCTCCAGTATGATAAAGACAGATCACAATATCATATTTTAAATACCTGTAATGTGTTTCCAGGTGAAAATTCCATATTATTATTTTTAATAAACATTATCTTATTTTCTTTCTTTCATAGTGGAAATACAAAGAATTGCACACTTATCCCTTGTTCCTCACTTTTCAATTATTTTACAACTGAACACATACCAATTTCCTCCAACTTCTACAATACTGTCAATGCCATCCATCATTCCCTCAAATTATTTAATGTTCACTTCACTCCTCCATTGTATCTACAGTTCTTTTCAAACTCTTTCTTTATTGCCTTCTGTGAAGCCACACTTAAAGTGTTTACCAAGTTTAGCTATTAGAGTGGAATTTTAAAATAAGGAAGTCTTACTTGTGTCCTTCTACCAAGAGTAACTTATTTTACAATTTTAAATTCTCTAAGCTTAATTTCTTTATCCTGATATAATATCTGTTTATAAGAATTTTGTAGGAAAACAATTACATAAAAAAGGCCTAGTACATGGCCAGGCACAGAATTAATGTGTGTGTACTTTTTTACTTCTTTCAAGAATCTGCTTCTATTTTTGTATGCCTTAAAATTAGTTTTACTATAGGTTTCATTTAGAGCTTTGTTCTCTTTCCAATTAATGATCTTGAGTGATGTGATCTTATTATTATCTTTTAAAATTCAGCTTGAGTTTTACCTCCTTCACTCTTTCCCAGCAAATCTAACTTAAATTTGATTTCTTCATGTTCTGATGATAGTCTCACATATCACTTGCTGTACTGTAATAACATGCATTTCCTATAATTTCTAGCTTGTGTGTTCATTTTTTTGAAGGAAATTTGTGTTTCATTTATTTGAGAATTTGGGGGTTGAAGTTTCTTGAAGCCATTCACCCTTTCATTCATAGATAAATTGTTCAAATTGTTACTTATATGTATGGCTGCTTAAATTCATTACAAGGCCTTTATTGTTATTTACTTTAAGCATATTATGAAATACATTAGTTATCTACAAAAGCATCAACGTAGAATAGATAATGTACATATAAATTATGGGATTATCATTTATGTATATTTCCTACTCTATTCCTCTCCATTTCTGACAAGAATTCTTCCATATTTGCATTTTTAAACAATGATACATGGAATATTTGTTTCCTCACACACTGTTGATGAGGATAGGGAATGAACACTTAATTTTTTAAGTTTTTAAATACAGGATAATTGCTTCATAGCATTGTGTTGGTTTCTGCCATACAACATGAATCAGCCATAGGTATGCATATATTCTCTCCCTCTTAAGACCTCCTCCAACCACCTCATCCCACTCATCTAGATCATCACAGAGCACCAGCTTGAACTCTCTATGTTATACAGCAACTTCCAATATTTTAAGTATTACCTTATATTAAAGAAATTATCTCTTAAATAAATAGAAAATGTACAATCTCACTGGCAGTTTATCATTACTTTTCTGTTTTCCCACATCTTGGACAATACATGGGATTTTGAGGGTATCAAGTATTTGTTAACTTAATAGAATAAAATATTGACAGGATGATAGATAAATAAGTATGTGTTAACTTAGTAGAATAAAATATTGACAGGATTATAGATAAATACATATGTTCACTAGCCTTTGGTTTTCCCTTACTTTGATGATCTTTAAGATGCTTGGTTTTTGTTGTTTTTTCTCTTACTGGGCTATATGTTTTTTTGCGTGTGGGGACGGTATATAGTTACTAGTTTTTAATTTTGTATTTAAATTGGCCATTTTTGTCCTATATATCTTTTCAGGTTCTTTTTAACATTCTTAGATTATTCATTATGTTTATAATGGCACCCCACTCCAGTACTCTTGCCTGGAAAATCTCATGGACAGAGGAGCCTGGTAGGCTGCAGTCCATGTGTCGGCTGGGAGTCGGACACAACTGAGCGACTTCACCTTCACTTTTCACTTTCAGGCGCTGGAGAAGGAAATGGCAACCCACTTCAGTGTTCTTGCCTGGAGAATCCCAGGGACAGGGGAGCCCAGTGGCTTGCCGTCTCTGGGGTTGCACAGAGTCGGACACGACTGAAGCGATTTAGCAGCAGCAGCAGCAGCAGCATGACATCACAGAGACTTTAAAATTTTGAGTCAAAATTTTATATGCAGAGATTTAGCTAATTTCTCCATTAAATTTTGAAAAATTTTTGTAGCTTCATATAACATGTTGATTTGCTTGTCAGGTTCAGTGACACTTGCTTTTGTATAGAGTAACTATTTGTTATTGCTGATTCATTTGAATGCCATGACTTTCATATTTTGATACAGTTACTCTGGTAAGTACTTCCTAGCTGTGGAGGAGTTAATATTATTTTCTTGGATTTTTACCATTATTATGTGACTTTTAAGAAAAGCACATTTTTTTCACTTTCCGTTTTTTTCCCTTAACTTCTTTATTACATTTCTTTGGCTAGAACATCCAGTACCATACTGATTATGAGCTATATTAGTGAGCAAGATGGCATTTTGCTTACAGTAAAAGAATTGGCTATATTTTTTTCTCTCTCGAGTATGGTGTTGCTTTGATTCTTGGCAGAGAGGTTTATCAGGTTGCTAGGATTTATCATAAATGCTATGTTTTTATTAGATATATTTTTTCTGGATCTACTGAGAGTTTTTCCTTTTGTCTTTAATCAGTTAATATCGTGATTTACAGTGACAATTAAAAAAAATAACAACCCACTTCCATATCCTGCCCTTAGGGCAAATTATACTAGGTAATGAGTTTAGCAACTTTCGATTTTTACTCTTTCTCCAAATTGTATAGTGTATATATAGGATTACCACCCTTCTGGATATTTTTTCTAAAATAAGTTTAATAATTCATGGAACACCTGTGTTTTCAGAGAGAAAATTTTTTACTATTGATTTGGTTTATAAAAGGCATTTATTTCTCCTGACCACTTGCCCAGTCCCCATCTCTTCGAGAGAGATAAGCTTCATCTAAATTATTTCATCTGATTGATGATTGTCATTTATAACTTTACTGCTGCTTCTGTCTCTGGTATTCCTTTGGAAAAGGTGTACAGATTCATTATATATTCTAATATATTGTCTATAGATTATAAAATAAAGTCAAGTATGTATCTGCTGATACTGTTTAAGTTGACCTGTCTTTATACTTAGAAATGTCTCTTAATAGTAAGCTTCCCCGGTAACTCAGATGGTAAAGAATCTGTGTGCAATGCAGGAGCCCTGTGTTCGATCCCTGATTCAGGAAAATCCCATGGAGAGGAAAATGGCAACCCACTCCAGTATTCTTGCCTGGAGAATTCCATGGACAAAGGAGCCTGGCAGGCTACAGTCCATGGGGTCACAAAGAGTCGGACACAGCTGAGCAATTATCACTCACTCTATTTTTCTTGAAATCCTCCTGTACTCTTGGGTATTGTATTAATTTTCTTTTTATTTATTTATTTATTTTAATTGGAGGCTAATTACTTTACAATATTGTAGTTGTTTTTGCCATGCATTGACATGAATCAGCCATGGGTGTACATGTGTTCCCTATCCTGAACCCGCCTCCCACCTCCCTCCCCATTCATTCTATTGCTGCACAACAAATTGCCATGAATTTACTGGATTAAAATATCTCATATTTTTGCTCTCAGTCTCCATTGTTCAAGAATCCAAGTATAGTTCACTTGGAGCCTCTCTCAGGGCATCTGAAGGCTGCAATCAAGGTAGCTGCAGAAATGCATTCTCCTCAAAGGCTCTACTAGGTAAAGATTAGTTTTCAAGCTTCCTTGGGTTGTTGGCCACAGCTATTTCCTTGTTGATGAAGAACTTGCAGTAGGTTTCCCCTTCAATGCCAATTGGAGAGTCTCCCTCGTCAGGGAGAGTCCTTGTCCTTTTTTTTTTTTTTTTTTTTTTAAACAACTTGAACCTATTTTAAATCTGGCTTATTCACTATAATCATCTTTGATTAACTCAAATTAATTTGAGACTTTCAGACATCTACAAAATCATTTTATGTTTCCATTGTCAAGAACTGTGTCAAGGCAAGTTTTCCCTATGTTTTATTTCAAGAGTTTTAAAGTTTTAGGATTTAACAGATCTATTTAAAAATAATGTCTATGCATGGGCTTCCCTTGTGGCTCAGCTGGTAAAGAATCCACCTGCAGTGAGGGAGACCTGGGTTTGATCCCTGGGTTGGGAAGATCCCCTGGAGAAGGGAAAGACCACCCACTCTAGTATTCTGGCCTGGAGAATTCCAAGGACTGCATAGTCCATGGGGGTAGTAAAGAGTTAGACATGACTAAACAACTTTCACTTTCATACATACTTATAATGTTTTTAGTGTTAAAAATGCCAATTCTTAAGGGAAAAAATATTGCTATATTATATAAATACGATGCTTTCTCCTCTACACACATTACTATGATAAAGCTTAATTTATAAATTAGGCACAGTAAGATATTGACAATGGTAGCTATTACTAAAATAAAACAATTATAATGATATACTGTAATAAACATTCTGTGAATGTGATGTCTCTCTGTGAGTTCATATGCCTTTCACAAATTATCCTATTGTATAAATTTAATTCCTTTTCCATCTTAACCAAGTACTTATCATGCATTGTGACCATACCTTTGCAGTTTGAAGTGTGACAGCAAAACAAGCACACATTTCTATTGTCATCTTTTCAATTTGATGGACAGAAAATTAATTCTTACTGTAGGTCTAAGCAACCTCAGCATATGATTTTTTTCTTTCTTTATTAAGAAATTTCACCTTTTAACTTAAAGGAGCTTTAGGCTTTCTTTCCAGCTTCTCTTCAATTATACAAATTGCCACCATTACTACTTGAGCATTTAAGGCTATTATTAAGTAAAATAAAGCTAATTGACCACAAGCATTGCAATACTGTGGGAGTTAACCTGATAGTAGAAGGCTTACAAGGTGACTAAGGGGCATAATACACTGGACAACAGGAAGATTCACATCCATTAAGGGACTGAGCAGGAGTGCTGGAGATTTCATCACACTACTCTAAACTTCATGCAGTTTTAAACTTTGAATTGTTCTTTCTAGAATATTCCATTTAATATTTTTGGACCACTATTGATTGTGTGTAACTGAACCTCAGAAAGCAAAACCACAAATAACCTGGGACTACTGTACTTTTTCTTCAGTTACCAAAATCTATGACTAAATACTGTAAAAATAGCAGTTATACTTACTTTGCACAACATAATCTCTGCTTGCTTTACTTTTTCTCCATAGCACTTACCTGTTACTACTTCTTTGCTGTTGTTCTGTGGGTTAGTTTGGTTCCTCTGAGATATAGACAACTGGATGAAATTAGTTGCTTCTGTAAATTACAAAGCCTGTAAGGAAAAGTAGATCTGGGGAAGTCTGAAAAGTTGTTAGATCCTAATGTTAGTTGGCTCTGGGTATAGGAAAGAGGGAAAGAAGGAAGGAAAGGAGGAAACAAGGAAAGAAGGGAAGAAGGAAGGAGGGGAGGGGAGAAGGAAATAGGGAGGAGGACAAGAAGGAAGGTAGGGGTGAAATATTTGAGATTTCTATACAGACCTAAGAAAATTTGGCTAGGCTACTATAGAGTCCTTGAGCCAAGATGTCCCATGAGAGCAGTATCAAAGCTACTAGGAATGTGTGAGCCTGAGCATCCCAGCCTCACTCAGTCATCGGCAGGAAAATGCACTCAGAATGTCCTGATATATCACAAATCCAGTGATAGATTTCAGAATGCAACAGCTCCACTGGTTGCCAATTACACTCCAGGCAAACAGAATCCTGAGTGAGATCTGAGAAACATATTTCAAGGATGCCACAGACTATCTCTCTCTATTCAGCACAGGTTTACTTCTCTATCTGCATCACCTACAACAGTACTTGGGTCATATAGTAGTCAATAAATGCCTATAAATAAGTGAATTGCCTGGAAAAAAAATAGATGTTTATATTCCCTGTTGTATCTTCCTGCACACTAACCTTCTGCTAAGCACTACTGGAAATCTTGCACTAAAGTCTAATGATCTGAGAAGATGCCCGAATCCTCATTCAAACATCACAAAAGGGCAAGTAAAAACCTTTAAGGGCACCATTCATCAATGAACGAGAGAAGTGCCCTTGTAATAAGTACACAAATTATCTTATCACTAGTTACTTAAAAGTAATTTCATGGGATTTAAAATGGCCAATGAAACATGATCAGTATTGTTGAGTTTCACAGTGAGGTATGGGCTATCTGGACTTCACAGTCCTCATGTTGCCTTCTATTAAATGTAACCATAGTTTCAAACAATTCTATTACTAAAGCGCAATCTTTGTTTGTTTTGTTATTGAAGAATATTAAATTCTTCTGAAAATGATAAAAAATAGAATAGTTGAAGTTCATAGGATGTGTTAAGCATAGAGAGTAAGCATGTAGCTTGTAAGAAAAAGAAGGAATTCATGGAGGGTGATGAGTAGAAAGTCATGTGAAGTGAAAGAGAATAAATGATCTATATCTGTTTAGTTCAGTCACTCAATCGTGTCTGACTCTTTGTGACCCCATGTATCGAAGCACGCCAGGCCTCCCTGTCCATCACCAACTCCCGGAGTTCACTGAGACTCACGTCCATTGAGTCAGTGATGCCATCCAGCCATCTCATCCTCTGTCGTCCCCTTCTCCTCCTGCCCCCAATCCCTCCCAGCATCAGAGACTTTTCCAATGAGTCAACTCTTTGCATGAGGTGGCCAAAGTACTGGAGTTTCAGCCTTAGCATCATTCCTTCCAAAGAAATCCCAGGACTGATCTACTTCAGAATGGACTGGTTGGATCTCCTTGTAGTCCAATTAGGGAGAATGGCATTGAAACATGTATAGTATCATATATGAAACAAGTCGCCAGTCCAGGTTCAATGCATGATACTGGATGCTTGGGGCTGGTGCACTAGGCAGACCCAGAGGGATGGTATGAGGAGGGAGGAGGGAGGAGGGTTCAGGATGGGCAACACATGTATACCTGTGGTGGATTCATTTTGTTATATTGCAAAACCAATACAATATTGTAAAGTTAAAAAATAAAATAAAATTAAAAAAAAAAAGTCTTCTCCAACACTACAGTTCAATAGCATCAATTCTTTGACATTCAGCTTTCTTCACAGTCCAACTCTCATATCCATATATGACCACTGGAAAAACCATAGCCTTGACTAGACGGGCCTTTGTTGGCAAAGGATTGTCTCTGCTTTTGAATATGCTATCTAGGTCAGTCATAACTTTCCTTCCAATGATCTGTACAAGGGAATAAGAATGGCATGAATTGAAAAAGATGAAAAGAACAAATCAATATGCATGAGCACAAACCCTACCACTTACACTTTAATAGTCAGACATCTACAGGTTACACACCTTATGACTCCATTTGGACTCACATGTGCTCTACCCAGGAATGCAGTTAATAAGCACAGCTCAGTAATTAGACCAGTCAACCCTAAGGTCAATCAATCTTGAATATTCATTGGAAGTACTGATGCTCAAGCTGAAGCTCCAATAGTTTGGCCACCTGATGCAAAGGAACAACTCTTTGGAAAAGACTCTAATTGAGAAAGAGGGAGGGAAAGATTGAGGAAAGATTAAGGGCAGGAGGAGAAAGGGTCGACAGAGGATGAGATGATTATATGGAATCATTGACCTAATGGACATGAATTTGAGCAAACTCCAGGTAATAATAAAGGACAAAACCTGGAGTGCTGCTGTCCATGGAGTTGAAAGAGTCAGACATGACTTAGTGATTGAACAATAACAAAGCAAATCGTGGAAAACTGTAGTTACTGGCTAGAGGTACTTGTTCTGAATCTCTTCAATAGAGCTAAACATCCTTGTTCGAACCTCGATTTCAATTCTCAGAAACATGGTGGCTCAGCGATAAAGAATCTGCCTGCCAAAGCAGGAGATGCAGGTTTGATCCCTGTGTTGGGATGATGTCCTGGAGAAGGAAATGATGATCTACTGCAGTATTCTTGCCTGGGAAATCCCATGGACAGAAGAGCCTGGCAGGCTACAGTCCATGGGGTCACTAAGAGTCAGACATGGCTTAGCAACTACACAACAACAACAACAACAAACACGTCATTATCAAAGAAGAATGTTGTGACAGAGGAAGTGATGATGTTATGTAAATTCCTAATGAAACTCTATTTCTTTTATTATTGAAGTAGTTTGCTGACTTGGAGGTAAAAGAGAACACTACATAAATAGTTTGTAGAATAGAGATTCTTGGCCCAAGAAAAATTGATAATGGTAGTGAGTGTGTTAAAAGTAAGTAAAGACACTGACTTCCTCAGCAGACAGGTGAATTCTATCGGGCCCAAATGAAGCAGAGCTCTTTCTTATGTCTCCTCAGGCCATGAGCTACTTTTGACATGCCAGTTTCTAGAAAACACCATTGTCTATGTGAGATGTAATATAAAAAAGTTTGAGAATCACTGGGTTTTGATAATAAGTTAGAAGATGTTCATGGCAGTAAAAGGTCAATGTGTCACCAAAGAACCCATGTTATCCATGTCAAGGTAAAACATATTGTGGAAAACCCTCTTAATTACTGTATTACTCTATAATGTTCCCAAAAGTATAGCTGGCATTATTTCTCCTGATCATAACACTTTAGAGCCATATACTGTTGGGGGCCAGCATGAGGACCTCCACCCATGGCAAAGGTCATGAGGAAGGAGGCTTGACATACACAAAGACGGGATCGAGCCTCAGGAGTCCCCCTGGAAATCCTCGAGCATCTACCCCCATAACCAGAGCCTGCCTACTTTACTACTTTGTGCTCTCACCTACACCTCTGAGTTTATGGGGGGCTGTCCCCCACTACCTCTCTCTGAAAAAAGAGTTAATTTACAGCTCCAGTTAATATAATTCCTGGGTGTGATAGTGTTTTAACTTACAAACTCCTCTGAAGGTTCTTTAGCCTGCCTGACAGGCTTGTCCGGCCACATGTGATTGCTCACAGCCTCCCAACCGTGAGATGCACGAGATGCTTTAAATCTTCTAAAAACAGGTTCCTTAGAGAAGTTAGAAAAATATTAGTATAAGTGGGCTGATTAGAAATTGTATTGGTGAAGGGTTTTTCATTTGTTGAGCCAATATTTGCTGCTAAGTCTCCACATCCCCTGCCCTTACACACATTATTGAATATATAGAAGAAATAAGTATTAACCTTTGATATTAATCATGTTAGACCTTAGGCTAAGTAAATTTTTTTCCTTAATTAAAACCCACAACACCCTCACCCTATAGGAATGTAACTTTATCTGGTACCTTTGGAAGGTGGAGTCTGTTTTAAGAATAATCACCCCTGGAGAAATAAGTGTTGACTGACAGCTGTCACAAGGAGAGGGTCATAAATTGTCAGTAGGCCCCCTGGCCAGAAGATGATGTAACACCCATAAGACCTCTGTTTACATTTGTATGAAGCACCTGACTTTGATAAAAGTCAGGACTGCTGACCCCACGTGACTTTTGTATAACATCCCAGTGTATAAAATTAGACCATGGAAAATAAAGAATTGGGATCAGTTCCTTGAAAGACTGGTCTCCCCATGTTGCTCTCTCTCTCAAACTCTGGCTGAGTCTCCATCTGGAACACGGAACCCACCAAGCTTACTAATCATGCCTGGGCTTCTAAGATCCGACCGGGGAGGCCTCAGTGTCTCCTCTCCTTCTGGAGAACGGAAGGACGCCTGCGGCCTACGTAAGTGGTGCAAACTTCTGGTCTTGAAGTTTTATTGATTTCCCGCATAAACCAAGCTACTCAGCCTCTTTTCTCCACTGAATTTTCCTGCTGAGCTATCCTTATTCTATTACTCTTTATATCCTTAATTAACGTTTAATTAAGCAATTGTTTCCTGGTCCTCGCCGACTCTGTCCCCACTTTGAATACCCTGGATCAGCCGGGGCCGGACCTCGGCAATATACTACTATATCACTTATTTAGCAAATGGATCAATAAAGGTCTTTCTCTCCTTCTTAGAAGCAGCCAGACTACAATTTTCACAGGGGTAAAATGCACCCAGATAAAGGGTTAGATTTTCAGCTATTTATAAAAGCAGATGATTGAATTTTCCAAAGATGAACTAATAGCTTTCACAACAAAGAATTTTCTACAAACGTACCACTACCCTATTAAGAGTAGAGTCTAAAAATTCTTCTCTTTACTAAGAAAGAAAGTTTTAATATGTCTGCAGGACAAGATTGTATTCAAATGGCACGTGTGCTACTCAAAACTACGTTAGAAAGGAGCACGTAGCTTCAGCCTGTCTTATGCTGAATGCTTTCTTTTGGAATGTAGCCCATTTTCTATGGAAGCCCAAGGACCTTGTGGAGTAACAGAGATGTCATCCTCATGTTGTCTAGAAGTCCTAGTTGAGGTCTCAGTAAACAGTGATTATAAGCTTCCAGACACGTCAATGAGTTTTCTTCAGATTGTACAAGCCCAGAGTCATCAAGTTACTCCTGGATTTTGAGTCTTCCAAACTAAGCCCCAAACATGATGGAACAGAAATAAGCCACTCTTCCCATGACTTTTCTAAATCCTTAACTGATGAAAACTTTCAATGTAATAAAATAGTTGTTCTTTCTTTCCAGTTAGTTTGAGGTTGTCAGTTAGTGATACTAAATGGAATGGTAACTGACTAGAGCAAAGTGAATAAGTTTGGGTGACACACTTTATTTTATTGGGCTCCCAAATCACTGCAGATGGTGACTTTAGCCATGAAATTAAAAGACACTTGCTCCTTGGAAGAAAAGCAATGACAAACATAGACAGCATATTAAAAATCAGATATCACTTTGCTAACAAGAGTCCATCTTGTCAAAGCTATGGTTTTTCCAGTAGTCATGTATGAATATGAGAGTTGGGCCATAAAGAAGGCTGAGCACATAAGAATTGATGCTTTCAAGTTGTGGTGTTGGAGAAGACTCTTGAGAGTCCCTTGGACTGAAAGGAGATCAAAACAGTCAATCCTAATGGAAATCAACCCTGAATATTTACTGAAAGGACTGATGCTGAAGCTGGAAATCCAATACTTCAGCCACCTGATGTGAAGAGCTGACACATTGGAAAAAACCTTAATGTTGAGAAAGATTGAAGACAGGAGGAGAAGGGAATGACGGAAGACAGGATGGTTGGATGGCATCACTGACTGGATGGACATGAGTTTTAGCAAGCTCCAGGAGATGGTGAGAGAGGTGGAGAAGCCTGGCATGCTGCAGCCCATGAGGTCTCAAAGAATTGGACACAACTGAGCAGTTGAGCAACAAGGAGATGTAAGTGGGAGTTGGAAATCACATAAGACTCATAAAGGAGACAAACTACTGGGCTAAGCTATACTATTTGTCCTTCCCTTTAACAGCTTTCTATGTCCTAAAATAAGGATATAATTGTTGGAGCTCCAGCAACTACCATGTAGCCTTGAGGATGGCAGTGATGATAGATAGGAGGTACGTGTCCTGATGTCTTAATGGAGTCATCCTAGCAATTCAAGACCTTTGGAATTAAGCTGTACAAGAGAAAATTAACTGCTTAGGCATTTAAAACATTAAGATAACTCATGGATTTACTTGTATATGTTTCCAATCCTAAATGTAATTTATGCATCATTTAAAAACTGAAAACATAAACCAAGTCACTCGCCCAAATTAATAAGTGGAAGAACTGGGATTTATATCACAATTGTCTGATTACAGGACCTATAGTTTTATCACCACACCATACTGCCTCAAGGGCAAAAGCGCAATCATCAAAAAATGGGGAAAGTACAAAAGATTTTAAAGGCCCAAAATGATAAACTGTATCATAATCATAAACGTCCAAAAATGTAAAGTATATGGACTATTGTCAGTAGCATATTATATTCCTTGCCACCTGCACCTGCCATGGTAAAAATCACGAAAGAAAATCTTTAACATACCTCAAAACTTTAGATTGGCCAGAGTTTGTTGTTATCCTAGTCCATGGGCACTCAGTAAGGTTTTATATGTTGAAATAACTCTGTTTATGGGAAATATCATAAAACTAACTTTAAAGGAGTGAGGTATTTCCTGGTCAAGTTTTTCTTTCTTTCTTTCTTTCTTTTTTTTTTTTTTCCTGATTCAAACTCATCAAATATAGTACAGCATATAAACAACAACAACAAAAACCTGATTGTAAAATCTAATTCTTAAATGAGAAACTTCCTTATAGCCCAGGGTTGCAAATAATTAAGGACACATCTGATTCCTTGTAAGTGAAAAATTTATTCTTTCTGATTTTCTGTGCATTTGCACATTTGTAGCTCGCTAGTTTCATTTGCAGCAGGGATATTGAAAACACATTTCAAGGGTTCCCACTGATTTGAGAAATTCATTGTACCTTAAGGGCTGTCAGAGGAAATTTGCAAATTACTAGTCCAAATTATTTCAACAAGAAAACATACTGATATACTCAGGTAATGGAAAGGGGAAAAAAGATTAACATAAGTGTCATAAGAAAGCTATTGTGCCACATAAATCACAGGTAGTCAGAGATGTTTTGTAAGAAAGATGCTGTGCTAAAAGGCAAGAAGAAATATCTCTTATACTTCCTTTCTTACTTAACAAAGAATACCCCTTTGATTTTAATATTAAAATATACCCTTCCCTTTTTCTATTCCACAGTAAGACATTATGCTTTATTCCTTGAAATACTATTTGGTGAATAAAAAAAAATATCTTTCATATAAGTATAATACCTATGGATATATTTCTATACACATGAAAAGTTTAATTAAAATATTTAATTATTCAATAAACCCATAAAATCTATTCAATTAGGCATCCTTGGTAACCACTAATAGTATGGATTAGATTCATTTACATTTCAAAGAAATGAATTATGTGATTAATACATTCTTTGTAAATCCCTACAGAAATAATATACATAATTTACCATTAATATGGTCACGTATAAAATGTAGTCTTCAATACATACAATTGAGATAGTATATGCTTAAAAAGCTGGCACCTTTTAGTGGAAAAACATGAATTAGTTAGGAAAACACCTGTTATCCTATTTAGGTATCAAAATGACTGGATCTAGGCAAGGTCTGGAAGGCAAGGATCCAGGCAAAGAATTTCTGTAGGAACTGAAGTGCTTTGCTTACAAAAATAGGAAACTTTCCCTTCATGTCTATTTAATTTACTAGTTTTATTTGAAGAAGATTCGTTAGTGCAATGGCCCTGGTGGTAGTAATAATGGAGGTGTCTGGGTGGTGGAAATGATTAGGAAAACAGTGGTGTGTTTTTGCAGACAGGGGCTAGAATATTGGAGAAGAGTGGAAAAAATTATGGACTGTCAAAATACTTAATTTTATGTTTTGTTTTCTATTGTGTCGTAATTCAAATTCCCATCATCCACAATTTCAGTAATGTTCCCACGGAACAAATTCTTTTTTTTTTTTTTTTTTTTATTTTGCTTAACTTTACAACATTGTATTGCTTTTGCCATACATCAAAATGAATCCGCCACAAGCATAGATGTGTTCCCCATCCTGAACCCTCCTCCCTCCTCCCTCCCCATATCATCCCTCTGGGTGGTCCCAGTGCACCAGCCCCAGGCATCCCTTATCAGGTATCGTACCTGGACTGGCGACTCGTTTCAGATATGATATTATACATATTTCAATGCTATTCTCTCAAATCATCCCACCCTCTCCCTCTCCCAGAGTCCAAAAGACTGTTCTATACATCAGTGTCTCTTTTGCTGTCTTGACTATTTATTATATGTTGCAAAGTAAAGGATGTGCCTATTCACCTTTTATGTATTTTAAAGAATCCATGCAAAGTGATTGAGTTCCAGATGTAAATAGAAGCAAGTAACAAGATACCAATAAAATCGAACAGAAAAAAAGGCATACAGATTTTAGGGTGATTTAAACACCATTAAATATGTTATGGTTGCCAAGTTTCTTGAGATAAGCATAGTTGTGGTACTACTAATAAACATTTATCTCTGAGTCATATGAATTTCAAAGAGTGTATTATTATCTGGATTACAAAAATACCTTCTAATGGAAATATTCTCAAATCTTCTTTATGTGTGAGTGTATTACAAAATAACCTTAAGTTTGACAAATGCTTGATTAATCCAAAATAAATGTTTTTGAAAGATAACTGCATTACAGTATTGTGTTGTTTTCTAGCAAACATCATGTTTGTCTGAAAAATAATAGATTTTTTAAAATCTAACATTAAAGCAGTTGAGTTTCTTAATATTTGCTGGCCTTCCCATTAACTCAGTGGTTAAGAATCTGCCTTCAATGCAGGAGATGTGAGTTCAATTCTTGAATTGGGAAGATACCCTGGAGGAGGGCTTGGCAACCCACTTCAGTATTTCTGCCTGGAGAGTCCCATGGACAGAGAAGCCTGGTGGACGACAATCCTTCAGTTAACAAAGAGTCAGACACAATGAAGCATAATGCACGAAGATTTAGTGAGAAAACATTTTTTGGTTTTTAGGGAAAAAAATGTCTACATCATTTATTTTACAATTTAGGGCAATGATGAACGTATATAGCAGATTTTATTCTAATATATTTCAAAACGTTTTTAGTAGTGCCTAGAATTGCACTCATCTCACACGCTAGTAAAGTAATGCTTAAAATTCTCCAAGCCAGGCTTTAGCAATACGTGAACCGTGAAATTCCAGATGTTCAAGCTGGTTTTAGAAAAGGCAGAGGAACCAAAAATCAACTTCCCAATATCCGATGGATCATCAAAAAAGCAAGAGAGTTCCAGAAAAACATCTATTTCTGCCTTATTGACTATGCCAAAGCCTTTGACTCTGTGGATCACAATAAACTGTGGAACATTCTGAAAGAGATGGGAATAACAGACCACCTGACCTGCATCTTGAGAAACCTGTATGCAAGTCAGGAAGTGTCAGTTAGAACTGGACATGGAACAACACACTGATTCCAAATAGGAAAAGGAGTACATCAAGGCGGTATATTGTCAGCCTGCTTATTGAACGTACATGCAGAGTACATCATGAGAAACGCTGGGCTGGAAGAAGCACAAGCTGGAATCAAGATTGCCGGGAGAAATGACAATAACCTCTCAGATTTGTAGATGACATCACCCTTACGGCAGAAAGTGAAGAACTAAAAAGTCTAGAGTGAAAATGTTGGCTTAAAGCTCAACTTTCAGAAAACGAAGATCATGGCATCTGGTCGCATAAGTTCATGGGAAATAGATGGGGGAAACAGTGGAAACAGTGTCTGACTTTATTTTGCTAGGATCCAAAATCAGTGCACATGGTGATTGCAGCTATGAAATTAAAAGATGCTTACTCCTTGAAAGGAAAGTTATGACCAACCTAGCTAGCATATTGAAAAGCAGAGATATCACTTTGCCAACAAAGTTCTGACTAATCGAGACTATGGTTTTTCCAGTGGTCATGTATGGATGTGAGAATTGGACTGTGAAGAAAGCTGAGCGCCGAAGAATTGTTGCTTTTGAACTGTGGTGTTGGAGAAGACACTTGAGAGTCCCTTGGACTGCAAGGAGATCCAACCATTCCATCCTAAAGGAGATCAATCTTGGGTGTTCATTGGAAGGACTGAAGCTGAAGCTGAAACTCCAATACTTTGGCCACCTGATGCAAAGAGCTGACTCATTGGAAAAGATCCTGATGCTGGGAGGGATTGGGGGCAGGAGGAGAAGGGGACAACAGAGGATGAGATGGTTGGATGGCATCACCAACTCAGTGGCCATGGGTTTGGGTGAACTCCGAGAGTTGGTGATGGACAGGGAGGCCTTGTGTGCTGCAATTCATGGGGTTACAGAGTTGGACATGACTGAGAACCTGAACTGAACTGAAGAAGTGTTTATGTGATAATTTAGTTTTATCTGATTAAATCTTGAGGAGGAATGCTGAATAACTTTAAGTAGATACTTAAAATGATCTTATGGAAAATCTTTTCATAGGCAGGTCTTTCTGAGTCACGTTTGTTGAAATAATTTTAATCATTCTTTTGTGGCATATCGTTTACACTAGATGAAAGTTGCTAGTAATGTGTGCCCTTTATAATATTTAAGCAAAAAACACTGGCAAAGTAATATCTATTAAAATGTTCTTAATTTCTTTTAATCAGTAATATTGTTTCAATGGTTAAAACAAATACTGAACACTTTACAATATTGTATTGGTTTTGCCATGTATCAAAATGAATCTGCCACATGTATACCTGTGGCAGATTCATTGTGATACATGGCAAAATCAATACAATATTGTAAAGTTAAATAAAATAAAAATAAAATTTAAAATGGATACAAAAAAATAAAATAAAATAAAAAAGAGAACAAAACAGCACATTAGAGCATGCTGCTGCTGCTGCTAAGTCACTTCAGTTGTGTCCAACTCTGTGCGACCCATAGAGGCATACTCAATCTAAATAGTACCTAAAAAGTATCAAATATTAATTGAGCAAATATGTTTTGTTCTTGGAATAATGGTTTTGTTTTCAGAAATTGCTGGATAGTATGCTTTAGACAATTTTGTACAGTTTTTAAATGAGCAATGTCAGATTGTTTCAATTTTCTTGTTAGTTTGCATTAATAAACTTCCACATACAAGGGGCACTCATAAGTGCTATAGAGTAATATTGACCTAATTATGTTTTAGTTTTTGTACCTTTATATCTATTTAAACCCTTCACTTATTTCACTCATCCCCTACTTCCCACTTCACGCAATCAATAATCTGCTCTGTACATCCATAAGCTGATTTGTCTGTTTTTCAGAATCCACATATAAGTGAGATAGTATATTATTGATGTTTTCTCTCTGAGAAATTTCACTTAGCATATGTACTCGAGTTCAGTCCCTGCTGCTGTAAATGGCATGATTTCATCCTTTTTCATGCCTGAATAATATTCCATTATATATACATATACATATACATATACATATACATATATATATATATATATATATATATAACATCTATCAATCAATGGGCATTTAAATTATTTTCATATCTTCATATCAGATCAGATCAGTCGCTCAGTCATGTCCGACTCTTTGTGACCCCATGAACTGCAGCATGCCAGGCCTCCCTGTCCATCACCAACTCCCGGAGGTCACTCAGACTCACATCCATCGAGTCAGTGATGCCATCCAGCCATCTCATCCTCTGTCGTCCCCTTCTCCTCCTGCCCTCAATCCCTCCCAGCATCAGAGCCTTCTCCAATGAACCAACTCTTCACATGAGGTGACCAAAATATTGGAGTTTCAGCTTTAGCATCATTCCTTCCAAAGAAATCCCAGGACTGGTCTCCTTCAGAATGGACTGGTTGGATCTCCTTGCAGTCCAAGGGACTCTCAAGAGTCTTCTACAACACCACAGTTCAAAAGCATCAATTCTTCGGCACTCAGCCTTCTTCTCAGTCCAGCTCTCACATCCATACATGACCATAGGAAAGACCATAGCCTCAACTAGGCGAACCTTTGTTGGCAAAGTAATGTCTCTGCTTTTGAATATGCTGTCTAGGTTGGTCATAACTTTCCTTCCAAGGAGCAAGCGTCTTTTAATTTCATGGCTGCAGTCACCATCTACAGTGATACTGGAGCCCAGAAAAACAAAGTCTGACACTGTTTCCACTGTTTCTCCATCTATTTCCCATGTAGTGATGGAACCAGATGCCGTGATATTCGTTTTCTGAATGTTGTGCTTTAAGCCAACCTTTTCACTCTCCACTTTCACTTTCATCAAGAGGCTTTTGAGTTCCTCTTCACTTTCTGCCATAAGGGTGGTGTCATCTGCATATCTGAGGTTATTGATATTTCTCCCAGCAATCTTGATTCCAACTTGTGTTTCTTCCAGTCCAGGATTTCTCATGATGTACTCTGCATATAAGTTAAACAAACATGGTGACAATATACAGCCTTGACATACTACTTTTCCTATTTGGAACCAGCCTGTTGGTCCATGTCTGGTTCTAACTGTTGCTTCCTGACCTGCATACAGATTTCTCAAGAGGCAGATCAGGTGGTCTGGTATTCCCATCTCTCTCAGAATTTTCCACAGTTTATTGTGATCTACATAGTCAAAGGCTTTGGCATAGTCAATAAAGCAGAAATAGATGTTTTTCTGGAACTCTCTTGCTTTTTCCATGATCCCAGGGATGTTGGCAATTTGACCTCTGGTTCCTCTGCCTTTTCTAAAACCAGCTTGTAAATCAGGAATTTCATGGCTCACATATTGCTGAAGCCTGGCTTGGAGAATTTTGAGCATTACTTTACTAGCGTGTGAGATGAGTGCAATTGTGTGGTAGTTTGAGCATTCTTTGGCATTGCCTTTCTTTGGGATTGGGATGAAAACCGACCTTTTCCAATCTTGTGGCCACTGCTTAGTTTTCCAAATTTGCTGGCATATTGTGTGCAGCACTTTAACAGCATCATCTTTCAGGATTTGGAATAGCTCCACTGGAATTCCATCAGCTCCACTAGCTTTGTTCGTAGTGATGCTTTCTAAGGCCCACTTGACTTCACATTCCAGGATGTCTGGCTCTAGGTCAGTGATCACACCATCATGATTATCTGCGTCATGAAGCTCTTTTTTGTATAGTTCTTCTGTGTATTCTTGCCACCTCTTCTTAATATCTTCTGCTTCTGTTAGGTCCATCCCATTTCTATCCTTTATCGAGCCCATCTTTGCATGAAATGTTCCTTTGGTATCTCTGATTTTCTTGAAGAGATCCCTAGTCTTTCCCATTTTGTTGTTTTCCTCTATTTCTTTGCATTGATCCCTGAAGAAGGCTTTCTTATCTCTTCTTGCTATTCTTTGGAACTCTGCATTCAGATGTTTATATCTTTCCTTTTCTCCTTTCCTTTTTGCTTCTCTTCTTTTCACAGCTATTTGTAAGGCCTCCCCAGACGGCCATTTTGCTTTTTTGCATTTCTTTTCCATGGGGATGGTCTGATCCCTGTGTCCTGTACAATATCACAAACCTCATTCCATAGTTCATCAGGCACTCTATCCATCAGATCTAGGCCCTTAAATCTATTTCTCACTTCCACTGTATAATCATAAGGGATTTGATTTAGGTCATACCTGAATGGTCTAGTGGTTTTCCCTACTTTCTTCAATTTGAGTCTGAATTTGGCAATAAGGAGTTCATGGTCTGAGCCACAGTCAACTCCTGGTCTTGTTTTTGCTGATTGTATAGAGCTTCTCCATCTTTGGCTGCAAAGAATATAATCGATCTGATTTCGATGTTGACCATCTGGTGATGTCCATGTATAGAGTCTTCTCTTGTGTTGTTGGAAGAGGGTGTTTGCTATGACCAGTGCATTTTCTTGGCAAAACTTAGCCATTGTAATTAATGCTTCCAGTTACATAGGGCTGCATGTATCTTTTCAAAGTAGTATTTTTGTTTTCTTTATATAAATATCCAGAGTGAAATTACTGTGTCATATCGCAATTCTATTTTTAATCTTTTAAGAAACTTTCATACTGTTTTCCATAGTGGCTGCAGCAGTTTACTTTCCCCACCAACAGTTCACACATTCTCTTTTCTCCCCATCCTTGACTACACTTGTTGCTTCTTATCTTTTCAGTATTAGTCATTCTAACAGGTGTGAGGCAATATCTCACTGTGGTTTTGATTTGTGTTTCCCTGATGACTAGTGATGCTGAGCATCTTTTCATGTACATGTTGGCCATCTGTATGTCTTCTTTGAAAAAAAAGTCTCTTTATCTTCTTGAAAATACCAAATTACCAAAAGTGATGCTACTATGACACTTAGTTGATATATATCAAGCTACTGTAAATACACTATTGGATCTTATAACAAATAGTCACTCTTGAAAATCATTTCTACATGAAAGAATACAAAAAAAAAAAAAAAAAAAGATCTGTGGAAGAGAGTGGTCATATATAAGTCATGCAGTGGTTGTAAAAGGAGTTTCAAAAAGGAATTCCAAATGAATCCTGCATTATGACACAGCAAAAAGGTGACAGTGTCAGATCAAGGGAGAAATGAGACTTGAGTTCTAGTTGTGGCCCATGGTTCAAGATGCATGCATCTTGAGTAATTTACTTAAACTTCTTGAACTTCAGAATCCTTATATTTATGCTGTCCATTTGATCTTTTTAATATTTGCATATAAGAAAAATCACATCTATTTATCCAAATAAAATTATAATTAGGCTTTATACTTCTTATCTACTAGTTTGGTAGAAGGTCTACAATCAGGCACCTTTTAAAATTTTCCCATTTTAGAATAATATCTAAGTCTAATTTCTTCTTCTATCCTTATTGATATACTATATTAATGTTATTTAAATTCTTAAGTCTCAGTAATGTTATCTAGAAAATTGAGATAATAATACCTGCCTCTTATGTTTGTGTGTGTGTGGCTTTTTATATGGAGTGGAAAAAATGAACTACTTATATAGTTTCTGTTATATGGTAAATGTTTAACATACTTTAATTAAATTTTTGGAGATTAAAGTTTTATTGCATCATTTCAAGAAGAAAGGATTTTTTTTTCTAATTTATTCTCAACTTGAAGTTTGGGGAAAAAAATCACTGAAAGTTTTATTTAATAAAGTCCTTTTTTCATTTTCTTCATTAAGGAGATTGATTTTATTATAACATAAAAGCAAGATATTGGATCTTTCATTTTTCTTTAAAAGGCAAGAAAAATACTTCTGTATTATCTCAGATGAGTTAACTTGTCTATAGATTATCCAAATGTGTAGCAATCTTGACATTTCAAGAGAAAAACATATAGTTTTGAGCCATATTTTATATATTTATTGCTATTTTAAATAATTGTTCTTTGACTTGTGCTGTTAAAATTTCTGTTATACCAGACTTTTATTTCTTGGTGATCTGCTCTCATAAACCAAGAGTTCTATGACCTTGGTAAAATACTTACCACAGTGTGTGGCTATCAGCATTCCAGGAGGGCTTTCAAGAAACATCAGACAGATTCCCTCTATTAAGGGAAGCCATAAAAATCCTCAACTCCATTTCTTATTACCACTTCCAGGTCCTGTCTAATTCAATGTTAGTCATTGCATTGTGAATTAAGTGGCCTTTTTTAAAATGATGTTTGGCCATCCATATACTCTCTCAAAAAGACAGGGAAGAAATGATTTCTTTTATTGTAGGTAGTATGCCCTGTTAAGATGTCAAATGACCATTGGTAGTCATTTGAGCTGTATTCAAGAAGAAAAGGAAACTGGTTGGGAAATAGGATAAGGAAAGGGTTGGAACAGAAATTCATAGAGAAGCAACAGATTACAAGTCTTGTAGTTCCAGAAAAGGAAAAAGACAGTGATAGAAAATGATGGCTAATCAGAGTACAGTTAGGTGTTGTTTTGAGAAATGACTGCAAAATATTTAATATTCTTCTCACTGAGAGATTCAGTGTCCCCTCCCACTGGACCTTGGTCAACTTTAAACTGCTACAATTGTAGTAGGACATGGCAGAAGTGATGCTGTGTGGTCTCAGAAGACAGGTAATGGAAGGCAAGCCAAGTTTTTCCTTAGCTACGGGAATATTCAAATTGAGAGCCATGAAATATCATGTAGTATAGATCTGAGTATCCTAAGACCACCATGCCATGAGGATCCAGATACTAGTTGGCCGACTCTAGGTTCTCAGGTTGACAGCATTTGTCCTTAGGTCTTCCCAACTCAGGTGCCAGATAGATGTGTGAAGAAGCCTCCAGTTAACACCAAACTCCAGTGCTTGTTTTAAACCTAGTCTTCAAGTTTTATGAGCTGAAGGCCCAGACACTATGGAGCAAGGGCAGTTGACCTCTTCTATACAGTGTCCACATTTCTTATTCATAGAATCGAGGAATATTTTTCATAATAGAAAAGATGGTAGTAGTTTTAAAGCACTACATTATGGAGTGGGACTTCTCTGATGGCTCAGATGGTAAAGAATCTGCCTGCAATGCGAGAGACCCAGGTTCGATCCCTGGGTCATGAAGAGCCCCTGGAAAAGGGAATGGCTACCCGTGACAGTATTCTTGCCTGGAGAATTCAATGGACAGAGAATCCTGGTAGGCTACAGTCCATGGGGTCACTTGGACACAACTGAGCAACTAACATATTATGGAACAGTTGCTTCTGTGGATATTAGTCAGTTATTTTGAAATAATTAGTTAATAGTTTCATTAGTAAGTATGTATACCTATGTTAGAGTCACAACTTTCTACAAGCTTACAGATTATGTATAACTTTCTAAATTGAGTTTCTACATGAGGAATTTCCTCTAACATGTTTTATATTGCAGTCTGCTATTGATGAATTTTCTTTGTATTTATTTTATGTGTGAAATATTTCATTTCGCTTTCATTCTTGGAAAAATATTTTAGCTGATATAGAATTTTTGTATTTTTGTTTGTTCATTTGTTTTCCATGCTTTTAAAGAATTGCTTCATTGTCCTCTGTCATGCATAATGGTTGATAAGAAGTTGGCTATGATTCTTTTTTGAAATTTCTATGTGTGATATGTCATTTTTCTGTGTTTGCTTTTAATATTTCTTTTTGTTACTGGTTTTCAGAAATCTGATTATGATGGTTATTGTAGTTGCTCTATTCATATTTCTTCTGCTTGAAAATCACTGAGATTTTGGATATGTAATAAAAGTTAAGATTTTTCTATTTATCACTATCATTCAGAAATATGTTTATGTTATACCTGAATGTTTTTCACCCATGCTAATTTTGTCTTTGTTGAAGGGTTTACATTTTTTGTTAGGTGAGATACCATATATTTTCCCTCAAAATTGGAAAAAAAAATGTTTAGCTGTTATTCTTTACATATACTTTCTTTTTACTGTTACTTTTCTACTTTTTACTTATAAATTAAATCCCTTGGTTTTGTCCAACTGGTTTTGTCCAATTGGTCTTACTTTTCTACTTCTCACTTATAAATTAAATCCCTTTCCTGTACAACATTTAGCAGACATTTTTGAACAATTTTGCTGCAGCCTGTGGTCTGTAGAAACTGCTTCACCTGTAAGTTTAGCAGTTTTATGCCACATTGTCTTCTGAAACGCATGAGCCAGCCAGCACTAGCCAAGAAAGCTTTCACATTTTCCTGACCCCGCGTAACATGACCCTAAATTTCTTTAGCTTCCAGCCACACAACACCGCTGTCCACTATGCTTTTCCTTTTACTGCTTTCTTTTCCCTTATGAATCTAAAAAGTTAGATGCATTTGATATTTCCAATAGTTTTTTCACACACTATAGATGTTGCTTCATCCCTTTCCAGAACAGCCTTCTATACAGATAGGTGAAATTCCTCCTCCATTTTATGAAGATACCATACTGTGATTCATTTACACTGAACTCGCAGTGAACAGGTGCTGTAACTCATGCCTGGATGAAGCTGCTCTAGCACACATATTTTGTCAGAAAGGCACATCACATCCTTTTAGTTCTAGAAACACTGCTGCACTTCAGCACTTCTCTTGGGGTCCATTTTAAACAACAGCATCACCAAAATCAGCCTTTTTTTTTTTTTTTTAGTGTAGCATTAAATAGACCCTGAAGAAGGGTATGTTTCCAATAGGCAGAGCAGTTCCTAATTCCATCTCAGCTGGGGCATGCATATCAGGAAACCAAAAATTTTCACCACTCTGTCCTTATCAGCAAATGATTGCAGAAACTCTACAAGGGTTGATCTGTGGTTACAAATACATTTTAAGAAGGAGGTGAATTCACAAATACACAATCTGCAAATGAGAAGAATTGACTATATTTCACTTTGCTGCTGCTGATACAGTGTAAGATGTGTGAGAGGAGAGTCTTAGCATCAGATTTGTCTGTTGATGGACCTTCATCTCTGTGATGTGGTCTTCACCATCTTCCCCTCCAACAGTATAGATGTTTTCACACTTGAGTTGAGAGAGGAGGGTAAAAGGGAGCTGTAATTGATGGAGCACTCTTCCCTCAGTGGGAAATGACCCTGCTAACACCTTTTCTACTGAAAAGTAGGCTTCTGATAGGAAGAAATGTGTGAAAGAATTTCAAAATGATTATTCCCTCTGCCAGAACAAAGAGGGACTCTTTCTGGGATCTTCATTTTAAAAAACTGGTGGGATTTGTCAACTAAAAAATAGCCAAAGTCTGAAAACATAGAGTTACTGCATTCAGTGGGAATTATGAAGACTTCAAGCCCGGGAGACAGAATCTCAAGTGACCCTGAGAGACTGCTCCAAGGAGATAGGGAAAGGAGTCAGGATATATAGACGTTTGTAACAGGCTGTGGAGGAGGATGGGAAGGCAGTCTGTTAATTAAGGAAAACTAGATATCTCAAGGAATTTAGCAGCTTTCTATGTATGGGAAGATGCAAGCATCTGGGCTCACTGAATTCATTCCTTCCACATGCATCACAACAATCTGGAGCCAAATCCTGCTTCTTGATTGTTCACATCTTTTGTTGTTGTTGTTCAGTCGCTCAGTCATGTCCAACTCTCTGTGACTCCATGGACTCCAGCAGGCCAGGCTTCTCTGTCCTTCAGCATCTCCTGGAGTTTGCTCAAACTCATGTCCATTGAATTGATGATGCCATCCAACCATCTCATGCTCTGTCATCCCCTTTTGCTCCTGCCTTCAATCTTTCCCAGTGTCAGGGTGTTTTCAAGTGAGTCAGCTCTTCGCATCACGTAGCCAAAGTATTGGAGTTTCAGCTTCAATTTAAGTCTTTCCAATGAATATCTGAGACTGGTCTCCTTTAGGATGGACTGTTTGGGTTTCCTTGTAGTCCAAGGGACTCTCACGAGTCTTCTCCAACACCACAGTTCAAAAGCATCAATTCTACAACACTCAGCCTTATTTATGGTCCAACTCTCACATCCATACATGACTACTGGAAAAATCATAGTTTTGACTATGAATTTTTTTCAGCAAAGTCATGTCTCTGCTTTTTAATATGCTGTCTAGGTTTGTCATAGCTTTTCCTCCAAGGGGCAAGTGTTTTTTTAATTTCACATTCTTAATTCCTCCTTTACTATAAGGGGAGGTGGATGTGGCAGATGGCGGCCTCTTGGACTTTCTTGCTTCCATGATCTTTTCATGGAGCTTACCTGGGCTGATGACTACCCCAATAGCCAGTGGAGCTTCCCTGGCTTCAGAAATTTACATTTAAAAGGCTGGAATCCCTGATGACTATATCATTCTTGTTTACAGATATAGCAGAAAATATTTCATTTCATGGATTCCTGAAAGTAAAGCTCATGAAAGAGTTGGGACATTGGTGACAGTTAAATTTATGTATCAACTCAACTGGCCACAGAGTGCTCAGATTAAACAGTATTTGTGAATGTGTTTGTGAGAATGTTTCTGAATGAGACTAGCATTTGTATCAGTGGACTCACTATAGTAGATTTATAGTGGGGTGGGTAAAAATCCTCTTTTTCTTATATTATGATCCACACATACTTGGATCTTTATAACCCCCATGAGCTCCTCACTGCACCCCCTTTGCAGGAAGGGACTCACCTTTTAAGCCCTCACACCCTTGACAAGGACTAAAATGGAGATTCAGTACCTATCAGGCCACCAGAAAAGCATCTGCATGATGTCATAACAGAAGCAGGCGAGGGTCACTGAAATCACTTTATGAAAGATCCTGTTGGCTCCTTTGGGACACAGTACTCCAATTCCAACCTGAGAGGAAATAAAGATTCTCCAGCTCTGATGCTCCCCTGTCCACAGGTCATGAACCAAAGCTGCCCTGGAACATTGTCTTGGACTGGGCCAGGGTAACCAAGAGGCTAAAGGTCCGCAGAGGCCAATGGACACCACCCAAAGCTGCCTTTGTGCTTGCTCATCACCCCAGGCATTAGACACAAGGAAGCCACAGATGACACGTGAGATCCCCACATGCAGAGAAGACCCCCCTTCCCTGCCTCTGCTCACAGACTGTTTGTGTGAACCCCAGCTCCTGGGGGCTCTGGCAACAGAGGCATGGCTGGACTTAAGGATTAAGGCCCACAAGATGTGAGTACCCAAAGATGGTTCTTGCCTGTCTCTGGCCAAGATTTTAGCACAGAATCCTTCCTCGTCTGTGCTCTGGGTTTGCAGTCAGCCAAGTCAAGATGCAGACTGTGGGGTCCATGTGACAATTCTAGGAGAACAGCTGGAGAATTCAATAGAAGGTACATTCTTCTGGAGACTTCTCTCAGAGCCTGCTTGATCCCTCAAGCCCTTCCTTCTGTGTGCCTAGTGGAGCCTTTGCTTAGCTCAGGTCTCTGTTGCACAGGCCCATCACCTCACAGCTGCAGATTTGACTTAGAGCTGTGGAGGACTGAAGGGGACTAGATCAGAGGCCCTTGTTGTGGCCTCCACATGGCTCAGGCTCCGGCTGGGGGTGCACAAGCAGTGTGGTCCTTCCTGGAGATGTCCCCAGCATCCAGGGAGCACAGGGCAGAGCCAGAGCCCTGGGAGTCCGCAGCGCTTTCACGTATGGGCCCAGTTTGCTTTCCCTGTCTCAAACATTCACACCTGATGCTGGGAAATACTGAGGGCAGGAGGAGAAGGAAGCAATAGAGGATGAGATAGTTGGATAGCATCACCAACTCAATGAACGTGAGTTTGAGCAAACTCTGGGAGATAGTGAAAGACAGGGGAGCCTGGTGTGCTCTTTGTGTCCATGGGGTCACAAAGAGTCAGACATAACTTAGTGACTAAACAACAACTCCTCTCCCCTACACACATACACACACACATATATAAGGATCTGTTACTGTGGAAGCATTTAAATTGAAGAGGTTAATCACGGCCTACAGGCATGGCAGAATAAGTATAGCAACCATGACAAAGCTTATGAGAACATTTTAAACTTAATAATACAAATAGGAAAACTTCACAAATGAATTTGCTATGATAAAAGAGGTATACATCATATTTAACTTAATTTGTGGAAAATAATGAATCATAACCAAGAATGAATACTAGATAAGTGAATGTATTAATGACTTAAAAATCACAATGTTTTTCATAACATTCCAGCAACCTTCATCCGAGCATAATAGCAGATGGTTATCTATTCTTAAATGACAGATCCTTAGTGAGAGATATTAAAGTTTGATTTAGTAAGACTTTAAAGAATATAATTTTGAGTGAACTTATCTCACATCTGATTTCTACTTTCCTATATACCAAGAGAAGTTAATTGCTTTAAATTCATATAATTCATACTATGAAATATATTAATGCATGTAAATTTGTGCAGCCACTTTGGAAAACTGTCACTGAATAAACTGAAAATAAATATTTTTTTGAATCCTTCAGAAAATTGAGATTTCAGGACAAACAACTACCCCAAAATCTGGCTTTACAGGTTTGGAGCATTCAGGGAGACACTGCCAAGATCCAATTGCCTGAAGAAAAAACTGCTGAATACTTAGGTCAAATGAATACATAAATGACAATTTTAATAAATTTATTGAAAACAAACTATGAACTAGCTTGAAAATGAGAATCTCTTGATGGCCACAATCTTAAGATGCTGTATTTGTCACAATTCTCCAGAGAAGTTGAATCAATAGACACATTTTAAGAAAAGACTAAGTAGAATTGACTCATGAAATTACGGTGGCAGAGAAATCCTACAACCTACCATCTGTAAGCTGAAGACCAAGAAAGGCAGTAGTGTAATACAGTCCAAATTGCAAGAACAAGGAGCACCCAGGGCAAAAGGACAATTTCCTAGTTAAAGTAATTAGGGAGAAAAGGGAGCTGATTCCACTATATATGTATATGTGTACACACACACATATTACGTGCATGTGTGTGTGCTAATTCACTTCAGGCCTTTCCAACTCTTTGCCACCCTATGGACTGTGGCCCGCCAAGCTCTTCTGTCCATGAATTTCTCCAGGCAAGAATACTGGAGTGGGTTGCCGTGCACACCTCCAGGGGATCTTCCCAAGCCAGAAATCAAACCCACATCTCCTGTGTCTCCTACTTTTCAGGCAAATTATCAGGGAAGCCTATAAATACATGTACATGCCTATATGTATATGTATATCTGAATTAAATTCACCCATTCCAGTCCATTTTAGTTCACTGATTCCTAAAATGTCAATGTTCACTCTTGCCATCTCCTGTTAAACCACTTCTAATTTGGCTTGACTTATGGATCTAACATTTCAGGTTCCTATGCAATATTGCTCTTTACAGCATTGGACTTTATTCCATCACCAGTCACATCCACAACTGGGTGTTATTTTTACTTTGGCTCTATCTCTTTATTCTTTCTGGACAAAAAACTATGACCAGCCTAGACAGCATATTAAAAAGCAGAAACATTACATTGCTGTAATGTAGACAAAGGTCTGTCTAGTCAAAGCTATATTGTTTTTGTTTTTGTTTTTGTTTTTTTCAGTAGTTATGTATGGATGTGAGACTTGGACTATGAAGAATGCTGAGTACCAAAGAATTGATGCTTTTAAACTGTGGTGTTGGAGAAGATTCTTGAGAGTCCCTTGAACTGCAAGGAGATCCAACCAGTCCATCCTAAAGAAAATCAGTCCTGAATATTAATTGGAAGGAACGATGCTGAAGATGAAACTCCAATACTTTGGCCACCTAATGTGAGGAACTGACTCATTGGAAAAGACCCTGATGCTGGGAAAGATTAACAGAAGGAGGAGAAGGGGACAACAGAGAATGAGATTGTTAGATGGCATCACCAACTTAATGGACACTAGTGTGAGCAAGCTCTGGGAGTTGGTGATGGATAGGGAAGCCTGGCATGCTGCAGTCCATGGGTCACAAAGTGTCAGACACCACTGAGCGACTGAACTGAACTGATATATGTACACACACACACACACACACATGCACACACACACACATACATATATTTATATGATGGTCAATGATTATGTGACGATTCTACAATTGCATTCTTCAACAGACTTCACATACTCAGTCACTGAGTCTCATATAGTAGTTAGCTATAGAATATGAACTATATTGCTAGTAAGATTTCTCTGATGAAAAGGGCCATATTAAAAGTACATTTACATGCCTAATTAAAAACCAGTCAACCTAAGGTTTTTGCATAACCTTTGTTCTAATGAACACTATGTATGCATGCATGTTTCTTTAGAGTGAGTTTATTTTTATGTTTCAAATTTTAGTATTTGTGGAATGCATATAAATGCAAAAGGCATTGCATTACATGGATCATGTAGAGTAATCACAATTAAATGCATATTATTAGCATATTAGTTTGGCAACAGTGCCAAAGCTTGAAAACACCTTTAGTTGTCAGTGCTGTGAGAAAACAGACATTTTGATGAATTGCCGATGGTAATGCAAAGTTATCAGATCTCTTCTGGAGGGGAATTAGGCAGTATAATTAGTATCAGTGGCTTTACCCTATGATCCAGCAATCTTATTTCTATAAACCAAGATAATCTCAGACTTTACAAAATTTAATGTATGATCTGATTAACTGTGCTGTTATTTATTGTTGCGTAACACAGAGAACATAAATGCCTTACTTGCTCATATAGAAAACTGGTTAAGTAAATTATAGGTGAACAAACTGTGAACAGATATGGAGTGACTTTTAGGATATTTTAAGTAAAATGGTGAAAAAGAAACACAGCATGAATAGTTTTGTGCTTTTGAATAATTGTGAAAATTAGAAAACAATAATCAGGAACATAAGTAATATGTGGAGGAGTGGAAGAGTGGGAGCCAAGAGTGTGGCATGAAAGAGGGCATGACAATTTTCTCCATATGTATATAATTTTATAATTTTAACTTTTTAAACCATGTTAGTGTTTCATATATTCAAAAATGAAATATAACAAAGAAGGAGGAAAGTATTGCTCAAATAGCTTACACACAGACTTAACTATGCTATAAATAAATAAGCATATAAAGCATCTAAATTAATTTAAATTCAATATTTTGATTACATATCTTTGATCAAATAAAAGAAAAGAAATGCTATATTAATTTTGATCTCTACTTAGTATCTCTGTTATAGTGATATGGGCATAGATATCCTGAAACTATTTTTATGCTCATGTATTGTCAAATTCACAAATTATTATATTGATATTGTAGGGCTAGTGTTTTTGCAATCGAAAAGAGGACAAGCAAATAAAAAGTGGACGGAAGCAAGGAAAAACCCTTTCTTGTTGAATTGTAATAATATGCATATATACAAGTATGAAAAAACAAAAGAGAGAAAGCAAGTTTGACAAAATGTTGCATTTGATGAATCTAGAAAAAGGATATTGAATAGTATGTGGCATTTTTCCTCAACGTGTCCATCAGTATATCTATTTCAATCTATTACCTATGTGCTTATATATTACATGTATTATAGATAGGTACAGATGAATAAAGTTATACATACATGAAATGATGTTGTGTCAGTAAACTCTATATGCATGCATGCTTACTCAGTCAACCACAAGGACTCTAGTCTGCCAGGCTCCTCTGTTCATGGAATTTTCCAGGCAAGCATACTAGCATGAGTTGCCATTTTATCCTCCAGAGGATCTTCCTGATACAGGGATCAAACCCACATCTCCTGCAGCTCCTGGATTCACAAGAAGATTCTTTACCACTAAGTCACCTGGGAAGCCCCAAACTCTATATATACCCACAAATTTAACAAGACAATAATCATCAACCCCAAAAAGCCTGAATCTTTAGCTGCTACTAACATCTATAGTCTAAATACTATCACAATGGCAGATATAAGCCATCAAAGTGATGAAAGCTGATACATTTCCTAAAAGTGTAACTATTTGTTGCAGGAAGCACAATTCAGAGACTGCTGCCTGATTTTGTGATAGTAATGACCTTCATAATTTCTAGTACCATAATGATTTTAATTATTTTTAATGATTTTAATTTTGTAATTAGAATATTTATACGATACAGTTAAATTTAAGATACAGAGATTATCTGGGTGGATCTGACCTAACCACATGAGCCTTTCAAAAGTAAAGTCTTCTTCTTAAAGAAGAAAAGGATGTCCCAGATATTAAAGAAACTGCCTGCCAATGCAGGCAGGATTCATAAGAGACAAAGGTTCAATCCTTGAATTAGGAAGAACACCTGGAGAAGGAAATGGCAACTCACTTCAGTATTCTTGCCTGAAAATCCCCATGGACAGAGGAGCCTGGAGGGCTACACCCCATAGGGTCACAAAGAGTCACACATGACTGGAACGACTTAGCACAAAGAAGGAAAACTCAATGATTTGAAACGAAAAGGAGTTCGTGCAGTGTGGCTCCTTTGAGGACAGGAGTCAAGGAATACAGATGGCCTCAACCAATTAAGAGCAACACCCAGCTGACCAGCTATAAAGAAATGGAGCACTCAACTACAACTACAAGGAAATGAATTCTGCCAAAAACAAGATTAATTTTGGAAGGAGATTATTGAAAAGTGCTTCCAGAAGAAAAGTGAACCTGTCCAACAACTTATTTTCAGCCTTGTTATAGCCTGAGCAAAGAATCCAGTCCCCGTCATGCTGTGCCAGACTTCTGATTTATAGAACTGTGAGTTAATAAATGGGAGTTTTCTAAGCCAGTAAGTCTGTGGTAATTTGTTATGAAACTTTAGATAATTAATACAGATGTTGGTACATAAAGTAGGGTGCTACCTTAACACAACCCTAAAATGTGTGAGTGATTAGAAATTAGGAATTAGGCAGTGGGAGAAGGACAGAAGAGTTTGAAGGGGAGTAATGGAAAAAAATATAGATTTTCTTGAGAAGATTATTAGTAAAATTATTGATATTAAAATGCTGGAAAAAAGATGCTATAGCTAAACATACAAAAAAAGGAAAGAACATTATAAAGAAATTCTAAATAGTCCTAGAGAAGGCCTAAATCACTGTAAGCAGAATGTTAGTAGAAATACACACATCATGGGCACTGCTGGAGAAGTCTCTAAGGGAGGTGAAAAAAAAATATATTATTGGAAACTGAAAAATTATTCTTGCTTTGTGGTGGCAAGAAACCTAGGCAAATATGTCCAGTAGTTATGGGTAAATGATGAAACTTGAAATTTAAGATTTGTCTAAGAAAATTGCTCTTTTTTTTCCATTTAAAAATATATTTTATTTATTTATTTTTGGTTGTGCTGGGTATTCATTGCTTTTGTGCAGGCTTTCTCTAGTTCCAGTGTGGGGGCTACTCCTAGTTGGGATGCAGGCTTCTCATCATGATGGCTTCTCTTTTTAAACATGTGAAATCTTTCTGGACTAGATAGCAAACCTTTGTCCCTTGCATTGGTAGGTGGACTCATCCACTGCACCACAAGAGAAGTTCTTTAAGAAGATTTCTAAACAACATTTTGAAGATGTTTCTTCTTTCTTTTCTAGTAACATGTAAGAGTAAAGATGTAAATTGAAGAAAGAACTTTTAAACAAAATGCATGAAATCTTAATGGACTGGGAAACTCAGCCTATTTAAAATGCAGATATTGACCCTGAGAAACGGCTTCTGGCAACATTATATAGAGAGGAAATGCTAAGGATCTGCCTCCAAGGGGAAAGGGGAAAAAGTAAAAAAAAATAAAAGTTTCATCAAGAGATTCTTTATTAAGCCATAGGACATCTAGGAGATTTAAAGGAATTGTCCTTAATTCATATCTGTAGTAACCAAAGGGATTATCTCAGATCTGTAGACATGGTTTTGTTCTACTAATGAAAACCTGTGAAATACACAAAGGTCCATAAGGCTTTTGAGAAAATTACATGTGCACAACATAGGCAACTTGGACTGAAAGGGACTGAGAAAGTAGAAAATAAAAAAGGATATTAAGACCCCCAAATTCCACCTCCAGTGACCAGACTGATAAAACATCTCAGATAAAAAAAAAAAAAAAAGTTGCTACCATTTATGCATAATCAGAATTCCAGATGGCAGAACCAAGAGCTCAGAGGGTGGATGCAAAAGCTATAGACATGATTCGCATGATTTGATGCCTAATCAGGGAAATCCAGGTTGAATTCCTGTCTGGATTTCAAAACTATTTTGATCCTATGACCCTTTCTAATCGTTCATTTTTTTTTTTCCTTCTTTTGAACCAAAATGTCAAAAAATATTATAGTTTCATCATTCCATTGAATATTGGAAATATTTATTTCAGATTATTTGTGTTTTTACTTTCATAGGCTGAATTATACTTAGGAGTTATACAGTGTAATAATAGATTATGCTCAGTAGTCTCATCTGCTCCTGACTCAGACAGTTTAGAAAATGAAATTGTGGGCCTTTTGAAATGAACAGATTTAAATGTATACTTGATGTTGTAAGGGATGAGAACCTTGGGACTGTGTGAACGTATTCTGTGCCTTTGAAGATATAGGGGGAGGATGGTAATAGGTGGAGTTTTTAAATGCCCACCATATAATATGCATGTATATATGTGTGTCTGTGTGTATGTACATGTGTGTGAAACTGATTCAAACTGAAACTAACACAACATTGCAAATCAACTATACTTTCATTTTTAAAAAAAAGTAACCTGTTTTATTTCTCAACTCTACCCTATGTAAAAATTATGTATAATTTCTAAAGTAGTGAATATTATGGGTTTTGCTATCATGGTTTAGGTTATATTAAATGGTACAGTTCATTTTATGATATATGTGTGTTGTCTGGGTAGGCTTGATCTAGTCACATGAGCCTCTTATTAGTATAGAATTTACTTATGCTAATCAAATGAAAAGTCAGATATTTGAAGTAAAATGAGTCCAAACAGTATTGCTACTTACTGATGAAGGAGGCCACATATTAAGAGAATAGGGAAGGCCTCAAGTAGCTCAGAGTGGCACCTGGGGGAAAGAAGTATGGAAATATGGGCCTCAGTCCTACAGCCTCAAAGAAACAGAATTTTAATTGGAGCCAAATAAACAGAAAATATCTATTTTATGCAGAGACCATCTTATAAAATATTTGACTTAGATGGGTTAGTTTATCCTTTTGACTTGTTAGATGATAATGTCAAGAAGGATAAGCATGAAATCTAATTTTCATTTGAAGCCTCAGGACAAGAACTCAGGGTTACCAACTTGCTGATTATAACTTTGTTATACCCTAAGACGGAGAAGGCAATGGCACCCCACTCCAGTACTCTTGCCTGGAAAGTCCCATGGACGGAGGAGCCTGGTAGGCTGCAGTCCATGGGGTCGCTAAATGTCAGTCATGACTGAGCGACTTCACTTACTCTTTTCAGTTTCATGCATTGGAGAAGGAAATGGCAACCCACTGCAGTGTTCTTGCCTGGAGAATCCCAGGGACGGGGAGCCTGGTGGGCTGCCATCTATGGGGTCACACAGAGTTGGACACGACTGCAGTGACTTAGCATAGCATAGCATACCCTAAGAAGAGTGTCCAACCATAATACATAACATGCTAGATTTGTGATTTGTACAACTGTGTGCTAAAAAGTGATATCTTTATAAGATGTTAATTTTGGGATAGTTTGTTACACACCATTAACAAACTAATATAATTAATTTCTAAATGTAGGTTGGGAGAGCTCACAATCACAAACACATTTTATGTTTAAAGTATTTTTAACTTTACAATGCTGTATTGGTTTTGCCATATATCAAAATTAATCTGCAAAACCAATACAATATTGTAAAGTTAAAAAATTAAATTAAATTAATATCAAAAAATAAAGTATTTTTAAATGTTTTTCATTGAAATGTTATTACTTTTATTTCTTAAATATTATTAGTTAAAACTCTTTGACTTTTGACTGGGCAAAGGGAAAAATTATAAAAGAATCAGTTCAGTTCAGTCGCTCAGCTGAGTCCATGTCTTTTCAAACACATGAACTGCAGCACGCCAGGCCTCCCTGTCCATCACCAATTCGAAGTTTACCCAAACTCATGTCCATCGAGTTGGTGTTGCCATCAACGATCTCATCCTCTGTCGTTCCCTTCTCCTCCTGGCCTCAAACTTTCCCAGCATCAGTCTTTTGAAATGAATCAGCTCTTCGCATCAGGTGGCCAAAGGACTGGAGTTTCAGCTTTAGCGTCAGTCCTTCCATTGAACACCCAGGACTGATCTCCTCTAGGCTGAACTAGTTGGATCTCCTTGCAGTCCAAGGGACTCACAAGAGTCTTCTCCACACCGCAGTTCAAAAGCATCAATTCTTTGACACTCAGCTTTCTTTATAGTCCAACTCTCACATCCATACATGATTACTGGAAAAACCATAGCCTTGACTAGACGGACCTTTGTTGGCAAAGTAATGTCTCTGCTTTTTAATATGTGTCTAGTTTGGTCATAAATTTCCTTTCAAGGAGTAAGCGTCTTTTAATTTCATGGCTGCAGTCACCATCTGCAGTGATTTTGGAGCCTCAAAAAAATAAAGTCAGCCACTGTTTCCAGTTTCCCGACTATTTGCCATGAAGTGTTGGGACCAGGTACCAAGATCTTAGTTTTCTGAACTTTGAGCTTTAAGCCAAATTTTTCACTCTTCCCTTTCACTTTCATCAAGAGACTCCTTAGTTCTTCTTCACTTTCTGCCATAAGGGTGGTGTCATCTGCATATCTGAGGTTATTGATATTTCCCCCGGTAATCTTGATTGCAGCTTGTGCTTCTTCCAGCCCAGAGTTTCTAATGATGTACTCTGCATAGAAGTTCCTTGACGTACTCCTTTTCCTATTTGGAACCAGTCTGTTGTTTCATGTCCAGTTTTAACTGTTACTTCCTGACCTGCATACAGATTTCTTAAGAGGCAGATCAGGTGGTCTGATATCCCATCTCTTTTAAAATTTTCCACAATTTATTGTGATTCACACAGTCAAGGCTTTGGCATAGTCAATAAAGCAGAAATAGATGTTTTTTTTCTGGAACTCTCTTGCTTTTTCGATGATCCAGTGGATGTTGACAATTTGATCTCTGGTTCCTCTGCCTTTTCTAAAACCAGCTTGAACATCAGGAAGTTCACGGTTCACATATTGCTGAAGCCTGGCTTGGAGAATTTTGAGCATTACTTTACTAGCCTATGAGATGAGTGCAATTGTGCAGTAGTTTGAGCATTCTTTGGCATTGCCTTTCTTTGGGATTGGAATGAAAACTGACATTTTCCAGTCCTATGGCCACTGCTGAGTTTTCCAATTTTGCTGACATATTAAGTGCAGCACTTTCACGGCAACATCTTTTAGGATTTGAAATAGCTCAACTGGAATTCCATCATGTCCACTAGCTTTGTTCATAGTGATGCTTCCTAAGGCCCACTTGCCTTCACATTCCAGGATGTCTGGCTCTAGGTCAGTGATCACACCATCATGATTTTCTGAGTCATGAAGATCTTTTTGTAAAGTTCTTCTGTGTATTTCTGCCACCTCTTCTAAATATCTTCTGCTTCTGTTAGGTCCATACCATTTCTGTTCTTTATTGAGTCCATCTTTGCATGAAATATTCCCTTGATAGCTCTAATTTTCTTAAAGAGATCTAGGTCTTCCCATTCTATTCTTTTCCTCTATTTGTTTGCATTGATCCCTGAGGAAGTCTTTCTTATCTCTCCTTGCTATTCTTTGGAACTCTATTCAAATAGGTATATTTTTTTCTTTTCTCCTTTGTTTTTGGCTTCTCTTCTTTTCACAGCTATTTGTAATTTCTTCTCAGACAAACATTTTTATTTTTTTCATTTCTTTTTCTTGGGGATGCTCTTGATTACCGTCTCCTGTACAATGTCACAAACCTCTATCCATAGTTCATCAGGCACTCTATCAGATCTAATCCCTTAAATCTATTTCTCACTTCTACTGTATAATCATAAGGGATTCAATTTAGGTCGTAACTGAATGTTCTAGTTGTTTTCCCCACTTTCTTCAATTTCAGACTGAATTTGGCAATAAGGAGTTCATGATCTGAGCCACAGTCAGCTCTCTGTCTTGTTTTTGTGGACTGTATAGAGCTTCTCCATCTTTGACTGCAAAGAATATAATCAATCTGATTTAGGTGTTGGCCATCTGGTGATGTCCATGTGTATTGTCTTCTCTTGTGTTTGCTATGACCAGTGTGTTTTCTTGGCAAAACTCTATTAGCCTTTGCCCTGCTTCATTCTGTATTCCAAGGCCAAATTTGCCTGTTACTCCAGGTGTTTCTTGACTTCCTACTTTTGCATTCGAGTCTCTAAAATGAAAAGGACATCTTTTTTGGTTGTTAGTTCTAAAAGGTCTTGTAGGTCTTCATAGAACCGTTCAACTTCAGCTTCTTCAGGGTTACTTGTCAGGACATAGACTGGATTACCATGATATTGAATGATTTGCCTTGGAAACAAATAGAGATTATTCTGTCATTTTTGAGACTGCATCCAAATACTGATTTAGGCCTCTTTTGTTGACTATGATGGCTACTCCATTTCTTCTAAGGGATTCTTGACCACAGCAGTAGATATAATAGTCATCTAAGTTAAATTCCCCCATTCCAGTCCATCTTAGTTCACTGATTCCTAGAATTTTGATGTTCATTCTTGTCATCTCCTGTTTGACCACTTCCAATTTTCCTTGATTCATGGACCTAACATCCCAGGTTCCTATGTAATATTGCTCTTTATAGTATCGGACTTTGTTTCTAGCACCAGTCACATCCACAACTGGGTATTGTTTTTGCATTGGCTCCATCCCTTCTTTCTTTCTTGAGTTATTTCTCAAACTGATCTCCATTAGCTTATTGGGCACCTACTGACCTGGGGAGTTCCTCTTTCATTGTCCTATCATTTTGCATTTTCAGAAAGCTATAAAAGAATAGCTTTTTTCAAATACAACTAAAAACAAGTCATGTGTAATCTGAGAAAAATTATTTTATTATATATTTCCTTCTATATGCTGTGCTGTGCTTAGTCACTCAGTTGTGTCTGACTCTTGATGACCCCATGGACATAAGAGCATGGCTCCTCTAATATTCTTCAGGCAAGAATATTAGAGTGGGTTTCCATAACCCTCCTCCAGGAGATCTTCCCAACTTAGGTCTCCTGCACTGCATGTGAATTCTTTACCTTCTGAGCTACCAGGCAAGCCCAGGAATACTGGAGTGGGTAATCTATTCCTTCCCCAGGGGATCTTCCTGACCCAGGAATCGAATCAGTGTCTCCTGCTTTACAGCCAGATTCTTTACCAGCTGAGCTACCAGGGAAGCCTTATATTTCCTTCTGTAATCCGTCAAAATACAAAATGTCTAATTAAAATAAACTTTTTATTCTATTTTTTACCTAAAGTTCTGATTCTCTCTGCTCGTTAGGTAATCTAGTCGATTTTTAGGTATACAGTGTTTGCTGAGTTATATTTATGATACGTACATACCATGCCATATGGAGCTAAGGAAAAAAAATATGTATCTGTTTTTGACTCTATATAGTTCATGGTGATGCAGAGGGCAAACCTGCCATACCCTTTCAAAGGGCAAACACATAAGCCATGAAAAAACTGAAAAGAGTAAAAGCAAATATTTTTTTCAACCACAGCAAAATAAAGAGAGCTATAATATTATAAAACATTTTGACTTAGACTGGTTAATTTATCCTTTGACTTAACAATTATGAGATTTGTTTTTAATGCTTAGAAATAGCCCCCTCTGGTTAGCTGCCCAATTAACTAACTTACTGTTTTCAAAGTAACAAAACATTAGAAAATTTGGGGATATTACAATGATTAAGAATAAGCTTAGTTATATTACAAAAATTGCTTAAAACATTTTGTAGTAGTATATTTCAGATTTCAGAATCTTAAATGTATAGTGATATTTGTGTTATGCTATGCTATGCTATGCTAAGTCGCTTCAGTCGCGTCCGACTCTGTGCGACCCCATAGACGGAAGCTCACCAGGCTCCCCCGTCCCTGGGATTCTCCAGGCAAGAATACTGGAGTGGGTTGCCATTTCCTTCTCCAATGCATGAAAGTGAAAAGTGAAAGTGAAGTCGCTCAGTCGTGTCAGACTCTTAGCGACCCCATGGACTGGAGCCTACCAGGATCCTCTGTCCATGGGATTTTCCAGGCAAAAGTACTGGGGTGGGGTGCCATTGCCTTCCCCGATTTGTGTTATAAAATGTTACCAAATAATGAAACAGTATACTGGGATTAATTTCTCACTCCTGTAAAATTGCTATGAAAATTTCTATAAATTATTCTGAAAAAAGTATACAATTGAAATGTAAATTTTATACCAACATTCCTGAAAAATCAAACATTTTTGTCCACATATTTAAAGGGTATAATTTTAAGAAAGATAATAGTTAGAATGCAAAGTATTTATTGATTTATTGTCAACAATATAATTATTTACTAAACTGTACAAGAGATAAAAATAAGAAATGTGGATTGTTGTTCAGTCGCTCAGAAGGTGTCCAACTCTTTTTGACCCCAGGGACGGCAGAATGTCAGGCTTCCCTGTCCTTTACCATCTCCCAGAACTTTCTCAAGCTCATGTTCATTGAGTTTGTGATGCCATCCAACCATCTCTTCCTCTGTTGTCCCCTTCTCCTCCTGACTTCAACATTTCCCAGCAGCAGGAGCTTTTCTAATCAGTCAGCTCTTTACATAAGGTGGGCAAAGTATTCAAGTTTCAGCTTCAGCATCAGTCCTTCTAATGAATATTCAGGATTGATTTCCTTTAGGATTGACTGGTTTGATCTCCTTGCAGTCCAAGGGACTATCAAGAGTCTTCTCCAACACCACAATTCAAAAGCATCAATTCTTCAGCACTCAGCCTTCTTTATAGTCCAACTCTCCCATCCATACATGATTACTGGAAAAACCATAGCTTTGACTAGCTGGACCTTTGTCAGCAAAGTAACATCTTTGCTTTTTAATATTCTGTCTAGTTTGGTCATAAGTTTCCTTCAAAGTAGCAAGTGTCTTAATTTCATGGCTGCAGTCACCATCTGCAGTGATTTTGGAGCCCAGAAAAATGGTCTGTTACTGTTTCCATCTTTTCCCCATTTTCCATGAAGTGATGGGACTGGATGCCATGATCTTTGTTTTTTGAATGTTGAGCTTTAAGCCAGTTTTTTTCACTCTCTTCTTTTACCTTCATCAAGAGGCTCTTTAGTTCCCCTTTGCTTTCTGCCATAAGAGTGGTATCACGTGCATATCTGAGGTTATTGATATTTCTCCCAGCTGTCTTATTTCTAGGCTGAGGAAATGTGGGGCTGTACACCAAAATCTAAATGTATTTTTATACAATGTTCAAAAGCAATGATCTCATGATTACTTTGTTGTTGTTGTTGTTTTCTAAAAATATGTATCTATTTAGAAACAAAAATGCTGCTAAATCATGGTCTTTGGGAAATATGATTTTCCTTTGTATAGCTCAAAATGGAAGTTTACTTTAGGACAGTTAAGGACATTTTGAAATTATGTTCCTAAAATTAAAACCATATCCTGATTTAAGAACTCCATCTTTGAACCTTGTTATAAATTTAGAATTTTTAAAATAAAAACCCTTTTCTTCTATGCAGAAGATATTTCTTTCCTTTAGCTGTGTTCTGGTAAGCCACAAAGATAAAAATTTGATCTAAAGAAAATATATTCTAAAATATACTAAAGTAAAGCTATGGAGATTGGCTTAAAACTCAAATCCTTATCATTTTTTCGTAACTTTTTCCTTTTGCTATAAAATAAACCCACCCTCATTTTGAATGGCTATATATACTAAGTAATGTATAGAAATGTAAAATTTCACACAGGTATGCACTATTCAAAATGTTAGTTTCTTTTCTTTCTTTCTTTCTTTTTTTTTTTTTTTTACTATTTTTTAGCTGATAGGTAAACAAATAAAGAATTTTTATAATTCTACCATGTTTTATTCTTTAATAATGCTTACAGCTTTACAAATCAATATTAAAGTTTTAGCCCGCTAGTATAACAGTTTGTTTGAATCAGTTGTGATTCATAGATATTTTTTATGAGATCTTTGAATCTATGCTTATGTGGCTATTAAATATAAATATTATGCCCATTTTTGAATTAATACTTACAACACATAAGGAAAAAAATGTCACTCCTTTCTTCATAGTCCTTAAAGAAAATTCAATTTAATGTGTCCAATGTGTGAATAACATTATTAAATAGCATCTTCACTCTAGAAATACGATGTCCCCATGTAATCAGAGAATTTTTATCTCTTTGTTGAAATTTTAGTTAGGTATTTTCAATGCTTGAGGGCAATGTATTAATACAATTCAAATTTAGGTTCAGAGGTAAAGAATCTGCCTGCAATGCAGGAGACAGGGCTTCAATCCCTGGGTTAGCATGATCCCCTGGAGAAGGAAATGGCAACCTACTCAAGTATTCTTTCAGGGAAAGTCCATGGACAGAGGAGCTTGGTGGGTCCATGAGGCCCCAAAGAATCAGACAAGGCTAAGTGACTGAGGTATCGGTTAGGTATTATGCAAGCATAACATACATTTACTTTAAAGATGAAGGAAACAAGGATTCAAGAGTTCTTAAGTGAGAAGACAAGAATGAAATTCTAAACTTTCTGCCTCTTGGTCCAATTTCTTTCCGCATCATTAAAATTTGATTATTTTTGAATAGATTATGAACATATTGGATATCTTTGTGAAATCTGAAATTAATATAAACACTTTATTACACTTAAACACAGCTGATACCTTAGATAATAGTATCAACTGACTTTTACTCATGCAGCAATGACTTTCTACATCTATAAAATAAATAATTTTTGACAGTACTTACAAAATATTTTGCTAGGCAGATGAGAATAGAGACCAGTAGGAAATGAACTTTCTTTTTCCTTCTCTATGTAACACGTTATTTTGTAGATGAGGTAAACATGGAAGCAAATAATTGCAATGGAGAGGTGGCCTCGCTGAAGAAGTGATTACCTTAATCAGGATTAAAGATACAGCAGAGATGGTAGAAGAAACCTTCATAAAGTAAGTAACATCTGATTTGGAAATTTAAAAGCATTAAACTACATGAAGACAGAAATAAAAAGTATTCCATGCCAATGAATTAATCTCTGGTGTTTTTCACATGGAAACATTAAATGTGTAACTGGATTGTCTGATATCAGGCACAATTTGCATTCTATATAGGAGATTACTTGTATTGGCTCTTTAAGAATGTGAGCACTATTACTTAAATTACATTGAATTAGAATAACATTTAAGCAGTTGAAAGAACATCTGAATTGAATATGAGTAATTAAAAAAAAATCATCTATTAGAAGAAACTATTAGACACTGAAGAAAGCACAACCTATCTTCCAAGGCTTTGTACATTTCCTGGAACCACAGCCGTCTAGGCATCTAACTATCTCATAAACAAAGTAATTTCATTTTCGCTATTAGAAAATTCTTACAACTGAGTCTATTTACTCTTCTAAGTTTACACTTAGAACAATAGTGTCAAGTAAGTCTATTTTTATCTTCTGTCTGTCCATTTTCACATATTCCCTATGATTTTAAATGATAGATTTTAGAGATCTTAATTTAGTGTTTAGGTGATTTCATCCTTTTATCATTCATCCAGTTTATATGTTCTCAAAGGCGATTCAACTGTGCAGTTCAATTTGCTACGTTAAACAATAGAGTATTATATTAGGAGCTTGTTTAGATGGTCATGTTAGAATTTTGGACAGGCTATTAAAAATGATAAAAACAGAGGATGGCATTAAGAAAACAGAGTTTGAGCAAGTGTTTTATTCCTTAAACTTTAGTTTTCACATATATAAAGTAAAGGTAAGACTATCTACTTCACACAGATTTTGCTTAAATTAAGAGAGTTTAAATTAATTGAGATATAATTTGAGTATATGCAATGAGTAGCATACATAGAAAATATAAGCTGAGTCAAGGCAGTCTTCTTAAAGAGAAGTATTTGTCTAGAAGTGCTTATTATAATTATTATTAAGGTATAATTGGTTTATAACAATGTTTAAGTATGAGTTGTATGTGAATAAGTGTTCTGTTGTTCAGCTGTGTCTGACTCTTTTGTGACCCCAAGACTGTAGCCCATCATGCTCCTTTGTTCATGGGATTTTCTTGGTATGATCACTGGAATGGGTTGCCATTTCCTCCTTCAGGGAATCTTCCCAACCCAGGTATCTAACTCACATCTCCAGCATCTCCCTTCATTTATTTACCTCCTTTCATGTATTTACCTCAGTGGCAACCACTAAGCCACCTGGTAAGCCCCAAATTTAAGCTATATAGAATATTGATTTGATACATTTATATACTGCTAAATGATTATCACCATAGCAATAGCTAACACCTCTATCATGTCACATACTTATCATTTTTTTCCATGGTGAGAAAAAATAAAATCTAGACTCTTGGCAATTTTTAAGTGTTTGTGTGTTGCAGTTTGAGTGTGTCTCTATATTTTTAGATTTTGGTGATAATGAGTCATTCATCTCTACATTCTACTTGAGCTCTCCACAAAGAGTGAATTATTTAAGCCATTTTACTCTGTATAGCAAGGATTTTATTGGGATGTTCTTTGAAACCAATTCCTTTACTGGGTGGAATTGAAAAAATGTCAGTCATCTTACAAAGTCTTTCCAGTGTCCCTTGTCTGCTTCTAGCACATTTAAGGCAATTGCACCAGTTGCTCAATGATTAGTATTTCTGCCTGTGACTTTCTCAGGATCCTATACAACAATTTAGAAAAGCCTCTGGTGCAGGTTTGTAGAATAACGTTTTGTACATAGTTTTAGATGCTTGTACTCTTCTTGGCTGTAAAATATAGAAGGAAGAAGCTATCTGGGAAAAAAGTGTTGACACAATGATTGATGTAAGTTTGAATAGATTGTTTTAATGGCCCCCTTTGATTAACCTTATTTTAGTTTGTAATTCAATACCACATCAACCTCTAGTAGTGACAAAGGTATCAGTCATATCCCTGTAAGTCTCACAAGCACCCCACACTTGAAGCATATACTTTTCATATAGTAGTGCCTTGAACTTTAGGAAATCAATTCATCTCTTTAAGCTTAAATTTTCAAAACAATAAAATGCGTATAATAGTAAGTTCCTACCACTAGGTTGTTGGAAAAATTAAGAGAAATATAAGATCTCATGAAAAGCAATCGGCCCAACATTGAGCATTCAGTGAGCTACCAATAAGTATGAGTCATGTTTACTTATTAATAATGTCATTAATAAGTTATCATTAGATCAGATCACTTATTGCTAATTACTTATTAATAATATTGCAGAAAATGCTATTTGTTACCTTTTTGATGTTTCAGAGCAAGTGAAAATAATGACACGTTTTGAGAAATCATTCTAAAATTTTGGAACAAAATTATATTAGATTCAGAGATATACCAATTAGTCAGTTGTATACTAGTTAACCACTTCTGTACTATAGTAATTAGATAGAATGTTTTTCTTCTATTTCACCAAACACTATTCCATCAAAGTTAATTTTACCAAAAACAGTTCATTGTAAGCTATATTTATATCTCTCAACAAGCTATTTTGGAAAGCTGGGGGAAAAAATTCTCAGATAATTATCTCTCATAGAAAACAACTCAGGACAACTTAGACACTCTCTTTTCTCTAGAATTTTATAACTCCCAGAGGAGTCTAGCAAGGTCAGTGATATCTAGATCTGGACACTATACTTCACCTATAAACAATTTTTCTACCATACTCTAAGCTTGGAAAAAAAATTCTGTGTGTGTATGTGAGAGAGAGACAAAGGGAAAGAGACAGAGAAGGAGAGAGACAGATAAAGAGAAAGACGAAAAAACAAAGCATATTTAAATGAGAGACATCTAGGGAACAGTTTCATGCTTGCTAATATTTGTTAGTGCAGTATAATCAATAAGACTTGGTGGTTACATTCTTTTTTAAACTAATGATATTTTAATTTTAATACAATGATATTAAAATTCAATATATTGTCCATAAAATAAGTACTTTAAGCCTTTTAGATATTTTAGGTTAAGAGAATTCTCGGTTATATTGAAAGAGAAATCAAAAAATCGAAAGCAGTGAGTATATATTTGCCAGAAGCTTTTATTTACACTTATAAATATATAATTGCTACTGCTGCTACTGCTAAGTCACTTCAGTCGTGTCCGACTCTGTGTGACCCCATAGACGGCAGCCCACCAGGCTCCCCTGTCCCTGAGATTCTCCAGGCAAGAACACTGGAGTGGGTTGCCATTTCCTTCTCCAATGCATGAAAGTGAAGAGTAAAAGTGAAGTCGCTCAGTCATGTCCGACCCTCAGCGACCCCATGGACTGCAGCCTACCAGGCTCCTCCATGCATGGGATTTTCCAGGCAAGAGTACTGGAGTGGGGTGCCATTGCCTTCTCCATAAATATATAATTATAGGTAATTAAATAGCAGATATTTAAATCCATGCACTTATTTTAAAATTATACTGTATTGACTGTTTTTAGAGATTGTGACAAAGCTTAGAGATAATTATGTAAATTGACATTCATTGTTTTAATATAAATTTATTTATTTTAATTGAAGGCTAATTACTTTACAATATTGTGTTGGTTTTGCCATACATCAACATGAATCTCCTGTGGGTGTACATGTGTTCCCCATCCAAGCAAATAACTTAGTTATTTTATCCTACTATATTTTACATTTTCTTCCTATGCTATTTTGTTTCCAAATAGCTATCTGTATTTTAGATAAAAAGATACTGCAAACATACTATACCAAAAGTCTTTTTATCAACCTTTAAAAATAACAATATACTGTTGTTTTATGAATCTCTAGGTACTACTTAATTCTCTAATGTGAGGACAAATAATCTTACACTGCTAGTGAATGCATTGATATCAGTGTACTATTAGGTTCAAAGACTTACCTGTCTTCATGAGTTTATAAGATAGCACAAAAAGCCTAGCATTTTAGATTTAACTTCATCACTTGTAGAAGTATCCACTTCTAGTCACATGCTTACTCTTCATTGCACCTGAAATATAAATGGTATATAGACTGGATTCATACTGCACACTCATTTTTATGACATTTTCTGTGTGTGTGTGTGTGTGTGAAGTCACTTCAGTTGTGTCTGATTCTTTGTGACCCTGTGGACTGGAGCCCTCCTGTGAGGCTCCTCTCTCCCAGGGATTCTCCAGGCAAGAATACTGGTGTGGGTTGTCATGCCTTTCTTCAAGGGATCCTTCTGACCCGGGGATCTAACCCACGTCTTTTACATCTCCTGCACTGGCAGATGATTTCCTTACCACCAGTGTCATCTAGGAAGCCCATTTTCTGTGTAATGGGTGCTAGATGAAAGAAGTTTGTCTTTTAAAAGGTATCACTTACAGGTTAGCAAGCTTGTCACTTACACGTTGGACAAAAAAATAAATCAATCTCCTAGGATACTTTGCTGGTTAAAAGTCACAAATGAGGGATGGTATGGGGAGGGAGGAGGGAGGGGGAACATCCTATACACGTGTTCAGGATGGGGAACACGTGTATACCTGTGGTGGATTCATTTTGATGTATGGCAAAACCAATACAATATTGTAAAGTTAAATAAAATAAAATTAAAAAAAATAAAAATAAAAGTCACAAATGTATAAATTTTAAAGACTTTCACACATATTATTCTGGATTATAACTAGAATAGTTATACTTTCTTTTTATAGTATACTTTTTTTAAATAGTATAGAAAGTTATACTTTGATAGTTCTTTTGATAACTGCTATCCAGGTCATGTGCAGATGTTGTGTGGCTGAAGCTTATAGAAGTTGAAGAGAGGAGAACCTTAGAGTCTGTGATTCTCAAATGAGGATCATCCCCTGGCTTCCAACTGGGGAGGACACTTTTTATTGTCACAGCTCCTTGAAACTAGTGGGTAGAGGATATTAGTGCTGCTTGATGGCCTACAAAGTAGAAGACACCCCCCCAACCCTGACTACAAGGGATCATCCATTCAAAAGTGCTAATGGTGCCCCTGTTGAAAAATGCTTCTTTAATTAAAAGAATAAAATTATAAAATTAAACTCAGGGAAAAATAGGGGACTCTAAAGATAAGCTTCATTAATTTCATAGGTAAAACAGCTTCCACTATTAATCCAATACAAAATCCCAAGTCAAATGTCTTTTTTTTTTTTTTAGTACTACATTAGCCCTTATGAGTTTCCACCTCTGGCTAAAGGTTTCAGAAGAGTGGAGAAACTAATGTGGTTTAAATGGATGGTCTCTGTCTAATGAATTTAAAAGATAACTACATAATACATGATAATGAGGTTGGCAAGGACCATGTTACAATGATTTGATTAAGTTAAAGGAGTCTAGGGGGAAAATCAGATAGAAACTTTGTATATTGCAGGTAACATTTTCCTAGAAGAAGCAAATTAGTGAAAGTAAAAAGTATCTTGAAATTACTTTTTAATTTCTTTTATAACTTCTGCACTTCTCTGTCATTTAAGACACAATAGTTTTGCACAACTCTGATAAAGTACATCATAAGTGATGTATTCAAGCCCTAATCAAGGACTGTTGTTCAGTCACTCAGTCATGTCTGACTTTTTGTGACCCCATGCACTGTCTAGGTTTGTCATAGCTTTCTTGCCAAAAAACAAATGTCTTCTGATTTCATAGCTTCAGTCACCATCTGCCGTGGTTTAGAGCCCAAGAAGAGGTAATCTGTCATGACTTCCACCTTTCACCCCTCTATTAGCCATGAAGTAATGGGGCTGGATGCCATGATCTTCACGTTGGTTCAGTTGCTCAGTCGTGTCTAACTCTTTGCTACCGCATGGACTGTAGCATGCCAGGCTTCCCTATCCATCACCAATTCCTGGAGTTTGTTCAAACTCACGTCCATCGAGTCGGTGATGCCATTCAACCATCTCATCCTCTGTTTGCCCTTCTCCTCCTGCCTTCAATCTTTCCCAGCATCAGGGTCTTTTCTAATGAGTCAGCTGTTCCTATCTGATGATCAAAATACTGGAGCCATGATCTTAGGTTTTTTTAATATTTAGTTTTAAGCTGGCTCTTTCACTCTCCCCCTTCACCTCCATCAAGACACTCTTTAGCTCCTCTTCATTGTTCCTAGTTCCTCAAGGACCGAAAGCTATAAAAATCATGTCCCAGGTGGCTATGCATATGACCTGTGACGCCAACTCATGAATCTTGGTTCACGACCCTACAGACACACACACACACACACACAACTTTTAGCCTTTATAAAAATGACCCAACTCATTAAACTACCAGACTAAAAAAAAAAAAAAAAAATTGAAATTAATTTCTGTATATGTGTGTGTGTTCAGTTGTGTCCAACTCTTTGTGAGCCCATGGACTGTAGCCTGCAAGGCACCTCTGTCTATAGAATTTTCCAAGCAAGTAGACTGGAGTGGGTTGCCATTTCCTTCTCCAGGGAATCTTTCTAACCCAGGGATCAAACCTGTATCTCTTATGTCTCCTGAACTGACAGGCAAATTCCTCATCATTGTGCTACCTGAGAAACCCAATTTGTGTATATTGCTTATAGTACATATAGGCTATTGTCAAACTACCAGGGGAGCTGCAAGTTGTTAATGTCTAGTCTAGCAGCAGTTAAGCTAGAGTGGTCTATGCCGTCTAAAACTACACCATCTGAGAGGGGTATCACTTAGCCCTTTGTTGAATAACATATATTTAACTTGTATACTTTAATGTCATCACACTGTCCACAGAAACATGATCAGAAGTACAAATTTATATTGTTTTCTATGATGTGTGCTATTTTGATAAGTAGAATTGATTTCAAACTTTCAGAAATTTAAAAATATGAACCAATATTGCTTTGATTATTCAACATTTTAAGTTTCATAGGGAGATAGAACAGGCAAATATATGCTTTTGTACACACTGGTCATAGTAAACACTCTTTCCAACAACATAAGAGACTACACAATTCACCAGATGGTCAATACTGAAAGTGTGCTGATTATGTTCTTTACAGCCAAAGATGGAGGATCTCAATACAGTTAGCAAAACAAGACGGAACTGACTGTGACTGACTGTGCTTTTGAACTGTGGTGTTGGAGAAGACTCTTGAGAGTCCCTTGGATCACAAGGAAATCAAACCAGTCAATCCTAAAGAAAATCAACCTTGAATGTTCATTGGAAGGACTGATGGTGAAGCTCTAATACTTTGGCCACCTGATGCCAAGATCTGACGCATTAGGAAAGACACTGATGCTGGGAAAGATTGAAGACAAAAGAAGTGAGTGGTAGAGGATGAGATGGTTAAATAGCACCACCAACTCAATAGACATGAATTGGAGCAAAGTCTGGAGATAGTGGAGGACAGAGGAACCTGGAATGCTATAGTCCATGGAATTACAAAGAGTCGGGCACTACTGAGGACTGAACAATAATATTTTTTTAGAAATATATTGAATATCCAAAGCAATATTCACTTCCTCCTAAAAATATAAACTATTCCAAAATCATATTTATTTATATATTTATTTTTTCCTTCTCTAAAATGATAGTCATCAAAATAATACTCTGTTTTTGTTTCCTCAATTTCCCTGCTATCCACACTGTTCTTAATATTGCATTCCATCCTCTCTCTTCTTGCACCAAAATATAAATGCTCTATATAGAAATATTATTGAGCTCCTAGGTTTGTGTATAGTTCTAAGATTGCCATTAAGTGCCTCATTTTCTTGGCATCTCTGTGAATTAACACAATCTCCTTAACATTACTCTTTCCTTTCATAATTGTCATTTTTATGCAAATAAATTTTCATGTATCAGAAATAAAAAAAAAAATAAGAATAAAATCATGAGTTTGAAAGTCTTTGAAGAAATTGATATCCATGCTCCCTGTTATTAAGAATGTAAAATGGAAAACAGTATGGCATTTCCTCAAAAATTTTAAAAATAGAAATACCACATGGGTCATGGTATTTCATGAGTCAGCAATCTATTTCTAGGTATAAATAGGTATAAATTCAAAAGGTTTGAAATCAGGATCTAGAAGATATATATATATATCCATGTTCACTGAAGTTTTCATGATAACCAAGTATTCATAACAACCAAGATATAGAAACAAAATAATTGTATGTTGACAGTTGATGATAAGTAAAAAAAATAAATTGTGGTATACATATACAATCAAATTTTCACATTATCTTTAAAGCATTCATGAACTTAATTATATCTTTTGTGTGTGTGTGTGTGTGTGTGTGTGAAGCTAAAATATGTCCCTCATGGCTTAGACGGGAAAGAATCTGCCTGCAACGTGGGAGGCATGGATTTGATCCCTGAGTCAGGAAGATCCCCTGGAGAAGGGAATAGCAAACCACTCCAGTATTCTTGCCTGGAAAAAACTAATGGACAGAGGAGCTTGGTGGGCTACAGCCCATAGCTTTGCAAAGGGTCGAACACAACTGAGTGACTAACACTTTTTTTCCTTTTTTCTGACTTTGTAGGTCCTCAAACTTTTCACCTGTAGTGACTCTATATCAGAGCAAAGTTGTATTCCAGGGAGCAGCATATTTTGCAGTGACATCCCATATCTTACTATACTGGCATGCCCATTTAATTGTTCATTTTCTCCTCGAAGGGCCAACTTACTGGAGGCCAGAAGTTGTCTTTAATTTTGGCATGCCTAACTAACCACTAGGATATGCTAGGGAAAGAGAAGGTTCATGATAAATCTTTAATTTTTCATGAAAAGTCTGTATTTTCTCTCTCTCTTTTTTTTTTTTTTCCCCTCCTTGCTTCATCTCTGTTACTCCGCACTATCCACAGGCTAGAATGTCATGGATAGTTTTAACCTAATGTCTTACACGTTTTCTATGCTCTTTTCTTTTCACTGGCAATTATCTATTGCCGCACTTTCACTTATTATTTATGTTTAACAGGCTTATAGAACAGCATCTCCTGTCCTAAGATCCAGTTCTCCATTTTAAGATGACTGTATATAAACTGGAATTCTCCGATAAGCTAAGCTTTTCATTCTTCACTATCCCATTTCCATAAAGCTTTCCCTTGTAACTTTCCTAATTTTCCTACTACTGCTTAAATAAAGCTCCAAATCAATCAATCTCGAACTCTAGTTATATGTTTAAAATCTACCCTTCTTATTCCTTCATATCATTTAAATTATTAACAGCTATTAATAGCTGTTTCTTGCTTCTCTTAGTTTTCATTTTTATGGCTACTTCTCCAAGTTATCACTGCCATCAAAGCAAAACAAATAAAAGCAGCCACTCTAACATATGATTAATATTTCCCCCTCTCAGTTCTAGATCTGATTCTTACCTGCTTAAATACTCTCTTGAACCTTGACAAGCATTACTATTTTCCTACAAAAACTGCATTTCAAACAAAACCTTAATTGAAAATAGGTCACAGATTATATTGGGGGGGGGATTATATATTCATTTGGGAACAACCATTTCACTACCACCAGCTCTAACAACTTTGGTTAGTGAGATGTAATCATAAGTTTACTGAGAATTTGTGGGAAAGTTTTAAGTTTGATGATAAAATGGGAGTGATCAGCCAAAGTCTCCCTCCCACACTTCTGCTTGATTTGTGGAACATAACTGTTTGAATTTCATCGGCCATCTTGATTCCATGAGGAAATCATGGAGAACCTGAAGCCAACATTACTAAAAATAACATAGAGAAATATTTTAATAGCTTGAGTCCTTGGTGACATTTTAAAATAACTGAATAAATGGAGACATTTCTTCTTCCTTGATTTTATGGTATTAAAGAAAAATAAACCCTGATTTTTTTAAACAATGGCAATATTCTCAGTGTATTCACTCAAAACCCCTCACATTTAAACTATTCTTTGACTCCAAACTTCAATTTTGTGTGCTTTCTTCTAATTACATTTACATTGCACCTCCAAAAGCCAAGGTTATCAATGTTTTGGAAAATCCCACCTGAACTTAATTGCACGGGAATTATAACAAATTGTTTATGAAAAATACCACCTCCCCCCAAAATAGGGAAATGTTCTTTGTATGCCTGCATGAAATCTTGCAATAAGTACATTCATGGCAATGAAATTAATTGGTCTTTATTACTTAAAAATGACAAAGAACTAAAATTATTTGGAATTCTGGGATACATAGGGAAATTAATGAATTTATGTAGTCTTCACAAAAAATTGTATAAAGATTCATTTCACATATGTGAGACCTCCAGTCTTTCCAGATCCTTTTAGTTATTTATATAATGTTTTGAAATATCAGGCTAGATGAGGAGTATCTATTGTGTAATGACAGTTGCTAAATAAGTGGAAGGATCTTTTATATGCTTAAAGCCAAAACAGAGAAATAAAACTTTAAAAATCCTGCAAGAGAACATTGGCATTGTCGGCTTTATCCATATTTGATATCTCAAGTGTGTGAAATCATTTCAGGCTTTGCAACACAAAGTTGTTACGGAGATAAACATGGTTAATTTCAGCAATACCATGATCAATGGCATGATGATTAAATCAGGCATATATGAATACTTCTGTGCTGTGCTGTGCTTAGTTCCTCAGGCATGGCGGATTCTTAGCAACCCCATAGACTGTAGCCCTCCCTGCCCCTCTGTCCATTGGGACTCTCCAGGCAAGAATACTGTAGTGGGTCACCATGTCCTCCTCCAGGTGATCTTTCCAACCCAGGAATTGAACCAGGGTCTCCTGCATTGCAGGTAGCTTCTTTTAACAGCTGAGCTATCTATCAAGGAGGCCCACAAATACTTCTACCTCACTGGAAATGTGGAAGAAGAAACAATAACAATATAAAACTGCAAGGTTGAAAGTTGTCTGTTATCCTTCTTGATTAATAAATCTTATGCCAATATTAACTGTGTGGTCCTCTAAATTTCCATCTTTATTTTATTTCAGTAAGGGAGGGGTTATTTAGAAATTATATTTTCCATTATAAGCATTTATTTTTCTTGCTCAAATATAATTCAAATGAACTCTGATTTGATATAGCAGGAGAACTAGGGAAGGGAAAATAAAAGACCCATGACAGGGAATAGAAAATTAATTGGTAGCAATTCCCTAAAAATTAAATGACTAGGGATGTTCCAAAGGGCAATGAGAAAGGTAGTCATCCTAGGTATTTTGCAATAATCACTTCTTCTTTCCTGAAGGAATGTTAGAATGAGTTAGAAATCATTGATAATACATTGGTAGATAGAAGTATTAGCAGCAGCAAAAAATAAATAAATAAAATAATAATAATAATGGTATTAGCAACGAGAACAGGGAAACTCTGAGTGTGAGGGAAAAAGTACACTCAGAGTGCTTCCCTCTTCTTAAGTAGAAGAGATGATGGAAATCTTTCTTAAAACTCTGAGATCATAAGCAGCACATGTATATGTTTTACAGGTCAAGTGCCCTTTGGTTTAATAGCCCAGTATTTAGAATAAAAAAATCCAATAAAGGAAAGCTTTTGAAAGATGCATTTTTGACAAAATGTTTGAAATACACAAGAAAATACGTGCAAAATATGTCAAAACCATTAGGCATAAGATAGAATTGAACACCTATGGAGCAAAAAACAATACAGCTATCAGTTTCACTGTAATGACTCTCTATTTCTCCCATGTTCCATGGTCACCATCCTTGTATCATTCCACATAAAAAATGCTGATATAAATTATTTGTTTATCAGCTTGTTGCTTTTCTCCTTAATAGTTGTATTACCTGTGTGAGTAAATTTATTTACTTTTGTTTGCATCAAGTTATTATAAAAATGGCTTCATGCTCTAAGGCTTCAAGTTATAGAAATGACTTTTTTTTTTTCTGGGTGGAATATATATGTAAAATTTATGAAGCCGTATTCCATTTCCTTTAAGTGTATTAGTGAAAAGTTGTTGCCACAAGCCATGTGCTATGCTGGGATTCATGACCTCCAGAGGAGAAGATTTCGATCTGGGGCCAAAGACCAGGCTTGACCATTCAGAGCTTTTTGTATAATGTAGTTTTATTTAGGTAGAAAAGAGATAGGAAAGTTTATGACATAGACATCAGAAGCGGGTAAAAAGATTGCCCCTTGCTAGTATTTAGCAAGGCAGTCTATGTTTGTTGCTTCCCTTGTGGATCAGCTGATAATCCACCTGCAATGTGAGAGAGCTGGGTTCTATCCCTGGGTTAGGAAGATCCCCTGGAGAAAGGAAAGACTACCTACTCTAGTATTCAGGCCTGGAGAATTCCATGGACTACGGTCCATGGGGTCACAAAGAGTCACACACAACTGAATGACCTTCACTTTATGTTTGTTAGCAAGCTTCTAATCAGATAAGGGACACACCTCAAGGCTGAAGGAGTTTCACCAGTTTCTCCCACAGTATGCATTTTTGAGATAGAATGGGATGGGGTATGTTATCCCCAGCCATATAACAATTGACAAGAATACTGATTTGTTGAGCCATTACCAGCCCAAGGTTTGAGAAAAGGTGGAAGAAAAAAAAAAAGTTAGTCTTAGGTAGAGCCATTTTGAAGAAAGGCAGATTCCAAAACAAATACATAGTTTCATTAACATAGCTGAGGAAAAACATTTCCATAAGAAAAATGCATTGGTAAGATCAAGGTTTGAGAAAAGTTCAGGCAGAACCAGGTGTTATCAAAAGAAGCGTTTTTTAATTTTGTGTAGAGAAGGAAAAAAAATCATGCCACTTGCAGTTTATTTCCTCCCACTGCTTGGGAACCTCTGGCCTTCCTTCCTGTTACCCTCTCATTGGTTCCTCAGTGGACACATCTAAGAGTTTTTAGGGTATAGGGTATATCGCTGTGATTTGTTGGGTCATTGGATTGCTTTCATAATAAAATGGGTGGTTGAGACATTGCTACTCAAAAATTCTACCTGGTGTTTTCAAAATGTAAAACCAATAGTCTAATATATTAAGTTATTTAAGAAAAATACTGAATAACATTGTAAGAAATATAAAAATGCTGCTGCAATTAACTAAAATGCCTCATGCAAAAGTTAATCCTGACCTAAATTACTAGAATATCTTGATTGGCTATTTAGAAATCTATAGGAAGAGTCATTAATTGCTATGGGTTTTTTTTTTTCACTTAAATGAACATAATTATTTTAAAATACTAATTATTTAATGGTTTTGTAGATCTCAGAACTATAATCAAAATAAATGACAATCTACAGATTGCATTTTTCCCTGATTATTTCATCAGGAAATATCATTCTAAATTAATAAAACCTGCCTTAAAAATCACATCTCTTTCTACTTCAAAGAAAGATACAAGAAAATAAAAGCTTACATTTTCACTCACATGTTGCTTTTATAAGTGTTCTATTCTGATATAGAGAAATGCTATACTTTTAGATAATGATTATTATTAAACTTTAGAAAAATCCATTCTTCATTATTATTCTACCAAACCTTTAGTTTTGCTATGAATATATATCCAGTCAGCCCTTGTGACTCATACTTATTGATGAGAAGTGTTTTTAGGTGTGCAGTTATGATTGAGAGTAAAACAATCGTCCATCTAGAAACACTTTATCAACAGAAGGGACAAGTGTTGATGGAGATTTCTTTTTATAAGGATAGAGCAACCATGCTTGATAAAACTAAACAAAATGAAGTTTTAAATCATCATAAAAATTCTATCTGCAACACCCTGGACATCAGAGAACACCTGAATGTTGATTTGATTATTAGAGTGAAATAAGCTAAGTGGTTAAACGAGGTAGAATCTATAAAAAATTAAAAATTTTTTTGAAAAGTTGGATTTTCCTGCTAGTTGCCAACCAGACTTTTATGTGCTGTCTAAGATCCTTGAACTGTGATTGAACAGGTTAGAAAACGAGCCTGCCAGCACTGTCACTGTGTATTCTCTATCTCCCGGAGGAAATCTTCCAGGGCTCCTGTTAATCTATACTTCTCTCTGTTCTGCATCAGCAGATATTCATCTTTGTTCTTAGACCACCTTTATTTCACTGGGGCACCGTGCATGATTTTTGCCACCTTTCCAAGCAGCTCAAACTTTCTAAGTAACTCGAGAGGCTCTGTGGTTAAGTCCAAACACTAGTGTCTCATTTATCTGAGGTCAGTACATACCACAAAGGACATGCCTTGGGATGGTTATATTTTAGCTGAAGAAATAAAAATTTCTCCACACTTTCAAAAACGATGTCAGGAGTCCTATAGATAAGAAATAGTCAGGAGGTTCTGAAGCACTGTGGGCCACCCAAAAATGTAATAGGGTTCCAAAAATGTAGATCCCACAGATTTCCTGGGTAAGTTTGAGGTGAATACAAGTCAAACATTAGCACTTGAATATGTAGAATGATAACAGGATTCCTCCACCACCACCACCACCACCAGTAGAAACTATAACCAACTTTGATATGTTATCATAATACCAAACTTATTTCAGCTTATTTCAGTTTATAAAAAATAACTTCTTTTATAAAATGATCTTTGTTTCCTTATGTATAACCATGTGACCTTATAATACACAGAATATGGAATACATGGTAAATGAGCTTTCATGAGATACAAGGATTACTCCCCTGTGGTTTACGTAACATTTTATTTTGGAAAACTTTTGTATATAAAGCTTGCCAAAGATGAAACAGAGCGTTTCTTTATACCCTTGACCTAGTTTCTTCTAATACAGTAACAATGACATAACTATGGTACCTGTGTCAAGCTAAGAGATTAACAATGGCACCTTACTTCTTGCTAAACTTCAGGTTTTATTTCGACATTAGCAATTTTTTTTCCCCCAACTCTATGCTTTTTGTCTGTTCGCAGGAACCATTTAAGGATAATGCATTGTGTTTAGTCGTCTGTGTCTTCCTAGTCTCCTGGGATTGTGACAGTTTATCAATCTTTCTTTGCCTTTAATGACCCTGACAGTTTTGAAGTGAACCAGTCCAAGATTTTGCTGTGTGCCTCAGTCGGGATGTGTCTCATATCTTCCTTATGTTTAGTCTGGAGTCACTGGACTTTAAGAAGTAAAGCACCAAGGTGAAATGTCCTTCTCACCCTATCACATGATGGGCTGTATCAATGACAGAATGGGGAACATGCTATCAGCATAGCTCACCACTGGTGATGTTAAACTTGATCACTCGATTGAGATCGTGTCTGCTAGGTCTTTCATTCTAAAGTTGCTATTTCTTTCATATTCAGTAAGACTATTACACGCTCAAGGATAGGTTAAGAGGATTAAAATATACGTCCTGTAGGGGGCAGTCAGATCAGATCAGTCGCTCAGTCCTGTCCGACTCTTTGCGACCCCATGAACCGCAGCACGCCAGGCCTCCCTGTCCATCACCAGCTCCCGGAGGTCACTCAGACTCGCATCCATCGAGTCAGTGATGCCATCCAGCCATCTCATCCTCTGTCGTCCCCTTCTCCTCCTGCCCTCAATCCCTCCCAGCATCAGAGTCTTCTCCAATGAGTCAACTCTTCGCATGAGGTGGCCAAAATACTGGAGTTTCAGCTTTAGCATCATTCCTTCTAAAGAAATTCCAGGATTGATCTCCTTCAGAATGGACTGGTTGGATCTTCTTGCAGTCCAAGGGACTCTCAAGAGTCTTCTCCAACACCACAGTTCAAAAGCATCAATTCTTCGGCGCTCAGCCTTCTTCACAGTCCAGCTCTCACATCCATACATGACCACAGGAAAGACCATAGCCTTGACTAGGCGAACCTTTGTTGGTAAAGTAATGTCTCTGCTTTTGAATATGCTATCTAGGTTGGTCATAACTTTCCTTCCAAGGAGTAAGCGTCTTTTAATTTCATGGCTGCAGTCACCATCTGCAGTGATCTTGGAGCCCAGAAAAACAAAGTCTGACACTGTTTCCACTGTTTCCCCATCTATTTCCCATGCAGTGATGGGACCAGATGCCATGATCTTCGTTTTCTGAATGTTGAGCTTTAAGCCAACCTTTTCACTCTCCACTTTCACTTTCATCAAGAGGCTTTTTAGCCCCTCTTCACTTTCTGCCATAAGGGTGGTGTCATCTGCATATCTGAGGTTATTGATATTTCTCCCGGCAATCTTGATTCCAACTTGTGTTTCTTCCAACTTGTAGGGGGCAGTATATACATATTATGTAGAATTTCGTAAAACAGATTTCTCTCTTCCCCCCCCCCCGCCAGTATTTATATCATGTTCTTGTTTATTTGTGTATTTTGAGTTACAATCCAATACTACATCATTTTCTTGTTGTTCAAATTCGTCTAAGTTTACCCATCTGTAGCTCTTTCAGCTTAGCTCCTGCATCCTTTCACATCGTATTGACTCATGTACTTTCTTTTGGTTTTTGAACACTTCCTGTTTTCTGTTTTCTGAGATATTCCAGGCACACCTTGCATGTTCCCTGTTCCAGCTCTATAATCAATAACTTCCCTAAAGAGGCATAGTTCATAGTTCCTTTTGTTGGAGAAAAATATTTAGAAATGATGATCGATTGGGATGTTCCTTCCTTTAGGCCCACTCAGCAAACTGAATTTAGAAATATATGCTTGTACATTAACCTGTAGTATGTCCACATATTTATAAATGTTTTCCTATTTATCTGTTTTGTTTACCTATTAAACATGATTTTATATCAGTGTTTGCAACTCTAGTCTAACACCACAGGGTTTCTTCTAGTCTTACTTTCCTAATTTCTTTGTAATTTTCTCCACGCTCTGATAGTGTAAATCTAGCTTCAATTACCTAAAATTTATTTACCTGTTTTTTTCAACTCTAGTACTGATGTAAAATTTCTTTCCGAATTTTATTTTATTTTTTTTAAATGGATAGACTTTTATTTTATTTTATTTTTTTTACAATATTGTATTACTTTTACTATACATCTTCAGTTCAGTTCAGTTCAGTCGCTCAGTCGTGTCGACTATTTGCAACCCCATGAATCACAGCACGCCAGGCCTCCCTGTCCATCACCAACTCCCAGAGTTCACTCAAACTCACGTCCATAGAGTTGGTGATGCCATCCAGCCATCTCATCCTCTGTCGTCCCCTTCTCCTCCTGCCCCCAATCTCTTCTAGCATCAGGGTCTTTCCCAATGAGTCAAATCTTACATGAGGTGGCCAAAGAACTGAAGTTTCAGCTTTGGCATCATCACCTTCCAAAGAACACCCAGGACTGATCTCCTCTAGAATGGACTGGTTGGATCTCCTTGCAGTCCAAGGGACTCTCAAGAGTCTTCTCCAACACCACAGTTCAAAAGCATCAATTCTTCGGTGCTCCACCTTCTTCACAGTCCAACTCTCACATCCATACATGACCACAGGAAAAACCATAGCCTTGACTAGATGGACCTTTGTTGGCAAAGTAATGTCTCTGCTTTTGATTAAATCCTTACCTTTATGAAAAACAAACTTACAAACTATAGTACAGGATTTTTGCATACAGTTTATAATTGTACATTTTCCAATCAAAATGCTGTCATCCAAAATTACTGAGGTCACCTTTTCTTTTCCCTTTCTTTTATGCCTTCTGTGAAATTACATCATATACTGGCAGTATTGTTTTTGCATGTAATTCATTTTACTGCACTTCACTTTTACAGACATTGCATTTTCTACAAATTAAAGATTTGTGGTAACCCTAAGTTGAGCAAGTTTCTTGGTCCCATTTCCAAGAAATGGTCTTGGATGTCCAACAGTGTTTGCTCACTTTGGATGTCCAACAGTGTTTGCTCACTTTGTGTCTCTGTATCACATTTGGATGATTCTCATAATATTATAAATTTCTATGTTCTCATATTTGTGATGCTTATTGCTGTGATCAGTAGCCTTTTATAGTACTACTACAACTATCTGGAGGCTCAGAAGATGGTTAACATTATTTAGCAATAAGGTTCAAAATGAAGTATGACATTGCATTGCTTATTAGACATAATGTTATTACACACTTAATATACTACAGCATGGTGGTGGTGGTTTAGCTAAGTCGTGTCGGACTCTGGTGACCCTATGGACTGTAGCCCGCCAGGCTTCTCTGTCCATGGGATTTTCCAGGCAATAATACTGGGGTGGGCTGCCATTTCCTTCTCCAGGGGATCTTCCCAAACCCAGGAATCGAACCCAGGTCTCCTATACTGCAGACAGATTCTTTACCAACTGAACTGCCAGGGAATTCCAACTGTAATGGGAATACATAGTCCCATTTCACTATGCTGTAATCTAGATTACAGCATAATGTAAGTATAACTTTTATATACCAAAAAAAAAATATTTTGCAACTTGATTTAGTGTGATATTTGCTTTATTGTGGTGGTCTGGAAGTGAATCCACATATTTCAGAATATCTCCAAGGCTTGTTTATATTTTTAATATTTGTTGAAGTATAGTTGATCCCCAATGTTATCTTAATTTGTGTTGCACAGCAGAGTAATTCAGTTAGCATATACATATATTATTTTTCATATTCCTTCCCATTATGGTTTATCAGAGGATATTGAATATAATTCCTGTACAGTAGAACCTTGTTTATCCTTCTTGTGTATACTAGCTTGCATCTGCAAGTTATACCTCTATTAAAGTTCACTCTTCATGATGTATAGCACTACATGTTTTGACAGGTGCATAAAATACCCACTACACAAGTGTTATACAGAACACCTTCTGCTTTTACTGACAAAAATTTACAATTTACACATGTTACTTCCATCTGGAATACCATGTTGCAGTCCTCTTTGCCAGGTAAAAATATGTTATCCGTTTAAGATTCAACACAAGCATCACCATCTTATTGTGGATGCTTAGATTCAGGAGCCTTTAGAATCTTCTGCCTGTAGACTTCATTTCAACTGTATGTGGTCTGAATGTCAGTTTATCTTCATGTTTTCTCACCCTACTTGTCATCTGTGCACAATAATGCTTAGAGTAGAATCTGGAGGGATTATAGCTGGTGCTCACTCATGCTACTGAAACTAATAATAATTAGTTTACCAATTTCCTCCAGTTAGGCAAAAACTGTAGCCATGTCTTAATATTTCTTGGTTTTGTTTTCCTTTGGCATGAGACGCTCTTCTATTTGTTCACCATCCACCACTCAACAGTGTTTCACTCTATACTTTACAGTCTACAGATCACTCTACACTGATCACTTATCACTCTAAGTGAGATTTCTTAATTCCAGTTCTTTTCCCAGCCCTCAGGCTACCCTTCCTGGTGTTGATCCCTGTTCTTCAAACAATTATTAGATGTTGTTATTTACAGGTAACCTATCTCTAGTTTACAGAGAATATAGTTACCCTGGAAATTCTCAGACCTGCCTAGAATAACTCTGACAGTAATAAATTAATAACAAAAATATGCCTTCACCCAAAGCTTAAGTAGTGAATTGTATATTTTCATGTTCAGCTACCTACAGGGAAACTCCATTACAAAAACAACTTAAAATTATCATTGACTGAGGAAGATTCTCTCTGCTTCTGTTCCTCCTTTATAGGGGCCATACTGACTGAGAATTAGCAATTAGAAATCATAAATCTGGACAATAATTTGCAAATTCAAATATAAAACTTCAGCAATCCCTTTCCAATTACCACCTTTCCGTACTCTTTCAGCAATAATTATTTAATCCCATCACAGTTATTAATGTACTGATCTTACGAACTTTTTAAGATCACTTATCACTCACCTACCAATGCTCAGAATTACTACTTTTACCCAGAATGCATTTCATGGGTGGGGATTCCAATTTTTCTCTTCCCTTCACCCTGACGTCCCTTATCACTTTGATATTTGGTTTACTCATTTGAAAAAATAAACATACTTTCATTCAATCTGACACAAAATCACACTAATCAAACCCTCCTTAATTGTAACACAGCTTCCTTAAATGCAGCTCTTAACTCTATAATTCTCCTGAAAAGTGATTCTCTCATATGAAGTTTATTACTTATTTTCTGATCCATACTACTCAAATATTAACTTAGAATCACAGATTATCATATTAACTCATACTTTTCTTTGAAACATTCTTTTAACTTGTTGAATTAAAATAGAGTCCTTTTTTGTAATTTTAGCAATTTTAAGCTAAAATTGATTTAATTTAACATTGATTTAATGTGTGTGTGTGTGTGTGCATGCATAGGTGTGTGTTTGGTAACCATGAATGTTGCTCTTTATTATTATGGAATTACTAATAACTCACTTCCTTTAATGGTTTGTAAGCCCTCTTTAACTAATCTTATTGTTTACAGAAATGTCCAACTGTGTGTGTGTAAGGGGGTGTGTGAAACTGATGATCTGTAATAATTTTATGGTACTGTATTTTTTTTTTTTTTTTAACAGAGTTAGGACTGTCTGTCTCTGGGAAGAAATATCCTGATAAAATCAGAGAAAGGGGGAAACACTCACACATTACATTTATACAATCAAAACACAAATATACTAAATATTATAAACATCCAATGGAGTTAAGGACCTGATCAATACCAGATGGAATTATATTGAATTAGAGGAGAAAAGAAAGATGTGTGTCTAATGTATTTTGTTTTCATTGATTTTAATGGACTTTTTCTTAAAACAGCTTTACATTTACAGAACAACTGAAAAGATCACATAGAAAATTTCCATTTACTCCACATCCAGTTCCCCTACTATTAATATTTTGCATTAGTATCGTATGTTTGCTATACTTAATGAACAAAATGTGATACCTTAGTATGAACTAGGGTCCATAGTTTATTTATATTTCCTTGAATTTTACCTATATTATTTTTATGTTCCAGAATCCCATCCCAGATATCATCTGACATTTACTTGACCTGTTCTTTTAGACTATTCTGTGGCAGTTTCTCAAATGTTCCTTGTTTGTTTGTTGTTTTTTTTTTTTTTAACATTGAGTGTTTCCACAATTAATTTTTTTAATGCTATTTAAGTAAATATTTGAAAGTATAATGTGTGTGGGGGGGGAACAAAACTAGACTTCATAATTTCTAGAATCTGATGATATTAAATTCTTTAGGAAACAGTCAGTCCATTTACATGTCAGCAATCTTCAGAGAGAAAACAACTGCCTGTAGCAATTGTATGGTTTTACAGTGAAATATTGTTCACCTTCTTTTACATGGCTGTAGGCAATTTTGAAGCAATTTAACAATCTTTGCCAATGAACTCTTTATTTATAGAGTACATTACAGTGTCATTTTTAATAAAAAGATAAGTCAACTCATTGAATAACTTTCTTTTAAGATATAAAACTGCTTTGTATTTCACCTGAAATCAAGCAAGTATTTCAAGATACACAGAGTTTGAATCTAAATTCTACTTGTTTTTCTTTCACATCATTCTCCTGTAGGGAATAATTTAATTTTCTTGATATTTGTTTTATAAAGACCTATAGAAAATAGCAAGTAAAAGAAAATGTTTGATGCTGTGGAATTATATTTTTCTGCCATGAAAATTGGTGTCAGAATGACAGATAGAACTCTCTGTCCATCAACAAGTGGGACTGTATTAACTGCTTAATCTGTGCCTAAAGAGTAAATACATAGGATACAAAAGTTAACATAAATGGCTCCTTTCCAGGGCATACTGCTGTCCCATGATTCAGTCATACACATTCCAGCCACACATAATTATTGAATGTCTACTGTCTGATACTGAGAAAGCGATGGCACCCCACTCCAATACTCTTGCCTGGAAAATCTCATGGACGGAGGAGCCTGGTAGGCTGCAGTTCATGGGGTCGCTACCAGTCTGACATGACTGAACGACTTCACTTTCACTTTTCACTTTCATGCATTGGAGAAGGAAATGGCAATCCATTCCAGTGTTCTTGCCTGGAGAATCCCAGAGACAGTAGAGCCTGGTGGGCTGCCATCTATCAGGTCGCACAGATTCGGACACGACTGAAGCGACTTAGCAGCAGCAGCAGCACTGTTTGACAAGGTCTGTGATGGGTCTTAAATATTTAAAAAGTTACTTTCCTCAGTGAGCTTGCAACTTGTAGGAAGAACACAAATTATTTCAATTGTTTTTTCTCTGCACAAAAATATACAGTAGTTCCTATAGGTATATAATTGGCTTTTGTCTAAACTTTAAAGGAAAAGTTTGGGCTTAAAAAAAAAAATAAAAATAAAAAAACTTTAAAGGGCCTAAGCTTCATAAAAAAGCTTTATAAGAAAAGTGTAATCTTCATTCACACCTAACACTGTAACAGTACTAAAGAAAAACCTTTCTCTTCAGATGCCCACATAATTTATACCCACCTGCCATTAATGGTTTTGTGCCAGAAAGTTTCTGGGAATAAAAATCAAAGTTGTGTGTCTGAATTCTGGCCAAGATGTGATTTTTGTCATGCAGATGGCACTCCCATGCAGTGCCTGGTGTTCATCCCATTGCCATCCTGAAAAATGAGCACAGGAAGAGTAAATGAAATTTGATTAGCAAGTCTTCTTTTTTTAAACAGATGTTGTGCCTGATATAAATTATTCTTTTAGAATTTCTAGCATATGCCAAAGTATTTATCACAGATTAACTGCATGAACTTGCATGCTATTACCAAGCCTTCTGAGTGTGAAAATGGATGGCTGCATTTTTCACAGTTCTGATCAAAAGATACACGATGTTGTATAATTATAATTCAGATAAGAAAACTATATTTTAAAGTGCAATAAATTATTATATGAAAAAATGGAAACATTTTCTAGGTTCTTTTATTTTTTTGCCTTATTCAAAGGTACTGGAAATAACTATTTAGAACCATTATCCTTTGTATTACAAATGTATCTTAACACTAAACATTTTCTCAGAGTTGTAAAAAAAAAAAAAAAGTTATTTCTGCTTTTATTTTACATCTGATTGTCCCACCTTTGCAAATAAGGTCTTTAATCCCAGTAATTTCCTAGTACATTAGTTTTGAATTCATTATTTTGTATTGTTGGTTTGTTAAATGTGGTCAAATACATACTTCCAAATCAAGCAAAGATTTACTAAGCATCAAAGGATTTGAAACATAACAATTAAAATAGTGTTTTTAAAATGAATTTATCTGCATTCAATGTTGTTTAAATCTCATTCAGGTGCTTATGAGATTGTACATTGGACAAATGAATAATTTCCTTATATCATGATTAATATTTTTCCCATGTCACCATTGAAATTAAGCTCCTATCTTAAACTGAAATCTTTTAAATGTAAGTACTCAGAGATCTGTACCATTAACAAGGGATGGACTGGATGTTAACATTACACTTGTTTTGTTGGTTTAATATGTAAAATAACTTCTCATTTGGGGGCTAAAGTTGAAAAGTACAAAAAGGTAATCTATTTTCTCATTAATTTGTTCTGTGGTGGTTTTCTTTATTTTTAAAGAAAATCAAACTGGAAGAAATCAATGTCAGAATGATATTGCTTCCATATAAACTCCAGATTGAGCCTGGTGAGGTTATAGTTACTATGGAAACAGAAGTGTGCTCTTTAAAACAGTTTCTGTCCTAACTACTCTTCTACTTATACTGAATGATTTCTTCAAAAATAGGACTCATGGGGGTGTAGTTATGAGAAATTGTATTCCCTGTAAAGATACATATCCATATAATTTGTTAGGAGCCTCTTCAGCATACGGGGGTTAATTAGATATAAGTGTTGCCAACATGAATTTTAAAAGCACACTATTCCCCCAGTAAGTAGCCAGGTGTAGAAAAATGCAAAATGAAGTATTCTAAAAAGAGAATTCTGATGACACTGGAAATGATACAGATATCTCTTAGATTTATGAATCAATATGAAAATATCTTTCAGAAACTCTGGAGATGTTAAATTTATTTTATATGTTAGTCTTTGGAAGGTCAAAATGGGTGAATCATGTTTAGAGAATTGCTTCAAAAAAGCCTTTACAATGTTTACAAACATCAAAGTAAATAAGGTTCAAATCCTTAAAGTGATGACTTCACACCGTTTCATTGTCTACTTAGGATTCTTAAGATAGCGGTAGATTATATTAAAACAGTATTTTGATATTTTTATTTTCATCTAATTTCTAGAAAAAGTTACTTTTCAAAATATTCATTTTCTCATGCATAAGAAAATGCTATTGTTGTCATGCCAGAGGGGTTTTTTCCATTCATGGTGGTTTTACTGGGCCAGTTGATGAAATATAAAGATTTTTTTATATAAAAAGGAATGAATCTTTAATCATAAACCCACTACTTACTACCTAGGTAACTTGAGGGAAATCACTCAGATTTTCTGATCCCTAATTTATTTACCTCCAGTATTGGGATAAAAACAAGAGCTAACCATTTTGCTTTTTTATTATGGCAACTAAAAATAAATATGACAGCTATATTAGATTGGGCTACTATAACAAAGTTTCATAGGCTGAGTGGCTTAGAGAGTGCAATTACATTTCCTCTTGAAAGTGCTTTGGACTGCAAGGAGCTCAAACCAGTCAATCCTAAAGGAAATCAACCTTGACTATTCATTGGAAGGACTGATGATGAAGCTGAGGCTCTAACACTTTGGCCACCTGATGCAAAGAATTGACTAATTGAACGAAGATCATGGCATCCGGTCCCATCACTTCATGGGAAATAGATGGGGAAACAGTGTCAGACTTTATTTTTCTGGGCTCCAAAATCACTACAGATGGTGACTGCAGCAATGAAATTAAAAGACGCTTACTCCTTGGAAGGAAAGTTATGACCAACCTAGGTAGCATATTGAAAAGCGGAGACATTACTTTGCCAACAAAGGTCTGTCTAGTCAAGGCTATGGTTTTCCCTGTGGTCATGTATGGATGTGAGAGCTGGACTGTGAAGAAGGCTCAGCACCAAAGAATTGATGCTTTTGAACTGTGGTGTTGGAGAAGACTCTTGAGAGTCCCTTGGACTGCAAGGAGATCCAACCAGTCCATTCTGAAGGAGATCAGCCCTGGGATTTCTTTGGAAGGAATGATGCTAAAGCTGAAACTCCAGTACTTTGTCCACCTCATGTAAAGATTTGACTCATTGGGAAAGACTGATGCTGGGAGGCATTGGGGGCAGGAGGAGAAGGGGACGACAGAGGATGAGATGGCTGGATGGCATCACTGACTCGATGGATGTGAGTCTGAGTGAACTCCAGGAGTTGGTGATGGACAGGGAGGCCTGGCGTGCTGCCATTCATGGAGTTGCAAGAGTCAGACACAACTGAGCCACTGATCTGATCTGATCTGATAAGACCCTAGTGCTGGTAAAGATTGAGGACAGGAGGAGAAGAGGGAGATAGAGGATGAGATGGTTGGATGGCTTCACTGATTTAATGGACATGAGTTTGAGCAAACTCCAGGAGATAGTGAATGACAAGGATGCCTGACATGCTGCAGTTCATGGGATCACAGTGTCAGACACAACTGAGCAACTGAAAAACAACAACAAAACAAAGTTTCACAGTCTGGATGGCTTAGAAAGCAGACATGTATTTCCTCACAGTTCTGGAGGCTGCCAGTCCACACTCATATTACTGTCAGACTTAGTATTTGATGAGACTTCTCTTTTTGGCTTTGTAGATAGCCTCTTATCACTGTACTCAAGTGGTCTTTCTTCTGTGTGCATCAGTGAGCTCTCTGGTTCTCTTCCTCTAATTGTTGTTTAGTTGCTCAGTTTTGTCTGACTCTATGCAACTCCATGGACTGCAGCATTCCTCTTCTTATAAGAGCACCAATCTTATTGTATTAAGGTCTCATCCTTATGATCTCATTAACATTTATGACCCTCTTATAGATCCTGTCTTCTAATACAGTCATACAGGCTTAGGGCTTCAACACAGGAATTGTAGCGAGAGACACAATATAGTCCATAAAAACAGTGCTCTACAAAACTATAAATTACAAAACACCAATTAATGGCATTATTATTTCTATTTGCTTTCTCTTGCGATGGGAATATCTCCCTTAGGAAATGAATGACTAATGTTATAGCTTCATCCAAGCTGTTGCTCAAGTTGCAAACTCTATACACAGTCTTTCAATATATGCTCTAGTCAACTGACCACTTTAAACAAAAAATAAAGTGGAGAATGTCACGTTTTTCAAATGTCACTTTAAGAACCATGGCCCTTTGTCAGTTTAGAGTAATGGTATTTCCCAGTTAATATTTTTTCTCTTGATTATTAGTTACATTATATTCAGCAACCACAACTGATCATTATCATCAATTCCCTTTCTTCCAGCTTAAATGATACTCTTATTTTCCATATTTATTTCTCAATTTGCATTCACCACCATTACACTTTCTTTTGACAACATTTCTGGTACAAAGTAGCTTATGAAATAGAAAATAGTTGCTTTTTGATGTAGGTAGAGAAGATATATGTTGGAAGGAATAAAGGATTCAAAGAGGTCACTACTGAGTCTGTATTTTGAGGTGACCCTCTACAACCCTGCCTCACTGAAGTAGAAAGAACAGCCAGGACACTCAAAGCCTGAATGGTTTTCATTATAATCATGCCCCAGAGACATGAACTTGTTATATTGGGCTGCATTATGGTTCCAATATAAATGGGACTCAAAGTAACATACTAAGCAAAAGCCACTTATGAGTATTAAGACTTAGTTTTCTCCCTGCCCATTTTATAAAAATATTTTAAAACAAACCTATTATGTCTTTGTGTAGAAATACCCACTGAATAGAGTGACATTGTTTTCAGCACCTAGGAGAATCTTGAGAAAGTATGACCTTGAGAAAATGTATTTCTTGTCACTGATCAGTCGATATACAGAGGATGCAGCAATTGCTGTGACAGAACTAACCTGCCACATGACAGAAACTTGATGACAATAAATGACTCTGGAAAAAATTAATTTGGCAGGTAATGAATCATCATAAGCTTTACATCAAAAGGTAAAGACCATATCCTTATAACTCTTCCGTAAGGTTATGAGTACAAGTTGAAGCACAACTAAACTTTTTTATATTGAATGAATAAAAGGGTAAGTGAAGGAATGATGAATATGTAAGAGAGAACTTACACTGTAGTATCTTGCATCATTTTATTAAAGTTTGCCTGGTCAGTGCCTTAATTAAGAAGGAATGTACTGTCTTAAGAATAAAACTCATTGATTTTTATTTGTAATGATTCTATTTCATTATGGTTGATTGAGGAACATATTAAAACATGATAGAGAGCAGTAAGAACATACATATCTTCTATAAATCTGAAAGCATTCTGTAATACTATACCTGAAAATATAAAAGCAGCCCATTTTCTTTCATTTTGTATTATGTTGACACAGCCTTATTTTATTTTTCTTCCTTTTGAGCTATTTGCACCATGTTCTGCTCTACCCATGGTTTTCATAACATCTGGGAAAATTAACCTGCTCTATGTTCATGCATGCAAGCTAAGTCATTTCAGTCATGTCCAACTCTATGGAACCCTGTGGACTGTAGCCCATCAGGCTCCTCGGTCCATGGGATTCTCCAGGTAAGAATACTGGAATGGGTTGCCAAGCCCACATCCAAGGGATATTCTCAACCCAGGGATTGAACCTGCATCTCTTAAGTCGCCTGCATTGGCAAGCAGGTTCTTTATTTAGCAACACCTAGGAAGCCCACACTGCTCTATATTTGTCTACGAATTTACCTTTTCACATAGACCATTTTATAGCATTTAAATTATACATTTTTAATGATTTTGGATATTTCATTATTTAATCAGTATTTTAAGAAAAAAGAGACATATGTCTGTTAAATTAAATTCCCATTTTGTATGAAATCAAAATGGGAAAAAGTACATTTTTAAAGTTGATTTTAGGTGATGATGTCTTTTGAAATGAACATTGAAAACTCCCTAAAATGAAAAAAAATCTCATGATAAAAGTGTATTTACAAGCTAGATGTGATTGTTAGTTACACATTTTAAAAAAATTAATCACTTTCTTGTACCTAGTATTCATATGCACACAGATTTTGTCATCATGAGGTAATAATAATATCAATCTACATATTAAAAAATATTTCTGACATCCATTTATGTGGAAATAAAAAATCATAAGGTTAAAAATGACTTCCATGCAAAATAACTTCAACCATAAATATAGCATAATTTGTCTGTGAAATAATAAATCAGAAGGTTATTTTTTGTGCTAAATTAAGTATTTAGCATCTAAATTTGAGAAGCATATTTAAATATAACCTGGCTGGATGGCATCACTGACTCGATGAATGTGAGTCTGAGTGACCTCCGGGAGTTGGTGATGGACAGGGAGGCCTGGCGTGCTGCGGTTCATGGGGTCGCAAAGAGTCGGACATGACTGAGCGACTGATCTGATCTGATCTGATCTTAATTTAAATAAAATTTTTTAAAAATATAATCTAAATACATGTGTGAAATAATGGCCTATAATATATATTTTCCATTTTGTAACTTTAAGCATAAATATATTTTGAAAGAATTCATTCATGCATATGCTAATCCAAATACCATACATCATTTTCTTACATCTTCAGGATAATTTTTTTATATTAAATACCAAAATACTTTGAATAAAATACTTTGAATAAAATATATTTAACAATACATTAAGAATATTGTCTCTATTAGCAGATGTATCCTAGAATCAGTTCTGTTGTTGAAAATCAATCATAATATTTAGCTGGGAGATGTTCAGGGCTAACTTTATGCACTGATATTCTGACTTCACATTAAAAGCTCTGTGGATCCAGTACAAGGAAAAACTCAATTTAGGGTCGATTAATGAATATTTCCTCTTCACTTTCTGCCATAAAGTGATGTCATCTGCATATTTGAGGTTATTGCTATTTCTCCCGGCAATCTTGATTCCAGCTTGTGCTTCTTTCAGCCCAATGTTTCTCATGATGTACTCTGCATAGAAGCTAAATAAGCAGGGTGACAATACACAGCCTTTATGTACTCCTTTCCCTATTTAGAACCAGTCTGTTGCTCCATGTCCAGTTCTAACTGTTGCTTCCTGACCTGCGTATAGGTTTCTCAAGAGGCAGGTCAGGTGATCTGGTATTATCATCCCTTTCAGAATTTTCCAGCTTATTGTGATCCACACGGTCAAAGGCTTTGACATAGTCAATAAAGCAGAAATGGATGTTTTTCTGGAACTCTCTTGCTTTTTCGATGATCCAACGGATGTTGACAATTTGATCTCTGGTTCCTCTGCCTTTTCTAAAACCAGCTTGAACATTTGAAAGTTCACGGTTCACATATTGCTGAAGCCTGGCTAGGAGAATTTTGAGCATTTCTTTACTAGCGTGCGAGATGAGTGTGGGGGAAGGCAATGGCACCCCACTCCAATGCTCTTGCCTGGAAAACCCCATGGACGGAGGAGTCTGGTAGGCTCCAGTCCATGGAGTCGCTAGAGTCGGACACAACTGAGAGACTTCACTTTCACTTTTCACTTTCAGGCATTGGAGAAGGAAATGGCAACCCTCTCCAGTATTCTGGCCTTGAGAATCCCAGGGACAGAGGAGCCTGGTGGGCTGCCGTCTATGGGATCGCACAGAGTTGGACACGACTGAAGCGACTTAGCAGCAGCAGCAGCAGCAGAGATGAGTGTAATTGTGCAGTAGTTTGAGCATTCTTTGGCATTGCCTTTCTTTGGGATTGGAATGAAAACTGACCTTTTCCAGTCCTGTGGCCACTGCTGAGTTTTCCAAACTTGCTGGCATATTGAGTGCAGCACTTTCACAGCATCATCTTTCAGGATTTGAAATAGCTCAACTGGAATTCCATCACCTCCACTAGCTTTGTTCGTAGTGATGCTTTTAGACCCACTGACTTCACATTCCAGGATGTCCAAAATCACTGCAGATGGTGATCGCAGTCATGAAATCAAAAGACACTTATTCCTTGGAAGGAAAGTTATGACCAACCTAGATAGCATATTTAAAAACAGAGACATTATTTTGCCAACAGAGGTCCATCTAGTGAAGGCTATAGTTTTTCCAGTAGTCATGTATGGATGTGAGAGTTGGACTGTGAAGAAAGCTGAGCACCAAGAATTGATGCTCTTGAATTGTGGTATTGGCGAAGACACTTGAGAGCCCCTTGGACTGCAAGGAGATCCAACCAGTCCATTCTAGAGGAGATCAGTCCTGGGTGTTCTTCGGAAGGAATGATACTAAAACTGAAAGTCCAGTACTTTGGCCATCTCATGTAAAGATTTGACTCATTGGGAAAGACCCTGATGCTGGGAGGGATTGGTGGCAGGTGGAGAAGGGGATGACAGAGGATGAGATGGCTGGATGGCATCACCGATTAGATGGACGTGAGTTTGAGTGAACTCCTGGAGTTGGTGACGGACAGGGAGGCCTGGTGTGCTGCAATTCATGGGGTCACAAAGAGTCATACACGACTGAGTGATTACTGAACTGAATAAATATTTCAATTCACCTGGATCTGTAAATATTTTAAGAACTCTGCTTTCCATTAGTGGCTACAGAACTGCTCTAAACTGCTTCAACATCTTTAAGAGACAGCCCTAGATGAATCCCTCGTAAAAGACTGACCACTCTTATTCTAAAGTTGTTATGCCTTTGATTCTGGTATCTGTCACTGGATGACAAGTTAAGGTGGATCTTGATTATCCAGCAGTCACACACTCGACATGGATGTCTGAAAACAGTTTAAACAATGATTTAAACAATAGGTGCATGCATGCTCAATCGCTTCAATTGTGTCCAACTCTTCGTTATCCTATGAACTGTAGCCCATCAGGCTTCTCTGTCCATGAGATCTCCAGTCAAGAATACTTGAGTGGGTTGCTGTGCACTCCTCGAGGGTATCTTCCTGACCCAGCAATTGAACACACATCTCTACATCTCCTGCATTAGCAGGTAAGTTCTTTACCACTAGTGCAACCTGGGAAGCCCAACCATTGTGTACCCATTCATGAATTAATACAGGATTATATGACTTTTCTCACATTAGAATTGTTATTTTAGAGTCATCCATCTTTAACTTGTGCTTATTGGGGGACTAGAAAAACTGAGGCGAGATGCATGTTCACCTGGTGCTCTGTCATCATGAGGTCAAATCCTAGCAGACTACAGTGGTCTCACTGAGTTGTGAAGGCAAAATATATGTTTTAGGGCTGGAAAATTTTCTAGAATTTTAGGTCAAGGTGCTGGAAAGGATGGAGCTGAGTAGGGTTAGAAGATAAAGTTCTATATGGATTCCCCTGCTGGTCCTGTGTACACTTAGTCCAAGACTTCACAACTGATTACAGAGCAGCTGCTGGGAGATTTAGAAATGAATGGTCAGACTTTTCAAAAAATGCTGGAATTCTAGATCATACAAAAGGGACAGAACTTATAAAGCATTTAAGAAATTCTTCTGAGCCTCTACAAAAAACTTTTACTTAAGAGAAATGACAATAAAATTCTGCACACTATGACTGAAGTTAGAAAAGAAATAAACCTGCTCTAAAAATAAAATCAAGCCTTAGAGATGAAAGTTATTCATCTGTAATTTAACTGTCCAGCAGAACAAAACTCAATGCTTTCAAAGGAAGACAAATGAATACTGTTTATAAGTTACCATGTTTAGTAGGGCTTCCCTGGTGGCTCAGCTGGTAAAAAAATCTGCCCGCAATACTGGAGACTTGAGTTCAATTCCAGGGTTGGGAAAATCCACTGGAGAAGGGAATGACTATTTCAGTGTTCTGGCCTGGAGAATTCCGTGGACTATATGGAAATCCATGGGGTTGAAAAGAGTTGGACACCACTGAGGAACTTGCACTTCACTTCACATTTAGTATAAAACATACCATAAGGCAGGTGACAGAACATGTTTCTCACTAGATTTGTAATCTTTATTTAGATTCCTTAATCATTTTCCATGTGTATAATTTGCACATAGGAGAGTTTTATTCCTCTCTCTACCTTTTATGATTCCCCCTTTTATTCATCCCTTATTGAATGGGCCATATAAAGCATTACACTGTTGTCTTTCTCTAGAATTGGATTTTTTTTTTTTTTAAGGACACACACTGTAATCACTAGAGCTACCATTAAAAGCAATCAAAAAAGATTAAGATTAAAAGTCTTGAAATATATAGATGATTATATCTATTTCTGTATGTCCATCTACCTAATTATCTATTCGGATACCACAAAAGGGATTTTTTAATAGCCAAAGAAAGAAAAGAAAAATAAAGAGACAAGACACATAGAAAATAAACAGCAAGAGGTGGCTGTGAATTTGAATAACTCAATAATTACTTTACAGTTAAAATATAGGCTGTATATATACTGTTTATACAAGGTATACTTTTAAGTATGGTCACACAGGAGGATTGAAAGTTAAAAAGTGAGAAAAGATATACCATGCAATCATTAAGAATATAAAAATTTGAGTGACTATATTTATATTGAGCAACATAGATGTCAAGATAAGGAGTTATCATTTAGAAGTGAAATGTCACAATGGTAAATGAATTTTTTCTAAAGAAATACATAAGTATTCTAACATGAATTCATCCAGACAGAGAACTTCAAAATATATGAAACAAAATCACATGGTAGTAAAGGAAGACAAAAAAAATTCTTGCCATCAGAGATATTTACCACCATTGTCTCAGTGATTAATAGAATAAGAAAACTAAATAATCAACAAGAATATACAAGACTTAAACAAAAATGATCCATTGTTTGTTGATCAACCTTTAATAAACACTGTACCCAATACCTAAAGAAAATATTCAACAAGATAGATAATATATTGGGTCATAGAAAAAATTTCAAGAAATTTCAGAAGAATGAAATTTGAAAATTAGATTTAAAGACACAACGCTGAAGAAGCTGAAGTTGAACGGTCCTATGAAGACCAACAAGACCTTTTGGAACTAAAACCCCCAAAAAGATGTCTTTTTCATTATAGGGGACTGGAATGAAAAAGTAGGAATCAACAAACACCTGGAGTAACAGGCAAATCTGGCCTTGAAATACGGAATGAAGCAGGGCAAAGACTGATAGAGTTTTGCCAAGAAAATGCACTGGTCATAGCAAACACCCTCTTTCAACAACACAAGAGAAGACTCTACACATGGACATCACCAGATGGTCAACACCAAAATCAGATCGATTATATTCTTTGCAGCCAAAGGTGGAGAAGCTCTATACAGTCAACAAAAACAAGACCAGGAGCTGACTGTGGCTCAGATCATCAACTCCTTATTACCAAATTCAGACTTAAATTGAAGAAAGTAAGGAAAAGCACTAGACCATTCAGGTATGTATGAACTAAATCAAATCCCTTATGATTATACAGTGGAAGTGAGAAATAGATTTAAGGGCCTAGATCTGATGGATAGAGTTCCTGATGAACTATGGAATGAGGTTCGTGACATTGTACAGGAGACAGGGATCAAGCACATGCCCATGGAAAAGAAATGCAAAAAGGAAAAATGACTGTCTAGGCAGGCCTTACAAATAGCTGTGAAAAGAAGAGAAGCAAAAAGCAAAGGAGCAAAGGAAAGATATAAGCATATGAATACAGAGTTCCAAAGAATAGCAAGAAGAGATAAGAAAGCCTTCCTCAGTGATCATTGCAAAGAAATACAGGAAAACAACAGAATGGGAAAGACTAGAGGTCTCTTCAAGAAAATTAGAGATAGCAAGGGAATATTTCATGCAAAAATGGGCTCGAAGTGGTATAGACGTAACAGAAGCAGAAGATATTAAGAAGAGGTGGCAAGAATACACAGAAGAACTGTACACAAAAGAGCTTCACGACCCAGATAATCATGATGGTGTGATAACTGACCTAGAGCCAGACATCCTGGAATGTGAAGTCAAGTGAGCCTAAGAAAGCATCACTAGAAACAAAGCTAGTGGAGGTGATGGAATTCCAGTTGAGCTACTTCAAATCCTGAAGGATGATGCTATGAAAGTGCTACACTCAATAAGCCAACAAGTTTGGAAAACTCAGCAGTGGCCATAGGACTGGAAAAGGTCAGTTTTTATTCCAATCCCAAAGAAAGGTAATGCCAAAGAATGCTCAAACTACCACACAATTGAACTCATCTCACATGCTAGTAAAGTAATGCTCAAAATTCTCCAAGCCAGGCTTCAGCAATATGTGAACCATGAACCTCCTGATGTTCAAGCTGGTTTTAGAAAAGGCAGAGGAACCAGGGATCAAATTGCCAACATCCACTGGATCATGGAAAAAGCAAGAGAGTTCCAGAAAAACATCTATTTCTGCTTTATTGACTATGCCAAAGCTTTTGACTGTGTGGATCACAATAAACTGTGGAAAATTCTGAAGAGATGGGAATACCAGACCACCTGACCTGCCTCTTGAGAAACCTGTATGTAGGTCAGGAAGCAACAGTTAGAACTGCCCATGCAAAATCAATACAATATTGTAAAGTTAAAAAATAAAATAAAATAATAAAAAAGAAGATAAACAAAGAAAAAAACTAACACTTAAAACTATGATACTAGAAAACTTAATAAAAAAAAAAAAAGAACTGCACATGGAACAAGAGATTGGTTCCAAGTAGGAAAAAGAGTACTTCAAGGCTGTATATTGTCACCCTGCTTATTTAACTTCTATGCAGAGTACATCATGAGAAACGCTGGACTGGAAGAAGCACAAGCTGGAATCAAGATTGCCATGAGAAATATCAATAACCTCGGATATGCAAGTGACACCACCCTTATGGCATAAATTGAAGAGGAACTAAAAAGCCTCTTGATGAAAGTGAAAGAGGAGAATGAAAATGTTGGCTTAAAGCTCAACATTCAGAAAAGGAAGATCATGGCGTCCGGTCCCATCACTTCATGGGAAATAGATGGAAAACTGGAAACAGTGTAAGAATTTATTTTGGGGGGCTCGAAAATTACTGCAGATGGGGACTGCAGCCACGAAATTAAAATACACTTACTCCTTGGAAGGAAAGTTATGACCAACCTAGATTGCATATTCAAAAACAGAGACATTACTTTGCCAACAAAGGTCCGTCTAGTCAAAGCTATGGTTTTTCCTGTGGTCATGTATGGATGTGAGAGCTGGACTGTGAAGAAGGCTGAGCACCAAAGAATTGATGCTTTTGACCTGTGGTGTTGGAGAAGACTCTTGAGAGTCCCTTGGACTGCAAGGAGATCCAACCAGTCCATTCTGAAGGAGATCAGCCCTGGGATTTCTTTGGAAGGAATGATGCTAAAGATGAAACTCCAGTACTTTGGCCACCTCATGTAAAGAGTGACTCATTGGAAAAGAACCTGATGCTGGGAGGGATTGGGGGCAGGAGGAGAAGGGGATGACAAAGGATGAGATGGCTGGATGGCATCACTGACTCTATGGACATGAGTCTGAGTGAACTCCGGGTGTTGGTTATGGACAGGGAGGCCTGGCGTGCTGCGTTTCATGGGGCTGCAAAAAGTCGGACACTACTGAACAACTGAACTGAAATGAGGATACAAGGTCAACATATTTACAAAAATCTACCTTATTTCTGAATAATTGCTACTCAAAACTGGAAAAATCAAATAAATTTTTAAAAATTTACTTGTTTATTTTTGACTTTTTGGGTCTTTACTATTGTGGGCTTTTCTCTAGTAATGCCAAGCTGGGACTACTTTCCAGTTGCCATGTATGGCCCTCTCATTGCCTTAGCCTCTCTTTTTGTGGAGCACTGGCTCTAGAGCAGAAGGGCTTCAGTAGTTGTGGTATGTGGGCTCAATAATTGCAGATCCTGGGCTCTAGATCACAGGCTCAGTAGTTGTTGTACATGAGCCCAGTTGCTCCTCAGCAAATGCGATCTTCCCAGCCTAGGTATCAAATCCATGTCCTTCGAATTGGTAGGCAGACTCCCCACCACTCAGACACCAGGGAAGCCTTAAATAAAACCTTGATTTACCCAAAAAAAAAATAAATAAATAAATCGAAGTACATAATAATGAGGAATTTAACAAATAATATGTACAAATCTTACACTAAATTTTCTAAAACATTGGACATAAAAATTCAAAATGTATAAAGCAAAGTACCATTTTTATTAGTTGAAGAAAATATGTTTTTAATATTTATTGTCTTCAAATGGATCCACAGCCATAATGCAACACCAATCAATATTTCAACAAGCTATTTTCTACTAATCAAAATTTGATCCTAAAATTTGTAGAGAAAATGCAAGAAGCCTAGGCAAAATGACTTGAGAAACAGTACAAAATTTGAGGACAAATAGGCCTGAATTTAAGACTTGTTATTATGCTATAGTAGTATTAACTATATTATTATAAGCAAATAAATTAAAGTGAAATATCAGAGACTGTTACAGTATTTAACCAAGGAGGCCATTAGACTGAGGTGGCTCTAACACCTTTGTAGTCTTTGTAGGCAAGCCAAAACCCAAACCAGTGTTGATGCACCTATACCCTAGATAATGAAACTTAAGAATAATCAATCACAGATGGATAACCAGATTTTCCCAAAGAAGACAACTGGTTAAGCTGCCACTGCTGCTAAATCATTTCAGTTGTGTCCGACTCGATGAGACCCCATAGACAGCAGCCCACCAGGCTCCCCCGTCCCTGGGATTCTCCAGGCAAGAACACTGGATTGGGTTGCCATTTCCTTCTCCAATGCATGAAAGTGAAAAGTGAAAGTGAAGTTGCTCAGTCTTGTCCAACTCTTAGCGACCCCATGGACTGCGGCCCACCAGGCTCCTCCATACATGGGATTTTCCAGACAAGAGTACTGGAGTGGGGTGCCATTGCCTTCTCCCTGCTTAAGCTATAGCCAGTCAAATAATCTCTATGCTCTACTTCCTGCATCTTAATAAAAGACCTTGCCTGTCTCCTAACCATCTTTGGTTTGACATTGCCAATTTCAGTCAAAGTATGCTCAAATAAACGCTTGAAAATTTTACTGTGCCTCAGTTTAATGCATATATGATCATCAGATCAGATCAGATCAGTCACTCAGTCGTGTCCGACTCTTTGCGACCCCATGAACCGCAGCACGCCAGGCCTCCCTGTCCATCACCAGCTCCCGGAGGTCACTCAGACTCACACCCATCAAGTCAGTGATGCCATCCAGCCATCTCATCCTCTGTTGTCCCCTTCTCCTCCTGCCCCCAATCCCTCCCAGCATCAGAGTCTTCTCCAATGAGTCAACTCTTCGCATGAGGTGGCCAAAATACTGGAGTTTCAGCTTTAGCATCATTCCTTCTAAAGAAATTCCAGGATTGATCTCCTTCAGAATGGACTGGTTGGATCTCCTTGCAGTCCAAGGGACTCTCAAGAGTCTTCTCCAACACCACAGTTCAAAAGCATCAATTCTTCGGCGCTCAGCCTTCCTCACAGTCCAGCTCTCACATCCATACATAACCACAGGAGAGACCATAGCCTTGACTAGGGGAACCTTTGTTGGTAAAGTAATGTCTCTGCTTTTGAATATGCTATCTGGGTTGGTCATAACTTTCCTTCCAAGGAGTAAGCGTCTTTTAATTTCATGACTGCAGTCACCATCTGCAGTGATTTTGGGGCCCAGAAAAACAAAGTCTGACACTGTTTCCACTGTTTCCCCATCTATTTCCCATGCAGTGATGGGACCAGATGCCATGGATTCATGTAAATATAAAACTCTGCTGTTAAAACCGGCTATACAGAAAAAAACTTCAAACAGTATCATGCATCATACACAAATAAATGCAAAAATATTTGTAGTCTAACTTTATAGTTGAAATTAGTCAAATTGTCTGAATATAGGTCAAAACTTTAAAGGTACTGGAAGAAAATATATATTCATAAATGTAGATAAGTCTTCTAGTCAGTTTAAATGAGTAAATTCTTCAAATCAGCAATAAAAAAGACATTTAAACCAGTAATATGTTGGGAAAAGACTTGAACAGACACCTCACAGAAGAAATTGTGGAAAGGCCTTGAAGTATATGAGAATGTATTCAACATTATTACTCATCATCAATCAGCAGGGGATGTAATATATTCAACTCCACATTTGCTAGAATAGTTAAAATTTTATAGGATTGACAACACTAAATTTTGGTGAGGGTGTGGAGGAAGGATCTGCTTGGAACTGGGGTAAATAGAACAAACTTTTTTTTTTTTTTTTTTAACATTGATGAATTGATTTTCCACTTCCTTTTTTATTGTAATTTTATTTATTTGTTTATTGGCATTGCTGGATCTTCCTTGCTGTGGTGCTTTCCTGTAGGTGCAGTGAGTGGGGGCTACTCTCTAGTTTCAATGCTTGGGCTACTCTTTGGTGTGACTTCTCTGGATGCAGAGTAGGGGCTCAAGGGAGTGCGGGGGCTTCAATAATTGCAGCACGTGGGCTCAGTAATTGCTATCCCTGAGCTATGGAGCACCAGGCTTAGAAGTTGTGGCACACGGGCTTAGCTGTTGTGGCATGCGGGCTTAGTTGCTCCTTGGCATGTAGGATCTTCTCAGACCAGGGATCGAACCTGTGCCTTCAATGGCAGGTGGATTCTTTACCACGGAGCCACTGAGGAAGCCCTTCATTTTTTAGGAGTTAAATGTGTAACTAACCACTTTGAGTCAGGAAGCCCTGAAGAGGGAGCACTCACACATAATCACTTGTGGCAGCATAAAGATCGTGGCAGGAAGAAAGATTCCCTTCTGAACGACCAGCAAGCTACTTCCCTCTTGCAGTCAAAGTACAGCCGTAACCTCCACGGTTTCCTCCTTTATCTATAAAAGCAAGCTCAGTCTGTGTTGTTCCCCAGACTTGCCTATGGTCCACCATAGTTTGCTTGTTCTTGAAGTTTTCTATTATTCCTGAAGGAACACATTTCACTAGTAAAATAGCTGGCTCTTTCGTTCCTTTTAAGGTCAAGACCTATGACCTTGCAATTAAACTCATATATTTATCTGTAGAATATTTATATAAGAATTTTTATAGAAGGGTCATAATAAAGTCTGTGTCAAACAAACTAAGGATCATTAAAAAAAACAAAAACAGGATTTAATAATTGAAATAGCAAAATTAAAGCAGGAAGTAACTGCCTGAGGAAAACTGCAGAAACACTGGAAATCAAAATTTAGTTCCTAGGCTTGTATTAGCCAGGACAAAAAGTAAATATAATGAACAACATTGATATTTTTTATTAAAAGAAATGATGCTTAGAAAGCAGATGATCTAAACTGTTTCATGGAATCAAATTCTACATATCATATTAAAAAATGAAAAAATGATAATTTTAATGATATTTCATCAAGCCCAGAGCTAGGCTTCTTCAGTTTTCAATTAAAAAGAGATAAGAACATGACATTGCATCATAGTTTAACAGTACAATTTGATATGGATTCCTTATTGTCTGATTAAGGGTTTTTCTAATTTAATTTCATATAAGGGTAATAGTGAATTCACTGACATGCTTATCTTCAGATCAGATCAGATCAGATCAGTCGCTCAGTCGTGTCCAACTCTTTGCGACCCCATGAACCGCAGCACGCCAGGCCTCCCTGTCCATCACCAACTCCCAGAGGTCACTCAGACTCACATTCATCGAGTCAGTGATGCCATCCAGCCATCTCATCCTCTGTCGTCCCCTTGTCCTCCTGCCTCCAATCCCTCCCAGCATCAGAGGCTTCTCCAATGAGTCAACTCTTCACATGAGGTGGCCAAAATACTGGAGTTTCAGCTTTAGCATCATTCCTTCCAAAGAAATCCCAGGGCTAATCTCCTTCAGAATGGACTGGTTGGATCTCCTTGCAGTCCAAGGGACTCTCAAGAGTCTTCTCCAACACCACAGTTCAAAAGCATCAATTCTTCGGCGCTCAGCCTTCTTCACAGTCCAGCTCTCACATCCATACACGACCACAGGAAAGACTATAGCCTTGACTAGGCGAATCTTTGTTGGCAAAGTAATGTCTCTGCTTTTGAATATGCTATCTAGGTTGGTCATAACTTTCCTTCCAAGGAGTAAGCGTCTTTTAATTTCATGACTGCAGTCACCATCTGCAGTGATTTTGGAGCCCAGAAAAATAAAGTCTGACATTGTTTCCACTGTTTCCCCATCTATTTCCCATGTAGTGATGGGACTAGATGCCATGATCTTCGTTTTCTGAATGTTGAGCTTTAGGCCAACCTTTTCACTCTCCACTTTCACTTTCATCAAGTGGCTTTTTAGTTCCTCTTCACTTTCTGCCATAAGGGTGGTGTCATCTGCATATCTGAGGTTATTGATATTTCTCCCAGCAACCTTGATTCCAACTTGTGTTTATTCCAGTCCAGCATTTCTCATGATGTACTCTGCATATAAGTTAAATAAACATGGTGACAATATACAGCCTTGACGTACTCCTTTTCCTATTTAGAACCAGTCTGTTGTTCCATGACCAGTTCTAACTGTTGCTTCCTGACCTGAATACATATTTCTCAAGAGGCAGATCAGGTGGTCTGGTATTCCCATCTGCTTATCTTACCTCCTACCAACAAATCTAGATCTGACTCAGAATGAAAGAAAGTAGTGCATTTTAACAAAAGCATTCTTATGTTTAGAGGTGCTCACTTGTAACCATTGCTATAGTGAAAATATTTGCTTGCCCTCTCCACTGTCCCTGTCACGGAGGTATTATTTCCAGCTGAATAGTAATTCTATGTAGCATCCTCATCTATTTGATTCTATGTGTCTACTTCATAGCCCTCTAAATATTTCCCTTTAAAACTTGGTATTGTCCAACAGTCCATTCTCAGCATATGACAATCTCCTTGTTCTTTTTGGTCAATGGAAAGCAATTGATACGTATATGTACTCAGACCTTACCTTTCAAACTAGCCTCAAAAACATATAACATCAAGTTCAACGCACTACAAAATATATTTGGAACTAAGTAAGTGCTTCAAAATCAAATTTCCTGTTGCAAAATACCTTAAATATCCACAATGAAAATATCAAAGAAGCTTAAACTCAAAATTCAAATGGGTGTATCTTCCCTTCTCTCCTTTGCCTTTTGCTTCTCTTTTCACAGCTATTTGTAAGGCCTCCTCAGACAGCCATTTTGCCTTTTTGCATTTCTTTTTCTTAGTGATGGTCTTGATCCCTGCCTCCTGTACAAATCACAAACCTCCTTCCATAGTTCTTTAGGCACACTGTCTATCAGATCTAATCCCTTGAATCTATTTCTCACTCCCACTTTATAATCTTAAGGGATTTGATTTAGGTCATACCTGAATGGTCTAGTGTTTTTCCCTACTTTCTTCAATTTAAGTCTCAATTTGCCAATAAGGAGTTCATAATCTGAGCCACAGTCAGCTCCCCATCTTGTTTTTGCTGACTGTATAGAGTTTCTCCATCTTTGGCTACAAATAATATAATTAATCTGATTTTGGTGTTGGCCATCTAGTGATGTCCATGTGTAGAGTCTTCTCTTGTGTTTTTGGAAGAGGGTGTTTGCTATGAGCAGTGTGTTCTCTTGGCAAAACTCTATTAACCTCTGCCCTGCTTCATTCCATATTCCAAGGCCCAATATGCCTGTTACTCCAGGTGTTTCTTGACTTCCTACTTTTGCATTCCAGTCCCCTATAATGAAAAGGACATCTTTTTTGGATGTTAGTGCTAGAAGGTCTTGTTGAATGAATCTTCATAGATTCATTCAACATTAGCATCTTCAGAAATACAGATCATGGCATAGGCTTGGACTACTGTGATATGAATGATTTGCCTTGGAAATGAACAAAGATTATTCTGTCATTTTTTAGATTGAATCCAAGTACTCCATTTCGGACTCTTTTGTTGATCACGATGACTACTCCATTTCTTCTAAGGAATTCTTGCCCACAGTAGTAGATAATAATGGTCATCTGAGTTAAATTCACCCTTTCCAGTCCATTTTCATTCACTGATTCCTAAAATGTCAGTGTTCACTATTGCCATCTCCTGTTTGATCACTTCCAATTTGCCTTGAGTCATGGACATAACATTCTAGGTTCCTATACAATATTGCTCTTTACAGCATTGTACTTTACTTCCATCAACAGTCACATCCACATCTGGGTGTTGATTTGCTTTGGCTCCATCTCTTCATTCTTTCTGGAGTTATTTCTCTACTGTTCTTCAATAACATATTGGGCACCTACCGACCTGTGGAATTCATCTTTCAGTGTCCTATCTTTTTGCCTTTTCATACTGTTCATGTGGTTCTCAAGGCAAGAATACTGAAGTATTTTACCATTCCCTTCTCCAGTGGGCCACATTTTGTCAGAAATATCCAACATGACCTGTTTGTCTTGGTTGGCCCTACACGTCATGGCTCATAGTTTCATTGAGTTAGACAAAACTGTGGTCCATGTGATCAGACTGGTTATTTTTCTGTGATTGTAGTTTTCAGTCTGTCTATCCTTTGATAGAGAAGGATAAGAGGCCTATGGAAGCTTCTTGATTGGGAGAGACTGAGGGGGAAACTGGGTCTTGTTTTGATGGACTGGCCCATGATCAGTAAATATTTAATCCAATTTTCTATTAATGGGTGGGGCTGTGTTCCCTCCCTGTTATTTAACTGGGGCCGATCTATGGTGGAGGTAATGAAGATAATGGAAACCTCCTTCAATAGGTCCCATGCATGTACTGCTATACTTGGTGGCCCCAACCCTGCAATTGGCCACTGCTGACCCCAGCCTCCACTGGAGAACTCCCGGATACTTATGGGCAAGTCTGGGTCAGTCCCTTGTTGGGTCACTGCTCCTTTATACTGGGTCCTGGTGAACACAAGGTTCTCTTTTTGCCCTCCAAGTGTCTGTTTCCCCAGTCCTGTGTAAGTTCTGGCGGGTCTTTGGCGGGGTTAATGCCGACCTCCTCCAACAGGTCTTATGCCATAGCAGGTCTGCTGCACCCAGAGCCCCTATCCCTGCAGCAGTCCACTGCTGACTCGTACTTCTTCAGGAGACACTCAAACACGGTTCTGTCTCAGGCTCTGTGGGGCCTCTGGGTCCTGGTGCTCACAAGGTTTGTTTGAGCCCTCTGAGCATCTCTGGAAGGTATTGGATTTAATTTAAAACATTATTTTGCCCCTCCTATAAACTGTCTGAGGCATTTTCTTTGCCCTTGGACTTGGGGTATCTCCTCACAGCCACTCCAGTTTCATGCAAGAAGAGGTGGCAAGAATACACAGAAGAGCTATACAAAAAAAGATCTTCACATTTCAAATAATAACAATTGTGTGATCACTCATCTAGAGCCAGTAATCCTGGAATGCAAAGTTAAGTGGACCTTAGGAAGCATCACTACGACCAAGCTAATGGAGGTGATGGAATTCGAATTGAGCTATTTCAAAGCCTAAAAGATGATGCTGTGAAAGTGCTGCACTCAATATGCCAGCAAATTTGGAAAACTCAGCAGCTGCCACGGGACTGGAAAAGGTCAGTTTTAATTCCAATCCCAAAGAAAAGTAAAGCCAAAGCATGCTCAAACTACCACACAATTTCAATCATCTCACACGCTGGTAAAGTAACAGTACATGAACCATCAATTATCAGATGTTCAAGTTGGATTTAGAAAAGGTAGAGGAACCAGAGATCAAATTGAAAACATCTGCTGGATCATCAAACAAGCAAGTGAGTTTCAGATAAACATGTACTTTTGCTTTAATGACTATGGCAAAGCCTTTGACTATGTGGATCACAGCAAACTGTGGAAAATTCTTAAACAGATGGGAATACAAAATCACCTGACCTGCCTCTTGAAAATCTGTATGCAGGCCAGGAAGCAAGAGTTAGAAATAGACATGGAAAAACAGACAGGTTCCAAATAGCAAAAAGGAGTACATCAAGGCTGTATATTGTCACCCTGCTTATTTATATGCAGAGTACATCATGAGAAATGCTGTAGTGGATGAAGGACAAGCTGGAATCAAGATTGCCAGGAGAAATATCATAACCTCAGATATGCAGATGATACCACCCTTATGGCAGAAAGTGAAGAAGAACTAAAGAACCTCTTGGTGAAAGTGAAAGAGGGGAGTTAAACAGTTGTCTTAAAACTCAACGTTCAGAAAACTAAGATGATGGCATCTGGTCCCATCAGTTCAGTTCAGTTCAGATGCTCAGTCATATCTGACGCTTCATGAACTCATTGACCACAGCACACAGGCTTCCCTGTCCGATACCAACTCCTGGAGTATAATCACACTCATGCCCATTGAGTCGGTGATGCCATCCAACCATCTCATCCTCTGTTGTCCTCTTTTCCTCCTGCCTTAAATCTTTCCCAGCATCAAGGTCTTATCACATGAGCCAGCCTTTTCCATCAGATTGTCAAAGTATTGGAGTTTCAGATTCAGCATCAGTCATTCCAATGAACACCTAGGATTGATCTCTTTTAGGATGGACTGGTAGAATCTCCTTTCAGTACAAGGAACTCTCAAGGTCCTCTCCAATATCACAGTTCAAAAGCATCAATTCCTCAGAGTTCAGCTTTCTGTATAGTCCAACACTCACATCCATACATGACTACTGGAAAAACCATAGCCTTGACTAGATGGAACTTGGTTGGCAAAGTAATACATCTTCTTTTAAATATGCTGTCCAGGTTGATCATAATTTTCTTTCCAAGCAGTAAGCATCTTTTAATTTCATGGCTGCAATCACCATCTGCAGTGATTTTGGAGCCCCCCAAAATAAAGTCTGCCACTGTTTCCCCATCCATTTGCCATGAAGTGATGGGACTGGATGCCATGATATTAGTTTTCTGAATGTTGACTTTAAGCCAACTTTTTCACTCTCGTATCTCACTTTCATCAAGAGGCTCTTTAGTTATTCTTCCCTTTCTGCCATAAGGGTGGTGTCATCTGCATATCTGAGGTTATTGATATTTCTCCTGGAAATCTTGATTCCAGCTTGTGCTTCCTCCGGTCCAGTATTTCTCATGGTGTACTCTGCATAGACGTTAATAAGCAGGGTGACAATATACAGTTTTGACATACTCCTTTTCCTGTTTGGAACCAGTCTGTTGTTCCATGTCCAGTTCTAACTGTTGCTTCCTGACCTGCATAAAGGTTTCTCAAGAAGCAGGTCAGGTGGTCTGGTATTCCCATCTCTTTCAGATTTTCACAGTTTGTTGTGATCCACTCAGTCAAAGGCTTTGGCATAGTCAATAAAGCAGAAATGGATGTTTTTCTGGAACTCTCTTGCTTTTTTGATGATCCAGCAGATTTTGCAATTTGATCTCTGGTTCCTTTGCCTTTTCTAAAACCAGCTTGAATATCTGGAAGTTCATGGTTCATGTACTGCTGAAGCCTGGCTTAGAGAATTTGGAGCATTATTTTACTAGTGCGTGAGATATGTGCAATTGTGTGGTAGTTTGAGCATTCTTTGGCATTGCCTTTCTTTGGAATTGGAATGAAAACTGATCTTTTCCAGTCCTGTGACCACTACTGAGTTTTCCAAATTTGCTGGCATATTGAGTGCATCACTTTCACAGCATCATCTTTCAGGATTTGAAATAGCTCAACTGGAATTCCATCACCTCCACTAGATTTGTTTGTAGTGATGCTTTCTACAATCCACTTGTCTTCTTTTTCCAGGATGTTTGGCTCTAGGTGAATGATCACACCATCGTTGTTATCTGTTTCGTGAAGATCTTTGTTGGACAGTTCTTCTGTGCTGTGTATTCTTGCCACCTCTTCTTAATATCTCTTGCTTCTGTTAGGTCTATACTATTTCTGTCCTTTATTGAGTCCTCTTTGTATGAAATGTTCCCTTGCTATCTCTAATTTTCTGGAAGAGATCTCTAGCCTTTCCCATTCTATTGTTTTCCTCTTTTTCTTTGCACTGATTACTGAGGAAGGCTTTCTTATCTCTCCTTGCTATTCTTTGGAACTCTGCATTTAAATAGGTATATCTTTCCTTTTCTTCATTGTTTTTCACTTCTCTTTTTTCACAGCTATTTGTAAGGCTTCTTAAGAAAGCCATTTTGCTTTTTTCATTTCTTTTTCTTGGGGATGATCTTGATCTCTGTCTCCTGTACAATGTCATGAACCTCCATCCATAGTTCATTAGGCACTTTGTCTATCAGATCTGCTCCCTTAAATCTATTTCTCACTTGCACTGTATAATCGTAAGGTATTTGATTTAGGTCATACCTGAATGGTCTAGTAGCTTTCTACACTTTCTTCAATTTAAGTCTCAATTTGGCAATAAGGGCAAATGGCAATTTGAGCCGCAGTCAGCTTCCCATCTTGTTTTTGCTGACTATACAGTTCTCCATCTATAGAGCTTCTCCATCTATAGAGATGGAGTCTATAGAGCTCTATAGCTCTATAGACTATAGAGCTTCTCCATCTTTGGCTACAAAGTATATAATCAGTCTGATTCAGGTGTTGGCCATTCGGTGTTGTCCATGTGTAGCATCGTCGCTTGTGTTGTTGGAAGAGGGTGTTTGCTATGACCAGCATGTTCTTTTGGCAAAACTCTCTTAACCTTTGCCCTGCTTCATTCTGTACTCCAAGGCCAAATTTGCTTGTTACTCTAGGTGTTTCTTGACTTCCTACATTTGTATTCCAATACCCTATAATGAAAAGGACACCTTTTTTGTGTGTTAGTTCTAAAAAGTCTTGTAGTTTTTCACAGAACCTTTCAACTTTAGTATCTTCAGCTTTACTGGTTGGGGAATAGACTTGGATTACTATCGCTTCATGTCAAAAAGATATAGAAACTTTATTTTGGGGGGATTCCAAAATCACTGCAGATGTTGACTGAAGCCATGAAATTAAAACATCCTTGCTCCTTAGAAGAAAAATTATGACCAACCTAGACAACATATTAAAAAGCAGAGTCATTACTTTGTCAAAAAATTTCTGTTTAGTCAAAGCTGTGGTTTTTCCAGTAGTCATCTATGAATATGAGAACCAAAGAATAAAGAAAGCTGAGCACTGAAGAATTGATGCTTTTGAATGGTGTTGGAGAAGACTCTTGAGAGTCCCTTGGACTGCAAGGAGATCCAACCAGTCCATCCTAAAGGAGATCAGTCCTGAATTCATTGGAAGGACTGATGATGAAGCTGAAACTCCAATATTTTGGCCACCTGATGGGAAGAACTGACTCATTGGAAAAGACCCTCATGTTGGGAAAGATTGAAGACCCAAGGAGAAGGGGGCGTCAGAGGATGAGATTGTTGGATGGCATCAGCATCTCACTCAAAATGAGTTGAGAAAATTATGGCAGTTGTTGATGGACAGGGACACCTGATGTGCTCCAGTCCATGGGGTCACAAAGAGTCGTACATGACTGAATGAGTGAACTGAACTGAAAACCAGAAATACACAAAGTGAAAATCATCAAACCTTGTTTTTTTTTGCCTTTATTCACCTTCACAGTAAATGGTACTCCATTGTTTCTGAAACATAAACCATTAACGCTGTAGATTTTTTTTTTTTTGTAGTATAATTGTTTTATGATACTGTGTTAGTTTCTGCGGTACAACAAAGTGAAATATATATATCAGATCAGATATATATATATATTTTCATATATCCCCTCCCTCTCGAACCTCCCTCTGTAGATTTTATTTTTTTAAAAAGATAGAATCCTCCCAACCCAGTGTTCGAACCCATGTCTCATATCTCCTGCATGAACAGGCAGGTTCATTACTGCTAATACCAACTGGGAAGCTCAGAAATCATCTATTAATTTCTCTCAGTTCCTCCTTCCTGGATCAGACTCTTTTTATAGGAATGATCTAAGAACATTCTTTATGTCCAAATATGATAAATAGACAAAATTTGATAATGTATTACATTCTTGTAGATAGGAAGAATGCAGCATAATTCAGATTAGTTGAAACTCACATCAGTGATAAAAAAAACCTTATAAGGAATATAAAGTCATACTCTGAGGTACTGGGGGTTAGAGCTTCCATATATACATTTTTGGATACACAATTAAGAGTATGACAGCTATTATTAAAACAAACAAATAAAACAAGCAAATAAAAAACAAAACAAAGCAAAAAAAAAGGAATTTCAGAGCACACTTGAGAGTTACAAATGTTTATAGCTGAGTACATGCAACTTCCCAGGTGGCACTAGTGGTAGAGATCCTGATGGCCAACATGGGAGATATAAGAGACACTGGTTCTAACTCTGGGTTGGGGAGATCCCCTGAAGGAGGGCATACCAACCCACTCGAGTATTCTTCGCTGAAGAATCCAATGAAGAGAGGAGCCTTCAGGCTGCACTCCATAGTGTCTCTAAGAGACTTGACTGAAGCTTACAACACATGCACAGAGAACTTGAGCTATGAGACTTCTACACTGGTAAAGGCTGTGCTGTCAGCTTCTAATGTTTCTATAAAATAAGGCTCAACTTGACTCTTTTAATCCTTAGAAATATCTCTGTGGATTTCTGCAGTTTCAGATTTTGTACCCTAATCAAATTTTCTGGACCATAAACAATTTCATTCTAGTAAGACAATGGCCTTTAACTCAATTTTGAAAGTTAAAATACATTATTTGGGATTGTAAGGTAATTTTCTCAGTCTTACTGAGAAAGTCTTACTGTCTTCAAGACTTACTGTCTTACAGTCTTACTGTCTTCAAGACTATGGAATTTAAAATTAACTATTACAATATTGTAAAGTAATTAACCTCCAACTAAAATAAATAAATTTATATTAAAAATAAATAAATAAAGTTAACTATTAGTAGTGATCTTTATAATAACATTTTAAATAAAATATTCATTCAGGAATTATCTGTATGGATTTTGTTTTCATCATTTACCATATGCAAGAGATTCAAGCATAATAGAATATTAAAGAAGTCACTATTAGAAATCAAATTTAAAGTATTATTGAGTTACAGGTTCAAACTTCACATTTTATATATAAAGATAAAATAGAACTGTAAATTTTGAATAACATTGGCATGTTCAGAAAGCATCATATTAACCATATTAGCATGTTTAATTTATTAGACTTATGTGTGCAAAGGCTTTGATTATTGGTGCTTAAAATCTAATATATTTATAAATGTATTTTAAAATATTTAAATTAATTTAATTATAGAAAATATAAATTTTTAAATGTGCTTGCTACATTTACTAGAATTGTGTAATTTTCTAGATGAACTAAAAAAGTGGAAAAAATTTAATTTGTCAAGTTCAATAAATTAAATATTGATTTCAGAACTTTTGATGTTACCAATATTGCTTACGTGTGCAATTAGTAAGTTGATTTCAAAGATACCACAACGTTTGCATTTGAAATTTTTTTCATTTAAATTATTTCTATAATCTTTATAATGTTCTCCTTGTTTGCAATTTTGTAGCCATTAAGTCCTTTCTCTATTCAGTAGATGAAAACAGTCTTCTGCTTAAACATTTTAATCCCTTGTCTTTAACTATATCCATAGCTTGAGCACTCCATGGTGGTTATGAGTGAATTTAAGTGCATCAACTGTGAACCCCCCTGTACATAAATATATACATATTTTATACATTGTGCTGCTACTTTGTTACTTTGCTCCTATCTTTCCATTTTCTCACCATTTCTTAGAACTCATCGTCTTGCTAACTCTTTCTCAAACATCCTATATATCAATCTCAGAGGCAAAGTCCTTCAGAAAATTCTTTCCTGAATGTTAAGATGAATCAAGTAGCCCGTAATGCTTTCAAAGTTCTTTATAGGTACCTTGGTGTTAAGATTTTCTATATTTCATTAAGTGACCTGTTTATATTTCTACATATCACTAGACTTTAAGCCCCTAGAGTGTTTTTTTTTTTATGTTTTATAGCCTAATTACTATAAAGCACATTGAATGTCCTCTCTAAAGTGTTTTTTATTTAAATGAGTGGATTCTTCAATACAAGTCTTTTTATTTAACAATATTGATACAAACTGATAGAAGACATATGAGAATGTATTTCATATATTGAAAGACATTTCCAATTGCCAAGAGTTAGTTTCAAAAGCATTGAATCATTGTATTTAATCCTTACCTTTTTTTTTCCTCATCTTTCCCCTACACCAAAAAAAGAATTCAGAAAGAGCATGTCAAGCTGCAGACTGAACAGGTACTTCTGAACCATGGCATAGTCTAGGAATCCAGGGACAGCAGTAGCAGCAGAAGCTGAGTCGGCTGAATGAGGCAAATAAACTAATTACTACACCGAGCCTAATGCCTCTGCAGAAAAAAATGGACAGGTTAGAATTTTGGTAGACGCTGAGAGAGGGCATTTGAGGGCACACAGACTGAAACCAAAATCACAGACAACTAGCCAATCTGATTACATATACCATAGCCTTCTCTAACGCAGTGAAACTAAGCCATGTTGTGTGGGGCCACCAAAGATGTATGGGTCACAGTGGAGAGATCTGAAAGAATGTGGTCCACTGGAGAAGGCAAATCTTATAGTATTCTTGCTTTGATAACCCCATGAAAAGGCAAAAAGATAGGACATTGAAAGATGAACTCTCCAGGTCAGTAGGTGCCCAATATGCTTCTTGAGATCAGTAGAGAAATAACTCCAGAAAGAATGCAGGGATGGAGAAAGCAAAACAACATCCAGTTGTGGATGTGATGGGTGATAGAAGCAAGGTCCTATGCTATAAAGAGCAATATTGCATAGGAACTTGGAATGTTAGGTCCATAAATCAAGGCAAATTGGAAATGGTCAAACAGGAGATAGCAAGAGTGAACGTTGTCATTCTAGGAATCATCGAACCTAAGATGGACTGGAATAGGTAGATTTAACTCAGATGACCATTATATCTACTACTGTGGTCAGGAATCCCTCAGAAGAAATGAAGTAGCCATCATAGTCAAGAAGAGTCTGAAATGCATGACTTGGATGCAATCCCAAAAACAACAGAATGATCTCTGTTTGTTTCCAAGGCAAACCATTCATATCATGGTAATCCAAATCTATGCCTCAACCAGTAACACTGAAGAAGCTGAAGTTGAATGGTTCTATGAAGACCTACAAGACCATTTAGAACTAACACCCAAAAAAGATGTCCTCATTATACGGACTGGGATACAAAAGTAGGAAGTCAAGAAACACCTAGAGTAACAGGCAAATTTGGCCTTGGAGTACAGATGAAGGAAGACAAAGGCTAATAGAGTTTTGCCAAGAGAACGCACTGGTAAAAGCAAATATCCTCTTTGAACAACACAACAGAAGATTCTACACATGAATATCACCAGATGGTCAAAACCAAAATCAGATCGATTATATTCTTTGCAGCCAAAGATGGAGAAGTTCTATATAGTCAGCAAAAACAAAACCAGGAGCTGACTGTGGCTCATTTAGGACTTAAATTGAAGAAAATAGGAAAAACCACTAGGCCATTCAGGTATGATCTAAATCAAATCACTGATGACTATACAGTGGGAATGAAAAATAGATTTAAGGGACTAGATCTGATAGACAGAGGGCCTGATGAACTATGGACAGAGGTTCATGACACTGTACAGGTGACAGGGATCAAGACCATCCCCAAGAAAAAGAAATGCAAAAAGGCAAAATGGCTGTCTGAGGTGGCCTTACAAATAGCTGTGAAAAGAAGAGAGGTAAAAAGCAGATAAGAAAGGGAAAGATATACCTATTTGAATACAGAGTTCCAAAGAATAGCAAGGAAAGACAAGAGAGCCGTCCTCAGCAATCAATGCAAAGAAATAGAGAAAAACAATAAAATGGGAAAGACTAAAGGTCTCTTCAAATAAATTAGAGATACCAAGGGAACATTTCATGCAAAGATGGATTCAATAAAGGACATAAATTGTATCGACCTAACAGAAGCAGGGTTGCCATTTCCTTCTCCAGGACAGAAGCAGAGGATATTAAGAGGTGGCATAAATACACAGAACTGTAAATAAAAGATGCAGATAATCAATGGTGTGATCACTCACAGTCACCTAGAGCCAGACATCATGGAATGTGAAGTCAAGTGGGCCTTAGGAAGCATCACTATGAACAAAGCTAGTGGAGGTGATGGAATTCCAGTTGAGCTATTTCAAATCCTGAAAGATTATGCTATGAAAGTGCTGCACTAAATATGCCAGCAGATTTAAAACACTCAGCAGTGGCCACAGAACTGGAAAAGGTCAGTTTTCATTGCAATCCCAAAGAAAGGCAATACCAAAGAATGTTCAAACTACCGCACAATTGCACTCATCTGACATGCTAGTAAAGTAGTGCTCAAAATTCTCCAAGCCAAGCTTCAGCAATACATGAACTATGAAATTCCAGGTGTTTGAGCTGGAATTAGAAAAGGCAGAGGAACCAGATATCAAATTGCCAACATCTGATGGATCATCAAAAAAGCAAGAGAGTTCCAGAAAAACATCTATTTCCACTTTACTGACTATGCCAAAGCCTTTGACTGTGTGAATCATAATAAACTATGGAAAATTCTGAAAGAGATGGGAATACCAGACCATCTGACCTGCTTCTTGAGAAACCTGTATGCAGGTCAGGAAACAACAGTTAGAACTGGACATGGAACAACAGACTGATTCCAAATAGGAAAAGGAGTACATCAATGTTGTATATTGTTACCCTGCTTATTTAACTTCTATGTAGAATAGATCTTGAGAAATGCTGAGCTGGAGAAAGCACAAGCTGGAATCAAGACTGATGGCAGAAATGTCAATAACCTCAGATATGCAGATGACACCACCCTTATGGCAGAAAGTGAAGAAGAACTAAAGAGCCTCTTGATGAAAGTTAAAGAGGAGAGTGAAAAAGTTGGCTTAAAGTCAACATTCAGAAAACTAAGATCATGGCATCCAGTCCCATCACTTCTTGACAAATAGTTGGGAAACAGTGGAAACAGTGGCTGACTTTATTTTCCTAGGCTCCAAAATCACTGCAGAAGGTGATTTCAGCCATGAAATTAAAAGATGCTTACTCTTTGGAAGGAATTTTATCAACCTAGACAGCATATACACAAGCAGAGACATTACTTTGCCAACAAAGGTCCATCTAGTCAGGGCTATGGTTTTTCTAGTAGACATGTTTGTATGTGAAAGTTGAACTATAAAGAAAGCTGACCACCAAAAAATAAATGCTTTTGAACTGTGGTGTTGGAGAGGACTCTTGAGAGTCTCTTGGACTGCAAGGACATCCAATCAGTCCATCTTAAAGGAGATCTATCCTGGGTATTCATTGGAAAGACTGATGTTGAAGCTGATGCTCTGATACTTCGGCCACCTGATGTAAAGAACTGACTCATGGCAAAGACCCTGATGCTGGGACAAATTGAAGGCAGGAGGAGAACTGGACGGCAGAGGATGAGATGGTAGGAAGGCATCATCAACTCAGTGGAGATGAGTTTGGTCAAAATCCGGAGTTGGTGTTAGACAACAAGGCCTGGCGTGCTGCAGTTCATGGGGTTGCATAGAGTCGGACACGACTGAGCGACTGAACTGAAATGAAAAATTACCTAGAAGTTCTCCTATTTCTATGCTGCTGCTGCTGCTAAGTCACGTCAGTCATGTCCGACTCTGTGTGACCCCGTAGACAAGCCCACCTGGCTCCTCTGTCTCTGGGATTCTCCAGTCAAGAACATTGGAGTGGGTTGCCATTTCCTTCTCCAATGCATGGAAGTGAAAAGTGAAAGTGAATTCGCTCAGTAGTGTCCAACTCTTAGCAACACCATGAACTGTAGCCTACCAGGCTCCTCCATCCATGGGATTTCCTAGGCAACAGTACCAGAGTGGGATTCCATTGTCTTCTCCGTATTTCTATGCTAGTTAATTTAAATTTGTCATTCTGTTCATAAATCATATCCTTTCTTTCATTCTTTAAAACCCCTTCTAAACTATTCCACTACTTTCTGTGATGGCACTAAAAACTAATCCTTGCTTTTACCTATTGATGATCATATTTTTCCAAGATTATTCCATTCCTGATTAGAAGAATGGAAATTCAAGCCACAGTGAGATGTCACTACACACCTATATGAATGACAAAAATGGAGAAAATGTAAAATACAATGTTCTAGCCAGGATGTAGATATATGATGACTCTCATATATTGCTTGCAGAAATGCCAAAATTTTAGCCACCTTGGAAAATAATCTGGAAGTTTATTAATACATTTAAACATATACTTATCATATCAACCAAAACTGCACTCCTAAGTATTTATCAAAAAGAAAAAAAAAAAAAAAAGAAAAGAAACATCTCCACCCAAAAGTTTGGATGCCAGTGTTTATTGAGTTAAGTAATGCTTTTCCAAAAGTGGAAATAAATGAGATGTCCATTAATTGGTGAATATATAAAAATCTATGCTACATCTAGTCTAGTCAAACTATGGTTTTTCCAGTAGTCATGTAGGGATGTGAGAGTTGGACTATAAAGCTGAGTGCCAAAGAGTTGATGCTTTTGTACTGTGGTGTTGGAGAAGACTCTTGAGAGTCCCTTGGACTGCAAGAAGATGCAACCAGTCCATCCTAAAGGGAATCAGTCCTGAATATTCATTGGAAGGACTGATGTTGCAGCTGAAATCCCAATACTTTGGCCATCTGATGCCAAGAACTCACTCACTGGAAAAAACCCTGATACTGGGAAAGATTGAAAGTAGGAGGAGAAGAGAATGACAGAGGCTGAGATGGTTGGATGGCATCACCGACTCAACGGACATGAGTTTGAGTAAATTCCTGGAGTTGGTGTCGGACAGGGAAGCTTGCCATGCTATAGTTGATAGAATCACATCAGACATGACTAAGCAACTGAACTGAACTGAACTGAATGCTACATTCACTCAATGGATCACTACTTATGCATTAAAATAAATGGACTACTGATAATATGAAATGATATAGATGAATCCCATTTGCATTTTGTTAAATGAAAGAAGTCAGATTGTAAAGGCTACATATCTGACATCTGGGAAAAGACAGTATGATAATGACAGAAAAAGAGCAGTATTCTCCGGGGGCTAAGAGTACAGAAAACTAATTGACTTCAAAGTGCCACAATGGAACTTTGTAAGTGCTAAAAATATGTCTTTCTTATAGTGTTCATTACACAGCAATATGCATTTGTCAAATTCATAGAACTTAATATAAATATGAGTGATTTTACTTTATGCATATTATGACTTAGAAAAATCTGACTTTTCAAAACCTTTCTTAAATCACCTTAAATATCTATAGAAATAAATTTTTAATAACAATATAGTTTTTAAAAATCATCAAAAATTTCTAATAAAAATACATTTTTTCTAATTATTTTCTACACAAAAGCTATGAAATTCCCTCAGCAACACTAATGCAACTAATTGATCAATGCATTTCACCTCCTTTCAAAGATCAAGAAGCAACAGTAATAACTAAAACAATACATTCTTTACAAAGTGCTCCCAATGCAATTTAAAATTTTTGGACTGGTTTTATTTGCTACATGGAGTCCATACATTTACACTTCACTATAATTTAATTACATCAGATATTTAATAATTCCCTCAAACTATATCCAAGGTCTTGGATGGTGTAGACTATGTCATTAAAATTTTAAAAGAGAAAATATATCGATTAGTGACTTTTTATTTTGATCTTCCAAAATTATGATCAACAGATAAAAATGTTGATTTTTTTGTTGTTGTTGTTGTTTCTCAGTCTTTTAAAATTTTGTTTCTTTCTCTAAAATTAATGCATAAGAAATCAGTAATTTTAGTATCTGATGAACTTTTCTCAGTATCATTCTTTTAGAGTATATTCAGTTCAGTTCAGTCGCTTAGTAGTGTTCGACTCTTTGCGACCCCATGAACCGCAGCACGCTAGACCTCCCTGTCCATCACTAACTCCCGGAGTTCACTCAGACTCATGTCCATCGAGTCAGTGATGCCATCCAACCATCTCATCCTCTGCTGTCCCCTTCTCCTCCTGCCCCCAATCCCTCCCAGCATTAGACTCTTTTCCAATGAGTCAACTCTTCGCATGAGGTGGCCAAAGAACTGGAGTTTCAGCTTTAGCATCATTCCTTCCAAAGAAATCCCAGGGCTGATCTCCTTCAGAATGGACTGGTTGGAACTCCTTGCAGTCCAAGGGACTCTCAAGAGTCTTCTTCAACACCATAGTTCAAAAACATTAGTTCTTCAGTGTTCAGCTTTCTTCACAGTCCAACTCTCACATCCATACATAGAGTATGTGCATAAATGCAAATATACATGTAATAGATGAATAGGCAGATAGATGACAGATACATACAAACATAGATAGAGGTAATACAGAAAATAAAACATTTTAAAGAAGCATAGAAGTAATGACTCCCTGCTAAAAAATATACTCATCAATAAGCAAGTTTAATATAATAGGCATTATTTTCCCTAACTCTAAAGAGCAAGATCTTCCAGTTTTCTTCTCATGTGCAAACTCTATTAAAACTTTTCCTTTTGTCAGGTATCAAGTTTTTATATTGTGTTTTCTCGCCTCTGGAGACTAGGTCTTTGGTTCTCTTCTCTCATTTACATCCTCCTTGACTGATCAAATCCCTTATGATTACACAGTGCAAGTGAGAAATAGATTTAAGGGACTAGATCTGATAGATAGAGTGCTTGATGAACTATGGACAGAGGTTTGTGACATTGTACAGGAGACAGGGATCAAGACCATCCTCAGGGACAAAAATGCAAAAAACCAAAATGGCTGTCTGGGAAGACCTTACAAACAGCTGTGAAAAGAAGAGAGGCAAAGAGTGAAAGAGAAAAGGAAAGATATAAGCACCTGAATGCAGATTTCCAAAGAATAGCAAGGAGAGATAAGAAAGCCTTCCTCAGCAATCAATGCAAAGAAATAGAGCAAAACAACAGAATGGCAAAGACTAGAGATATCTTCAGGAAAATTAGAGATACCAAGGGAACATTTCATGCAAAAATGGGCTTGATAAAGGACAGAAATGGTATGGACCTAACAGAAGCAGATGATATTAAGAAGAGGTGGCAAGAATACACAGAAGAACTGCACAGAAAAGATTTTCAGGACCGAAATAATTACGATGGTTTGATCACTCACCTAGAGCCAGATATCCTGGAATGTGAAGTCAAGTGGGCTTTAGAAAGCATCCCTATGAACAAAGCTAGTGGAGGTGAAGGAATTCCAATTGAGCTATTTCAAATCCTGAAAGATGATGCTGTGAAAGTGCTGCACCCGATATGCCAGAAAATTTGGAAAATTTGGGCACAGTGGCCAAAGGACTGGAAAAGGTCAGTTTTCATTTCAATCCCAAAGAAAGACAATGCCAAAGAATGCTCAACTACCCCACAGTTGCACTCATCTCACACACTAGTAAAGTAATGGTCAAAACTCTCCAAGCCACTCTTCAGCAATATGTGAATGCTGAACTTCCAGATGTTCAAGCTGGTTTTAGAAAACACAGAGGAACCAGAGATCAAATTGCCAACATCCTCTGGATCATGGATAAAGCAAGAGAGTGCCAGAAATACATCTATTTCTGCTTTATTGACTATGCCAAAGCCTTTAACTGTGTGGATCACAATAAACTATGGAAAATTCTGAAAGAGATGGGAATACCAGACCACCTGATCTGCCTCTTAAGAAACCTATATGCAGGTCAGGAAGCAACAGTTAGAACTGGACATGTAACAAGAGACCGGTTCCAAATAGGAAAAGGCGTATGTCAAGGCTGTATACTGTCACTCTGCTTATTTAACTTATATGCAGAGCACATCATGAGAAACTCTGGGCTTGAAGAAGCACAAGCTGGAATCAAGATTGCTGGGAGAAATAGCAATAACCTCAGATATGCAGATGACACCACCCATATGGCAGAAAGTGAATAGGAATTAAAAAGCCTCTTGATGAAAGTGAAAGAGGAGAGTGATAAAGTTGGCTTAAAGCTCAAAATTCATAAAATGAAGATCATGGCATCTGGTCCAATCACTTCATGGCAAATAGATGGGGAAACAGTGGAAACAGTGTCAGACTTAATTTTTGGAGGCTCCAAAAGCACTACAGATGGTGACTGCAGCCATGAAATTAAAAGATGCTTACTCCTTGGAAGAAAAGTTATGACCAACCTAGATAGCGTATTGAAAAGCAGACATTACTTTGCCAACAAAGGCCCATCTAGTCAAGGCTATGGTTTTTCTAGTGTCATGTATTGATGTGAGAGTTGGACTGTGAAGAAAGCTAAAAGCCGAAGAATTGATGCTTTTGAACTGTGGTGTTGGAGAAGACTCTTGAGAGTCCATTGGACTGTAAGGAGATCCAACCAGTCCATTCTGAAGGAAATCGGTGTTGGGTGTTCATTGGAAAGACTGATGCTAAAGCTGAAATTCCAGTACTTTGGCCACCTCATGCGAAGAGTTGACTCATTGGAGAAGACTCTGATGCTGGGAGGGATTGGGGGCAGGAGAAGAAAGGGGCAACAGAGGATTGGTTGTCTGGATGGCATCACCAACTCGATGGACATGAGTTTGAGTGAACTCCGGGTGTTGGTGATGGACAGGAGGCCTGGCGTGCTGTGATTCATGAGGTAGCAAAGAGTCAGACATGACTGAGCGACTGAGCTGAACTGAGCTGAGTGATCTCATTCACTGTCAGTGGCTTCAAATGCCATCCTTTTGCTGATGATTGCAAAATAATTGTCCTGATTTCTGTTAGAGATAAAGAAACTTATATTCATGTGAATTTAAGTGTTTCAAAACGCCTGAAGGTATATATTCAAACCTTAATTCAGGCATGAATGACAGAAGTAATGAAAGAAACTACATCTCCTATGTTCTCTCTTTCAGGGACATGCAACTGCAGATATTCACTTATGAAAAAGAAGCAGTGTCACACCTGATATGCCTTTTTCTTCTTCATGTGTATTTGATCAGCCAGAAAACATGCCAGTGCTGCATCGTAAATGTTATCAAATTCCTTCACTCATTAAACCTATTCTATGTCTCCCTATTTTCTCTCAGGATGATATCTAACTTTCTTCTTCCCCAAAGTCTATGCTCCCATTTACCTTTTGGGTCTTTGCACATTCTGTTCCTTTTGCTACAGTGTTAGTCACTCAGTCGTGTCTAACTCTCTGTGACCACATGGACTGTAGCCCACCAGGCTTCTCGGTCCATGAAATTTTCCATGCAAGAATACTGGAGTGGGCTGCCATTTTCTTCTCCAGGGGATCTACCCAATTCAGGGATCAAACTTGGGTGTTCTTCATTCCTGAGAGATACTTTACCATTTGAGCCACGAGGAAAGTCTCTCTTTTTGCTAAGGTACTTTTTATTTTTCTGCCGTATAAAAGTTTCCCTTTATATAACCTGTCTAAAACATCCTAATTTTTCAGATTTCCTTGTATTCACTGGGGCTTCCCAGGTGGCACTAGTGGTAAAGAACCTGCCTGTTAATGTGAAAGACATAAGAGATTAGGGTTCGATCTTTGGTTGGAAAACATTCCCTGGAGGAGAGCATGGCAACCCACTCCAGTATCCTTGCCTGGAGAGTCCAATGGATAGAGGCGCCTGGTTGGCTATGGTCAATAGAGTCCCAAAGAGAAGAACACAACTGAAGCGACTTAGCACACTCACACATGTATACATTGCTCTTTGTCAAATATGTTTTTTGATAACATAAAACAACCTGTGTTGACAATATCATAACATGTTTACAATTTTCTATTTGTTTGTATCTCCATGTTGAGTTTATCTGTTGAGTATGTGTATGTAACAAAAATTATGTTCTTTATAATTCATATTTTAATAGCAAGCACTACACTTTTTACATTTGGGGTTAATTAATCAGAATTTTTTAAAAAACATTCTTAAAATCACATGAATGGTGTTGAGAAGCTTTTTGTCAAAGCTATGTCATACTATTCTTGATAAGAGAGAACAAAGTATGAAATGAAATTACATGTAATAGAAACATCATTTACCACTGTAATTACTCTCAGCATAGCAATTGCGTGCATGAGAAAATAATAGATTACAAGACATGCTCAATGAGAATAGATTTGGGGAACTTCACAGCAAAGCTATGATCTTTCTGACACTGTATAATGGTTTGTATGAGAACAGGAATGAGAGATAAAGTAGTCCTTCAGATAGGAGAATATTTGTACTGACAAGAAGCAATAAAATATTCAAGTTTTAATCTAAATATATCATTGTATTCTAACTTTTACAAAATACTATTCTTATGGTTTATTTCCTCAATTGCTTCAATGATTTAAAAAATGATTATTCTGTTCTTAAATTTTTTTCATCTTTGCCTATATGCATATAGATACTGAAAAGAAATAAAGGTAATATATAACCAACTGGGCTCCTATATCTACTAAAGTAAGGGGATATATGTAAGAAAAGAAAACAATGACACATGGATCTGAGGGGATATATGAATAATAGGTTGTAGTTTAAAAATTGTAGTAGCTTCAAGTTCAGAATAAGAGAACAATGAGAAAGTTGACATTTGTGAGACATGATGGATTTAGATGACTGGATTTAGATGACAAGGATTGTAACCTATAATCCTTGCAACACAAACCAATTATGTGCTTATGTTCAATGAAAATATCACATCAAAGCCATCTCAAGGATAATGAAAACAATTAATGGAAAATAAGGTAAAATGTAAACATTCTCAGATTTTATTAAGAGGGATATGCACATCATATCTATGTCAAATAATTCACTTTTGATTCACAACTATGTGTAATAATGCAGTTTTCATCATTCAGTTCAGTTCAGTCACTTAGTCATGTCAGACTCTTTGCAACCCCATGAATCTCAGCACGCCAGGCCTCCCTGTCCATCACCAACTCCTCCCAGAGCTCTCTCAAACTCATGTCCGTCGAGTCAGTGATGCCATACAGCCTTCTCATCCTCTGTCGTCCCCTTCTCCTCCCACCCCCGATCCCTCCCAGCATCAGGGTCTTTTCCAATGAGTCAACTCTTCGCATGAGGTGGCCAAAGTATTGGAGTTTCAGCTTCAGCATCAGTCCTTCCAATGAACATCCAGGATTGATCTCCTTTAGGATGGACTGGTTGGATCTCCTTACAGACCAAGGGACTCTCAAGAGTCTTCTCCAACACTACAATTCAAAAGCACCAATTCTTTGGCCCTCAGCCTTCTTCACAGTCCAGCTCTCACATCCATACATGACCACAGGAAAAACCATAGCCTTGACTAGACGGACCTTTGTTGGCAACGTAATATCTCTGCTTTTTAATATACTATCTAGGTTGGTCATAAATTTCCTTCCAAGAGGTAAGCGTCTTTTAATTTCATGGCTGTAATCACCATCTGTAGTGATTTTTGAGCCTCCAAAAATAGAGTCTGACACTGTTCCCACTGTTTCCCCATCTATTTCCCATGAAGTGATAGGACCAGATGCCATGATCTTCATTTTCTGAATTTTGAGCTTTAAGCCAACTTTTTCACTCTCCTCTTTCACTTTCATCAAGAGGCTTTTTAGTTCCTCTTCACTTTCTGCCATAAGGGCAGTGTCATCTGCATATCTGAGGTTATTGCTATTTCTCCTGGCAATCTTGATTCCAGCTGGGTTTCTTCCGGCCCAGGCGTTCTCATGATGTGTTCTGCATATAAGTTAAATAAGCAGGGTGACAATAAAATGTCTTTTGACTTTCTTTGTGATTTATTTTTGACCCACGGACTAGTAGTGTGTGGTTTAATTTCCAATTATTTGGTGTTTTAAATAGCTTGTTTTTAATTTATCCCCTTCTAATAAGAAAATATACTCTGTATTTTTCAATCTTTTTAAATTTATTGATAAATGTTCTATTATAGAAATAGCATTTAATTTTGATGAATATTGCATGTACTCTTGAAAAGTATCTTCTCAGCTGATTGTGTTTTATAAATGTTAATTTGGTTAAGATAGTTAATAGAGTAATTCAAGTCATTTATGTTGTTGTTTTTTTCTCTATCTAGTTCTATCAAAAGATGAGAGGAGAGCATTAAAATCCCTAAATAGCTTTTGTCTTTTTAATTTAGTAAATTTTGGTTTATATAAGCTCTACTATTCAAAAGCTATTTATTATTTCCTTGTCTTCATGATGTGTTGACATTTTATACATGTCCTTCTTTATTTCTGATATCTTTCACATGGAAATATCTAACAATAATGCACTCATTTCATTTTTCTTGCACTTACCTTCTGCTTGTATTCTTTCATGTTCACTCTATCTGTATTTTACATTTAAAATATGTCTCTTGCAGAGAGCATATACTTAGTTTTACAATATTATTAATGTTTTAAATTCTTTAGTTTTTAATAAGAGTGTTTAATCTATTATCATTTAAAGAAATTATCCATTTACCTGGATTATGTCTAGCATTTTCTTTTTCTTGTTTTACCTCTCTACTTATAGTTTCATTTTTACTCCTCAGCTGCCTTCATTTGAATAAGGGAAAACTTTATTAGAATTATATTTTATCTCTTGGCATTTTAGCATTTATCTATTTGCATTAGTTTAGTTGTTGTTTGGGGACTATAATACACATTTATAACTTTTCACTGTCTACTTAGAGTTAATAATTTAAAACTTCATTGAAAATGTAGAAAGCATACAATGTTGTAGGACAATTTACCACATCTCTCATTTTTGTACTCATCATATGTAGAAAACCTCTGTTGATAATAAACCTCGCCAGGCAATGTTGTAATTTTTGTTTAAGCAATTTTATTTTAAGAAATACACAGGGAAAACATAGCTTTTATTTTGATTCAACTATTTTAATTTATACTTCTTGTGCTTTTCATTCTCTTCAGAAAACCCAGTATAATTTTCCTTTTGCTTAATATAATGTTTTTAATAGTTTTATTATGCAAGTTTTCTATCTGAAAATATCTAGTTCACCTACACTCATCAATGTAGGCATGGCCAGTGCACATAAAATTGTTTGTTATTGTTTTTGTTTTTTTTTTTTTTTTGGTGGAATCTGTGTTTTCCTTTTTAGAAGTTACATTAGAAGTTACAGATATTATTCTGTATTCTAGTGTCCACTGTTTCTGATAAAAATTGACCAGTTACTGAATTTACTCTTGCCCTGTATACATTGAATTGCCTTTATCAGCCCCTTTTGAAGGTATAACCTTCGCTTTGAACTTCAGAAATTTGCATATAATGTGATTGGTATGATTTCCTTTCTTATTAAATATGCTTTTCTATTTTCTTCCTGGTCTAAATTTACATCTTTCAAAAATCTGAGGTACTGATTAAATGCTCTCTTAAAATAATTCCCCTGTATTTTAATTCCCCTGCTCTTCTAGGTGTCCAGTTATGACTACGTTAAGCACATTTATATTGTTTCAAGTTTCTGATATTCTCTTTATTAATTTTCCAATTTTATTTCTTTGTTACTCTTCAGATTGGATAACTATTTTATTGCTGTATTTGCTACTCCTCACTTGATTTTCTATCACCTCCAGCCTTATTTTAAGTCTCTCCAAGTGATGGTTTTTTATAATTTCTTATTTTGTATTTTTCACTACTTTAGTTTCTTTTTTTTTTAACCTATAAAAGCATCTTCTTTTATCTTCTTGAGCACAGATATAGTAGTATCTGGTACATTAATTCCAACATCTAAATTGGTTCTTGATTGGTCTCCACTTATTGCCTTTTTCTTCAGTGTGGATTATATTTGCTGCTTCTCATATACCTAGCATTTTGGGTGCTATCCTAAACATTTTGAATTATATAGTTTGGACAATTTGTATTCTGTTATGTTTCCCAAAGATGGCAGGCTGAATTCATCCTCAAAGCTAAAATCATCAGGTCAGTTATTTTAGCCTGGCTTGAGATACTAGGAATGCATAGTTCAAAGATGAACCAGAAGAGAATAGCAATCCACTCCAGAATTCTTGCCTGGAAGATTCCATGCACAGCAGAGCCTGAGGGTGAGGAGCTACAGCCCATGAGGTCAAAAAAAGTTGGACACGACTGAGTGACTAACACCCTCACTTTCACTTTATACAAATAATTGGAAACTCTCTACAGTTTTCTCCTTTCAAAGATGTTTGTGTATACATTCTTAACTATTTGAAGACTTTGTTCTTCAAAGAAAACTACCGAGTATTTTGGATTTGACCAGCCCACATTGTAAAACTGGAACCTGTCTTTGAGTCAAAATGCATGCAAGTTAGTTACACATCTATATGCTATATTTTTTTCTAATGAGGGACAGCACTCCTCCAGTATCTGCCAGCTTTATTTATTCCCCAGCACCATCAATTCCTTGCATTTTTTCATTGCTTTTAGTTATTTTCAGAAATACTAGTTGTTCTAATAGCAGCTACTCAATCATAACCCTGAAAACATATATTTGATTATATGGTGGGGTGATTTTTTTTTCCAAAATGTTCAAAAATAGTTGATTTTTTATATGCTTTTCATATTCTTAATTTGTTATTCTACACATACACTTGGAAGGCTGCCTTATTGCTTCCAATATCCTATTTTTGGGGTTTACAGTATTTATTGAATATCTTAGTAATAATTGGCAAAAATATCCTGAACTTGCAGTGTTTTAATCTCATTTTTATTGAAACCCTGTAGGCATAACACATACAGGTATGGCTGTATTTTTTCATTTCTCCATTCACTTATGCTGTAAAATCCAACTGCTTCAAGGTGAGACTTTTGCTATAATATTTATGAAAGTTATGTTCTTACAGAGTCCATTACAAGAATGGATGCAGCTGTATCACAGGTATCAGAATAAAATATTTACTGCTGAAGGCTATTATTTAAATTTGAGGATTGACTAAAGATGATCATCATTCTTAAAACATATTTATCATTTTATATTAATATTTTCTATGAAGCCAGAATCAAAACATATGGAACAACTGCATTGATGCACACATCTATATGATAGTATATGAGAGTCTTAACAATGTGTAATTTGTGATTTGATAGGAAACATTCAAAATTCCAATTAGGAGATGTTTACTTTGTTGGCTATCATCAAAATAGAATCCCTCTAAGAGAATATCATGAAAATCATTTAGCTCTCATGTGTAGTACATAAGATGCAATAATTTTCTGACTTCACAAAGAATGTTGGAAAGAAAAAGATGAGTAAGAAAATAGAAAGTTTTAAAGATTTCTCATAGGTTATAATTTTGAAATAGGAGATTTCTGTGGCTACCAGATCATTGCAGATTTATTTGTTTGTTTTATGATCTAATTTCTCCCATGGCTAAACTCCCATGGTTTTACTTCCAGTCAAGATTATTTTTCTCTTGGACACAACAGGCTTTAATAACCATTAAAATATTAATTTAATTCATAGCAATCATACCACAATAGCTATATACTTGTTCACAACATATGATGAACTTTGAAAAGAATTGTGAGTGTGAAGAGTTCCATGGACTAAGACCTCAGTGAAACAACTACCTGGTGAAAAATTTACATATAAAAAAAGAATAATTATAGTCTCTGGAAATTTTCCTGAATGGGTAAAGCAATTTAATACATCAGTTAATTCAGTCTCTCAGTCATGTCTGACTCTTTGTGACCCCATGAATCACAGCATGCCAGGCCTCCCTGTCCATCACCAACTCCCAGAGGTCACTCAGACTCACGTCCATCGAGTCAGTGATGCCATCCAACCATCTCATCCTGCCCCCAATCCCTCCCAGCATCAGAGTTTTTTCCAATGAGTCAACTCTTCGCATGAGGTGGCCAAAGTACTGGACTTTCAGCTTTAGCATTATTCCTTCCAAAGAAATCCCAGGGCTTATCTTCACAATGGACTGGTTGGATCTCCTTGCAGTCCAAGGGACTCTCAAGAGTCTTCTCCAACACCACAGTTCAAAAGCATCAATTCTTCGGCACTCAGCCTTCTTCACAGTCCAGCTCTCACATCCATACATGACCACAGGGAAAACCATAGCCTTGACTAGACGAATCTTTGTTGGCAAAGTAATGTCTCTGCTTTTGAATATGCTATCTAGGTTGGTCATAACTTTCCTTCCAAGGAGTAAGCGTCTTTTAATTTCATGGCTGCAGTCACCATCTGCAGTGATTTTGGAGCCCAGAAAAATAAAGTCTGACACTGTTTCCCCATCTATTTGCCATGAAGTGATGGGACCAGATGCCATGATCTTCTTTTTCTGAATGTTGAGCTTAAAGCCAACTTTTCACTCTCCACTTTCACTTTCATCTAGAGGCCCTTTAGTTCCTCTTCACTTTCTGACATAAGGGTGGTGTCATCTGCATATCTGAGGTTATTGCTATTTCTCCCACCAAGCTTGATTCCAGCTTATGCTTCTTTCAGCTCAGCATTTCTCATGATGTACTCTGCATATAAGTTAAATAAGCAGAGTGACAATATACAGTCTTGACGTACTCCTTTTCCTATTTGGAACCAGTCTGTTGTTCCATGTCCAGTTCTTCACCATGCTGAAGTGGAGGGTAAAGGATATATATGTATACATATCCTTAGTGAAAATTTACTGAATATTGGTAAGAAAAGTTCGTGACATTTCAGCCATTCTTACCCCTGCCTCCCTTCTCTTACCCTCCACTTCAGCATGTGGAAGCCCCATTCTAGTTGACTGGTTTGATTTTCTCGAGGGACTCTCAAGTCTTCTCCAACAGCAGTTTGAAAGCATCAATTTTTGGTACTCAGCCTTCTTTTTAATCCAATTTTTACGTCTATACATGACTACTAGAAAAACCACAGCTTTGACTATACAGATCTTTGTTAGCAAAGTAGTGTCTCTACTTTTTAATATTCTGTCTAGCAGCAAATATCCTTGGAAGAAAAGATGTTACATTAGAAAATATTCTCTTAATGGTAAAGAAAATAGCAAAGAAGAATAGAGAAACAAAATGTAAGATACAGGACATATTGGGAAAAAGTCAATAAGCAGATGTAAGTTCAAATAAATAACATTAAACACATATAGATAAAAAAGTTCAATGCAAAGGCACAGGTTGCCAGATTGGAGAAAGAAAAACAGGAATCAACCATAAGCTTTTTACAAAAGATGTTCTTTAGATACAAAGATACATACATTTCAAAAGTAAAATAGGGAAAAAAAAAAAGATATATCATGCAAACAACAACCATAAGAAAGGTGAAATGACCATATGAACACCAGACAAAAGTAGAATTTAAAATAAAAGATGTTTTAGAGATTAAAAGGGACATTTTTTTAATCATGAGTCAATTAATTGCTGAATGTAAGCATTATATGGGCTTCCGTGGTAGCTCTGATGGTAAAGAATCTGCTTGCAATGCAGAAGACCCAGGTTCAATCCCTGGGTCAAGAAGAGTCCCTGGAGAAGGAAATGGCAATGCTTTCATTATTCTTACCTCAAGAATTCCATGAAGAGAGGAGTCTCGTGGGCTATAGTATATGGGATCACAGAGTCGGACACCACTGAACAACTAACACTTTCACATTTTCAAGTTTATATACATATTAACACCTAATAACAGAGACCCAAAGTGCATGAAACAAAAACAGAATTTAAGGAAGTCCAGGTGGTGCTAGTGGTAAAGAACCCACCTGCCATTGTAGGAAATATAAGAGATGAGGATTTGGTCCCTGGACTGGGCATGATGCAAGATGCCCTGGAGAAGGGCATGGCAAACCACTCCCATATTCTGACCTGGAGAATCCCATAGGTTACAGTCCATAAGCTCACAAAGAGTTGCACACGACTCAAGCGACTTAGCATGCATACACATAGATAATTTTAAAATAAGCATTAAAAACCATTGCTTAAGACTTCAGTAATGGACAGAAAAACTATCCATTGCAGAAAATCAAAAAGGAAATAGAAGACTTGAACAACTCTACTAGCCAGTGAGATCTAACAGATATCTATAGAACACTCCACCAAATAATAGAGGAATACATATTCTTCTCAAATCCATATGAATCTTTTGAAACATTCTCCAAGAATAAGGTATACCATTAAATAAGCCCCAGCATTTTCAGATAAATTTAAATCATACAATGTAAGTTCTTTTAGAACAATGAAATTAAGTTAAAAGTTAGTAACATAAACAAATTTGGAAAAGTCCCAAATATGTACAAATTAAATACCATATGACTAAATAATCAATGGGTCAAAGCAGAAATGACAAAAAGAATTTAAAAACACTTTGAGATGAATGAAAATGAAAACACAACATATCAAAACTCATGAGTGAAAGTCGCTCAGTCATGTCCAACTTTGTCACCTCATGGACTATACAGTCCATGGAATTCTCCAATCAAGAATACAGGAGTGGGCAGCCTTTCCCTTCTCCAGAGGATCTTCTCAACCCAGGGGTCAAAGCCAGGTTTGCTGCATTACAGATTAACTTTTTACCAGCTGAGCCACAAGAAAAGACCAAGAATACTGGAATGGATAGCCTATCCCTTTTCCAGGGAATCTTTCCCACCCAGGAATCAAACTGGGGTCTCCTGCATTGCAGGCAGATTCTTTACTAACTGAGCTATGACAGGTTATCCCTAAATCAGTGCTTAGAGGGTAATTTATATCTACAAAAACCCATACAAAAGTGAAAGATCTCATATTGTTAAACAGACAATTGTTTCCCCCTGAAACGTCATATGTTGAAATTCTAACCCACATTCCTCAGAATGTATTTGGTGGAGTGGTGCATAGCTTATGGGATCTTCCTTCTCTCTTCCCCAAGGATTAAGCCGGAGGGCACTGCAGTGAAAGCAACAAGTCCTAACCACTAGATGGCCAGGGAACTCTCCCTTAGACTATGTTTGTAGAAATACTTTAAGCATTTAATTATGCTTAAATGAGATCATTGGAGGTAGCCATTCTTCAGTACTACTATTATCCATATAAGCAGAGGAAATTTGAGCATGAACATGTACAGAGTGAAGACCCTGTCAGACACAGAGAGAAGATGGCCATCAACTAGTCAAGAAGAGAGGCCTCAGAAGAAACCAACTGTGTTGACACTTTGATCCTCAAGCTTCATGCTTCCAGAATTCTGAGAAAATCAATTTTTGTTTTTTAAGCCATCCAGTCTGTGGTGCTTTCTTATGGCAGACATAGGAAATGAATATACAAATCAATAATTTAATCTTCTAAGTTAACACCCTTGAAATATAAGTGGTAACTCTAAAATAAGCAGAAGGAAGGGAATAATAAATTTTAGTGTATAAATCAATTAAATAGTAAATAAAAACACAACAGAGAAAAATTAATGAAACCAAAATAAGTAATTTGAAAGATAAACAGTGAAATTGATTAAGAAAAAAATATAGAAGACACTAATTACTAATATTAAGTATAAAAGACAAACTAATACTACTTTCTTGCAGAAATAGAAAAGGATAATATGGACATAAAATGCCAACAAATATGATAATTTAGATGAAATGGGAAAATTTCTAGAAAAATAAAAATGATCAAAACTTATTCAAAAACAAGTAGAAATTAAAATAGACTGACAAGTAAAATGATGATGGTGATAATTTCCCACAAAGAAAAATCCAAGCAGAGATGGCTGTACCAGGAATTTCCAGTAAACATTTAATAAAAAATTAATAGAATGAAAAAAAAAACCTCTTTCAAAATTAAAAAAAAGTAGGAAACTTCACAATTTTATGAAACCAGTGTTACTTTAGTATTAAGTAGTATTACTTATTAAGTATTACTTTGCAAAACAATGCAAAGATGTCAAAAGAAAACTACAAACAAATTTGCTTATTAATATAGACAAAAAATCTAGCAATATATAAAAAATATTATACATTGTAACTTGAGGAGATTTATACAATAAATGAAAGGTTGGTTATATGTCCAAATATCAAAGTAGTGAGCCATATTAGTAAAATCAATAACCAAAACAAATCCAACACAGTCATCTCAATAGACATAGAAAAATAATTTGAGAATAAAGTAATGCTCAAAATTCTCCAAGCCAGGCTTCAGCAATATGTGAACCGTGAACTTCCTGATGTTCAAGCTGGTTTTAGAAAAGGCAGAGGAACCAGAGATCAAATTGCCAACATCCGCTGGATCATGGAAAAAGCAAGAGACTTCCAGAAAAATATCTATTTCTGCTTTATTGACTATGCCAAAGCTTTTGACTGTGTAGATCACAATAAACTGTGAAAAATTCTGAAAGAGATGGGAATCAAAGCACCTGATCTGCCTCTTGAGAAATCTGTATGCAGGTCAGGAAGCAACAGTTAGAACTGGACATGGCAGAATAGACTGGTTCCAAATAGGAAAAGGAGTACATCAATGCTGTATATTGTCACTCTGTTTATTTAACTTCTATGCAGAGTACATCATGAGAAATGCTGGACTGGAAGAAGCACAAGTTAGAATCAAGATTGCTGGGAGAAATATCAATAACCTCAGATATGCAGATGACACCACCCTTATGGCAGAAAGTGAAGAGGAACTAAAAAGCCTCTTGATGAAAGTGAAAGTAGAGAGTGAAAAAGTTGGCTTAAAGCTCAACATTCAGAAAACGAAGATCATGGCATCTGGTCCCATCACTGCATGGGAAATAGATGGGGAAACAGTGGAAACAGTGTCAGACTTTATTTTTCTGGGCTCCAAAATCACTGCAGATGGTGACTGTAGCTATGAAATTAAAAGACGCTTACTCCTTGGAAGGAAAGTTATGACCAACCTAGATAGCATATTCAAAAGCAGAGACATTACTTTGCCAACAAAGGTTCGCCTAGTCAAGGCTATGATCTTTCCTGTGGTCATGTATGGATGTGAGAGCTGGACTGTGAAGAAGGCTGAGTGCCGAAGAATTGATCCTTTTTAACTGTGGTGTTGGAGAAGACTCTTGAGAGTCCGTTGGACTGCAAGAAGATCCAACCAGTCCATTCTGAAGGAGATCAGCCCTGGGATTTCTTTGGAAGGAATGATGCTAAAGCTGAAACTCCAGTATTTTGGCCACCTCATGTGAAGAGTTGACTCATTGGAGAAGACTCTGATGCTGGGAGGGATTTGGGGCAGGAGGAGAAGGGGCCGACAGAGGATGAGATGGCTGGATGGCATCACTGACGGATGGATGTGAGTCTGAGTGACCTCCGGGAGTTGGTGATGGACAGGGAGGCCTGGCGTGCTGCGATTCATGGGTTCACAAAGAGTCGGACACGACTGAGCGACTAATCTGAATACTTCTAATTAACAACTTTTATTTTATTTTTTATAATATATTACTGTATTTTATTCCTCCATCAAGTTGTAAAAAGAAAAAAAAAAAAAAAACTGCATCTTTTTTTTAAGGAAAGGAAACATCTCGGAGAACCTGACTTAGCAGCCAGAAGAGGGCATAAGAAGGCAAATCTCTGAGGAACAAAACCAGGCAGAGAAACACCCCTAATCCTTCAGCTACACTTTATTTTTTTAATATAAATTTATTTATTTTAATTAGAGGCTAATTATTTTACAATATTGTATGGGTTTTGCCATACATCAACATGAATCCACCATGGGTGTACACGTGTTCCCCATCCCGAACCCTCCTCTCACCTTCCTCCCCATACCATCCTTCTGGGTCATCCCAATGTAACAGCCCCAAGCATCCTGTATCCTAACTTGTATCTAACTTGGGCTGGCGATTCATTTCTTATATGATATTATACATGTTTCAATGACATTATCCCAAATCATCCCACCCTCTCCCTCGCCCAGAGTCCAAAAGACTGTTCTATACATCTGTGTCTCTTTTGCTGTCTCACATACAGGGTTATCATTACCATCTTTCTAAATTCCATATATATACGTTAGTATACAGTATTGGTGTTTTTTTCTGGCTTACTTCACTCTGTATAATAGGTTCCAGTTCCATCCACCTCATTAGAACTGATTCATATGTATTCTTTTTAATTGCTGAGTAATACTCCATTGTGTATATGTACCACTGCTTTCTTATCCATTCATCTGCTTATGGACATCTAGATTGCTTCCATGTCCTGGCTATTATAAACAGTGCTGCAATGAACATAGGGCTACAAGTGTATCTTTCAATTCTGGTTTTCTCAGTGTATACGCCCACCAGTGGGATTACTGGGTCATATGGCAGTTCTATTTCCAGTTTTTGAAAGGAATCTCCACACTGTTCTCCATAGTGGCTGAACTAGTTTGCATTCCCACCAACAGTGTAAGAGGGTTCCCTTTTCTCCACACCCTCTCCAGCATTTATTGCTTGTAGACTTTTGGATGGCAGCTATTTTGACTGGCGTGAAATGGTACCTCATTGTGTTTTGATTTGCATTTCTGTGATAATGAGTGATGTTGAGCATCTTTTCATGTGTTTGTTAGCCATTTGTATGTCTTCCTTGGAGACATGTCTGTTTAGTTCTTTGGCCCATTTTTTGATTGGATCTTTTATTTTTCTGGAATTGAGCTGCAGGAGTTGCTTGTATATTTTTGCGATCAATTCTTTGTGCATTGCTTCATTTGCTATTATTTTATCCCATTCTGAAGGCTGTCTTTTCACCTGCTTATAGTTTACTTTGTTGTGCAGAAGCTTTTTAATTTTAATTAGGTCCCATTTGTTTATTTTTGCTTTTATTTCCAATATTCTGGGAGGTGGGTCACAGAGAATCCTGCTGTGCTTTATGTCGGAGAGTGTTTTGCCTATGTTCTCCACTAGGACTTTTATAGTTTCTGGTCTTACATTTATATCTTTAATGCACTTAATTTTTGTGTATGGCATTAGAAAGTGTTATAATTTCATTCTTTTACAAGTGGTTGACCAGTTTTCCCAGCACCACTTGTTACAGAGATTGTATTTAATCCATTGTATATCCTTGCCTCCTTTGTCAAAGATAAGGTGTCCATAGGTGCGTGGCTTTATCTCTGGGCTTTCTATATTGTTCCATTGGTCTATATTTCTGTCTTTGTGCCAGTACCATACTCTCTTGATGACTATGGCTTTGTAGTAGAGCCTGAAGTCAGGCAGGTTGATTCCTCCAGTTCTATTCTTCTTTCTCAAGATAGCTTTGGCTATTCGAGGTTTTTTGTATTTCCATACAAATTGTGAAATTATTTGTTCTAGCTCTTTGAAAAATACCGTTGATAGCTTGATAGGGATTGCATTGAGTCTATAAATTGCTTTGGGTAGTATACTCATTTTCACTATATTGATTCTTATGATCCATGAACATGGTATATTTCTCCATCTATTAGTGTTCTCTTTGATTTCTTTCAACAAAGGTTCGCCTAGTCAAGGCTATGGTCTTTCCTGTGGTCATGTATGGATGTGAGAGCTGGACTGTGAAGAAGGCTGAGCGCTGAAGAATTGATGCTTTTGAACTGTGGTGTTGGAGAAGACTCTTGAGAGTCCCTTGGACTGCAATGAGATCCAATCGGTCCATTCTGAAGGAGATCAGCCCTGGAATTTCTTTGGAAGGAATGATGCTAAAGCTGAAACTCCAGTATTTTGGCCACCTCATGCAAAGAGTTGACTCATTGGAGAAGACTCTGATGCTGGGAGGGATTGGGGGCAGGAGGAGAAGGGGACGACAGAGGATGAGATGGCTGGATGGCATCACTGACTCGATGAATGTGAGTCTGAGTGACCTCCGGGAACTGGTGATGGATAGGGAGGCCTGGTGTGCTGCAGTTCATGGGGTCGCAAAGAGTCGGACACGACTGAGTGACTGATCTGATCTGATTGATTTCTTTCACCAGTATTTTATAGTTTTCTATATATACTTCTTTAGTTTCTTTAGGTAGATATATTCCTATATATAGGTCTTTAGTATCTTTAGGCAGATATATTCTTAAGTATTTTATTATTTTCATTGCAATGATGAATGGAATTTTTTCCTTAATTTCTCTTTCTATTTTCTCATTATTAGTATATAAGGAACACAAGGGATTTCTATGTGTTGATTTTATATCCTGAAACTTTGCTATATTCATTAATTAGCTCTAGTAATTTTCTGGTGTAGTCTTTAGGGTTTTCTATGTAGAGGATCATGTCATCTTCAAATAGTGAGAGTTTTACTTCTTTTCCAATTTGGATTCCTTTTATTTTTTTTCTGCTCTGATTGCTGTGGCCAAAACTTCCAAAACTATGTTGAATAGTAATGGTGAAAGTGGACACCCTTGTCTTATTCCTGACTTTAGGGGAAATACTTTCAATTTTTCACCATTGAAACTAATGTTTGCTGTGGGTTTGTCGTATACAGCTTTTATTATGTTGAGGTATGTTCCTTCTGTTCCTGCTTTCTGCAGAGTTTTTATCATAAGTGGATGTTGAATTTTGTCAAAGGCTTTCTCTGCATCTATTGAGATGATCAAATGCTTTTATTTTTCAATTTGTTAATGTGGTGTATTACATTGATTGATTTGTGGATATTGATGAATCCTTGCATCCCTGGAATAAAGCCCACTTGGTCATGGTTTATGATCTTTTTAATGTGTTGTTGGGTTCTGATTTCTAGAATTTTGTTAAGGAATTTTGCATCTATGTTCATCAGTGATATTGGCCTGGAGTTTTCCTTTTTTAATACACTAGAAAAGAAAAAAAATGTTGTCAATCAAATAAAGAGCATTTACAAAAAAAATAAAAAACTCACAGGTAATACTGAGTGATGAAATGTTGAGAGCTTTTCTCCTAAGATCAGGAACAAAACAAGAATGTCTTCTTTCACCACTATACAACATGGTATAATAAATACAAATCAGAACAATTAGTGAGAAAATGAAATAGAAGGCATCCAGATTGAAACAGAAGAAATACAATTGTTGTTATTGGAAAAGAGCATAATTCTATGTATACATAATCCTAAGGCATCTTATAATAATTACTGATAAACATATTTGGCAATGTTTCAGGCAAAAGAGAAATTAACAAAAATAAATTATATTTCCAATAAATAGGCAAAATTAATCTAAGAAAATATTTCCATTTATGGTCACACTGAAAATAATAAAATATTTAGGAATGGATTTAACTAAAAAGGTGAAAGACTTACATACTTAAAAATATAAAATTTTGATGAATGAAGTTTAGAAGACCTAATCAATTGGAAAAACATTGCTTGTTCATGGACTGGAAGAGGTAATATTGTTAAGATGACAATACTCCTTAAAGTAATCTTCAGAGTCACTGCAATCTCTATTAAAATTCTAACAGAAATTCTTTCATTAATGTAAATGCCTATTTCAAATTTATATGGAATTGCAAAAGATCCCAGTTGTCAAAACAATATTATGATAGAAAAACAAAATTGGATGAGTCATGCCTTTTATTTTAATATTTTTACAAACATATAATAACAAGCAAGACTGTTTACTGGAGTAAGCTCACACATATAATTAAAGGGAATAGAATTGAGTACATATGCTAACTCTTACATTGACTGTCAACAAAATTGCCAAGAAAGTTCAATCAATAAAGCATATTATTTTCAATAAATCATGCTGGAACTATTGGATATACATATGTATATAATTTTAAGAATCTGTTATGGAGAGATAAAGGTTTGAGCTTAAAACTCAAAACTTGCAGGAGCTCTGGTAAAAATCTCAAATTCTATTTGAGATCCAAGAAGGTTAACCTTAAGGGATTGCTGATTAGCTACATATGGTCATAGAACAATCTGGAAAAACCTAGATTCATCATATTATCTATGAGAAAAATTACAAAATATACATGTACATAATGCATCACCGACTGAATGGACATGAGTTTGAGTAAACTCCGGGAGTTGATGATAGACAAGGAGGCCTGGTTTGCTGCATTCCATGGGGTCGCAAAGAACTGGACATCACTGAGCAACTGAACTGGACTGAATTATCTATAAATAATAAAATAATATTTAAGGACTTCATTGGCCCTCCAGTGGTTAAGATTTCACCTTGCAATGCAGGGGATGTGGATTCAATCCCTGGCCAGGGAACTAAGCTCTGCCACTCCATGAAGTAACTACGCTGGTGCCCCACAACTACTAAGCTCATGTGCTCCAGAGTCTATGTGACACAGTGACAGAGTTTGGGTGCCGCAATTAAAGATCTCTCAAGATGCAGTGAAGGTCTCCTGTGCCACAAGAAAGACCTGACCAGTCAAGTAAATAAATATATAAATATTTTTTAAAAATAATGCTTAGATAGAATTATAGAAAAAGCAATAAGTTGTAGTGTTCATTTTACTGTTCTCCATAACTGCTGTTCAAATAGCAAAATAACACAAGGCTATCACCATTCAGAGAAAAGCCATTGTGGTTTTTTCTTAAAACTTAAGTACATATATTTTTGAAACACAGTTCACATATTATATAAGTATTGCAATATACTCTGCATTACAAACTCAATTTTTACACTAAAATCATAGTGAAATGAAGTTCCAGATATAATTATGTTGACATAGCAATATAAAACTCATACCAAATATCTAATACCAGCATAAACATCATGTTTATAAATGCTTAGACAAATAAAATAAGAATGACTATTCAAAGTAATAAGTGAAAGAGAAAATCTAGGAAAGCTAGATGATAATGCCAAATGATGTTTATTGTTAAATTTTATTTTCAACAATTAATTATCTCTAAGAATGTAGAACTGGAGTTCATTAAAAAAGTACTCCAATTATTTATCCAATAAAGACTTTCCTACAAAATATTTTACAAAGACTCTTTTTTGTTTGTTTTTTTAATAAGGACTCTTTATATCTGCAAAAACAACTTTAATTATTCTCTGTGTTAGTCCTTGTGCTGGGGTCCCTGGGTGGCACAGAGATAAAGAATCTGCCTGCCAATGCAAAAGTCATAAGAGACTCAGATTTGATCCAGGGGTTGGGAAGATACCCTGGAGTAGGAAATAGCAACCCACTCCAGTATTCTTGCCTGGAAAATCCCATGGGAACCTAGAGGGTTGCAGTCCATGGGGTTGTAAAGAGTCGAAAATGACAGAGTACATACCACACACACACACACACACAGAGTTATTGTGATACAGTTTAAAATTACTTAATGAAATTGCCAAGACATAAAAGCCACATTTAGTAAAACATAATAAGCCATGTGAAAGTGATTAAAGTATGTGTAGTAGTAACAAGTAAATAATTCATGTCATTATAGTTGTCACATTTTACTGAACCATAAACTATACAGGACATGGGAAACAGTAGGACTCAAAAATTAGACCATGGACTTGTGTTCTAAAGCAAATTAAATGGAATAAACAAGGGTGAGTTATTTGTTTAAGCTTTTATTTAAAAAGTAGTCATCATGAAAAGATTCTCAATATTGTTAATTATTAAAGAAATGCACATCGAAACTACAGTGAGATATCATATCAAACTCAAAATGATCAAAAATTACATACAATACATGCTGGGGAGGAGGTACAGAAAGGGGAACACTCCTATGCTGTTTATAGGACTATAAATTGGTATTGCCACTATGGATGACATATGGAAGTTACTTTAAAAACTAAAAGAGAACTACCATATGACCCAGCAATCCCACTCCTAGATATATATCCAGAGAAAATCATAATTCAAAAATATACATGCATCCCCATGAGCATTGCAGTATTATTTATAATAGCCAGGACATGTAAACAACCTAAAAGTCCATTCAAAAAGGAGTCAGTAAAGATGTGGTTCATATATACGCAATAGAATATTAGCCTTGAAAAAGAACAAAATAATGCAATAACACAATGGACTTAAAAACTGCCATATAGAGTGAAGTAAGTCAGACAGAGAAAGACAAATGTCATATGATATTGCTTATACATGGAATCTAAAACAGGGTACAAATGAACTTATTTACAAAATAGAGTCACAGATGTAGAAAACAAACTTATGGCTACCAGAGTGAAAGGGATGGAGGGATAAACTGGGAGATTGGGACTGATATACACACACTACTGTATATGAAGTAGATAACTAATAAGGACCTATTGTATAGCTCCAGGTGTTTCTTGACTTCTTACTTTTGCATTCCAGTCCCCATAATGAAAAAGACTCAGGAAACTGTACTCTGTAATGGCCTCTGTGGGGGAAAAAAAAATCTTACAAAAGAGTGGATGTATGTATATGTACAACTGATTCACTTTGCTGTCCACCTGAAACTAACACAACATTGTAAATCACCTGTACCACATTAAAATATTTTTAAAAAGTAATCATCTCAAATCACAGAATATCCATGTTGGAGGAATGTAAATGCTACCCATAGATCAAGATGTGTGCTTGTTAGAGGGCAGCTGCAAAATAAGTGCAAAAATTAATAGTTAGTGTTTTAAAATAAGTACAGTATATCACAGTAACACTTTTTGTGTGTGCGTGTGTAGGGCAAAGCATCATATATTTTTAAAGAACATCTTTCACTACAGAGAGTTTGAGATGTGCTGAGATGCAACACAAATGGTGGTTACAGAAGCAAGACAGAAAAAAATAAGAAATGGGATTAGTAATGGTTGAAATACTACTATTAATAAAAATATACTTATTATCGCTTTACAACATGAAGTCATTAAATTTACAAAGATTCATACTTCTAGTGCATTCTCAAAATTGCAAGTTGAAAAGTACTATATATATGGAAACAGGTTCCAAGTATTAAAACATATATAAAATATATATAAAACATATATATCTAGATAGATTGATTATAAAGAGAGAACAAAATATTTAATACAGATTTAAGACCAAAATCTGGTAATCACTTTTCTATATTGTGCCTTTTCTAAGAGCAACAACTGGCATTATAATGACATCTCAGATGATATTTCTAAGTGCAGAATTACCAACTATAAAGTTTTACACAACTTATTCTAGATTCAGAGTATTCTCAACTGTAACATAATGAGAAAAATGAGCCAAATCTATTATTTCTTCAGTTTCCTATGTATCAATGGGCCAGATATTTCACAAATATTATTTAACTTAATCATTAGCCAACAGTAAGTCCAATATAAATGCTTAGGGCAACTTTGATGTAGAAAACTAAACCTGTTTATACTTTATCATGTGTTCAACAAATAACAGTTTATTTCTCTAAATGTAATACAGGTGCTCATCTCTGAAGTCAATTAAAGTCAGATAGTAAGGATTTGAAAAAGGATTTATTGAAATCAGAATGTATTTGAGATATAAAGGAAATGCAAACATTTAACAGGGATCCTGTCCTTGGACTTTCCAGTTACTAGAAAGCTGAAAAATAAGTCTCTGTTGTTTTAGCCACCTAGTATAGCATGGCTTCTAGTATATAGGAGCATGAACTAAGGCAATTCTAGATGCCATTTTCAAGCTTATCCAAACTGTTCCAAACATCTTATGGACAACAGAGGACATTTGCTTGCTGTTTTGTTGTTGCTGTTGTTTTTAATTTAAAAATCACTCTTTAGTCATATGAAAGCTGCAACTTTTCCTTCTAGTAATTTTTAACCAAATTCAGACTTAAGTTGAAAAAAGCAGGGAAAATCACTGGACCATTCAGGTATGAGCTAAATCATATCCCTTATGATTATACACTGGAAGTGAGAAATAGATTTAAGGGACTAGATCTGATTCATGACATTGTACAGGGAGACAGGGAGCAAGGCCATCCCCAAGAAAAAGAAATGCAAAAAAACCAAAATGGCTATCTGAGGAGGCCTTACAAACAGCTGTGAAAATAAGAGAAGCTAAAAGAATAGGAGAGAAGGAAAAATATGCCCATTTGAATGCAGAGCTCCAAAGAATAGCAAGGAGAGATGAAAAAACCTTCCTCAGTGATCAGTGCAAAGAAATAGAGGAAAACAATAGAACGGGAAAGACTAGAGATCTCTTCAAGAAAATTAGAGATACCAAGGGAACATTTCATGCAAAGATGGCTCAATAAAGGACAGAAATGGTAGGTACCTAATAGAAACAGAAGATATTAAGAAGAGGTGGCAAGAATACACAGAAGAACTGTACAAAAAAAGATCTTCACGACCAAGATAATCACGGTGGTGTGATCACTCACCTAGATCCACACATCCTGAAAAGAAAAGGCAAGTGAGCCTTAGGAAGCATCACTACAAACAAAGCTAGTGGAGTTGAAGGAATTCCAGTTGAGCTATTTCAAATCCTAAAAGATGATGCTGTGAAAAGTGCTGCACTCAATATGCCAGCAAATTGGAAAACTCAGCAGTGACCACAAGAGTAGAAAAGGTCGGTTTTCATTCCAATTCCTAAGAAAGGCAATGCCAAAGAATGCTCAAACTACATAATTGCACTCATTTCACACGCTAGTAAAGTAGTCCTCAAAATTCTCCAAGCCAGGCTTCAGCAGTACATGAACCGTGAACTTCCAGATGTTCAACTGGTTTTGGAAAAGGCAAAGGGGCCATAGATCAAATTTCCAACATCTACTTGATCATCGAAAAAGCAAGAGAGTTCCAGAAAAACATTTATTTCTGCTTTGTTGACTATGCCAAAGCCTTTGACTGTGTGGATCACAATAAACTGTGGAACATTCTGAAAGAGATCCTCTTGAGAAACCTGTATGCAGGTCAGGAAGCAACAGTTACAACTGGACATGGAACAACAGACTGGTTCTAAATAGGAAAAGGAGTACGTCAAGACTGTCTATTGTCACCCTGCTTATTTAACTTATATGCAGAGTATATCATGAGAAATGCTGGGCTGGATAAAGTACAAGCTGGAATCAAGATTGTGTGGCAGAACCAATACAATATTGTATTGCAGTTAGCCTCCAATTAAAATAAATAAATTTAAATTAAAAAAAAGTTTGCTGGGAGAAACTTTTTATATCAATAACCTCAGTTTATGCAGATGACACCACCCTTATGGCAGAAAGTGAAAAGAAGTAAAGAGACTCTTGATGAAAGTCAAAGCGGAGAGTGAAAATGTTGGCTTAAAGTTCAACATTCAGAAAACTAAGATCCTGGCATCTGGTCCCATCACTTCATGGGAAATAGATGGAGAAAGAGTTGAAACAGTGGCAGATTTTATTTTGGGGGCTCCAAAATAACTGTGGATGGTGACTGGAGCCATGAAATTAAAAGACGATTGCTCTGGAAGAAAAGTTATGACCAATCTAGACAGCATATTAAAATGCAGAGCCCTTACTTTGCCAACAAACATCATCTAATCAAGGCTATGGTTTTTCCAGTAGTCATGTATGGATGTGAGAGTTGGACTATAATGTAAGCTGAGTGCCAAAAAATTGATGCTTTTGAACTGTGTTATTAGAGAAGACTTGAGAGTCCCTTGGATTGCAAGGAGATCCAACCAGTCCATCCTAATGGAGATCAGTCCTGGGTGTTCCTTGGAAGGACTGATGTTGAAGCTGAAACTCCAATACTTTGACCACCTGATGCAAAGAGCTTACTCATTTGAAGAGACACTGATGCTGGGAAATATGGAAGGTGAGAGGAGAAGGGGATGACAGGATGAGATGGTTGGAGGGCATCATCGATTCAATGGGCATGAGTTTAAGTAAACTCCAGGAGTTGGTGATTGACAGGGAGGCCTGGCATGTTGCAGTCCATGGGGTCGCAAATAGTTGGACACTACTGAGTGACTGAACTGAACTGCATTTTTAAGCAATGCATATTTTTCTTTAATTCAATTATAAGGCATTAACATCCAAGGAGATAATTAGACCACACACTGTGATTTTACCTTTTTTCTTTTTTCTTGTAACCAATATAAAGTTAGAACCCTTGATAATTTCCTTACTTTATGATTAATCTTCAGTCGTGTTCGACTCTTTGTGACCCCATGGATAGTAACCTACCAGGCTCTGCCATCCATGGGATTTTCCAGGCAAAAATAATGGAGTGGGCTGCCATTTCCTTCTCCAGGGGATCTTCCCAATCCAGGGATCAAACCCAGGTCTCCTGCATTGCAGACAGACTCTTTACTGTCTGAGTCACCAGGGAAGTTGATTAATCTTCAAGAGGGATGCTAGTCACATTTCAGCAGTAAAATCTCTCTGTGTTGCACTGTTCCATGTATTTCAGAAAATTTAATTTCCCTGGATCCTATTTGCAAAATATCAGTAGTCACTTTCTGTTCCCAGGGACTTAAACAATAAAAATTCTATGTTTCTAGAGTGTGTTCCAAACATATCTAATGCAAGTGGCATTGGTTTTATGTTCATAATACTGGAGTTGCTCAGAAAGGTAAGAGTTTAAAAATTCACTGTATACATTACTGAATATTATTTTCCAATTATAAAAGATTATATAGTTTGTTATATTTTGTTATATATATAGTTTGTTATATTTTTCATTCTTGTGTTGTTGGAAGAGGGTGTTTGCTATGACCAGTGCGTTCTCTTGGCAGAACTCTATTAGCCTTTGCCCTGCTTCATTCCGTATTCCAAGGCCAAATTTGCCTGTTCCTCCAAGTGTTTCTTGACTTCCTACTTTTGCATTCTAGTCCCCTATAATGAAAAGGACTTCTTTTTGGCGTGTTAGTTCTAGAAGGTCTTGTAGGTCTTCATAGAACTGTTCAACTTCAGCCTCTTCAGTGTTACTGGCGGGGGCATATACTTGGATTACCGTGATATTGAATGGTTTGCCTTGGAAACGCAGAGAGATCATTCTGTTGTTTAAACTGCATCCAAGTACTGCATTTCAGACTCTTTTGTTGACTATGATGGCTACTCCATTTCTTCTGAGGGATTCCTGCCCACAGTAGTAGATATAATGGTCATCTGAGTTAAATTCACCCATTCCAGTACACACATATGCAAAACGATCTAGTTCATTCCATAGATAAAAATTCACATAAACTTTAAATATTATTGTGAGACTTCTTGGAAAACAATTTTTAAGAGTACACGTGATATAAGAATCAAGAAATAGATCATATATTGTGTTTAAAATATGTCATCTAATTTGCTTTATAGTAGGTTAGTAAATATTCACTAGGGCTTTTGTTTGTTTGTTTTGTTTTGTTTTTTGCATTATGTAGTGTTATATACATATATCTCTGGATTATTAAGAGATACAGAAACTGAAAAACAAGCAGATTTTTCCTTTTCTTATTTTGACATATGACTAAATGGGAAGATTATAAAGAAAGAACAATATATTTGTGTCCTTTTTTTAATGAAGAGTGAAAATAGCTTACACAGATCTGAATTAATTACAACCCCTGAGGTAATATCAAGCAAGGTAACAATAGAAAACCAATTCAGGTGGCTCATAGTATTTGACAACTGTAATAAAGCACACCAAAAATAAGCTCTGTAGAGAATTAGTTAAGCCTAGGAAAATAGTTTCTGTTGTATCTTTAATAAAAGAATTGCACCGCAGAGCCTTTACTCATCGTGATTAAAATGTAATGTTTTTTGTTGAGTATGTGTATGGACAATTTAAAGGAAGCATTTAATTAAATGTCTGGAATTTGAGAGAAAATATCTATGCTTAGAAGGCAAAATGAAAACAATAAGAAACAAGGAAGAAAATGGTTCCTTACAATTACTTTTAATTAACTGATTACAAATCAAGCAAGTTTTTGGAAACATAACTTTATGTCACAGATGCAATTAGATTGCAGATACTTTCAGATTAAACTATAGGTGTTAACAAACAAGTTTTCAAAAACATAATAATCTTGAAATTCATTATCAATCAAAGTAATATAAAAGTCAGCAAAAGACATTGAGAGTCCTTGCAGTGTGGAATTGGTGACATAGTTCAGATAATGATGTAAAATTTCTAAGGAATGACAAGATCAGAATGGAGATAATGAGAGCTTATATGCATAATATTAAGGAAACAATTGTGGTAAGTTTTTCCAGTCCCTCAAATAAACAAGCAGATGAGAATTCTGTTTCTCCAGGAGTCAACTTAGGTGTTGGGACATTACGTTTTCGAAAGTAAGATAGAGTCTGTTAGCGTTTGTAGAAGTACAAAGCAATGGTGACTGAGCAAATAATAATAAACTGTATGTCCTCAGAGGTTAAAGCGTCTGCCTGGAATGCGGGAGACCAGGGTTTGATCCCTGAGTCCGGAAGATCACCTGGAGAAGGAAATGGCACCCCACTCCAGTTCTCTTGCCTTGAGAATCCCATGGATGGAAGATCCTGGTAGGCTGCACTCCATAGGGTCGCAAAGAGTCGGACACGACTGAGCAACTTCACTTTCACTTTATTTCCTTAAGTTTTGTAAAATATAAATGTAGCATTGCCTGAATTATAAACAAATTTATATCACTTTCCTAGATTTAGTATGTAACCTTTGAATTATATGAAGGTTTAGTTTTTAAAGTAAAATTTGAAAAAAAAAAGATTATTCCATTATTGAGAGACCTTTAACATGTTTAAGAAAATAGAACATTTAATTTTATTTTCTTATATGTACTTGACAGTTTATTATTTTAAAAATTTACAGGAGTGATTTTTAGAAAAATTATTTTATTTTGCCAAGACAAAGTATAGAATCGGTCTTAGCAGAGACAGACACAAGGCCAATTTTGGTTAGAAGTGAAATAATACACCATATATGAAAGAATTACACACGAGTATAATTCTTGTAGAAATCCTTTGACAGAATATCTCAAGGTTCCGTAATATGCTCATATTTATAGACCCACCATTTCTACTTCTAAGAATCTGGCTAAAAGAAATAACCCTCCATATGCAAAGTTTTATACAGAAAATATTCACTGCAAAATTAACAATAATCATGAAAAAAAGAATGTACTATATATTTTAAATGTATCTACCTATTTATATGGAGAAGGAAATTTCAACCCACTCCAGTATTCTTGCCTGGAGAATCCCCTGGACAGAGGAGCCTGGCAGGCTGCAGCTCATGGGGATGCAGAGTCGGACACAACTAAGCCTGCTCATGACTGTTTATATGAAATCCATTAAAATGAACATCAGGCAGTAGTTGAAATTATAATTATGATAACATAGGATCATTTGTAAAATGACTTATTTTCTTTTGCTAAGTTAAAAAGCAAGATGTACATTTGGATGCAGTATAACTCTAACCCAAATTATGAAAATGACACATTTAGAATACAAAATAGCAGGAAATTTATTAATTTACAGCATCACCAAAGGTTTATGTGAGCAATAATTCCATCATTTTCTTTCTAATAATTATCTTTTAAAACTTTTAAAGTTTGCTAAATGTGAAGGTTATAAAATGTTATATCATTAATGTCTATTCTTGTATCTACCTGTACATATGTGTGTACTCAGTTGTGTCTGACTCTGGCCCCAAGGACTAGACCCCAACAGGCTCATCTGTCCATAGGATTTTTTCAGGCAAGAATACCGGAATGGGTTGCCATTTCCTGCTCCAGGGGATCTTCCCAACCCAGGGATCAAACCCTCATCTCTTACATCTCCTTAATTGGCAGGTGAATTCTTTATCACTAATGCCCCTTGGGAAGTCCTATATCTACCTAGCAGAGAATTTGAAAATAATTTTATTTCTTATAAGTTACTTATATTAGTTTTCTAGAGCTGTGATATGAAATACCACAGATTAGATACCTTAACCAACAGAAATTTATTTGCTCACCATTATGGAGGCTAAAGGTCAAAACAATCAAGGTGCAGTCAGGTTTGGTTTCTTCTGAGGCTTCTCCATTTGGTTTGCAGGCGGCTGCCTTCTCATCCTCATTTTTTTTTTTTTTTTTCTCTTTGTGTGCACATGGCCCTGGCTTGTCTCTCTGAATGCTTCACTCCTCTACTTATAAGGACACCAGTCAGATTGGATTGGGCCGCCCTAATGGCCCTCACTGAACTTAGTTACCTCTTCAAAGGCCCCATCTCCAAATAAGGTCACCTTTTGAGGTGCGAGACAGAATTTCAATGTATGAACTTTAGCAAAGCACAATTCAATTCATAACATCACTGATTTTTTTCTCTTCTGAATCTTATGAAGAAATTTTCTGTTTTCTACTTCTTTGTTTGTCTTTTAAATGATTCTAAGACAGTTATTTTTAAAAATTCACCTATTTTTTATTTTTATGGAATCTTTGGTTTTCAGTAAGCACATCATCTTTTCATCCCATAGTCCTTTAGAGTACTACTTTTTCCTGTAATTTATATTTGGCATGATAGAGGCAGAGTGGTGAATGTAAAAGCCTGATATCTGGAATTAGAATGCTTGGATTTGGATATAGTTTTTCCACTCACAATCTAAGTAATTTTGCTCAAGCTCCTTCTGTTGGCTATTTCTTCATTTCCAATTAGGGGAAGCCTAATAGCCTCTGTTAGAATTAAATGAAATAATATAGGCAAGGCACTTAGTTCCTAACCCATACTGAACACTCAATTCATGTTAGTGATGATGGTGATGACAATGATTTTTATCATGAGGAGTCCATTGACAGTAAATGCGGAAGAGGAATACTGTTTAATCATATTTATTCATTTTAATTTTATTTATTTATTATTTTTGGCTATGCTGAGTCTTCATTTCTATGTGCAGGCTTTCTCTAATTGCAGAGATCAGGGGCTACTCTCCAGTTGTGGTGCACAGGCTTCTCATTATAGGGACTTCTTTTGTTGTGGAGCACAGTAGAGCATGGGCTCAGCAGCTGTGCAACCAGGCCTAGCTGCCCTGCTGCATGTGGGAATCTTCCTGGACCAGGAACTGAACCCATGTCTCCTGTACTGGCAGGCAGATTCTTAACCACTGGACCACCAGGGAAGTCCTAATCATATTTCTGAAAGAAAACCAGCAGCAAGAAATTATAGGTTTTTTAGCATAAGACCAATATACCTGTGAACATACATTAATTTTGCATTTCCACAACCACCAAGCATAAGAATTGAGATTTAACTTAACAATACTATATATAGATAATATAGAGAACCAGAAATACCCCATTCAATGCCATTCTAAAGGTAAAATGATAAAATGGGTTACCATGGCTTCCTCCAGGAGATCTTCCTGACCCAGGAATTGAACCCACATCTCTCTGTCTCCTACATTGGCACTCAGATTCTTTACTACTCTTGCCATCTGGGAAGCCCAATATATAGATAATATATAGAACCAGAAATACCCAATTTAATGCCATGTTAAAGATAAAATTTATACAATGTTAGGATGATTTATGCATTAAAGAATGTCACTAACACAGGTTTGTTTTTGTTTTTTTTTTTTTAGAGATTTCCAAATATTGTCGCTTTTGGTACTTTTGATCTTTTGGTTTACCCTGAAAGTCTTCTACCAACTTATGTGTCTGTCTTCACTAATTCTTGCTAAGTCAGTCTGCAGGTCCTGTGAACATCACACAATCAACCACTTTGCTTTTTTTTTTTTTTTTTTGGCACTGCTAATACAACTATGTACATACATATCTTGCTAAATTCTGGCTAAGGAGGAGGATCTTATCTGACACTTTCAATCAAACAATAAGTAAGACTGGTCCTTTATAAAGCCCCATGGTGAAAACATGAGGATCATACAAAAGGAGATAGTATTAGCCTTTGCAATATAAAATATTAAATAAAACGAAGAAAAATATTATATTAATGAAAAATCACACATGTTTCTTTAAGAGAAGAAAATGTAGGCAACTGTATGAGATTTTGTAGTAAAAGCTAACATGAAACATTTTAGATCTGCAAATTTAGAAAATGACCTCCCCACTCTCAAGTCCAGTTCTAGCCTGTAAGACAAAAGGAATGTTAAGTGCCTCTCAAGATATTTGGCACATAGGTTTTATTTAAAAATATATATTTTCTTTCTAGCCTCTAATTCTTCAGAATATCAGTGAATCCAAAATGGTTCTCTATAAGCATGAGTTAAAAATTTATTCAGGTCTATAAACTGATTTATTTTGCTGCGTTTCGATCCAACTGTGGTGTTGGAGAAGGCTCTTAAGAGTCCCTTGGACTGCAAGGAGATCCAACCAGTCCATCCCAAAGGAAATCAGTACTGAGTGTTCATTGGAAAGACTGATGCTGAAATTGAAACTCCAATACTTTGGCCACCTGATGCAAAGAACTGACTCATTGGAAAAGATCCTGATGCTGGGAAAAATTGAAGGTCAGAGGAGAAGGGGACAATAGAGGATGAGATGGTTGGACGGCATCACCGACTCAATGAGCATGAGTTTGAATGAACTCCTGGAGTTGGTGAGGGACAGGGAGGCCTGGCATGCTGCAGTCCATGGAGTCTCAAAGAATCATTACAATTGAGTGATTGAACTGAACTGAACTGATCCAATCTAAGACTTTGCAACCCCACAAAATGTATCCCGAGTTCTGCTGCAGGCACTTTCTATGACTTTGTGCTCAGAAGTTGAGCAGCAAATATACTCACTAAAACCTTAGTCCTCAACTGGCTAACTCACTGTGGCATTGTCAATTTATACCAATGATGTGCATGCGTGTATGCTAAGTCGTGTCAGTCATGTCTTACTCTTTGTGACCCTATGGACTGTAGCCCCCCGGCTCCCCTAAGGAATTTTCCAAGCAAGAATACTACAGTGAGTTGCCATGCTCTCCTTCTGGGGGTCTTCCCGAACCATGGACCCAATCCATGACTCTCAAGTTTCTTGCATTAGCAGGTGGATTCTTTACTACTATTGCCACATGGGAAGCCCATCGCAGCTACAAAAACCTGGCTTTTTCTTTGCTGCAGCAGGACACATCTTTTTACTTCTAAGAAAATTTTCCAAAATAGAACTGAGAGGGAAATTAGCAAAAATTCATTCTCAAGACACTTTAGATATAATCTCTGAAAAGGCTATCTGCAACAAATCTTCCAATCACAAAGAACAATTTAAATTAGAACATATCGTTCCAATTGGGATGGAATTGGGCAACTGATATCACAATAGCCTAATTTTTACAATTGCTCTAGAATAAAATTTGTGTTTTACAGTCAGCAGAATAATGACTGGCTATTGGACATATATTGGTGAAGCAAGAAGTTCCATGCTCTTGAATAACTTAAGAGTTGAATAGTGTGAAATACTGATGTCAGTAGGTTAAAAAAATGTCTCAGTTCAGGTCAGTCGCTCAATCATGTCCAACTCTTTGCAACTCCATGAACTGCAGCACGCCAGTCCTCCTTGTCTATCACCAACTTCCAGAGTCCACCCAAACCCATGTCCACTGAGTCAGTGATGCCATCCAACAGTCTCATCCTCTGTCATTCCCTTCTTCTGCCTTCAATCTTTCCCAGCATCAGGGCCTTTTCAAATAAGTCAGCGTTTTGCAACATGTGGCCAAAGTATTAGAGTTTCAGCTTCAAAATCAGTCCTACTAATGAACACCCAGGACTGATCTCCTTTAGGATGGACTGGTTGGATCTCTTTGCAGTCCAAAGGAATCTAAAGAATCCTCTTCAACACGACAGTTCAAGAGCATCAATTCTTCAGTGCTCAGCTTTCTTTATAGTCTAACACTCACATCCATACATGACCACTGGAAAAACAACAGCCTTGACGAGACGGACCTTTGTTGGAAAAGTAATGTCTCTGCTTTTTAATATGCTGTCTAGGTTGGTCATAATTTTCATTCCAAGGAATAAGCCTCTTTTAATTTCATGGCTGCAATCACCATCTGGAATGATTTTGGAGCCCAGAAAAATAAAGTCTGCCACTCTTTCTAACATTTCTCCATCTATTTGCCATGAAGTGATGCGACCAGATGCCATGATCTTAGATTTCTGAATGTTGAGCTTTAAGACAGCTTTTTCACTCTCCTCTTTCACTTTCCTCAAGAGGCTTTTTAATTCTTCTTCACTTTCTGCCATAAGGATGGTGTCATCTACATATCTGAGGTTATTGATATTTCTTCCGGCAATCCTGAATCCAGCTTGTGCTTCATCCAGCCCAGCATATCTCATGATGTACTCTGCATGTAAGTTAAATAAGCAGGGTGACAATATATAGCCTTGAAGTACTCCTTTTCCTATTTGAAACCAGTCTGTTTTTCCATGTGCAGTTCTACCTGTTGCTTCCTGACCTACATACATATTTCTCAAGAGTCAGGTCAGGGAGCCTGGTATTCATCTCTTTCAGAATTTTCCACAGTTTATTGTGATCCACACAGTCAAAGGCTTTGGCATAGTCAATAATGCAGAAATAACCAGCTTTCTGGAACTCTCTTGCTTTTTTGATAGCCCAGCAGATCTTGGCAATTTGATGTCTGGTTCCTCTGCCTTTTCTAAAACCAGCTTGAACATCTGGAAGCTCACTGTTCACATATGGCTGAGGCCTGGCTTGGAGAATTTTGAGCATTTCTTTATTGGCGTGTGAGATGAGTGCAATTGTCTGGTAGTTTGAACATTCTTTGGCATTGCCTTTCTTAGGGATTGGAATGAAAACTGACCTTTTCCAGTCCTGTGGCCACTGCTGAGCTTTCCAAATTTGCTGACCTATTGAGTGCAATACCTTCACAACATCATCTTTTAGTATTTGAAATAGCTCAACTGGAATTCCATCACCTCCACTAGCTTTGTTTGTAATGATGCTTCCTAAGGTCCACTTGACTTCTCTTTCTAGGATGTCTGGCTCTAGGTGAGTGATCACACCGTCGTGATTATCTGGGCCGTGAAGATCTTTTTTGTACAGTTCTTCTGTGTATTCTTGCCACCTCTACTTAATATCTTCTGTTTCTTTTAGGTCCATACCATATCTTTCCTTTATTGAGCTAATTTTTGCCTGAAATGTTATCATGGTATCTCTAATTTTATTGAAGAGATCGCTAGTCTTTCCCATTCTACTGTGTTCCTCTTTCTTTGCATTGATCGCTGAGGAAGGCTTTATTATCTCTCTTTGTTATTGTTTGGAACTCGCATTCAGATACGTATATCTTTCCTTTTATCCTTTTCTTTTGCCTTGTCTTCTTTTCACAGCTATTTGTAAGTTCTCCTAAGAGAGCCATTTTGCTTTATGTCATTTCTTTTTCTTGGGGATGATATTGATCCCTGTCTCCTGTACAGTCTCACGAATTACCAACCATAGTTCATCAGGCACTCTGTCTATCAGATCTCAGTTCAGTTCAGTTCAGTCGCTCAGTCGTGTCCAACTGTTTGCGACCCCATGAATCGCAGCACGCCAGGCCTCCCTGTCCGTCACCAACTCCCAGAGTTCACCCAGACTCATGTCCATCGAGTCAGTGATGCCATCCAGCCATCTGATCCTCTGTTGTCCCCTTTTCCTTCTGCCCCCAATCCCTCCCAGCATCAGAGTCTTCTCCAATGAGTCAACTCTTCGCATGAGGTGGCCAAAATACTGGAGTTTCAGCTTTAGCATCATTCCTTCCAAAGAAATCCCAGGGTTGATCTCTAGAATGGACTGGTTGGATCTCCTTGCAGTCCAAGGGACTCTCAAGAGTCTTCTCCAACACCACAGTTCAAAAGCACAAATTCTTTGGCACTCAGCCCTCTTCACAGTTCAATTCTCATATCCATACATGACCACTGGAAAAACCATAGCATTGACTAGACAGACCTTTGTTGGCAAAGTAATGTCTCTGCTTTTGAATATGCTATCTAGGTTGATCATAACTTTCCTTCCAAGGAGTAAGCGTCTTTTAATTTCATGGCTGCAGTCACCATCTGCAGTGATTTTGGAGCCCCCCAAAAATAAAGTCTGACACTGTTTCCACTGTTTTCCCATATATTTCCCATGAACTGATGGGACCAGATGCCATGATCTTCATTTTCTGAATGTTGAGCTTTAAGCCAACTTTTTCACTCTCCACTTTCACTTTCATGAAGTGGCTTTTTAATTCCTCTTCAGTTTCTGCCATAAGGGTGGGGTCATCTGCCTATATGAGTTTACTGATATTTCTCCCAGCAATCTTGATTCCAGTTTGTGTTTCTTCCACTCCTCCTTTTCTCATGATGTACTCTGCATAAAAGTTAAATAAGCAGGGTGACAATATACAGCCTTGATGTACTCCTTTTCCTATTTGGAACCAGTCTGTTGTTCTGTGTCCAGTTCTAACTGTTGCCTCCTGACCTGCATACAAATTTCTCAAGAGGCAGGTCACTTGGTCTGGTATGCCCATCTCTTTCAGAATTTTCCACAGTTTATTTTGATCCACACAGTCAAAGGCTTTGGCATAGTCAATAAAGCAGAAATAGATGTTTTTCTGGAACTCTCTTGCTTTTTCGATGATGCAGCAGATGTTGACAATTTGATCTCTGGTTACTGTGCCTTTTCTAAAATCAGCATTAACATTAGGAAGTTCATGGTTCATATATTGCTGAAGCCTGGCTTGGAGAATTTTGAGCATTACTTTACTAGCAGGTGAGATGAGTGCATTTGTGCGGTAGTTTGAGCATTCTTTGGCCTTGCTTTTCTTTGGGATTGGAATGAAAACTGACCTTTTCCAGTCCTGTGGCCACTGCTGAGTTTTCCAAATTTGCTGGCATATTGAGTGCAGCACTTTCATAGCATCATCTTTCAGGATTTGAAATAGCTCAACTAGAATTCTATCACCTCCACTAACTTTGTTCTTAGTGATGCTTTCTAAGGCCCACTTGACTTCACATTCCAGGATGTCTGGCTCTAGGTCAGTGATCACACCATCATGATTATCTGGGTCATGAAGATCGTTTTTTGTACAGTTCTTCTGTGTATTCTTGCCACCTCTTCTTAATATCTTCTGCTTCTGTTAGTTCCATTCCATTTTTGTCCTTTATCAAGCCCATCTCTGCATGAAATGCTCCCTTGGTATCGCTAATTTTCTTGAAGAGATCTCTAGTCTTTCCCATTCTGTTGTTTTCCTCTATTTCTTTGCATTGATAGTTGAGGAAGGGTTTCTTATCTCTTCTTGCTATTCTTTGGAACTCTGCATTCAGATGCTTATATCTTTCATTTTCTCCTTTGCTTTTCCCTTCTCTTCTTTTCACAGCTATTTGTAAGGCCTCCCCAGACAGCCTTTTTGCTTTTTTCATTTCTTTTTCTTGGGGATGTTCTTGATCCCTGTTTTCTGTACAATGTCATAAACCTCCATTCATAGTTCTTATGCACGCTGTCTATCAGATCTAAGCCCTTAAATCTATTTCTCACTTCCACTGTATAATCATAAGTGATTTGATTTAGGTCATACCTGAATGGTCTAGTGGTTTTCCCTACTTTCTTCAATTTAAGGCGGAATTTGGCAATAAGTAGTTCATGATCTGAGCCACAGTGAGCTCCTGGTCTTGTTTTTGTTGACTGTATAGAGCTTCTCCATCTTTGGCTGCAAAGAATATAATCAATCTGATTTCCGTGTTGACCATCTAGTGATCCATGTGTAGAGTCTTCTCTTTTGGCAATAAGGAGTTGATGATCTTAGCCACCATCAGCTCCCAGTCTTGTTTTTGCTGACTGTATACAGCTTCTCCATCTTTGGCTGCAAAGAATATAATCAGTCTGATTTCAGTATTGATCATCTGGTGATGTCCATGTGTAGAGTCTTTTCTCATGTTGTTGGAAGACTGCATTTGCTATAACCAGTGTGAGATAATATCCTCTATTATTGATAGAAGGAGACTACACATTGAAAAAAGTTACTGCACTTGGCTATTGGAAATTTACAGTAGGATGAAGAAAAATTATAGAGCTCTATAGTTTGTGAATAAATTGAAATATTAGGTTGTTTCAAATGGATAGACATATTTTTATTAAACAAATTTACTGAAATGTTATGTTATAATATTTTTATATTTTATAATACAAGTGAATGTTTTAGTTTATACTTTGCTAAAACAAATGCTGAAGATGCTACTCAAGAGTGCTAAGTATTTTCCACTTGCCTTTCCAGAAAGCCCCCTGACCTCCCAAAATAGCATGCAGTTTTTTTGTACCCTGTGGCTTCCATGGACAATTAGAGTTACTCATGATTAGAGAGTGCTATGGATTGAATGTGTCCACACAAAATTCATATATGGAAAATTCACTCCCAGAGCCTCAGAATGTGAAGATGGGCCATTAAATAGATAAATAAGTTGAAATTAAGCCCTTAGGGTAGAATCTAATAAAATCTGACTTGTGTCAATATTAGAAAAGGAAATTAGAACATCAAGGGGCGATTCCAGTGATGTAAATATACAGACAAAGGCACGTAAAGCCAGTCGTCTCAGAAGAAGCCAAATTTGCCAACACTTTGAGCTCAGACGTGTAAGTACCCAGAACTGTGAGAAAAATGAAAGTTTCCTGTTGGACTTCCCTGGTAGTCCAGCAGTTAACTCTCTGTGATTCTGCTTCAGGAGTTACAGGATTAATACCTACAGGGGGAACTAAAGATCCCACATGCCATGCAGGCAAAAGGAAAAAAAAAAAAAGTCTGTTGTTAAACAGCCCAGTCTTAGGTATTTTGCTATGGCGAGGTGCAAGCACATTAATACTGAGAGCAAAAGAGTTTTTTCTTCCTATGCAGTATCCTTGATTGTCCCTCCTCCATAATGGCTATAGTTGACAGTGGCTGCCTACCAAAGGCACAATTTTGGGGGGGAGCAGCCCTCTGTCATAGACCCAGCACTTTTTGGACCATTTCCTTTTAGGTTCATGAAAGACAGTAGTGTCTATTATCTTCTGTTAATTTCTCTAAACTGTCTCTAAAACTTTAAATTGTCTCTACCTTTGAACTCTCTCCAATCAACTCTTTGGAGCATGTGTTGTTGTTGGTTTTTTTATTTTTTTAAATTTAGTTATCAACAAACTTTATTTCATATAACCTTTTAAATGATGTGAAATAAATTATATTAAAATATAAGAAAAGCAAATAAATGATAGACATATGAGCTAAAGAAGAACACTCTAGGACAGAGACATACACCAGACAACAAAGATGCCCATTAATAAAGGAAATAAATTATATGTTCCACATGTCTTATTATTTATATAATAAGATATGACTTGGATTCATTATATATTACATATTACATGCTGCATATAATTTATGCATTATTTATTATATTTCATATACTATATGTTGTATATTGCAAGTAATGTGTTTTACATTATATCATAGTAAATGAAAAATTCAGTTACATTTTTGTGATATTATGTCATTATATCCAGGGATTTTAACAAGGTATATATTTTTTCTGTATGGCAGAGCATGGTTTTAATATACTGAAGGAGATATTCAGTTAAATAAATAGAATTCCTTTTTCTATTAGTTGTCTAGCAAAATTTATTTATACAATACACATTTTCTAAAAGCATCAGATATAATAGAACAGACTACACAGAATGATAAGTCTCCTCAGTCATCTCTGATATGTTTAAAAAAGTATAAAATTTTGTATATCATCCAGGTTTTTCTTATTGTTAGAAGGCTAATAATTGTTTCTTGAACTTTCTACTTCTAAACAGAAGTGAAACTTTTATTGGTTTTGTTTCATTCCATTTCAAATCCGACTTATACAAATCTGGCCCAATTTGTGTCTTTGAACATGAATACACATTTGGTCTTCCTGTATGGGTGTCTATATCACCATATATTCTGCTTGGGTGGGTAGAGGGAAAAGAGATTTTGTCCATAGATTTAGATTACTATTTAACTACACATTTATGGATTACCTACTATATGCTAGTTTGTGTGCTAAGTACTTTAAAATGTGGGAAGCTGGAAAAAGTAGCAGGGAAAATGTGGGGAGCAGAAAACATAGAAGTCCTTAGGCTCATGGAGAAAATAGCCATCAAATTATCACATCATATAAAATTACATATTCTAAAGTATCTTGGCAGGAGAGAAAGCAAATATGTTCTGTTCAAGATACTAATGGTCAACACTGTAGGTTCACAGAGAAGGTTCTCATATAGAAAATTCTGAGTAGGGTCAGGGCAGTCCTTAGATGGTGGAGGAATAGGATGAGGAGGCCACTTTCTCCCCCACAAATTCATTGAAAGAACATTTGAACACTGAGCAAATTCCACAAAACAACTTCTGAATGCTGGCAGAGGACATCAAGCACCTTGAAAGGCAGTCCATTGTCTTCAAAAGGAGGTAGGACAGAATATAAAAGGTAGAAAGAGAGACAAAAGAGGTAGGGATGGAGATCTGTCCCAGGAAGGGAGTCTTAAAAGAGGAAAGTTTCCAAATACCAGGAAACACTCTCACCAGTGGGTCTGTGAAGTTTTTGAATCTCAGAGGTCAACATAACTGGGAGGAAAAATAAATAAATAAATAAAACACACAGATTATGTGCCTAATGGCAACTCCCAGAGCTGGCATGCACTACCAGCAAGTGGGGGCTGAACAGGGAGGCACAAAGTGCATTGCTCAGGGTAAGGACAGGGCCTGAATGCCCTGAGGGCAATCTGAGGGAACTAACATGACATAGCAATCCAAACTGTGGGATAGCCAGTGAGAGAGAGGGAAACAAAAAGAGAGAGAGAGAGAGAGAGAAAGAGAGAGAGAACTAAAAGCCCTAACCTAAGGCACTGCGGGCCTGCTCACAGAACAAAAGACTGAGCGATAACCAGAGGAGAGTTAGCAGGCTGAGGGCCGGTGCATCCCCTGCTGGAGACAGGGAAGCAGGCAGGGGGCAGCCAGAGCCAGAAAGGGGCAATCTTGGCCCCAGAGAGGCATCCTCTATCAAACTGCAAACAGGCTTCCAGTTGCTAACAAAGACTTCCTGGGATTCTGGACAGTTGACATCTGCCAGGATGGTCACAGCCAGATATCAGCTCCCCAGAAGAGACACATGGCACACCTTAGAAGGGCGTGCCCACTGCCACCTAGGAAACCCAGCCGCTGGGACTGGGGAGGTGATAAGATGCACTCCCTACCTAGGGAGACTGAGCTCCCCAAGCGCCTGGTCGCCTGAGCTACTTGGACCTGGGAAGGGCACAAAACACAGGCCCAACAGAGTCTGCGCCATCGTGGAGTGCCCAAGAACTTGAACCTGAGTGGCTTATACCTGGGAAATGCATGTAACCCAGGGCCCGCCTCAGACAGCTCCCTGGCAGAGAAACCTAGACCCTGAGAAGTGTAGGCTGGGAAAGAGTATGAGCTGGTTGAGTGGGGGCAAACCCAATGTGGGCGAGACATTGCGAGCACTCCCCACACATGCCAGTGATATTTGTTTGCAGTGTTCCTCCATCCCCACAGCAGAACTGAACCAGTGAGACTAAATAAATGATCACCTTCGTCCCCTTGTGTCAGACCGGAAATTAGACACTGAACAGACCAGCAAACAGAAGAAGCTAAAATAAACAGAGGGAACCACTATGGAAGTGACAGGTGCAACAGATTAAAACCCTGTAGTTAGCACCAATGACATTGGAAGGGGTTTATATATCTTGAGAAGTATATGCCGGATCAAGGAACTATCTGAAATTGAACTGACCCCACACTGCCCGCAACAGCTCCAGAGAAATTCCTAGATATATTTTTACTATTATCATTTTTTTGATTTTTTTTTTAATTTTTAAGTCCGCTATTACTCCTTTAATTTTCATTTTTATAACCTACGATTACCTTGAAAAAAAAGGCCCTATTTTTAAAGCAAGCTTCATATATATATTTTTTAAATTTTTGTGACTTTTTTAATATTGTATTTTTGAGAATCTAACCTCTACTCTAGATTTTTCATCTTTGCTTTTTGGTATTTGTTATCAATTTTGTACCTTTAGGAACCCAATCTTCAGTACCCATTTTTACCTGGGCGTGTGATTACTGGCTTGATTGCCCTCTCCGCCTTTTGACTCTCCTTCTTCTCCACCAGGTTGCCTCTATCTCCTCCCCCCCCTTCTCTTGTCTACCCAACTCTGTGAATCTCTTTGTGTGTTCCAGGCTGTGTAGAACACTTAGGAAATTGATTACTGGCTGGATCTGTCTCTCTCCTTTTGATTCCCCCTTTTCTTCTTCTGGTCAACTCTGTCTCCTTCCTCCCTCTTTTCTTCTGTGTATAACTCCATGAACTTCTATGTGGGATCCAGACTGTGGAGAGCACATAGGGAATTGATTACTGGTTAGCTTGCTCTCTCCCCTTTTGATTCCCCCTCTTCTACCCCTGGCCACTTCTATCTCCCTCCTCCCTCTTCTCTTCTCCATGTAACTCTGTGAACTTCTCCAGGTGTCCCTTACTATGGAGAAGCTTTTCATCATTAACCTAGATGTATTATCAACGGTGCTGTATAGATGGAGGTCTTGAGGCTACTGTAAGAATAAGACTGAAAACCAGAGGCAGGAGGCTTAAGTCCAAAACCTGAGAACACCAGAGAACTCCTGACTCCAGGGAACATTAATTGATTAGAGCTCATCCAAAAGCCTCCATATATACACAGAAACTAAGCATCACCCAAGGGCCAACAAGTTCCAGAGCAAGACGTACCATGCAAATTCTCCAGCAAAGTAGGAACATAGCCCTGAACTTCAATATAGACTGCCCAAAGTCACACCAAACCCATAGACACCTCAAAACTAATTACCAGAAACTTCATTGCACTGCAGAGAAAAGAAATAGAGTTCCACCCACTAGAACACAGGTGCAAGCTACCTTAACCAGGAAATCTTGACAAGCCACCTGTCCAACCCCACCCACAGTAAGGAACCTCCACAATGAAGAGAACTGCACAAACCACCAGAATACGGAAAGGCCACCCCAAACACAGCAATCTAAACAAGATTAAAAGGCAGAGGAATACTCAGCAGGTAAAGGAACAGGATAAATGCCCACCAAACCAATCAAAAGAGGAGGAGATAGGGAGTCTACCAGAAAAAGAATTCAGAATAATGATAGTAAAAATGATCCAAAATCTTGAAAATAAAATGGAGTTACAGATAAATAGCCTGGAGACAAGGATTGAGAAGATGCAAGAAATGTTTAACAAGGACCTAGAAGAAATAGAACAGAGTCAATATATAATGAACAATGTAAAAATGAGATAAAAAACACTCTGGAGGGAACCAAACAGAATAAAGGATGCAGAAGATAGGATAAATGAGGTAGAAGATAAAATAGAAGAAATAAATGAAACAGAGAGAAAAAAAGAAAAACAATTTAAAATAAATGAGGACAACCTCAGAGACCTCTGGGACAATGTTAAATCTCCTAACATTTGAATCATAGGAGTTCCAAAAGAAGAAGACAAAAAGAAAGACCATGAGAAAATATTTGAGGAGATAATAGTTGAAAACTTCCCTAAAATGGGGAAGGAAATAGTCACCCAAGTTCAAGAAACCCAGAGAGTCCCAAATAGGATAAACCCAAGGCAAAACACCCCAAGACACATATTAATCAAATTAACAAAGATCAAACACAAAGAACAAATATTAAAAGAAGCAAGGGAAAAACAGCAAATAACACAAAGGGGGATTTCCATAAGGATAACAGCTGATCTTTCAATAGAAACTCTTCAGGCCAGAAGGAAATGGCAGGACATACTTAAAGTGATGAAACAGAAAAACCTACAGCCCAGATTACTGTACCCAACAAGGATCTCATTCAAATATGAAAGAGAAATCAAAACTTTACAGACAAACAAAAGCTGAGAGAATTCAGCACCACCAAACCAGCTCTTCAACAAATTCTTAAAGATCTTCTCTGGACAGGAAACACAGAAAGGGTATATACAACAAAGTAAATGGCAACAGGATCATCAGTTCAGTTCAGTTCAGTCGCTCAGTCATGCCCGACTCTGCAACCCCATGAATTGCAGCACACCAGGACTCCCTGTCCAATACCAACTCCCAGAGTTCACTCAAACTCATGTCCACCGAGTCGGTGATGCCATCCAGCCATCTCATCCTCTGTCATACCCTTCTCTTCCTGCCCCCAATCTCTCCCAGCATCAGAGTCTTTTCCAATGAGTCAACTCTTTGCATGAGGTGGCCAAAATACTGGAGTTTCAGCTTTAGCATCATTCCTTCCAAAGAAATCCCAGAGCTGATCTCCTTCAGAATGGACTGGTTGGATCTCCTTGCAGTCCAAGGGACTCTCAAGAGTGTTCTCCAACACCACAGTTCAAAAGTATCAAATCTTCAGCACTCAGCTTTCTTCACAGTCTAACTCTCACATCCATACATGACCACTAGAACAATAGCCTTTACTAGATGGACCTTTGTTGGCAAAGTAATGTCTCTACTTTTCAATATGCTATCTAGGTTGGTCATAACTTTCCTTCCAAGGAGTAAGCGTCTTTTAATTTCATGGCTGCAGTCACCATCTGCACCATCTGCAGATTTTGGAGCCCCCCAAAATAAAGTCTGATACTGTTTCCACTTTTTCCCCATCTATTTCCCATGAACTGATGGGACCAGATGACATGATCTTTGTTTTCTGAATGTTGAGCTTTAAGCCAACTTTTTCACTCTCCTCTTCACATTCATCAAGAGGCTTTTTAGTTCCTCTTCATTTTCTGCCATAAGGGTGGTGTCATCTTCATATCTGAGATTATTGATATTTCTCAGGGCAATCTTGATTCCAGCTTGTGCTTCTTCAAGCCCAGCATTTCTCATGATCTTTGGCCACCTCATGCGAAGAGATGACTCATTGTAAAAGACTCTGATGCTGGGAGGGATTGGGGGCAGGAGGAGAAGGGGACGACAGAGGATGAGATGGCTGGATGGCATCACTGACTCAATGGACGTGAGTCTCAGTGAATTCCGGGAGTTGGTGATGGACAGGGAGGCCTGGCATGCTGTGATTCATGGGGTCGCAAAGAGTCGGACACGACTGAGCGACTGATCTGATCTGATCTGATCTGACTCTGTGTATAATTAAATAAGCAGAGTGACAATATACACCTTGACCTACGCCTTTTCCTATTTGGAACCAGTCCGTTGTTCCATGTCCAGTTCTAACTGTTGCTTCCTGACCTGCATACTTAATTACCTTAAATGTAAATAGGTTGAATGCCCCAACCGAAAGACAAAGACTGGGTGAATGGATACAAAAAGAAGACTCCTATATATGTTGTCTACAAAAGACCCATCTCAAAACAAGAGACACATATAGACTAAAAGTGAATGGTTGGAAAAAGATATTCCATTCAAATAGAGATCAAAAGAAAGCAGGAGTAAAAATACTCATATCAGATAAAATAATCTTTAAAATAAAATCTGTGAAAAAAGACAAAGAAGGACACTACATAATGATTAAAGGATCAATCCAAGAAGAAGATATAACAATTATAAGTATATATATATTCATCCAACATAAAAGCACTGCAATATATAAGGCAAATGCTAACAAGTATGAAAGGGGAAATTAATAATAACACAATAATAGTGGGAGACTTTAATATCCCACTCACACCTATGAATAGATCAACTAAACAGAAAATTTACAAGGAAACACAAATTTTAAATGATACAAGAGACCAGTTAGACCTAACTGATATCTATAGGACACTTCACCCCCAAACAATGAATTTCACCTTTTTCAAGTGCACATGGAAGCTTCTCCATGATAGATCACATCCTGGGCTATAAATCTAGACTTGGTATGTTCAAAAAAACTGAAACCATTCCAAGCATCTTTTCTGACCACAATGCAATAAGATCAGACATCAATTACAGGAAAAAATAAACTACTAAAAAATCCAAAATATGGAGGCTGAACATCACACTTCTGAATAATCAATAAATCACAGAAGAAATAAAAAAAAAAAGAAATCAAGATATGCATAGAAATGATTGAAAATTAAAACACAACAACCCAAAACCTATGGAACACTGTAAAAACAGTGCTAACAGGAAGGTTCATAGCAATACAAGATTACCTTGAGAAAACAAGAAAAAAGTCAAATAAATAACCTAACTCTACACCTAAAGCAACTAGAAAAGGAAGAAATTTAAAACCCCAGGATTAATAGAAGGAAATAAATCTTAAAAATTTGGGCAGGAATAAATGCAAAAGAAACAAAAGATACCATTGCAAAAATCAACAAAGCTAAAAGCTGGTTCTTTGAGAAGATAATAAAATTGACAAAATATTAGCCAGATTCATCAGGAAACAAAGAGAGAAAAATTAAATCAACAAAATTAGAAATGGAAATGGAGAAATCACAACAGACGACACAGAAATACAAAGGATCATAAGAAAGTACTATCAGCAACTATATGCCAATAAAATGGACAACTTGGAAGAAATGGACAAATTTTTAGAAAAGTATAGCTTTTCAAAACTTAACCAAGAAGAAATAGAAAATCTTAACAGAACCATCACAAGCACAGAAATCGAAACTGTAATCAGAGATCTTCCAGCAAACAAAGCCCAAGACCAGACGGCTTCACAGCTGAATTCTACCAGAAATTTAGAGAAGAGCTAATTCTTATCCCAATAAAACTCTTTAAGAAAATTGTAGAGTACAGTAAACTTCCAAACTCATTCTATAAGGTCACAATTACCCTGATACTAAAACCAGACAAAGATGCCACACACACACACACACACACATATACAGACACACATACACACAATTATAGGAGAATATCACTAATGAACATAGATGAAAAACATCACCAAAATTCTAGCAAACAGAGTCCAACAATATATTAAAAAGATCATACACCATGACCAAGTGGGCTTTATCCCAGGGATGCAAGGATTCTTCAATATCCACAAATCAATCAATATAATACACCATATTAACAAATTGAAAGATAAAAACCATATAATTATCTCAATAGATGCAGAGAAAGCCTTTGACAAAGTTCAACATCCATTTATGATAAAAACCCTCCAGAAAGCAGGAATAGAAAGAACATACCTCAACATAATAAAAGCTATATATGACAAACCCACAGCAAACATTATCCTCAATGGTGAAAAATTGAAAGCATTTTCCCTAAAGTCAGAAACAAGACAAGGGTGTCCACTCTCACCACTACTATTCAACATAGTTTTGGAAGTTTTGGCCACAGCAATCAGAGCAGAAAAAGAAATAAAAAGAATCCAGATTGGAAAAGAAGAAGTAAAACTCTCACTGTTTGCAGATGACATAATCCTCTACAGAGAAAACCCTAAAGACTCCACCAGAAAATTACTAGAGTTAAGCAAAAATTATTGTAAAGTTGCAGAATATAAAATTAACACACAGAAATCCCTTGTATTCCTATACACTAACAATGAGAAAACAGAAAGAGGAATTAAGGAAACAATTCCATTCGCCACTGCAACAAAAAGAATAAAATACTTAGGAATATACCTACCTAAAGAAACAAAAGACCTATATTCAGAAAACTATAAAGCACATGAAAGAAATCAAAAGGACACTAATAGATGGAGAAATATACCATGTTCATGGATTGGAAGAATCAATATAGTGAAAAGAATTATACTAACCAAAGCAATCTATAGACTCAATGCAATCCCTATCAAGCTACCAATGGTATTTTTCAGAGAACTAGAACAAATAATGTCACAATTTGTGTGGAAGTACAAAAAAACCTTGAATAGCCAAAGCAATCTTGAGAAAGAAGAATGGAACTGGATGAACCAACCTGCCTGACTTCAGGCTCTACTACAAAGCCACAGTCATCAAGACAGTATGATAATGGCACAAAGAAAGAAATATAGATCAGTGGAACAAAACAGAAAGTCCAGAGATAAATCCATGCACCTATGGACACCTTATCTTTGATAAAGGAGGCAAGAATATACAATGGAGAAAAGACAATCTCTTTAACAAGTGGTGCTGGTAAAACTGGTCAACTACTTGTAAAAGAATGAAACTAGAACACTTTCTAACACCATACACAAAAATAAACTCTAAAAGGATTAAAGATCTAAATGTAAGACCAGAAACTATAAAACTCCTAGAGGAAAACATAGGCAAAACACTCTTTGACATAAATCACAGCAGGATCCTCTATGACCCACGTACCAGAGTAATGGAAATAAAAGCAAAAATAAACAAATGAGCCCTAATTAAAATTAAAAGCTTTTTCATAACAAATAAAACTATAAGCAAGGTGAAAAGACAGCCTTCAGAATGGGAGAAAATAATAACAGATGAAGCAACTGACAAATAATTAATCTCAAAAATATACAAGCAACTCCTACTGCTCAATTCCAGAAAAACAAAGGACCCAATCAAAAACCAGGCCAATGAACTAAAGAGATATTTCTCCAAAGAAGACATACAGATGGCTAACAAACACATGAAAAGATGCCCAACATCACTCATTATCAGAGAAATGCAAATCAAAACCACAATGAGGTACCATCCCACACTGGTCAGAATGGCTGCTATCCAAAAGTCTACAAACAATAAATGCTGGAGAGGATGTGGAGAAAAGGGAATCCTCTTACACTGTTGGTGGGAATGCAAAGTGGTATAGCCACTATGGAGAACAGTGTGGAAATTCCTTAAAAAACTGGAAATAGAACTGCCATATGACCCAGCAATCCTACTGCTGGGCATAAACACTGAGGAAATCAGAATTGAAAGAGAGACGTGTACCCCAATGTTAATTGCAGCACTGTATATAATAGCCAGGGCGTGGAAGCAACCTAGATATCCATCAGAAGACGAATGTATAAGAAAGCTGTGGTACATATACATAATGGAATATTACTCAGCCATTAAAAATAATACATTTTAATCAGTTCTAATGAGGTGTATGAAACTAGTGCCTATTATACAGAGTGAAGTAAGTAAAGTAAGAAAGAAAAACACCAATACAGTATGCTGCAGCTGCTGAGTCACTTCAGTCGTGTCCGACTCTGTGCGACCCCAGAGACAGTATCACACCAGGCTCCCCTGTCCCTGGGATTCTCCAGGCAAGAACAGTGGAGTGGGTTGCCATTTCCTTCTCCAATGCATGAAAGTGAAAAGTGAAAGTGAAGTCGCTCAGTCGTATCCGACTCCTAGCGACCCCATGTACTGCGGCCTACCAGGCTTCTCCATCCATGGGATTTGCCAGGCAAGAGTACTGGAGTGGGTTGTCATTGCCTTCTCCACAATACAGTATACTAATGCATATATATGGAATGTAGAAGGATGGTAATGATAACCCTATATGCAAGACAGCAAAACAGATACAGATGTATAGTACAGTCTTTTGGACTCTGTGGGAGAAGGCAAGTGTGGGATGGTTTGAGAGAATAGCATTGAAACATGTACACTATCATATGTGAAACAGATCACTAGTCCAGGTTCAACACATGAGACAGAGTGCTCAGGGCTGGTGTACTGGGATGACCCAGAGGGATGGGATGGGGAGGGAGGTGGGAGAGGTGTTCAGTATGTGGAACACATGTACACCCATGGCTGATTCAATGTATGGCAAAACCACTACAATACTGTAGAGTAATTAGCCTCTAATTAAAATAAATAAATTATAAAAATAAAATAAAAGGAAAAAATTCTGAGTAGGGTCAGTGTCATGCAGAAATCTTGTCAGATAGTATTTGAAATTTTGAGGTTGAACACATGTAGACATTGACAAGTGCATACTTGTATAGAGAAATAAAAGAACAGACCCTGACAGGCTTTCATGTTCTCAAGAAACTAAAGCACTGGTTTAGTTAGTGGTACAAATATTCAAGGGTAGAGAATCCACCTGTCAATGCAGGAGACATGGATTTGACCTCTGATCTGGGGAGATACAAGAATGGCAATCCACTCCAGTCTTCTTGCCTGGAAATCCCCATGGACAGAGGAGCCTGATGTGTCCATGGGGTCACAAAGAGTCGGACATGACTTAGCAACTGAACAACAACAACAGATACTCAAGCTAAGAACTAGAAGACTGCTAATAGGAGGTGAGAAACTAGGACTTGGGTCTCGGAGCTTCAGATGATGGAACCCAAGTATGAGAGAGAAGCTTAATTAGAGCTGAACAGGCTGATAAGACAGAACACTGACCATCTGCTTTTCCATTATCATATTTCACTTTCAGGTTATTGGTCACCCCTGGAGTCCTGTGTCCAAGATCAGACTAATAGAAGGGAAAATGAAGTAATGACCTTCTTGAGAAGAGGAAGTATGGGTGCTTTTAGTATTTACAGATTTAAGCCTCAACTGGACTGGGAAATGAGAGAAACTTTAACTTGGCAGATAAAGAATCCAGTGCACACAGAGGGTGAGTGGCAAAGACTGAGGCTGGAAAAATGACACTAGATATTGATGTGTGATAAGATGTTGTGGAATACAAACATCAAGCTCTGATGATCATTCTTCTACTCTAGCAATCATCATTCAGTCAGGAGCCATTTCTTATTTGAAAGATGCACAAAATTCATGGCAAAGGACTTTGGTCTCCTAGGAATGTTTAAATTTTATAGCAATATTTTCAAAAGAGTGTGCCTCTATTCATTTAGTTTGACCAACTGTGTTTATTAGTCAAAACAAACAAGCAAATAAAAATAAAAAAAAAAAACATGACATGATTTCTGAGAAGCACTCCCTGGTATCCTGCTGATGTTATCTTCAATAATAAATTGCACCTGTTTTTAGATATAAATTTATGAATATAGGTTGAATATTGGTATTGTTTACTTTGTCTTTTCATTGCTACAGGTTTACAAATCCTAGAAACAAATCATTTCTGAAAAATACATGATACCACATTTTGTATTATGTCACTGTTGGGCATGATACTGAATGAAGAATGACAGTGGTGCATTTGGGAGGTTGCTCTCAGCGTATCAAATTGTCATCTTATCGATTTTCCAGGAAAAGTTATTTGATGTTTTCCTCGGGGTGTCTTAATAATTTCGAGTGGATCATAAACCATATAAATTAGGTTTCAAAATAATTAAACCTGCACTGTGCAAAGTTTGCCTTCCGACTGTCAGGTATCACATTTTAAACTGTAACAAATCAAACTATGTCACAAAAATATGAGTCCACCTATAAATAATCTATGAACAAAGTAATAAATAATAAACACCATCTTAGAGTGTCTCAAGTTAATGCCAAGTTCAGTTTATTCCGTGAAATTTGTAATTTATGTTTTCAGTAAAAATCCACTCTTTCCCAGGTATTTTATAAAAGTCGATCTGTCAAATCCAGTGTGGGTTAGCTCTCAGCCAGGCTCCATAAAATGAAAACAAAGTTAAACAACTTCACAAGAGACAGAAATGGCCTTTTAAGATTCACAGGAGTGTGCTTCCCTGTCTAATCTGAGCAGCCATCATAAGGAGATTGATGTGCTCCAGCTAAGAAGTGTTTCATGAGGCGGCTGTATGCTCAGTGGTACCAGAATGGTGCTATCTGTCTTCATTGTACTCCATTAACATGCCCCTCAGATCTATCAGGCAAATGTCTACATACCTACTTCATAAATTATTACCAGCGACAGTTAAATATTTCAGAACTTGTTTTGGAATATCACTCATCTTTTAGCCTTTAATTTACACACACTCATGATTTTAAGCCTTTTAAGTTCAAAGATTACTTACAACTATTTTATATTCCTGCTTGAGATGAGATTCTTCTCTTGATAGCAATCCATTGTTCACAGTTTATTGAGGGAGATGCAAAAAAAGAATGAATATTGTTCACTAACAAGAAAGTATTTCCTTTGAAAATTAAGTAGATAACAGCTTCATATAAATATGACCAGAACAATGAAATCTTATTTGTACCCTTTCAATTCAAAGTAGTTCTAAACTAAAAAGAATCCATTCAAACTAACTGTGCTTCTTCAGAATTTGTCTTTTGGAATTACTTTTATTTAGCTCACTTCAATTTTATTTGCACACTGACATACATCAGTTCAGTTCAGTCACTCAGTCGTGTCCAACTCTTTGTGACACCATGAACTGCAGAACTCCAGGCCTCCCTGCCTATCATCAAATCCCAGAGTTTACCCAAACTCAAATCCATTGAGTCGGTGATGCCATCTAACCATCTCATCCTCTGCTGTCTCCTTCTCCTCCTGCCTTCAATATTTCCGAACACCAGGGTCTGTTCAAATGAGTCAGCTCTTCGCATCAGGTGGCCAAAATATTGAAGTTTCAACTTCAACATTAGCCCTTCCAATGAACCCCCAGGACTGGTTTCCTTTAGGATGGACTAGGTGGATCTACTTGCAGTCCAAGAGACTCTCAAGAGTCTTCTCCAACACCACAGTTCAAAAGCATCAAATCTTTGGTGCTCAGCTTTCTTTATAGTCCAACTCTCACATCCATATATTACTACTGGAAAAACCATAGCCTTGACTAGATGGACCTTTGTGGGCAAAGTAATGTCTCTGCTCTTTAATATGCTGTCTATGCTATGCTATGCTAAGTCACTTCAGTCGTGTCCGACTCTGTGTGACCCCACAGACGGCAGCCCATCAGGCTCCCCCATCCCTGGGATTCTCCAGGCAAGAACAGTGGAGTGGGTTGCCATTTCCTTCTCCAATGCGTGAAAGTGAAAAGAGAAAGTGAAGTTGCTCAGTCACGTCTGACTCTTATCGACCCCATGGACTGCAGCCTACCAGGCTCCTCCGTCCATGGGATTTTCCAGGCAAGAGTACTGGAGTGGGGTGCCATTGCCTTCTCCAATATGCTGTCTAGGTTGGTCATAACTTTCCTTCCAAGGAGTAAGCATCTTTTAAATTCATGGCTGCAGTCACCATCTATAGTGATTTTGCTGCTGCTAAGTCACTTCAGTTGTGTCTGACTCTGTGTGACCCCATAGACGGCAGCCCACCAGGCTCCCCTGTCCCTGGGATTCTCCAGGCAAGAACACTGGAGTGGGTTGCCATTTCCTTCTCCAAAGTGATTTTAGAGACCCCCAAAATAAAGCCAGCCACTGTTTCCACTGTTTTCCCATCTATTTGCCATGAAATGATAGGACTGGTTGTCACAATCTTAGTTTTATAAATGTTGAGTTTTTAGCCAACTTTTTCTCTCTCCTCTTTCACTTTCATCAAGAGACACTTTAGTTCTTCTTCCCTTTCTGCCCTAAGGGTGGTGTCATCTGCATCTCTGTGGTTACTGATATTTCTCCCAGCAATCTTGAATCCAGCTTGTGCGTCATCCAGACCAGCATTTCTCATGATGTACTCTGCATATAAGTTAAATAAGCAGGGTGACAATATACGGCCTTGACGAACTCCTTTTCCTATTTGGAACCAGTCTGTTGTCCCATGTCCAGTTCTAATTGTTGCTTTCTGACCTGCATACAGATTTCTCAAGAGGGAGGTCAGGTGGTCTGTAATTCCCATCTCTTTCAGAATGTTCTACAATATATCAGTGTGGCTTAAAAGTCCAGAGTTTTATTTAACATTTTTAGTGTGTTAATTGATAAGATCCCAAATTGTTGCATGTTATTCATATAACAATTCTAATTCCCCCTGAACTATAAGGCTAATTGATTTCAGTGTGGAGATGCAGTCAGAAGACAATTGTTTTCAACATAGTTAAAAGAAATTTGAACTGCATAAAGGCAAAATAGGTTTCAGATTTTAAATGTATCATATTTATTAGCCTAAAACTTGAGTTTACATTCATTGAAGAGAATAGGTGACTTTTCATTGGTCTTTTTATCTTAGTTGGATGACAATAGGTAACAGAAATAGACATTGAAATTGGAGAGATATATTTTGTGAATTACAGAACAGTGTTTGAAAGGAAACCAAATTATGAAAGTCTCACCAACAAAAAATTAAATTTGCTCATCACATTGGAAGTGCAAAGTTGTAATAAAATTTAGTCAGGATACTGTGAGGAGGATTTATGTAAATTATTTTGCTAGCTTTTGGTGGTAAATATATTTTCACATATTTATTAAAAAGCAGGTTATATTTATACAGATTTTGAAAAGCAGGTACAAGTAGGTTAAGTCAATTCCAAAAATGCCAAAGACTGAAATAAATAAATGGGAATCTCACCCAGTTCTTCATGATTCCAGTGGCACTGATGTTTGTGTTACATGTTTGCTATGTCAAGAAGGAATGAGAGAAACTCTGGAGACATGATCAATGAAGGTCAGAATTCTCTTTATTTTCATTTTACCTTTTTCCCACTCTTTTTATTTTTATTTTGTTGAAATATACCTTAATATAATATACTGAAATTGAAGTCTACAACTCATAAATTTTGGTATGTGCATAGGTGGCCCTGGTGGTAAAGTGCCAATGCAGGAGACATAAGAGATGTGGGCTCAATACCTGGGTCAGGAAGATCCTCTGGAGAAGGGAATGGCAATCCAGTCCAGTTTTCTGGCCTGAAGAATCCTATGGACAGAGGAGCTTGGCAGAATATAATCTGTGGAGTCGCAAAAAGTCAGACATGACTGAAGCAACTTACATGTACGTACCCATAGCCGGTGCACGCAATAAAGACAGGAAGAATATTCCATATCAGGCAACCAAAAAAGATTATTTATGCCCCTTTTTGATTATTCTTTTTGCTTCTTTTACCACCTCCCTCCCAAACCCTAGGCAAACGATGATCTACTTTCTGCCACTACATTAGTTTGTATTTTCTAAAATTTTATACAAATGGAGTTATACAGTAGACACCTTTTTTTTTTTTTTCCTGACCTTTTTCACTCAACCTAGTCATTTGGAGATTTACTAATGTAGTTGCATGTATCAGTCGTTTTCCCCTTTGTATTGCCAGATACTATTTGATTATATGAATATACCACAGTTTGTTTATTCATTGACTTAATAGACATTTGAGTTTTTCTGCTTTCTGCTATTATAAATAAACCTGTTGAAAGTATACTTGTCCAATCTTCATGTGAACACATACTTTCACATATATGAGTGCAATGGCTGGATCGTATGATAGGTGAATGTTTAATTTTAGTTCTAATCTTTGTTTTTTAAAGAAATGTCCAACTCTTTAAATAGTAGTTGTACTCCCACAAGTGGTATATGAGAGTTCCAATCCCATCACATCTTCACTCCTACATAGTATGATCAGGTTTTGCTTTTCTTTTTTGATCAAAAATCAATTGGCATAATATGTGTGAGTCCATTTCTGCACTTTCTTCTCTGTTTCATTAATCTATTTGACTATCTTTCCACTACTACTATGCTGTCTTGGCTACTATATTTTATAATAAGTATTGAAATCAATATGTAAGCCCTACAATTCTCTTCTTTTTAAGATTACTTTTCTTACATAATATTCCTTGCATGCATGCTCAGTCACTCAGTCATATCCAACTCTTTGCAACGTCATGGACTGCAGCCTGCCAGGCTCTTCTTTCCATGGGGATCTCCAAGCAAGAATGCTGGAGTTGGTTGACATTTCTTTCTCCAAATATCCTTTGCATTTTTGTATAAATTTTAGAAACATCTTGCTAAAAAAAAAAAAAAAAAAAATCTTTTGTTATTTTGATTGGGATTGAATTCAACCTACAAATAAATTTGGGAAGAATTGATGTCTTAACAGCACTGAAACATCTAATTCATGAACACAGTGTATTACTCCACTTATGTAGGTCTACTTAATTACTTTCATAAATAGCTTATCATGTACAGATATTGCTTATTTTTATGTGAAATTTATCACTAAGTCAAATTTTGTGTTACTTAAAAAGACTTATTTTTAACTTTTTTATTAAAGGATAATTACTTTATTGAATTTTACTGTTTTCTGTCTAACCTCAACATGAATCAGCCATAGGTATACATATATCCTCTCCCTTTTGAACCTTCCTCCCATCTCACTCCCCATTCCAACCCTCTAGGTTGATACATAGGAACTGTTTAAGCTTGCTGAGCCATACAGCAAATTCCTGTTGGCTGTCTATTTTACGTATGGTTATGTAAGCTTCCATGTTACTCTTTCCACACATCTCACCTTCTCTTCCCCTCTTTCCATGTTCATAAGACTATCTCTATGTTTGTTTTTACATTGTTGTCCTGTACATAAATTCTTCAGTACCATTTTTTCTAGATTCCATATATATATATATGCATTAGAATATGATATTTATCTCTCTCTTTCTGACTTATTTCACTCTGTGTAATAGGTTCTAGGTTCATCCACCTCATTACAACTGACTCAGATGTGTTTCTTTTTACAGCTAAGTAATATTCCATTGTATATGTGTATCACTACTTGTTTATCCATTCATCTGTCAAGGGGCATCTAGGTTGCTTCCATGTTCTAGCTACTGTAAATTGTGCTGCAATGAACAATGGGATTGAAGTGATCAAACAGGAGGTGGCAAGAGTGAACATTGACATTCTAGGAATAAGCAAACTAAGATGGAGTGGAATGGGTGAATTTAGCTCAGATGACCATTTTATCTACTACTGTGAGCAGGAATCCCTTAGAAGAAATGGAGTAGCCATCATAGTCAACAAAAGAGTCTGAAATGCAGTACTTGAATGCAGTCTCAAAAATGACAGAATGATCTCTGTTCGTTTCCAAGGCAAACCATTCAATATCACGGTAATCCAAGTCTATGCCCTGACCAGTAACACTAAAGAAGCTGAAGTTGAACAGTTCTATGAATACCTACAAAACCTTCTAGAACTAACACACAAAAAAGATGTCCTACCCTCTCCCTCTCCCACAGAGTCCAAAAGACTGTTCTATATATCAGTGTCTTTTTTGCTGTCTCGTATACAGGGTTATTTCATTATAGGGACCTGAAATGCAAAAGTAGGAAGTCAAGAAATACCTGGGTAACAGGTAAATTTGGGCTTGGAATACAGAATGAAGCAGGACAAGGGCTAATAGAGTTCTGCCAAGAGAACACACTGGTCATAGTAAACACCCACTTCCAACAACACAGAAGACCCTACACATAGACTTCACCAGATTGTCAACACTGAAATCATATTGATTATATCCTTTGCAGCCGAAGATAGAGAAGCTCTAAACATTTAGCAAAATCAAGACTGGGAGCTGACTGTGGCTCAGACCATGAACTCCTTATTGCCAAATTCAGACTTAAATCGAAGAAAGTAAGGAAAACCATTAGACCATTCAGGTATGACCTAAATCAAATCCTTTATTACTATACAGTGGAAGTGAGAAATAAATTTAAGAGACTAGATATGATAGAGCACCTGATGAACTGTGGATGGAGGTTCTTGACATATTCTACAGGAGACAGGGATCAAGACCATCCCCAAGAAAAAGAAATGCAAAAAAGCAAAATGGCTGTCTGAGGAGGCTTTACAAATAGCTGTGAAAAGAAGGGGAATGAAAAGAAAAGGAGAAAATGAAAGACATACCCATTTGAGTGCAGAGTTCCAAAGAATAGCAAGGAGAGATAAGAAAAACTTCCTCAGTGATCAATACAAAGAAATAGAGGAAAACAACAGAATGGGAAAAACTGGAGATCTCTTAAAGAAAATTAGAGATGCCAAGGGAACATTTCATGCAAAGATGGGCTCAATAAAGGACAGAAATGGTAGGGATTTAACAGAAGCAGAAGATATTAAGAAGAGGTGGCAAGAATACACAGAACTGTACCCAAAAAAAAAAAAAAAAATCTTCACGACCCAGATAATCACGATGGTGTGATCACTGACCTAGAGCCAGACATCCTGGAATGTGAAGTCAAGTAGGCCTTAGAAAGCATCACTATGAACAAAGCTAGTGGAGGTGATGAAATTCTAGTTGAGCTATTTCAAATCCTGAAAGATGATGCTGTGAAAGTGCTGCACTCAATATGCCACCAAATTTGGAAAACTCAGCAGTGGCCACAGGACTGGAGAAGGTCAGTTTTCATTCTAGTCCCTAAGAAATGCAAAGCCAGATCAGATCAGATCAGATCAGTCGCTCAGTCATGTCCGACTCTTCGCGACCCCCATGAATTGCAGCACGCCAGGCCTCCCTGTCCATCACCAACTCCCAGAGTTCACTCAGACTCACATCCATCGAGTCAGTGATGCCATCCAGCCATTTCATCCTCTGTCGTTCCCTTCTCCTCTTGCCCTCAATCCCTCCCAAAGCCAAAGCATGCTCAAATTACTGAACAATTGCGCTCATCTCACACACTACAAAAGTAATGCTTAAAATTCTCCAAGCCAGGCTTCACGTGAACCGTGAACTTCCAGATGTTGAAGCTGATTTTAGAAAAAGCAGAGGAACCAGAGATCAAATTGCCAACATCCGTTGGATTATTGAAAAAGCAAGAGAGTTCCAGAAAAAAACATCTATTTCTGTTTTATTGACTATGCCAAAACCGTTGACTCTGTGGATCACAATAAACTGTGGAACATTCTGAAAGAGATGGGAATTACAGACCACCTGATCTGCCTCTTGAGAAACCTGTATGCAGGTTAGGAAGCAACAGTTAGAACTGGATATGGAACAACAGACTGGTTCCAAATAGGAAAAAAAGTACGTCAGGCTGTATATTGTCACCCTGCTTATTTAACTTATATGCAGAGTACATCATGAGAAACACTGGGCTGGAGGAAACACAAGCAGAAATCTAGATTTCTGGGAGAAATATGAATAATCTCAGATATGTAGATGACACCACCCTTATGTCAAAAAGGGAAGAACTAAAGAGCCTCTTGATGAAAGTGAAAGAGGAGAATGAAAAAGTTGGCTTAAAACTCAACATTCAGAAAACTAAGATTGTGGCATCCGGTCCTACCACTTCATGGCAAATAGATGGGAAAACTGGAAACAGTGGCTGGCTTTATTTTGGGGGGCTCTAAAATCACTGTAAATGGTGACTGCAGCCATGAAATTAAAAGATGCTTACTCCTTGGAAGGAAAGTTATGACCAACCTAGATAGCATATTCAAAAGCAGAGACATTACTTTGCCAACAAAGTCCATCCAGTCAAGGCTATGGTTTTTCCAGTACTCATGTATGGATGTGAAAGTTGGACTGTGAAGAAAGCTGAGTGCCGAAGAATTGATGCATTTGAACTGTGATGTTAGAGAAGACTCTTGAGAGTCCATTGGACTGCAAGGAGAACCAACCAGTCCATCCTAAAGGAGATCAATCCTGTGTGTTCATTGGAAGGATTGATGTTGAAGCTGAAACTCCAATACTTTTGCTATCTCATGTGAATAGCTGTCTCATTTGACAAGACCCTGATGCTGGGAAAGATTGACCGCAGACTGAGAAGGGCATGACAGGGAATGAGATGGTTGGATGACCATCATTGACTCAATGAACATGAGTTTTTGTGGACTCCAGGAGTTTTTGATGGACAGGGAGGCCTGGTGTGCTTCAGTCCATGGGGTCGCAAAGAGTGGGACATGGCTGAGTGATTAAACTGAACTGTACTGAAATGAACTTAGATGAGGTGATCTGCACAGGTTGCTACCGGTGGTTGGGTGATGCCGGGTCTTATATTCAATTTTTTCTTTGTGTGAGTTCTCACTATCTCATACTCCCTAGGGTTAGTTCTCTTGTAGTCTAGGGTCTTGGAGTTAATGCTCCCACTCCAAAGGCTTGGGACATGATCTCTGGTCAGGAATGAAGATTCCACAACCAGTTTGTTATGGCATAAAGTGTGATTAAAACAAATACCCAGAAATGAGAAACCACAGATGAACCCCAGACAAATGGCATTTACAAGATCAGGCAAATAATAAATAAAATAATGTAATGTACACATGTGCATATACCCCTAGAAGCAAAGTCCAACAAATTAAAGTACAGTAGATTTATTACCTGACAAACAAAGGAAATAAAAAATTACATTTGCCAGTTAAGAAAAAAACTAAAGCACAAACTGGATAACAAAACTGAAACAAGGTGCCTAGTCGGGAATAAAGCAATGAAAACAAAACTAACAAATATATTTAGATGGAAGAAAAGAAAGAAATAATAGATATGAAAAGTTAAATAGAGGTAGATAAATAAGATTTATACACATTAAAGATTATCTGCAAGGGGGGAGAAAAGACAGCAGGAAAGGCAAACAAAGGAATAAGTGTGGAAAATATAATAGATTTAAAAAACATTAAAAATATAAAAAAGAGAAAAGAAGAAAACATAAAAAGGAAGAATACAGAAAGGAAAAAAAAAAAAAAGTGAAACTATAGAACTGCAAAAGCCCAATGTAGGGGCAGAGGTTTCTAACATCAATAAAATGTGTAACTGAATATACACATATACATATACACCCATAAGCAAAATCAAAACAGTCCAACAAAAATTAAATTGATTGACCTGGAAAACAAAGGAAACCAAAAATTATAATACCAGTTAAGAATAAAACCAGCTAAAGCACAAACTGGAAAACAAAACTAAAGGAAGGTGCCAACTGAGGAATAAAGCAGTGAAAATAAATCTACCAAATATGTTGAGAGGAAAGGAAAGAAATAATTGATATGCAAAGCTAACTAGAGGTAGATAATGAAGAGTTATATACATTAAAGATTAACTGCAAGGGGAAAAGAACAGTAGGGAAAACAAACAAATGAATAAATGTAGAAAAAATAATAATAGATTTAGATAATTAAAAATTAATATTTTTAAAAAAAAAGGAGAAAAGGAAGAAAAAAAGAACTCCTCAGAACTACAAAAGCCAAATGTAGAGGCAGAGGTTTATAACAATAAAAAATGTGACTGAGAAAAAAATAAAAAGTTCAAAACCTTAATTAGATTTCATAGTGCCAATAAAGTTGACAATTACAAGGGGGGTGGGGGAGAAAAAAATCCAAAAGAATCTACAGAACAAGTCAAAGCATAAGAATAATAAATGTTTTTCTTGACTCTGCTGTTAGAGCTCTTTCCCTCGCTGAATGTCACAGTCCACCTCATCTCCCTAGGATGCCCTTCAACATTGTGCTGATCTTTGGACCTGCTGTGGGGGCAGTTCAGATTCTAATCTGGTCCCACTCCTGTGTGTTCTTGTCTCCAATGTCCACAGCTAGCAGAACTAGTGGATTTTCTTTTGTGGGAGCTCTCAATGTCCTTTTATATATTCAGTAGACACAGAGTCTGCCTAGTTGATCATGTGGATTTAATCTACAGCTTTTATAGCTAGTGGGAAGGTTTGGGTCTTTTTCTTTAATCACACTGCCCTGGGTTTCAATTGTGGTTTTATTTCCACCTCTGCATGGGTATTGTCCCCTGGGGATTGCTCTTGAGGCTGCCCTATAGGACTTGGTTTTGCCCCTAGATGTGGAGGTGGTGCACCTGCTTGGGTTGCAGGGGTTTTGGCAGCACCAGGTACGCAGGGGTGTTGGCAGCTAGGGAGGCAGGATACATAGTGCTCTAGAATGGTATGACAACCAGTATTTGCCAATATGCTCCAGTATTCTTGCTTGGAGAACCCCCGTAACAGAGAAGCCTGGCAGGCCACAGTCCACAGAGTCACAGAGAGTTGGACACAGTTGAAGAGACCATATGTACATAGACGCGAGATATTTTTTTTGCCTGTGGCAGCTCTGCCCCAGTGAGAGTTGAGTGTGAAGGTGGTTCAGCTTCTTGGCTTGTGGGCACCATGGCAGGGCCAAGTGTGCAGGGACACGAACTGTCTCTGCTGCAGGAGTTATGGCCCTTTCAGAGTCCTTTTTTTAGCTCCTGTAGCTGGCCATCAGAAAGCCTCTTTTTCCAATCTTTCTCATTCAGGCACTTAGAGGGCTCCCTTTCCTAGGGTCCTTCTCTATTGTTCAGCATGTTCAGGCACATAGAGGGACCCCCCCGCCCCAGCCCCGGCTGAGGTCCTACCCTGTAGATTGGTGTGTCAGGCAGTTAAGGGGCACCCTGGATGGGGTCCTACTCTGGAGTTCAGTTTAGTCAGGCATTTGATGAGCCAGTCTCTCTATTGTTCAATTGCCCATGCTGGATGTAGGGAGAGAGAGGCTATGGTTATGGCTCTACCCACTATGCCTGACTCTGCAGTACTGCCTTGCTTCCATGGTTGCCTGGCTTTCTACCACAGGCATTTCCCACCACAATCTTTTCCCTCACATCCCCTCAATCTGTCTCTCCAGTCAACAGCAGTCCTCGTCCTGGGATTGCTACACAATCCCTAAACTCCAGCTTCCAGATGGTGTGCCTTCCAGGGAACCTGTGTCTCTGTCCGAGTTATGTATGGCTGGGGCAAGGACTGTCTGATTCTCATTCCATTTAGGCTGCCAAAGATCAGCTCTTTCGCTCTCAGCCTTAAATGTTTCTCCTCTGACTCAGACAATTGCCTTGATGTAGGGATCAGACCCCTGCTTCAGTTCCCCCACACACCAGGCAGGTCCAGTCCTACTAACACTCCTGTTTTCCCCCTAGTTCCTTTATTCTACCAAGTTTTGCATGGTTCTGTATATTCTTTTCTGCTAGTCAGGTGCTCCTGTCCACTCTCAGCTGATGTTCTGCATGTGCTTCTGTGTCTGAGGGTGTATTCCTAATGGATCTGTGGAGAGAGATGTACTCCACCTACTCCTCTGCTGTCTTGTTCTTCAAAATAACTACTTATTTTAAAACTTCAATTTTCAATTGTTTTTAGATATAATTAGAAATATAACCATTTTTTTATATTGACCATATATTTTCAAGCATGTTAACTCAGTTTTCTAGCCCAAAATTCATCTCTACATACTTTAGAATTTTCTATTAAAACAGCTGTATTAAAATGACAGTTTGCCTTCTTTCAAATTCTGATGTTTTTTTCCCTTTATCTTTTCTTATTTACACTGATTATAACTTGATCTTAGGTGCAATATTTTTAGTTTTTTACCATTAGACATGTTGTTGGGGCTTCCCTGGTGGCTCAGATGGTAAAGCTTATGCCTGCAATGCAGGAGACCCAGGTTCGATTCCTAGGTTGGGAAGATCCCTTGGAGAAGGAAATGGCAACCCACTTCGGTACTCTTGCCTGGAAAATTCCATGGACAGAGAAGCCTGGTAGGCTACAGCCCATGGAGTCATAAAGAGTCAGACATGACTGAGCGACTTCACTTTCTTTCTTTCTTTCACTTTAGATGCAGACTTTCTGTTTCTTTATTATGAAAATTCAGATGAATCCAGTTAGTAATGAATATGTTTCATGGTGGGATGACAGTTTAGAGTAGGAGATGTCTTCCAAGTGAAGCACACTTTCTTCCTTATAAACAAAGAGAATCTCAAAAGTCTGTAGCTATGACTAAAAACCAAAGTGCACAAAATTATTCTCCTGTTCCCGTGATCCTTCAAAATGAAGTTTTTAAACTTTTAAATCTCTGAGCCTAAGGGTCAGAGATGATATATTTCTTTGAGAAATAGAAAGTCTCACTGATAGTTGAAATATTTTCAGTTATTGCTCAAAAAAGTCAGGAGTACACATCTGGAGTGAACAGTTATGGCTTCAATAACCAGAAAGTATTACACTCTCATGTATGATAAAACTGATAGCTAATAAGGACCTGCTGTACAGCATAGGGATCTACTCAATACTCTGTAATGGCCTATATGAGAAGACAATCTAAAATATGGTATGTGTGTATATATATATGTATTTGTACAACAGATTACCTTTGCTGTACACTTGAAATTAACACAACATTCTAAATCAATTATTCTTGTTATTGTTCAGTTGCTCAGTGGTGTCTGGCTTTGTGACCCCATGGACTGCAGCATGCCAGGCTTCCCTGTCCTTCACCATCTCCTGGAGCTTGCTCAAACTCATGGCCATTGAGTCAGTGATGCCATCCAAACATCTCATCTTCTGTCATCTTCTTTTCCTCCTGCCTTCAATCTTTCCCAGCATCAGGGTCTTTTCTAATGAGTCAGCACTTCGCATCAGTTGGCCAAAGTATTGGAGCTTCAGCATCAGTCTAACCAGTGAATATTCAGGACTGATTTCCTTTAAGATTGACTGATTGGGTCTCTTTGCAGTCCAAGGAACTCTCAAGAGTCTTATCCAACATCACAGTTCAAAAGCATCAATTCTTTGGTGCTCAGCCTTGTTTATGGTCCAACTCTCACATTCATACATGACTATTGGAAAAACCAGAGCTTTGCCTATAGGACCTTTGTCAGCAAAGTAATGTCTCCACTTTTATATACTCCAATATAATTTTTTTTATTAAGAAAAATGCATAGGGGAGCAAAGCATATAGTGTTTAAGCAGGTACAAGAAGACCACTGAGGCAAGACTGTTGTCATTGTTTAGTCACTCAGTCTTGTCTGACCCCTTATGATCCCATGGACTGCTGCCTGCCAGGCTCCTCTGTCCGTGCGATTTCCTAGGAAAGAATAATTGAGTGGATTTCCATTTCCTTCTTCAGGGGATCTTCCTGACCCAGGGATCAACCCATGGCTCCTGCTTGGCAGGCAGATTCTTTAGCACTTAGTCACCTGGGAATCCCAGACCACTTTAATGCACTGCTTCCCACAACCACAGATCATGGTTGTTTTTTTTTTTTTTCCCCAAAATATCTGTCAGGCATCAAATCAGTAAGGGGTAATCTCTACAAAGAGTGTTTTTTTTTTTTTTTTTTTTTCTTGGGCTTTTTAAAGATGGGTGTCAGCATACCTTTTTATAAGTAAAAGATAATAAGCTTACAAAAAAGATTTAAAAATCTAATGTACTGAGTATGAGAAAACATTTTGATTTTTTGCCCTCAGAGTTTAAATCAAGATAACTTATCTTGAAAACAGGGAAAATTTTAGAATATAAATTAAATGTTTAAGTGGGAAAAAAAAAGGCAAACAAAATTTCCTTAATTTAGCAGGCCAAAAATAGAAATAAGAATACTAGAATTAGATACAGCTACAATCTATGGCCATTGAGTAGAAGTTTAAACCTCCATGGACATAGAGTGTTTAACTTTGGGCTTTTATTTTTCAAAACTTGACCTTTTTTTATGGCCAGTGTTCATAAATCCCCCTATTATTCTTTACTTTTGTAGAATTAAGATAACGGATTTTCACAGAGTAGCAGGAAAAGTGAATCAAGGTAATGTAACTCTGAGAGATGGTGTGGGACAGGGAGGTCTGGCATACTGCAGTCCTTGGGGTTGCAGAGTCAGACATGACTTAGCAACTTAACAACAACTCAGTATGTTAGATGTCTAACTCTCTTTAGGGAAGCCCTGAGGTTAATCTGATTAATATCTGTATTTTGATAAATTGAGTTTCCCTGGTAGCTTGGATGGTAAAGAATCAGCCTGCAATGCAGGAGACCGGGTTTGATCCTTGGGTCAAGAAGATCTCCTGAAGAGATTGGCAACCCACTCCAGTATTCTGGCCTGGAGAATTCCATTGACAGAGGAGCCTGGCATGTTACAGTCCATGAGGTCACAGTCAGACATGACTGAGTGACTAACACTTTCAACTTAGATAAGTAAACTGAGACACAAAGAATTTACATTATCTGTCAAAACCATGCATTTCATAAGTAAGAGATGAGATTCTAATTTACACATCAGAAACCAAGAGGTTGAGTACTTCTCAGCAACTTGCTATCCTTACCACCACCACAGTCATCATATATTGCATGTATCTTTACTCCTTTCCTTTTCAACTTTATTTCATTCTATAGTCATGAAGAGGAAAGGGTGTGTGAAAAGGCATTGCATGGAAACAGCTTGTTTGCTCTTCCTCTGCTTATGTTATGCTTTCAACTCTCCTTAGGCCTGAATGTTTGCCACACACAATTAAGCAGGTGATAGATGAACACTTGGTTTTCCTGGGATGTAAAATAAACTATACTGAGTCTGAAATGTCCTTGCAGGCAAGTTTGCATTTCTATCAGCCTCAATTTTGTTCTCATTGTTGAGCTATAAACATGTCACAATATTGTTTAACTGTCAACAAAGTCTATTATTTTGACAAGTGAGCTAAATATAAAAATTCAGTATTACTGCATAATCATATTTTGTTTATGAGGTGGCAAAATGTAGCAATTAATATATTTGAGTGATAAAAATATATTAATAAAAATAGGATGTATCTATATATAGATACATATATATATGTATACATGTGAACACACACTTCAGTATATGTCAAAATCATGATTATTGTACTTTTGGGTGCTTACTAAATATTTGTTGACTGAATTTATACTTGTTTGATGAATGCCTATATGTTAAGATCTTAAATGTGTGGTTTTTTTTTTTTTTTGGCAATAGTAACCCTTTAGATAATGGAAAAGGATCTTTCAAAATAAATTACATTCAAAGTATAATATGTACACATTTATCTTTGGAATTGCAGTAAATAGCTAACAGGTCATAAAAAGTAAATATCTATCTATCTATATTTATTCTCCTCATAATATTCTCTACTTCGCATGCATATTTAACGAAAGTGTAAAATTTTCACTGTAATAGAGGCACAAATGTTCAACTCACTCTTGTAGAATGTGAGCTTGAAAGGAATGTTGGGTTGGGTTTAACTGTAAAAATGTGTTTTGTTTTTAAAAATTCACGACAAAATTGACCTAATGAGCAAATGACAAAAGCGTTGAATAGTGACTATGTGGATGTTTCATTAGTTTTGGTACTTTTCTATACTGTTTCAGATACTGTTTCAGGTACTGTTTCTATACTGTATCACGTAAAACTCAGACAAGTTAATAAGCTAAAGCAAGAGCTCAAGGTATGTGAGAAAATACTAGTATATTCACAGAATATATTTAAATATAAAAAACACATTCATTTATTATAAAGGTGATTTTCAAACAGGCAGTGAAGAAACTTTTTAAAAACAAGAGTTACTTCTTTGGAAGTCTGATGCTAAACATTAAATAGAATGTTTTGTATCCTTGTATGGGCATTGTGAGCATTTGTATAGAATTGTGTCAAAGTGTTAGAAAAAAAATGTCATCATGATATGAATATTTATACTAGAAAAAAAGCTTAAATGAGACACAATTTTTGAAATGGAAAAAAAAAATTCATAATCATTTAATCAACATACCCAGGATAACAGGACTAGAACTGAATAAAAGTTTACTTGTGAGAAATCTATAACTGGTAATTATGACAGGGAGAAGAGATAGAGCTGGAGTTTATTAAAATTTCTATGAGACTTACCCATGTTATGTTCCTGCTACTAATTTAAAATTTTCACATATCTACATCATGCATAAAAAATCATTGTATGTGCTAAACCTGATTATTGGCTAAGATATTGGATAAATGCTGCCAAGTTTACTAGAGATGGAGCCAGTAGTATAAATTCAAAAATGAAAAACACAAAGTCAATTAGAGAGAAAACTTGTACTATGCAAAGCAAGAACAGGAAGTACAATGGACTTAAAAAGGAAAAATATCTGATATACAAAATAGCAAGGACAGTGGTACATCTAAATCATAATGTTAAGTGCAATGGGGAGGACTGCTACTGAGAGGAGATTAATAAGTTATCCAGGAACCAAATTATGGTGGCCATAATATTTAGGAGTATTAACATTTCCCAGTTTGTAATAGGGATGTTATTAAAAGACTTTAAACCAGAGAACGACAAAATCTGAAGTATTCTTTCAGAGTTTATATTTCTGCAAAAGTGAAAGAATGGAGACCAATAGAAGACAATTGTAAGTACTCTTGATGAAAAATGATGACACTTTGGATCAAGACTGAGCTAACAGATGTGAGAAAGTAGACAGACTGAAGGCATATTTAGAAACCAAAATATGTGAAAGGCAAGTACATTCTTTTTTTTAATATAAATTTATTTGTTTTAATTGGAGGTTAATTACTTTACAATGTTGTATTGGTTTTACCATACATCAACATGAAATGGACACCTTATCTTTGACAAAGGAGTCAAGAATACACAATGGATTAAAGACAATCTCTTTAACAAGTGATGCAAGTGCATTCTTGATGTTAGGCTAAGAAATCTCTTTATTCATCAATCATGAAATTTTTGAATAAAACACTTACCTATTTATTAATTCATTCAGTTTACAAATATTTAATGATCACCCATCAATGTTGGACATTTTTCTACATCAGCAATAATACATAAAAGTATTTTTTTCTTTTATTATATTTTTAACATCACAACATGTTTATTGACATATAGTTAGCTTACAATAGTATATTATTGTTATTGTTGCTAAGTCACTAAATTGTATCTGACTCTTTGTGACCCCAGGAACTGCAGCATGCCAGGCTTTCCTGTCCTTCATTATCTCCCAGAGTCTGCTCAAACTCATGTCTATTGATTTGATGATGTCATCCAAGTCTCTATCCTCTGTCACCCCTTTCTCCTCCTGCCCTCATTTTCCCCCAGCATCAGGGTCTTTTCCAGTCAGTCAGCTCTTCAAATCAAGTGGCAAAAGTACTGGAACTTCAGTTTCAGCATGAGTCCTTCCAGTGAATATTCAGGGTTGATTTCCTTTAGAGTTGACTGGTTTGATCTCCTGCGGTCCAGGGGACTCTCAAAAGTCTTCTCTAGCACCATATCAACTGTACTTCAATAAAAATATTATATTGTTAATATTTTATCAGTAAATTTCTATTAAAATCTTGAAGGTTTTTGCCTTATAAGATTATAATCTCATGTCTCATTTCATAATATAATCTTAGAAGATCCGAAAAATCTGCAAAATGGGTATACAAGCACAGAATTTAACATATGTGACTATTTCTATGCATTACATACACAGACACATTTACTTCTCCACATCTGAATTCCCAATAACATTATTGCTACCACCTGATTCAGAGGAGTTTCTATCCAAATTGTGCATCTGTTGGACTTTTCTCATGTGTTAAACAGTTAAGTCATTAAATCCCAGACACTATGGCTTTCACATATTTGAACCATATATTTTGTCCACTACTACTTGTGCTAACTCTTAATAAATTTTAACAAATGAATTAAACAAAGAACTACTGACATTAACACATGAAGCCATCATAGGACATCATGATAACCTTAGCATTTTCTGACTATGTCCTAGAAATAGAATTTCTCCCACTTGTATTAACAATCCTCCGATCTTATATTTTGCCAATGGTCATCAGAGTAAACCTCTCATTCTCATATACCCGAGCTGCAAATTTACTGTTATTCTTGGTATTGGTAGTCTTTTTTTTTTTTTTTTTTTTTAATATATTGAGCAAATAGATTGCAAATTTAAATCTTGTATAAAATAGACTGTTTTGAGGTTGACATGTGAGATGTATGTGAAAACAAGTCAAAACATCATGTTGATTGGGAATGGGCATGATGTACCTTATTGGTTGATGACAATATTCTGGATCTTAGTTGAAGAGGTAGTTATAGTAATGTAGATGAACATGAAGTCGCTCAGTCATGTCCGACTCTTTGCGACCCCATGGACTGTAGCCTACCAGTCTCCTCTGTCCATGGGATTTTCCAGACAATAGTACTTGAGTGGATTGCCATTTCCTTCTTCCAAAGGATCTTCCCAACCCAGGGATCAAGCCCGGGTCTCCTGCATTGTAGACAGATGCTTTACCATCTGAGCCATCCAAGAAGTCATTTTTATTTTTAATGTAGATGAAATATTTATAAAATTTATCAGGCTAAACACAAAATTTGTGTACTTTATTGACTTTATACCTCATTGAAAATGCAATAATGTGTGAGCATAAGCTAAACAACAAAAAAAGTCATAAAAATTGTGATCTACTTATCTTTGCAAAATAATCCCTTCAGTAACCTTACAGGTGGAATAAAGATAACATTTAATGGCCCAGGGTTTTTGTTTGTTTGTTTTGTTGTTGCTTTTCCTCAGACCTATTTGAAACTTAATTATGTTAAGTAGTCCTGGTGTGGCTTTGAGAAAGGTAATTAATCTCTCTGAGCTATCCTTTCTCACTTATAAAGTAAGAATAATGAAATATCCTACCTCTTACAGGGTTGTTGCAATATTTAAACAGATGACATAGAACATTTGCTGGTGTATGTGACATATGGAAATAGTACAGCGAAGCCTAGTTCTTAGTTCTGCCTTCAGACTTAAGATAGAATGCTAGATTGGGCTGAAAATCGTCACCCCATGAAACATCTAAATAACAATTATTTAAAATTAATTGAAATATTCTGGCTTATGAAGTAAATTCACATAAAAAAAGTAAGTGTGCTTGCATAGAATCATAATCACAAATATAATTGACATAACTTAAAATAACACTTAAAATAGCACCTAATTGACATAACTTAAAATAACACCTAACACCTTAAAATAACATTAATCTTTTTGAAGTCAATTTCATAATAATGAAAAGCTGCAAAAACCCATATTTTATTTCACCCTTATGAAATTTCCAATCTTTTCAATGTTTTTCACATCACTCAAAATGATGCAGCTTGAGTTTTGCTTTGTCAAGGGTTTATGTCACCAAAGAAATCCAAAAACAGAAGCAGTCAATGCAACCTTAGCACTTTGCTATTTTCAGGGAAAATTCCATTCCTCAGAGAATTTGGGTTATACAATGTATGGTAGTATACTCTGAAATATGATTCAGTGAATAATTTAAAATATATTAAATTCTTTCACATATAAGTTGCAAAATGAGATGAAGAAGCATGGTTTTCAAAGCTAGAAAATATCTCCATATTTATTTAATGTTGGTCTCCAAGCAAGAGAATCAAGATAATGTAAATTGAAATAATTTGAGAATGTTATGTAATTGTTTAAAAGATAAATAAAAGCTTACATTTTGAGTATGCTTAAAAAATAGAGAATCCATAAAAATTCTTTAAAATAATCTAAAAAACAAACTCAAAACATTTTGTTGTTCTTCATAGTTTCAAATATTAGATGAATAAGAACTTCAAGTTAACAATATAGGAATTCCTATATTCCTATATGTGGCTTCCTTTTGTAAAAGAACATAACTGTAGATATGAATTACACAATATTCAAAATACTTTTCTCCTTATAATAACACTAGTCTTATTTTTCAAATATTGAAGCAAACAGAAGGTATTATTCAGAAGAATCAAAGCAAAAGTATAAGATAGGTAAAGTCAATCTTTAGTTGGCAATGAACATATACACCACCTTTTTCCCTGTGTTAAGAGGCTGCTTCTTCCTCTACTGATACACATTTCCCTCTTACCAACATCATTAAACCATTCTTTTTCAAAAAGAACATGATAAATCCAAAACATGTGTCTATAGTTTAGAAAGAAATGCTTTTTTCCCCTTAAATAAATTTTATATATAATGGAGAAGAGGATTGATCTAATAATTCTCAAGAATCTGCAAATGTAGTAAGGGTCAGCTCTGCCTTGTTTATTTTAAGACTGATTCCCTACCCATCATTCCCAGAATTATAATAACTAGGTATAATTGTCTCTTATTATGACTACACTTATGCTTACATATCTACATAAAAAAAACATCATTGACATATTTACAAGTAAAGTCGTAAATTGTGAATACCAGCCATCTCTGGTGGTTTAGTGATTAGAATTCAGCATTCTAACAAACACAGACCAGGTTTCCAATCAGGAACAGGTCACTCTTTTGAGGCCTTCCTTGGTGGCTCAGATGATAAAGAATCTGCCGGCAATGCAGGAGACACAGATCCCTGGATCAGGACAATACCCTGAAGAAGGGATCTACTCCAGTGGATCTATCTTTTCCAGTATTTTTGTGTGGAGATTTCCAAGGACAGAGAAACCTAGGGGGCTACAGTACATTGGGTCACAAAGAGTCAGACACAACTGAGCAACTAACATTTTCACTTTTCACATGTCTACACTCATATTTACAGGTAAAGATGTAAATTTTGAACAGTACACATAATTATGCATTTATTGACTAAAGGTAGCTGTATCAGTATGGTAGGTTCTGCTACAATTATAAATGTCCTTAGAACCTTTAATCATGCCAATGATGTTTTATTTGTTGCTCATGACCATGTCAATTATTTCTGTTTTTCACTCATTAAGTCATGTCCAACTCTTTGTGACCTAATGGACTGCAACATGCCGGGCTTCCTTGTCCTTCACTATCTCCTGGACTTTGTTCAAAGTCATGTCCATGGAGTCAGTGACACCATCTAACCATCTCATCCTCTGTTGTCCACCTCTCCTCCTGCCTTCAATCTTTCCCAGCAACAATGTCTTTTACAATTATAGATTGGCTATAGATCTGCTCCATATAATCTACATTCCAGGATGCATATAAAGTATCCTGGAGGCAATCTCTCTCTGGACTTCTTAGAAGAGAGGAAAGAGAGGTGTAGAATCACCTCTGTTAATAGTATTAAAGCTATTTTAAATTACATGGGTCTCCCAAGGTCAATGTGAATGATGTATTCAGTCCACCACCTGCCTGCCCCAGAGTGGGCCATAAGAGGATAGAAATGTGGAGGCAGTGTTACATTCACCACTGTTCTTTAGTAATCATTTCACTATAAAACACTTAGCTTCCAAATAAGGAAAATTAACTAAGAAGAACACGAGACTTATCCAATAGCATAACTATTTAATGATGGTATCTGCCCTAACATGCGCATGTAAGAATGCTCTCTTCAAGATGAGTCAACAAAAACATGAGTGTTATTAATAATTTCCATCTTGTTTTTGTGACAGAGGGAGGAAGGCAAACTGGAATAAAGCAGATGGCATAAAATATGCTACTATTATTAAATAAATCATTGATAGCAACATATTTACCTTAAATTTATTTATGTATTGAGTGAGTTGCCTTTATTTTCACATCTAAAGTAATTAGCCTCTTGGGAAGAATAAATTCTAATGGAAAATTTAAAAAATGTTTTCTGAGAAATGATATGTTTATAAGCAAAGTAATCCTATAAACTTCTCAGAGTTTTCTAGAAAACTCTTTCACCCTTCAATCTTTCTAAACTTTATACCTCTTCCTGAGGCAGGAATACTTTTTGAGCTCTATTTTTCCAAACCATAATGAATTACTATTCATACTGTTATTTAACTATTTAATTTGTTCTCTTCCATGCATTCACAGTAACGAGATTTCATATTCCTATAAAGAAAAAACAATGACTCCATTCAGCCTTGAACATAAAAGGCAAATAATAGATACTTTGTAAATTATTTAACTGTTAACATTGTATATTTTGTATGAAAACAAAAATAATTTCATACTGTGTTTAACTGAAAATACTGATTAGACAAGTAGAAGAAAAAGAAATTATATTTCTCAAAAGTACTCATTTCTAAATGACATTTGATATAAATAATTTGTTTGAAGTTTTTAGAAACATTGATTTAACACAAGAAAATACAATTAATTTTTCAGGGATGTAAAATGTGAATGTTCACTTGCAATAAGCTCAGAAACATGTGTTTAACTCAGCTCTTCACAATTTGTGTGAACTGGGTGAGGTCCTTAATTTTCTTGTCCTTGTTTCCTCATTGATATGATGAAGAAGCTAAATTACCTTACTTCTACAATTGTTTTTATGTCACATATGTATCAATATAACCTATACCTATGCTGCTGCTGCTAAGTCGCTTCAGTCGTGTCCGACTCTGTGTGACCCCATAGACGGGAGCCCACCAGGCTCCCCTGTCCCTGGGATTTTCCAGGCAAGAACACTGGAGTGGGTTGCCATTTCCTTCTCCAATGCATGAAAGTGAAAAGTGAGAGTGAAGTCGCTCAGTCGTGCCTGACTCCCAGCAACCCCATGGACTGCAGCCTACCAGGCTTCTCCATCCATGGGATTTTCCAGGCAAGAGTACTGGAGTGGGTTGCCAGTGCCTTCTCCGATACCTATGCAGTTGAGTAGAATCTTATCCTTTCAGGAAAAAGGAAAGGAAACACTGCTTAAAGCATAAAGTCACACATGTCTTGTCTCTTAAAGCATACAGCAATGCATTCTTTTTTATTTCAAAATGGCAAACTTTTTAAATAGCACATATTTTATTCTTGCTGTGAAATCAATATGGCTGCAATTGTGTTTTGCAATGAAAACTAAATACAAAATTAAAATAATGTATCATAATCTAATAAATGATTATCAGGGTTTTATAAATGCTTATCATCATTCTATTTTATACTATAATGTTATGAGCTACCCATTATACTGTTCATACTGTTCATGGGGTTCTCAAGGCAAGAATACTGAAGTGGTTTGCCATTCCCTTCTCCAGTGAACCACATTCTGTCAGATCTCTCCACCATGACCCGCCCACCTTGGGTTGCCCCACGGGCATGACTTAGCTTCATTGAGTTAGACAAGGCTGTGGTCTTAGTGTGATTAGATTCACTAGTTTTCTATGAGTATGGTTTCAGTGTGTCTGCCCTCTGATGCCCTCTTGCAACACCTACCGTCTTACTTGGGTTTCTCTTACTTTGGGTGTGGGGTATAGTGAATTATCCAGTAATAAGAAACAATCTCAATTTTTATTTGACAAACATACATTTAAATCAGAAAGTAATTACAGGCTAGAGCTGTAGAAATGTGAAACCAATTAAATTCCTTTTGATAGACATTTAATTATGCTCATGTCATGCAATAAGCACTTTCATGCATAGTACTTTATTTAACCAGGTCTCTTATTCAGTAGAATACAAGCAGCACAAACAACCCAATACTGTTATTCTATTTTCCAGAAAAAATATTCTTTGCAGCCTCAGCTCTGTCAGTATCAGTCTGATAACAAGCTTGTGGGCAATACTAAGTTCATAATGAGCAACTCAGGTTGCATATTCACGCGATATCCAATAATCCTATATCCATTTTCACCTGATCCCAGTTTATCCTAAAGTCTGTTTCTCCAAGAATAATACTTATCTATAGCAGAAGGCAAGAGATTACTCCCAAGCCCTAGGGTTTTCTAAGATGATTCACTGATAAAACTCTCAAAGAGCTCATCAGAGCATTTCTATTTGCCACAAATACTTTGTATATTTTGTTTACCTGTTTTATATATTATAAGGGTAGGGTTTATTGTGGTTTAATAGCTAAGTAATGTCTGACTTTTTGCAACCCCATAGACTGGAGACCATCAGGCTACTCTGTCCGTGGAATTTCCCAGGCAACAATATTAGAGTGGGTTGCCATTTCCTACTTCAGGGGATCTTCCAGATCCAAGGATCAAACCATGTCTCCTGCATTAGCAAGTGGATTCTTTACCACTGAGCCACCAGAGAAGCCTTTTAGTTTCTGGATGCACTTCAAAGCTTTCCTTGCTCTAGGCCCTACTCAAGATGTCAGCCTTTCTGGATACCTAGGAAATGTGCCAGGGTAGCCCACTCAAAGAGCTTCGTATGTGGCCCTAGTGGTAAAAAAAAAAAAGAAAAAAGTGAAAGTCACTCAGTCATGTCTGATTCTTTGTGACCCCATGGACTATATAGTACATGGAATTCTCCAGGCCATAATACTGGAGTGAAGAGCCTTTTTACTTCTCCAGGGGATCTATATAGTCCATGGAATTCTCCAGGCCATTATACTGGAGTAGGTAGCCATTTCCTTCTCCAAGGGATCTTCTCAACCCAGGAATGGAACTGGGGTTTCCTGCATTATGGATAGATTCTTTACCAGCTGAGCCCCAAGGGAAGCCCAAGAATACTGGAATAGGTAGCCTATCTCTTCTTCTCCAGCAGTTCATCCCAGCCCAGGAATGGAACTGGGGTCTCCTGCATTGCAGGAAGATTATTTGCCAACTGAGCTATCAGGGAAGCCCTGTGGCCTGCCAGCCAATGCAGGAGACATGAGACACAGGTTCAATCCTTGGGTGGGGAAGATCCCCTAGAGGAGGGCATGGCAACCCACTCCAATATTCTTGTCTGGAGAATCCCAAGGACAGAGGAGTCTGGTGGGCTATAGTCCCTAGGGTTTCAAAGTGTCAGACAAGTTCACTCAAATGTAGAATGTTGCCTCCAATATCCATGACGCCCACTGAGTGTGGGTGTTTCTATATTAAAGACAGGAGCTGCAAAGTGTAGCAAATGTTCCTTTGTTTTAAAGCTGATATGTTTACATTCTCATGCCCATAGTACCACTGGAAATTTTACTAATAGCATGGGTTGCTGACTTGCTTTTTGTTTCTCTTTCAACATCTAACATGTTTGCTACCAAAACATCTAGGCTATTTATTTTTTCTTCTCTCATCAGGTCCAGTGTCAACAAAGTGGTGAAGCAGCGTGATATTCTGCAGGATATCAAGAAGATCAAAGTTTCAGCTGGTGAGTCTATGGCACATTGCAGGATTGAAGTAATGCAGAACTGTGAAATTGAAGGAATTCTGTTGTTGGTTGGGTAAGCGTTAACTGCTTCTGGTTATTCTCCCAATCACTACAGAAATAATGGCATCTGCTAAATCAAATGGGGTATCTCAGGTGACACTAATGGTAAAGAACCCATCTGTTAATGCAGGAGAGATAAGAAACATGGGTTGGATCCCTGGGTTGGGAAAATCCCCTGGAGAAGGGCATGGCAACCCACTCCAATAATCTTGCCTGAGAAGTCTCATGGCCAGAAGAGATTGGCAGGCTACAGTCCATCAGGTTGTAAAGAGTTGGACATGACTGAAGCTACTTAGCAAAGCATAAATCAACTGCCAAATATCTAGTCACAAGACTTTGTTGATTTGTTTTAGAATTGATGCTACATTCAGAGTACTAGCTTATAAACTGTTGTCACTTTCTGATTATGGCAGCTTATAGTCATTCTCCAAGGTTTATCTTCTTTCTTGATAAGTGAGGTAATTGGAAATGGTGGGATAGAATTCATCAAATTGTAACAGTAGTTTACAATTCCTAGCACATATTTAATAATAAATATCATATACTTTTTTTTTTTTTATCTAGCTGCCGCTGTGCTTTTTTGGTAAGTCCAGTAAGATGTAATTGGCAGGTGACAAAGATGTGTTAGCATTATCCCTTAAGTAACATAAGGACTTTCTTCAACAGTATATCCCTACATAATTGAGCCAAATGAAAAGAAGCATGCTATTAATATACTAACATACCTAAATACACTTTAGTTCTTTTTAAAAATTTTTAATTATAGGATAATTGCTTTACAATATTGTATTGGTTTCTGCTGAACAACAATGTGAATCAGCTATAAGAATACATATAGCTAGGTCATGGAAACAACCTAGATGTCCATCAACATATGAATGGATAAAGGAATTATGGTACATATATACAATTAAATATTACTCCAGCCATACAAAGAACAAATTTGAGTCAACTGAACTGAGGTGAATGAAACTAGAACCTATTATACAGAAATAAGTCAGAAAGAGAAAAATAATATATCATATATTAACACATATATGTGGAATCCAGAAAAAAATAGTACTTATAAACCTATTTGCAGGGCAGGAATAGAGACACAGACATAGAGAATTAACTTGTGGACATAGCAAGCGAAGGAGAGGGCAGGACAAATTGAGAGAGTAGCATTGAAATACTTTAGTTCTTAATCTTAATCCAGCTATATTAAGTTTTCATATACTGCCTAGCTTTTCTGTGTGGGTAAAAGAACAATTGCTCTCAACTCCATCTGAATGTTTTATTTCTTTTTTAAAAGCCTGACATAGTACCTTGTTCCATCTCCCATTTAGTGAAAGAATGCATCACACAATACACCCCAAATGCAGTCAGCCAATTTTAAATGAAAACACATGTTACTTTGTGAGAGGAAGAAACATTCCTCTATTGCACCTCTCTTTTTATAATATTTTTTGATTTACTTTTGTTGCTTTTCCTTTATTAGATGTCAAACTCAATGTGACTTTTAAGATGCTCAAGTTGGAAACATTTACATTGAAACCAAAAATTTTTAGGTATAAAATAGAATTTCTGACACTTAAGGAATGTGCAAACTTAGGTAATATATTTATTATTACTAAAAATTATTTTACCTATTAATAAATGGTTATAAGACAAAGGGTACCTCTACTAACAAAAGTGTCCCTAGATTTATGATATAACTCATATGCCCAGGAAATTTTACTCTGGACCAGATTTACCTACCTTCAAGAAAGAATTCATAAAAGATAACACAGGAAGTTCAATAAAAGCTTTGCTCAGGTATATACACTTCAGACATAGCTTATAGTTTTCCTGATCTTTCTACAAAGGGGCATACATCATCACAAAGATGAGAGTGGGTATGGGCCAATTCAATTCAAATTAAGTCTTAAGTTTGGGATCTGGCTAGCTTTAATATCTTCTCTGTCATGTAGCATTTTCAAGAATATGTAACTGACTCTCATTTTTTAATACATATTATTCTTTATAGATTATATCTATTGATTATATCAATTGCTATCATTATATCAATTATGGTTTGCAAAAAATAATTTCTATAAGCAGAAACAATATGCTTGAATAACTACTCATTATTTAGCAAACTTGGCAGGCTATAACATTCCCTTAGATGGAAGCCTCCCGCAAAATTAGTCATTGACCATATAAATAAATCAGTTTCCACTGAAGTTTACCAGTGAGTTCTTTCTAACAAGAACTTATGACCTCCTGTAGACTTGTTGGCAAGCAGGATGTTCTATCAGTTTACTAATATACATTCTCCATTTACACATGCTTTATCATCTATGCCAATTTCTGAGTGTGGTCAATATTCTGAAAGAATAAACATTAATTTCAGGGTCCGAGATTAATTTTTTTTTCCCTTTACTATCTTGGTTGATATATGGATGTGAGCATTTGACTATAAAGAAAGCTAAGCACCAAGGAATCGGTGCTTTTGAACTGTGGTTTTGGAGAAGAATCCTAAGAGTCCCTGGGACTGCAAGGAGATCCAACTAGTCAATCCAAAGGAAATCAGTCCTGAATATTCATTGGAAAGACTGATGCTAAAGCTGAAATTCCAATACTTTGGACAACTGATGCAAAGAACTGACTCATTGGAAAAGACCCTGATGCTGGGAAAGATTGAAAGAAGGAGGAGAAGGGGATGACAGAGGATAAGATGTTTTGATGGCATCACTGACTCGATAGACTTGAGTTTCAGCAAACTCCAGAAGTTGGTGATGGACAGGGAAGCCTGGTGTGCTTCAGTAACATCGACATTCTAGGAATCAGAGAACTAAAATGGACTGGAAAGGGTGAATTTAACTCAGATGACCATTATATCTACTATTGTGGGCAGGAATCCCTTAGAAGAAATGGAGTAGCCATCATGGTCAACAAAAATGTCTGAAATGCAGTACTTGGATGCAATCTCAAAAATGACAGAATGATCTCTGTTCATTTCCAAGGCAAACCATTCAATATCACAGTAATCCAAGTCTATGCCCCAACCAGTAATGCTGAAGAACCTGAAGTTGAATGGTTCTATGAAAACCTATAAGACATTTTAGAACTAACACCCCAAAAAATGTCCTTTTCATTATAGGGCCTGGAATGCAAAATAGGAAGTCAAGAAACACCTGGAGTAACAGGCAAATTTGGCCTTGGAATACGGAATGAAGCAGAACAAAGACTACTGGAGTTTTGCCAAGAAAATGCACTGGTCATAGCAAACACCTTCTTCCAACAATACAAGAGAAGACTCTACACATGGACAACACCAGATGGTCAACACCGAAATCAAATTGATTATATTCTTCGCAGCCAAAGATGGAGAAGCTCTATACAGTAAACAAAAACAAGACCAGGAGCAAACCGTGGCTCAGACCATGAACTCCTTATTGCCAAATTCAGACTTAAAGAAAGTAAGGAAAACCACTAGACCATTCAGGTATGAACTAAATCAAATCCCTTATGATTATACAGTGGAAGTGAGAAATAGATTTAAGGGCCTAGATCTGATAGATAGAATGCGTGATGAACTATGATTGGAGGTGTGTGGCATTGTTAGGAGACCTGGGTCAAGACTATCCCCATGGAAAAGAAATGCAAAAAAGCAAATGGCTGTCTGAGGACGCCTTACAAATAGCTGTGGAAAGAAGAGAAGTGAAAAGCAAAGGAGAAAAGGAAAGACATAAACATCTGAATGCAGAGTTCCAAAGAATAGCAAGAAGAGATAAGAAAGCCTTCTTCAGCGATCAATGCAAAGAAATAGAGGAAAACAATAGAATGGAAAAGACTAGAGATCTCATCAAGAAAATTAGAGATACCAAGGAAACATTTCATGTGAAGATGGACTCAGTAAAGGACAGAAATGGTATGGACCTAACAGAAGCAGAAGATATTAAGAAGAGGTGGCAGGAATACACAAAAGAACTATACAAAAAAAGATCTTCACGACCAAGATAATCATGATGGTGTGATCACTCACCTAGAGCCATACATCCTGGAATGTGAAGTCAAGTGGGACTTAGGAAGCATCACTATGAACAAAGCTAGTGGAGGTGATGACATTCCAGTTGAGCTATTCCAAATCCTGAAAGATGATGCTGTGAAAGTGCTGCACTCAATATGCCAGCAAATTTGGAAAACTAAGCAGTTGACACAGGTCTGGAAAAGGTTAGTTTTCGTTCCAGTCCCAAAGAAAGGCAATGCCAAAGAATGCACAAACTACCATACAATTGCACTCATCTCACATGCTAGTAAAGTAATGCTCAAAATTCTCCAAGCCAGGCTTTAGCAATAGGTGAACCTTGAACTTCCAGATGTTCAAGCTGGTTTTAGAAAAGAGAGAGGAACCAGAGATCAAGTTGCCAACATCTGCTGGATCATCGAAAAAGCAAGAGAGTTCAAAAAAAACACCTCTTTCTGCTTTATTGACTATGCCAAAGCCTTTGACTGCATGGATCACAATAAACTGTGGACAATTCTGAAAGAGATGGGAATACCAGACCACCTGACCTGCCTCTTGAGAAATCCATATGCAAGTCAGGAAGCAACAGTTAGAATTGGACATGGAACAACAGACTGGTTCCAAATAGGAAAAGGAGTACCTCAAGGCTGCAAATTATCACCCTGCTTATTTAACTTCTATGCAGAGTACATCATGAGAAATGCTGGGCTGGAAGAAGCACAAGCTGGAATCAAGATTGCTGTGAGAAATATCAATAACCTCAGATATGCAGATGACACCACCCTTATGACAGAAAGTGAAGAAGAACTAAAAAGCCTCTTGAGGAAAGTTAAAGAGAAGACTGAAAAAGTTGGCTTAAAGCTCAACATTCAGAAAACGAAGATCATGGCATCTGCTCCTATTACTTGATGGGAAATAGATGGGGAAACAGTGGTTGACTTTATTTTTTTGGGCTCCATGGTGACTGCAGCCATGATTTTAAAAGATGCTTATTCCTTGGAAGAAAAGTTATGACCACCCTAGATAGCATATTGAAAAGCAGAAACATTACTTTCCCAACAAAGGTCCATCTAGTCAAGGCCATGGTTTTTCCAGTGGTCATGTATGGATGTGAGATTTGGACTGTGAAGAAAGCTGAATGCTGAGAATTGATGTTTTTGAACTGTGGTGTTGGAGAAGACTCTTGAGAATCCCTTGGACTGCAAGGAAATCCAACCAGTCCATTCTGAAGGAGATCAGCCCTGAGATTTCTTTGGAAGGAATGATGCTAAAGCTGAAACTCCAGTACTTTGGCCACCTCATGAGAAGTGTTGACTCATTGGAAAAGACTCTGATTCTGAGAGGGATTGGGGCAGGAGGAGAAGGGGATGACAGAGGATGAGATGGCTGGATGGCATCACTGACTCAATGGACATGAGTGTGAGTGAACTTTGGGAGTTGGTGATGGACAGGAGGCCTGGTGTGCTGTGATTCATGGGGTCTCAAAGAGTCTGACACGACTGAGCGACTGAACTGAACCAGACTGAACTGAAGTTAGTATTTATTTTATGTGTGTGTGTTCATGTGTTAGTTGCTTAGCCTTGTCTGACTCTTTGCAACCCCGTAGACTGTAGCCCACCAGGTCCATCCATCCATGGTATTCTCCAGGCCAGAACACTTTAGTGGGTTTCCATTTCTTTTTCCAAAAAGAACTATAGAAAGAAAGAAAGTGAAGTCGTTCATTCATGTCCAACTCTTTGTGACTCCATGGACTGTAGCCTACCAGTTTCCTCCAACCATGGAATTTTCCAGGCAAGAGTACTGGAGTGGGTTGCCATTTCCTTCTCCATTTATTTTATATTAATTTATAAATAACTCATACTACCTTTTTTATAATATACTTGTGTTTTCTCACATTTTTCCCAGATATTACATTTTTCCTTTAAAGAAAATGAGTAACAGCATTAATAAAGAGAATGCACTTAAATATTATTAGTGTGGTGAATTATTTAGAAAAACTTATGTGACCTGCAACACTTTTATAGTTAATGCTACATAACAGAGCCAAATATTCAAAATATTTTAGAATAAAAATAGTTGTATTAATTACAAAAAAATCAACAATATAAATAAGATCTTAATATGTACAACACATTTAAAGTAAAATCAGTAAATTTAATGTATATTTATAGGATATTATACATTGGCCTTTTTATCATTTATAATATACTTTAAATTGACATATAATTTAGTTCATATAAAATGTCACATTAAATTGGAAAACAAGATACGTAACACATACACAAACTAAAAGTTAATCAGGTTTTAGATTGCAGAAATTAAAATTGATTCTCCTGCCCAGTTTGCCCACAACTTGACGTATTTACATCTTGATAAAAATATTCAGCATATTAATTTGTTCTCATTTCCTTTTATTAATGAGGCAGTTTCCAGATAAAAATGAATCTCTGGAACTGATTAAAGTACTGATTAAATAAGGACATGGTTCAGTTTTGTTTTGTTGTAGGTTTCAAATGGAGAGCAATGAACAAAATGATGAACTCAAGTGCTCTTCTAATTTATGTTAATATTTAACTGAAACAAAATAAAATGCTGTCTACTTTTAGTCATTACGTTGATTTGACCATATTTAATTTCACTTACAAGGACAATAATTAAACACATTGCTAGAAACTTTAAAATTACAATTTAAACATCAGTAAATATAAAAGAGAATAAACCATTTTTAAAGATTTAGTAACTAAAATAAATCCCATAGCATATTTGATATATTAATTTTAATACTTGAAATTCAAATTATTTTTCATACCTGAACTTATGAATTATTCATGGAACATATTAGCATATGTAATCATATATTCTATACAAGATAATACATGTATTTGAGGGAAAAAATTCCTATTCAAAACAAAATATTCTTAGACTTTTTATTTTAATGTTGTAAATTTCTTTAGATTGGAATTTTGAAGCTAGTGGGGGCTACTCTTCAATGAGGTGCCTGGGTTTCTCATTGAGGGTGCTTCTCTTATGGCTGAGTAGTTGCAATGCATGGGCTTAGCTCCACTGAAGCACATGAAATCTTCCTGGAGCAGGGATCAAACCCATGTTACCTGAACTGGCAGGTGTATTCTTAACCACAGTAACACAGGAAAGTCCTGAAAGTACTTTTAAGATGATCACTATTTTATTTAACATATTCACAAGTATTCCTGACTTCCCTTTATAGTGTTGGAAAAAGACATCTCAATCACTCTTTAACTTTTTTCTGGCCATGTGGCACCCTCGTAAATGGATTTCCTCAATGTATGTAAATAGAAGCTGGTGAAGGAGTGTGCGTTGCTCTTAGACATATAAGTATCAGATGCACTGCATTTCTAGTCTATTCCTTTGTGTCCTGTTTATCCAGAATGTCATTTTTAAACAGAAGACACTGGAGCAGAGACCTCCAGGAATGGATGAAATAAACCATCTGAAATCACATAGAAAACTAGTTATAGAAGGACAGTGAATCAGAGGTAGATTGAACAGTAGAGAGAATGGTAACAGATAAGGTCAGATCAGATCAGTCGCTCAGTCATGTCCGACTCTTCGCGACCCCATGAACTGCAGCACACCAGGCCTCCCTGTCCATCACCAGCTCTCGGAGGTCACTCAGACTCACATTCATCGAGTCAGTGATGCCATCCAGCCATCTCATCCTCTGTCGTCCCCTTCTCCTCCTGCCCTCAATCCCTCCCAGCATCAGAGTCTTCTCCATTGAGTCAACTCTTCGCATGAGGTCAGAGTAAGAGCCAAAACCAAGATAATTCGGACATGTGTAAGCTATTGGAAGAACTTTTTCTCCTCAGTCAAATGGGGTGAAATTGGAAAAAAATTCAAAAGTCTGTTTTACAAAGAACATTTTGACTCTTGCACAGAATGGACATTAGTTATTAAGTGGGGAAATAAAAGTGAAGTGAAAGTCACTCAATAGTGTCCGACTCTTTGCAATCCCATGGGTTATACAGTCCATGAGATTCTCTAGGCCAGAATACTGAAGTGCGTAGCCTTTCCCTTCACAGGGATCAAACCCAGGTCTCCCACATTGCAGGCAGATTTTTTTACCTGCTGAGCCACAAGGGAAGCCCAAGTCAGAAAATTGGGGAAGCCCATTTGGGAGCCATGTTAATAGTCAAAGAGAGAGCTTACATAGGATGGTGAAAGGAAAAAGTGAAGTTGCTCACTCGTGTTCTACTCTTTGCAACCCAATGGATTCCAGCCTAAGAAGCTCCTCTGTTCATGGGATTTTCCAGGCAAGAATACTAGAGTAGATTGCCATTTCCTCCTCCAGGAGATCTTCCTGACCCGGGGATTAAACCCAGGTCTCTCGCATTGCAGAAAGACACTTTACCAGCTGAGCCACCAGGGAAGTCACATAGAAGTGTAGTTGTGAGTTAATGAGACTTCCTTGGTGGCTCAGAAGGTAAAGCATCTGCCTGCAATGCAGGTTACATGGGTTTAGTTCCTGGGTGAGGAAGATTCCCTGGAGAAGGGAATGGCTACCCACTGCAGTATTTTTACCTGGAGAATTCCATGGACAAAGGAGCCTGAACGGCTACGGTCCATGGACTGTAGGTGTAACTTTCACTTTCACTTTTTTTGAGTGCATTAATGACAGGTGGTTGACTACAAAATATAACTCGAGGATAGAGCCAATAGGATTCTCTGATGAGTTGGATTATGGGTATGAAAATGAGAGCATAAAAATGACTTCACAGATTTTTTTAAAATTTCATATATGATTTTATATTATTTTTCTCTATATAATGCTTTTGCTTATTTCATCATATTTGCTTTTTTTTTCCTACTGATTTAAACTTTCATCTATTGATTTAATTAACTTTTACCTTAATAAGCTACTGTTACCTGATTATCTAATTTTTGTCTCTTTTTTCAATATACTATTGTTTAAATATTAATGTGGTCTTAAGTATTAATATACCCTTGGTCTTAGTTGTGGCATATGGAATCCTTGTTGCAGCATGTGTGATTTGGTCCTCTGACCAGGAGTTGATTCCTGGCTCCCTGCATTGTGAGGGTGGAGTCTTAGCCACTAGACCAGCAGAGAAGTCCCCTCAGGATACTGTTTTGATTCTAATACTGTTGTTATTCTTTTCCAAATTTTTAGATATTTTAAACTAAATATCTTTATCTGTTTTGATTAGCTATATGCCAAAACATTAATAATGAGTAGAATATCTGATTTTGAATATAGCATCATTGAGAATAGTCTGTGACAAAAATGTTTATAGTCTAGATTCACCATTTCAAATAGAAGGTAATTCTGAATATTACCTTGTCGTGTCATCACAACTCTCTATAAATGGATGGACTCCTCAAACTGGAAGCCAGGCCAGAAATGGATGGACAGTTAGAGATGAATTGGTGTTCAGTTCCTTGAATTACTCTATTTGAGACTAAGTAAATCCCAATGTAAACCAGTCTCCCCATGATAATATTGCCAGGCCTTTCAGTACACACATTTCTGCTCTTCCTGCCTCAGTGGAGAAACTGTCCTTTACCTGCAGTGTTTTTTTTTATTATTATTATTTTCCCTAAACACTCCTAGAATGTAGATATGCTGGGTTTTGGCAACATGTGCTGAAAATTAAGTATAATTCTAGTTCTGACTTAGAATATATCATGTACCAAAGTCATGAGAAAGATAATATGGAAAACCTGAACCAAAACACATTAAATATGGTAATAAAAAGAGATAGTCAATTATGGCTTTGCAAAAGCCATTGTAAAGTGGAAAAGATTGTTGGTATAAAAAGCTAATCTGTTCTTATTACTGACTAAGGTGTATGATAATTATATTGATGTTATCAAGGGTGAGCAGGCAATGGATATAAAAGAGATAGGAACAGATGAACCAATCTCAGTGTTATCTAATATATATCTGCTTTCCACAGAAAGGCATTAGAGAAAGAGCAGTGTTGCTATTCTACTGTGAAGGGAAATTATGAAATTTTAAAATTGTACCAATAGAAGCAAGAAAAGTGGAGATATGGGTGAAACTGATCACTCTAAGCAGCTGGTTCCAGTAATTCAGTCTCTTCAAAATAAATGTTTATGATAGAAAATCATTAGTACATGCAAGGTGCTAATTTATGAATGTGGGGATGAATCCTCCAAAATTCTTTATCAGGATTTTTTTTAACTGATGTATTATGAAAGAAATGCCTTCAGTTTCTAGATGAATGATTATTAATGACAGATCAGATGTACTTAATTCATTTTTCCTAACATAGGTATTCTCATTAGGCTTATGTAAGCATAAAATATGGAATAACATAGTTAATATAAAACCATGCAGTATGGGAAAGCCTAATTTGAGAACAATAAATAATTTAATTTACATATTAGAAATGGAAAGCTAATCTGTTACATTTTGCATTTATATTTATAAAAGGTTTAAGACAAAGATATGTGTTTTGATAGACACTTCATTTTTTAGATGGTTGTGTAAAACCAAATTTGAATTCCCATTTTCTCTACTGAACAAAGAATCATGACTTACTATAGCTATCAGAATGATGGAGAAATCAATACCCATTACTATTAATGTGAAGAAAATGGAGTTTTGTAGTTTAAAATTGTACACTTACTATTCAAAATTTTCTAAAATAGTAATAGCACCGTGTGCTGTAAAAATGCTGTGTCATAATATCCTAAAATCTTGGATGATATCAGAAAGCTTCTAAACCATTTCTTTAAGAATTTAATTAACGCATTATATTATTGAAATTCAGTTCTAGAAGTTCACTGTCCAATATGATAACCAGCATTAGTTGTAGTACTAGTGCAGTACTGCATACTATATTGAATAACATAGATCTTTAACATTTTTATCATCACTCAAGTTCTAAAGGACAGTGGTATTCTAGAAAGTTTTAAATATATAAAAACAACTTCATGACTTATTTATTTTATTCTGTTTATTCTTTAATAAACATCTAAGCTAAATAGAAATTTAAAATTAACTCATAATTTGCTGTTAAAATCCATAGCTATAATGAATGCAAAGTCTAACAGCAATGACATCTTTTTCTTTAGCTGTGTTTCTAAGTCAGTTCAGAAAAAAAGGGTAAAACTAAATCACTATTGATTAAACATCTCCTAGCAATAAGAATCGGAGAAGACAATGGCACCCTACTCTAGTATTCTTGCCTGGAAAATCCCATGGATGGAGAAGCCTGGTAGGCTGCAGTCCATGGGATCGCTGAGGGTCAGACACGACTGAGCAGCTTCACTTTCACTTTTCACTTTCATGCATTGGAGAAGGAAATGGCAACCCACTCCAGTGTTCTTGCCTGGAGAATCCCAGGGACGACGGAGCCTGGTGGCTTCCGTCTATGGGATCACACAGAATTGGACATGACTGAAGTGATGAGCAGCAGCAGCAATAAGACTCTCATTTTACCTTGTCTCTCAACTACATTAAAACTCAGGCCAGCTAATCTTTGTTCAGTGACAAAGAGAATATAAGTAAAGCCAAGAAAGAGGAGGACTTGAACACTTCAGGGTGTAATTTTTATTCATTTTTATAGGAAAATATATCCTTGTTCAACTTTAGTAGAACTCTGAAATGATTATATATGGCAAAGTTTTCTGAAATGAAAATTTCTTAGACTTTTATGAATATGTATATAGACTTTATTTTGAAACTACTACTTCTAATGTCAAAATGATTTCAATTATACAGTAGCAGCCATTGCTATATGATTTGATTTTTAATAATTTGATGCTATTTCTTAAATTATGTAAGGTCAGTACCTGAGTTCATACAGCTTTCTCTGACTCAGTGTGGTAACTACTGCGTAAAACATAATGCCGAAACTTCTGGTCAATATGCAAATGTACCTTGTGTTCCAAAACAAGTGATTAGGAGGTTAGCATTTGCTCTGGGCTTCCCTTGTAGCTCAGCTGGTAAAGAATCCTCCTGCAACGCGGGAGACCTGGATTCGATCCCTGGGTTCGAAAGATCCTTTGGAGAAGGGAAAGGTTACCCACTCCAGTATTCTGGCCTGGAGAATGCCATGGACTGTATAGTCCATGGGGTCACAAACAGTCGGACATGATTGAGACTTTACTTTCACTAAGACTATTTATTTCTTAACTCAAAATATTCAGGGTATTTTAAAAATATTTTGGGAATAGATGGCATTAGACTTTCTTTAGGGACTGTATTTTATCCTTCTTGAAGTTAGGTTTGTTGTTTTATCACTTAACAACTATGTTATATTTACCTTGCAGGACACTGGTACACACAGTAGATATGCAATAAGTATTGGGTCAACTAAATTAATAATTAACCTTCTACATTTGTCAAGGCCTGGTTTCTGATAGTTGGTCAGTAAATACTTGTTGAGTGAACTAAAATATCTCTCTAGAGCCTATAAGAAGGATGGCATACTCACAAGTGGTCACTATAACATAAAGAGTAATTTTCTCAGTTGAAAACATTAACATTAATCAAAATAATAAAATTTCCCAAAATTCTGTTTTTTGTTTTTTTTTTTTTTATTTATGACAACTATGTTGTTGGTGTTGTCCAGTCACCAAGTCATATCTGACTCTGCACGATCACACGGACTGCAACACACCAGGCTTCCCTATCCCCCATCATCTCCCAGAGTTCATCCAAGTTCATATCCATTGAATCCATGGTGCTATCCAATCATCTCATCCTCTGTTACTTCCTTCTCCTTCTGCCTTCAATCTTTCCTATCATCAGGATCTTTTCTGATGAGTAAACTGTTCTCATCATGTGGCCAAAATATTGGAGCTTCAGTATCAACATCAGTCCTTCCAAATATTCAGGGTTGATTTCCTTTAAGATTGACTGATTTGATCACCTTACTTTCCAAGGAACTCAGAAGAGCCTCCCCCCGCACCAGAGTTCAAAGGCATCAAATCTTTAGTGCTCTGCCTTTTTTATTGTCCAGCTCTCATACTGTACACAACTACTAGAAAGACCATAGTCTTGATTATATGGACCTTTGATGGCAAAGTGATGTCGTTGCTTTTCAACATGTTGTTTAGGTTTGTCATAGTTTTCCTGCCAAGAAGCAATCATCTTCTAATTTCATGTCTGCAGTCACCATTTGCAGTGATTTTAGAGCCCAAGAAGAAGAAATCTGTCACTGTTTCCACCTTTTCCCCTTCTATAGGCATAAAAAATATCCAGTTGACAAATACAAATATTTGTGTTCTTTTCATTTCTTTTTTCACTAATGCACAAAATGATAGCCTCAGAGACAGAAATTGTCCACTTGGACATCAAATTGTTTTACTGAAAAGAAAAATCGGATACATTTCCTTAAATTTATGTTTTCCCTATATATTAAACTACAAAAAGTGGAGCAATAGAAGCAAGTTTATTTTATAACATTAAAGAAAAATTTGAACTGTCCAGACATTAGTTTAATTAGCTGAAAATAATCAATATTTAATCAGCTGGAAATAAAATCTGTCTTTCTGAGTCCAACACTTTTTATAAGTATTAATTTGTGAGTATAATTGTTAAAAATATTACTTTAAGTCAATAATATGGACATTATTTAAAACTGAGAACTTAGTCATATTTCATACACACAACTACATATAAAATAGATAAGCAACGAGGCTCTACTGTACAAGTGAGGGAATTCTACTCAATATTCTGTAATAACCTATATAGGAGAAAAAATCTGAAAAAGAATGTGTATATATGTATAAAAGTGTAACTCAATCACCTTTCTATATATCTGAAACTAACACATTATGAATCAAATATACTCCAATATAAAATGAAAATAAAATGTAATTGAAAAAAATAAAGTACCCTGGAAGTATAGCTAATGACATAAGTAGTCACTGATCAAGAACTTAATTTAGAAATTCTTTAGACCAAAGTTTTTTTATAAACCATAGATCTATTTTATAACATGAAGCCTTTTCATTTGGTTATTGAGCAATACTAAGTGAATGACGGTTTACAGCTGAATTGTTACCAGCAGTGGATACAGTATTTTGATGGTAGATATTTAATTCTGTCATGACCACTGGATATTGTATATGTTAGAGATCCAACTTGGCATATATGATCTTTTAGTTTATCCTCAGTCTAATACGCATCAGTTGTGTCCGACTCTGTGCGGCTCCATAGACGGCAGCCCACCAGGCTCCCCCATCCCTGGGATTCTCCAGGCAAGAACACTGGAGTGGGTTGCCATTTCCTTCTCCAATGCATGAATGTGAAAAGTGAAAGTGAAATCGCTCAGTCGCGTCTGACTCCTAGCGACCCCATGGACTGCAGCCTACCAGGCTTCCCCGTCCATGGGATTTTCTAGACAAGAGTACTGGAGTGGCTTGCCATTGCCTTCTCCAAGTTTTATATTAATGCCATTTTAAAAATGTTACCTATATATCACTTTCTAAATCCATTACTATGAAAAGATTATCAGCAACTTTATAGACCTTTTTTTCCTGGATAATTAAAAATATTTCTTGAGGTTTAATTGACATATACCATTATATTAGATTCAGGTGTATAACAATGATTAATATTTGTATTTATAAAAAAATAATCACACTAATAAATCTAGTGCACATCCATCAGTACAAAATTATAATATTTTTCTTGTGATAAGAAATTTTAAGATTTCTCTCTTAGCAACATGAAATATGCAATAAGGTATTATTAACTATAGACAGTATACTGTATGTTGCATCTTCATGACTTATTTTAGAATTATAAATTTGTACCTTTGACCCCCTGCACTCATTTTGCCCACCCTCCACTAATCTGTTCTTTTATCTATGACCTTGTTTTTGTTTTCAGATCACAACAAATGAGATTATTAGGTAATTGGGTAGTCGTCTTTGTCTGATATTTCATTTATCATAAAGCCCTTGATATCTGTTAATGTCTCAAATGGAAATGTATCATTCTCTTCTTATGACTAAATAATATACTATTTTGTGTGCGTGTGTGTGCACCACATTTTTAATCCATCTATTCATTGGTGAACACTCAAGTTATTATATCTTAGCTGAAAGAAAGTGAAAGTGAAAGTTGCTCAGTCTTGTCTGACTCCTTGAGACCCCAGGGACTGTACATGTCCATGGAACTCTTCAGGCCAGAATACTGAACATGAGAAGCCTTTCCCTTCTCCAGGGGATCTTTCCAACCCAGGGATCAAACCCAGGTCTCCTGCATTGCAGGCATATTCTCTACCAACTGAGCTATAAGGGAAGCCCTATATCTTAGATAATCATAAATAATGCAACAGTGAACATAAGGGTGTATATATCTTTTAAAATTAGTGTTTTCATTTTCTTCAGATAAATACCCAGAAGTGGAATTGCTGGATTATATGGTAATTCTATCTTTTATTTTTTGAGAAACTTCCATATTATTTTCCATAGTGGCTGGATCAATTACATTTCCAACAGTGCTGAAGCGTTCCCGTTTCTCCACACCCTTGGCAATTGTTTTCATTTCTTATCTTTTTAATAATACATAGATTTTTATTGATTTATTTATTTAAGAGCTGTTCAATAAGTATAGGAAATTAGAAATTTGATTCTAAAATAATTAGTATGTTATTAGATGCAAACATCTAAGGCATATAGAATTGACCCTTGAACAACATAAGAGTTAGAGGGCCAATCTACACACAGTCAAAATGCCATTTATAGCTTTGACTCCCCAAAACTTAATAACAAATAGTCTACTTTTGACCAGAAAATCATAAGAAAGAGAAAATGCATTTACAATACTGTACTGTATTTATCATTGCCATAAGTTTACATATGTTTTCAAGATGAACCATATGTCCAGAACTACATCTATATTGCTTTATATATAATACAAAACACCACAGATATTATACTTATGACTAACACTCGACTTCAAAATGAAAAGATACAGTTAAAAAAAACCCATATTTATTTATAAGTGTAAAGATTCATGCATTGATAATAAAGAAGAATATGATTGCTTAATGGTAACCTAGCCTGCATGCTAATAAATAATTCATTATAAAATCTTTATTGCATACAGAATCACATTAGATTCACGATTCACATTCATAACAGATTATACAGCCTTGGAATCACTTTCATAATACAGTATTGGAAAAACTGTTACTTTTTTTTAACACATGTGATAATAGGCTGATACTCAGCTTCTCCACTTATAAGAGAGATGTGTACTGTAAGGTAATGTAGTTCTTTGAAATAGAAGTTATGAAACAGTAAGAAAACTAATGCATTGTTAATTTTGTATTAACTATAACTGACCTTATACTGAGAAGGCATCCCACTCCAGTACTCTTGCCTGGAAAATCCCATAGACAGAGGAGCCTGTTAGCCTGCAGTCCATGGGGTCACTAAGAGTCGGACACGACTGATTGACTTCACTTTCACTTTACACTTTCATGCATTAGAGAAGGAAATGGCAACCCACTACAGTGTCTTGCCTGGAGAATCCCAGGGATGGGGGAGCCTGGTGGGCTGCCGTCTATGGGTTGCACAGAGTTGGACACGACTGAAGTGACTTAGCAGCAGCAGCAGACCTTATACCTAAGAATAGAACACTGTCAACATATTTTATGCCTTCATGATATATCTTTTTATTAAAATTTCCAGTGTTTCGAGGCTATGAGCTTCACCTGCAAGTTTTCCCAAATTGCCATAAATCTCTAAAAATTTTCTGTGTATTTATTAAAAGAAACCTGCATATTAGTAGATCTGCACAGTTCACACCCATGTTGTTCAAAGGTCAGCTATTACTTTTCTACTGATAATGATTTTATAATTGAAATGGAAGTTTTAAAAGAATTATAGCTTTTCCAAGTACTAATTATTCTTCAGTAGTCCTAGTAGTTGGGCTTCACCAGTGGCTCAGTGGGTAAAGCATCTGCCAGAAATGCAGGAGACACAGGAGATGCTGATTTGATCACTGGGTCAGAAACATATCCTGGAGAAGGAAATGGCAACCCACTCTAGTATTCTTCTCTGGAAAATCCCATGGACAGAGGAGCCTGGAGGGCTACAGTCCAAAGGGTTGCAAAGAGTCACACACAACTCAATGACTAAGCACAGTCTCAATAAACTGCATAATAAAAACGTTCAAACAGTTCCTCCTGAACTGACGCAGTTCAAACAAGTTACCAAGTTTGACTCAGGATCAGGCCATCATTTTCATTGGTTGTATGGATAATAACAGAAGTTTCGGTGTATCTCATATTTGTAAGTGCTATGTTGCAGGAGATTTGATTACTTTTCCTTCATTTGCTCTTATAAATAGGAGCCACATTTTAAAATCCATTGTTGTAATCATAATCAACCACTAGAGAGGTGTTTTTTCAGTTTTCCTCCAGGACACAGATTGATGCTTTTATTGTCCATGAAAGCCACATGATCACTCAGCAAGGATTATACCTTATTTTGTATAAATAGAGTATGATATTAATATCCAAGCTCCTGGAAATTATTTAAAATTTGTCATGTTCTCTGCCCTCATTTAGTGATGATTGATGAGGCAATATTTGCAATGTGTAATAAGTTACATGAGTGAAAGCTGTTGAATAAGTAATAGAGTACAAGCTCTTCTTATTAAATAATAATTAATTTGAGATTTTCCCACTTTCTCTTCTTCTTAAGAAACTCAGAAAACCAAGTAATGAATTATTTGACATTTAAGAAAGGAAATTAAGCATATTTCTTTGTTTCATCACAAAACACTTGATAGCTTTTCATTTCTGGGTTGGGATATTTCTCTCCAAGCAAGTATCTTAATTTAAAAACAGTATCAAAAGCAAGAGCAGCAAGTTAACAACAGGAAAAACAAAAGCAAAATTATTTGTATGGGAAAAGTGGTTTCCCTGCTCTTTTTACTATCACTTTCTTAAAAAAATAGTAACTGTAACCGCTGATTATGTTACTGCTTCACGGAATCTTACCAAGTAATTTCTGTTTTCTGTTGTTCCATGAAATATCTTTTCACATGGAATCCACAGAATGAAAAAGTAATCTCTATTTAATATTAACTATATTTTGCTTATATTTAGTGTATTAATTTGGGCTTCCCTAGCGGTTCAGTGGAGAACGCAGTGGCACCCCACTCCAGTACTCTTGCCTGGAAAATCCCATGGACAGAGCAGCCTGGTAGGCTTCAGTCCATGGGGTCACTAAGAGTTGGACACGACTGAGCGGCTTCCCTTCACTTCTCAGTTTCGTGCATTGGATAAGAAAATGGCAGCCCACTCCAGTGTTCTTGCCTGGAGAATCCCAGGGACGGGGGAGCCTGGTGGGCTGCCGTCTATGGGGTCGCACAGAGTCGGGCACGACTGAAGTGACTTAGCAGTGGTTCAGTGGTAAAGAACCTGCCTGCAATGCAAGAGACACAGGAAACAAGGGTTTGATCCCTGGGTCTGGAAGATCCCCTGGAGGAGGGCATGGCACCCGCTCTAGTATTTTTGCTGGGAAAACACCATGGACAGGGGAGACTGGAGGACTATAGTACATAGGGTAGCAGTGAGTTGGATATGACTGAATCAACTGAGCAGCAGCAGCAGTATATTAATTAAATAAGGCCAAATTGAATGAGTTCAACTAAACCAAGCTTTGTACAAATAAAGTGTGCTTAATGTTTTTAAAGATAAATGCTGAAATTTTCAGTGAGATCATCAAACCACATTTGATCATTCACAAAACTTTAGAAAGGATTTCAAAAATTAATTATAATTATCAGGCCAATGTCATTTAAAATACTATACAATGGTATGAAGTACTAATTTACATTTACTTATTTTTATAATGAATATCAACTTATATCTACTGCATTTATCATTATTACCATATTTATTATAAAGTAGAACTGTCTTTTCAAAGCAAACTATTAGTTATTTTGACCATATTTTAAAAAAATCGTTGTATACTAAATAACTTTATCAGTATATTTACTTATTAAACATATTTTGTTCAATGCATGTGACTCTCCAATTAATTTAATTTTTGAATAAAAGTTTAATATTAAAACACAATTTTATAATAATTACTTCATAACATAATTAACAATTTAAAATATTCCAAAATAATTTGAATAATTCTCATGTACATTAGACATGTGATCAACTTAAAAAATTAAGAGTGCAAATATTTGCCTATTTAATAAGTGTTATCAAGTTTAGGAAGTATTCTTATTTAAAAAAAAAAAATTAAATCACTTTTAAAAATCAGAAGTTCCATATAGTTATGTATTTTCTCCATGAGAGAACTTGTTGTAGTCTAGATAAATTAGAGACCTGCCAATCAGATTTTAAATTTAGAAGTAAAATAGAACTTTTACTAGCTTAGAATATGTGTTAAATAAAGTAACAAAACTGTTAATTTTAAAATTATTATTCAAAGTGTCAATCCTGAGATCACTTGTTAAACTGATAAAAACTTTTCATATGATAAAGGGTAATAATAGATAAAAATATTTACAATGATTTTATACCTTAATTAATATTTCAAATGGAGAAGGCAATGGCACCCCACTCTAGTACTCTTGCCTGGAAAATCCCATGGATGTAGGACCCTGGTAGGCTGCAGTCCATGGGGTCGCTAAGAGTCGGACACAACTGAGCGATTTCACTTTCACTTTTCACTTTCATGCATTGGAGAAGGAAATGACAACCCACTCCAGTGTTCTTGCCTGGAGAATCCCAAGGATGGGGGAGCCTGGTGGGCTGCCGTCTATGGGGTCGCACAGAGTCAGACACAACTGAAGCAGCTTAGCAGCAGCAGCAGCAATATTTCAAAAGAATTGTTAAGGCTACATGGTAGTATTTTTTTTTTTTTTTTCTACCCAACTAAGCTTTTTTCACAGAATGCATTCTCTTGGCAGCACTGGAATACAGTGATGTTCACTAATATCCAGTGTTGGTGGTGGTGTATGCTGTGCTTGGTCACTTCAGTTGTGTCTGACTCTTTGAGACCCCACAAGCTGTAGCCTGCTAGTCTGCTCATTCCATGGTGATTCTCCAGTCAAGAATACGGGAGTGGGTTACCATGCCCTCCACCAGGGATCTTCTTAACCCAGGTATTGAATCCATTTTTCCCACACTGCAGGATGATTCTTTACTGTCTGAGCCACTGGTGTGGGTTATATTTAGAACTGACCCATTAAAAAATAAAGGCACTTCTGAAAGCACCATTTTACTCCCTCAAGTCTGTATTTGGGAGTTATTTTCTTGCCTTGTGTGCCCGTGTACATGCGAAGTTGCTTCAGTCATGTGTGATTCTTTGCAACCCCATGGACTGCAAGGTTCCTCTGTCCATTGGGTTTTCCAGACATGAATACTGTAATGAGTTATCATGCCCTCCTCCAGGGGCTCTTCCTGACCCAGGGAGGAAATCCATGTCTCCTGCATCTCCTGCATTAACAGGCTGATTCTTTAAAACTAAGACATCTGGACTGCCTTTGGATATATATATATATTCTCTTTAAGAGAATTATATTCTCTTATATTATAAAAGAATATTATATATATATATATATAATTCTTAAAGAGATGAGAATACCATACAACTTTACCTACATCCTGAGAAACCGGCATACAGGTCAGGAAGCAATAGTTAGAATCAGACATGAAACAATGGACTGGTTCAAAATTGGGAAAGGAGTACATCAAGACTGTATATTGTCACACTGCTTATTTAACTCCTATACAGAGTACATCATACAAAACGCTGGGCTGATGATGCACTAGCTGGAAAAAAGATTGCCGGCAGAAATGTCAATAACTTCAGATATGTAGATGACACCACTCTGATGGCAGAAAGCCTCTTGATGAGAGTGAAAAAGCTGGCTTAAAACTCTACATTCAAAAGATGAAGATCATGGTATCTGGCCCTATCACTTCCTGACAAGTAGATGGGGAAACAATGAAAATAGTGACAGGCTTTATTTTACTGGGCTCCCAAATCATTGCAGATGATGACTGCAGCCATCAAATTAAAAGATTCTTGCTCCTTGGAAGAAAAGCTATGACCAACCTAACCAGCATATTAAAAAGCAGATACATTACTTTGCCGACAAACGTTCATCTAGCAAAGCTATGGTTTTTCGAGTAGTCATATATGGATGTGAGAGTTGGACCAGAAAGAATACTGAGTGCCAAAGAATTCATGCTTTTAAACTGTGGTGTTTGAGAAGACTTCTGAGAGTCCCTTGGACTCTAAGGAGATCAAAACAGTCAATCCTAAAGGAAGTCAGTCCTGAATATTCATTGAAAGGACTGGTGCTGAAGCTGAAGCTCCAATACTTTGGCCACCTGAGGCAAAGAGCCATCACATTAGAAATAACCCTGATGCTGTGAAAGATTGAAGGCAGGAGGAGAAAGGGATGACAGAGGATGAGATGGTTGGATGGTATCACTGACTCAATGGCCTTGGGTTTGAGCAAACTGTAGGAGATGGTGAGGGACAGGGAAGCCTGATGTGCTGCAATCCATGAGGTTGCAAAGAGTTGGGCATAGCTGAGAGACTGAATGACAAATATATCTATGTGTGTGCTAATACACTTCAGTACTTTCCAACTCTTTGCAACCTATGGATTCTAGCCTTCCAGGCTCCTCTGTCTATGGGATTTTCCATGTAAGAATCCTGGAGTGGTTTCCATGCCCTCCCCTATGGGATCTTCCTGACCTAGGGATTGAACCAATGTCTCTTACATCTCCTGCAATGGCAGGTGGGTTCTTTACCATTAGCGCCACCTTGGAAGCTCCTTTTTCTGAATGTAAAATTTTTAAACTAAACCTAACCTAAACCAAAAGGGTGTATCCTTTCTACAATCCCTAATAAAATTGTGAATGTCCAATCTCTTGAGAGAATGAAGATAAGTATTTTCAATTATAGGAACAGCTTTCACCTGAGGATAAGAGTACTCCACAAAAAAAATAGTCATATTGAATGAACATCTAGCCCCTTCTACTGCACTGACTCTCACATGCATGGTACTCAGGCAGGGCTTAGTAATATTCCACTCTGGGGAATATGACCAATTATAGAAAAGGAAGTAAAGATGAAATCAGGTCTATGATATGGCTTATATGTGGATTCTAAAAAAAAAAAAAAAAAAATGGGTACAAACAAACATCTATAAAACAGAAATAAACTCATAGACATAGATAATTTATGGTTACAAGGGCATCAAATGAGTAGTGATAAATTGGGAGACTGAAATTGACATATACACACTACTATATTTAATATAGGTCAGAAAGATTCCCTGGAAAAGAAGATGGCAACCCACCTCAGTATTCTTGCCTGGAGAATCCCATGGACAGAGGAGCTTTACAGGCTGAAGTCCACAGGGTCACAAGAGTTAGACATGATTAGGGACTAAAACGCCACCAACTAATAAGGACCCACTGTATAGCACAGGGAATCTTATTCAATACTCTCTAATGACTTATGCTGCTGCTGCTGCTGCTAAGTCGCTTCAGTCGTGTCCAACTCTGTGCGACCCCATAGAGAGCAGCTCACCAGGCTCCCCCATTCCTGGGATTCTCCAGGCAAGAACACTGGAGTGGGTTGCCATTTCCTTCTCCAATGCATGAAAGTGAAAAGTGAAAGTGAAGTCTCTCAGTCGTGTCCAACTCTCTGTGACCCCATGGACTGCAGCCTACCAGGATCCTCCATCCATGGGATTTTCCAGGCAAGAGTACTGGAGTGGGTTGGCATTGCCTTCTCCACTAATGACCTATATGGAAAAGAATTTAGAAAAGAGTGAATATATATCTATGTGTAAAAGATGCACTTTAGTGTACACCGAAACTAACACAGCATTGTAAATCAACTATACCCCAATAAAAGTTTTTTAAAAATGAATTGAGAAGAAAGAAAAGGAAATAGAAAGATAATGGCTGTGTCCTATTTTGCTTTTATTTCTCTTAATTTAAGCAATCTCATGGGTTCTTTTTTAGTCCTCTATCTTCTTTCCACTTCTACCTCATCTGGAAGTGACTTAACCACAACTATAAACCTCCCATGTCTTTAGAGTTCTGAAGCTGATTTTTCTAATCATCCCTGCTTTTCTTCCAGATTCGGAATATGGATGGGAAGCAAGTGCCATATTGTTTTTCCTCCAGCAGTGAGTACCTAAGTTATTTGGGGCTCCAGGAAAAAAATGAGGCTTCCCTGGTGGCTCAGACAGTAAAGAACCTGTCTGTAATGCAGAAGACCCGGGTGCGATCCCTGGGTCAGGAAGATGTCCTGGAGGAGAGAATGGCAACCCCCTCCAGTATTCTTATCTGGAGAATCCCATGGACAGTGGAGGCTGGTGGGTGACCAGTCAATGGGGCTGCAAAGAGTTAGACACGACTGACTTCCACTATTTTTTTTTTTCCTTCTGGAAGAATATGCAGAAACTTTGGTGTTCTCCTGACTTACAGTCACATCCAGGCTGAAGAGAACTGTAAACTCGTAATCCAGCTTTTCTACAAGAGTGGTTGTATTCTGACTGAACCACTGTTGAGTCTCCATCTTTTATTTGAAATACTTTAGTTATACAAATATGAGTTAGAATAATATTTAATGAAAAGTGCCTAGAAGATAATTATGCCAAATCTAAGCAAGAAAAGTCATATTGAAATTGATATCTTCATGATCCAGATAATTACAATGGTGTGATCACTCACCTAGACCAGACATCCTGGAATATGAAGTCAAGTGGGCCTTAGGAAAAATCACTAAGAACAAAGCTAGTGGAGGTGAAGAAAATTCCAGTTGAGCTATTCCAAATCTTGGAAGAAGATGCTGTGAAAGTGCTGCACTCAATATGCCAGCAAATTGGGAAAACTCAGCAGTGGCCACAGGATTGGAAAAGGTCAGTTTTCATTCCAATCCCAAAGAAAGGGAATGCCAAAGAATGCTCAAACTACCGCACAATTGCACTCATCTCACATGTTAGTAAGGTGATGCTTAAAATTCTCCAAGCCAGGCTTCAGAAATATGTGAACTGTGAACTTCCTGATGTTCAAGCTGGTTTTAGAAAAGGCAGAGGAACCAGAGATCAAGTTGCCAACATCTGCTGGATCATTGAAAAAGGAAGAGAGTTTCAGAAAAACATCTATTTCTGCTTTATTGACTATGCCAAAGCCTTTGACTGTGTGGATCACAATAAACTGTGGAAAATTCTGAAAGACATGGGAATATCAGACCACCTGACCTGCCTCTTGAGAAACCTGTATGCAGGTCAGGAAGCAACAGTTAGAACTGGACATGGGACAACAGACTGGTTTCAAATAGGAAAAGGAATATTTCAAGGCTGCATATTTTCACCCTGCTTATTTAACTTATATGCAGAGTACATCATGAGAAACGCTGGGCTGGAGAAAGCACAAACTGGAATCAAGATTGCTGGGAGAAATATCAATAACCTCAGATATGCAGATGATACCACCTTTATGGCAGAAAGTGAAGAAAAACTAAAGAGCCTCTTAAAAGTGAAAGAGGAGAATGAAAAATTTGGCTTAAAGCTCAACATTCAGAAAACTAAGATCACAGCATCCGGTCCCATCACTTCATGGCAAATAGTTGGGAAAACAGTGGAAACAGTGACAGACTTTATTTTTCTGAGTTCCAAAACCACTGTAGATGGTGATTGAAGCCATGAAATTAAGAGAAGCTTGCTCCTTGGAAGGAAGGTTATGACCAAACTAGACAGCATATTAAAAAGCAGAGACATTACTTTGCCAACAAAAATCCATCTAGTCAAGGCTATGGTTTTTCCAGTGGTCATGTATGAGTGTGAGAGTTGGACTATAAAGAAAGCTGAGAGCCAAAGAATTGATGCTTTTGCAGTGTGTTGTTGGAGAAGACTCTTGAGAGTCCCTTGGACTGCAAGGAGATTCAACCAGTCCATCCTAAAGGAGATCAGTCCTAAGTGTACATTGGAAGGACTGATGTTGAGGTGAAACTCCAATACTTTGGCCATCTCATGCAAAGAGCTGACTCATTTGAAAAGACCCTGATGCTGGGAAAGATTGAGGGCTGGAGGAGAAGGGGAAGACAAAGGATGAGATGGTTGGATGGCATCACCGATTCAATGGACATGGGTTTGGGTGAACTCTGGGCATTGGTGATGGACAGGGAGGCCTTGCGTACTGCAGTTCATGTGGTCACAAAGAGTCGGACACAGCTGAGCAACTGAACTGAAAATTATAATTCTCATCAATCAAGGAAAAGAGCTAACCCATGTCTTCCACACTGCAGATGATTTCTTTACCAGTTGAGCCACAATGGAAGCCCTAAAATACTGGAGTGGTTAGCCTATCCCTTCTCCAGTGGATCTTCCCAACTTAGGAGTCAAACTGGGGTCTCCTGAATTGCATGTGGATTCTTTACCAAATGAGCTATGAGGGAAGACCATATAGAAATATGATTTAGAATAATATTTGATGAAAAGTGTCTAGAAGATAATTTGACCTAAGAAAGGCCTTCAAACCATATTAAAAATGATCATTCTCATCAATCAAGGTTGAGAGCTTTAGATGAGCATAACATGTCAATAATCACCAAAATAATATTTAAATGACAGGGAGAAAGAGGAGCAAAAGCTAGACTTGTGCAACAGAATCTAGATATGATCAGAAAGTTTCTTTTTAAAATCTATATATCATTTGTCTCCCAGGAACACAAATGACAGTATGTCGTGGAGCTTACAACTTCCATAAATTTTTAAAACATTTAAGTTATAAGAAATTTTATTATTTTATTGGCCACATAACATGTTCTATAGGAAATAAAAACTGATGATCATTACCTGTAAAATAATGAATATAACTTATATTAAATAATCTAGATGCATATATAAGACGTGCATTTCCTTGCTGCTCAGAATTCATTTTGACTGCCTATTTTCACGAATGACAAGGATGACCATAAATGTGAGAATAGTCATTATATCTAAGCATATCCAGACATAATATAAAGTTTTATTTTCCCCAAAAAATCACACCCTGGAAGAGAAGAAAAAAAGAAGCAAAAGCTTATTCCACCTCTTTGACATTGTTATTTTTCAAAGTCACTAATATTTAGCATGGAGGCTAATAAATGAATTTAAGCTTTGAATAAATTTAAGATCCCTAAAATCCCATCAGAATGTATGTGTACTTCCTAATTCCAGTACACAACAAAGGAATATCTGGCAGGCTTTGTACTCAAACCTTTAGTGTGAGCAAACTAGATAAGAAAATTGTAAATATAAGTGAACAAACATAAAAGAAAATAGAAATGAAAGGGGAAGGATATGTTCGGCTTCACTGAGAAGAATGAAAGCAATCAGTGTTGTTCAATTTCAAAAGAATAAAATTGGTAAAGAATAAAATTCTATTTACAGACATCAAAGATGACAGTATAAGCAAAAATAATTAAAAATTAAAATGAAAATTATAGGGTGCTTGTGATTGTTCCTCAAATATATACTAGCTAATAATATTAGATAGGAATTCTCATGATGTATTTTAATTTCCTTCACACATTTCAGACAAATCACACATTCAAAATAGGTATAAAAGTTTAAAACCTCCAGAGCAGTAGTAAAGGCATTAAATCTAATTTTCAAAACTAGCATGAAGTGCCAAGTGAGTGGTAAACAAATAAATATTCTATATCAAAATCTGTTGTTTAATTCACCAAATGACCAAATTGTCTACAGGCACTTAAAATAAGAAAAGTATCAAATATCCTTGAATTGGAACCAGATAGTCTTAGGTTGACTTCAAAAACATTAATTCAACAGTCAGATGATGTTTTTTCTTATTGAATATAGTTTAAAACTTGTACATCAAATTGAATTATGGTACAGTGATCTCACTCTGACACGCAATACTTATAATAGATAACTTGGAAACTATTCCTGATAGTTTATAATCTTACTTCTAAGAAACTTTGTGAATAATAGTAAAGACAATGTCTTGAGTTTGGCATTGGAAAAGAATTAGATTTATGCACTTTAAATACAAATAAAAAACTGAATTACTTGGAGCATGGGAAGACTGATAATCTAAGAGTCCACAAAGTTTACATAGAAGCCTTCAAATACTATCATTGACTACTTGTATTTGTGCTAGCAAGCAAGAGTTCTTTCAGAAAATTCTAGCATAATCACCTGTTATAATAAGTTACTCCTATGTTAACTATGCAGTAATATTTTTAACTCATAAAACACATTTTACCTTAACTGGATAAATATTCAAAATATTTTAACTATTTTCTATGGGTGAAATGTAGTTTTTAGAGGAAAGCATACACAAATAAGCTTAATAAAACATACCATGTTTTGCTGGATAAATTAACATCTTTATTGATTGAAAATTAATTTAGCAATTATCTATTTCATTCATTTGGGGAAGTTGGGGAATCTGGTGGGCTTCTGTCTCTGGGGTAGCACAGAGTCAGACACAACTGAAGCGACTTAGCAGCAGCAGCAACCTCAAAGCTTCTCCCCAAAATATGAAAAGACAGCAGGTGTTATATGCACATACTGGCAAGGAAACTTCTATTTTGTTAATACATTTGTACTTAACACTTTTCATATAGAGGTACTAAAATTTAAGTTGCTCACTTGATATTTAATAATTGAAGAAGTTAATTTACTCATTTAGAAGACATCTAGGGCACTTTTATTTTTTTTTTTTGTAGGAGTATATATATGTCACAAAAGGGGATATATTAGCAGATAAAACAACCTCTGAACCCTCAATAGGGTTAGGAAAACTCACTTAAATTTCAATTTCAGAACATGGCGGTCATGTCGGAAGATAGAAACATGTAAAATGCATTAGTTTAAAATTATAATTATTAGTAGTCACTTAGTGATTATTAATGGTTCAATCCCCATGTTAAGCATTGACTGTCTCATGTGGGTCTCATAAACCCTGTGTGGCAGTTTATTAAAACCCCCGTTTTGAAGATAAAGAAGGTAAAGCTTAGAAACATTATGCAATTTGCCCAGAATCTTGTCAGTTTTAAGTTCATAGCCAGAATTTAATCCAAGTAGTCTGACAACTGACCCTGCAACATTCTGTACTGACTATTTATTTCAGCAGGTAGGCCCTCTTCAAAAGTCATTTTCTGATTCTTTTATTCATCTTCTGTTAATTAAGAATCAGTGCATACATCAACACCGAAGAGAGATGGTCTTCAGCCCGCTAGTTCTGTTCAGCCCTTTGTTCTGTGCACAGGCCTGGCAATGTCTTAGGGCTTTTTGCGTGGTAGCTATCCCTCAGTTCGGAAAAAAAAAAAAAAAAGAATCAGTGCATAATAAATATCAAAAAGAAGTATTTTAAAAGAAAAGAGCATCTGAAAAAGAATAGGATACCATTACTTCCAGATTAAGCATTTTAGGTAGATTTATTCAATGAGTCAGTGTACCACCAACGTAAAAGGTGTAGGCATTAATGTTGATCAAAATTAAACTGAATTCTTGGCCTCCTAATATTAACATAATGTTAGAGACAGAACATTGGAGAAAGCAATGGCACCCCACTCCAGTACTCTTGCCTGGAAAATCCCATGGATGGAGGAGCCTGGTGGGCTGCAGTCCATGGGGTCGCGAAGAGTCAGACATGACTGAGTGAATTCACTTTCACTTTTCACTTCCATGCATTAGAGAAGGAAATGGCAACCCACTCCAGTGTTCTTGCCTGGAGAATCCCAGGGAAGGGGGAGCCTGGTGGGCTGCCGGCTATGGAGTCGCACAGAGTCGGACATGACTAAAGCGACGCAGCAGCAGCAGCAGCAGCAGCAGAGATAGAACATGTCTCTAAAGGTAACAGTGTAATATATTTTTTATATCGGACATTTAAAAAACCTGATGTGTGCTGTGCAACTTCATATGAAAGAAATGCTAGGAAACAAGAGATACATGATTCACAAAAAGAAGGAGACTGAGGGGAAATGCCCTGAGAAAATGATACTAAGATAAAATTAGTTCAAAAGTAAAAAAGATAAAAATGGCAACAACAACAAACCAATTCCAGGCACGAAGATCCTATAGAGTAAAAAGTTTGGCACATATAAGAGCCTGTTGTTGGCACACATGACAACCTCACATGTTCTTTTCAATGTACCTGAATAGCAAGATGAGAGATAGTGTTTATTACTAATTGACCATGCGGACTATGACAAGAAGTTAAACCTTTTGCTGAAGAACAATGAGAATTAAGTATCAAAGAACTTTTTAAGCAAAGCACAGAGACAGTGGTGGTGGTGGTCAAAGACCACTTATTTGAATGATAAATTTAAAATTTTTATGCCACTTTGGAAGGTTCAAGGTTTATATCATCAAATATATATATTGAACTAGAAGTCATTCTGCTTTGCTATTTATGAAATCCCAGATAGACGAACTGGCACTACTGAATGAAAGAAGTCAGATGGTTCCTTTTTCAGATAGGGAAGACAAAACTCATATTTTTAAAACACACTCAAACAAACATTGGATGAACTATGCATATTAAAGTTTTCAAAATATGCTCCCATGGCTTGGTAGCATATGAAAGGATGATAATTGTACTGAAGTAGCTAAGCACAGAACTCTCCTCCAACATTTCAGATCGAAATTCCTATAACCTACAAGTGTGTTTCATCTATAAGTAATTCAAAATAATAACCTTACACTATGTTATTCCCCTTTGTTATGATTCCAAGTGAGATGCTGAAGTAGTTGTTTGATTTTCTATTAGAATGTAGGCTATTCTATAAATTGAGAACAATTTGGAGTCAGATAGCCAAAAATAGGATCTCAACTCTACAGTTCCCAGCTCTAATCAGTATTTCAGTCCATATTCCTGGTAAACGAACAGTACAGTGACTATTATCATTGCCCAATAAATGTTAGGTCTGATTCATACAGTTATTAGACAGTTTTAGACAGATTTTCATTTGGCCACAGAGGACTGTGCCCTCATCTTTAGAAATGAATTTTACATCAGTGCATTTCAATCTAAGAACTTCAGAGAATGACAGTTGCATCACCTGGAAACTTAAGAGCACAAACTCCGGGATTCCATTAAATCAGAACTTCTGAGGCAATTTGGGTTTTAACAAGCTCTATAGCTGACACTGGTGCATGCAAATATTTGAGAGCCACTGAGTCAGAAAGTTGGTATGTAAATATTTCCCATCTGCACAAATGAAATATTTTAAATATGATTGTGTTTACGGTCCTTGAAGTGGACTAATTATGGCATTTTAAAAATAAACATATTAATTGCACACACAATATTTTCAGCTTTCTGAAATTTAGTTTTCTAAATCTGCTTTTTCATTTAAATATAACCATATTATAAAAATAGCATTAATATAATCATTCAAATACAATAGATATATGTATAAAACACAGGTAGATACACAGATAGATGAAGTAGAGATGTTATGATTTGCAAACCTCAATAATCACATAGTTTCTGAGAGGTGACAAAATATTTGCATGTGGAAATATTGTAATACTGTATACCAAGATAAGCATATCAAATAGTTTAAAAATACTTGAACTGAGCATTTATAATATGTGGCTTTCCCTAAAGTAATGAAGTCACCTTAAAATAGGTTTAACTTCAAAAACTATATTTGCCCTTGGATACTTTATCCCAACAAATGAGAAAAAATAAGTGAGTTATAAAATGTATAAAGCATTATAAAATTATCAGGCAAGTATTCCTCCATAATATTTGATTACTTGAAAAAACTCCGTGCTTTGTATCCTTGTCAGTTTATGTGTGTAAACACACAGGTGTGCATGCATGCTTAGTCACTCCATCACGTCCAATTCTTTGTGACTATGGACTATAGCCCACCAGGTTCCTCTGTTCCTGGGATTCTCCTGACACAAATACTGGAGTGGGTAGCCATTTCCTTCTCCAAGGGATCTTCCTGACCCAGAGATTGAACCTGGATCTTCTTCATTGCAGGAAGATTCTTTAAAATCAGAGCTACTAGAGAAGCCCCATAAACACACATACCAGCATGTCTATTCTCAAAAGTGTATAGTAATGATTTGTTAGAAACTGTTTCATGTCTTTCTCAAAGAATAGCACCCAAGTATATTTTTTGAAGATTATTTCCAGTGTCCTGCATAAATAATAGGATTTAAACTTTATCTAAGAAGTATTAATAGGAAACATTATAATTATGACCATAAAATTATAAAATTCTAAACCTGGTTCTAAACTTACAAAAAAAAGTGATAAATATTGTAACATTTACTCAGTATTTGCAAATTTACTGTTATCCCAAGACTGCACTCCCTTATTCCACATTTTGGGAAACAGATCTATGCAATATTATATGTAGAAAAATGTTACTTGGACATACTATTTCAAACACAGTTCAGAATAAATGAATGTCAAAGATAATTTCTAAATTAACATTCCAGATTATAAAATGCAAAACAGTCAAATATGATGATTCCCCAACAGACACACATGAGGAATTCTGGAGTATTATGAAGGTAACACAAAGAGAATGACAGAAATTCCTGTCACAGTCACCAAGGATACACTAAGTTATTCATAAGATATGTCTTGGTGCATGTCATGATTAATTTTGTATTTCGATTTGACTGGGTTACAGGATGCTCAGATATTTAGCTAAACATTATTTCCAAGTATACCTGTGAGAGCTTTTTTGGATGAGATTAGAATTTGAAATGGTGGGCTCAGTGAAATGTCCTTCCTGGTGTGGGTGGGACTCATTCAGTCCTCTGAGGGCCTGAACAGATGAAAAGTAGCAGAAGGGAAAATTTATTTCTCCTCTCTACAACTACTGAGATGGGATTGCAGTGTTCTGCACTCAGACTAGAACCTATCCCCAAGGCTTCTCTGGTTTTCAGTTCTTCAGACTCACACTGACTCAGACTAAACTATACCATTAGTTGTCATGATCTCCAATTTGTAGACAGAGAAAGAGATGCAGGCATGTTCAGTCACTGAGTCACTGCTTGGACTGTAGCCCGCAAGGATCCTCTGTCTCTAAGATTTCCTAGGCAAGAATACTGGAGTGGGTGGCCATTTCCTTTTCCAAGGGATCTTCCTGACCCAGGAATCGAACCTGTGTCTCCTGCATTACAGGCGATTCTTCACCACTGAGCTACGTGGGATACTTCGACATAGATATGTTTATATTTATCTGTGTGTGTGCTCAGTCACTTCAGTCATGTTTGACTCTGAAAACCCATGGTTTGTAGCCCACTAGGCTCCTCTGTTCATGGACTCTCCAGGCAAGATTACTGAAGCGGGTTGCCAATGCCTCCTTCAGGGGATCTTCCTGACCCACAGATGAAACCCACATCTTCTGTGGTTCCTGCACTGGTAGGTGCATTCTTCATCACTGGGCCTTAAGTGCCAACATATACCAGGAGGGTATATATTGATTCTGTTTTTCTGAAGAACTCTTGAGAAACAGAGTGCATTTTATTGGTTCCAGTTAAAATAAAATCTATGTTCTTGAAAGAACGTCATACTGACAGTCTTAGGGATTGTCTCATAAATCATATAATTTAGCAGCTTGGCCAGAGATAGTTCATACTTTCCTGACCCTCCCTATACAATATATAAAATGTAACCTCTAAGGGAACTCCTTTGAAGTCAGAAGGACATCAATAGTATAGTGGTGAGTATCCCCACCTGTCACACGAGGGAAATGGAGATTCCATTCCCAGCTGGGGAGGCAACATGCCCTTTTCTGTGCTTTACTCATGGCTCAAAGAGTAAAGAATCTGCCTACAATACCTGAGACCTGGGTTCAACTCCTGGATCAGGAAGATCCCCTGGAGGGGGGCATGGTAATCCGCTCCAATATTCTTGCCTAGAGAACCCCATGGACTGTGGAGCCTGGCGGGCTACAGTCTATGGGGTCGCAAAGAGTCGGACATGACTAAGCGACTAACACACTAACCTGCAAAGAGCTGCTTTGAAGTCAGAAGGCAGTTATAAGTTATATTATATATCTGTTTGGGTTTGATTCTCAGTTTCTCAATTGGGATTGCCCCAGGAGAAGGAAATGGCAACCTACTCCAGCATTCTTGCTTGGGAAAATCCCATGGACAGAGAAGCCTGGTGGCCTACCATCAGTGGGTTTGCAAAAGCCAGACAACTCACAACTTAGCGACTAAACCACCTGGGTTTGATCTTCAGTTTCTCTATTGGGATTGTAGACACTCACATGACATATTACATAAAATATTATTTTCTATACACTAATGAGCATTAGAAATCATATTAAAATCTACCACGTATTTTGCAAGTCACTTGCCAATTATAGTACTTTTTTCTTTTAAAAAGGTAGTCTCTCTAATAGCATTATGAAATTAACACACATAACATCCATTGTTTTAGTTCCATGAGTTGTACAGTATTTTATGACATTTAACTAAAAGCACAAAAGCACATATTGGCATGCTGTAACATGCATGTTTCATCAGAGGTGAGTGTTTATTTTTTTCAAATATGCATAAAAATGATAGTATAGCCATTATTAAGTTGGGATCAATAATATCTCTAAATTCATGAGATCAAAACAAACATTTGTTTTGACTTTTTAATCTTTTGTGGCACTTCCTTTTTATCAATTGGGTTTAGCTCTGTGTTTTGTTGTTGTTCACTAAGTCGTGCCCTACTCTTCGAGACCTCATGGACTGCAACACACCAAGCTTCTCTATGCTTCACTATATCCCAGAGTTTGCTCAAATTTATGTCCATTGAGTCAGTGATGCCATCCAAACATTTTATCCTCTGTCACCCTCTTCTCCTTTTGCTTTCAATGTTTCCCAGCATTGGGGTCTTTTCTAATAAGTTGGCTCTTCTCATCAGGTGGCCAAAGTATTGGAGTTTCAGCTTCAACATGGATCCTTCTGATGAATATTCAGGGTTGATTTCCTTTAGGATTGTCTGGTTTTATCTACTCACAGTCCAAGGGAATCTCAAGAATCTTCTCCCACACTACAGTTAGAAAACATCAATTCTTCAGCGCTCAGCCTTCTTTATGCTCCAACTCTCATATCTGTACATGATTAGTGGAAAAACCATAGCTTTGACTATATCAGATCAGATCAGATCAGTCGCTCAGTCGTGTCCGACTCTTTGCAACCCCATGAACTGCAGCACGCCAGGCCTCCCTGTCCATCACCAACTCCCAGAGTTCACTGAGACTCACATCCATCGAGTCAGTGATGCCATCCAGCCATCCTCTGTCATCCTCTTCTCTTCTTGCCCTCAATCCCTCCCAGCATCAGAGTCTTCTCCAATGAGTCAACTCTTCTCATGAGGTGGCCAAAGTACTGGAGTTTCAGCTTTAGCATCATTCCTTCCAAAGAAATCCCAGGGCTGATCTCCTTCAGAATGGACTGGTTGGATCTCCTTGCAGGCCAAGGGACTCTCAAGAGTCTTCTCCAACACCACAGTTCAAAAGCATCCATTCTTAGGTGCTCAGCCTTCTTTACAGTCCAGCTCTCACATCCATACATGACTACAGGAAAAACCATAGCCTTGACTAGGTGAACCTTTGTTGGCAAAGTATTATCTCCGCTTTTGAATATGTGATCTAGGTTGGTCATAACTTTCCTTCCAAGGAGTAAGCATCTTTTAATTTCATGGCTGCAGTCACCATCTGCAGTGATTTTGGAGCCCATAAAATAAAGTCTGACACTCTTTCCACTGTTTCCCCATCTATTTCCCATGAAGTGATGGGACCGGATGCCATGATCTTTGTTTTCTGAATGTTGAGCTTTAAGCCAACTGCAGCTCTGTATTTTAAATGTACATAAAAGTTCTTTTTTGTGTTCTTACTTCCTTATACTTAACTAAATTGTATTTGAATGAATTTTTAAGAATTGTCAACTAAAATGAACAGTTTGAATATCTAATGACAATAATTTATAGATCCAAATATATCTTTTTAGAAATATATTGTGTTTGAATACAAAAAATTTAGAAAATCATACATAATATACTCAGTGAGTAAATGAAAAAGATAAATGAGAATGGAAATTTTGTATTCTTCACAATAAGTGTCTATATAACATCAAATTTAAGTAAATATGTTTTCAATTTCTGTATTTTATTATTTATCTTCATAGCAATTTTGATTTAATCACTATGAATAAATTAAGATATCCATGCATGCTCAGTTGCTCAGTCATGTCCAACCCTTTGTGACCCCAAGGACTGTAGCCTACAGGGCTCCTCTGTCCATGGGATTTTCCAGGCAAGAATACTGGAGTGGGTTACCATTTCCTCCTCCAGGCGATCTGCCCAACCCAGGATTGAACCCACGTCTCCAGCATTTCCTACATTATAGGCACATTCTTTACTTTGAACTACTGGGAAAGCCAAAAATTAACGTGCAGTTGATAACAAGTTAAAATGAATTACATGTTTAATTTGTTCACTGAATTAATGATGAAGAACATTTTCACACTAAAAAGAGTCTTCAGGAGAAACCATATTGGAAAATTAGTATTATATAAAATTATAAAAGCACAGTGCTAGAACTGTAAGTCTTTAAATTTTTAATAACAGATCAAGTTACCAGACTCAAAGTTTTTTTTTTTTTTTTTTTTTCCCTCCCCACAATATGTTCACCTGAGCCTTCTCATTAAATTTTATCTAGTTTTCAAGAAGACTGACACGGATCTCTTTCGGTTATGGGCCTGCCAACATGACCTTTTAGTTCTTTCCTTAATTATAAAGAGGAAAAAAAAATGAAGATGAACATGTTTAGTCAATTCTGAGAATCAATGGGCCATTGACATTTTCAGTAAGAGAAATAGAATTTCTAATGGGAATGTTTGAATAATATCCATCAAAATGATCTTGGTGGTATGAAAGTTATCACACCTATTGAGTCACAAAGATGAGTCAAGATAAACATTGAAAAAATGCAATAAAATAAATTAGAAAAACACAGTGACTAGATTGTGAGAGAGAGACAGTGAATAGAATTGAAACTGAGTAAGTAGGATTGTGATTAGACTCTAAAATGACTAAATTGCCAACTAACATGAACATGTCAACTAATATGAAGTCACCCAGTACTGGTGGACTCTTTGCAACCCCATGGACTGTAGCCTACCAGGCTCCTCAGTCCATGGAATTTTCCAGACAAGAGTACTGGAGTGGGTTGCCATTTCCTTCTCCAGGGGATCTTCCCAACCCAGGAATTGAACCCGGGTCTCCTGCATTTCAGGCAGACTCTTTACCATCTGAGGCACCTAATGGCTAATGAAGCCAACTAATATGAGGAGGGAAGTAAATAAATTCTAAAATCTGAATTGATTAAACTACAGGTGAAAATGGTTAACTTAGCAAGAAAAGATGTTTAATAATCACATCAGAGCAACATAATAATATTTTAGTGGCAAGCAAATTCATAACTATAAAACACCTTTCTAACATTAAATTGGTGTATATCCTAATGATGATTTCTTTTAAAACTTCTATGAAGGAAAATGAAGTTTCTAAAGCTGACAACAATAATAAAAGTGAAAGTGAAGTCACTCTGTCCTGTCGGACTCTTTGCAATCCATGGTCTATAGCTTACCAGGCTCCTCAGTCAATGGAATTTTCCAGACAAGAGTAATGGAGTGGGTTGCCATTTCCTTCTCCAAGGGATCTTCCCAACCCAGGAATTGAACCCGGGTCTCCTGCATTTCAGGCAGACACTTTACCATTTGAACCACCAGGGAAGGCAATAATAGTGCTGGCCAAATGGAATTAGTTTCATCCAAAACTGAGGAAAGGAACCATAATCTGTATTGCTGTTGGCTTTCAAAGTTGGAGTCATAATCATTGCTGCTTTCTCTATAGCACTGTTATATCGGAGACTGAGGAAATACACTTGAAATAGTTTTATTATTATCCTAATAAATTGATATACATTAAAAAATGACTTTAAAAAAGTCATCCATTCACTGCCCTCTCATGCCCTATTTGAAGAACATGAGAATAATCTATTTTACAGTGAACATTAGGGAGGAAATATACATATAAATTTTATGATACTAGTATGGTTAAATTAAGTTGACTGCACTTCTTCATAAACACCTCCAGGTTTGTGCATGAGACTGAGTTTGTGTGAAGCAGCAGCACAAGGTTCTGTTTTTTCATTTATGTAAGAGACTTAGGGCTTTCCTGGTGGCTCAGATGGTAAAGCATCTGCCTGCAATGCAAGAGATCCAGGTTCAATTCCTGGGTCAGGAAGATCTCCTGGAGAAGGAAATGGCAACCCACTCCAGTACTCTTTCCTGGAAAAGTCCATGGACTGAGGAGCCTGGTAGGCTACAGTCCATGGGTTTGCAAAGAGTCCCACAAGACTGTGTGACTTTACTTTCACTTTCACATTCACATTTAAGATACTTAGAGCACTTTCCATCTCTGCTAACTTTCAAGATGTACCAGCTTTGGCACCTCAGCAATGTTACTTTGCTGTTGAAATTAAGAAAGCCAGGAACACTGACAATGATGACAATGCTAAATTCTGCATTTTGTAAGGTAGGATGTTAGACATGAGCAAGGAAGAGTGGCCTAGCCAAAACGTATTCAAACTGATCTCTAATCCCCACCCCAGACAAGCCCAATGCAGCCCAGGGGAGCGTATAGATATGCTACAAAATAACCACAGAGACTTTTCCAAGTCCAACGCTTGTGCCCTATGTGAAAGTGGTTACAAACTAACCACAGGGACTTCTGCACCTCTGGCACATGCATCCTTGATACACAGCTGTGTCCTCATGTGACCTTAGATAGCCAAGCACCTGTTGCTGCTGCTGCTGCTGCTGCTAAGTTGCTTTAGTCCTGTCCGACTCTGTGCGACCCCCTAGACGGCAGCCCACCAGTCTCCACTGTCCCTGGGATTCTCCAGGCAAGAACACTGGAGTGGGTTGCCATTTCCTTCTCCAATGCATGAAAGCAAAAGCATCTATAAAGGGTTCATAAATATTTTATACATACATCTGATTATAACAGACTCAATTATGGGAAAGACATGTGTAAAGAGCCTATTGTTATGTAATTTGCAACTGTCGATCAAAACTATTAGTCCACGTCCACTTAGATAAATATGCAGACGCCCTGTCTTGAAAAACCCCTGTCCCCCATCATGTCAGCCCTGGTGACTTTCTTGGCTTGACCCATATTTTTGAGCTGGTCTTTCTGTTCTTGCTACAATAAGTTTGTTTTTGCCACCAGTAAGATCTCAGATTCTTCGTCTCCTTACCAAGAACCAAGGTCCTCTGACGGCTCCCTATCCACTAGCAATTTTAAGAGGAAATGTGTTCTATTTGATAAAAATATGCCTTTGGCAATTCATTGAATAATTTATATATTTTAAGCACTAATTATTAGATATAATCATCATCACTAAAATCCTGTTGTTTAGCTTTTTAAAAAAGCTCCAATCTCTAAATTTATGTAGTTTTACATTAACTAAAAATAAGCAAATGAAAAATGCATAGTCCAAAAACCTAAAGTTCTAAAGATATTTAGTATTTCCTTATTACATAAGGTACAGTAAAGAGATTTACAGTTTAACCATCCTCACAGAGTATTATGAATGTAATACACCATACAGGAGCTCAGGGGAGGTACTGGGATTAATCACCAGGCAGAGAAAAAGAGAGGAAACCATTGGTGCATGTTTTGTACTCTGGTTTCTGTGGGAAGGGAAGAGAGAGGCAGAATCAACAGGCTTAGATAACTAAGTGATAACAAATCATAGTGGCTAATTTGAATAACTTCAGCAAACTGTAGGACATAGGTATTATTCTTGGAAATACCTGACCCTGTGGAGATTACTGTATAGTGGCCCAGGCTGTGGAAGCCCCATATTAGAAGTGGTTGTGGGTTTAGGACTTAGTCAGCTGCTCAAGTGATAGAACTGACCAGTCTACTGAGAGCCACAAGACCGACTCAAAATAGGAAAACAAACAACAAAAAGTCCAAAACTGTATTGCAAAGACATTTTCAGTCTTGCTTGTTCTCCTTCACTTCAGCCATTTCTGTGGTTGTGTAGTGGAATCTCAACCAGAGCTTTAACAGGAATTTACCTGATACAGGTATACCTTGGAGACATTGTGGGTTCAGTTCCAGATCACCATAATAATGCAAAAATTGCAATAAAGTGAGTCATATGAAATTGTGGTTGAGTATATAAAAGTTGTGTTTACACTGCACTAGATGACACTACCTTTATGGCAGAAAGTGAAGAGGAACTAAAAAGCTTCTTGATGAAGGTAAAAGTGGAGAGTGCAAAGGTTGGCTTAAAGCTCAACATTCAGAAAACGAAGATCATGGCATCTGGTCCCATCACTACATGGGAAATAGATGGAGAAACAGTGGAAACAGTGTCAGACTTTCTTTTTCTGGGTTCCAAAATCACTGCAGATTGTAACTGTAGCCATGAAATTAAAAGATGCTTATTCCTTGGAAGGAAAGTTATGACCAACCTAGATAGCATATTCAAAAGCAGAGACATCACTTTGCCAACAAAGGTTCGCCTAGTCAAAGCTATGGTCTTTCCTGTGGTCATGTATGGATATGAGAGCTGGACTGTGAAGAAGGCTGAGTGCCGAAGAATTGATGCTTTTGAACTGTGGTGTTGGAGAAGACTCTTGAGAGTCCCTTGGACTGCAAGGAGATCCAACCAGTCCATTCTGAAGGAGATCAGCCCTGGGATTTCTTTGGAAGGAATGCTGCTAAAGCTGAAACTCCAGTATTTTGGCCACCTCATGCGAAGAGTTGACTCATTGGAGAAGACTCTGATGCTTGGAGGGATTGGGGGCAGGAGGAGAAGGGGACGACAGAGGATGAGATGGCTGGATGGCATCACTGACTCAATGGATGTGAGTCTGAGTGACATCCAGGAGTTGGTGATGGACAGGGAGGCCTGGTGTACTGCAGTTCATGGGGTCACAAAGAGTCGGACACGACTGAGCAACTGATCTGATCTGATCTGATAGTCTTATAATCTATTAAGTGTGCAGTAGTCTATTAAATGTGTCTCGACTGAGCGACTTCACTTCACTGTTCACTTTCATGCATTGGAGAAGGAAATGGCAACCCACTCCAGTGTTCTTGCCTGGAGAATCCCAGGGAAGGGGGAGTCTGGTGGGCTGTTGTCTATGGGGTCGAACAGAGTCGGACACGACTGAAGTGACAGCAGCAGCAGCAGCAGCATTGTCTCTAAGAAACAAGGTACAAACCTTAATTTAAAAATACTTAATTGCTATAAAATGCTAACCATCATCTGATCCTTCAGCAAATCATAGTGAAAACATCACTGATCACAGATCATCATAGCAAATACAAGAATTAAAAAGTTTGAAGTATTGCAAGAATTGCTAAAATATGACAGAAAGTAAAAAAAAAAAATTACTGTTGAAAATAGAAAAACTTGCTGACATAGGGTTGCCACAAATATTCAATTTGCAAAAAAACCATAATATCTGTGAGGTGCAATAAATGATTTATGCCTATAATAATAATGCTGAACATACTTTCATTTTTATATTGGCCAATTTTGTACTTACATTCATGAATTAACTGCTCAGAACATTTGTCCAATTTTATTTGGTGCTTCTTCTTATGATACATTTTAAGACAGCATAAAACAACAAAGTAGAATGGATATAGGAAAAAATAATTGAACCAAACTACGTAAACAAAGTGTTTGACATTTTTCATTAAATTCATCTAAGCATTCAGTGAAATTTCAATAGGAATTTCAACCTTGTTAAATAGAATAAAATGGGCTGTAAAACTTACATGAAAATATATACAGACAATAATGAGAGAAATACTACTGAATACAGCAATCAAAGTTAAAAGACTTTTTAACTATAAGCTATAAACTTTCATTATGAGTTATAGTCAGTTTGGGGCTCAAACAATCAAGAATCTGCCTGAAATGAGGGAGATCTGGATTTGATACCTGGGTTAGGGAGATCCCCCACAGAAGGGAATGGCAACCCACTCCAGTATTCTTGCTTTGAGAATTCCATGGACAAAGGAGCCTGATGGACTACAGTCCACGAGATCACAAAGAGTCAGACACAACTGAGCGGCTAACATCACCACAACAGTAACTTTTAAAATTGTGGTGTTCAAAAGACTGTTCTATACATCTGTGTCATAAAAAAAAAATTAAAAAAATGAAATTGTGGTGTTGGTGCAAGAAGAGATAAAACAAGTGAGGGAAAAATAGAGTCTACAAAATATTCCTACATATTTGACTATGTGATTTACCACAAAGTTATTACTTTCATAAAACAGGAGACACATTTTCAATACATGATGCCAGAATAATTGCATATCTATATGGAAAAAAATGAACTTTGCCTTTTACCTTAAAGAATAAAAGTCAATTCTAGATGTATTACAGTAAAGAGAATATTTTCACTGTCTTACACTGTACATTCAACCACAAAGTTAAATGTATATGTGGCTATGGATATATATTTATAAGTATATAAATATACAACTATGGATTTTGTTGTTATTTAGTCGCTAAGTCATGTCAGATTCTTTTGGGACCCCATGTGGTGTAGTCTGCCAGGTTTCTCTCTCCATGGGATTTCCCAGGCAAGAATACTGGAATGGATTGCTATTTTCTTTTCCGGGGGATCTTCCTGACCCAAGGATTGAAAACCTATGTCCCTACATTGGCAGGCAGATTCTTTATAACTGAGCCACCAGGCAAGTCCTGCAACTATGGATAGTTTATATACATGTACATATGTATGCTATATGTATATATACATATGTTAAATTATGGCTATGGATAACATATAGATCTGTATCTCCATATGATACACACACATAATTTCAAAAATACTGGATCCAAAGTATATTAAAAATGCCTATGATAAGGTTTTTAAAACTAGTACTTAGAAAGTATTTTTAAATGGAGGATGTGCAAGTTGAACATTTTATAAGTAAAATGTGTGAGTAGATTATGCTCTGAACAAAGAAACTTTATATACCCCAATACAAGGACTCCAACAGGCACAGAGATCAGAAGCAGAGAGAATGGACAAAAACAGGCTTCAGATGTATATATGTAAATAAATATAGAAGTATCTTTTCGTATTACACAATTTTGGCTTGATACTTAAGTTAATGAAGAATCACTTATATCTGTTACATAGTAGCTTTAACTTGTTTAATTTCAATCCAAGAATGATTACTTTGGCTGCACATTGGAGTGGCCTAGTAGGCAGAATTCTAAGGTGGCTCTCCAAAGCACCACCCCCTGGTGCACTTGCTTTCCTGTAATCCCCTCCCCTTGAGCGGAGATGAAATCTGTGACTGCTTGGAACCAAGAGAATATGGCAAATGCGAGGGATCATATGGATGAACTTAATATCCCTAACACTTGAACTGTGACTTAATGAAAAGGGAGATAATCCTGTGTAGAGCTGAGTTAACCAGGTGAGACTTTAAAAAGGCATTCAGGACTTCCCTGGGGTGAACGAAGCAGAGAGAGCATCCTGCTGGCTTTGAAAAAATAAGCAGTCATGTGGCACAAGGGCCCTAGAAGGGGCCTCACAGTAGACTAGTAGAAGCTGACTTTGGATCTGAGAGCGACTCCTGCCCGACAGTCCGTGAGAAAAACAGGCCCTCATTCGTACAACCAGGGGCTACAAACTGCCATGTGAACTTGGAAGAGGTCCCCAAACTTTGTGGGCAATGCAGCATGCTGAAATTTTAATTGCAGCCCTGTGAGGTCTAGAACAAAGCCCAGTTAAGCCATCACCATGTTCCTGACCCATGGATGTGTGAGAAAAATCAAGATTTTTTTTTTAAGTCTCTAAGTTTGTGGTGGCTCTCTAAGTTTGTGTGTGTTAAGTTTCTAAGTTTATTACATAGCAATAGAAAACTATTGTAATTTGTCTATAAGTAGAAGAGACAAGTTAGGAAAGAAGAGAGGTCATGATAAACTCAAATAGTTTTAAATCAGATACTACTACTACTCTAGATAGACGTTTAAATCTACACTAATGAGGTGGAGTGATTTTTATGCCTTGGGATGTCTTAAACCTGGTACTTTAGAGTGTTTCTATTGCCTGGTTCTTTAAAAAAATATATTTTTAATTGAAGGATAATTGCTTTATAATGTATTGGTTTCTGCCTTACATCAGCATGAATCACCATAGGTATACATATGTCCCCTCCCTCTTGAAACTCCTTGCCACTCATTAAGGTTGTCACAGAGCCCAGTTTTGAGTTCCTGAGTCATACAGCAAATTCCCACTGGCTACTTATTTTACATAAGGTAATATATGTGTCTTCATGCTACTCTCTCCACTTGTCCCACCTCATCTGCTTTCTATTGCTAAATCTTTAGCTTTTCTGACTTAGAATTGCTACACTGGAAATTCATGAAGTGAACTATACTTTAGACTATAGATGCAGTGATTGTGGGGACTTCTATATTTGTGAAAAATTATAATCAAGTTTAGATGTAGACATTTTCCATTCCTCAAATAAAACTTTACAAATTTATTGTAGATAGTCTTTTGATTGTCAGTAGTCCATACATACTTCAAACTTAAGTGTGTTTTGATTATTATCATTAAAGTAGAATTATATAGTTCCACATTTCAAGACTTTTTATGAGTTGAAGAAATATTCAGTATCAAAGTCTAAATTTCCTTTCCTCATTCTAAGCTTCTTTCTAGATGGGTAACTTTCTATAAAATTATAAAATTGACAGCTTTCCTAAAATGTAAGTTTTAGTAGAAATAATCCTGGAATATAGTCAGGAAAACAAATTGTGTTTTATATTTGTATATATAAATGTATAGACTATGGCAATTGGCTTATTCTTAGACGTTTATTTTAGTTAGCCAACCCAATGAATGAAATTATCATATTTCAAAATAATCTCAGGTTAACTTACTTTTAAAACTAGATTAAATCTGGTTCTACTAATGGTTACTTAGTCCTAAAATGCAGAATTCTGTTACATCATAGATGATTGTTGTAAAGGATGCATGCTAAGGTTACTTCAATGGGAATCTTATCTTCTCCCATTAGTATAGATAAAACCTGTAACTCAGTTCTTAACTAAAAGAATACGGAAAAATTGAGGGATTTTGCAGATGTATGGTAAAATTTCAAATCAGTTATCTGTGAATTAATCAAAAGAAAGATTTATCAGTGTACTATTCTTAACATGTGAAATTTTAAAAGAAGGTACCAGGCATTTGGCAGTTAGTGAGTGAAAACCACTGAAATTTCACTATTACTGGCTTTGAAAAAGCAAATGACTGAGAACCTACAGCTGAATAAAATTTTGAAAATAACCTGAGAAAATTTAGAAATGTTTTTGGAGTTTTCTGCCTAATTGAGCCTCCAGATGAATGCAGGTTGGTTGACATCTAATTTTTTTTTTTTAATTTTATTTTTCGTGAAACCTTGAGCATCTAGGTATATGTAAACTTATGATTTATGGAAACTCCAAAACAAAACGTTGTTCTTTAAGCCACCAAGTTGATGGTAAACTTGTTACAAAGCAATAGAAAATTAATACAGCCACTTAACCTTTCCATGGCTAACTTCCTTATTTAAATCCTTGCCAATATTTTCTGGTGTTTATAGAAATCTCTGACACAAATCTCACTGACACCAAATTTATTCTTTCTCAGGCTAAATATTTACCTGTTTGGTTGTCCATTTCTATTAATGTCACTTTTAGTTAATGATGCACCAAACTAAAGTCAACCAATTTAGAAATCTAAAATCAACCAAACACCTGGATTTGTCCTTCTTTCTTCTTCTAATCAACCATTCCTCTACTCCATTCTCCCTAATGGCTTTAGTGAGTTTATAGCTGAATGAAAATGAAAGTCTTAGCCACTCAGTGTTGGACTCTTTGCAAATCCATGGACTGTAGCCATCAGGCTCCTCTGTTCATGGGATTCTCCAGGTAAGAATACTGGAGTGGGTTGTCATGCCCTTCTCCAGGGGATCTTCCCAACCTGGGGCTCAAACTTGAGTCTTCTGCACTGCAGGCAAATTCTTTACTATCTGAGTTACCAGGAAACCCCAAAGAACAAATTAACACTGTTGATGTTAGATGTGGAAATGGCAGGGATCGAACCTGGGGCCTCATACACATGAAGCATATGTTCTACCACTGAGCTGCATCCGCAGCCCTAAAGGTGGTTACTTCCTCAAAAATATTTCTTTCATCCTTCTTCTTTCTTATTCTGACTCAAGTTGGCCACTTATTCCCTACCTGAAGAGACTCTTCTACCAAGGAATTCCACCTCTCCCGTATTTAAAGGACAAAATTTCGTAGACACCTATAAAAAGCACAAATCATAATGTTATTCTAAAATGTCAACCATCTTATAATTCCAGGTTAGGTTTTCAATGATCCTCTACCAACGAAATTCCAAAGTAGAGCATCCAGAGAAAACATTGCTGTGAGTTTTGCGAGATAATCTTTGGTACTCCTTTCCCAATTTGAAACCAGTCCATTGTTTCATGTCCAGTTCTAACTGTTACTTCTTGACCTGCATACAGAATTCTCAGGAGGCAGGTCAGGATGTCTGGTATTCCCATCTCTTGAAGAATTTTCCACAGTTTGTTTTCATTTCAATCCCAAAGAAAGGCAATGCCAAAGAATGTTCAAACTATCACACAATTGCACTCATCTCACACACTAGCAAAGCAATGCTGAAAATATGTAACATGGCTCTTTCCTTAGTTAGTCCGTAACCCTCAAGAACAAAGGATATCTTTTATATCTCCTTTGTATTTCAGTATTTGTTCTGTGGCAGACATATCATAAATGGCTCATTTATGTTGTTGATATGAGTAAATACAGTATTACAATCACACAGAAACATTTTTTCATTGTGCTTAATGGCTTTAAAAGCTTAACAGCTAATTTTCTGAATATCCATTCATCAAATTTCCTGATATAGGAATCATAAACAGTGTTTCTTGTTGATAATATTTCAAATATGTTCTATTGACTGAAAAGGAATGGTTTTTAGGGTTGTTGAAAATACCTGCAAAGTCTACCTATATTTGTTTCTCATTTACTTCCTAGCAGCAGTAGTTTTAAAAATGCTTTATCAAAAATTAATTATAATATAATTTAATTTTTAAGAATATTAGGAAATTTAATAATAACCATTTCAGTATTTCACAAGTATTTCAGTTTATAATTTTAAACAACTTTTTAAAATGTTTACTAATGAAACATTTTAAACTTAATCTCATTTGTAACAAAAGTAGCAAATATGAGTATAATTATTTTCCCTTTTTATTTTACTCTAGATTATTTAGAATATTTAATATATCAGATTCTTCAATGTATCACATGAGTAAATAGATCAGATTTAGGTAATAATCATAACAAATATAGTAACCTATGGCAATAGTGATCTGTTAAGTAATCTATGGCAATAGTGACCTATTACAATTACCTGAGAAAATAGAATTTTACAGGGATTAGTGAATCCTTGTGGAATGGTTCTATATCTTTACCATCATGTCAATATCTTTGTGATATTGTATTATAACTATGCAAGATGTTGGGGGAAATTGGATGAAGCATTTACAGGATCTCTCTGTATTTAATACAACTGAATGTGAATCAACAGCTGTCTCAAAAAAATACAATCTGAAATTTTTGTCTCTGCTCACTTTTACCAGTTACTCTGTAGTCCCTCTTTCTTAAGTTTCCACATAAACATTTATTGAATTCACTTGCTGGTATCCTTCCCAGATCAAAAATGACCTCTAAAACTCAATTTTCAGTCCTCATCTTATTAATAACACAAATGAATTCTTCTTTCTTCATTGGTTTTCACAGTCTTAGGGGGCAGCATAGCTTTTGATCTTCCTCACACCTAACCATTTGTGCCTCCTTGGGCTCTTCTATTCATTATCCCCCTTGAAGTTTGAGTCCTCCTGAACTCAGGTTGGAAATCTCTCTCTTTAAAAAGGGGTTACACTTTTCTGATTTATAACATTTTGTATAATAAATGGGTTCTCGTAATTTCTTATATAAATCTCAATTTCAAAAGTCTTTCAAACTCTGGACTCCTAGATCTGGGTGTCAATTTTACACAATTGATCAGTTCAGTTCAGGCCCTCAGTTATGTCCAACTCTTTGCAACCCCATGAATTGCAGCACATCAGGCCTCCCTGTCCATCACCAACTCCTGGAGTTTACTCAAATTCATGCTCATTGAGTCAGTGATGCCATCCAACCGTCTCATCCTATGTCATCCCCTTCTCCTCCAGCCTTCAATCCTTCCCAGCAGCAGGGTCTTTTCCAATGAGTCAGATCTTCGCATCAGGTGGCAAAAGTATTGGAGTTTCAGCTTCACCATCAGTCTTTCCAATGAATATTCAGGACTGATCTCCTTTAGGATGGACTGGTTGGATCTCCGTGAAGTCCAAGGGACTCTCAAGAATCTCCTCCAACAACACAGTTCAAAAGCATCAATTCTTCAGTGCTCAGCTTTCATTATAGTCCAACTGTCACATCCATGCATGACTACTGGAAAAACCATAGCCTTGACTATACAGATCTTTGTAGAAAAAGTAATATTTCTACTTTTTAATATGCTGTCTAGGTTGGTCATAACTTTTCTTCCATGGAGTAAGCGTCTTTTAATTTCATGGCTGCAGTTACCATCTGCAGTGATTTTGGAGCCCCAAAAATATGTAAATTTCAACATCCAAAGCTGACTAGACTAAATACAGACTTACTTCATTGATTTTTAAAAATGTTTATTTCATTTATGATCAGCCCTTTTAACTCTGCAGCCAGAAATCTAAGTCCTCTTATACATTTGTTCCACCCTATCAATCCCTGTGCTGTGTGCTTAGTCACTCAGCTGTGTCTGACTCTTTGCAACCCCATGGACTGCGACTCACCAGGCTTCTCTGTATGTGGATTCTCCAGGCAAGAATACGGGGTTGCTATGTCCTTCTCCAGTGGATCCTCCCAACCCAGGGATCGAACTTAGGTCTTCTGCATTGTAGGCAGATCCCCCCACCCTTTTTTTTTTAATTGGAGGCTAAATACAATATTGTGGTGGTTTTTGCCATACATCGACATGAATCAGCCATGGGTGTAATCAGCCATGGGTGTACATGTGTCCCACCATCCTGAACATGCCTTCCACCTGCCTCCCGATCCCATCCCTCTGGGTTGTCCTAGAGCACCATCTTCATGCATTGAATATGCACAGGTCTTCTGTTTTACCTATGGCAATATACATGTTTCAGTGCTACAGTGTGAGCCACCAGGGATGTCCATTAATCCCTACATTCAATTTATCAGGAAATCTTTTTTATATGTGTATATCTGGAATCAAAACACTTCTAAGCCACCTCTGTGATTGTCTCCCTGATCTGAGTTACTAATTCTTCCCACCTGGACCACTGTAATATTAGAGTCTAGAATAATCCTGTTAACTCAGAATATTATATGACTATGATCAGCGGACAGGGTGTGGTCCACTGGAGAAGGGAATGGCAAACCACTTCAGTATTCTTGCCTTGAGAACCCCATGAACAGTATGAAAAGGCAAAATGATAGGATACTGAAAGAAAACTCCCCAAGTCAGTAGGGGGCCAATATTCTACTGGAGATCAGTGGAGAAATAACTCCAGAAATAATGAAGGGATGGAATCAAAGCAAAAAGAATACCCAGCTGTGGATGTGTCTAGTGAAAGAAGCAAAGTCCAATGCTGTAAAGAGCAATATTGCATAGGAACCTGGAATGTCAGGTCCATGTATCAAGGCAAATTGGAAGTGGTCAAACAAGAGATGGCAAGAGTGAATGTCGACATTCTAGGAATCAGCGAACTAAAATGGACTGGAATGGGTGAATTTAACTCAGAAGACCATTATATCTACTACTGCAGGCAGGAATCCCTTAGAAGAAATGGAGTGGCCATCATGGTCAACAAAAGAGTCTGAAATGTAGTACTTGGATGCAATCTCACAAACTGCAGAATGATCTCTGTTCGTTTCCAAGGCAAACCATTCAGTGTCACAGTAATCCAAGTCTATGCCCCAACCAGTAACACTGAAGAAGCTGAAGTTGAACGGTTCTATGAGACTTACAAGACCTTTTAGAACTAACACCCAAAAAAGATGTCCTTTTCATTATAGGAGACTGGAATGCAAAAGTAGGAAGTCAAGAAACACCTGGAGTAACAGGCAAATTTGGCCTTGGAATACAGAATGAAGCAGGGCAAATATTGATAGAGTTTTGCCAAGAAAATGCACTGGTCATAGCAAATACCCACTTCCAACAACACAAGAGAAGACTCTATACATGGACATCACCAGATGGTCAAAACCGAAATCATATCAATTATATTCTTTGCAGCCAAAGATGGAGAAGCTGTATACAATCAGCAAAAACAAGACGAGGAGCTCACTGTGGCTCAGACCATGAATTCCTTATTGTCAAATTCAGACTGAAATTGAAGAAAGGAAGGAAAACCACTAGACCATTCAGGTATGACCTAAATCAAATCCCTTATGATTATACAGTGAAATTGAGAAATAGATTTAAGGGCTTGGATCTGATAGATAGAGTGCCTGATGAACTATGGAATGAGGTTCGTGACATTGTACAGGAGACAGGGATCAAGACCATCCCCATGGAAAAGAAATGCAAAAAAGCAAAATGGCTGTCTGGGGAGGCCTTAAAAATAGCTGTGAAAAGAAGAGAAGTGAAAAGCAAAGGAGAAAAGGAAAGATATAAACATCTGAATGCAGAGTTCCAAAGAATAGCAAGAAGAGATAAGAAAGCCTTCTTCAGCGATCAATGCAAAGAAATAGAGGAAAACAACAGAATGGGAAAGACTAGGGATCTCTTCAAGAAAATCAGAGATACCAAAGGAATATTTCATGCAAAGATGGGCTCGATAAAGGACGGAAATGGTATGGACCTTACAGAAGCAGAAGATATTAAGAAGAGGTGGCAAGAATACACAGAAGAACTGAACAAAAAATATCTTCACGACCCAGATAATCACGATGGTGTGATCACTGACCTAGAGCCAGACATCCTGGAATGTGAAGTCAAGCAGGCCTTAGAAAGCATCACTAGGAACAAAGCTAGTGGAGGTGATGGAATTCCAGTGGAGCTATTCCAAATCCTGAAAGATGATGCTGTGAAAGTGCTGCACTCAATATGCCAGCAAATTTGGAAAACTCAGCAGTGGCCACAAGATTGGAAAAGGTCAGTTTTCATCCCAATCTCAAAGAAAGGCAATGCCAAAGAATGCTCAGACTACCACACAATTGCACTCATCTCACGGGCTAGTAAAGTAATGCTCAAAATTCTCCAAACCAGGCTTCAGCAATATGTGAACTGTGAACTTCCTTATGGTCAAGCTGGTTTTAGAAAAGGCAGAGGAACCAGAGATCAAATTGGCAACATACGCTGGAGCATCGAGAGAGCAAGAGAGTTCCAGAAAAAATCTATTTCTGCTTTATTGACTATGCCAAAGCCTTTGACTGTGTAGATCACAATAAACTGTAGAAAATTCTGAAAGAGATGGCAATACCAGACCACCTGATCTGCCTCTTGAGAAATCTGTATGCAGGTCAGGAAGCAACAGTTAGAACTGGTCATGGAACAACAGACTGGTTCTAAATAGGAAAAGGAGTACATCAAGGCTGTATATTGTCACCCTGTTTATTTAACTTATATGCAGAGTACATCATGAGAAACGCTGGACTGGAAGAAACACAAGATGGAATCCAGATTGCTGGGAGAAATATCAATAAAGTCAGATATGCAGATGACACCACCCTTATGGCAGAAAGTGAAGAGGAACTCAAAAGCCTCTTGATGAAAGTGAAAGTGGAGAGTGAAAAGGTTAACTTAAAGCTCAACTTTCAGAAAACGAAGATTATGGCATCTGGTCTCATCACTGCATGGGAAATAGATGGGGAAACAGTGGAAACAGTGTCAGACTTTATTTTTCTGGGCTCCAAAATCACTGCAGATGTTGACTGCAGCCATGAATTTAAAAGACGCTTACTCCATGGAAGGAAAGTTATGACCAACCTAGATAGCATATTCGAAAGCAGAGACATCACTTTGCCAACGAAGGTTCGCCTAGTCAAGGCTAAGGTCTTTCCTGTGGTCATGTATGGATGTGAGAGCTGGACTGTGAACAAGGCTGAGCACTGAAGAATTGATGCTTTTGAACTGTGGTGTTGTAGAAGACTCTTGAGAGTCCCTTGGACTGCAAAGAGATCCAACCAGTCCATTGTGAAGGAGATCAGCCCTGGGATTTCTTTGGAAGGAATGATGCTAAAGCTGAAACTCCAGTATTTTGGCCACCTCATGCGAAGAGTTGACTCATTGGAGAAGACTCTGATGCTGGGAGGGATTGGGGGCAGGAGGAGAAGGGGACGACAGAGGATGAGATGGCTGGATTGCATCACTGACTCGATGGACGTGAGTCTCAGTGACCTCCAGGAGTTGGTGGTGGACAGGGAGGCCTGGCGTGCTGCAGTTCATGGGGTTGCAAAGAGTCGGACACAACTGAGCGACTGATCTGATCTGATCTGATTGTCTTTTATCTCTCATCTTTATGCCCTCTGGACCCCATGTTTTAAACATAATAGGCATACTACAACAATATGACTTTTCCATTGGTTTATCATTTTCTTGGAATGCTTACAGAAACCCCATCTCAAATCACTATCAAAATAGCTTCTTAATGGGGCCAAATGTGATAATGGTAATTAGTAATTTGATATTGAAATTGTCCAGTCTTAATACTCCTAAATGCCTTACATTATTCTCTAAATTTTAAACATTCTATCACAATGTGCAATTTCTTGTATTCCCTATTTTCTGTTTCATCCTTCCCACCCCTGTGTAAAATATAAGCTGCATCTTATTGGGCCCTTTGTTTTGTTCTTTGACATGATCCAGTTACCAAAATGAGTGTCTAGAATGCAATATGTCAAATATCTGCTGCATAAATTTGCTATATTAACATGATATAATCAAAGTTAAATATTACTATTGTTATTATATTTGGGTTAATAAATATTTATATTAGTATGCTACATATTTGAATACACTTGGTGAAAAAATTAACAAATTTAAGAAAATACATTTTTTTAACCTTCACAATTTCAATTAAGAATAAACTAGGGGAGGAGCTAAGATGCTGAAGGAATAGGATGGGAAGAACACTTTCTCCTCCACAAATTCATCAAAAGAACATTTAAACGCAGAGTAAATTCCACAAAACAACTTCTGAATGCCAGCAGAGGACATCAGGCACGCAGAAAAGCATCCCATTGTCTTTGAAAGGATGTAGGAAAAAATATAAAAGACAAAAAAAGAGACAAAAGAGGGAAGGTCGGAGCTCTGTCCTGGGAGGGGAGTCTTAAAAGAGAGAAGTTTCCAAACACCAGGAAACATTCTCACTGCTGAGTCTGTGCCGAGCCTGGGAAGCACAGAGGGCAACATAACAGGGAGGAAAAATTAAAAAAAAATTAAAACCCATAGATTAGGAGCCCTGGGATAACTCCCCCAGTGGAGAAGCAGCACAGACGCCTGCATCTGCCATTAGCAAGCGGGGGCTGGGCGGGAAGGCGCAGCACAGCATGGGCTGCATCACTTAGAGTAAGCATCTGGCCTGAATATCCCGAGCGCTACCTGAGCGAAATAATTTGGGCTAGCAAACCAGACTGTGGAATATCTACCATGCGAAAAGCCAGCCCTAACCTAAGACACCACCAGGACCATGCACAGAACAAAGGACTGTACAGATAGCCGGCTGCAGACCATCCCACTCTGGTGACAGGCAGTCAGAGCCAGAAGTGGACAATCGCAGCCCCAAAGAGACATTATCTACAAAATTGTAAGCAGGCTTCTTTGCTAACTAAGGCTTCTTGGGGCTCTGGATGATCAACATCTGCCTGAGAAGGTGCACCAGTTGTACACCCAGAAAACTGAGGGAGGCGATAAGTTGCAGGAGCTGTGCTCACTAAACACCTCATCACCTGAGCTGCTTGGACCTGTCAAGGGGACAAAACGCAGGCCCAACCGAGTCTGTGCCTCTGAGGACTACCCGAGTGCCTAAATCTGAGTGGCTTAGACCTGAGAGGTGCAAGCAGCCCAGGGCCGGCCGTGGATGATTCCTGGGGGAGAAACCTAGAGCCTGAGCAGTGTGGGCAGGGAGGCTACACCCGCTGTGAGACGGGGCAGGCCCAGCGTGGGTGAGGCACTGCGAACACACACCAGTGTTATTTATTTGCAACATCCCTCCCTCCCTACAGTGCGACTGAACAAGTGAGCCTTAAAAAAAAAAAAAAAAAAAGTGTCCACCACCGCCCCTTTGTATCAGGGAGGAAATCAGACACTGAATAGACTAGCAAACAGAAGAAGCTATAACAGAGGGAAATATCTTGGAAGCGACAGGCAATAAACTAAAACCCTGTGGTTAGTACCAACTTCATAAGAAGTGGCCTATAGATCTTGAGAAATATAAGCCAGAATAAAGAACTAGCCGAAAGTGAACTGAACCCACAATACCCAGAATAATATCAGAGAAAGTCCTATATATATTGTTACTATTTTTACGATTATTCTTTCTATTTTATATAATTTTTTTAAAAAATTTAAGTCCTATATTACTCCTTTAATTTTCACTTTTATAACCTACTATTTGCAAAAAGGAAAAAAAAAGATTCTTTTTTTTTTTTAAAAAAAAAAAGCAAACTTCATATATATGTTGTTTATAACCTTTGTGACCTTATTTTTTTTCTTTTGTTTTTCTTCTTTTCTTTAACATTGTATTCCTGAAACTCCAAACTCTACTCTAGATCTTTAATTTATGCTTTCTGGTATTTGTTATCAATTTGTACCTATATCTTCTTTATAATTTTTGTAACTTTGTTTTTGTTTTTTCTCTTTTTCTTCTTCTTTTCTTTAACATTATATTTTCAAAATTCCAAACTCTGCTCTAGATTTTTAATTTTAGCTTTTTGGTATTTGTTGTCAATTTTATACCTATTTTTTTTTCTTTACTTTTGTGACTTTTTTTTTCTTCTCTCTCTTTCTTTTCACCTTTTCTTTAAAATTATATTCCTGAAATTCCAAATTCTACTCTAGATTCTTAATTTATGCTTTCTGGTAATTGTTGTACCTATATCTTCTTTATAATTTTTGTGCCTTTGTTTGTTTTTGGCTTCTGTTTTTCTTTTCATTTTTTTCTTTTCTATCTTTCTTTTTCTTCTTCATTTCTTTAACATTGTATTTTTGAAATTCCAAACTCCACTCTAGATTTTCAACTTTTGCTTTTTGCTATTTGTTATCAATTTTGTACCTATATTTTCTTTATAATTTTGGTGACTCTCTTTTTTCTTTTTCTCTCTTTCTTTTCCTTCATCTTTTCTTTAACATTGTATTTTTGATATTCCAAACACTACTCTAGATTTTTAATTTTTGCTTTTAGGTATTTGTTACCAATTTTGTACCTTTAAGAACCCAATCTTCAGTACCCATTTTTTTACTAGGGAGCGAGATTACTGGCTTGACTGCTCTCTCCCTCTCCAGACTCTCCTTTTTCTCCACCAGGAGAAAAACACAGGTCACCTGTGTCTCCTCCCTAACCCCTCTCTACTCTACCCAACTCTGAATTTCTGTGTGTTCCAGACGGTGGAAAATACTTAGGGAACTGATTACTGGCTGGATCTGTCCCCTCCTTTTCATTCCCTCCGTTTATCTTCCTGGCCCCCTCTGTCTCCTTCCTCCCTCTTCTCTTCTCTGTATAACTCCATGAATATCTCTGAGTGGTCCAGTTGTGCAGTGAACATAAGGAAGGGATTACTGATTAGCCCACTCTCTCCTCTATTGATTCCACCTCATCTCATTCGGGTCACCTCTAACTCCCTCCTCCCTCTTCTCTTCTCCATGTAACGCTGTGGACCTCCCTGGGTGACTCTCATGGTGGAGAAACTTTTCAGCTTTAACCTAGATGTTTTATCAATGGTGCTGTATGGAAGAAGAAGTTATGAGACTACTGTAAAAATAAGACTGATAAATGGAAGCAGAGGCTTAAGTCCAAACCCTGACTCCAGGGAACATTAACTGACAGGAGCTCATCAAATGCCTCCATACCTACACTGAAACCAAGCACCACACAAGGGCCAACAAGTTCCAGAGCAAGACATACCAAGCAAATTCTCCAGCAACACAGGAACACAGCCCTGAGCTCCAGTATATAGGCTGCCCAAAGTCACCCCAAAACCACAGACATCTCATAACTTATTACTGGACACTTCATTGCACTCCAGAGAGAAGAAAGCCAGTGCCACCCACCAGAACACCGACACAGGCTTCCCTAACCAAGAAACCTTGACAAGCCACCTGTAAAAACCCACACACAGTGAAGAAACACCACGATAAAGAGAACTCCACAAACTGCCAGAATACGGTAAGGACAACCCAAATAACAATTTAAACAAGATGAAGAGACAGAGGAATAACCAGCAGGTAAAGGAACAGGATAAATGCCCACCAAACCAAACAAAAGAGGAAGAAATGGTGAATCTACCTGATAAAGAATTCTGAATAATGATAATGAAATTGATCCAAAATCTTGAAATCAAAATGGAATCACAGATAAATAGCCTGGAGACAAAGATTAAGAAGACACAAAAAAGGTTTAACAAGGACCTAGAAGAAATAAAAAAGAGTCAATATGTAATGAATAATGCAATAAATGAGATCAAAAACACTCTGGAGGCAACAAATATTAGAATAACAGAGGCAGAAGATAGGATTAGTGAATTAGAAGATCAGATCAGATCAGTCGCTCAGTCGTGTCTGACTCTTTGCGACCCCGTGAACCGCAGCACGCCAGGCCTCCCTGTCCATCACCAGCTCCCGGAGGTAACTCAGACTCATACCCATCGAGTCAGTGATGCCATCCAGCCATCTCATCCTCTGTCGTCCCCTTCTCCTCCTGCCCTCAATCCCTCCCAGCATCAGAGTCTTCTCCAATGAGTCAACTCTCCGCATGAGGTGGCCAAAATACTGGAGTTTCAGCTTTAGCATCATTCCTTCTAAAGAAATTCCAGGATTGATCTCCTTCAGAATGGACTGGTTGGATCTTCTTGCAGTCCAAGGGACTCTCAAGAGTCTTCTCCAACACCACAGTTCAAAAGCATCAATTCTTCGGCGCTCATCCTTCTTCACAGTCCAGCTCTCACATCCATACATGACCACAGGAAAGACCATAGCCTTGACTAGGCCAACCTTTGTTGGCAAAGTAATGTCTCTGCTTTTGAATATGCTATCTAGGTTGGTCATAACTTTCCTTCCAAGGAGTAAGCGTCTTTTAATTTCATGACTGCAGTCACCATCTGCAGTGATTTTGGAGCCCAGAAAAACAAAGTCTGACACTGTTTCCACTGTTTCCCCATCTATTTCCCATGTAGTAATGGGACCAGATGCCATAATCTTCGTTTTCTGAATGTTGAGCTTTAAGCCAACCTTTTCACTCTCCACTTTCACTTTCATCAAGAGGCTTTTTAGCCCCTCTTCACTTTCTGCCATAAGAGTCGTGTCATCTGCATATCTGAGGTTATTGATATTTCTCCCAGCAATCTTGATTCCAACGTGTGTTTCGTCCAGTCCAGCATTTCTCATGATGTATTCTGCATATAAGTTAAATAAACATGGTGACAATATGCAGCCTTGACGTACTCCTTTTCCTATTTGGAACCAGTCTGTTGTTCCATGACCAGTTCTAACTGTTGCTTCCTGACCTGCATGCAGATTTCTTAAGAGGCAGATCAGGTGGTCTGGTATTCCCATCTCTTTCAGAATTTTCCACAGTTTATTGTGATCTACACAGTCAAAGGCTTTGGCATAGTCAATAAAGCAGAAATAGATGTTTTTCTGGAACTCTCTTGCTCTCTCGATGATCCAGCAGATGTTGGCAATTTGATCTCTGGTTCCTCTGCCTTTTCTAAAACCAGCTTGAACATCAGGAAGTTCACAGTTCATATATTGCTGAAGCCTGGCTTGGAGAATTTTGAACATTTCTTTACTAGCATGTGAGATGAGTGCAATTGTGTGGTAGTTTGAGCATTCTTTGGCATTGCCTTTCTTTGGGATTGGGATGAAAACTGATCTTTTCCAATCTTGTGACCACTGCTGAGTTTTCCAAATTTGCTGGCATATTGAGTGCAGCACTTTCACAGCATCATCTTTCAGGATTTGGAATAGCTCCACTGGAATTCCATCACCTCCACTAGCTTTGTTCATAGTGATGCTTTCTAAGGCCCACTTGACTTCACATTCCAGAATGTCTAGCTCTAGGACAGTGAACATCATCGTGATTATCTGGGTCATGAAGAACTTTTTTGTTCAGTTTTTCTGTGTATTCTTGCCACCTCTTCTTAATATCTTCTGCTTCTGTTAGGTCCATACCATTTCTGTCCTTTATCGAGCCCATCTTTGCATGAAATATTCCTTTGGTATCTCTGATTTTCTTGAAAAGATCCCTAGTCTTTCCCATTCTGTTGTTTTCCTCTATTTCTTTGCATTGATCGCTGAAAAAGGCTTTCTTATCTCTTCTTGCTATTCTTTGGAACTCTGCATTCAGATGTTTATATCTTTCCTTTTCTCCTTTGCTTTTCTTCTTCTCTTCTTTTCACAGTATTTGTAAGGCCTCCCCAGACAGCCATTTTGCTTTTTTGCATTTCTTTTTCATGGGGATGGTCTTTATCCCTGTCTGCTGTAAAATGTCACAAACTTCATTCCATAGTTCATCAGGCACTCTATCTATCAGACCCAAGCCCTTAAATCTATTTCTCACTTCCACTGTATAATCATAAGGTGTTTGATTTAGGTCATACCTGAACGGTCTAATGGTTTTCCCTACCTTTTTCAATTTCAGTCTGAATTTGGCAATAAGGAGTTCATGGTCTGAGCCACAGTCAGCTCCTGGTCTTGTTTTTGCTGATTGTATAGAGCTTCTCCACCTTTGGCTGCAAAGAATATAATTGATCTGATTTCAGTGTTGACCATCTGGTGATGTCCATGTAGAGTCTTCTCTTGTTTTGTTGGAAGAGGGTGTTTGCTATGACCAGTGCATTTTCTTCGCAAAACTATTAGTCTTTGCCCTGCTTCATTCTGTATTCCAAGGCCAAATTCGCCTGTTACTCCAGGTGTTTCTTGACTTCCTACTTTTGCATTCCAGTCCCCTATAATGAAAAGGACATCTTTTTTGGGTGTTAGTTCTAAAAGGTCTTGTAGGTCTTCATAGAACCATTCAACTTCAGCTTCTTCCACATTCCTGGTTGGGGCATAGACTTGGATTACTGTGACATTGAATGGTTTGCCTTGAAAACGAACAGAGATCATTCTGTCATTTTTAATATTGCATCCAAATACCGCATTTCGGACTCTTTTGTTGACCATGATTGCCACTCCATTTCTTCTGAGGGATTCCTGCCCACAGTAATAGATATAATGGTCCTCTGAGTTAAATTCACCCATTCCAGTCCATTTTAGTTCGCTGATTCCTAGAATGTCAACATTCACTCTTGCCATCTCCTGTTTGACCACTTCCAATTTGCCTTGATTCATGGACCTGACATTCCAGGTTCCTATGCAATATTGCTCTTTACAGCATCGGACTTTCCTTCTATCACCAGACACATCCACAGCTGGGTATCCTTTTTGCTTTGGCTCCATCCCTTAATTCTTTCTGGAGTTATTTCTCCACTGATCTCCAGTAGCATATTGGGCCCCTACTGACCTGGGGAGTTTCTCTTTCAGTATCCTATCATTTTGCCTTTTCATACTGTTCATGGGGTTCTCAAGGCAAGAATACTGAAGTGGTTTGCCATTCCCTTCTCCAGCGGACCACACCCTGTCAGATCTCTCCACCATGACCCGCCCATCCTGGGTTGCCCCACGGGAATGGCTTAGTTTCATTGAGTTAGACAAGGCTGAGGTCCTAGTGGGATTAGATTGACTAGTTTTCTCTGAGTATGCTTTCAGTGTGTTTGCCCTCTCATGCCCTCCTGCTTCACCTACTGTCTTACTTGGGTTTCTCTAACCTTGGGCGTGGGGTATCTCTTCCCGGCTGCTCCAGCAAAGCATAGCCATCGCACCTTACCTTGGACGAGGGGTCTCTCCTCACCGCTACCCTTCCTGACCTTGGAGGAGGGGTATCTCCTCATCGCCGCCCTAAAGATCAAACACAAAGAACAAATATTAAAAGCAGCAAGGAAAAAACAACAAATAACACACAAGGAAATTCCCATAAGGATAACAGCTGATCTTTCAATAGAAACTCTCCAAACCAGGAGGGAATGGCAAGACATTCTTAAAGTGATGAAAGAAAATAACCTACAGCCCAGATTATTGTACCCAGCAAGGATCTCATTCAAATATGAAGGAGAAATCAAAAGCTTTACAGACAAGCAAAAGCTGAGAGAATTCAGCACCACCAAACCAGCTCAACAAATACTAAAGGACATTCTCTAGACAGGAAACACAGAAAGGGTGTATAAATTTGAACCCAAAACAATAAAGTAAATGACAACGTGATCATACTTATCAATAATTACCTTAAGTGTAAATGGGCTGAATGCCCTAACCAACAACAGAGACTGGCTAAAGGATACAAAAACAAGACCCCAACATATGTTGTCTACAAGAGACCCACTTCAAAACAGGGGACACATACAGACTGAAAGTGAAGGGCTTGAAAAAGTATTTCCATGCTAATAGGGACTAAAAGAAAGCAGGAGTAGTAATACTCATATCAGATAAAATAAACTTTAAAACAAAGACTGTGAAAAGAGACAAATAAGGTCACTACATAATGATCAATGGATCAATCCAAGAAGAAGATATAGCAATTATAAATATATATGCACCCAACATAGGAGCACCGCAATATGTAAGACAAATATTAACAAGTATGAAAGGAGAAATTAACAGTAACACAATAATAGTGGGAGACTTTAATACCCCACTCACACCTATAGATAGATCAACTAAACAGAAAATTAACAAGGAAACACAAACATTAAAGATGCAATAGACCAGTTAGAACTAATTGGTATCTATAGGACATTTCATCCCAAAACAATGAATTTCACCTTTTTCTCAAGGGCACATGGAACCTTCTCCAAGATAGATCACATCCTGGGCCATAAATCTAGCCTTGGTAAATTCATAAAAAATGAAATCATTCCAAGCATCTTTTCTGACCACAATGCAGTAAGGTTAGATCTCAATTATAGGAAAAAAACTACTAAAAATCCCAATATATGGAGGCTGAACAACAGGCTGCTAAATAACCAACAAATCACAGAAGAAATAAAAAAAGAAATCAAAATTTGCATAGAAATGAATGAAAATGAAAACACAACAACCCCAAACCCATGGGGCACTGTAAAAGCAGTCCTAAGGGGAAAGTTCATAGCAATACAGACATACCTCAAGAAACAAGAAAAAGTCAAATAAATAATCTAACTCTACATCTAAACAACTAGAAAAGGAAGAAATGAAAAACTCCAGGGTTAGTAGAAGGAAAGTAATCTAAAAAATTAGGGTAGAAATAAATGCAAAAGAAACAAAAGAGAGCATAGCAAAAATCAACAAAGCCAAAAGCTGGTTCTTTGAAAGGGTAAATAAAATTGACAAACCATTAGCCAGACTCATCAAGAAACAAAGGGAGAAAAATCAAATCAATAAAATTAGCAATGAAAATGGAGAGATCACAACAGACAACACAGAAATACAAAGGATCATAAGAGACTACTATCAGCAATTATATGGCAATAAAATGGACAACGTGGAAGAAATGGACAAATTCTTAGAAAAGTACAACTTTCCAAAACTGGACGAGGAAGAAGCAGAAAATCTTAACAGACCCATCACAAGCATGGAAATTGAAACTGCAATCAGAAATCTTCCAGTAAACAAAAGCCCAGGTCCAGACCGCTTCACAGCTGAATTCTACCAAAAATTTAGAGAAGAGCTAACACTTATCCTACTCAAACTCTTCCAGAAAATTGCAGAGGAAGGTAAACTTCCAAATTCATTCTATGAAGCTACCATCACCCTAATACGAAAACCTGACAAATTACACAAAAAAATAAAACTACAGGCCAACATCACTGATGAACATAGATGCAAAAATCCTTAACAAAATTCTAGCAATCAGAATCCAACAACACACTAAAAAGATCATACACCATGACCAAGTGGGCTTTATCCCAGGGATGCAAGGATTCTTCAATATCCGCAAATCAATCAACGTAATATACCACATTAACAAATTGAAAAATAAAAACCATATGATTATCTCAATAGATGCAGAGAAAGCCTTTGACAAAATTCAACATCCATTTATGATAAAAACTCTCCAGAAAGTAGGAATAGAAGGAACATACCTCAACAACAGATCAGACCAGTCACTCAGTCGTGTCCTACTCTTTGTGACCCCATGAATAGCAGCACATAAGGCCTCCCTGTCCATCACCAACTCCTAGAGTTCACTCAGACTCACGTCCATCAAGTCAGTGATCCCATCCAGCCATCTCATCCTCTGTCGTTCCCTTCTCCTCTTGCTCCCAATCCCTCCCAGCATCAGAGTCTTCTCCAATGAGTCAACTCTTTGCCTGAGGTGGCCAAAACACTGGAGTTTCAGCTTTACCATCATTCCTTCCAAAGAAATCCCAGGGCTGATCTCCTTCAGAATGGACTGGTTGGATCTCCTTGCAGTCCAAGGGACTCAACATAATAAAAGCTATATATGATAAACCCACATCAAACATTATCCTCAATGGTGAAAAATTGAAAGCATTTCCTCTAAAGTCAGGAACAAGACAAGGGTGCCCACTTTCACCATTACTATTCAACATAGTTTTGGAAGTTTTGGCCACAGCAATCAGAGCAGAAAAAGAAATAAAAGGAATCCAAATTGGAAAAGAAGACTAAAACTCTCACTGTTTGCAGATGACATGATCCTCTACATAGAAAACCCTAAAGACTCCACCAGAAAGTTACTAGAACTAATCAATGAATATAGTAAAGTTGTAGGATATAAAATCAACACACAGAAATCCCTTGCATTCTTGTACACTAATAATGAGAAAATAGAAAGAGAAATTAAGGAAACAATTACATTCACCATTGCAATGAAAAGAATAAAATACTTAGGGATATATCTACCTAAAGAAACTAAAGACCTGTATATAGAAAACTATAAAACACTGGTGAATGAAATCAAAGAGGACACTGATAGATGGAGAAATATACCATGTTCATGGGTTGGCAGAATCAATATACTGAAAATGAGTATACTACCCAAAGGAATTTATAGACTCAATGCAATCCCTATCAAGCTACCAACGGTATTCTTCACAGAGCTAGAACAAATAATGTCACAATTTGTATGGAATTACAAAAAACCTCACATAGCCAAAGTAATCTTGAGAAAGAAGAATGGAACTGGAGGAATCAACCTGCCTGACTTCAGGCTCTACTACAAAGCCACAGTCATCAAGACAGTATTGTACTGGCACAAAGACAGAAATATCGATCAATGGAACAAAATAGAAAGCCCAGAGATAAATCTACGTACATATGGACACCTTATCTTTGACAAAGGAGGCAAGAATATACAATGGATTAAAGACAATCTCTTTAACAAGTGGTGCTGGGAAAACTGGTCAAACACTTGTAAAAGAATGAAACTAGAGTACTTTTTATACCATACACAAAAGCAAACTCAAAATGGATTAAAGATCTAAATGTAAGACCAGAAACTATAAAACTCCTAGAGGAGAACATAGGCAAAACACTCTCCCACATACATCACAGCAGGATCCTCTATGACCCACCTCCCAGAATATTGGAAATAAAATAAAAAATAAGCAAATGGGACCTAATTAAACTTAAAAGTTTCTGCGCAACAAAGGAAACTATAAGCAAGGTGAAAAGACAACCTTCAGAATGGGAGAAAATAATAGCAAATGAAGCAACTGACAAACAACTAATCTCAAAAATATACAAGCAACTCCTACAGCTCAATTCCAGGAAAAAAAAAAAAATGACCCAATCAAAAAATGGGCCAAAGAACTAAATAGACATTTATCCAAAGAAGACATACAGATGGCTAACAAACACATGAAAAGATGCTCAACATCACTCATTATCAGAGAAATGCAAATCAAAACCACTATGAGGTACCATTTCACACCAGTCAGAATGCCTGCGATCCAAAAGTCTACAAGCAATAAATGCGTGAGAGGGTGTGAAGAAAAGGGAACCCTCTTACACTGTTGGTGGGAATGCAAATTAGTACAGCCACTATGGAGAACAATGTGGAGATTCCTTAAACAACTGGGATTAAAATTTTTCCTTAAAAAAATTCCTTAAATAACTGCCTTATAATCCAGCAATCCCACTGCTGGGCATACACAGTAAGGAAACCAGAATTGAAAGAGACACGTGTACCCCAATGTTCATCGCAGCATGATTTATAATAGCCAGGACATGGAAGCAACCTAGATGTCCATCAGCAGATGAATGGATAAGAAAGCTGTTGTACATATACACAATGGAGTATTACTCAGCCATTAAAAAGAATACATTTGAATCAGTTCTAATGAGGTGGATGAAACTGGAGCCTAATATACAGAATGAAATAAGCCAGAAAGAAAAACACCAATACAGTATACTAACGCATATATATGGAATTTACAAAGATGGTAACAATAACCCTGTATACAAGACAGCAAAAAAGACACTGATATATAGAACAGTCTTTTGGACTCTGGGAGAGGGAGAGGGTGGGATGATTTGGGAGAATGACATTGAAATATGTATAACATCATATATGAAATGAGTCGCCAGTCCAGGTTCGATGCACGATACTTGATGCTTGATGCTGGTGCACTGGGACGACCCAGAGGGATGGTATGAGGAGGGAGGAGGGAGGAGGGTTCAGGATGGGGAACACATGTATACCTGTGGCAGATTCATTTTGAAATATGGCAAAACCAATACAATATTGTAAAGTTAAATAAAATTAAATTTAAAATGAAAAAAAAGAATAAACTAAAGATATATGTTAATCAAACTCGTCTCCTCTTCCAGTTAAACTGAGTGAATAAAATCATTTAAAAGGAAAGGAATTTGGACTCTAAGGATAGGTTAAAAGTCAATATTTTAGAAGATAGAATACAAGTAGGTAAACTTTTCCTGAATTTGTAAGTATAGTTTAAGTTATATATAACCTTCATATTTATCCCCTAAGAGTCCTAAAAATATTCATAAAATGAAAGTACCTTGAAGTGTAGCCATATCAAAGTATATGGAAACAGGATGATAGGTTGAAATGCAATTAGACTCCCTCTGCCCATCAAATGGAACCTAGCTCTCCCACACAGTTCTAAGATAAAACTCCAGAATTATTGCAAGCAAGCATATTCTCCTAAGGAAGGAAATTGAAAGGTTTCTCTCTGGTGAACAAATCTTGCCAAAAGCATAAAACTTATATCCACTATAGTTGTAGTTCCCTTCTAACAGTTGACAAAGCCCAGCCTAATTAATTTCCACTGAGATTAATTACCTGGTCAACTCCTTGCATGCCAAAGATGCTTACAGTGTAGTGTTGGCTCATTCAAAAATATGATTAGCCACTCAGGACTCAGGATACATTTGAAGAAAGGTTCCAACTTGAAACACAGTAAAAAAAAAAAAAAAAAAAAGTTAAATAAATTCAAGGTTTTTATGTCCCTGAATTTTTAAAATATTCTCATTTTTTAAAAAAGTTTAGGGAGATAATTTCATCCATGAAAGGAAAATGAAAGAAATATTTAGAGGATAAAAAGAACTCACTGAAATTAAAATAAGAATTCAATAAAGAAAAATTCAATAAGATTAGAAAGAAATTTTCTAGTAAAGAAATGGTTTTTAAAAGATAGAGAATTTGATACACAATATAAAACAATCCAGAGAAGGCAATGGCGCCCCACTCCAGTACTATTGCCTGGAAAACCCCACGGACAGAGGAGCCTGGTAGGCTGCAGTCCATGGGGTCGCTAAGAGTTGGACACGACTGAGCGACTTCACTTTCTCTTTTCACTTTCATGCATTGGAGAAGGAAATGGCAACCCACTCCAGTGTTCTTGCCTGGAGAATCCCAGGAACGGTGAGGCCTAGTGGGCTGCCGTCTATGGGGTCACACAGAGTCGGACACGACTGAAGTGACTTAGCGTAGCATAACATAGCATAAAACAATCAAAAATTTAATGATTCAGTTCACAAAGTCCACTACCCTAATAATAGTTTAATCTTAAACTCCTTTGGTGAAAATAAATACAGGAATATCACCAAATAATTCAGGAAAAGCTCTCAAGGACAAATCAAAGTATGTCTTTATGAAACCTCAAAATAGTGAGGGTAAAGGAGGATCTCAAACCTTTACAGAGAGAATCCAAAACACAGCAGCATTACATGCAAAAGACCAATAAATATGATAACATTGAATTTCTCAACAGGAAGACTAAAGTTTCAAGATGATAAAACAATGTGCTCTAAATTCTGAGGAAAATAACTCCCAATGGGAAGGAAAAAGGAAATTTAACTGACTTGTTCTCAGTCAGATCTATAAACTGGAGATTTGTCCTCCAGGTTCTGGAGATGGATTCATAAAAAGCACAAGCAAAAAAAAAAAAAAAAAAAATAGAAAAATGAAAAAATTAAGAAAAGGATTTGTTTGCTTAAGGAAAATAGCAGAAGTTATATACCAAATGACATGTGACTTTAGCATTGCTTTAGAAAAACAAGACCAAAATTTCCATTCTTATGAACCTGCACTTGTAATTGTTATGTATTTAAAATAGGAAAATGGAGTCTGGAATGGTGGTGGCTAAAAGACAAGGAAGGGAAAAGCCTGCAAAAATAGAACAAAGGAAGGTCTGAGGGCCAGAGTGAGGACCTCAAGTAGAAAAAACAGCACTCCTGGCTAGCCCAATTTACATAGGGCAGGCCCAGGGGGAGGAGAAAAAAACATAAAAAGAAGAGACAAGGGACGTAGGGGAGGATGGGGAGACCTCTCTCTTCCTGTCTTTAAGTCAGCATGCCCTCAGCTTTGAGGATGTATTTTCCTTTATTTTCTAAATAAAACTGAGCTGTAACACGGAGTTGTAACACTGGTCCATCCAGCTGTAACGCTGGTCTGTCACTTCAAAGTTTTGTTGTGATGAGACAGAATCAAGGAAATTACACACTCCCCCAACATAATGATGTAAATCTTGAACAGTAATTGCTTGGACTGAAGCAGTAGTAGAGCCACACTAGAGAGCTGACAAAGTAAAGGAAGTGTGTATGAAGGTGAGGGGTTTGGGAAATATGAGGAATGTCACTGTTTGTTGCTAAGAAGCAAATAATATGAAAAACTAAAAAATAAAGAAAGCAGATTATAAGTATGGCATTGCCAGATATAAAGGTAAACTGGAAAAAAGAAGATGGAGGGAAGCTTACATTGAAATTGATTGCTTCCTGAGACTGTGAGGGAAGGATTTTTCTGCTGCAGTAATCTGGGGACTGATTTTTTATTGTAAGCCTTTAGGGATGATTAGATTACTTATTATATAATGTAAAACTCTGAAAAATAATAGTAAAATTTTATAATCAATTTCCTTCTTTATCTTTTGTTGAAAAACAGTGTTTATTGCCTTTTAAGGATCCTTTCCTATTTCCTTTACTAGCTCTAGTGCTCAGTTTCTGCCATAGACACTTGAGTTTTAATGTTGTATCATTACTGTTGTTTTGTCAGTTGTTTTCTGAGACAAAATGTTCTCACTTCACAGCTGTGCCAATTGTAAACTTCTGTGATCCAATCCTTAATTTCCAGGTAAACTAAGCCACAAAAATATTTTAATTGTTTCCTCTCTCGAGCAACCAAGGTGCTTGACTAACCATTTTAAATCAATCTTAACAGCTACATTTATTATTTATATAGTAACTCAGTATGATACTAAGAAACCTAAACATAAAAAGAAAGGAAATTTAATGTAGGAGATTTTATGGAATGTGTATACAACTAAATTTTTATAAATATAACATAGATGGAAACATCCTGCTGCTTACATATTGGGTACAATTTGGAGCTACATAGGCAGGAAGTATGTCCATTTGGCTGATTAGTACAAGACTGACGAAATCAAGAATCGTATCTCTTCATACTATACATGGTGAATAGTTGTTCAATCATTAAGTTGTGTCCAGCTGTTTAGGACCCCATAGACTGCAGCATGTAGGACATTTCTGTCCCTCACCTCACTATCTCCAGGAGTTTGCCCAAGTTCATTTCCATTGAATCAGTGATGTCATCCAACCATCTCATCTTCTGTCACCCTCTTCTCTTTCTGGCTTCAATATTTCCCAGCATCTTTTCCAATGAATTGGTACTTTGTATCAGGTGGCCAAAGTATTGGAGCTTCAGATTCAACATCAATCCTTCCAATGGGTATTTAGGGTTGATATGGCATCTGGTCCCATCACTACATGGGAGATAGATGGGGAAACAGTGGAAACAGTGTCAGACTTTATTTTTCAGGGCTCCAAAATCACTGCAGATGGTGACTGCAGCCATGAAATTAAAAGACGCTTACTCCTTGGAAGGAAAGTTATGACCAACCTAGATAGCATATTCGAAAGCAGAGACATTACTTTACCAACAAAGGTTCACCTAGTCAAGGCTATTGTCTTTCCTGTGGTCATGTATGGATGTGAGAGCTGGACTGTGAAGAAGGCTGAGCACCGAAGAATTGATGCTTTTGAACTGTGGTGTTGGAGAAGACTCTTGAGAGTCCCTTGGACTGCAAGGAGATCCAACCAGTCCATTCTGAAGGAGATCAGCCCTGGGATTTCTTTGGAAGGAATGATGCTAAAGCTGAAACTCCAGCATTTTGGCCACCTCATGCAAAGAGTTGACTCATTGGAGAAGACTCTGATGCTGGGAGGGATTGGGGGCAGGAGGAGAAGGGGACGACAGAGGATGAGATGGCTGGATGGCATCACTGACTCGATGGATGTGAGTCTGAATGACCTCCGGGAGTTGGTGATGAACAGGGAGGCCTGGCGTGCTGCGATTCATGGGGTTGCAAAGAGTCGGACACGACTGAGTGACTGATATGATCTGATTTGATCTGATCTGATAATTTAATATCGACTGGTTTGGTCTCCTTGGTGCCCAAGGGACTCTCAAGAGTCTTCTACAGCACCACAGTTAAGAAGCATTAATTATTTGGCCTTCTGCCTTCTTTATAGTCCATCTCTCACATTCATACATGACCACTGCAAGAACCAATTCTTCATCGCTTCCTGTATCCAAGCCATTTGCATTGTTTCTTGTAGTTGCCCTTTCTTCTGACTCAAGATTTGGTTATAAAACTTAGTTGGCCAATATAGTACACGAAGAAATGACAGCATGTTTTCTCTAAACCTGGACCTTAAGACACTTTGAGGGTTTTTTGTGTTTTTTTTTAATGCTTCTACAATTGCCCTGAGAACTCAATAGAGGTATCCTATTAGAGGTCATGGGACAGGTGGAATCCCAGGCAAGGCTAGCCTATGCTATGCTAAGTCACTTCAGTCGTGTCCGACTCTGTGCGACCCCATAGACGGCAGCCCACCAGGCTCCCCCGTCCCTGGGATTCTCCAGGCAAGAACACTGGAGTGGGTTGCCATTGCCTTCTCCAATGCATGAAAGTGAAAAGTGAAAGTGAAGTCGCTTGGTCCTGTCCGACTCTTAGCGACCCCATGAACTGCAGCCTACCAGGCTCCTCCATCCATGGGATTTTCCAGGCAAGAATACTGGAGTGGGGTGCCATTGCCTTCTCCAATTGTGGCAAACCAGCTGATCCCTAGACGTGTCTAGACATGTGAGTCCTGACAAGATAGAGATAATTAACAATCCCAGATAACTCCATTTACATAAGAAGCACATGCTGATTATAACCTGCCATCAATGTTTTATGCTTGTTTTGCTTATATGGAAATACATGATTAATACATGAAATAAAAAATTTAAATTTATTTTCAAAATACTATAAGAATAAATATTTGACCTAGACCCTTGAATTATAGAGTTCATTATTCCAATATTTTAACACATTTTTACAAAACATGTTATAGAACTGTGCTTTATGATTTGATTTTTTTAATTTAATGTTTTTCACAAATATAAATCTTTAATCAAAATTTTATCAGTTAATTTCATCTTTCCCACAAAGCAGCATAAATGACAGCATAAAATATTGCTTTGATAAGTTCAGTGAAGGAAATTCTCAGTGATATCTGAAAATAAGCCAAAATGAAGAATATTTTTTTCTATCATAAACATATTAGTTTCCTAGATCTGCCATAACATACCAAAAACTGAGTGGCATTAAACAATAGTAATATACTCCTTTACAGTTATGGAGTATAGACATCTCAAATCAAGGTGTCAGCAGAGGTGGTTACTTTTAAACTGGGGAGAATGTACTCCCTGCCTCTCCCAAAGATTCTGCAGGCACTATGGGCAATGACTTGACATTCTTTGGCTTATAAACTCATTTTTCCTATCCTTACATCAGATCACAGGACCTTCCCCTTTGTATATTCCCATGAGAAGGACACCAGTCACTGGACCCATGCCCATCCCCAATTCAGTGTGACCTCCTCTTGATATTTTTGATTATGTCTGCAAAGACACAGTTTTCAAAATGAAGTTTACATTCACAGGTAATGGGAGTTAAACCTTGGACGTTTATTGCTAGAATGGAACAGTTCAAACAACTACAGTATACAGAAACTAACTTTAAAATTAAATAATCAAATTTATATCAAGGGCTTTGGGAACTTTCATTCTCTACTACTTGTTTGACCTTTGATTATGGCAGAAAGTGAAGAGGAACAAGAAAACCTCTTGATGAAACTGAAAGTGGAGAGTGAAAAAGTTGACTTAAAGCTCAACATTCAGAAAACGAAGATCATGGTCTCTGGTCCCATCATGTCATGGGAAATAGATGGGGAAAGAGTGGAAACAGTGTCAGACTTTATTTTTCTGGGCTCCAAAATCACTGCAGATGGTGACTGCAGCCATGAAATTAAAAGACACTTACTCCTTGGAAGAAAAGTTATGATCAACCTAGATAGCATATTGAAAAGCAGAGACATTACTTTGCCAACAAAGGTCCATCTAGTCAAGGCTATGGCTTTTCCAGTGGTCATGTATGGATGTGAGAGTTGGACTGTGAAGAAAGCTGAGCACTGAAGAATTGATGCTTTTGAACTGTGGTGTTAAGAAGACTCTTGAGAGTCCCTTGGACTGCAAGGAGGTCCAACCAGTCCATTCTGAAGGAGATCAGCCATGGGATTTCTTTTGAATGAATGATGCTAAAGTTGAAAGTCCAGTACTTTGGCCACCTCATGCAAAGTGTTGACTCATTGGAAAAGACTCTGATTCTGGGAGGGAGTGGGGGCAGGAGGGGAAAGGGAAGACAGAGGATGAGATGGCTGGATGGCATCACTGACTCGATGGAGTCTGAGTGAACTCTGGGAGTTGGTAATGGACAGGAGGCCTGGTGTGCTGTGATTCATGGGGTCTCAAAGAGTCTGACACTACTGAGTGACTGAACTGAACTGAACTGAAGCCTCATTCCAATTTTTGTGAAAAAAGAACTTGAGGAAGTATCTACTCTAAACTCTTTTACAGGTGAGTAAATAGAGAACATAATTTAATTTGGAAGTCAGAAATAATACTACGTAAGTGCCTAACATTTCAGTAAATGCAACCAGAAAGTACATTCTCATCATCATATATGACCTGATTGTTACAAAATGTGATACTTAAGCTTGTTTTGAATATCAGTTCTGTCATCTTGAAATTGTGTATCAGAATATTTAATGTATTATTAAAATAAATAAAATATATCTCCTATAATATTCATCTGGAGTATTATGGATACTGTGATTAAGAAGATTGTCTTAGTCACACAAGACAGAATGCTTCTAGGCAGACTTCTAGATGCTTCATTCCTGGTTCTTTTATCTCTTTTATGTTAAATGATTGAACCCTGGGATAATTATTTGTGTTCTAGAAACCAATATTCCCATAGAGCCTTATTACTGTGACACTTCATAAAAATCTTGATGTGAATGTTATAAAAGTTTACAAAAATTAATGCACATGTACACATGAAGGGAAAATGAAACGATATAGCAGGAATATATTTCTACCTAGTAGTAATATGCAGGAAAACTACCAATGTCTCTGAAAGCACTAAGTATATTATTTATTTGGTTATATATTTATATATTCCATAATTATTTTAATTAAGTTTATAATAGGCTTCTAATTTGTGACTGGAATCATGCTAGGTACAAATATATATATATATTCCCTTTATCAACTCATGAAGTTTACAGTTTAAAAGGGAGAGACATTGGTAGAAAATTACTCTCTTCATGCAAGCAACTAGTCTCCATGAAAAAAAAATGTATATTTTTCTTTGTAAATTGTTCCTTCTTTGAGGATCATAATAGAATGCTCATAAATACAACTAAGATTGTTAAAGCTAACTGAAACAAATATGAGATTTAACAATATACATAGACAAATCTATACTTGATGAGTTATAGAAGAAAAATAATACATATCAGGGACTTTTCAGTTTATCTTCATAAATTTGTTCTGTTATATCAAATGTACGGATATGATACAGATAGTTCAAGGAGATTTCATATACTTTGTAGCCTGGTTCAACAGTATTGTACTAAATCCCATTTCAGTTTTATTCTCTCACCTTCTCATTCTCCAATTCTTCTACATTTATACATCAGTTACATGTATCAGCTGCCACCACCTCAATGTCATTTAAGACTGTGTGTTAGTTTCTTGTGGTTGCCATGGCAAATTACCACTTACTGGTTTAAAACACAACTTGACTGTTTAATATGACAGATTTTTTCCTCTCAATTCTGGATGATAGAAGTCCAAAAGTCAAGGTCTGGGCAGTATCCTTCCCTGCAGAGTTTCTGGGGGGGAATCCATCTCTAGCCTCTAGTAGCTTGCAGTGGCTGCCAGCTTGCCTTGCCTTGCGGCAGCATGGCTGCAGTCCCTGTCACCTTAGTCACATTGCTGCTGCTGCTTTCCTAAAGCTCTCTTTGGCTCTTTTTTGTAAGGAAACATGATGGCATTTAGAACACATGCTGATATGCCAGGTACCCACTTTCTCTCTAGATCTTTAATGCAATCACATCCTTTACCATATAAGGTTATATTCAAATATCCTAGAGATCAGGAATTTAATGCATCTTTGACAGTGTACAATGGACTGGTTCCAAATTGGGAAAGGAGTACATCAAGGCTGTATATTGTCACACTGCTTATTTAACTTAAATGCAGAGTACATCATGAGAAATGCTGGGCTGTATGAAACTCAAGGTGAAATCAAGATTGCCAGGACAAATATCAATAACCTCAGATATGCAGATGACACCACCCTTATGGCAGAAAGCAAAGAGGAACTGAAAAGTTTCTTGGTGAAAGTGAAAGAGGAGAGTGAAAAAGCTGGCTTAAAACTCAGCTTTCTAAAAATGAAGATCATGGCATTTGGTTCCATCAGTTCTTGGCAAATAGATGGGGAAACAGTGGAAGCAGTGAGAGACTTTATTTTCCTGGGCTCCAAAATCACTGCAGATGGTGACTGCAACCATGAAATTAAAAACAAACAAACAAACAAACAAAAAAAAAAAAACAACAAAAAAAAACTTGCTTCTTGGAAGAAAAGCTATGACCAACTTCAGATCAGATCAGATCAGATCAGTCGCTCAGTCGTGTCCGACTCTTTGCGACCCCATGAACTGCAGCACGCCAGGCCTCCCTGTCCATCACCAGCTCCCGGAGGTCACCCAGACTCACATCCATCGAGTCAGTGATGCCATCCAGCCATCTCATCCTCTGTCGTCCCCTTCTCCTCCTGCCCTCAATCCCTCCCAGCATCAGAGTCTTCTCCAATGAGTCAACTCTTCGCATGAGGTGGCCAAAATACTGGAGTTTCAGCTTTAGCATCATTCCTTCCAAAGAAATCCCAGGATTGATCTCCTTCAGAATGGACTGGTTGGATCTTCTTGCAGTCCAAGGGACTCTCAAGAGTCTTCTCCAACACCACAGTTCAAAAGCATCAATTCTTCGGCACTCAGCCTTCTTCACGGTCCAGCTCTCACATCCATACATGACCACAGGAAAGACCATAGCCTTGACTAGGCGAACCTTTGTTGGTAAAGTAATGTCTCTGCTTTTGAATATGCTATCTAGGTTGGTCATAACTTTCGACCAACTTAGCCAGCATATTAAAAAACAGAGACATTATTTTTCCAACAAAGGTCTATCTAATCAAAGCCATGGTTTTTCCAGCAGTTATGTATGAATATGAGAGTTGGACAATAAAGAAAGCTGAGTTCCAAATAATTGATGTTTGTGAACTTTGGTGTTGGACAAGGCTCTTGTGAGTCCCTAGGATTGCAAGAAGATCAAACCAGTCCATCCTAAAGTTCATTGTAAGGACTGATGCTGAAGCTGAAGCTCCAATACTTTGGTCACCTGATGCAAAGAAATGACTCATTGGCAAAGACCCTGATGGAGGGAAAGATTGAAGACAGGAGGAGAAGGGGTAGGTAGAGAATAAGTTGGTTGGGTAACATCATTGACTTGATGGACATGAGTTTGAAAACGTTCCAGGAGTTGGTGATGGACAGGGAAGAATGGAATGTTGCAGTCCATGGGGTCACAAACAGTTGAACATGGCTGAGCAACTGAATTGAACTGACAATGTAAATGTTAGGCACTTATGCATATCTGACTTTTTGTGACCCCATGTATTGTAATCCACCAGGTTCCTCTGTCCATGGGGTTCCCCAGGCAAGAATATTGGAGTGGGTAGCCATTCCCTTCTCTAGAGTATCTTCCTGATCCAAGGATTGAACCCAGGTTTTGGATCATTTTTAATCCTTCCACAGGAAGAGATATCATGGCCATTTACCATAGTTTTCTACACTATATATTTCCCTCAAGTGTATTCTCTTAAGCTTCTAACAGTTGACAAAATCAAGTAATTTAACATTGATATAGTTAGTGTTTACCAAGTCATATTCTAGGCCAAAGGAAAGATCAGAGGTAATTTTGGAAGGCATCTATGCTTACTACTGTACCACCCACACAAGAAATAATTTTGTAACTTAAAATGTTGATACTTTATGCATTATAGAATTTGGCATTAATTTTTTAAACATTATATTCTAAAATTTATCGTGATTACTGAGCTTTTTGTGCCACCACAAATTCTGTGTAGATGAGTAGCTTCCTCCTATCACCTATCACTCTATCCCAGTTTTGATCTGCAGCTCATATTGAAATTGTATCAGTTTTGCCAACATTATTCTCAATAGCTATCATTTCCCATCCACAATCCCAAAGGGGTTCATGTATTGCATTGTTTGCATCTCTCTATTCTGGAGCTGTTCCTCAATCTTTTCTTTCTTAACCTTGATATTTTGAGCAGAATAGGTCTGGTATTTTGTAGAATGTCAATTTAACTTGTATTTGTCTGTTATTTCTGTGTCTTTAATTCAAGTTATGGTATTTGTACACCTGTGTGTGATGGCAGGGATATTACTGAAGTGAAGTGTGTCTTTTTCAAGATACTGTTTTAGGAAGAACATGATACTGCTTTGTTCTACTCTTATCCATATTAGGTTAAGACTGGTTGCCTGATTAAGCTGATATCTGTCTTATTTCCCTATTATAAAGTTACTGTAGGTGACAGTAGGTGTTGCGAGAGGCATCAGAGGGCAGACACACAAACCATAATAATAAAAAAAAAAAAAAAAACTAGTCAATCTAATCACACAGACCACAGCCTTGTCTAACTAAATGAAACTAAGTCATGCCTTGTGGGGCTACCCAAGATAGGTGGGTCATGGTGGAGAGGTCTAACAGAAATTGATCCACTGGAAAAGGGAATGGCAAACCACTTCACTGTTTTTGCCTTGAGAACCCCATGAAGAGTATGAAAAGGCAAAATGATAGGACACTGAAAGAGGAACTCGCAAAGTTGGCAGGAGCCCAATATGAAACTGGAGATCAGTGTAGAAATAACTCCAGAAAGAATGAAAGGATAGAGCCAAACCAAAAACAATACCCAGTTGTGGATGTGACTGGGGATAGAAACAAGGTCCAATGTTGTAAAGAGCAATATTGCATAGGAACCTGGAATGTTAGGTCTATGAATCAAGGCAAATACAAAGTAGTCAAACAAGAGATGGCAAGAGTGAACATCAACATTCTAGGAATCAGCAAAATAAGATGGGCTTGAGTGGGTGAATTTAACTCAAACAACCATTATATCTACTACTGTGGGCAGGAATCCCTTGGAAGAAATGGAGTAGCCATCATGGTCAACAAAAGAGTCTGAAATGCAGTATTTGGATGAAATCTCTAAAATGACAGAATGATCTCTATTCGTTTCCAAGGCAAACCATTCAACATCACAGTAATCCAAGTCTATGCACTCCAACCAGTAATATTGAAGAAGCTGGAGTTGAATGATTCTATGAAGACCTCCAAGACCTTTTAGAACTAACACTCAAAACAATGTCCTTTTCATTACAGGGACTGGAATGCAAAGTAGGAAGTCAAGACACATCTGGTGTAACGGGCAAATTTGGCTTCAGATTATGGAATGAAGCAGGGCAAATATTGATAGAGTTTTGCCAAGAGAATGCACTGGTCGTAGCAAACACCCTCTTCCAACAACACAAGAGAAAACCCTATACATGGACATCACCAGATGGTCAACACCAAAAACAGATTGGTTATATTCTTTGCAGCCAAAGGTGGAGAAGCTCTATACAGTCAACAAAAACAAGACTGGGAGCTGACTGTGGCTCAGACCATGAACTCCTTAAAGCCAAATTCAGACTGAAATTGAAGAAAGTAGGGAAAACCAATAGACTATTCAGGTATGACCTAAATCAAATCCCTTATAATTATACAGGGGAAGGGAGAAATAGATTTAAGGGACTAGATCTCATAGAGTGCCTGATGAACTATGGACTGAGGTTCATGACATTGTACAGGACACAGGGATCAAGACCATCCCCATGGAAAAGAAATGTAAAAAAGTAAAATGGCTGTCTGGGGAGGCCTTAAAAATAGCTATGAAAAGAAGAGAAGCAAAATGCAAAGGAGAAAAGGAAAAATATAAGAATCTAAATGCACAGTTCCAAAGAAGAACAAAAAGAGATAAGAAAGACTTCCTTAGCAATCAATGCAAAAAAATAGAGGAAAACAACAGAATGGGAAAGACTAGAGATCTCTTCAAGAAAATTAGAGATACAAGGGAACTTTTCATGCAAAGCTGGGCTCGATAAAGGACAGAAATGGTATGGACCTAACAGAAGCAGAAGATAATAAGAAGAGATGGCAAGAATACACAGAACAGATCAGAACAGATCAGTCGCTCAGTCGTGTCCGACACTTTGCGACCCCATGAACTGCAGCATGTCAGGCCTTCCTGTCCATCACAAACTCCCGGAGGTCACTCAGACTCACATCCATCGAGTCAGTGATGCCATCCAGCCATCTCATCCTCTGTCGTCCCCTTATCCTCCTGCCCCCAATCCCTCCCAGCATCAGAGTTTTCTCCAATGAGTCAACTCTTTGCATGATGTGGCCAAAATACTGGAGTTTCAGCTTTAGGATCATTACTTCCAAAGAATTCCCAGGGCTGATCTCCTTCAGAATGGACTGGTTGGATCTCCTTGCAGTCCAAGGGACTCTCAAGAGTCTTCTCCAACACCACACTTCAAAAGCATCAATTCTTTGGCACTCAGCCTTCTTCACAGTCCAGCTCTCACATCCATACATGACCACAGGAAAGACCATAGCCTTGACTAGGTGAACCTTTGTTGGCAAAGTGATGTCTCTGCTTTTGAATATGCTATCTAGGTTGGTCATAACTTTCCTTCCAAGGAGTAAGTGTCTTTTAATTTCATGGCTGCAGTCACCATCTGCAGTGATTTTGGAGTCCCCCAAATAAAGTCTGACACTGTTTCCACTGTTTCCCCATCTATTTCCCATGTAGTGATGGGACCAGATGCCATGATCTTCGTTTTTTGAATGTTGAGCTTTAAGCCAACCTTTTCACTCTCCACTTTCACTTTCATCAAGGGGCTCTTTAGTTCCTCTTCACTTTCTGCCATAAGGGTGGTGTCATCTGCATATTTGAGGTTATTGATATTTCTCCCAGCAATCTTAATTCCAACTTGTGTTTCTTCCAGTCCATCATTTCTCATGATGTACTCTGCATATAAGTTAAATAAACATGGTGACAATATACAGCCTTGACGTACTCCTTTTCCTATTTGGAACCAGTCTGTTGTTCCATGACCAGTTCTAACTGTTGCTTCTTGACCTGCATACAGATTTCTCAAGAGGCTGATCAGGTGGTCTGGTATTCCCATCTCTTTCAGAATTTTCCACAGTTTATTGTGATCTACACAGTCAAAGGCTTTGGCATGGTCAGCAAAGCAGAAATAGATGTTTTTCTGGAACTCTCTTGCTTTTTCCATGATCCAGCGGATGTTGGCAATTTGATCTCTGGTTCCTCTGCCTTTTCTAAAACCAGCTTGAACATCAGGAAGTTCACGGTTCACATATTGCTGAAGCCTGGCTTGGAGAATTTTGAGCATTACTTTACTAGCCTGTGAGATGAGTGCAATTGCGTGGTAGTTTGAGCACTCATCAGCATTGCCTTTCTTTGGGATTGGGATGAAAACTGACCTTTTCCAATCTTGTGGCCACTTCTTAGTTTTCCAAATTTGCTGGCATACTGAGTGTAGAACTTTCACGGCATCATCTTTCAGGATTTGGAATAGCTCCACTGGAATTCCATCACCTCCACTAACTTTTTTCGTAGTGATGCTTTCTAAGGCCCACTTGACTTCACATTCCAGGATTTCTGGCTCTAGGTCAGTGATCACACCATCATGATTATCTGGGTCGTGAGGCTCTTTTTTGTACAGTTCTTCTGTGTATTCTTGCCACCTCTTCTTAATATCTTCTGCTTCTGTTAGGTCCATACTATTTCTGTACTTTATCGAGCCCATTTTTGCATGAAATGTTCCTTTGGTATCTCTGATTTTCTTGAAGAGATCCCTAGTCTTTCCCATTCTGTTGTTTTCCTCTATTTCTTTGCATTGATAGCAGAAGTAGGCTTTCTTATCTCTTTTTGATATTCTTTGGACCTCTGCATTCAGATGTTTATATCTTTCTTTTTCTCCTTTTCATTTCACTTCTCTTATTTTCACAGCTATTTTCAAGGCCTCCCCAGACAGTCATTTTGCTTTTTTTGCATTTCTTTTCCATGGGGATGGTCTTGATCCCTGTCTCCTGTACAATGTCACGAACCTCATTCCATAGTTCATCAGGCACTCTGTCTATCAGATCTAGGCCCTTAAATCTATTTCTCACTTCCACTGTATAATCATAAGGGATTTGATTTAGGTCATACCTGAATTGTCTAGTGGTTTTCCCTACTTTCTTCAATTTCAGTCTGAATTTGGCAATAAGGGGTTCATGGTCTGAGCCACAGTCAGCTCCTGGTCTTGTTTTTGCTGATTGTATAGAGCTTCTCCATCTTTGGCTGCAAAGAATATAATCGATCTGATTTCCTTGTTGACCATCTGGTGATGTCCTAACAGAAGTAGAAGATATTAAGAAGAGATGGCAAGAATACACAGAAGAACTGTACAAAAAAGATCTTCACGACCCAGATAATCATGATGGTGTGATCACTGACCTAGAGACAGACATCCTGGAATGTGAAGTCAAGTGGGCCTTAGAAAACATCACTACGAACAAAGCTAATGGAGGTGATGGAATTCCAGTTGAGCTCTTTCAAATCCTGAAAGGTGATACTGTGAAAGTGCTGCACTCAATATGCCAGCAAATTTGGAAATCTCAGAAGTGGCCACAGGACTGGAAATGTCAGTTTTCATTCCAATCCCAAAGAAAGGCAATGCCAAAGAATGCTCAAACTACTGCACAATTGCACTCATCTTACACACTGGTAACATAATGCTCAAAATTCTCCAAGTTAGGCTTTAGCAAAACGTGAACCGTGAATTTTCAGATGTTCAAGCTGGTTTTAGAAAAGACAGAGGAACCACAGATCAAATTGCCAACATCCACTGGATCATGGATAAAACAAGGGAGTTCCAGAAAAACATCAATTTCTTCTTTATTGACTATGCCAAAGCCTTTGACTGTGTGGATCACAATAAACTGCGGAAAATACAGAAAGACATGGGAATACCAGACCACCTGATCTGCCTCTTGAGAAACCTGTATGCAGGTCAGGAAGCAACAGTTAGAATTTCACATGGAAAAACAGACTTGTTCCATATAGGAAAAGGATTACGTCAGGGCTGTATATTGTTACCCTGCTTATTTAACTTATATGCAGAATACATCATGAGAAACCCTGGGCTGGAAAAAGAACAAGTTGGAATCAAGATTGCCAGGAGAAATATCTATAACCTCAGATATGCAGATGACACCAACCTTATGGCAGAAAGTGAAGAGGAACTAAAAGTCTCTTGATGAAAATGAAAGAGGAGAGTGAAAAATTTGGCTTAAATATCAACATTCAGAAAGCTAATTTCATGGCATCTGGTCCCATCACTTTATGTGAAATAGATGGGGAAACAGTGGAAACAGTGTCGGACTTTTTTTTGGGGGGGGAGGGGGCCTCCAAAATCATTGCAGATGGTGACTGCAGCCATGAAATTAAAAGATGCTTACTCCTTGGAAGAAAAGTCATGACCAATCTAGATAGCATATTAAAAAGCAGGGACATTACTTTGCCAACAACGGTCCGTCTAGTCAAGGCTATGGTTTTTCCTATGGCCATGTATGGATGTGAGAGTTGGACTGTGAAGAAGGCTGAGCGCCTAAAAATTGGTGCTTTTGAACTCTGGTGTTGGAGAAGACTCTTGAGAGTCCCTTGGACTGCAAGGAGATTCAACCAGTCCATTCTGAAGGAGACCAGCCCTGGGATTTCTTTGGAAGGAATGATGCTGAAGCTGAAACTCCAGTACTTTGGCAACCTCATGTGAAGAGTTGACTCGTTGGAAAAAACTGTGATGCTGGGAGGGATTGGGGGCAGGAGAAGAAGGGGACGACAGAGGATGAGATGGCTGGATGGCATCACCGACTCGATGAACGTGAGTTTGAGTGAACTCTGGGAGTTGTTGATGGACAGGGAGGCCTGGCGAGCTGCGATTCATGGGGTCGCAAAGAGTAGGACACGACTGAGTGACTGAACTGATGGAATGCATTTTTATTCTCTACATATGCATGCTTTTATATCAATATCAATTTAAATATTGGTATTCTATTTGACAGAGAAGGCAATGGCACCCCACTCCAGTTCTTTGCCTAGAAAATCCCATGGACAGAGGAGCCTGGTAGGCTGCAGTCCATGGGGTGGCAAAGAGTTGGACACGACTGAGTGACTTCACTTTCACTTTCATGCATTGGAGCAGGAAATGGCAACCCACTCCAGTGTTCTTGCCTGGAGAATATCAGGGACAGGGGAGCCTGGTGGCTGCCGTCTATGAGATCACACAGAGTCCGACACGACTGAAGTGACTTAGCAGCACCAACTTAGCAGCATTGTATTTGATGTCCTTTGTATAATTAGTGGAAATTCTTCCTACTGACTTTTAGAGAATACCCCCACCCATCTGAGAATACCGAACAATTCTTTGAGGTTTTCTCATGTTATTGATCCAAAGAAGATGTGAATATCCTCTAGTTTTTTTGTTATTGTTTGTTTGTTTGTTTTTATGCACCTGGCCTGGAAACAGCCTGTTGTCTAAAATATTGGTAGATTTAGTGGATAATGACATTTATTGCTTCTAATGATGTCTGCTGTCATATCGCTATTCTCCTTTATGTAAAATAAGGATTTTCTGTATCTTCTTCCAAGATATTTTTTTTTTTATCTTAGAATATCATCATTTTGACTCTGATGTGTTTTGGTATTATTGTATTTACCTTGCATGCAGTTCACTATTATTCTTGTATCCATAAATTTTGTTTTTCATTTGATCTGGAAAAGGATTAGCCATTATTTCTTCAAATACTACCTTTCCTCTTTCTCTGTCATCTTTCATTTTAAGTATATAAAGATGCATATCTTAAATTTGATATAGCTACAAGTTATATTGATTTTTTTTTTCTTTTCCCCTCTCCTATATAGTCTGTACTTCTATGGATTTTTTTATATTGTTCTACATATTTTCTGTTAATTTTATTTTTTCTCTGTATATTATAATGAATTATATTTCTGTATCTTCAAGCTCATTATTTTTTTTGGTCCTCAGCTCATTAGAGAATTTTTAATCTCATCTATCATCATACTATTTCTTTTAATGTTTGTAGAATTTCTTTTTTGTCATTTTCAATTTCACTACTCATATTTTCCAAATGTTCAATCATTGTGAATAATTCAGTCATTGATTTTGTTGATTTTGTTTCAGAGTTGATTTTGTTTCAGAATCTTGAATATATTTACAACTGCTGCTTTAACTTCATTCTGACAATTTCAGCTTGTCTGTCTTCTTGGAAATCATTTTTGTTGACTGCTTTAAATGATATTTTGCTGAGTCTTCCTGTGTCTAGTAAGTTTTCATTGCATGTTTGGGCAGTAAAGATATTTTGTAGGGTGCTGATTCTATTTATGTTCCTCTGAAGGACTAATCTTTGTTCAAGCAGTGAGTTTTAAACTGATTGAATTCAAACTCTAAAATCTGTTTCCTTTAGGAGACCCAGCAACTGAAATTCTGTCTTGTTCCAGTTTCTAGAAACTTTATTTACCAGGTTCTTTGGTATGTAAATGCTGGACTAGATCAGTGTTTAATCATGAATTTTACATATTTTTATATATAAAATTTGGCCGTCATTCCATATTCAACACATTCCTTTCCAGAATAACCTTCTTAATTTCCCAACCAAAATGCCAACTTCAAATCTGTTTACTAATCCCATGCCCCCTGCACTACAGACAGGGAAATACCCTTCAGTAAAATCCTGAAAACATGAAACTCACCTTGGGAACATCCTAGCTTTCAAGGGTTGTCTCCTCAAGATTCTGTTTTTGGTCATGATTTTCTTAAAGTATTATATATAGATTTGGGAGATGTCTATTGCAAAGTTATCTATGTATGTTTTTCTATTATTATTGAAATGTGTAACATCAAATTCATTCCATTTGAATATTTTAAAATTACAAATTATACTACTGTGAAAGTACTGCTCTTGTTGAATTAAAAAAGCAAATGGGACTAGTATCCTATCCTTTTTCTGTGCCAGCACAAACAACATAAAATTATTTGGGCAGCACTCCATCCAAATTCTAGGTTTCCATAGAAAGTTTAAAAATAATTTACCTATACCAAATAATGAATACATCTGTGACAAAGCATATACTATAGAGTATGTGTTCACATTTGTGGCCAGAAAGTTGACCACCAAGTTTTACTACAATCTTCAGGCAAAACTTCAAATGATATCTTTAAAAACTGACAGCATTTTAAATACATTTGAGGATGGTTTCAAATATATAATTTTCTATTCAGAACACCTCTGTAGGTACAGCACATATACTTGTCATTGTAGTATTGCTATTACTTTGTAAGTCTGTGAAACACCATCAAAACGAATAACTTAGTAATGATGTACATCAGACACTATGTGTCGAGTTTTCAAGCACCTTCATTTTCACCAAGGGTTTTAGTTTAATTATATAAGTGTGAACACTGAGCTATCGAGAGATCTTCAGCCTTACTCAGATAGGAAGGTAGTAAAAATATGATCTACAATCAAATCCTAACCTATATGCCTGGAAAATAATATTTTTCAAATATTATATCATACCACATTTCTCAGATAGTTGAAATGTCTTTCAAATAAACTATCTTGTCATGGTATACAATCATTCTACTAAAGAAACTAGACAAAAATATGTTCTTATAAAGGTGGACTCAGCCACTTTTGCACCATTTCTTCTTGTTTGAAAGAAAAGAAGGAAAGAGAAAATCTTAGAACATATAGGACATTTAGTTCAACCCAGAAATTCCAATAGCTTAAGCAAATTTCTCCAAAGGTTGTCATTTTTATAGTCTCAATGAAAAAAACAACTATATGAGACCCTGACAATTAAATGATTTACTTTATTCTAGAGCTATTTTCAGAGAAAGCAATGGCACCCCACTCCAGTACTCTTACCTGGAAAATCTCACGGACAGAGGAGCCTGGTAGGCTGCAATCCATGGGGTCGCTAAGAGTCGGACATGACTGAAAGACTCCTCTTTCACTTTTCATTTCATGCATTAGAGAAGGAAATGGCAATTCACTAGTGTTCTTGCCTGGAAAATCCCAGGGATGGGGAGCCAGGTGGGCTGCCATCTTGGGGTCTCACACAGTCAGACATGACTGAATCGACTTACCAGCAGAGGTATTTTATTTTAGTAAGGTAAGTCACAATGATATAAATATATCTACAAATTAAGTACATTAGGAATAGGGAGTTGTAGATAATTATTTTGAAACTGAATAACAGATTAAATAATTAACAAATTAAGATTGTAACCCAGATATTTGATATGTGTGAAACAGCTTAACAACATTATGTGATAATATTGAATTAAAATGATAAAAAATAATCCCTAATACTACATCCATTTTGTTCAAGTAAATATACTTTATTTATGGCCACAGTGCACAGGTTGAGATCTCAGTTCTGTAAGCAGTATTTGAACCTGGGTCAATGCAGTGAATGAAAGCCCAGGGTCCTAACCACTAGGAAACCAGGGAACAGCATAAATGCACTTTAGATATTCATTTTAAAAGCAGCTTACATGGATAAACTTTACTATAAGAAACAGGCAACAAATTGCTGCAAAATATATATACTAATGATGTGTTTGATTTCAATTCACATAGATTAGAACAGTTTTCAAATGAAAGTCCATAGAGAACTATATATCAATACAGACAAATAAGGGTTTATTTTATTACAGTGTATTGCATATTATTTTCTAAGCCAGAGTTTATAAAAAGAGAGAGTTTCAGTGACTTTTTCTCTTGCTGCTGCTAAGTTGCTTCAGTCATGTCCGACTCTGTGCGACCCCATAGACAGCAGCCCACCAGGCTCCCCTATTCCTGGGATTCTTCAGGCAAGAACACTGGAGTGGGTTGCCATTTCCTTCTCCAATGCATGAAAGTGAAAAGTGAAAGTGAAGTGGCTCAGTTCAGTTCAGTCTCTCAGTCGTGTCCGACTCTTTGCAACCCCATGAATCGCAGCACGCAGGCCTCCTGGCCCATCACCAACTCCCGGAGTTCACTCAGACTCAAGTCCATCGAGTCAGTGATGCCATCCAGCCATCTCATCCTCTGTCGTCCCCTTCTCCTCTTGTCCCCAGTCCTTCCCAGCATCAGAGTCTTTTCCAATGAGTCAACTCTTCGCATGAGGTGGCCAAAGTACTGGAGTTTCAGCTTTAGCATCATTCCTTCCAAAGAAATCCCAGGGCTGATCTCCTTCAGAATGGACTGGTTGGATCTCCTTGCAGTCCAAGGGACTCTCAAGAGTCTTCTCTAACACCACAGTTCAAAAGCATCAATTCTTCAGTGCTCAGCTTTCTTCACAGTCCAACTCTCGCATCCATACACGACTACTGGAAAAACCATAGCCTTGACTAGATGGACCTTTGTTGGCAAAGTAATATCTCTGCTTTTCAATATGCCATATAGGTTGGTCATAACTTTTCTTCCAAGGAGTAAGCATCTTTTAATTTCATGGCTGCAGTCACCATCTGCAGAGATTTTGGAGCCCCCCAAAATAAAGTCTGACACTGTTTCCACTGTTTCCCCATCTATTTCCCATGACGTGATCGGACCAGATGCCATGATCTTCATTTTTTGAATGTTGAGCTTTAAGCCAAATTTTTCACTCTCACTTTCACTTTCATCAAGAGGCTTTTTAGTTCCTCTTCACTTACTGCCATAAGGGTGGTGTCATCTCCATATCTGAGGTTATTGATATTTCTTCTGGCAATCTTGATTCCAGCTTGTGCTTTTTCCAACCCAGCGTTTCTTATGATGTACTCTGCATATAAGTTAAATAAGCAGGGTGACAATATACAACCCTGACGTATTCCTTTTCCTATTTGGAACCAGTCTGGTGTTGCTCTGCTGCTGCTGATAAGTCACTTTAGTTTTGTTCAACTCTGTGCAACTCCAGAGATGGCAGCCCACCAGGCTCCCTCATCCCTGGGATTCTCCAGGCAAGAACACTGGAGTGGGTTGTCATTTCCTTCTCCAATGCATGAAAGTGAAAAGTGACAGTGAAGTCGCTCAGTTTTGTCTGACTCTTAGTGACCCCATGGACTGTAGCCTACCAGGCTCCTCCATCCATGGCATTTTCCAGGCAAGAGTACTAGAGTGGGTGACATTTTCTCTTAAAATCTATTTATTATTGCTTTCCTGGTAGCTCAGCAGGTAAAGAATCGGCCTGCAAAGCAAGAAATCCTGGTTTGATTCCTGGCTTGGTAAGATCCCCTTGGAGAAGGGACAGGCTGCCCACTCCAGTATTCATGGACTTCCATGGTTGCTCAGATGGTAAAGAATCACTTGCCATGTGGGAGACCTGGGTTTGGTCCTTGAGTTGAGAAGATCCCCTGAAAGAGGGTATGGCAACCCACTCCAAGAGTGTATTCTTGCCTGGAGCATCCTCATGGACAGAGGAGCCTGGCGGGCTGCAGACTATGGTGCTTTTTTCTTAAAATCTATTTATTACTATCTAGCATCAATTTTTTTCTAAGTCTGTGTCTCATTAAAGGCAAGACTAGTTCATGGAATGAGCAAGTTTTCCTAAATTTAAACTATAAAACTGTTTCTCAGCATTGTTTTGCTTTCTTCAAGGCTTGTCTGTATTTTCCCTATAGATTAGCTTCTGAAACTGGTAGATATTAAAGTTTATGCTAGAAAAGATGGAGATGTTTTCTCCATCACAATCTGCTTATCTAGAAATGCATCTAGGTTTTCCTTTGCAGATAAACTCTTCAGTTCATTTCAGTCACTCAGTCATATCTGACTTTTTGTGACCCTATGGACTGCAGCATGCCAGGCTTCCCTGTCCATCACCAACTCCTGAAGCCTGCTCAAACTCATGTCCATTGAATCAATGATGCCATCCCATCATTTTGTCCTCTGTCATCCCCTTCTCATCCCATCTTCAATCTTGCCCAGCATCAAGGTCTTTTCCAATGAGTCAGTTCTTCACATCATGGCCAAAGTATTGAAGTTTCAGCTTCAGAATCAGTCCTTCCAATAAGGAGTTTTAAGCCAACTTTTTCACTCTCCTCTTTCACTTTTAACAAGTAATAAACTGAAATCCCCTAACAATTCATTCTGTTGAATTATTATTATTATTTTTTTTTCTGTTGTCTCCTTGAGAAATTGTATGTTGCTGAGTAAAATGCATCTCACACTTCCCAGGGTGGTGGTGGTTTAGTCACTAAGTCGTGTCTGACTCTTGTGACCCCATGGACTGTAGCTCACCAGGCTCCTCTGTCCATGGAATTTTCCAGGCAAGAATACTGGAGTGGATTGCCATTTGCTTCTCCAAGGGATCTTCCTGACCCAGGAATGGAAGCCGGGAATAGAACCCAGGTCTGCATTGCAGGCATACTCCTTACTGACTGAGTTATGAGGGAAGCCCATCCCATGGTAGCTCTCTACAAAGGTTCAGATATTATTAAATTGCTAAAGATGTTCATGGAGTAAGCCAGTATATACAATATTAGGAAAGGCAGGGGAAAAAAATTCAGATTCTTAAGATTCACATTTACTTTTTACTAAGTTATTATTATTATTTTTTAACTGCATGGGGTTTATTTTATTTTTTAATTTTATTTAACTTTACAATATTTTATTGGTTTTGCCATATATCATAATGAATCTCCCACAGATATACATGTGTTCCCCATCCTGAACCCTCCTCCCTCCTCCCTCCCCATACCATCCCTCTGGGTCGTCCCAGTGCACCAGCCTCAAGCATCCAGCACCGCACATCGAACCTGGACTGGCGACTCATTTCATATATGATGTTAAACATATTTCAATGCCCTTCTCCCAAATCATCCCACCCTCTCCCTCTCCCAGAGTCCAAAAGACTGTTCTATACATCAGTGTTTCTTTTGCTGTCTCATATACAGGGTTATTGTTACCATCTTTCTAAAATCCATATATATGCATGAGTATACTGTATTGGTGTTTTTCTTTCTGGCTTACTTCACTCTGTATAATAGCCTCCAGTTTCATCCACCTCATTAGAACTGATTCAAATGTATTCATTTTAATGGCTGAGTAATAGTCCGTTGTGTATATGTACCACAGCTTTCTTATCCATTCATCTACTGATGGACATCTAGGTTGCTTCCATGTCCTGGCTATTATAAACAGTGCTGCAATCAACACTGAGGTACACGTGTCTCTGGTTCTTAATATGCTGTCTAGGTTGGTCATAGCTTTTCTTCCAAGGAGCAAGTGTCTTTTAATTTCATGGCTGCAATCACCATCTGCAGTAATTTTGAAGCCCTCCCAAATAAAGTCCCATTGTTTCCATTATTTTCCCATCTATTTGCCATGAAGTGATAGGACCAGATGCCATAATCTTAGTTTTCTAAATGTTGAGTTTTAAGCCAACTTTTTTACTCTCCTCTTTCACTTTCATCAAGGACACTGTTCAATTCTTCTTTACTTTCTTCCATAAGTGTGGTGTCATCTGCCTATCTGACGTTATTAATATTTCCCCCAGCCATCTTGATTCCTGCTTGTGTTTCATCTATAAAGAGACATTATGAGAAATTGGCTTATGTGATTATGGAAACCAAAAGTGCTACAATTTACAGTCTATCTTTTACAAGGCAGAGACCCAAAAAAACCAGAAGTATAATTCATGTCAAGTCCAAAAATCTGAGCACCAGGGTATACAATGGTTTAAATTCTAGTCCAAGAGAAGAAGATGAAATGAGCTATCCCAGCTCAAATAGTGAAAAAGGAAAAAAGGTAAGATTCCTCCTCTTTCCACATTTTGTTCAATTCAGGCTAATAGGATCTTATTCACTAATCCAGTCAAAGGATTGGATCTTATTCATTTACATTGGTGAGGGCAATCATGCTAATGACTTCCAGAGACACCCTCACAGACACAACAAGAGAAAAAAAAAAAAGCATTTATCTGGGCACTCCATGGCCAGTCATGTTGACACAGAAAATTAACCTTCCCATCAAGCTAAGGGGCAATTCAAAATATTGATATTTTTTAACACTCCTGAACCTGACATCAAAATTCCAGAATAGGACTATAGGCATTACTCTCCCTCCATCCCCCTCGTACATTCTATTAAGGTGGAAATTTGGCATTAGATATAAGATATTCTAGCCTATTCTACAATGCCTGAGTTAAAAATATATTATAAAATAAATCTGTGAAAATGATATGAATTTCTTTTGATGGCTTTTCTTCTTTTATTTCTAATTATTGTCAATCAGTGTATTCACTGTTCCTTAGAAAGGGAATCAAAATGGGAGGGGGAGGATCAGACCATTAAAAAGAACTATTTAAGGCAATGATATTTTTTTTTCAGTAAACTTCTATGGTCTATAGAAACCTTATAACTTGCATAATTTTTAAAATGATGCTGGTAAACACTAAGCTAATAACTTGACCTCTTTGACTCTGCATTTTCACTATCATTGATCAGATGGAGGAACCAAGCCAGTTCTTTTATTAATGAGTCTCACAGCATTCCATATTTTGCCTGATTGCAAGAAAGATATTAACATGTACTCATTTTCTTAGATATTTATTTAGAATCACAAGAGAATTGCCTCTTGTCCCCACCTCCACTAGCACCACATTATTTTTCCCAAGCTGCCATCATCTCTCAGCTTTATTATTGCAGTTGTCTCCTGAATTGTTTTTATGCTCCTGAACTTGTTATAATATTGCCTGTTTGTTTTTTAATCTGTTCTAGTGTCCATTTGCAAGTTCATCATTCAGAATGATTCCCATTAAACATAAACTTCAGTATATCACTCCTCTGCTTTAAGGCTCCACAGTTAAACCTAAGTCCTTACTACAAATGAAATTTATTCCCCATTTTCTCTTTGACAAGTCCTCTTACTACTCTCCCACCTGCTCACTCATCTCAAGCCACACTAGCCTCTTTGCTGTCCAAAAAAATGCATTAATATTTTCATTTCGAGATATTTACAAGGTGTTATTTAAACCCTGGGGGCTTCCCTGGTAGCTCAGAGGTAAAGAATCTGCCTGAAGTGCAGGAGACGCAGGTTCAATCCCTGGGTCAGGAAGATCCCCTAGAGGAGGAAATGGCAATGAGCTCCATTATTCTTTCCTGAGAAACTCTGAGACAGAAGAGACTGATGAGCTATAGTCCATGGGGTCACAAAAGAGTCAGACACAACTGAGCACAAATGCCATATATCTGTAATTGATGCTAAGGTAAGGAATTTTAGTCAAGCATTTCAAGTTTTTGTATTTTATCAGAAAATGTATTGGTAATGTTTGAAAACATAGTTTTGAACAAAAAGTGTAATAGGACAGAAATATCATTTATATGAAACAGATAGCATTACTGAATTAATGGGAATAAATCTGAGCAAACTCCAGGAGATAGTGAAGGACAGGAAAGCCTGGTTTGTTGCAGTCATAAAGGATGGACACGACCTAACGACTGAGTGACAACAATCGTTTAGGTGATTACTGTACTTATTGAAGGAAATAGATAAATATATGAGATGAAATGGAAAATAGTAATAGAAAAGAGTAGACTGATACATTTAGAAAATGTCTGCATAGTTCTATGAGAGAAATTACATGAAATGATTTGGAGGTTTTTTTTGGCAACTGAAGGATCATGATATGATATTAAGTGAAACAGGATAATAAGAAAGAAGTTAGAAAAGTAGAACTGTTCTTTATGTGCATATCAGCTTTTCTTTTAGGCTATCTGGCTTCAGAAAGTCCAGATAGCACTTTGAGCCAAGGATAGTTTTGGGGCCAAAGTCATGTTCTAACAAAAGATTAGCCATGATGAAGCCAGACCAGCCATACCCAGTCAACGCTGTGTGATAGATCATGTGGTTCATGGGATTGCTTTCATTCTATAATTCCCTTATTTGAGTCTCTGCGGTAATCTTCATCCTTTGCTTGCCTCTTCTACTTTTTGTATACATTTTAAACTTTACATATGGCTAATAATAATCTTTTTTTTTGTACCAACTTTTCCAGTTTTTATATAGTATTCTGACTCTCTAATTTTGATTGCAAGTCAAATCTCAAGGACTGGACAACCCGACTCCACATATACAGTCAATGACTAAATAGTCATTGAGATTTGCTGAGGAAAATTCCAAGTAAGAATATACACTATATAAAGACCCTAGCTCAGAACACTAGGCTATTCTGTAAGTTATCATGGTTCTCTAAAAAGATATTTTGAAGAGACTAAAACAGCAAGAGAGTTCCAGAAAAACATCTATTTCCGCTTTGCTGACTATGCCAAAGCCTTTGACTGTGTGGATAACAATGAACTGTGGAAAATTCTGAAACAGATGGGAATACCAGACCACCTGACCTGCCTCTTGAGAAACATGTATGCAGGTCAGGATGCAACAGTTCAAACTGGCCATGGAACAACAGAGTGGTTCCAAATAGGAAAAGGAGTACGTCAAGGCTGTATATTGTCACCCTGCTTATTTAACTTATATGCAGAGTACATCATGAGAAATGCTGGGCTGGAAGAAGCATAAGCTGGAATCAAGATTGCTGGGAAAAATATTAATAACCTCAGATATGCAGATGACACCACCCTTATGGCAGAAAGTGAAGAGGAACTAAAAGGCTTCTTGATGAAAGTGAAAGTGGAGAGTGAAAAAGTTGGCTTAAAGCTCAACATTCAGAAAACGAAGATCATGGTATCTGGTCCCATAAGTTCATGGGAAATGGGGAAACTGTGTCAGACTTTATTTTGGGGGACTCCAAAATCACTGCAGATGGTGACTGCAGCCATGAAATTAAAAGACGCTTACTCCTTGCAAGGAAAGTTATGACCAATCTAGATAGCATATTGAAAAGCAGAGATATTACTTTGCCAACAAAGGTCCATCTAGTCAAAGCTATGGTTTTTCCAGTGGTCATGTATGGATGTGAGAGTTGGACTGTGAAGAAAGCTGAGCACTGAAGAATTGATGCTTCTGAACTGTGGTGTTGGAGAAGACTCTTGAGAGTCCCTTGGACTGCAAGGAGATCCAACCAGTCCATCCTAAAGGAGGTCAGTCCTGGGTGTTCATTGGAAGGACTGATGCTGAAGCTGAAACTCCAATACTTTGGCCACCTCATGTGAAGAGTTGACTCATTGGAAAATACCTTGATGCTAAGAGGGATTGGGGGCAGGAGGAGAAGGGGATAACAGAGGATGAGATGGCTGGATGGCATCACTGACTCAATGGATGTGAGTTTGAGTGAACTCCGGGAGTTGGTGATGGACAGGGAGGCCTGGCGTGCTGTGATTCAGGAGTCGCAAAGAGTCGGACATGACTTAGCAACTGAACTGAACTGAACTGAAGGCCCTCCAGGTATACATCCTAGCTCTTATAGATTATTAACTTTCAACTATGATGGGATCTTATCTGAAAAATGAGATTGGTCGAAAATGAGAGGTAGAAGACTATCTCTTCTTACAAGACTACTGTGAGAGTGAATTAAAACTATTTATGCAGTACTCATATGTATTTCTTAGCATTCATAAATATTAGTTTATATTGTTTTTTATTAGTCTATTTGTAGATTGAACTTTTTGAAGCCTAGGAATTTAATCATAGCTGTATTTCTCATGCCTAATACAGATTCTGAGTTTTCAGTATGTTTTCCTAAGGAATTAACCATTTATCTATATCACTTGATATCATTGTTTTATCCCTTTTAAAAGACTAGAGAAAACTGACATTGAAAATTTCAGTGAAATTTGTAGCAACACAGTCCTAAATATGCAGTAATATTTATCAAAGAATGAAGAAAAGAGTGCCATGTTCCAAGATTTATACCTTTTTCTCTTATCAAATCTAAGTCATTATGTTTGTGCCCACTCTGTCATTTTCTTTCCTTAAATTATCCCCTGCATCTGACTTCAAAGTTATGAAAATCATATAGGATTCATGTTGATGTATGGCAAAATCAATACAATATTTTAAAGTAATTAACCTCCAATTAAAATAAATAAATTTATATTAAAAATAAATAAAATAAATCCAAGGCTACAAAAAAAGTTATGAAAATCATCTTTTAGCATATGATGAATATGAAGTCTCTTTTTATTTTTTTGTGCCTTCATTAAATGTAATGAAAATCACATACAAAGTTAAATAGAAATATACAGTTTTGAAAGAGATTTCTCTTCATGATAAAAGCAATTTTAAGATAAGTATTTTTACCTGATAACATATGCCTTTACTAGTAACCAATTATATTAAAATTCCTCAACAAGAATTTTATTTTATGTATATAACATTTATGTTAGAAATATTAGCTTTTATTAGACATAAGTCATTTTATACTTTATTGTGTCTTTAATTTTATTTAATATATATCCCCATTCCGGGCCCCCTAAATTATAGGAATTGTATTTATAGTATAACAAAATGGTAAAACCATAATATTCTATTTTAAAATTTATAAATATTTACAAACACATTAATCAAAGGCTGCCACGTAATTGTGACCAGTACAACATTCCTCTTTTACTTATATCATTGTACCTGTAAGTGCCCATTATGTCAAAAGAGTAAACTGCAATTTGCCTCTGGGGTATTTCTTAGATACAAAAGTGTTCTTCTAAATTATTGCTTCAAATGAAATTGAAAGCTAAACATTGAAAGATAGTGCTCAACACTTACTGTCTAATCCTATCCCAGTTATAAAATTAGACATGAATACAAGGAAAATTCACAAAATTGCAGAAAATGTAGAGGATTCGAAAATTAAAAATAGTTAAAATGCCCTCCTGCTTCAGCCTTCTAAATTTTAAATGAATGCTAAGATTATTGCCATTTTATTGTGTTCACACATTTATTTTTAAATGCCACAACTGTTCATTTTATAAACAGAATATTTATTTTGAATTGGAGATTGCATAACACTTAACTGATTTTAAAGATTAGGAAGACAAAAGGTAGCAAGTATATATAGCATGCATATTGCTTTGATTTCATGTGAATTTCTAGGAGGAATAACCCATAAAATCAATCCAAATTGTTAGCTACATTAGAAGCCATTCAGGTTAACCAGGCATTTCCTTCTACTTCCAGAAAGAATCAGAAAAGTTCAAATACTGCCATAAAAATTGATCCAGCCAAATCATCACACATATGGCTTTATCAGAACATATTCCCTTTTCTAAGTGAAAATAACCTCCTTCTGAGAATAAAAATCTGAACAGAAATCCCATTCTTGATTATCTGCAAAAGCTACAAAAGCACTTATGGGCAGTTCAGCCATCAGTTGGCAGAGTTTTAGGGAAGTCCATTCCAGAAATGTATCTTTATTTCCTGATGTGCTTATTGCCGATGTTATTTTAGCTGTTAGAGTTTCTTAAAGACATAAAAGCAGTTGGCTAGATGTTCTAAAGATGATGGCAGTAGCCTGCAGCTTACATAAACACTATAGGGTCCGTGGACATAGTTGCAATAAAGCAGAACATCAAAAACACAACTTATATAAAACTTAATACACTCAGCCCGGAAGATACTTTTAAACATTTGCTAAAATTACTTTACAAGCAAGCATGTTCACTATAAAATCATCGTAATGGAGAACTAAAGCAGGGATACAGAATAAAAAGAAAATTCTCAAAAACAATTCTATTTAAGCACCTAACTAACAACTAGGGTTATCTTGATGCAACTCACAAAGTTTCCTTACATGAACATCTCATTTATAGCTGTCTGGTGTAGGTAATTATCGTATTAAACTTAATGTTGTTTCTGAAAGCTCTCATGTTTTTAATAATGTCTAAAAGATTCCCTGACCTATTTATTTTCCAGATGTGTGTGCTTGTGAATCTGTATATGTTTTCATGTTTATTAGTTTATGTGCTATACCTACAAGCATATGTACATATTTTTCTGAGCATGGGATACAATGATTATTGTTGACTGGGCATTATTATTTAGTTGCAGAGAATCAGTATTAGAAGAAGACAAGTTGTCAAAGTTAATTAGCAGAAATTTGTGGTTAGTAAATTCAGATATGATATGAAATCTATATTTGCCTGGATATTCTTTTATAGAATTTCTGCTTTCTTGTCTTCCTTCTATAAAATAAGGAAAATTGAGGAGGAACAGTATCCCTGCAGGAACATGAACCCACATTCCATACCCAGTAGAGCACCTTGTATTAGTTGTTCAGTCGTGTCTGATTCTTTGTGAACCCGTGGACTGTAGCTCACCAGACTCCTCTGTCCATGGGGTTCTCTAGGCAAGAATGCTGCTGCTGCTGCTGCTAAGTCGCTTCAGTCATGTCCGACTCTCTGACACCCCATAGACGGCAGCCCAGCAGGCTGCTCTGTTCCTGGAATTCTCCAGGCAAGAATATTAGAGTGGGTTGCCATTTCCTTCTCCAGTGCATGCATGCATCTAAGTAGCTTCAGTCGTGTCTGACTGTGTGACCCCATGGACTGCAGCCCACCAGGCTCCTCTGTCCACAGGATTCTCTGGGCAAGAATACTGGAGTGGGTTGCCATTTCCTTCTCCACTAGGCAAGAATACTGGAGTGGATAACCAGTCCCTTCTCCAGGGGATTTCCCCAAGCCAGGGCTTGAACCCATGTCTCCTGCATTGCAAGTGAATTTTTTACTGTCTGAATCATCAGGGAATCCCATTAGTCAATGAAAAACTTCTGTGGGACAATGGGAGATTAAAAGCCTAGTAAAGTCTCTTGCTGACCCTGTTTTATGCAAGCACTCACTTTCCTCAATGCAGCCTGTTTCTTGTGTTTAGCCTAAAATTGTGGAACTTACCTTGAACTTAGTACTTGACAGTGCTAACTGTGAAGGGGCCCACCTTTGTTCTATAAGAAGAAAATATTAAAATGAATATATGCACATCTTTGATTTATAGAATGTTTTACTACCCTGTGGACATGGTTAATCATATCTTCTAAGGAAATACTGGTCATTGTGTCTGGAATTGCCTGTAATAAAAATCACAGCATGCATGCTTGGCCTTCTACTTCCTATTATTGGATAGAAAGCAATAAGAGAATATTATATCATCTCTCTAAAAAAAGTAGCTTATTTTTTAAGCTCATCAAATTCAGATAGAAGGCCACCTGATGAAATTAAATCCTAAAAATGAGAATGATGATTCAGGGAGGTAGGTTGGGATATAGGAAAAAGGAACTGTTTTACTTTATGCAGATCTTCGGGGAGAGGAGGTGTTCTTTATAGAAGCAGGAAATAAAGCAGCTGAAATTTTAACAAATCCTTACAGGTCTAGGTGAACATGACAGTTTAGAATCCCAGGAAACACAGAACAAGGAAAGTCCACAGCTATTCTATGGCTTGTTTCTACAGTCTTCCACTAAGCGTTCCCAAGGAAGAATAGAGACAAGGTAGGAGACCTGAAGCAAAAGCCACCTGCAGTGTAGGCATGCAGAGATCGCTAAGGTGGAAGCAGCAGAACCTAGACAAAGCTCTCTGTACCCTGCACAACAATGTAGTAGATGACTGCCACAGGGAGACAAATAGCACATCAATGTGACAAACACTATTCCGATACAAAGCAAAGGCCATCTGCTCCTGGAAATGTGACAGGAAACCTGATTGTCACAGGACTGTTGAGAGAGCCTCATCCTGGGGGTTTACGTACCAAATCCTACCTAAACTTAAGAATGAAGTGGAAAAATTGAGCAACCTCTCCACTTCAACTATAGCCAGCCCTGGAAACACATACACAGACACACACTACAGAACAACATCCCTCATGTAGACACACATAGAACTCCTTAGCAAAACATTAGTGAATATAATCCAACAATGTTTAAGAGCGGAATACTCCATGATCAAGTTAAGGTTTATTTTAGGAATGTGTGTTTGTTTAAACACGTAATAATTAACTTGCCACATTAGCAAATGATCATTTAGATTCATGCAGAATACCATTTGATGAAATCTAAGAATATAAAATAGCTGGGGAAACAGTGAAAACAGTGTCAGACTTTATTTTGGGGGCTCCAAAATCATTGCAGATGGTGACTGCAGCCATGAAATTAAAAGACACTTACTCCTTAGAAGGAAAGTTATGACCAACCTAGATAGCATATTCAAAACCAGAGACTTGACTTTGCCAACAAAGGTCCGTCTAGTCAAGGCTATGGTTTTTCCTGTGGTCATGTATGGATGTGAGAGTTGGACTGTGAAGAAGGTTGAGCACCAAAGAATTAATGCTTTTGAACTGTGGTGTTGGAGAAGACTCTGGAGAGTTCCTTGGACTGCGAGGAGATCCAACCAGTGCATTCTGAAGGAGATCAGCCCTGGGATTTCTTTGGAAGGAATGATGCTAAAGCTGAAAGTGCAGTACTTTGGCCACCTCATGCGGAGAGCTGACTCTTTGGAAAAGATTCTGATGCTGGGAGGGATTGGGGGCAAGAGGAGAAGGGAACGACAGAGGATGAGATGGCTCGATGGCATCACTGACTCGATGGACATGAATCTGAGTGAACTCCGGGAGTTGATGATGGACAGGGAGGACTGGGGTGCTGCGATTAATGGGGTCTCAAAGAGTCGGACATGACTGAGCGACTGAACTGAACTGAACTGAAGAATAGAAAAAATTTCTCCATGTTATAATGAACATTTATAAAGAAATTACAACTAATTTCTATTTTAACACTGTTAGTGTTTTACACAATACTGTGGACCAGAATGTGCTTTCTCATCACTTTGTCACATAGCATTTTAATGAAATCTGAGGCAGTGCAATAAAGACAAGAACAAAAAATATTGGTTGTATTTAAAAAGTAAGTCTTTCTCGGAAGATATGTGTGCCTAGAAAATGGTAAAAAAATCTACAAGTGAGCATAGCTTGGTAGTTTCTTATGAAATTTAACATGCACTTGCTATAGGATTCCATTTCTGGGAATTTATCTGAGGGACATAAAAACCTATGTTCATACTACACCTTATGATTAAATGTTTACCACTATACAGATAACTGAGTTAAAGGTCAAGGAATCTATTTCTTATAACTGTATGTGACTCTATAATATCAAATTTGCTTATATATCAAGTTTCTAAGACTAGACAATTTAATAAAATGGCTGTCTTATCTGAAAATTTTCTAGAGTTTATTAAATATTCAGAATTTATTTTCAAAACTTCAGGGTGTGTATTACCAAAATCATGTGTTTTTTTCAAAATGACTATTGTTGTGATAACATTTCATAATCTTTTAATATAGTTTTGTTGCTCATACCACATACTTATATATGGTGACTTTAGATCAGATTGACTTCAGTGTTATCCTTATTAGATGTTTTATATCCTCATATATATTTCGATATTACCATCAAATTAAATGTAATATTTTAGAAAGGAATACTGCACCTTAATAGCTATTTAGCATATCTTTGATCTAAATTCTTATTTAAATGAACTGAGCTGATAAATTATCAGCCTTTCAAAATGTATGTTTGTATAAGTTAAAACTGTGAGCATCTGCCCCCTAATTTTATATATTTAAATATGTTTTGCTTTTGACCAAGAAGAATATATTTGCTCACATCAAAGGTCTTCTAATGTCTACTGTTATAAATACTAAATAGGTGCTTTCACATACTGGGAACACAGAAACAGTATTGAAATGGGGCAAAATAAATATAGTTTCATTAAATAAATTTATGTAAATAAATGAGTTATTCAGAACTATGTGTTTTTCTTGTTCATACCCTCCAATATGAAATAATACATGGGATCACTTTTCTTTGGTAATATAACATATAATGTGTCCCTTGCACTTATTTTTAAGACTTTTTCTTCCAGATCTACAATATTAGAATGTGTGTGTGTTTGTGGCCCAGAGATTTATTAAATTATAAGTATTCAGTGACAACAGTCACTAAATGTCAGTAACTTTAGCAATGTATGTATAAATGCATATACTTGTACATGCACATATATGCACAACATACACATATAAGTATAAAATATATATGCATATATTTATATGCATGTTATGTTATGTTATGTTAAGTCACTTCAGTCGTGTCCGACTCTGTGTGACCCCATAGACGGCAGCCCACCAGGCTTCCCCGTCCCTGGGATTCTCCAGGCAAGAACACTGGAGTGGGTTGCCATTTCCTTCTCCAGTGCATGAAAGTGAAAAGAGAAAGTGAAGTCGCTCAGTCGTGTCCGACTCTTAGCGACCCCATGGACTGCAGCCTACCAGGCTCCCCCACCCATGGGACCCTCCAGGCAAGAGTACTGGAGTGGGGTGCCATTGCCTTCTCCGTTTATATGCATATATATATACATTTACTGAAAATATAAATTAGATTATTCTAATAACTGATGGTACTATAGAAAATTGCTGCTTGTTTGGTCCAAAGTAGTCACTTGCTTGTGCTTGAAGTTTACTTGAGGTGGATATGGTATGAAGTTTCAAATCTTTCCAGCCTTTTCCTTAGTCTCATAAACTATGGCATATATATTGGATAATCTTTAGAATTCTGCAAAGCCAACTTTGCTGAAAAAGAAGAGGGTCTTATACCAGATCTTAATCTGGTGCCCTCTGAATGGAAAAATGAAGAGTAAATTCTAAGAAATACTTATTTTACTTTCATGAATATATTTTCCCACTTTAGCAGCATTAGCAGGGCTACTTGAAGAAGAGGATCCCATGACCCCATTATATTTCTTCTTTTTAAATGCTGTGTAATTTTGACAAGTTACTTAAAAGCTATAAAACAATGATAATGGTCATGTTCATAGCAGCTACAGTGGCTGAAAACAAAACTACAGTAAACTACCCACTGCAGTATGTGAGAGCAGAGACCGGAGGTAAATAGACATTTTGCTCTCTTTGCTTCATTCTTCCCATAGATGTTCAGATGTATTTGAGGAAATAAGCTTGCCAAATTCTTTGCTCTATATTAATATTATATAAAAAATTGTATATATATATATATATATATATATACATATTAGTCAGATATTCTACTGAAATTCTATCTGCTTAACTATTTAACATATAAAGATATTACATATGCATTATTTATAGTATATGGAGAATTTTAAGTTTTTCTTCTTTGGGAAAATGAAATGTGGATAGAGGTAAAGCGTACAACTTGTGGAAAAAAACTTTAGTATCCTATTCAGCACTTGCCATTTCTCCTGCTATGGAGACATTTATTACAAATAGTGGGACTCTGGTAGCCTGTATTTCTGAGTAAGGCTGACAGGAAACAGCCACCAGCTAAAAAGTGAATGAAAATTTAGCACACACACAAAAATAAAATCTGTTGTATAACCCATTGAGCTTTAAAGGTTGTTTGCTACTGCAGCATTTTCTAGGTTAGTATGAGAACCATAAAACGGAAGTTGAGGAAGATTATGACATTGGCTCTATTTTCCTCTGGGGCTATACTTCTCTCTTGGGGCAAAATGCTAACTAATCCCCTCATTTTGCTTTCATAAAACAATTTTTATACATATTTATGTAAACACTTATAAGTTTTAACTAACAGTGCTAAGTATTTGGAAATAACTGTTTGGAAACCAAGAGTATAATTCTAATAAAAAATTCTATTCTATATGAGCCTATGCTTTTGCTAGTAACACATGTACATAAGCATTCATCTCATCACTAGTTAATTCCAAGAGTAAAAGGAATGAAAAAACACTGATAATGGTCAGAAGTCCATCTAAGCCTTATAAATACTATATGTCTAGAAACCTTCATGTACTTGTTGTTGTTTAGTTGCTAAGTTATATCTGACATTTTGCATCCCAGTAGACTGCAGTGTCATAGACTCCTCTGTCCTCCACTATCTCCCAGAGTTTACTCAAATTCGTGTCCCTTGAGTCAGTGATGCTGTCTAACCATCTTATCCTCAGCTGCCCTCTTCTCATTTTGCCTTCAATATTTCCAGATTTAGGGCCTTTTGCAATGTGTTGGCTCTTCATAACGGCTGGCCAAATTATTAGAGCTTCAGCATCAGATCTTCCAATGAATATTCAGGGTTGATTTCTTTGAGGATTGATTGTTTGTTCTCCTTGCTGTCCAAGGTACTCTCAAGAGTCTTCAACAGCACCACAGTTTGAAAGTATGAATTCTTCAGCACTCAGATTTCTTTCTGGTCCAACTCTCACATGAAACATGACTACTGGAAAAAACATATTTTTAGTATATGAAACTTTGTTGGCAAAGTGATGTCTGCTTTTAAATATGCTACCTAAGTTTGTCATAGCTTTCCTTCCAAGGAGCGAGTGCCTTTTAATTTCATGGTTATAGTGACCATCTGCAGTGATTTTGGAGACAAGAAAATAAGATATGTCATTGCTTCAATATTTTCCCTTTATATTTGCCATGAAGTGATGGAACTGAATGCCATGATCTATCTTTGTTTTGTGTTTTGTTTTCTTGTATGCAAGGTTTTTCATTCTCTATTTTCACCCTTATCAAGAAGCTCTTTATTTACTTTTCACTTTCTATCATTAGAGTAGTCAGTCAGTCAGTCAGTTCAGTCGCTCAGTTGTGTCTGACTCTTTGCGACCCTAAGAATCCCAGCATGCCAGGCCTCCCTGTCCATTACCAGCTCTCAGAGTTCACTCAGATTCACATCCATTGAGTCAATGATGCCATCGAGCCATCCTCTGTCGTCCCCTTCTCCTCCTGCCCCCAATCCCTCCCAGAATCAGAGTCTTTTCCAATGAGTCAACTTTTCGCATGAGGTGGCCAAAATACTGAAGTTTCAGCTTCAGCATCATTCCCTCCAAAGAAATCTCAGGGCTGATCTCCTTCAGAATGGACTGGTTGGATCTCCTTGCAGTCCAAGGGACTCTAAAGAGTCTTCTCCAACACCACAGTTCAAAAGCATCTATTCTTCAGCACTCAGCTTTCTTCACAGACCAACACTCACATCCGTACATGACCACTGGAAAAACCATAGCCTTGACTAGATGGACCTTTGTTGGCAAAGTGATGTCTCTGCTTTTGAATATGCTATCTAGGTTGGTCATAACTTTTCTTCCAAGGAATAGGCATCTTTTAATTTCATGGCTGCAGTCACCATCTGCAGTGATTTTGGAGCCCAGAAAAATAAAGTCTGACACTGTTTCCACTGTTTCTCCATCTATTTCCCATGTAGTGATGGGACCAGATGCCATGATCTTCATTTTCTGAATGTTGAGCTTTAAGCCAACTTTTTCACTCTCCACTTTCACTTTCATCAAGAAGCTTTTTAGTTCCTCTTCACTTTCTGCCATAAGGGTGGCGTCATCTGTATATCTGAGGTTATTGATATTTCTCCCAGCAATCTTGATTCCAGCTTGTGCTTCTTCCAGCCCAACATTTCTCATGATATACCCTGCATATAAGTTAAATAAGCAGGGTGACAGTATACAGCCGTGATGTACTCCTTTTCCTATTTGGAACCAGTCTGTTTTTCCATGTCCAGTTCTATCTGTTGCTTCCTGACCTGATATATGTTTCTCAAGAGGCAGGTCAGGTGCTCTGGTAGTCCCATCTCTTGAAGAATTTTCCACAGTTTATTATGATCCACACAGTCAAAGGCTTTGGCATAGTCAATAAAGCAGAAATAGATATTTCTCTGCAACTCTCTTCCTTTTTCCATGATCCAGCAGATGTTGGCAATTTGATCTCTGGTTCCTGTGCCTTTTCTAAAACCAGCTTGAACATCAGGAAGTTCACGGTTCATGTATTGCTGAAGCCTGGCTTGGAGAATGTTGAGCACTACTTAACTAGTGTGTGAGATGAGTGCAATTGTGCAGTAATTTGAGCATGCTTTGGCATTACCTTTCTTTGGGATTGGAATGAAAACTGGCCTTTTCCAGTATTGTGGCCACTGCTGAGTTTTCCAAATTTGCTGGGACATATTGAGTGCAGCACTTTCACAGCATCAACTTTCAGGATTTGGAATAGCTCAACTGGAATTCCATCACCTCCACTCGCTTTGGTCATAGTGATGCTTTCTAAGGCCTACTTGACTTCACATTCCAGGATGTCTGGCTCTAGGTGAGTGATCACAACATCGTGATTATCTGAATTGTGAAGATCTTTTTTGTACAGTTCTTCTGTGTATTCTTGCCATCTCCTCTTAATATCTTCTGCTTCTGTTAGATCCATACCATTTCTGTCTTTATCGAGCCCATCTTTGCATGAAAAGTTCCCTTGGTATCTCTAATTTTCTTGAAGAGATCTCTGCTGCTACTACTACTGCTAAGTCGCTTCAGTCGTGTCCGACTCTGTGCGACCCCATAGATGGCAGCCTACCAGGCTCCCCCATCCCTGGGATTCTCTAGGCAAGAATACTGGAGTGGGTTGCCATGTCCTTCTCCAATGCATGAAAGTGAAAAGTCAAAGTGAAGTCGCTCAGTCGTGTCTGACTTGTAGTGACCCCATGGACTGCAGCCTACTAGCCTCCTCCATCCATGGGATTTTCCAGGCAAGAGTACTGGAGTGGGGTGCCATTGCCTTCTCCAGAAGAGATCTCTAGTCTTTCCCATTCTGTTGTTTTCCTGTATTTCTTTGCATTGATCTCTGAGGAAGGCTTTCCTATCTCTTCTTGCTCTTCTTTGGAACTCTGCATTCAGATGCTTATATCTTTCCTTTTCTCCTTTGCTTTTCACTTCTCTTAACAGATATTTGTAAAGCCTCCTCAGACAGTCATTTTGCTTTTTTGCATTTCTTTTCCATGGGGATGGTCTTGATCCCTGTCTCCTGTACAATGTCATGAACCTCATTCCATAGTTCATCAGACACTCCATCTATCAGATCTAGGCCCTTAAATCTATTTCTCACTTCCACTGTATAATCATAAGGGATTTGATTTAGGTCATACCTGAATAGTCTAGTGGTTTGCCCTACTTTCTTCAATTTAAGTCTGAATTTGGCAATAAGGAGTTCATGATCTGAGCCACCATCAGCTTCTGGTCTTGTTTTTGCTGACTCTATAGAGCTTCTCCATCTTTGGCTGCAACAAATATAATCAATCTGATTTCAGTGTTGACCATGTGGTGATGTCCATGTGTAGAATCTTCTCTTGTGTTGTTGGAAGATGGTGTTTGCTCTGACCAGTGAATTTTCTTGGCAAAACTATATTAGTCTTTGCCCTGCTTCATTCCATATTCCAAGGCCAAATTTACCTGTTACTCCAGGTGTTTCTTGACTTCCTACTTTTGCATTCCAGTCCCCTAATAATGAAAAGGGCATCTTTTTTTGGGTGTTAGTTCTAAATTGTTCTGTAGGTCTTCATAGAACCGTTCAACTTCTGCTTCTTCAGTGTTTCTGGTTGGGGCATAGACTTGGATTACTGTGATATTGAATGGTTTGCCTTGGAAACGAACAGAGATCATTCTATCATTTTTGAGATTTCATCCAAATACTACATTTCAGACTCTTTTGTTGACCATGATGACTACTCCTTTTCTTCTAAAGGATTCCTTCCCACAGTAGTAGATATAATGGTCATTTGAGTTAAATTCACCCATTCCAGTCCATTTTAGTTTACTGATTCCTAGACTGTCAATGTTCACTCTTGCCATCTCTTGTTTGACCACTTCCAATTTGCCTTGATTCATGGACCTAACATTCCAGGTTCCTATGCAATATTGCTCTTTATAGCATCAGACCTTGGCGATAGAAGCAAGGTGATAGATACACACCTGGGTATTGCTTTTGCTTTGGCTCCATCCCTTCATTTTTTCTGCAGTTATTTCTCCACTGATCTCCAGTAGCATATTGGGCACCTACTGACCTGGGGAGTTCCTGTCAGTATTCTATCATTTTGGCCTTTCATACTGTTCATGGGGTTTTCAAGGCAAGAATACTTAAGTGGTTTGCCATTCCCTTCTCCAGTGGACCAAATTTTGTCAGACCTCTCCACCATGTCCCGCCCATCTTGGGTGGCCCCACAGGGCATGGCTTAGTTTCATTGAGTTAAATAAGGCTGTGGTTCTAGTGTGATTTGATTGACTAATTTTCTGTGATATGGTTTCAGTGTGTCTGCCCTCTGATGCCCTCTTGCAACATTTACCGTCTTACTTGTTTTTTTCTTACCTTAGGCATGGGGTATCTCTTCACGGCTGTTCCAGCAAATCGCGGTCCCTGCTCCTTACCTTGGACAAGGGGTATCTCCTCACTGCCGCCCCTCCCGACCTTGAACGTGGAATACCTCCTCTAGGCCCTCTGGTGCCCACACAGCCACCACTCCTTGGACATGGGGTTCCCCCTCCCAGCCACCGTCCCTGGCCTCGGGCATGGGGCGGCTTCTCCCAGAGTGTCTTGCAAAAGAAAAAGACTCACAGGTCCCTGCTTTGTTAGAAACAATTATACAAGAGCCTCTGGATTGAGAATTAGAAACTCTAGTCCACTACTTGGCTATGGAACTTAGGTAAATCTTTGAGTAGAGATTTCTAATTTCAGCTCCAGCATGTAAAAAGAAAAAAAAAAAAAAAAATTGAAACTGCTCACTCTCATCCTCACAGCAAGGGAAATCTGGACAAACTGAAAACTGACAGGTCTTCTTACATCCACATATCTGAGGTTGTAGTGGAAACCATTACCGCAAATCTAGAACGACAGGTAACTACGGTCAGCTTATTGGAGCAAAAGCTGCTGGGAGCATGAACTGGGAGAAACACTTAATTGACAGTTTTGAGGAATTGCTGGAGGCTGAGTGTGGACTAGCATGTGACTGAAAAATACTTCATGCCCATTTCATGAGCTTTCCTCCAGGAACCCAGCCAAATTATCATGGAGAGGATTCTAAGTCTGTATAGTAGCAGAGGAATAGTAATCACTGTAAAATTACCAGAGTCTTAGATCTTGCCAGGGAAAACAATTTCATCAGAATGCAAACCTAAAGCTTTATCTTCATTGAATTTTTCCCTTAAAGATAATTTTATTTCAGGGCTGCTCCTTCCTACAAGGCCTTTATTGGGATCATGCAGTTCCATCTTAACCAGGCTCCCTAAATTTGAGCCTCAGTGAGCACGCATCTTTGTCCATACCCTCACAGATGGATCCTGGCTCCTGCTTAGCAAGGCTTTATTTAGTATCCTCCTTCCTCATCACCCATACACAAAGCACACAAATACAGACATGCTTGGCAAAGTATCTGTTATTGACTTATTTTAGGGATGGGTTATATGATGAAGGCAGGGCTCCCCTGGTAACTCAGACAGTAAAAAATCTGCCTGCAATATGGGAGACTCAGCTTTGATCCCTGGATTGAGAAGATCCCCCTAAGAAGTGAATGTCTACCCACTCCAACATTTTTGCTCGGAGAATTCCAGGGATAGAGGACCCTGGCCTGGCAGGCTACAGTCCATGGGGTTGCAAAGAGTCAGATGTGACTGAATGACCAACAAACTTAAATATGAAGAAGAGCATTTTATGTGACCATGCAGGAAAAGGTTGTTCTCCATATAAATTTCATGTGACCTTTTAAAGATAAACTAACAACTGATTTTGCATTTTTAATATGAATTTATTTATTTTAATTGGAGGCTAATTACTTTACAATACTGTATTGATTTTGCCCTACATCAACGTGAATCTGCCATGGGTATACATGTGTTCCCCATCCTGAACCCCTCTGCCACCTCACCTCCCTCCCCATCCCATCCCTCTGGGTCATCCCAGTGTAGCAGCCCTGAGCACCCTGTATCATGCATCGAACCTGGACTGGTGATTCATTTCATATATGGTAATATATGATAAAATGATAATATATGATAATATGATAATCATGTTTCAATGCCATTCTCCCAAATTACCCTGCCCTCTACCCCAGGGTCCAAAAGACTGTTCTATACATCTGTTCTATACTCTTTTGCTCTCTTGAATACAGGGTTATCATTACCATCTTTCTAAATTCTATCTATATGTGTTATTATACTATATTGGTGTTTTTTTTTTTTTCTGACTTACTTCACTCTGTATAATAGGCTCCAGTTTGATTCATCTCATTATAACTGACTCAAATGTATTCTTTTTAATGGCTGAGTAATACTCTATTGTGTATATGTACCACAGCTTTCTTATCCATTCGTCTGCTGATGGACATCTAGGTTGCTTCCATGTCCTGGCTATTATAAACAGTCTTGGAATGAACATTGAGGTACACGTGTCTCTTTCAATTCTGGTTTCCTCGGTGTGTATGGCCAGCAGTGGGATTGCTGGCAGTTCTATTTCCAGTTTTTAAGGAATCTCCACACTGTTCTCCATAGTGGTTATACCATGTATTCCCACCAACAGTGTAAGAGGGTTCCCTTTTCTCCACACCCTCTCCAGCATTTATTGCTTGTAGGCTTTTGGATAGTAGCTATTCTGACTGGAGTGAAATGGCACCTCCTTGTGGTTTTGATTTGCATTTCTCTGATAATGAGTGAAGTTGAGCATCTTTTCATGTGTTTGTTAGCCATCTGAATGTCTTCTTTGGAGAAATGTCTATTTAGTTCTTTGGCCCATTTTTTGATTGGATCTTTTACTTCTCTGGAATTGAGCTGCAGGTGTTGTTTGTATATTTTTGAGATTATTTGTCAATTGCTTCATTTGCTATTATTTTCTCCCATTCTGAAGGCTGTCTTTTCACCTTGCTTATAGTTTCCTTTGCTGTACAGAAGCTTTTAATTTTAATTAGGTTCCACTTGTTTATTTTGCTTTTATTTCCAATATTCTCAGAGGTGGGGCATAGAGGATCCTGCTGTGATATATGTCGGAGAGTGTTTTGCCTATATTCTCCTCTAGGAGTTTTATAGTTTCTGGTCTTATCTTTAGATCTTTAATCCATTTTGAATTTATTTTTGTGTATGGTGTTAGAAAGTGTTCTAATTTCATTCTTTTACAAGTGTTTGACCAGTTTTCCCAGCACCACTTGTTAAAGAGATTATCTTTTCTCCATTGTATATTCTTCCTCCTTTGTCAGACATAAGGTGTCCATAGGGGCATGGATTTATCTCTGGGCTTTCTGTTTTGTTCCACTGATATATACTTTTGTCTTTGTGCCAATACCATACTGTCTTGATGACTGTGGCTTTGTAGTAGAGCCTAAAGTCAGACAGGTTGATTCATCCAGTTCCATTCTTCTTTCTCAAGACTGCTTGGCTTTTCAAGGTTTTTAGTATTCCAATATAAACTGTGAAAGCATTTGTTCTACTGCTGTGGAGAATACCATTGGTAGCTTGATAGGGATTGCATTGAATCTATAGATTGCTTTGGGTGGTATACTCATTTGCACTATATTGATTCTTCTGATCCATGAACACAGTATGTTTCTCCATCTCTTAGTGTCCTCTTTGATTTCTTTCACCAGTGTTTTATAGTTTTATATATATATAGGTCTTTTGTTTCTTTAGGTAGATGTATTCCTAAGTATTTTATTCTTTTCTTTGCAATGGTAAATGGAATTGTTTCCTTACTTTCTCTATTTTCTCATTATTAGTGTATAGGAATGTGAGGGATTTCTGTGTGTTGATTTTATATCCTGCAAATTTACTATATTCATTGATTAGTTTTAGTAATTTTCTGGTAGAGTCTTTAGGGTTTTCTCTGTAGAGGATCATGTCATCTGCAAACAGTGAGAGTTTTACTTCTTATTTTCCAATTTGGATTCCTTTTATTTCTTTTTCTGCTCTAATTGCTGTGGCTAAAACTTCCAAAACTATGTTGAGTGGTAGTGGTGAGAGTGAGCACCCTTGTCTTCTTCCTGACTTTAGTGGAAATGCTTTCAATTTTTCACCATTGAGGATAATGTTAATTGAGTTTGTCATATGTAGCTTTTATTATTTTGAGGCATGTTCCTTCTATTCCTGCTTTCTGGAGAGTTTTTATCATAAATGGATGTTGAATTTTGTCAAAGGATTTCACTACATCTATTGATATAATCATATGGTTTTTATCTTTCAATTTGTTAATGTGGTGTATTACATTGATTGATTTGTGGATATTGAAGAATCCTTGCATCCCTGGGATAAAGCCCACTTGGTCATGATGTATGATCTTTTTAATGTGTTGTTGGATTCTGTTTGCTAGAATTATATTAAGGATTTTTTCATCTATGTTCATCAGTGATATTGGCCTGTAGTTTGTTTGTTTGTTTGTTAGTTTTGTGGCATCTTTGTCAGGTTTTGGTATTAGGGTGATGGTGGCCTCATAGAATAAGTTTGAAAGTTTACCTTTCTCTGCAATTTTCTGGAAGAGTTTGAGTAGGATAAGTGTTAGCTCTTCTCTAAATTTTTGGTAGAATTTAGCAGTGAAACTCTCTGGGCCTGGGCTTTTGTTTGCTGGAAGATTTCTGATTACAATTTCTATTTCCATGCTTGTGATGGGTCTGTTAAGATTTTATATTTCTTCCTGGTTCTGTTTTGGAAAGTTATACTTTTATAAAAATTTGTCCATCTCTTCCAAGTTGTCCATTTTACTGGCATGTAGTTGCTGATAGTAGTTTCTTATGATCCTTTGTGTTTCTGTGTCGTCTGTTGTGATTTCTCCATTTCCATTTCTAATTTTGTTGATTTGATGCTTCTTCAGTTGTTTCTTGATGAGTCTGACTAATGTTTTGTCAATTTTATTTATCTTCTCAAAGAACCAGCTTTTGGCTTTGTTGATTTTTGCTATGGTCTCTTTTGTTTCTTTTGCATTTATTTCTGCCTTAATTTTTAAGATTTCTTTCCTTCTACTAACTCTGGGGTTCATAATTTCTTCCTTTTCTAGTTGCTTTAGTGGTAGAGTTAGGTTATTTATTTGACTTTTTTCTTGTTTCTCAAGGTAAGCCTATATTGCTATGAACCTTTCCCTTAGCACTGTTTTTACAGTGTTCTATATATTTTGGGTTGTTGTGTTTTCATCTTAATTCATTTCTACGCATATTTTGATTTCTTTATTGACTTCTTCTGTGACTTGGTTATTCAGCAGCGTGTTGTTCAGCCTCCATATGTTGGAATTTTTAACAGTTTTTTTTTCTGTAATTGACATCTAGTCTTACTGCACTGTGGTCAGAAAAGATACTTGGAATGATTTCAATTTTTGTTAATATACCAAGGCTAAATTTATGGCCCAGGATGTGATATATCCTGGAGAAGGTTCTGTGTGTGCTTCAAAAAAAGTTTAAATTCATTGTTTTGTGGTGAAATGTCCTATAGATATCAATTAGGTCTAACTGGTCTATTATATCATTTAAAGTTTGTGTTTCCTTGTTAATTTTCTGTTTAGTTGATCTATTCATAGGTGTGAATGGAGTATTAAAATCTCCCACTATTATTGTGTTTTTGTTAATTTCCCTTTTCATACTTGTTAGCATTTGTCTTACATATTACGGTTCTCCTATGTTGGGTGCGTCTATATTTATAGTTGTTATATCTTCTTCTGGGATTAATACTTTGATCATTATATAGTGTCCTTCTTTGTCTCTTTTCACAGCCTTTGTTTTAAAGTCTATTTTATCTAATATGAGCATTGTTATTCCTGCTTTCTTTTGGTCACTGTTTGCATGGAATATCTTTTCCAACCCTTCACTTTCAGTCTGTATGTGTCCCTTGTTTCAAGATGGGCCTCTTGTAGACAACATATATAGGGGTCTTGTTTTTGTGTCCATTCAGCCAGTCTTTGTCTTTTGGTTGGGACATTCAACTCATTTACATTTAAGGTAATTATTGATAAGCATGATCCCATTACCATTTACTTTATTGTTTTGGGTTCGAGTTTACACACCATTTCTGTGTTTCCTGTCCAAAGAAGATCCTTTAGCTTTTGTTTGAGACCTGGTTTGGTGGTGCTGAATTCTCTCAGCTTTTGCTTGTCTGTAAAGCTTTTGATTTCTCCTTCATATTTGAATGAGATCCTTGCTGGGTACAATTATCTGGGCTGTAGGTTATTTTCCTTCCTCACTTTAAGTATGTCCTAGCATTCCCTCCTGGCCTCAAGAGTTCTATTGAAAGATCAGCTGTTATCATTATGGGAATCCCCTTGTGTGTTATTTGTTGTTTTTCCCTTGCTGCTTTTAATATTTGTTCTTTGTGTTTGATCTTTGTTAATTTGATTAATATGTGTCTTGGGGTGTTTTGCCTTTGTTTTATCCTGTTTGGGACTCTCTGGGTTTCTTGGATTGGGGAATTATTTCCTCCCCCATTTTAGAGAAATTTTCAACTATTATCTCCTCAAGTATTTTCTCATAGTCTTTCTTTTTGTCTTGTTCTTCTGGGACTCCTATGATTCACATGTTGGGGCATTGAACATTGTCCCAGAGGTCTCTGAGATAGTCCTCATTTCTTTTAATTTGTTTTTCTGTTTTTCCCTCTGTTTCATTTATTTCTACCATTATATATTCTACCTCACTTATCCTACCTTCTGCCTCCATTATTCTACTGTTGGTTCCCTCCAGAGTGTTTGTTATCTCATTTATTGCATTATTAATTATATATTGACTCTTTTTTATTTCTTCTAGGTCCTTGTTAAACATTTAACATTTCTTGCTTCTTCTAAATCCTTGTCTCCAGGCTATTTATCTGTAACTCCATTTTGTTTTCAAGATTTTGGATCATTTTCACTATCATTATTAGGAAATCTTTATCAGGTACATTCCCTATCTCTTCCTCTTTTGTTTCGTTTGGTGGGCATTTATCCTGTTCCTTTACCTTCTGGGCATTTTTATGCCTCGTCATCTTGTTTATATTTCTGTGTTTGGGTGGCCTTTCCATATTCTGGCAGTCTGTGGAGTTCTTTTTATTGTGGAGCTTCCTCACTGTGGGTGGGGTTGGACAAGTGGCTTGTCAAGGTTTCCTGGTTAGGGAAGCTTGTGTCGGTGTTCTGGTGGATGGAGTTGGATTTCTTCTCTCTGGAATGCAATGAAGTGTCCAGTAATGAGTTATGTGATGTCAATGTGTTTGGTGTGACTTTGGGCAGCCTGTATATTGAAGCTCAGGGCTATGTTCCTGTGTTGTTTGAAAATTTCTGTGGTATGTATTGCCCTGGAACTTGTTGGCCCTTGGGTGGTCCTTGGTTTCAGTGTAGGTATGGAGGTGTTTGATGAGCTCCTATTGATTAAGGTTCCCTGGAGTCAGGGTCCTCTGGTGTTCTCAGGATTTGGACTTCAGCCTCCAGCCTCTGGTTTTCAGTCTTAATCTTACAGTAGCCTCAATAGTTCTCCATCTCTACAGCACCAATGATAAGATATCTAGGTTAAATATGAAAAATATCTCCACAGTGAGGGACACCCAGAGAGGTTCACAGAGTTACATGGAGAAAAGACAAGGGAACAAAGAGATAGAGGTGACCAGGAAGAGAAGAGCGGGAATCAAAAGAGGCGAGAGCAAGCTAGCCAGTAATCAATTCCCTATGTGCTCTCCACAGTCTAGACCACTCAGATATGTTAACGGAGTTACACAGAGAAGAGGGAGGGGGGAGACATTGGTGGCCATGAGGATAAAGGGGGGGAATCAAAAGGAGAAAGACAGATCCAACCAGTAATCAGTTCCCTAAGTGTTCCCCACAGTCCAGAACACACAAAGAGATTCAGAGAGATGGGTGGAGAAGAGAAGGTGGAGGGAGGAGATAGAGGGAACCTGGTGGAGAAAAAGGATAGTCCAAAGAGGGAGAGAGCAGTCAAGCCAGTAATCTCGCTCCCAAGTAAAAATGGGTACTGAAGATTGGTTTTGTAAAGGTACAAAATTGATTTAAAAAAAAAAAAAGTAAAGATTAAAAATCTATAGTAAAGGTTGGATTCTCAAAAATAAAGTTTTAAAGAAAAAAAAGTCATAAAAATTATCAAATATAAATGAAGTTTGCTTTAAAAATAGGGTCTTTTTTGCAAAATAATAGTAGGTTATAAAAATGAAAATAAAAGGAGTAATAGAGGACTTAAAAATAAAAAAGAATTAAAAAAAATTAAATATTAAAAAAAAATTAAAGAATGATAATAATAAAACCACTAGACCATTCAGGTATGACCTAAGTCAAATCCCTTATGATTATACAGTAGAAGTGAAAAATAGATTTAAGGGCCTAGATCTGATAGATAGAGTGCCTGATGAACTATGGAATGAGGTTCGTGACATAGTACAGGAGACAGGGAACAAGACCATCCCCATGGAAAAGAAATGCAAAAAAGCAAAATGGTTGTCTGGGGAGGCCTTACAAATAGCTGTGAAAAGAAGAGAAGCAAAAAGCAAAGGAGAGAAGGAAAGATATAGCATCTGAATGCAGAGTTTCAAAGAATAGCAAGAAGAGACAAGAAAACCTTCCTTTGTGATCAATGCAAAGAAATAGAGGAAAACAACAGAATGGGAAAGAGTAGAGATCTCTTCAAGAAAATTAGAGATATCAAGGGAACATTTCATGCAAAGATGGGCTCGATAAAGAACAGAAATGGTATGGACCTAACAGAAGCAGAAGATATTAAGAAGAGGTGGCAAGAATACATAGAAGAACTGTACAAAAAATATCTTCACGACCCAGATAATCACGATGATGTGATCACTAACCTAGAGCCAGACATCGTGGAATGTGAAGTCAAGTAGGCCTTGGGAAGCATCACTACAAACAAAGCTAGTGGAGGTGATGGAACTCTAGTTGAGCTATTCCAAATCCTGAAAGATGATGCTGTGAATGTGCTGCACTCAATATGCCAGCAAATTTGGAAAACTCATCAGTAGCCAGAGGACTGGCAAAGGTCAATATTCATTCCCATCACAAAGAAAGGCAATACCAAAGAATGTTCAAACTACTGCACAATTGAACTCATCTCACACGCTCCTAAAGTAATGCTGAAAAGTTCTCTAAGCAAGGCTTCATCAATATGTGAACCGTGAACTTCCTGACATTCAAGCTGGTTTTAGAAAAGGCAGAGGAACCAGAGATCAAATTGCCAACATCTGCTGGATCATGGAAAAAGCAAGAGAGTTCCAGAAAAACATCTATTTCTGCTTTATTAACTATGACAAAGCCTTGGACTCTGTGGATCACAATAAACTGTGGAAAATTCTGAAAGAGATGGGAATACCAGACCACCTGATCTGCCTCTTGAGAAATCTGCAGGTCAGGACACAACAGTTATAACTGGAAATGGAACAACAGACTGGTTCCAAATAGGAAAAATGAGTACGTCAAGGCTGTATATTGTCACCCTGTTTATTTAACTTATATGCAGAGTACATCATGAGAAACGCTGGGCTGGAAGAAGCACAAGCTGGAATCAAGATTGCTGGGAGAAATATCAATAATCTCAAATATGCAGATGACACCACTCTTTTGGCAGAAAGTGAAGAGGAACTCAAAAGCCTCTTGATGAAAGTGAAAGTGGAGAGTGAAAAAGTTGGCTTAAAGCTCAACATTCAGAAAACGAAGATCATGGCATCCAGTCCCATCACTTCATGGGAAATAGATGGGGAAACAGTGGAAACAGTGTCAGACTTTATTTTTCTGGGCTCCAAAATCACTGCAGATGGTGACTGCAGCCATGAAATCAAAAGACGCTTACTCCTTGGAAGGAAAGTTATGACCAACCTAGATAGCGTATTGAAAAGCAGAGACATTACTTTGCCAACAAAGGTCCGTCTAGCCAAGGCTATGTTTTATCCTGTGGTTATGTATGGATGTGAGGGTTGGACTGTGAAGAAGGCTGAGTGCCAAAAAATTGATGCATTTGAACTGTGGTGTTGAAGAAGACTCTTGAGAGCCCCTTGGACTGCAAGGAGATCCAACCAGTCCATTCTGAAGGAGATCAGCCTTGGGATTTATTTTGAATGAATGATGCTAAAGCTGAAATTCCAGTACTTTGGCCACCTCATGCAAAGAGTTGACTCATTGGAAAAAAACTCTGATGCTGGGAGGGATTGGGGGCAGGAGGAGAAAGGGATGACAGAGGATGAGATATTTGGATGGCATCACTGACTCGATGGATGTGAGTCTGATTGAACTCCAAGAGTTGGTGATGGACAGGGAGGCCTGGGGAGCCGTGATTCATGGGGTCGCAAAGAGTTGGACATGACAGAGCGACTGAACTGAATAGTAAAAATATATCTAGGAGTGTCTCTGGTGTTGTGGACAGAGTGGGGTCAGTTCATTTTCAGATAGTTCCTTGATCCAGCTTACACTTCTCAAGTTCTATAGGCCCCTTACTATGTAGTCGGTGCTAACTACAGGGTTTTAGTCTATTGCACCTGTCCTTCCTAGGCGGTTCCCTCTGTTTTACCTTCAGTTTACTGGTCTATTCAGTGTCTACTTTCCGCCCTGACACAAGGCGGCAGTATAGGACACTTTTTTAGCCTCACTTGTTCAATTGAAGGCATGAAATTAAGCGATGCTTATGCTTACTCCTTGGTAGGAGAGTTATGACCAACCTAGATAGCATATTCAAAATCAGAGACATTACTTTGCCAACAAAGGTCCATCCAGTCAAGGCCATGGTTTACCCAGTGATCATGTATGGATTTGAGAGTTGAACTGTGAAGAAAGCTGAGTGTCGAAGAATTGATGCTTTTGAACTGTGGTGTTGGAGAAGACTCTTTTGAGTCCCTTGAACTGCAAGAAAATCCAACCATTCCATCCTAAATGTGGTCAGTCATGGGTGTTCATTGGAAGGACTGATGCTGAAGCTGTAATTCCAATACTTTGGCCACGTCATGCGAAGAGTTGACTCATGGAAAAGACCCTGATGCTGGGAGGGATTAGGGGCAGGAGGAGAAAAGGATGATAGAGTATGAGATGGCTGGATGGCATTACTGACTCAATGGACGTGAGTTTGGGCAAACTGGGAGTTTGTGATGGACAGAGTGGCCTGGAATGCTGTGATTCATGGGGTCACAAAGAGTCAGACATGATTGAGTGACTGAACTGAACTCAACGATTCAGTCATGCTGTGAGGCAGGAGGAACACTGCAAACAAATAACACTCGGTGTGCTCACCGTGTCTCAGCCACACTGGGTTTGCCTCCACTCACGGCATGTGTGCTTTCCCTGCCTACACTGCTTAGGCTCTAAGTTGCTCTGCCATGGAACTGTCTGAGGCCGGCCCTGGGTTGTATGCCCCTCCTACATCTAAGCCTCTGAGGTTCAGGTACTCAGGTACTCTAGAAGGTGCAGACTCCGTTGGGCCTGCGTTTTGTGCCCTTTCCACGTCCTAGAAGCTCAGGTGACCAAGTGCTTGGCGAGTGCGGCCACTGCGACTTATTGCCTCCCCAGTCCCTGCCACTCGGTTTTCTGGGTGTACAACTGGTGCACCCTCTCAGGTGTGCAGTGTGTCTCTTCTGGAGAGCTGATCTCTGACTGCGACCCTCCTGGCAGATGTTAACCGTCGAGAATCGCAAGAAGGCTTGGTTAGCAAAGAAGCCTGCTTGCAGTTTGGTACGTGATGCCTCTTTGGGACCGTGATTGCCCCCTTACAGCTCTAGCTGCCCTTGCCTGCCTGCCTCCGGTGGGTTATGGGCTGGTCTGCAGCCAGCTAGCTCTGCTCAGTCCTTTGTTCTGTGAGTGGACCTGGATGTGTCTTAGGTTATGTATTTTTGCAGGATAGCTATCCCACAGTCTGGTTTGCTATCTCGTTTGTTCCCTCAGATTGCCCTTGGGGCATTCAGGCCCAGTCCTTACTCTAAGCAATGCCCAGTCCTTACTCTGAACCTCCCTGCCTAGCCGCTTATTGCTAGTGGTGGATGCAGGTATCTGTGCTGCTTTTCCACTGGGAGTTACTGTTGTCTGCGTAATTTATGGATATTAATTATTTATTTATTTTTCCTCCAAGTAATGTTGCCCTCTGAAGTTCCAAGGCTTGCCACAGACTCGACAGTGAAAGTGTTTCCTGGTGTACAGAAATTTCTCTCTTTTTTAAGACTCCCTTTCCAATACGGATCTCCTTCCCTATGTCTTTCATCTCTCTCTCTCTCTTTTTTTTTTCTTTTCCCCTACCTGCTTTTGAAGACAATGGGTTGCTTTTCAGGGTGCCTGATGTCCTCTGCTCCAAAATCACTGCAGATGGCACTTGCAGCCATGAAATTAAAAGATGCTTACTCCTTGGAAGGAGGGTTATGACCAACCTAGATAGCATATTCAAAAGCAGAGACATTATTTTGTCAAAAAAGGTCTGTCAAGTCAAGGCTATGGTTTTTCCAGTAGTCATGTATGGATGTGAGAGTTGGACTGTGAAGAAAGCTGAGCACCAAAGAATTGATGCTTTTGAACTGTGATGTTGGAGAAGACTCTTGAGAGTCCCTTGGACTGCAAGGAGATCCAATCAGTCCATTCTAAAGATCAGTCCTGGGTGTTCTTTGGAAGGACTGATGCTAAAGCTGAAACTCCAGTACTTTGGCCACCTCATGCGAAGAGTTGACTCACTGTGAAAGACTCTGATGCTGGGAGGGATAGGGGGCAGGAGGAGAAAGGGACGACATGGGATGAGATGGCTCGATGGCATCACCGACTTGATGGACGTGAGTTTGAGTGAACTCCAGAAGTTGGTGATGGACAGGGAGGCCTGGCGTGCTGCAATTCATGGGGTCACAAGGAGTCAGACACAACTGAGTGACTTAACTGAACTGAACTGATGTCCTCTGCCAGCATTCAGAAGTTGTTTTGTGGAATTTACTCAGTGTTCAAATGTTCTTTTGATGAATTTGTTGGGGAGAAAGTGATCTTCCCATCCTATTCCTCTGCCATCTTAGGACAGCCTCGGATTTTGTATTTCTGAAAAGAAAAAAATATGTTTCATCAGGCCACTACTGAAAATTGGGTGAATTTATTTAGGCTTACTGATGAGCACTAGCTTTGCTTCCTGATAATTCTATATTTAAAGAAAAAATGATTTTGCTACATATTTTATAGAATCTTAAGATGATAGTGTAAGTGTTTCTCAAAGCACTTTAGGTATGGAAAAATCCAGTTAAATAAAAATGGAAATTTATAGAAACCAGAATTGTATAGATAATGAAAATAATGACCATACTTAAGAAAAATATGTTTTTTAAAAGTCAGTGATTCAGTGTTGAAAATGGAGAATATTTTTGCTTAAAAAGAGACCCTGATGGCTCAGTCAGTAAAAAATCTGCCTGCAATGCGGGAGACCTGGGTTTGATCACTGGTTTGGGAGGATCACCTGGAGGAGAGAATGGGCAACCCATTCCAGTATTCTTGCCTGGAGAATGTCCATGGACAGAGGAGCTTGGCAGACTGCTGTCCATGGTGTCACAAAGAGTCAGACATGATGGAGTGATTGCTGCTGCTGCTGCTAAGTCCCTTCAGTCGTGTCTGACTCTGTGTGACCCCATAGATAGAAGCCCATCAGGCTCCCCAGTCCCTGGGATTCTTCAGGCAAGAACACTGGAGTGGGTTGCCATTTCCTTCTTCAAAGTATGATAGTGAAAAGTGAAAGTTAAATCGCTAAGTCTGTCCGACTCCTGACAACCCCATGGACTGCAGCCTACCAGGCTCCTCCATCCATGGGATTTTCTAGGCAAGAGTACTGGAGTCAGGTGCCATTGCCTTCTCCGAATGGAGTGACTAAGCATACACAAAAGAGATTCAGAAGAAAGAGAACCAATAATGGAGGCAAACAACCTATGGAGAGTTAGGAAACTAGTGAAGGGATATTGATATTTTGCTTAATTTACAGAATGGGAATTCATTTGGAATTATAGAAACAGAATCTTGTGATGAATTGCTAAGGAACTAGGACATGAAAGTTTCAAAAATTTTGACAAATTGTGCTTTTGAGAAGATTACATTTAAAGCAAAAGAAAGAGAAATTAAATATTGTCCTATAACAGTACAAATTAAAAAGAAAAAGACAGTAGTTTTGATCTAGGTTTAGTGATTTTTAAGATAGTTGTATTTGAAGGGTATAGCTGCAAAAAGAAAATCACAAATTTCGTCAGAAGAGGTGATGAAGTTCTTTCAACAGCACTTTAAAATCTAGAGACACATAAAGGAGGGATGTGGGAAAATGTTAATAGTTTGAGCTTACCGTTTGGAAATAGTTTTTGACTAAAGCTATTAATAGTTATCCATAAAAACTCATTTGCTTTTTTCTCTCTCAGACTGTCTCCTGGCCACATGGTTTTTATCCTGACATTACGTTTCTTAGTCATCCTTGTTATTTGTGACCATGTAATCAAGTTCTGGGCAAAGGTAAGTGGATAGTGTTGATATGTGCTATTTTGGTCCATGATCTTAAAAGCAATACATGAGCGTTCTCTCAGCCTTTTCTTCCTTCCAGCCTCTAGCAGACTGAAATTGTTGCTACATTCTTCGACCAGCTATCACTCAGTTCCTAGCTCTTTTATATAAAATAAAAGGAATCACAGATAGAAGCTGCTCTCTGAGGTCTGAGTCATGTCTGACACACAAAATAATAGTAAACATGTTTCTTGTTTAAGTCACTATTGCAGGGGAGGGGACACTATTGCATTGTTACAATGGCTTAGTTCCTATCCTTTAGATAATATTCCTATAAAAGCAGCCCATTGTGATAACTCCATTAAGGTGTTTATTGAAATATACAGAAATCTAACATCCAGACTAGATTAAAATGATCAAATATACAGTTATGTTTTCAACAATATAATGTTCACAATCCAATGCTCTTCTCCATTGTACATCAAAATACTCGTAATGAACCTTGTGTTGTAAATTGCACAGAAGGTTTTAAATTAACAAATAAAATTGCCCTCAACTCTGGGTCAGTGAATATTCCATGTGATGCTAAAGTAGAGTTATTGTTTTAGCTATTTTGGTTGGGATCATTTAACTTCAGTTACCACCTAAACAAAGAAATTTAAATAATCCCCGATACATTTTGGTTTACATATGTCTCCAGTTTTCCAAATACGTTACTAATCTTGACTTGGGTCCTCTCATTTGATTTGCCTCCTCCTCTGCCAAACCAAACCAAAAACTATCACACAGTTCCTAGCTCTTTTATATACAATAAAAAGAAGCACATATTTTAAAGCAAAAGTTTTTACTATTGCTGATGTTATTACATTTGTATTAAATTTCAAGATTTACAAAAGTTTTCATTACAAAAACCTTTTTCAAAATACACTTGTCTCTACGTGTCACAGTAATAGTAAGGAGAGGCTTGAGTTTTTAAAGTAGTTGATGGATTAAATGTATTGCAGCCTTTATGTAACTCCATTTGTGCCAGTCAAGACTTTGTTAAGCAGTTCTCAGTTTATTCTCCAGAGTGTACTAACCAGACTCTGTAATCTCTTGGAAAGGTAGCTGAAGTGTTACCACTTCTCAGCTGTAGTGTTTGGAGAAGTGATGGGAAATCATTGCCCAGAAAGAGCACTTAGTTCTGTTTTTAACCATAAATGTCAAAGAGCAGGACCATAAGTGTTTCTCTCTGTTTCGGAAAAGTGTTCTGAATTCGAACAACTTTCTTTTTGTTTTCTCTTAGGCTATGGATTTAGAAGGGATGGGGGGTGAACTGACCTTCCAGCCAGCATTTATTGTCTTAACACATTTCCTTTGAATAGCAACCCACTGTATGTATATAGTTTCCATTTTATTCAAGAGCGGTTCTCTCCTATTTTTCATGGTATTTATTCGCATTAAATAAGCTTGTTCCAAATTTGTCTATGCTCAAGGAATTCCTTACTGAAATATATTTCCAGGTGTGGGAGATTTCACACAACAGATCTTCTTGATTAATTCTGTTCTACTAATTTCTGTAATACAAGGCAGTGGTTCTGGCATTTCAGATCTTATACAGAAATGACAAACATGCCTTTCAATGGAATGCCCTTGAAAATGTATTCTGATATGTGGCTAAAATATATTGCTGATAAGTTCCTGTATCATATTCGTAGGATTGTTGATTCAGTAAGTATTTTCTAAGAACATCTATTAGCTGTGTTACCATATTAGGTTTTAGAGTTATAAAAATAATTAATATGGCCCACTACCCTCAGGAGTTACAAGTATATATAAGGAATTCAGACAATTGCTGACTTAATTGATTATCAAGAATTTAGGAATTGCCAGGGCATGGAACCATTATTTTGACCCTATCAAAAATTGGGCACAATACTCTTATTCTTATGAAGCTAAAAGAAGTTGAGAATAAACAAGCACAATTTTCACATAGACGTGTAAAACCAGTCTTTAATTTGTGGGTTCTCATTACAGTTTCGGAGAAGGCACTGGCACCCCACTCCAGTACTCTTGCCTGGAAAATCCCATGGACAGAGGAGCCTGGTAGGCTGCAATCCATGCGGTTGTGAAGAGTCAGACACGAATGAGTGACTTCACTTTCACTTTTCACTTTCATGCATTGGAGAAGAAAATGGCAACTCACTCCAATATTCTTGCTTGGAGAATCCCAGGGACAGGGGAGAGTGGTGGGCTTCTGTCTATGGGGTCGCACAGAGTTGGACACTACTGAAGTGACTTAGCAGCAGCAGTGGCATTACGCCGAAGAATTGAAGCTTTTGAACTGTGCTGTTGGAGAAGACTCTTGAGAGTCCCTTGGACTGCAAGGAGATCCAACCAGTCTATTCAGAAGGAGATCAGCCCTGGGATTTCTTTGGAGGAATGACGCTAAAGCTGAAACTCCAGTACTTTGGCCACCTCATGTGAAGAGTTGACTCATTGGAAAAGACTTTGATGCTGGGAGGGATTGACGGCAGGAGGAGAAAGGGACGCCAGAGGATGAGATGGCTGGATGGCATCACCAACTCGATGGACGTGAGTCTGAGTGAACTCCGGGAGTTGGTGATGGACAGGGAGGCCTGGTTTAATGCGATTCAAGGGATCACAAAGAGTTGGACACGATTGAGTGATTGAACTGAACTGAACTGAACTGAATTCCTCGTTAGTTAAATGCTAACTATGTTTAGATTTGTGGTTAACAGGGTAGGTTGATTTCTCATAAGAACCTAGTCCAGGGCTCCTGAAAGGAACACTCACATGCAAACATAATTTCATTCTTACTTATAATTTCTAAAACAGTGTGAGAACTAATTTCACTGAGTCAATGCAGATGCACATATATCCTCTCAGAGGTACATCATTGTACATGGCAGGTAACAGTCCTCATGCTCTTTGTAGAATGAGATCAAATCAAATTAGTCACTCAGTCGTGTCCGACTGTTTTCGACCCCATGAATCACAGCATGTCAGGCCTCCCGGTCCATTACCAACTCCTTCCAGGGTTCACTCAGACTCACGTCCATCAAGTCAGTGATGACATCCAGCCATCTCATCCTCTGTCGTCCCCTTCTCCTCTTGTCCCCAATCCCTCCCAGCATCAGTTTTTTCCAATGAGTCAACTCTTCACATGATGTGGCCAAAGTACTTGAGTTTCAGCTTTAGCATCAGTCCTTCCAAAGAAATCCCAGGGCTGATCTCCTTCAGACTGGTTGAATCTCCTTGTAGTCCAAGGGACTCTCAAGAGTCTTCTCCAACACCACAGTTCAAAAGCATCAATTCTTTGGCGCTCAGCCTTCTTCACAGTCCAACTCTCACATCCATACATGACCACAGGAAAAACCAAAGCCTTGACAAGACGAACCTTTGTTGGTAAAATAATGTCTCTGCTTTTCAATATGCTATCTAGGTTGGTCATAACTTTCCTTCCAAGGAGTAAGTGTCTTTTAATTTCATGGCTGCAGTTCACCATCTGCAGTGATTTTGGAGCCCCCCAAAATAAAGTCTGACACTGTTCTGACTGTTTCTGCATTTATTTCTCATGAAGTGATGGGACCAGATGCCATGATCTTCGTTTTCTGAATGCTGAGCTTTAAGCCAACCTTTTCACTCTCCACTTTCACTTTCATCAAGAGGTTTTTAGTTCCTCTTCACTTTCTGCCATAAGGATGGTATCATCTGCATATCTGAGGTTATTGATATTTCTCCCAGCAATCTTGATTCCAGCTTGTGTTTCTTCCAGTCCAGCGTTTCTCATGATGTACTCTGCATAGAAGTTAAATAAGCAGGGTGACTATATACAGCCTTGACGTACTCCTTTTCCTATTTGGAACCAGTCTGTTGTTCCATGACCACTTCTAACTGTTGCTTCCTAACCTGCATACAGATTTCTCAAGAGGCACATCAGGTCGTCTGGTATTCCCATCTCTTTCAGAATTTTCCATAGTTTATTGTGATCCACACAGTCAAAGGCTTTGGCATAGTCAATAAAGCAGAAATAGATGTTTTTTCTGGAACTCTCTTGCTTTTTCCATGATCCAGCAGATGTTGGCAATTTGATCTCTGGTTCCTCTGCCTTTTCTAAAACCAGCATCAACATCAGGAATTTCACAGTTCACATATTGCCGAATTCTGGCTTGGAGAATTTTGAGCATTACTTTACTAGCGTGTGAGATGAGTGCAATTGTGTGGTAGTTTGAGCATTCTTTGGCATTGCCTTTCTTTGGGATTGGGATGAAAATTGACATTTCCAGTCCTCTGGTCACTGCTGAGTTTCCAAATTTGCTGGCATATTGAGTGCAGCCCTTTCACAGCATCATCTTTCAGCATTTGGAATAGCTCTACTGGAATTCTATCACCTCCACTAGTTTTGTTCGTAGTGATGCTTTCTAAGGCCCGCTTGACTTCACATTCCAGGATATCTGGCTTTAGGTCAGTGACCACATCATCGTGATTATCTGGGTTGTGAAGATCTTTTTGTACAGTTCTTCTGTGTATTCTTGCCATCTCTTCTTAATATTTTCCGCTTCTCTTAGGTCCGTAACATTTTTGTACTTTATTGAGCCCATCTTTGCATGAAATGTTCCTTTGGTATATCTGATTTTCTTGAAGAGATCTCTAGTCTTTCCCATTCTGTTGTTTTCCTCTATTTCTTTGCATTGATCACTGAAGAAGTCTTTCTTCTCTCTTCTTGCTCTTCTTTGGAACTCTGCATTCAGATGCTTATATCTTTCTTTCTCTCCTTTGCTTTTTGCTTCTCTTCTTTTCACAGCTATTTGTAAGGCCTCCCCAAACAGCCATTTTGCTTTTTTGCATTTTTCTTTTCCCATAGGGATGGTCTTGATCCCTGTCTCCTATACAATGTCACGAACCTCATTCCATAGTTCATCAGGCATATTATCTATTAAATCTAGGCCCTCAAATCTATTTTGCACTTCCATTGTATAATCATAAGGGATTTGGTTTAGGTCATACCTGAATGGTCTAGTGGTTTTCCCTACTTTCTTCAATTTAAGTCTGAATTTGGCAATAAGGAGTTCATGGTCTGAGCCACAGTCAGCTCCTGATCTTGTTTTTGCTGACTGCATAGAACTTCTCCATCTTTGGCTGCAAAGAATATAACCAATCTGATTTCAGTGTTGACCATCTGGTGATGTCCATGTGTAGAGTCTTCTCTTGTGTTGTTGGAAGGGGGTGTTTGCTATGACCAGTGAATTTTCTTGGCAAAACACTATTAGTCTTTGCCCTGCTTCTTTCCGTATTCCAAGGCCAAATTTGCCTGTTACTCCATGTGTTTATTGACTTTCTACTTTTGCATTCCAGTCCCCTATAATGAAAAGGGCATCTTTTTTGAGTGTTCTAAAAGGTCTTGTAGGTCTTCATAGAACTCTTCAACTTCAACTTCTTCAGCGTTGCTTGTTGGGGCATAGACTTGCATTACTGTGATATTGAATGGTTTGCCTTAGAAATGAACAGAGATCATTCTTTCGTTTTTGAGATTTCATCCAAGTACTACATTACGAACTCTTGTTGATCATGATGGCTACTCCATTTCTTCTGAGGGATTCCTGTCCGCAGTAGTAGATATAATGGTCATCTAAGTTAAATTCACCCTTTCCAGTCCATTTGAGTTCACTGCTTCCTAGAATGTCGACATTGAGTCTTGCCATCTCTTGTTTGACCACTTCCAATTTGCCTAGGGACCTGACATTTCAGGTTCCTATGCAATATTGGTCTTTATAACCTTGGACCTTCCTTCTATCACCAGTCACATCCACAGCTGGGCATCAGTTTTGCTTTGGCTCCATCCCTTCATTCTTTCTGGAGTTGTTTCTCCACTGATCTCCAGTAGCTTATTGGGCACCTTCTGACCTGGGCAGTTCCTCTTTCAGTATCCTATTATTTTGCCTTTTCATACTGTTCCTGGTGTTCTCAAGGCAAGAATACTGAAGTGGTTTTGCCATTCCCTTCTTCAATGGACCACATTCTGTCAGATCTCTCCACCATGACCTGCCTGTCTTGGGTTGCCCCACGGGCATGGCTTCATTTCATTGAGTTAGACAAGGCTGTGGTCCTAGTGTGATTAGATTGACTAGTTTCCTGTGAGTATGGTTTCAGTGTGTTTGCCCTCTGATGCCCTCTTTCCACACCTACTGTCTTACTTGGGTTTCTCTTACCTTGGGCTTGGGGTATCTCTTCATGGCTGCTCCAGCAAAGTGCAGCCGCTGCTCCTTACCTTGGATGAGGGGTATCTCCTCATCAGCACCCTTCCTGACTTTCAATGTGAGATAGCTCCTCTAGGCCCTCCTGCGCCCTCGCAGCCACCGCTCCTGGGATGCGGAGTTGGTCCTCCCGGCTGCCACCCCTAAATTATTTTTTACTAATTAATTTAGAGTTTGCAGTATACATTTACAACTAATCCAACTCTACTTTCAAATAACACAATACTGCTTCATGAATATTATAAATACTTCATAATAACAAAATGCCAATTCTTTCCTCATGTCACGTTTACTATTGCTATTATTCATTTTACTTATGTATAACCATAAGTGTGTATATGTATATATACAGATAAATACATACACGCACATATACATAAGGAGCTTCTGAGGTGGCTCATTGGTAAAGAATCTGCTTGCCATTACAGAAGATTCAAGAGACACTGTTCTATTCCTGGATAGGGAAGATACCCTGGAAGAGGAAATGGTAACCCACTCTTGTATTCTTATCATGAAAATTCCGTGAAGAGGAGCCTAGCAGAATATAGTGTATGGGGTCACAAAGAGTCAGATACGACTGAGCGCAAGCACACACATGCGCCCATAAAATATATACATAAGAATACATAGATTGCTTCTGCCATCATTTTGAACAAATTATCTATCAGTTTAAATAAGAACAAGAAAGTTTTTATTTTACCTTCACATATTCCTTCTTTGATCATCTTTTTTTTTTTTCTTCATGTAGATATTAGCTACTGATCTGTATTATTTTGCCTATCTCTGAAGGACTTCTAACACTTTCTGTCAATTTCTGAGAAAATCCATTTCTCCTTACTTTTGAAGAGCGATTTCACAAGATACAGAATTATAATTTAGCAGGGTTTTTGTTTGTGGGGGAAGGTTGTTTGTTTTGTTTTCTATCTCAATCCTTTAACTATTTAATTCCATTCTCTTTTTTCTGGTCTGGTTTCTAAATAAGACGTGATTCTTATATTTGTTCCTCTAAAGGTTAAAATGTTTTTTCCCTTCTGTTTTTTTAGATTTTTTTTTAATCTTTAAATTTTTGAAGTCTGAAGATGATGTGTCTAGGTGTTATATTTTTTCGAATCTAGCTGGCTTGTTTCCTGAGTATCCTGAATCTGTGATTTGGTGTCTGACATTAATTTGTGGAAATTTTATTATTGTTTCAAATATTTCTTCTCTTTTCTCTTTCTTCTCTTTCCTGTGTTCCCATTATGTGTATGTTACTTTTTGTCATTATCCCACAGTTCGTGTATATTTGATTCTCTTTTTCTCCAGTTTTTGAGGATTCTGTTGATATATCTTCTAGCTTTCTAGCTCAGAGACTCTTTCCTAAACTATTTTCAATCAACAAATAAATCCATCATAGAAATTCTTCATTTTTGTTACAGTTTATTATTATTATCATCATATCATCATCTGTATTTTCATTCTTTCCTAAAACCTTCATCTCCCACCTTATATTGCCCATCTTTTCTTGTTTAGTATTTACTTTATCCATTAATTACCTTTAGCATATTAATCACAGTTGTTTTAAAAATCACTTTTTTTTTGCCTTTTGGTATGTGTGCTAATTTTTTCCTGATAGAAGTACGTGATGTACCAGGTTAAAGGAAAAGGTGTAAATAGACATTTAGTAATATGATGGTAGGCTTCCTAGGTGGCACTAGTAACGAATCTGCCTGCCAATGAAAGAAATGTAGGTTTGATCTCTGACTTGGGAAGATACCCTGGAGAAGCAAATGGCAACCCACTCCAGTATTCTTGCCTAGAAAACTCCTTGGACAGAGGAGACTGATGGGCTTCAGGCTGTGGGGTCAAAAAAGTTGGAGATATCTGAGTATAGCACACAATATAGAGGTAAGGTGTATGGGTAGAGAGCGTGTTTTGTAGTACTATGATTACGTCTCAGTCTTTTAGACAGCCTGTATCTCTGGACTATTATCTTTACAACAATTTAGCAGGTTGTTGTTTTTTTTTTTTTTTTTCCTCCCCATATACATGAGACTGATTCACTTGAGTAGGCTGGAGCAGGCTGGAGTCAAGTCCAGTAAATCCCCTACATACAAACCTTCAAGTTGTGAACTTTTAAAGCTGTGAATATGCAGCCCATCCATGTCAGGCATGAGTAGAATTGCAGCCTGCTCTTCATCTCCTATTGCTGTTAATTATTCAGTTCTACCGTCTCCCACCTCATCTCCCTTCTCTTTTTTTCCTGTTCACTGGGTGCCAGCCCCTGTATGCCAGCTGTTATACTATACTGCTGTACTTTTCAAGGTACTGTACAATAAGATTTAAAATGTTTTCTTTATGTTTTGTGTTTGTTTTTATGTGTTATTTATGGAAGAAGTGTTATAAACTTATTACAATACAGTATTACATAGTCAAGTGTATTAGTTGGGTACCTAGGCTAACTTTGTTGGACTTAAGAGCAAATTGGACATATGAGTGGGCTCTCAGAATGGAACTCACTTTTTCATATGTAGGGAACTTGTGTGTTTGCCTTCCCAGGGTCAGTTAAGCTCAGATAATGCTCCAGAATTTTAGACTATGGCAAACTAGTTACCCCTGAGGACAGGCCTTGTTAAGTGCTTGTGTGTCCTTCAAAACCATTGCCTTTTCCTCCTCCTTGCTAGAAGCCTGAGGGGATTTTCCTCAGATATTTATTTTGGGAACATAGTCAATTTCCTTATAATAAGTCACACAATATTATGCTGCCCTCCACCCCAAACTCACAATTGCCCTGGAATTTTAAGTCTCAAGAGTTGTCAAAAATGAACCTCTAGCCATTCATCAATTACCATTCAGGTTTTCTATGCCAGCACTGCTTTCCAATTTGTGTTAAAAAATCCTTGCTTTACTAAGCCACATCTACTTCTAGTTGCCTATCTACTCTCCTATTTTGAGGGTGGTGATCTTTCCTGTGCCCTCCATTCTCTAATATATCCAATAAGAATTGTTGATTTTCAGTCTTTTTCAGCCCATTTTCAGTCTGTTCTCTCTATTCACTTGTTACAAGGTCAGACAACCAGGTTCACTACATGCAAAATCAAAAAACAGAGTCCTGATCCTTTTTCTTTTAATCAGATATTTGCATCTTCTTGCCTGAAGTATAACATAACTTTCTCCTGAAATGATAGCTCCCATTTCAACTTGTACAAGTGCAATTTATAAAATAATCCATGTGCAGGATGGGTAATGACATTATTGTCATCTTTAATTTTCTATTTAAAAAATTATCTTCTGAGGGTCACATCTCTTGCTTTACCAATATTTCTTTTCCCTCATTTCTTTTAACATCTAACAATTATAAAGATCTTATCAATATTACCAGATTCTTCTATATAAGCTATGTACAATTTTGTCTGGTAAAACCAAAGTACTAGATGAACAGAAAACAAAAAACAAAAAAACACTTCACCCAATTGGACCAAGCCAAAACACACCTGCACACAAACCTCAAACATCTATCTACTACCTCAGTCCACCACATGTGTTATGCTACATACCCTTCTGTGTCTGGCTGATAAATTTCATTCGATTTCATATAACCCTACATCTGTGTTTTACAATACAACATAAACAGCAACCATTTCAGTGTCCATTTCAGCAATGCAAAAGGCTCTTCCAGGTCTTTTCCTAGGGAAAGTGGCATATGTATTGTGGCTTTTATTTACTCATATGACACGTGCAAACCTGGGCTTCCTAGGTGCTTCTAGTGATTAAGAACCCACCTGCCAATGCAGGAGACTTAAGAGATACATGCTCTATCCCTGGGTTGGGAAGATCCCCTGGAGGAAGGCATGGCAACCCAGTCCAGTATTCTTGCCTGAAGAATCCCATGGACAGAGGAGCCTGGCAGGCTACAGTCCACAGGGTTGCAAAGAGTGGACACAACTGAAGAGACTTAGCATTCTTGCACATGCAAATGTATACTACTATCTCTCTTAAGTGTTTTGTTTTTTTAACATGTCACTGTCAAAAGTCTTGGAGTGCTATGCTCTTAACTTCATTTTATTAATAAGTTCCATATTTTTTATTGTGTGATTTTGTAGAGCATAATGATTTTTAAGAATTCACATATCACATTATAGCAGAACTGAATGCATCTCATTTGGCAATTTTTTTAAATAGAGTAACTAAGATTTAGGGGGGAAATCATACTGCTACTTGTTTCTAAACTTTAGATTCAAGCTGGATGAATATTCATGTTAAATTAAAATCTTTTTCCCCCATATCAGTTATGTTTCCTATTCAGAGGATACATTTCAAGGTTTTTCTATACTTTCAAATTTCATATAGGAGAGTAACCAATTCAAAGACAATAAAGTTTAAGGGTAGTGAAAACAAGAAACCATGAAGCTATTTGTGAAATTAGTTTACATTGAAATCTCATAATCATAGGATTTGGCTATGGGAAATGATTAATGGAGTTAAGTACAAAAAACCTTAACATTCTGACTTGTATGATTAGGTGACTGGTACTAGAAATAATCACTATATGGAAAATAAGAGAAGTTGCTTTTTGAAAATTTTGATAAATGTAGTTTTGAGTTTGAAGGGCATATGGATCAGTTTATAGGAAAAGAGAATAGAGCAAAAGAAAGTTAGTTTGATAAGCTATTTATTGATCATTGGTTTTAATATTGGAGAAATATAAATACTGAAGGAAAGGAATCAGTATGAAGGTCAGATCTGAGGAGTTGAGAAGAGAACAAATCTACAAAGAAGCAAGGTCGTTTGATAGTCAAGTGAGTAGAATCCAGAGTGGTACTATACCTATGTAGGTTGGGAGGTAGCTCTACCTGGTATGTGGGGCAATGAAGGTACAGGTACAATTGCAGTAGCAGAGGAAAAACTCAAAGCAAAAGATCTTACATGCTGCATACCTGTAGCCAAACTTAATTAATTGCTAATTAAACAATGGTCTATTATTCTCTTCTTTGTACCCAAAATAAAGAAAACATCACAGAGATCTTACTTATTTCTAATGACAATCCTGCAAGTCAGTCAATCAACACTTGCACTGATGAAACGCATCATGATTATAATCTACATAGATATCTACATATACTGATAACAATATATATATATATATAGTTGATTCCTATGCAACATAGACATTACAGACCATGATCTCCTGGATATTGAAAAATCCACATATAACCTCACAGTAGGCCGTCTGTACTGTTTTCATAGCCACAAATTTAGCCAGTCATGTGTATATATATATATATATATATACACACACATATATGCACATGTATGTATGTATGCACACACACACACACACACACACACACACACACACACACACACACACACATATATATATATATACACACACACACACACACACACACATATATACATACACATGTTATATGTATTCTTAAAGAGATGGGAATACCAGACCACCTAACCTGGCTCCTGAGAAATCTGTATTCAGGTCAAGAAGCAACAGTTAGAACTGGACATGGAACTATGGACTTGTTCCATTTGGGGAAAGAAGGATACATCAAGGGTGTATATTGTCACCATGCTTATTTAACTCCTATGCAGAGTACATCATGCAAAATGCCAGGTTGCATGAAGCAGAAGCTAGAATCAAGATTGTGAGGAGAAATATCAATAACCACAGATGATACCACCCCTACAGGAAAAAATGAAGAGGAACTGAAGAGCCTCTTGATGAAAGTAAAAGAGGAGAGTGAAAAGGCTGGCTTAAAATTCAACGTTCAAAAGCTAAGATCATGGCATCAAGTCCCATCACTTCATGGCAAATAGATGGGGAAAGAGTGGAAACATTGAGAGACTTTATTTCCTTGGGCTCCAAAATCACTGCAGATGATGACTGAAGCCATGAAATTAAAAGACGCTTGCTCCTGGGAAGGAAATTTATGAAAAACCTAGACAGCATATCAAAAAGCAGAGACATTACTTTGCCAACAAAGATCCATCTTGTCAAAACTATGATTTTTGTGTTTTTTTTTTTTTTTCCCCAGTAGTCATGAATTTATGTGTGAGTTTGACCATAAAGAAAGCAGACCACTGAAGAATTGATACATTTGAACTGTGGTGTTGGAGAAGATTCTTAGGAATCCGTTGAACTTCAGGGAGATCAACCAGTCCATCCTAAAGGTAATGAGTCCTGAATTTTCACTGGAAGGACTGACACTGGAGCTGAAATTCTGATACTCTGGCCACCAGATGCGAAGAACTGACTCATTTAAAAAGACCCTTATGCTGGGAAAAATTGAAGGCAGGAGAAGAAGGGGACGACAGAGGGTGAAATGGTTGGATGGCATCACCGACATGAGTTTGAGCAAGCTCTGGGAGTTTGTGATGGACAAGGAAGCCTGGGTTTCTGCACTCCATGGAGTTGTAAAGAGTTGGACGTGACTGAGTGACTGAACTAAACTTATACATGTTACATGTACATATGTGTGTGCTCAGTTGCTTCAGTTGTGTCTGACTCTTTGTGATCCCATGGACTATGCCCACCAGGCTCTTCTGTAAATGAAACTCTCCAGGCACAAATACTGGAGTGGGTAGGCATTTCCTTCTCCACAGGATCTTTCTGACCTGAGAATGGATCTCCAGCATTGCAGGCAGATTCTTTACTGTCTGAGCCACCAGGGAAGCCCATATATGTATACATGTATATATGAATACGTAGGTTTATAGGCATATATATAGGTATGCATATACCTATATACGTATATATTCATTATACATATAGGTAATCATATGTATATATACATACATATAAATTATATACATATAATTCCAGTTACTGTCTTAAAATTTCTGAATAATTTAACACGAGAAAGGTCATGTGGTTAAAATAAAAACAAATCTAGAAGAATAATTTTATATGACCAGCCACTTTTCCAGTATTTTTAAAATTTTCTGTGTTTATATCAACAATAAAAAATATACAGCTTTCTTAGAAATGAAGATATATGTAACTACCTCATGGCCATGTTTTCTTTCTTTCCTTCCTATCTCCATAATCTCCATTTCTTTAATGTGAAATAACAACTAAATTATTTAAGTGAGAAATGAGATCATCATATATAGATCTGTTTATTAAAAACCAATTATGTCACCAATGCAGTTATATGCATGGACTGGACCATAGTTGTTTTGATGAGTAATACTATTGTGGTCTTAAACAGTTGTGAAAATAATTGCTTTAGTCAAGGTAGAAAATGTTCATTTTCAGTCCAACTGGTGTAAAATTTAAAAGAAAGCTCTTTAAAGCCATAATATTATGACTTATTAAAGCAACATACTTATAGATTTCTATCATGTATTCTTTAGGAAGGAGATTAAAATTAATAATTTATTATAGCAAATACTACCGGCATTTATAAATATTGCATTAGTATTATTTCCTGATAAGAAAGAATTGCATAAGAATTTTTGTGTAATATCTTGGCTAGCACAGGACAGAATTGTCCTTCTAAGAAAATTTGCATTGACCACACTTGACATAATTATAGAATCCTGCCATATGTTTCTTGCATATGGCAAACATTTATGAGGGGCATATAATGTGACTTGCTAGACAATGATGAAAGAAAAAAGGAAGAAATCTTAGTGTCCTGAACAAGTGTGCCAATAAGCAAGTGGTTTTCCTATAAAAGCCCTCTAGTTGAAATTCTAGGATGCAGAGTGACTATGAAAGACAAAATTATATAGCTGGTGTATATGAAAAATATAATTAAGGCCTAGATTCCACTAAGAAAAAACGTACAGAGTAATTGTGAATTAGGTTTATATGAGTCACTGCGTTTCCCACTCTACTCTCTGTTCTGAAGTGAAATCAGATGAGAGAAGTAAAATTTAAATTGATGAAAAATGATTTCATGCTTTCATAAGTACAAAATCATAAATTTCTAAGAAGCCTGTGCATAGAGCATGACACCATTTCTTAGCAGGAATCTCCCACTTGAATATAAAGACAGGAGTACCTTGCTGTGACCTGACATAAAGAAAACAATATAGGAAAAATAATGAATAAACAGGTCGATTTGTTAATTATAAAACAATATAGGAAAAATAATGAAGAAACAGGTTGATTTGTTAATTATTCTAGTTACTAAACAGATCTGAACAGTACATATTTTATATCATCATACCTGATTGATCTAGGAGTAAGTAGTTAAAGGTTACATGGTTTGTAGACAGAACACGAATGGAGACTTAGAAAGTATTCTTATTAAATTTTTCTGACATACATATTTAAAATTACAAAAAGTAAGACTATAGTATACATACATATATCCTATGCACGCATTTATATATAAACATAAATTTACATTTAAAATAACAAGTGGTATGATGTTAATTTCATTGACGTATAATCAGTTATGAATGTAAACTATTCATCTTCAGTTTTTGCAACTTTGTTAATCACTGTATTTAAACAGATTAGATATTTAAATGTTATGTTGTATATGCATTATATTATATATTTTATAAATGTATTACTTATGATTAGATGTTATGTGTATGTGTGTGTTAGCTGCTATGTTGTGCTTGACTCTTTGCAACCCTATAGACTATAGCCCACCAGATTCCTCAGTCCATGGAATTCTCTAAGCAAGAATAATGGGGTGGGTTCATTATCTTCTCCAGGGAATCTTCCCAACTTAGGGCTCCTGCATTACATGCAGATTTTTTACCATCTGAGCTACCAGGGAAGCTCCTTAAACACACACACACACACGCACACACACACACATACATGACACAAGATGTGGCTGTTTGGCAGCATTAGATATAATTTGAAAATTTAAAGAACACATATGTAATTGTCAATTTTCTCTAGCAATTTAAACAGTAAGTGGTGTTTATTCAGCAGCTATAAATGTGTTACCATTATCAAGGAGTATGGGGAAAATTTAAGATGTACTCCCAACTACAGTGTTCCAGTATAAATCATATAGACATAACTAATATACATAACATAGTTGAAAAAGGACAGCATTATTTACTGATTCAGGCGATTAGAGAAGAGTCAAATATATAACATGCTAGAAACATGGAACTAGAACCATTTTAAAAGCTATAGCACAATGGGGAGCATATTGACTTCAAGAGGTCCTGGAGTAAGAGTGTGCCCCAGGTGATGAATGCTGGGGATGAGAGCAGGAAGAATAAGATCAGTTAGAGACAAATGACATCATTTAATTGACATACTAATCTGTATACTATAGTAGAAATTACAAATAAAAGTTACTACATACAAGCCGGATTCTTTGAAGTGCATTAAACAAAACAGAAGATTATTTCTGTGATATGTGTGATGTGTGAACAGGTAGGCACTTTGTGGCTGGGATAGAAGGCACTCTGTAGACGTGACGTCAGCAGGCCTCAGTTTCTAGCTCCCCTTCTCAGTTCCTCAGGGTTCTGCTTCCATTCCAAATCACCACATGATCCAGCATGCCTGCCTGGCCTCCAACTTTATATTTGCATTCCAGGTTATGTGCATAAGGTATATGGGAAATAGTGCCCTCTTAGGGGCAATTAGGAAATGCTAATTGTACCACAACAGTTCTTTTAAATTGTTAGTAGAATTTAATAATATAACCCAGCTAATTCAGAGAGAGTTTAGAACATACAGCGTTTTAGCTGGGCACACTTGATCATGTTTGATTACTAAGTACAGTTGATTCTCATTACCTGCTATAGTTATACTCTCTAAAGTCACCATAGATGCTGAAATAGCAGATGCAGAAGCACTGTTCCTAGGGCAAAAACAGGGCTAGTTTTCTGGGAACCTCTAGTTAAAACATTTTCAATAAGCTATTACAATGTTTATGTTGTTTTCCGCATACTGTTGATTCATTAACACTGAACTCATTGATAAGCTTGTATAAGTCATGCCTTAAGAAAGCATTCAAACGAACCCGTATTCTCTGTAAGGCACCTCATAGCCTTCTTGCACTAAGAATGCTAGATACCATTTCAGCATTATACTTAGGAGCCATTTAAAACAGTAAAACTGTCCAAAAACAGAACAAAAAGTGAAAGTGAAGTCTCTCAGTCGTGTCTGACTCTTTGCAACCTCATGGACTATAGCCTACCAAGCTCCTCTATCCATGGGACTTTCCAGGCAATAGTACTGGAGTGGATTGCCATTTCTTTCTCCAGGGGATCTTCCCGACCCAGGGATCGAAACCGGGTTTCCAGCATTGTAGACAGACACTTTACTATCTGAGCCACCAGGGAAGACCTCTTGTTTGCAGTAAGACGACTGAAACAGGAAGGCAGAGAGTTAGCTTGTTCAGTCTGAGCTAGGGAGGACCACCATATAGCCTCTCAGATTTTCTCCACTCTGTGTGTCTGCAGATGACTGAGAAAACACTGTGGATATTGATTTTGGGGTTACAAAAAAGTGTTAGCAAGTAGGTGAATTGGCAAATACAAAATCCATGAATAGTGAGGATCAACTGTAATTAGTAAAAAATACATGTTGAGACACAGAGAAAAAATTTAACAGTATGGTTAATGTATTATCTTTATAATTTGATTAAAAAGCAATTATTCTCATATACTTCATGTGTTTTCTTGACTGAAAAATCTCTCAGTTCTTGTCACTGAAAACCATAAGCCACTGAGCAGCTTTTGTCAGTATCTATTTATTCTCCGCTGTGTGCATTGGCTAGTTCTTGACGTTCATTAGCAGGAAAGTGCAGAATTTTTGATGTGTAGCTTCAAATACGTCTTTTCTAAAAGAAGCAATTTTTGCTGTAGAAGTTCAGATCCACTTGCTCTACTCTATGAAAGTGAAAGCAGCCTAAAGCCACGTAGGTGGAGCTAGGTGGAGTTGCAAAGAGATTTTAGCAATCCTTTGATACCAAAGCATTTCAACAAATATATAACACCAAATACCCATAAGGTGATTTGAAGTAGCATGTTTAGAATAACAATAGAATAAAATAAGAAATCTTTAGAAGTTATCCTGTGCCAGGGACTTTACATTATCAAAGGTAGGATTTTCTTTCTTTCTTTTTTTTTTTTTCCTTTTTCTTAGTCTCGATAAAACTGAGACTCAAATATTTGAAATAATATACCCAGGGCCACAGAGGGAATTCATGCTAGAGGTAGTAATGAAAAACACACATCTTTCTGATCTGTTAGCTACTCTTCTTTGCTATTACCCAAATGCTTACAAGGGTCCAGTTCAAATGCACAAGGAAACAGATCCAATTAACAAAAAGAGCATAAAAATGATCACAATTTTGAAAGGATAGCCTAGTTATCCTAAGCAGAAGTGAAAGTCCCCTCCATATTCATGGAAAATAAGAATGAAGGTTTGACAAACATGGACCTGAAATAAAAATCAAAATGGGCCAGTATTGCAAGGAGAGCTTTCTACAATGGCCCTGGGAGGTTACTAAGGAAGAATGAATGACTTATGCCTGTGTCACTCTGAATGGCATTGGACTTTCTGACCTAATGAAGTCATCCAGAACATCTATCAGAAACTCACCTCAGTCTATACTTAGTGGACCCCTACCCTAAAACAATTTGTGATTCCTTAAGGACAAATATGTTCTGAGTGCTTTAAAGCAGATCACAGTTCTCACCAGGAAATTCTTATTAGGCTCACGGCTTTTAGTTTTTATAAGCCCCTGACTCTTTTCTCTTCCTTAGAATTCTCTTTGAAGTTATGAGATCCTGTGAATCCCAAGTTGCATTTCTTAAGACTCTTATTTGGAGCCTCTTGGATTATGTTTCTGATTGCCATAGCAATCATCCTCTACTTGAAAGGAGAAATTGCAGAAAGTAGACAACGGAGTATAATATGCATTAATAAAGGAAACTGGATGAATCAGACAATTCCTATTGTAAAAAAAAATGCCATGTTCAGAAATTACATATGCAACCACAAAACTGAAATTTAGTAGCTATCTTTGCTGATATACACATACAAATAAAATCATTTCTGTAAGTCTAAAGATCAGTTTTCTGCACAACAGGGGAAATCAATTAGCATAAAATCTTCTTAATTTATTAAAGTGTATAAATCCCTTTATGATAGCAAAGTCAATTATTATCTGTATCCTTTGTTAAATTCTTATTTTCTTCCTCTTCTTTTCAAAGGATCTTAATCCACTGAGAAGGATAAAACTAACCAAGGAATGATACTATAGGCTAAACACCATCATTGTTTAGTTGAAGAAGCTAAGATGCAGAGATATGAGAGATTTTCTCTTCAAAGTCCAGCTAATGGCATAGGACATGTAGAATTTAAGTGTAAACCCACTTTCATCCTGACAAAAGTACACAGGACATTTTCTGGTTCACAACATGTCCATCTTAACTTTTCATAACTGGTCCCATCCTCCCCTGTGGCTTCCTGATCATTTATGTGGAAAATAAAATCATATAACCAGACATTATCCACAGCCTGTGAAAGGCTTATGTCTTCCTGCCCCTCTCTATTTGGTTATTTCTTAGGCCTAAGTGTGTAAACACCACAGATGCTCTAAAGGGGAGAAACAAGGCCAGGAAAAGACTTGTCTCACTGAGTGGGGATTCCAAGGTCCAAATTCTGATTTGGAAGAGGGTGCCAAGTTCTGTATGGGTGCATTCCCTGCAATGGCTACTTAGACAGATGCATCATGGCTGGGATCTCTAAAGACCTGCTCAGAGAACCCAGGTCCTGTCATTTGGATCACAAGACTACTGCCTAAGTGCCTCAGTTCACATCCAGTGCACTTTCAGATATTTCTAATCTCATTACTCAGAACTGTTTACTACTTGTTTTAAATTTGCATGCTTTCTCCATGTGGAACTAGAAGATGAAACTTTATTTTGTAGTTTCAGGGAAGGGAATGCACATGCTAAGAGAGCTATTAGTATCCAGACCAAATAAATTGAAGACCTTCATCTTCTGCATCAGCATTCACCAGGCAGATTGAAGTATGTTTAACCAAAGGTACTATATCCATCCAAATCAATAATACAATTGAGACAAAACCCACTGGTCCCATGCCTGTCATCTCTGTTTGCATCTGTCAGGATGCAAGAAACCACCTCATGGCCACAAGGGTTCTCTAGCATGTTATTTTACTCTACAGTGAGTTTCACTATATTGTCACTGTCTTATTCTTCAGACCTCTCCCTTGAGAAGTCTTCCAACACGGAGCACCATGACTGCAGAATTCTCTGCATTTTCAACTTAATTAGCTTTTTCTAGTAGCTGCATTCGGAGAAGGCAGTGGCACCCCACTCCAGTGTCCTTGCCTAGAGAGTCCCAGGGAAGGGGGAGCCTGGTGGGCTGCAGTCTCTGGGGTCACATAGAGTTGGACATGACTGAAGCAACTTAGCAGCAGTAGCAGCAGCAATAGTTGCATTAACTGAACTCAATTTCTCTCTCTCTGGGGATATAGAATGCTCTTTATCTTCAAACTCTCTCGAATCATCATTTATGCCCTATATGTCTCTGGTCACAGAATCTGGAGGTGGAGGTTGGTATTCTCTCCATTGAGGTCATTTTTTCTTCTTTGAATAGTCTATTCTCTCCTTGAACACTTTGACACCTGGTTCACAATCATTTTTTCCACCCCTAGGCCTCACTGCCATCATCCTGAGTGGATGTAAATATCCATGCAGACAATCCATGAAACAACCAGATTTTTAGTTTTATGATTGTTTTATGTTCAATGACCTTTTTGACTTATTTAACAACCCCCATACACAATTTCCATTTTGACCCTGTTGTTACGCATAATTCAATTATTCCAACTCTACATATCACTAGCTCAGTAATTCCCAGCTGCGATCATAGCCTTATTTTTTTATCTAGTTGCTTGGTCAAAAACTTCATCAGGATCTGAGCCCTCCATAAATTTCTCCCATCTATATTAATTTTTTTTTTACTTTGTCATTCTCTACTTTGAGTTCCATGGTCTGTGATTTCAAGGGCATTATTACAGATACTCTAAACTCTCTTGTTCCTGTTACTCTGATTGAGCCTGTAAAGTCAAAGAGCAGCCTTGGATGACCTAGACTATCATAATGTAGCATGTCCTTTCCCCAGAAGCTGAGCAGTGTGAGATAATTTCACAGATGAGGTCATATTAGCCTCCTAAAATGTATTATCACTCACGAGGCAGCCATTGGGACTGCCCATCTATCTTACACCCTGCAACATGTTTTAACCTTCTTGCTGCTGCTGCTGCTACTAAGTCACTTCAATCGTGTCCAACTCTGTGTGATCCCATAGATGGCAGCCCACCAGGCTCTCCCGTCCCTGGGATTCTCAAGGCAAGAACACTGGAGTGGGTTGTCATTTCCTTCTCCAATGCATGAAAGTGAAAAGTGAAAGTGAAGTTGCTCAGCCGTGTCTGAATCTGAGCGACCCCATGGACTGTAGCCCACCAGGCTCCTCCATCCATGGGATTCTCCAGGCAAGAGTACTGGAGTGGGGTGCCATTGCCTTCTCCGTTTAACCTTCTTACCTCTCTTCAAATTTTGATACCCACATATCTCCTTTACTCTAACAGATGTCTTTGGCATCTATTTGTCAAAGAGAATAGAAATCATAAGATTAGGTTACAAATAGGTTAATACTACTAAATATAGACATATTCACATCTGTACTCATCTTTTCTAAGGTCAATTTATTTATCTGTGTGTTGGAGTGCCCTTTTATTTTTGTTTTGTTTTTATTTTAGTAAAATGTATTACTGATTTACCCTAATTTCTCTTGCTAATCTTTACTTTTCATGGAAAAATTCAACCATTTTTTTATTATTAATTCATTTCATGCTTTAATCAAAATGGTAAATTTATTAGATAATGTTTCTTTTCCTATTTGCCTATGGCATGCAGAAAAGTCAAAGATGCAAATTTGTATATTGAAAAAGGCCTTGGACTCAGAAATAGCCACTCACGTGCTGTCAATTAGATGGTAACATGAACAAGATATAAATTTTTGATGTTTTTTGTCACTGATGGTTATTGATCTTATAGAGTTATAACAGTTAGCATTGTTTTCACTAATATAGAAACTGTTACTTTGAAGTGATTTTAAGATGATATATACAAAACATATCAAAGAAAGTCAATAAAATTAAATATATTTAAGATATACATGTAATATGTTTACAATAATTCAGGAAAAGAGTTAATTATTACAATATAAGCATGTTTACTTCTTTTAAAGGTATCTGATTATGAAGTATAAATGCTTCTAAACATGAAAAATGAAAATTTAGTTGATAACTTCTAATTGATTTTATAAAGTATTATTTTCTTAATTAATTGACTTCCACAGTCTAATGCCCATCAATATTTCGTTTTCATATCTATTAACACACTTACTGTTGAGGTAAAAAATATATATATATGAAAAGAGTAGAAACTTCATCTTCAGTGTAATCTAGTCTTATTTAGAAATATTTCAAACATTATATTCTAACAGCAGTGGAAAAAGCAAACTTTAGCCTTTATACATTAGTTTCCACATAATTAACATTTTTTTCCTGTTACTGAGGAATAATAGACAATGTTTCCACATAACTAACATTTTTTTCCTGTTACTGAGGAATAATAGACAATAAAGTTATATATAAAGTGTGCAATGTGAGGATTTAATGTACATGTACAGTGTAAAATGATTACTGCAACCAAGTTAACTAATATATCTGTTATCTCACATACTTAACTCTTCTGTGTGTGGTGAGAACATTTAAATATACTCTCAAAAATTCAAGTATGCAACACTGGATTATTAACTATAGTCACCATGCTCTTCATTAGCTTCTTAGAATCTATTCAATTTATAACTGAAAGTGTGTAGCCTTTGGAATACACTTCCCCATTTCTCCTACCCTCAACCCTAGGAAGCCACAATCTTACTCTCTTTCTGTGAGATTGGCTCTTTTTTTCCTTACAAGTTCCACAAATGAGTGATACCATACCATATTTGTCTTTCTCTTTCCCTTCTCCAGGGGATCTTCCCTATCTAGAGATGAAAGCCAGGTCTCTCACATTGCAGGCAGATTCTTTATTGTCTCAGCCAACAAGGAAGCCCTTCTCTTTCTGGTTTCTTTCTTTCTTATTATATATATATATATATATATATATACATATATATATGCATATATATATATGCATATATATATATATTTTTAATTTAAAAATCTGATTTATTTCTAATAGCAAAATGTCTTCCAGTTTCACTCATTTTATCACAAATGACAGAAATTTCCTTATTTTTAATGCCTGAATAATATTCCATTGTGCATGTGTGTGAGTGTGTGTGTGTGTATCTGTGTATATTTGGTGTGAACTGAAGTCCTCCTAATTTAAAATGGTTTCAGCTCTCAAAGTGCTCACATAGTTCCTTTGGTTTTTACTTTCCTAGTTACTGTACATAAAATTTCAAGCATATGTGAATATTTGTCATAATAAAGACTTTCCTTGATAGGATTATAATCATTCATAAGAATTATACATAACAATGTATTTTTGTGATGTGCTATGTTGAGAGGGAACAAAATGCCTATAATTTTCTGAGTCTTATCTAAATATTGCACAATGCAATATACTTAACTTTCTTAATGTTTGCTAATTTTCTAAGATATATTAAAAATGTTTTATTTTTTAGCAAAACAGATCAGTACAAAACTTCAGTAAAAATACCAGAGCAATCACAACAAATAGATATTCTATATATGTAATATATAGAATGTTACATTCTGCTCAGTCGCTTCAGTCTTGTCCACCTCTTTGTGACCCTATGGAGTGTAGCCCACCAGGCTCCTCTGTCCATGTGATTATCTATGCAAAAACACTGGAGTGGGTTGCCATGTACTCCTCCAGGATATCTTCCCAACCCTGGGATTGAACCTGCACCTCCTGTGGCTTCTGGATTGCATGTAGATTCTTCACCACTGAGCCACCAGGGAAGCCCAATGCTTTTCTTTATCCATTCATCCATCAGTCGACACTTCGGTTGTTTCATGTCTTGGCTTTTGTGAATAATACTACAATGAACACAGAAATGCAGATATCTCTTTGAGATACTGGTTTCATTTCTCATATGTACCCAGAATTGAAATTGCTGGATCCTATGTTTTTGTTTTGTTTTGTTTAATGAAATTCCATACTTTTTCCCATAGTAACTGTACCTATTTACATCACACTTGAGAGTCCTTTGGACTGCAAGGAGATCCAACCAGTCCATCCTAAAGGAGATAAGTCCTGGTTGTTCACTGGAAGGACTGATGTTGAAGCTGAAGCTCTAATACTTTGGCCATCTGATGCAAAGAGCTCACTCATTTGAAAAGACCCTGATGCTGGGAAAGATTGAAGGCAGGATTAGAAGGGGATGACAGAGGATGAGATGGTTGGATGGCATCACTGACTCAATGGACATGAGTTTGAGTAAACTCCAGGAGTTGGTGATGGACAGGGAGGCCTGGAGTGCTGCAGTTCATGGGGTCAGAAAGAGTCGGAAGCAGCTGAGTGATTGAACTGAACTGAACAGTGAATAAGGGTTCACTTTTCTCAGCATCCCCACAAAAAATTATCTTTTGTTTGAACTCAGGACACAGCGTCAGGATGCAGAGCAGTGTTAGCACAGCCCTGGTAATGGTTGGTAAAAGCCCGGAGTCAGGATTTGGGGACAAGGCATGATACAGCAGCGTAGCCCAGGTGATAGGAGCTCAAAGCTGGATTCAGAACCTAGGAAGGGGGGCTTCAGTGTACTGGATGTACCACCCCAAGAAAGGCAAATCCAAGCAGCGCCTTGGGACTCAGTAGCCCCAGCACAGTGCAGTGGCAGTTCCGAACCGCTAGACGCCACTGTGGAGTCTCAACGTGGAGAACAAGACACATTGCACAATTAGAGTGCACAGGAGCAAGCTCCAACCCTGGGGAGGACACAGAAGCAACAGGGACTCGAGGGCAGCTCTTCAGCTGGAATTCGCCTCAGTGATGGCCATGGGACCCTCAGTAGCAAAGGCTGCAGATGTTCCCGGTGGTGAGGAAGATGATTGGCGTCTTCCTGTTCTTTTGTGGCTGCAGTGAAAGCCCTCTGAGGGACTCCCTCTTGTCACTGAGTGGCTCCAAACTGGAAGATGGGATGGCCCAGAACAGATAAGATGTTTCCTATGCTTTGCTTTTCTTTGCGCCAGTCATAGATATTTGTGCTCCACGGAGTTTCTGCTGCGTCTCTGTTATCCTTCAAAGATTTCCCAGAGCTATTTTCTTCAATTTGTAGTTGTTTCTTCATTGTTTTCTTGGGGGAGAGGAGAATTGGTCTCTCTTAGCCTGCCTGCTTGCTGACGTCACCATCCGCGTTACAGATTTTGTACTGCGTTACAGGTACATATAATGCTATGTGCCTGTCCTTATTATGAAGAAGATCCTAAAATGTATACGGTATGAATTTTTAATTTTAATTTTTAATAGGCCATTCGTGACAGTGGAAAAACTGGTATTTCTAAATAAGCTCCTAAATACAGCGATTATTAGAGGAGGCATCATTAAATCATCTAATCTATTCTAAACTGCTTTGCTTTAAGAGTTCATATTGAATATTAGTTTGAATCAGATCAGATCAGATCAGTCGCTCAGTCGTGTCCGACTCTTTGCGACCCCATGAACCGCAGCACGCCAGGCCTCCCTATCCATCACCAACTCCCGGAGGTCACTCAGACTCACATTCATCGAGTCAGTGATGCCATCCAGCCATCTCATGCTCTGTCGTCCCCTTCTCCTCCTGCCCTCAATCCCTCCCAGCATCAGAGTCTTCTCCAATGAGTCAACTCTTCGCATGAGGTGGCCAAAATACTGGAGTTTCAGCTTGAGCATCATTCCCTCCAAAGAAATCCCAGGTCTGATCTCCTTCAGAATGGACCGGTTGGATCTCCTTGCAGTCCAAGGGACTCTCAAGAGTCTTCTCCAACACCACAGTTCAAAAGCATCTATTCTTTGGCGCTCAGCCTTCTTCACAGTCCAGCTCTCACATCCATACATGACCACAGGAAAGACCATAGCCTTGACTAGGCGAACCTTTGTTGGCAAAGTGATGTCTCTGCTTTTGAATATGCTATCTAGGTTGGTCATAACCTTCCTTCCAAGGAGTAAGCGTCTTTTAATTTCATGGCTGCAGTCACCATCTGCAGTGATTTTGGAGCCCAGAAAAATAAAGTCTGACACTGTTTCCACTGTTTCTCCATCTATTTCCCATGTAGTGATGGGACCAGATGCCATGATCTTCGTTTTCTGAATGTTGAGCTTTAAGCCAACCTTTTCACTCTCCACTTTCACTTTCATCAAGAGGCTTTTGAGTTCCTCTTCACTTTCTGCCATAAGGGTGGTATCATCTGCATATCTGAGGTTATTGATATTTCTCCCGGCAATCTTGATTCCAGCTTGTGCTTCCTCCAGTCCAGCATTTCTCATGACGTACTCTGCATATAAGTTAAATAATAATGGTGACAATATACAGCCTTGACATACTCCTTTTCCTATTTGGAACCAGTCTATTGTTCCATGACCAGTTCTAACTGTTGCTTCCTGACCTGCATACAGATTTCTCAAGAGGCAGATCAGGTGGTCTGGTATTCCCATCTCTCTCAGAATTTTCCACAGTTTATTGTGATCCACACAGTCAAAGGCTTTGGCATAGTCAATAAAGCAGAAATAGATGTTTTTCTGGAACTCTCTTGCTTTTTCGATGATCCAGCGGATGTTGGCAATTTGATCTCTGGTTCCTCTGCCTTTTCTAAATCCAGCTTGAACATCAGGAAGTTCACGGTTCACATATTGCTGAAGCCTGGCTTGGAGAATTTTGAGCATTACTTTACTAGCGTGCGAGATGAGTGCAATTGTGCGGTAGTTTGAGCACTCTTTGGCATTGCCTTTCTTTGGGATTGGGATGAAAACTGACCTTTTCCAATCTTGTGGCCACTGCTGAGTTTTCCAAATTTGCTGGCATATTGAGTGAAGCACTTTCACAGCATCATCTTTCAGGATTTGGAATAGCTCCACTGAAATTCCATCACCTCCACTAGCTTTGTTCCTAGTGATGCTTTCTAAGGCCCACTTGACTTCACATTCCAGGATGTCTGGCTCTAGGTCAGTGATCACACCATCATGATCATCTGGGTCGTGAAGCTCTTTTTTGTACATTTCTTCTGTGTGTTCTTGCCACCTCTTCTTAATATCTTCTGCTTCCGTTAGGTCCACACCATTTCTGTCCTTTATCGAGCCCATCTTTGCATGAAATGTTCCTTTGGTATCTCTGATTTTCTTGAATAGATAACAATAGGCTATTAGTTGTTGTTCAGTTGCTAACTCGTGTTTTAATGGACAACAAGAACAAAGGCCTGAATTTTACTGCAATTGAAATTATATCACATGTGTGCAGTTTGTCCCTCATTTTCCTCCATAAGCATTCACATACCTCCCTCCTTTTACTTTATGTGTTCTCTAGGGCATTGGTCCCCCAAATTTCTTGCCCCAGAGATCAATTTTGTGGAAGATAGTTTTTCCATAGACAGGCAGATGATGGTTTCAGGATAATTCAATACAGTACATTTATTGCGTACTTTACTTCTGCTATTATTACATCTGTTCCACCTCAGATCATCAAGCATTATATCCCAGAGGTTGGGGACCCCTGTGCTAGGATAGTATGGTCTCATTCTCTCACTTGCTTCTGACTGGGATTAGCAAACAGTAGACTAGGAAAATCCCAGTTCTCCTCCTTTGGCCATGTGCTCCACAGCTCCAACGTTCAATGTTTATGTCATGGCAGTGTCTTATTCTACCCGAAGTAAGTCACCTGTAGTTCCCCTCAAAGACCTGGTGAACTTTTAGAGCTAAATTTGAGGATGATCCTCTGCCTTTAATAGATTCTAGGAACCTCAACATCCTTTGATTTCCATATGCATATATAAGTAGTTCCCTCCTTAAAACTGCTCACAAGAATTCTATTTGTTAAAAAATAACAGTAGTAGTAACAATCTATACTTGTTGATCAAAGACCACATCCAGTTCTTTAAATTTTTTCACAGTGGTGGTATTATTTTAGTAAAAGCTGAGGTAGTCAAGTTGAATTAATAAAAGCTGCACACATCATTTAGTTATTGAAGAATAAAGAGAATTTTCTTTTCTTTATATTTCATGAAATGACTTGAATAGACATTTCATCTAAAATATGCTTTTCCATTCAATAATATTCAAATTTAGATAGTATGAACTCACATGATGTGTCATGATTTTTTTTAAAGTAGTTTACTCAATGTTTAAACAGAATTTGAATTTTCAAATAATGGGGAGCTAATACTCAAAATAAAGGAATTTGATATTACCATAATACTGATACATTTTTAATACTACAAAGTTAGGGAGAATATCTGTCTTATTTCTTTTTATGTTCCAGCACCAGCATTGGGCACAGTAGATGTTAATGTTCTAAATATGCATTTATTAAATTGGTAAGTATGTGAAAAGTTAGAATCATGTAGCATTTCATAATAAAGGGCTGTCACATTCATAAGCTATTTGGCTTTGTACAACTCCATAGCTCACATTTTATCATCAATTTCTCAAATGAAGAAAGAGGCATAGACATTTTAAAAACTTTTCCAAAACCATCCATTTCCCTCAATCTGTAACAGTTTTCAGTGATAAACTACTATAACACTGTAGTATTTTTATTTTTCCAATGTTCTTCCCAATTTATTTTTCTAATATTTTTCATCATATGAGTATAATTTCAGATAGGCCAGTACTTATTTAGTGCTTATTATATGTAATGTGCTCACATACTGACATATTATTGCTCTTTATGCTTAAGAAAGCTAACGGGATGTAGTATTATTTTTATGATCATTATCACCATTTTCATTATTATCATTATTTTATATAAGGGGAAACTGAGCCAGAGAAGGCTAAACTTTAGTACTGTACTCTGCAAAAGACACCTAGACTTTAAACGTTGTTGTTGTTCAGTCATTGTGTCCGACTCTTTGTGACGCCATGGATACAGCATGCCAGACTCCTGTGTTCTTCACTGAATCCTGGAGTTTGCTTAAATTCATGTCCATTGAGAGATGACATAATGCTAACTAAACATCTCATCTTCTGTTACCCCCTTCTCCTTTTGTCTTCAACATTAAAGATACTGGTCCATTTTAAGAAAGTATTTGTTTGCTATTAACAATAATGAAAAATAAAACTTTTGCTAAAAATTATTAGAGCAGCAAGATAAAATCAATATTTCTCCATAATAATAAATAGCCATTGTGACTGATTTTTCAAGTACATTGATATCAATATAATATATAATTATATTGTGGAAATTATTATATAATATATAAATATATTATATAATTATATTGGAAATTATAATGGAAAACCAGCAGTTAAAATATATGACAGTATTTTTCATGTAGATGTAAAATGTCAGTGGTGCATGTTTCTTAAGACTTGGCTCAGATGATGACACATGATAGAGATCAACTCAATAGCTGTTTAAATACTAGTGTTCAAAATTGTGAAAACATGTTTGCACAACAGGGATAGTACATTATCATTTCATTCATTGGGATACACATCTTTAGTTTCTTTTTCTATTGAATAATTCCATTTGTCTGTTTTTTGAAGCCATTTCATTGGACTTGATTTTCTCTACTGGTACTCCTGGAATTAATCTTGGATGAAGCACTATTTTCACTGTTGGGAAATTGTTATGGGAAGTTTTTTCTTCAAAATTATTATTATTTTTAAAATTCCTGTTAAAAAAAAGCATAAAAATAAAACTATATTCAGCATATAAGCAGAGCAATATTCCTCTAATTGTGTCAATGTAAATAATAAGTATTTGATTAAATGAAATATTCAGTAAGACACATTGAAGATCAATATCAGAAAATGCCCCCAAAATAATCTATATTTAACACTGAGACAGAAGTCATTCTTATAAAAAAGTTTGTTTATGTCTTTCATTTTGCTGTCAATATTTATATGTTTCCTGCTTGAATTCCTTCTTTATTTCTTGGTATTTGGGGCAATCTATTCTTCACTTCTTACTGTCCAAATAGAGAAACTTACTTTATTTGATTTATATGAGATAAAGATAAAATGCTTTCATAATAGTAATGGAATTGTAAGAAAAACATTTTACTTATAATCATAGCTAAATAGATATATGAAAATTGCAATCAAAAACTTGAAAAAAAATCCTAGTATGGAATAGAAAATTTTGAGTTAAGCATCTGATAAGATAATGGTTGAAAATCATTTGCATATCTTAGCAATCACTTGCAATAAAATTACAGTTCAGTGGAACATAAGTTCCTACTTTTATTCATAGCTTAGCTCTTATTCAGAGAGTCTTAAAATACTTGACTTTACATAAATGAAATAAAACCAAAAAAAAAAAAAAAAAAAGGTATATATGTGCATGCACTTGTGCATATATATACCTTGGTCTTTGCAAAGTTCAATCAGAATTCAAAATTGAAGTAGTTACCTCCTCCTACATTCACTTATGAATGTCCTCTTTTAATAAATGCTGTTAAGGAAATGACAGAAATGTTGTTAAGGAATAGACATAAGATAGAGTTGCAGAAAAATATATTGCTATTCTTATACAAGATTTCAAGACTGAAGAATAATAACAAATAAGACACAAAAAAACAGAATTTTACTTAAGAGCTGCTACCATATAAAGGGGATGACTAGATATTAAGATATGGAAAACTTCATGTGACACTATGCCCTTTCTATTTAAAAGTATGGTAGAATTTAATGAATTTATATGTGCATTCTACATAAAGTTGAATCATATGAAACCACCAACGTTTATTATAACTACTGTTATCTGTTGTAAACAGTGGTTCAGATTAGTTTTATACATATTAATAATCCCTCTATCACAAAAATGTGAGGATTTGCCTCACTGAAGGCAATACTATGGAATATGTTGTCATGATTTACAAAAAAATAATCATTGATGATGTCATTTTACCTGACTAAACCTATAATAAATTTTTTATCTCTAAATTATAAGAGCATATACTTGGTCAGTAGATAAATTCATTGCTTATTAAAATTGTATAAATATAAATCCATGCATAATGAGTGTGTTATCTTTGAATGACCTGATTAGAAATAAACACTTCTTTTGTATTTCAAAAAATAGAGACCCAATGTTAATTTCAACAAATTTATTTTCTTAGTAAGTTAAATATGGAAAACCTTCACTGCTGAATACTTTCTTGTACATAATTCATTATTTTGAGGGTTAAGAAATTTGTTAATATTAAGGAAAAGAATGCCAAAAGATGCTCTTCCTTGAATTTGGAAGCTCTTTACAATATTGCAGACTACTGACTTTTGTCAGGTAGTTTTACTTATAAAACAAAACAAACCAAAACAAAACAGAGGTTCATTATTTTAGCTCTGTAAAGGAGAGTGTATGAATAGTGAGAAAGGGTAAGGGTAAATAATCTCATGCTTCTGTATCATGACTTAAATCATGGACAATTGAGCAAGATAGACCCAGATTTGATTCTGGTTTCTTTGGCTTTTATTTAAAAGTAAGTTTATTCTTGGGAATTTTTTATCATTCTAATTTTTAGTTTATTTATCTATATGGTAAAATTAATTGGGCTATTTCAAGAAGTAAACAAGCCAGTCCATAAAAGTCACTTGCCAAGGGACCTAACATATGTTAATTCTTCAACAAATAGAACATCCCATTAGTAATTTTCATTGTCACTACCAGGACACTGCAGATATTTTAAGTCTCAGTGCAAAATGTAAACAGAGAACCCCTTATTCAAAAAGCAAGGCGAAAAGGACTGTTACAGATCCTAAAATCTTTCATTTTAAAAACAATAAAATATATCATCTCTCATGGCATTTTTGTTTTGCTCTAAATATTGTAAATTCCTTCCACTTGTATGTCTATTCTTGATTCCTTTCTCTTCATAAGTTCATAAGTTTACACACAATTTCAAAGAATTTTGACCCTGAATATATACCTCTAGAAAACTTTGGTTAATATCCATATCCACTATGAGTAACTGAAAAGGAAAAAGATAGGATGCTGAAAAATGAGAGCTCCCCAAGTTGGTAGATGCCCAATATATTACTGGAGATCAGTGGAGAAATAACAACAGAAAGAATGAAGAGACAGAGCCAAAGCATTAACAACACCCAGTTGTGGGTGTGATTGGTAATGGAAGTAAAGTCCAATGCAGTAAGAGCAATATTGCATAGGAACCTGGAATGTTAGGTCCAGGAATCAGTGCAAATTGGAAGTGGTCAAATAGGTGATGGCAAGAGTGAACATCGACATTTTAGGAATCAGCGAACTACAATGGACTGGAAACGGTGAATTTAATTCAGATGACCATTTTATGTACTATTGTGGGCAAGAAATGCTTAGAAGAAATGGAGCAGCAATCATAGTCAACAAAAGAATCCAAAATGCAGTATTTGGGTGCAATCTAAAAAACAACAGTATGATCTCTGTTTGTTTCAAGGGAAACCATTCAGTATCATGGTAATCCAAATCTATGCCTTGACCAGAAATGCTGAAGAAGCTGAAGCTGAACGGTTCTATGAAGACCTACAAGATCTCCTAGAACTAATACCCCAAAAAGATGTATTTTTCATTATAGGGGACTGGAATGCAAAAGTAGGAAATCAAGAGATACCTGGAGTAACAGGCAAATTTGGCCTTGGAGTACAGAATGAAGCAGGGAAAAGGCTTATAGAGTTTTGCCAAGAGAACACACTAGTCATAGCAAACACCCTCTTCCAAAAACACAAGAGAAGGCTCTACATGTGGACATCACCAGATGGTCAAAACCAAAATCAGATTGACTATATTCTTTGCAGCCAAAGATGGGGAAGCTTTATACAGTCAGCAAAAGCAAGACAGGAAGCTGGCTGTGGCACAGATCATGAACTCCTTATTGCCAAATTCAGACTTAAATTGAATAAAATAGAATACCACTGGAAAACCACTAGAATATTCTAGTAGGAGCTAAAACAAATCCCTTATGATTATACAGTCAAAGTGAGAAATAGATTCAAGGGATTAGATCTGATAGAGTGCCTGACTAACTATGAACGGAGGTTCATGACACTGTATGGGAGGCAGGGATCAAGAACATCCCCAAGTAGAAGTGCAAAAAGTCAAAATGGTTGTCTGAAGAGGCCTTACAAATAACTATGAAAAGAAGAGAAGTGAAAGGCAAAGGAAAAAGGGAAAGATATGCCCATTTGAATGAAGAGTTCCAAAGAATAGCAAGGAGAGATAAGAAGGCCTTCCTCAGTGATCAATGTAAAGAAATAGAGGAAAATAATAGAATGGAAAAGACTAGAGATCACTTCAAGAAAATTAGAGATACCAAAGGAACATTTCATGCAAAGATAAGCACAATAAAAGACAGAAATGGTATGGATCTAACAGAAGCAGAAGATATTAACAAGAGGTGAAAAGAATACATAGAAGTACTATCCAAAAGAGATCTTCACAACCCAGATAATTACGATGGTGTGATCACTCACCCAGAGCCAGATATCCTGGAATGCAAATTCAAGTGGGTTTTAGGAAGCATCACTAAGAACAAAGCTGGTGGAGATTATGGAATTCCAGTTGAGCTATTTCAAATCCTAAAAGATAATTCTGTGAAAGTACTGCCCTCAGTATGCCAGCAAATTTGGAAAACTCAGCAATGCCATAGAACTGGAAAAGACCAGTTTTCATTCCAATCCCAAAGAAAGGCAATGCCAAGGTGTGCTCAAACTACCACACAATTGCACTTATCTCATACACTAGTAAAATAATGCTCAAAATTATCCAAGCCAGGTTTCAACAGTACATGAACTGTGAACTTCTAGATGTCAAAGCTGGATTTAGAAAAGACAGAGGAACCAGAAATAAAATTGCCAACATTTGTTGTATCATCAACAAAGCAAAGCAATTCCAGAAAAACATCTACTTCTGTCTTATTGACTATGCCAAAGCCTTTGACTGGGTGGATCACAACAAAATGTGGAAAATTGTTCAAGAGACAGGAATATCAGACCACCTGTCCTACCTCCTGAGGAATCTGTATGCAGGTCAGGAGGCAACAGTTAGAATTGGACATGAAACAACAGACTGATTCTAAACTGGGAAAGGAGTACATGAAGGCTGTATATTGTCACCGTGCTTATTTGACTTATATGCAGAGTACATCATGAGAAATGTTTGACTAGATGAAGCATAAGCTGGAATCAAGATTGCCGGGATAAATATCAATAACCTCAAACATGCAGATGATACCACCCTTATGGCAGAAAGTGTAGAAGAACTAAAAAGCCTCTTCATGAAAATGAGAGAGGACTATGAAAAAGTTGGCTTAAACTCAACATTCAGAAAGCTAAGATCATGGCATCCAGTCCCATAACTTCATGGCAAATAGATGGGAAAGCAATGGAAACAGTGACAGACTTTTTTTTTGAGGGGGAGCCTCCAAAATCACTGCAGATGGTGACTGCAGCCATGAAATTAAAAGATGCTTGCTCTTTGGAAGGAAAATTATTACCAACCTACACAGCATATTAAAAAGCAGAGACATTACTTTGCCAACTAACGTCCATCTAGTCAAGGCTATGGTTTTTCCAGTGGTCATGTATGGATGTGAGAGTTGGACTATAAAGAAAGCTGAGCACTGAAGAATTGATGCTTTTGAACTGTGGTGCTAGAGAAGACTCTTGATAGTCCCTTGGACAGCAAGGAGATTCAACCAGTCCATCCTAAAGGAAATAAGTCCTGAATATTCATTGGAAGGACTGATGCTAAAGCTGAAACTGTAGTATTTTGGTCATCTGATTCAAAGAAGTGACTCACTAGAAAAGACCCTGATGTTGGAAAATATTTAAGACGAGAAGAGAAGGGGACAACAGAGGATGAGATGGTTGGATGGCATCACTGACTCAATGGAGATAAGCCTGAGTAAACTGTGCCAGTTGATGATGGACAGGGAGGCCTGGCATGCTGTTGTCCATGGGGTCACAAACAGTCAAACAGGACTGAGTGACTGAACTGAACTGAACTCATTTGAAATCTAAATACCCGAAAAAGGAATCTTATTTTTCCACTCCATGTTTTTAGAACATGTACGCAGTCTTTTGCCTCTACCCATTGCCTTTCTTTGATTATGTACCACCATTATTCCAGCTTGCCTGGCCTGTGGGATATAGACTGGGAGGGGAACTACAGGGTATCAAACGCAGAGGGACATTAGTGCCTGCACTGAGGGATGTTACATCAGAACAAAGGTAAACAAGTTGCCTTTGGTTTGTAACATATATAAAATATGAAGGAAGATCTACTCATGCTAATGTTAAAAAAAAAAAAAAAGAGAGAGATTTATCAGTTAAGTTTTTTGGGGGCCAAAATACAGACTATACCCCAGGAGGCCGCATTTCAGATATCTCTGAGAGTATTCTAAAGAGGTAGGAAGAAAAGTCAGTATATATGTGATTTTGGGGAAGGAAGTGTACATGCAGTCAAGCATATATGTTTTGGAGAGAGTTTCTGCTGGTCCTTGAGGGTTACTGCTAGTTACCAGAAGCAAAAGTTACCATGAAGGATTTTAGTGCTTTTCTAGATATGAGGAGATACAAGAATTTGGCTCCTCAAATCAGCTCCTGAAAATATCTGACTATGTGAAGACGTGTTCTGCCAGTTTTTCCCAGAGGACGCAGTGCCTCATTTCTGCTTTCTGCCCTGCACTCCTTTCAGGGGGTGTTGAAAATCAGCATATGCAATCCTTGGAGAGGAAGGTGGCAAAGTGCCCATGGCAAGTGCCAGTTTGTAGTTGACACTAACTTTGCCTTTTGAGACCACCCCAACGTAATTAAGGTTTGTCTATAACATATTTTATCTTACCTTTGAATGTGTAAATGTGAATTGATTTTAAAATTTTATTATCTGAGGCCAAGGACTTTCCTAATAGACAGCCCTGTGCATTTTTCTTTTCCTTTTTATTTTTTTCCCATAAACTGTACTCCTAACTCATCCTTTGCAATTTTCTATTTCCATTTCTTTAAAGTACATCAAGCAATTACAACCACTTGTAAGCAATTTGTGTGCAGAATCCTTTTTGATGTCTGTGATTTCTTCCCCAGATTTTATGGTTGTCCAGCCCACATTTACTTTGAAAGCATATTTCAAGCAACTCACCTTTATAAACTTGTTTTCAAGGCATACAACTTAGGTTTTATAGAAACAACTCTCTGTTTTCACACTCCTATTTTCATAAGTTGAATGATATTTAAATAAATTATGTTAAGTGAAAAAAATAAAAACAACTGGTACAAACAGATTTAGGGATAAACACATCTGATACTTGGTATGCATACTACTGAAACAAAGAAAACAGGAGTGTAGGAGACAAAATTATTTGAGCCAAAAGCTTTCAGCAAGCCAGACACGTCAGTAAATATGTTTTAACAGAGGGGTTTGGAAGGTACTGGTTATGTGGGAAACTGGTAACAATGGAGGTCATTTAAAATAATTTTTGTTATATTTTTATTCCTTGCATCTTAAAATTTAGGGTATTTTTTTTTCCAGTTTTATGAAGTTTGTCTCCAAATGGGAAGAAAAGATAGAAACAAATGTATGTTTGTTTGCTTTTTAAAATCTACTGCGTAGGTAATTAAGCACTTTTAAACAGTTTAAAATCCACGTAATGAGCGATATGCTCATGACTGAGATGATGAGCCTGAATCAGTATTTTAAAAGATATGCTGCAGTGCAGGTCTTTAAAATGGAGCCCAGAAACAATCCATGTAATCAATGCTAAGTATTTGCAGTTTGGAAAATATGACAGAAAAAATAAATTTGTTAAAAATAGTGTAGATCTGTTCTGGAAATTTCAGAGGACATGGTCAATGGATAGAGTTTATACATAGAGAAAGGAACTAAGGAAAATTGCAAAGATTGATTTTTTTTCCTCCATTGTAAGAAATCCATTTAGATATTTTAAATTGAGATTATACAGACAAAACATCTCAGGAATATTAGTAATAACCAGGATCAGAATAGGTAATTTTAATTAGAGATGCTTTCAATCTATTTGGATTAATATTTGTATTTTTAATATCTTAAAGACAAGTTCCAAAAATATCTCACACCTTTCTCTTTATCGGAAAATAGTTGAGATTTCCCTCCTCAATTGTCTGTAGTCAACAGTTCCTTCCTCCTCAACCATTTCTCTGGAAAGACTGCTAATTCAGAGTTCAAGATGCTTAGCCTCAGGAAACAACTCAATTTATATCACAGAAAGCAAGGAAAAAAATAAGGATTTTATAATCTTCTGTCTTCATATTAAGAATATGGAGTGTATAATTTCCTGTTTCCCACAGTGTCTTCTTTTATTAGTTATATATATTTTTACTATATATATTAATATATATAATAAATTTCTTAGTTATATAATAATTAACTTAGTTAATTATTACTCTAAAAGGGCTAGACATTTTATTGGTTTGAATTTTTACTTCTACAGCTCCAACAGCTAGAAAAGTATCTGGCAGAGGCATGATGCTTTATTGATTGTATGTGTGAATGAATGCCTTAGACATTTTCCCTGTCATTAACTGGTAGTAAAATTAGCAATGGCCGTGTAGCATTCCCTAATGTGGACATGCCTATCCCATAAATGAGGATACAGTTGTTTGTGCCAATCTCTGATCTTTAATGAATTCCTAGAATTGGAGATTCAGCCTCAGTTTGTGAGAAAATTTAAGGATTTTTCTATAATGTCTAATTATCTACAGAAAGAATATCACTGCCAACATTATTAAAAATGCTTTAACTACAAAGGTCTCAAAAAATATTAATGCTTGAAATGAATTTCATTATAACAGATTTTCCTTTTTTCATATTTAACTCCAGCAACTATCTGCATTTAGTGTGTCTGAATTATAAACAAGTTACATTATATTTTTTTTATTTTTTCATTATTATTTATTAAATTTTATTTTGCTTAACTTTACAATATTGTATTGCTTTTGCCATACATCGAGATGGATCCACCACAAGTATACATGTGCTCCCCATCCTGAACCCTCCCTCCCTCCTCCCTCCCCATACCACCCCTCTTGGTTGTCCCAGTGCACCAGCCCCAGGCATCCATTATCAGGCATCGTACCTGGACTGGTGACTCGTTTCAGATATGATATTATACACATTTCAATGCTATTCTCCCAAATCATCCCGCCCTTTCCCGTTCCCAGAGTCCAAAAGTCTGTTCTATACATCAGTGTCATTTTTGCTGTCTCGAAAATAGGGTTATTGTTACCATCTTTCTAAATTCCATATATATATGCGTTAGGATACTGTATTTGTGTTTTTCTTTCTGGCTTACTTCACTCTGTATAATAGGCTCCAGTTCCATCCACCTCATTAGAACTGATTCAAATGTATTCTTTTTGATGGCTGAGTAATACTCCATTGTGTATATGTACCACAGCTTTCTTATCCATTCATCTGTGGATGGACATCTAGGTTGCTTCCAAGTCCTGGCTATTGTAAACAGTGCTGTGATGAACATTGGGGTACATGTGTCTCTTTCAATTCTGGTTTTCTCAGTGTGTATGCCCAGCAGTGGGATTGCTTATAAAATATTTAGTAACTTTTATAGATAAAGATGTTAGATAATTTCTATCTGGTGATTTCAAAAGTTTTATACCAATGTGATATATATCCTCTCTTTGCATATATTTGAACACTTCTGGATATATATATATATATATAATCTTCTAATACACTCTAATTCTATCTTTATTTTAGTGTCATATCATTTAACATTGTTTTATCATTGTTACCTATTAATAGTTCTGAATACAAGAGAGGGAAGGATTAACTGGTTTGACAACCCTTAATTGGCATTATTTGTTCTCAAAAGTTGTAGTAAACTACAGGTAATCACTTTTCTAAATGGAAGCTAAAATAATAATATACTCTGATACTACACTGTAGATTTTTATGTAATATATTTTACATGGTATTGGTCATCTGCAAATTAAATGTCTTTTATTTGGTCCATTGTTTATTTTTACATTTTCAACTTCATGAAACCATTCTTTCTCTCCTTCTTGCTATATATGTTTTTCCTTATTAGAGTAGCTTAATGTTATCTTTCTTATTTATATTTTTCCTAAAAAACAATTATTAAATTTAATCATCAGTGCTACATTTCTCTTCATTATCACTTCCTTTTATCTTTATATTATATTATTCTTGAGGCTTTTGTTTTTTGAAAATCATCTACTTATTGATAAATTTGATTTAATTCAGCATTATTTCATTTGGGTTCCAGTTTTCTTGACCAAATTCTCTTTAAATTCTAAAAAAAAAGTAAAGAAAAGAAATGTAAACCTATGATTTGGCTTTATATGATCATGAAGTAACTAAGTAGAGTGAGAACTTTGTTGTTGTTGTTGTTTTTTTTTTTAATTGCACAACGCAGCATATGGGATCTTAGTTCCCCAACCATGCCCCATACAGCAGAAGTGAGGGGTCTTAATCACTGGGCCACTAGGGACTTTTCTTTTTATTTCTATAATTTTGAAACATCATTAGAAAATTGTACATATGGCATTCCTTTCATGACTGTTTTAAAAACTTTGTGTTTGCATATGTGGCAATAGCAACCCATTCCAGTACTCTTGCCTGAAAACTCCCATGGATGGAGGAGCCTGGTGGGCTGCAGTCCATGGGGTCGCTAAGAGTCGGACATGACTGAACGACTTCACTTTCACTTTTCACTTTCATGCATTGGAGAAGGAAATGGCAACCCACTCCAGTGTTCTTGCCTGCAGAATCCCAGGGACAATGGAGCCTGGTGGGCTGCCATCTATGGGGTCGCACAGAATCGGACACAACTGAAGCGACTTAGCAGCAGCAGTTTTAATTCCTCACCTATGATTATTATATTGAAACTACCTCATAGGCACTTAAAAGTGGCATATGTTTTCTGTATGGTTTATAGTTCTAATTCTATGTTTGTTTAATAATTCTATGGAATTAATCATATTGCATTTTTCATATCATTTATATTGCTCATTTGACTGCTCAAGGGTTAAAGGACTTTTGAAATAGCTGTTCCAATGCATTTTTGTTATATTCATAAGCTATTTTAAACAATATTTTCATGACATTTTTCCTTTTGTGTTAAAGTCCATGACTATTTCGCTAGTCTTTTTTGAAAAACTTTTGATTTCTACATTTTGAAGTAAACATTAATCCCTGGTTATTGATGTTATTGTTATTAATAATTAGTCTGAGAATCATTTTACTATCAAGTTGGCTCACTTTGTGTTAGTTTTACAGCTAAAATTTTACACCATTGAGGGAGTTTTTTTTTTTTTTTTTTTTTTTCTGGTTTTGTTTTGTTTCTTTCTTTGTAACTCAGCATGAAAATTCTATTTTTAGCAACACAGCCATTAAACTCAATGGTGTTACTTTCAGAATTGACATATATCGGCCGTTGTTAACTCTGTTGCAGGTTTTACTTTGCTGTCTTCTTAATACCATGCATGCGTTATGATCTCCTTTTCGTCTGAATTTTTTCAGTAGTGTTGATTTTTGGGGAACCATATTACATTAATTTATTAGCTTTCTACACTTGACATAGATAATATTAAATATGTAATTTCAAATACAGATGGCAAATGAGAATCAAAAAGTTTAAAAGTCTAGCATGTTACTATGTAGTTAATAAGTGGTAGAAGCAGGATTTTAATATAGTTCTGATGTTAACACCCATATATATCCACCTCAAAAGAAAAATCCACTTGTCTATTTTACTGAGGCTAATAGTTCACACATTGAGCCATAAAATGATACTTGGGACTGCAGTAGAACATAGATGAAGTGGAATGAGCTCATCCAAGTAAAGTATATCTGTGTGTTGCAGGGTCGCTATGTGTTAATTGGTGTAATATTTTAAAAGACATGATCAGTAATTTTCATTTGATATAAGTGGCCATTTAGCAGCACGATAGTGCTATAAGAAGCTGAGTAATGGGATCAAAAGGACACTTGCCTTAGCTGACTATTACTTCTTATTTAATATACATTAAATAGACTATTAGACAGGAAACCTTGTAAAGAGGCTATGGCACCATTAATAGCCATTGAAAATAATTTAAATTCGGTGGGATGATTAAAAGAAAATGTTATACATAAGAAAATGTATGAACAAAGAGTTAGAAGGATATGATTATGTCCTAAGAGAGGATGAAAATTCACCTGGAAAGGATGAACTGCCTAGTCTTTATGACTGCAAAGGTCAACATAATACCTTGTGGTCAGAGTAGAGTTTGCTAAAAGCATGATGGCCTTGGTTTTACATGTATTTAGTTTACATAACAATGTGCATACAGATGAAAATTATTAGGTTGAGAGTGTAAGAATTATGGCTATAAATGTTGTCTAGATCTAAGAGTCACATACATATAAATACCCTATTGTAGATTGTAGAAAGTACCTCCCTAATCTGTATAGGGGAGGGAGAACTTAACCTCTACCTGTTTTAGGTTTTGTACTGGAATTCTGACACAAAGATTAACAAGAAAAAGTGAAAGTGAAGTCGCTCAGTCGTGTCCGACCCTATTCTGACCCCACGGACTGCAGTCTACCAGGCTCCTTAGTCTATGGAATTTTCCAAGCAAGTGTACTGAGGTGGGGTGCCATTTCCCTCTCCAGGGGATCTTCCCAATCTCGGGGTCGAACCTGGGTCTCCCGCACTGCAGGCAAACGCTTTACCGTCTGAGCCATCAGGGAAGCCCAACAAGAGAAAAGCAGTTTATTAATGTGTATAGCACACACCACACGGGAGACAAGTAAAGGCGATGTGACTCAAAGTAGCTCCTTAGAACTATGGCTTAAACTGAATTTTCAACAAAGAGTAGTACATTTGTAGAGAAATGGTGGGACAAAGGGGACAGGTTTAGGTTTCCAAGGGTGCCAATTTGTGGGAAGATAAATATATGCAGTTTCCTCTGGTGTCCTTTCTGGATTTGGTAGGAGTTTGTCTCCAAAAAAAGGAGATGTATCCTGCCTTTCGGCAAAGAACTATTTGCTGCTTATGAGTTTGGTTCTAATTAATTGCATTCAGCTAAAAATAATTTTCACGTCAAAGAGGCATATTTTGGAGTGATGCATTCTGGTTGTTTTCAACTTACTTATCACCTAAATCTCTTTAGGGAAAAGTACTAGTAATGAGAAGCAACCTATAACAAAGGTGGGATTCCCATTATAGGAATCCTTTTTAGATTTTAGAAGTTGTTCAGTTCAGTTCAGTTGCTCAGTTGTGTCCTACTCTTTGCAACCCCATGAATCGCAGCACGCCAGGCCTCCCTGTCCATCACCAACTCCCGGAATTCACTCAGACTCATTTCTATCGAGTCAGTGACACCATCCAGCCATCTCATCCTCTGTCGTCCCCTTCTCCTCCTGCCCCCAATCCCTCCCAGCATCAGAGTCTTTTCTAATAAGTCAACTCTTCGCATGAGGTGGCCAAAGTACTGGAGTTTCAGCTTCAGTAGCATTCCCTCCAAAGAAATCCCAGGGCTGATCTCCTTCAGAATGGACTGGTTGGATCTCCTTGCAGTCCAAGAGACTCTCAAGAGTCTTCTCCAGCACCACAGTTCAAAAGCATTAATTGTTTGGCGCTCAGCCCTCTTCACAGTCCAACTCTCACATCCATACATGACCACAGGAAAAACCATAGCCTTGACTAGACGGATCTTTGTGGGCAAAGTAATGTCTCTGCTTTTGAATATGGTACTCCAGTACTCTTGCCTGGAAAATCCCATGGATGGAGGAGCCTAGTGGGCTGCAGTCCATGGGGTCGCTAAAAGTCAGACATGACTGAGCAACTTCACTTTCACTTTTCACTTTCATGCATTGGAGAAGGAAATGGCAACCCACTCCAGTGTTCTTGCCTGGAGAACATCAGGGACAGAAGAGCCCGGTGGGCTGCTGTCTATGGGGTCGCACAGAGTTGTACACGACTGAAGCAACTTAGCAGTAGAAGTTGTTAGAAGTACTTATAAATAACTTACAGATATGATGGCATTAATAAATGTAGTACTTGAGTGTGGTAATATATTGGACACTGGATCTCCTTTGAATTTCTGAGAATGTCAGTGAATAGTTTTGGGGACTGTGATGTAATATTATGTGAAAATAGCATAGTTTCTGAAGAAGCAAACAAACTAGTTTGTAACCGAAAGTAAATCAAGCCACGAGTTGACTTGTGTAAAAACATATCTGTCGTAGATAATCTGTGAGAGAAAAAAGTTTATAGTGTTTATACATGTGGATAGATTTCATACTATGAGAATAGAGTTCTTACTGTTACATGTATTTTATGTCTAGAATTTGTCTAAAATCAGGAAGACAGATCATTGACACATGGACAAAAACTGAATAAAAAAATTCAGAAGTAAATAATTGTTCTGAAAGAATAAAATACAATGATGGGATAAAAAAAATGACCAGGATATTGTGGTCATTATGTTGAATGATTAGTGTGTGGGGTATTTAATTAACGTAAGCACATAAAAAGAAATATTAGAGCCAAAATTAAGTGTAGGCAGGAACTTGTAGTGAATGTTATTACATCCATTTTGTTTCTATTCTATCATATGGGAAAAATTGAGAGAATAATGCCAACATTTAGACTGAAGTAGAGAGAAATGATGGATCCATGATTAAGTTTATCAAATCTATCAAATACCCAGTTTCCGTATTTAAAAATCTTTGGATTCTCTTTCTTATTGGACTCTGTGAGAATATGTACAGAGTATTACAAATCAATAGTTAGTATACAGTGTTAGGGATTCCAAACAATAAGTCCTGTAAGGGAAATGAGGAGTTCTTCATGTTTTGCTTATGTAGCAAGTGACACAGAAAACCACTCGTTAAATTTAAATTTACAGTAATTTTTTTTCAGTTTATGTCCAAATTTCATGGAATACAAGTATGCTAAAAGTTATTTTTTGTTTATCTGAAATTCAAGTTTATCTGGAATCCTGTATTTTATCTAGCAAACCTAAGCTTTTGAGAAATAACCTTACTATATTACAGCTAACCAGGTGATTAAAATACTGACTTTTGTTGCTTAGATTTCACAATCAAGGCTCTAGAAGAACATGGGCTACTTTAGAAAAAGTAGGACTCTCCAAAAAAAAAAAAAAAAATCCAGCTATTGGTGTGTGGCAATGACTTACGTTCACTCCTCAGTGAGGTGCTAAAAGAGATAAATGTCAGTGCTGCTAAAGAGAGAATTTTCAATTTAAGCTGACCTGTCTGAAGTAAGAACAGATACATACATACTGTTGTGCCAAAAGAGAACCATTCTGCTTTTTGCCAGTGATCCAGCACTGCTAAGTGTCTGTAATTAGAATCTGCCAAAAATGACTTCTTTGCATCATGCTGTAGTTGTGCCAAGCCAGAAAATGAAAGGCAGAAGTATCAGGATTTAGTTTGGAATCCAACAGGAAATTAAAAGGGCAACAGCCAAACAAACATAAAATAGCAGGTAGCCTAATTCTCTATCCCTGCCCCTTGATCTCCAATGGCTGCTATGTTCAGCAAAGTTAATCTCATTTGCCAGAGTCAAATGCTAACACTGACACCGTGGTCTGAAGCACTAGGCATCCATGGCTAAAAGAGTGTCTGAAAGTGGGCTTCACATTAAAATTTCATTGTTTGAGAGATTTCTGCTGCTGAACATGAGTATGATGGTTCCCTGCCCACAATTGAATCTTTGGGATGTAGTCTAAAAGTTTAAGCAAATTACCACTATGACATCAAGCTGGATGGGGTTATATGGTTATTCCTTACAATATAAACACATTGGCAATGAACGGGCAGACTGCATTGTCAGCCTTAAGTATATCAATAATTAATTTACTTAGTATTCCTGTTTAGTGATATGCGGTATAGGACCCAACCCAATGGTCACTGTGTAGCTTCAACTTGTAGCCTCTAGTAAATTAAAATGTTTATTGTAGAAGTATTATTTTTCCATTCAATATTATATTTTGCATGTGAAGTGATGTTTATTTTTAATTTTTCTTTTCCTTGAAGTATAACTGACTTGCAATATTAGCTTCATGTCTACAACATAGTGATTTAATATTTTTTATAAATTATACTTCATTTAAAGATATTATGAAATAATGTCTATGCTACTCTCTCTGTATAATAGATTATTTTATACATAGTAGTTTGCACATCTTATCCCATCCCCTATCTTCAGTTCAGTTCAGTTGCTCAGTCACGTCCGACTCTTTGCAACCCCATAAATTGCAGCACGCCAGGCCTCCCTGTCCATCACCAACTCCCGGAGTTCACTCAGACTCACGTCCATCGAGTCAGTGATGCCATCCAGCCATCTAATCCTCTGTCGTCCACTTCTCTTTCTGCCCCCAATCCCTCCCAGCATCAGGGTCTTTCCCAATGAGTCAGCTCTTCCCAAGACTTGGCCAAAGTACTGGAATTTCAGTTTTAGCATCATCCCTTCCAAAGAACACCCAGGGCTGATCTCCTTCTGAATGGACAGGTTGGATCTCCTTGCAGTCCAAGGGACTCTCAAGAGTCTTCTCCAATACCACAGTTCAAAAGCATCAATTCTTCAGTGCTCAGCTTTCTTCACAGTCCAACTCTCACATCCATACATGACCACTGGAAAAACCATAGCCTTGACTAGATGGACCTTTGATGGCAAAGTAATGTCTCTGCTTTTGAATATGCTATCTAGGTTGGTCATAACTTTCCTTTCAAGGAGTAAGCATCTTTTAATTTCATGGCTGCAGTTACTATCTGCAGTGATTTTGGAGCCTCCCAATAAATAAAGACTGACACTGTTTCCCCATCGATTTTCCATGAAGTGATGGGACCCGGTGCCATGATCTTCGTTTTCTGAATGTTGAGCTTTAAGCCAACTTTTTCACTCTCCATTTTCACCTTCATCAAGAGGCTTTTGAGTTCCTCTTCACTTTCTGCCATAAGGGTGGTATCATCTGCATATCTGAGGTTATTGATATTTCTCCCAGCAATCTTGATTCCAGCTTGTGTTTCTTCCAGTCCAGCGTTTCCCGTGATGTACTCTGCATATAAGTTAAATAAGCAGGGTGACAATATACGGCTTTCACGTACTCCTTTTCCTATTTGGAACCAGTCTGTTCCATGTCCAGTTCTAACTGTTGCTTCCTGACCTGCTTATAGATTTCTCAAGAGGCAGGTCAGGTGGTCTGGTATTCCCATATCTTTCAGAATTTTCCACAGTTTATTGTGATCCACACAGTCAAAGGCTTTGGCATAGTCAATAAAGCAGAAATAGATGTTTTTCTGGAACTCTCTTGCTTTTTCGATGATCCAGCAGATGTTGGCAATTTGGTCTCTGGTTCCTCTGTGTTTTCTAAAACCAGCTTGAACATCTGGAAGTTCATGGTTCATGTATTGCTGAAGCCTGGCTTGGAGAATTTTGAGCATTACTTTACTAGCGTGTGAGATGAGTGCAATTGTGTGGTAGTTTGAGCATTCTTTGGCATTGCCTTTCATAGCCCAAGTATTGGAGTTTCAGCTTCAATATCAGTCCTTCTGAAGAACACCCAGGACTGATCTCTTTAGCGGGGACTGGTTGGATCTCCTTCCAGTCCAACAGAATCTCAAGAGTCTTCTCCAACACTACAGTTCAAAATCAGCAATTCTTCAGCACTCAGCTTTCTTTATAGTCCAATTCTCACATCCATACATGACTACTGGAAAAACCATAGCCTTGACTAGATGGACTTTTGTTGACAAAGTAATGTCTCTGTTTTTTAATATGCTATCTAGGTTGGTCATAACTTTCCTTCCAAGGAGTAAGTGTCTTTTAATTTCATGGCTGCAATCACTGTCTGCAGTAATTTTGGAGCCCCTCAAAATAAAGTCAGCCATTGTTTCCACTGTTTCCCCATAATTTGCCATGAAGTGATTGGACAGGATGCCATGATCTTCATTTTCTGAATGTTGAGCTTTAAGCCAACTTTTTCACTCTCCTCTTTCACTTTCATCAAGAGGCTCTTTAGTTCTTCTTCACTTTCTGCCATGATAGTGTGCTATATGTGTGTGTGTATATATATATAGTGGTTTAGTTGCTCAGTCATTCTGACTCTTTGTGACCGCATCATGGGTAGTCCCCCATGCTCCTTTGTCTATAGAATTTTCCAGGCAAAATAATGGAGTGGGTTGCACTTTCTTCTCCTATATATACATGTGTGTATATCTTTGTATACATATAGTCATAAGCGCTAGAGAGTTGCTGTGGCGTAGATATTCTTGAGGGTTTATATAAGATAGTGGTCTACATAGCTCAAGCATTTATGTGAGATCTGGGCTCTGAAGGTGTAGACCTGCTGCAGCCGTTATTTATGTGTGTTCCGTATCTAATTTCCCTACATGATTCGAGTAACCAGAGAGTGCCACCTTTTTCACTAGGGATTGGGTTAGAAACAGCCACTTGAGTTTTTGATTCATACCAGAACCACTGGGCTTTTTCTTAGAGGCTGGTAGAGAAATGTCACTCCTACATGACCCTGAAAGCTGAAAATATATACCCTCAAGTTCCTCAGTCAGCACACACCCTGCCATATGGACATAAGAGAAAATGGGATGTAGGAAGAGAAGGGTAAAGAGCAAAAGAGAAAGCACTCTGGAAGAAGTTAATGTATCTAACAACAATACACTATTGGTTTTAATTTATAAATTAAATTAACATTTAATTTATAATGTTGTTATATTTGTGGGTTATAAAATTAATCTAGTGAAGGATTAATTTTGTCTTCAACATGAGAATAAAGCAAATTAGAATAATTTAAGACATTAATTAAAATATTAATAGAATAAAAATATTGTTTTAACATTTTGTGTGTATATATGTACACATGTAGTTTCTTAGGACTGTGAAATAAAATACATTTTAATTTGATTAGCAGTCAAGGAAGTCCAGTCATGAAGACATTCTAGCTCTTAAATACTAACCTTTTAAATAATATAGGTTACTCCAAGTTCTCTCTCGTATCTACCTTTCATTTTATTTTACTTAATTTACTAATATAAACACTTTATACACAATAACTCACTTAATCCTCCCAATGTCTCCATGTGGAAGGTATCATTATTGTCCCAACTATAAAGGTGAGAATCTTTGAACCCCTAACTGCCTTACATAAATCTTTAGAATGTTCATTATTTATAATAAAACCAGTTTTAACCAAAATTGTTAAATCTTTTCAGTTTCAAAATTTTATTTTAATGTCTATTTAGAGACCCAATAATGTTTGTAGCAAAGATAAAAGCTAGCTATATTTTTCAATGGGATATTGAATTTAAGGCGGCATTATTTTATGTGATAATATTTAATTAGTTCATAAATGCTTAAGGCTATTTGTAATGGGTCTGTGAATGAACCAGATTTCCAGTTGAAGATGTAAGGAGCATATCTAATTATTGTCCAATGCCTTTGAATCACACATATAATATGAGCAGTTTGTGGATAATCTAGCTAGTAGGCATAGCATTAGAAGAAATGAAGAATATAAATGCTTATACTATTAATAATTTTTGTACTTGTATATGGCACTTTATGCTAGGCATCTTATATTCTTCATTTCAGAACAATAATGAAACATAATAAACAGATTTACTATGATTCACAGGCTTCCCTGGTGTCTCAGCTGGTAAAGAATCTGCCTGCAATGCGGGAAACCTGGATTTGATCCTTAGGTTTGGAAGATTTCCCTGGAGAAGGGAAAGGCTACCCATTCCAGTATTCTGGCCTGGAAAATTCCACGGACTGTATAGTCCATGGGGTCACAAGGAGTTGGACACGACTGAGCAACTTTCAGTTTCATGATTCACAAAACTGCCCAAGATTATGTAAACAGTACATGAACTGAAGAATTAATGTATAACACTAGATATACCAGAGTTCAAAATATATACTTTTAGAACTATAGTCTTCTGTACTTTTGGATATAAATTGGAGACCTGAACAAAAGGAGTAGAATAAAAAGTGCAGGAAGCATTATTTATATTAATTGAACATAAAAATAGACCTATCCAAAAATAAATAACTAAGAAGAGATCAGGCCCACAAGATTTCTTCAGCCTTTCTTTACATTTTTCTGTCTTTTACTGTGATCTTAATTTCATTCACATTAGCTATACTGCCCTTAATTTTCCTCCTTAAAAGTCCTAGTTGCTTTTAGCAACATCGAATTATGATGACTCCTTTAGTGCCTTCATGGCTTTAAGTATGTTTTACTGCTCTGTGACTTGCAGGGCATAATTTAAAGCTAAAATTTAACTTTTTAATCTCTTTTTGGTTCAGTAAATTTATTGCATATGAGAAGTTAAAGCATAATAGGAGAAATAATTCTCCAATGAATTAATAGCATAGTATCACCTTACCAGATTTTCTAATCTGTAGGGCTCAGCTAAGCAGGAAGGGCCAAGGGAAATGTAAGCAGGGGTAGGGACAGTTGTTCTACCATGACAGTGAAAAAATATGGCATAACTGCTTGTGACAATGCTCATTGACATCATAATGGAATTGCGAGATCAACTGGAAAGTATTTAAACATGGTCATGCAGATAAACTTCTAAAATAAAGGTTTAGAGTTTAATATATCCTGATAACTGTAGCAAAAGTATAACTCCCTGTACAAAACCCAAACTTAGTTCAAGGACAAAGGTGATGTGCTGATTGAAAATCATTTGCTCTCCCCACACTGGAATAAAAGTCATTTTAAAATTAATTTCAAGACTGCTAGAAAGTAAGGTGAGTCAGGCAAGGCATGAGTAAATACTGAATGTAAAGACTTGAGGTCCGGAGATATTTTTATCAATTTTTCAAGCTTGAATGGGTATTTGCATATCTCTTCACACGCTAGAGATATGCTAGATGAATTTCAGCCATGTGAATTTGAACTGACTATTGTGAATAAGATTCTGTCTTCTAGCATTAAATCTGAGAGGGAGAAGCTGGCAGTAAACAAATGGCTAATGGGAAAATAATTGATTTTGACTACATACTCATTGTTCCAAAAAAAAAAAAAAAGTTGAGAAACTGAAAGGAATATGTTATAGCATAAAACCAAGAAGTGTCCTAAAAGTTTCATGATTTTAAAAAATATACATCTGAAAATGTAGTACAGGAAAGAATCTACTTAGAAAATGTATGCTTTGTGATCAGTTATAAAGAGATAACAGTATGTGTTTCAGTGTACATATACATATATACAAGAGTCAAGAAAGTGAGAAAATACTCAAAAGATAAAATGTTAGAGAAAGCATAGATTTAGGGAAGTAATTTACCATTATCAAAGCTCATCTCCTGGGGCATACACATACTTTTATGACTTGGAATTTAGGCACTGAAGATCCTAAAGTACTGTTTATTAGAAATAAAATATCTATCTCACAGGAGTGAAACAGAGAAAAGTGCCCATCTCAGCTTTAGCTCTGAATAAAGAAAAGGGAAAGAAAAGAACTAAATGTCTAATTGCATGGCTCTTCTCAAATAGTTCAGGGACTAGAATTTATACCACACCTGCTTCCAGAAAAACCTAAGTAGGTAATTTAATTTAAATATACTTAAATTGGGTAGTTCCTCTGTTTCCCTGGGAAAAACAAAAGCAAAATGTGCCTTCAGATCTCAATAAATTCCCATGAAAGTGTTCACAAATCATAGATTCAAATAATAAACCACAAAGCACATGCAAAAGAAGTCACCATTAGAGGGCTAATAGAAACATTAAATAATCCCCTGAGCCAACAGATATTGAAATTATCAGAAATAGACATAAAGTTTATTTTAAACAATTTTAGTAATTAAAAAGTAACCCAACAGTATGTTGCTTAAAAGAGAGTAAATGCACTCAACCAACATGGTGATGTTAAATGCGTTATACTCAATTAGGAGGACATTTGTTAATATTATTTAATATTGTGCTTAATTATAACATGCATGTTTCTATCATATATCCATGTAATGCTCTAGGAGACAAATATTTTGCTTGGAGTTTTTAATCTGATGATAACTTATTGTTCATTAGTTTTTTTTGTAATAAGAAAATCACAGTATTATTTTATAAATATTGCAATTTGAATCATACATAAGTTACTAAACTATGTAGGTCAATAGGAAAAAAAAATTAGAAATATAAACCAAATAAGACAACTATAGCTAAGTTGATATAAGAAAGTTAGACAAACTATATATAATGTAAAAAAAAAAAAAATAATAAGTACATAATGGTAAAATATTTGGTTTCAAAAGAAAATATAATAATATTAAAGAATAATGTGACTGATAGTTTGAAAGTAGATGGAACAAAAATAGACAGAATTCTAAGAAAAAATCAGTCAGAAAATTAAAGATTTGAAGAACCCAATTAAGAGATCTAATCAAATGAGCATATATAAACAATTCACAAAGCAGCGGGGGAGTATGCATTGTTTTCTATAATTCATAGCATATCTAAAAATTAACCTTGTAATAGTAAAGACAACTTCAGTGATTAAGAAAATGTTATAACAGATCCCTCTCTGACCATAATGCAATTTAGAAGTAAATTTTAAAAATAGTTAAAAAATAATTTCAAAAATAAGGCACATTGAAATCAGGTACAGGTAAAACAATAAACCGAAGGGGAAATTAGGATTTATTTATATTGGATTGTTGGCAAAAATATATGTAAAAACTTGTAGAAGTATAATTAACAGGATAGTTTGTTTTATGTTTATTTAGAAAAGTCCATGTTAAGTCTTCAATTTAAGAATTTAAAAATGGTATAAGATAATTAAGGTCAAATATAAGAGTTAAAAAAAGAGACTAAATTTTAAATTTTTGTAATTCATAATCTATTAAAATTGAAAAGTTTATGACCATGTTGATGATGACTGATAATTAACAGCTGAAACAAGACAAGCTAAAGATGTATTAGAAATATTAAAAGTTAATGAGATGATACAGTAATAAAATTTGCATTAGCCAATATGAGAAAATTGCTTTAAATGGGAATTATTTAAGACTGCTGTCTGCATGAGGGGGACAAGTTGATGAACACTATATACCCATTAACTCAAAACTGCACAATGCAGTCTGTTGAGATCTTGGATTGAGAACCCCTTTGCCCTGGGAACATAGGACACCACAGGCAAGCAGCTTATAATGAGATGTAACCCTGTGAAAAATCAGCTTGGTGGTACCAAAGGACTGGAAGGAAAAGACTAAAATCAAAACGGGAAAAAGGAAAACTGTTAGATAAAAATCGAAAATTCCATAATTCACTTAAAAGAGATAAAATGAATAGACATTAATTCATCAAAAAGTTATCACACTCAAATCAATTTAGTGATGAATATATATATACCCAATATTCAAGAAGCAAGAAATTTTAGCTTTCAGAAACTTGTTTGGAGTATTAAAAAAGAACACTACTGGATATCTTTAAATAATTTTATGAATCTCCTTTAGATTTGAATCGAAAACTTTAGAAGAAATTATAGGCTAATGTACTCTTAAATTAAAAAAAATAATAATATGAGAAAAATAGTCATTTAAAATATAATGCTTCTATTTTAATTAAAAATTGTATATTCTAAGATTCATTGATGTAATTCTTTAGATTAGAATATTAAAGAAAATCATGTTTATTTCAATGGATTTAGAGAACCATTAGATTACATTCACTTTGATTTATAACTGAATAAAAGAACACTGTGTAGGATGATAGAAGTATTTTTTTAATCTGATAAACTGATAAAAAGTTACAAGTATTATATTTAATTGAAAAACTTTTTAAAGTTTCTTACCAAAATCAGAAACAAGCAAAGTATGTCCACTGATTTTCTTATGTTCAGCATTTAGCAAATAGCCCGGAGAAGGCAATGGCACTCCACTCCAGTAGTCTTGCCTGGAAAATCCCATGGACAGAGGAGCCTGGTTGGCTGCAGTCCATGGGCTCGCTAGGAGTCGGACACTAGCAGGATCTGTATTTACATGCCTAACAGTAGCTCTGGGATTTTATCGCCTGTGGATATAATAAAGTGTCTATTTAAAGAGCAAAAAAAAAAAAGAAAGAAAAAAACAAAAGCAAGTACGGAGAAGGCAATGGCACCCCACTCCAGTACTCTTGCCTGGAAAATTCCATGGACAGAGGAGCCTGGTAGGCTGCAGTCCATGGGGTCCCTAAGAGTTGGACACTACTGAGCGACTTCCCTTTCATTTCTCACTTTTGTGCATTGGAGAAGGAAATGGCAACCCACTCCCATGTTCTTGCCTGGAGAATCCCAGGGACTGGGGAGCCTGGTAGGCTGCCGTCTATGGGGTCACACAGAGTCAGACACGACTGAAGCGACTTAGCAGCAGCAGCAGCAGCAGCAGCAGCAAGTAAGTAAACCCAAAATAAAAGACATCTTGTTGACGCGAAAATGTTAGATGTTGCAAAACCAGGATGAATTTATAACACAGAAAACTTGAAAGAATCTTCAGTCAGATGATTAGAATTACAAGATTTAAAGCTATATTAGTATAGCAAAAAGGTGATATATTTATTAATCAAACACATAAACAGAACCTCTGGTTTAATTCATTCATTCAAAATTTATGCTTGTCCATGCCATGTTTGATCTTTGCACAAGAGACTCACTATATTACATCATCCATGCTGTGATTCAGTGATCCAACTGACACAGTCTTGGAATGCTGCTAATATCCACACCAGACCTCTACATCCCCAAAAGGGAAGTAGGCAATTATGTATACATATAAATATAAACCAAAGATATACCTTCCTGAAAAGTGACATATGTATTCTGCATTCCATGTTTTGAGATCTTAGAGGTAAAATAATTGTGAAGTGATTTTTGAGCCTTATGGCTCGATACAATTCATATGGCTGTAATATTTTACAAGCCTCCAGATGTTTCAAAGCCACACTTTCATATTAATTAAATGAGAATAAAATGTGTTATGATCTCACCATAATTGCTATGTCATATATTATTTTATCTCATTTTTATTTATCTCTGACTCATAAAGCTTTTATAGCAAAAAGTATAGGATATATGAAGAAATAATTTATGTATTGTAAAGATCTACACAGAAGCAATAAAATGATACAAAATGATACATTCCACAGAAATGCATATCTATGAATTAGTTTATGATTCCAAGTATTAACAAAGGATCACTGGAGACAAAATACAGATATCGTGTAGAATAAGAGTGATAAAGACTCCCTCACTGTTATCCACCCCAACTCTGCCTACAAGAACGTTATAGGCCTAAGCCAACATTACTTAGGGCTGATGTTCTAAGAAAATTTTAATGTAGATGAGGCATTAGAAGTAATTCTAAGCCTTGCAGAATGTGTAGCTTAAAAAAAAAATAAGAGTGAGAGAAGTATTTGAGCAGTAAGGGAATGCTGGAAATCAAGAGGGACATTTACTAAGGCTGTGTTGGTAAATGCTGACTAGCCCAATGTGGCTGAGGGATGCTATTTTTAAGAGGGAACCATGAAGTAAAAAACAAGAATGATGGTGTTAGGACAGGCCTGGGGTCTAAAAATGAAGGTCTTTAGTTACCAGTACAAAATGGGAAATCACTGTAGTTTTGGTTTCCGTAGTGATTAATGAATGAGCATTTCTTCATATACCTGTTGGCCATTTAGATGTCTTCTTTTAAGAAATGTCTAGTCAATTTCAATTCCTTAGCCCATTTTTCAGTAGGAGTGTTAGTATTTTTGCTGTTGAATTTTAGGAGTTCTTCAGTGTGTGTGTGTGCACACATGGACCTGTGTGCTAAGTCACTTCAGTGGTGTCCAACTCTATGCAACCCTGTGAACTGTAGCCCACCAGCTTCCTTTGTGCATGGGGCTTATCTGAGAAAGAATACTGGAGTGGGTTTCCATGCCTTCCTCCAGGGGATCTCACTGATCCAGGGATAGAACCCATAGCTCTTATGTCTCCTGCATTGGCAGATGGGTTCTTTACCACTAGTGAGACCTGGGAAGCCTATATATATTATATATATATATATATATATATATATATAATATATATATATATGCTTTGTATATTTTTTGTCTATTGCAGTACAACTAACAGTGGTATGTTAATTTCAGGTGTATAGCAAATGATTCAGTTATACATATACATGTATCTATTCTTTTTCAAATTCTTTTCCCACTTAGGTTATTACAGATTATTGAGAGTTCTCTGTGCTATACAGTAGGTCCTTGTTAGTCATCTATTTTAAATATAGCAGTGTGTACATGTTAATTCCCCCACCCTTTTGAGACTATGTATCAGGCACATGGTTTGCAAATGTTTTCTCCCATTCCGTACACGGTCATTTCACTTTGTTGTTGTTTGTTGTTAATCAGTCACTATGTCATGTCAGACTCTTGGCAACCTCATCGACTGCAGCACACCAGGCTCCATGGTCCTTCATATCTCCTGGAGTTTGCTCAAATTCATGTCCATTGAGTTGGTGATGCCATCCAACCATCTCATCCTCTGTCATCCCCTGCTCTTCCTGCTTCCAATCTTTCCCAGCATCAGGGTGTTTTGTGAAACTGCTCTTCACATCAGGTCATCAAAATATTGGAGTTTCAGCTTCAGCATCAGTCCTTCCAATGAATATTCAGTGTTGATTTCCCTTAGGATTGATTGGTTTAATCTCCTTGCTATACAAGAGATTCTCAAGTCTTCTCCACAGCTCAAAAGCATCAGTTCTATGGTGCCCAGACTTTTTTATGGTCAAACTCTCACATCCATACATGACTACTGGTAAAACCATAGCTTTGACTATATAGGCCTTTGTTGGCAAAGTGATGTGTTTGCTTTTTTGGGGGATAAATTTCCTTTCAATGAGCAAGTGTCCTAGTTACATGACTATAATCACTCTGTTGATTGTCTCCTTTACTGTGCTAAAATCTTTTAGTTTGATGTAGTCCCCACTTGTTTATTTTTATTGCTTATGTTTTGCTGCCATATATATGAAATCATGCAAAGACAAATGTTTGTGAGCTTTTCCTCCATGTTTTCTTCTAGGAATTCTTACAGTTTCAAGTATTACAGTTAAGTCTAATTCATGTAGGATTGATTTTTGTGTATTGCAAATATTAAGGGTCCAGTTTCTTTCTTTAGTATGTGGATATCCAGTTTTCCCTACACCATTTGTTAAGAGACTGTTCTTTACCCATGGTGTATTTTTGACTCCCTGTCAAAAATCAATTGACCATTTAAGGTGGATTTATTTCCAGGTTCTCTACTCTGTTCCATTAGTCCATACTATATGTCTGTCTTTATGCCAGGACCATATTGTATTGATTTCTATAGCTTTGCAGTAGATTTTGAAATCAAGAAATGTGATGCCTCCAGCTTTGTTCTTCTGTTTCAGAATTGGTATGCCTATTTGCCACTCCTTATAACTTTTAGTATTATTTTTCCATTTTTGTAGAAAAAAAATACCATTGTGATTTTTAACACTTCAACATTATTTGTAGCACTGTTCCTAATAGCCAAAATGTGAAAGCAACCTGAACATCCAACAGCAGGTGAAACAATTAAGAAAATGTAGTATATAAATACAATGAAATAATAATGCTGCTGCTGCTAAGTCACTTCAGTCTTGTCTGTGTGACCCCATAGACTGCAGTCCACCAGGCTGCCCCGTCCCTGGGATTCTCCAGGCAAGAACACTAGAGTGGGTTGCCATTTCCTTCTCCAATGCATGAAAGTGAAAAGGGAAAATGAAGATGCTCAGTCGTCTTCAAAGTAATGTCTCTGCTTTTTAATATGGTGTAAAAATTGCTCATAACTTTCCTTCTGAGGAGTAAGCGTCTTTTAATTTCATGGCTGCAATCATCATCTGCAGTGATTTTGGAGCCCAAACCTAGAGAGCATATTAAAAAGCAGAGACATTACTTTGGCAACAATGGTCCAGATACTCAAGGCTATGGTTTTTCCAGTAGTCATGTATGGATGTGAGAGTTGGACTATAAAGAAAGCTGAGCGCCAAAGAATTGATGCTTTCAAGCTGTGGTGTTGGAGAAGACTGTTGAGAGTCCCTTGGATGGCAAGGAGATCCAACCAGTCCATCCTAATGGAAATCAGTGTTTGTTTTTTTTTACTTGCTTTCTTTCTTTCTTTTTTTTTTTTGATTTAATTGTATTTAACTTTACAATATTGTATTGGTTTTGCCATACATCAAAATGAATCTGCCACAGGTATACACGTGTTCCCCATCCTGAACCCTCCTCCCTCCTCCCTCCCCATACCATCCCTCTGGGTCGTCCCAATGCACCAGCCCCAGGCATCCAGTATATTCATTGATAGGACTGATGCTGGAGTTGAAACTCCAATATGTTGGCCACCTAAGGCAAAAGCAGTTTGTCACCCTGCTTATTTAGCTTATATACAGAGTACATCATGAGAAACGCTGGGCTGGAAGAAGCACAAGCTGGAATCAAGATTGCTGGGAGAAATATCAATAACCTCAGATATGCAGGTGACACCACCCTGATGGCAGAAAGTGAAGAGGAACTCAAAAGCTTCTTGATTAAAGTGAAAGAGGAGAGTGAAAAAGTTGGCTTAAAGCTCAACATTTAGAAAACGAAGATGTGGTCCCATCACTTCCTGTGAAATAGATGGAGAAACAGTGGAAACAGTGTCAGAGTTTATTTTTTTGCAGTCATGAAATTAAAAGACTCTTATTCCTTGCAAGGAAAGTTATGACCAACCTAGATAGCATATTCAAAAGCAGAGACATTACTTTGCCAACAAAGGTCCATCTAGTCAAGGCTGTGGTTTTTCCAGTAGTCATGTACGGATGTAAGAGTTGGACTGTGAAGGAAGCTGAGCGCCGGAGAATTGATGCTTTTGAACTGTGGTGTTGGTGAAGACTCTTGGGAGTCCCTCAGACTTCCAGGAGATCCAACCAGTCCATTCTGAAGATCAGTCCTGGGTGTTCATTGGAAGGACTGATGCTAAAGTTGAAACTCCAGTACTTTGGCCACCTCATGCGAAGAGTTGACTCATTGGAAAAGACTCTGATGCTGGGAGGGATTGGAGGCAGGAGGAGAAGGGAATGACAGAGGATAAGATGGCTGAATGGCATCACCCACTCAATGGACATGAATTTGAGTGAACTCCAGGAGTTGGTGATGGACAGAGAGGCCTGGCGTGCTGCAATTCATGGGGTCGCAAAGAGTCGGACACAACTGAGCGACTGAACTAAACTGAACCAATGCAAAGAACTGACTTGTTTGAAAGGACCCTGATGCTGGGAAAGATTGAAGGCGGGAGGAGAAGGGGATGACAGAGGATGAGATAGTTGGATGGAATCACAGACTCAAGGAATATGAGTTCAAATAACTCCTTGAGATGGTGATGGTCAGGGAAGCCTGGTGTGCTGCAGTCCATGGGGTTGCAAAGAGTTGGACATGACTGAGCCACTGAACTGAATTTAACTGTATATCATAACCTGGGAATATATTAAAATACAGAGATTAAAACCATTTGCTCCCATGTAATTTATAATCTAATAAATAAATAGATTGGTAGGTGGAATGCCATTTATAAATTATTGCATGTACAGTGTGTTTAGTATTTTGGGTGATTTTTCATAATTTTTTTTTCCCAATAAAAGAGCAGCCATGCAAGTTACTTTATCTAGATTCTTTGTAGTGGGAAAATGACACAACATAAAAGAGAAACAAAAGTTGGGTTGAAATACCTGTATGAATCATTGAAGTGCCTATCCTTTATCCACTTCATCAAACAAGAGACGTTAAAGAGAATAGTGGCAAAGGAAATGTCTTTATGATTAAGAAGTCATTAGAAACCTTAGAGGACCTGGCTGTGTAGAATGTTGGGAGGGGTAGACATAAACCTCAGTGATTAATGAGTTAGCCTGAGGAAGAGGAAGCCAACATCGACATAATATTTTGAGAAATATGAGTGGGGAATATAGCTAAGAATATGATCCCTGCAGAGAAGAACCACGCTCATAGGAAGTTTTTTAAAGAGTAAGTGCAAGTAACATGTTTGTAGAAAAAATGAAAGAAAGAAATCTATGATTAGAGGGAGTTTTATCATTGATATCCTAAGATACCTTTGAAGGAACATGAGCATCAAAGCAAGGACAAGAGACACCACCAGTGGTCAAGAGACACCACTTCAAATGATGGGAAAAAATGAAAGAATACATGGAATTCCTGGTTATATGAACACAACAAAATAATCAGCAAACAGAAATACTGATAAAATTATAGCAACAGAAAGTGATATCAGTCCCTTTAGAAAATATCATTAAAATGCAGATTATGAGCTTCTGATCTTTAAAAGTAAAAAGACCTCTAATAAACTTGGGGCTGTTTGGATATGTAAATGATTTTCTCTTAAAGCTAACAATGCATTTGTTATTGTCCTAAAACTACACTGTGGTCCCTCTAACAATTATACATATACATTCACATCAACAATATTATGTAAGGAGTATCCATATAAATATTTTAAAAGTAGATATACAATTGTATGAGTGTGTTTTGTTAGGTGTATATTATTTGGGGGAAAAGAGGATATTAAATATTAAGATGTAGTTGTATTTAATAAACATGAGTTTGGATCTAGACTCTTTAATAAAGTAGCAATAATTTTTTTCAACATCAAATTATCACTTTTATATGAATATAACGTCAAGTTGATCCTTAGATTATTCTGTTGCCATTTTTTAGAATTCTTTAGAAATTCTACTTACAACTCTTGAATACTTGCTTTATTATGAAAGCTATCAACTTCATGAAAAGTTTATTTATATTGATAAATGTATACATGCATTAATACTTTCTAATAATAAAAATACATGTCTATCTTGAATTAGTTTTAATTTTACCTCACTTGTCTTATTTGTTTTTAATATCCCAGCCTTAGGTTCTTTAGTAATTTGCACCTTGAATATATGAGATTCAAAGGAATTGATAGTATATGTTGGAAGGGACACAAACTTTATATCCTGACACAATTATTATACTTAGTTTGAGTTGTGGCAGATTACCATAGTTTTCTGATTTCAGCTTCCTTGCCCTTGGTAAATATAATCTCCTTTAAATGAAAATTCACACACACACACACACACACACACACATGGGCTTCCATTGTGGTTCAGACAGTAAAGAATCTGCCTGCCACATAGGAGACACAGGAGACATGGATTTGATTCTTGTGTTAGGAAGATGACCTGGAGGAGGGTATGTCAGCTCACTCCATTATTCTTACCTGGAAAAGCCCATGGAAGAGGAGGCTGGTGGCTACAGTCCAGGGGTCACAAAAAGTTGGACATGATTGTAGCAATTTAGCATGCATGCATGAGATGCTAAAAACTGAAATCTCCTTAGAAATAGGAGAAATGACTCAATTTTAATTTATTATTTTACAATGTTAAATATTATATTTCTCCTCACAACCAAATTCTTATTGACCAGAATCTTATTGTTCTTAAGAAAAGAAACATGCACACATCTAATGTTTTAACAAGTAATCTTTAATGATTTCTCTTTTGTAATGGAATTCTGCTTGTAAGCATACCCTAAAAAGTTAATATTCATTAAAAGTAAAAAATATTCTCTTTATATTCTATTATTAAATTGAACCACGTGAAATTGTTATTTCAGAAGGTCAGAGCTTTTGAATATCACTAATTTCATATAGTTCACCTAATTATTTAGCATTCACTCTCCAAGTCTCTATAAGAATATATGTCAGGTAAACATTTCAAAACATGAGTTATATTTTTGACTGTACTGTTTGCAGATGAAAAAATAAAGTTCTTTAAGATGTTTTCTACTGTATAAATTTTGTTAGGCAATAAACAGAAGCCCATTCGATGTTACTCATAGTGTTAAATTGCTATAGAAAGGTTTATTTTAAGTCAAGTTGAAAGAATATTTGTTTTGTGTGTGTGTGTGTGTGTGTGTGTGTGTGCTGACAATGTTCACTTAGGAATTAGAATTCTCATATATTTTAATCTGTAATTTTTTTTTTGCTTATAAATGAATTTTCCACTGCATTTAATTATAAACGTGTAAAAAGTTCCTGCTAAATAAAATAATAAAAATTTCATAAATAAAAAAATCATTAAGAATAAAATTCACTGTGTCAGTCGCCTTTTTTGGTGTGGTTCAGTTCACATCTCACATTCCTCAGTGATTGTCTCCTAACTCAACTAGTAGAAGAAATAGTAGTAAGACTAGTGGTAGTACTAATACTAGTTGTACTAGAAGTCTCAGTATGGTTATTAATAAGTAACATGTTAAAGGTTTGCAGTGTGTTCAACACCCTTACCTGTGTTACTTATTCACATTCATATAATATGCATGATAATTTTTGCATCTACACCTATATATTCTGATTTCCTCTTTTTTATCATGGATGGACTATCCTTATTCCTCACCAAAAATAGTAGTTCCACTAGGCACTTAGATACAAACATGTATCACCTAACCAAGGGTCTTGCAAAAGTAATCTTTCTCCAGAAAACTTTTGATAGAAATCTGTGTAGGTGTTTGGAAAAAGAATGATATAGAACATTCAAGTTAATTATCCCTTTTCTTCTATTCCTTTTACCCTTTCTGTTCCACTCAGTATGAAAATGGCCTTCTACTCATTTCTGTCTGGTGGGAATCTTTTCTTTCTCATTGTAGCTTTGTAACTCTATCTGCTGGTGAATGATAGAAGGAGTAAGAGTCCATATTTCCCAGAAAATAAAATACAGTGGAAATATTTTAAAATTTTCTTGTCCATATTTAATAAGGAGTAGTAAGTGTTTATATGGGGGAAGTAAAAACTGTAAAAATTTCTAAGAGTGTAGCTTATTCTGAACTTAGTATAGTAAACACAATAGAATAAACATATGTGAAGATTAAGTAGGAAAACAGAAAAACAAGTGAAATAAATCTAACTTAACTATTGGATAAAATAGTTTTCTGTCTTGTCCGTTATAAAATAATGGTGCAGTGAACATTGGGATGCAAGTATCTTTTAAAACTGTGGTTTTCTTTGGATATATGCACAGGAGTGTGATTGCAAGATCATATAATAGCTCTCTTTAGTTTTTAAAGGAACCTCCATACTGTTTTCCATAGTAGTTTTAACAATTTACATTCCCACCAACAGTGTAGGAGGGTTCCTTTTTCTCTACACCTTCTCTAGCATTTACTGTTTGTAGACTTTTTAATGATATCCATTCTGACTCATGTGAAGTGATACCTCATTGTACTTTTTTTTCTTCTTTTTTTAAAAATTAATTTAATGTATTTTAATTGAAGGCTAAATTGCTTTACAATATTGTGTTGGTTTCCGCCATGTATCATTATAAATCAGTCATAGGTATACACGTCTCCTCCCTCCCCCTCCCACTCCACCCCACCTGTCTAGGTGGTCACAGAGTACTGGGTTTAAGCTCCCTGTGTCATACAGAAATCTCCCACTGGTATCTTTTTTACCTATGGTAATGTATATGTCTCAGTGTTACTCTCTCAATTTGCCCCGTCCTTTTCTTCATTATAGCCTCTTCCTCCACTCTGTCTATAAGTCTGTTCTCTAACATCTGCATTCTCTCATTTCAGTGCTGCAAATAGATTCATCAGTACCATCTTTCTAGATTCCTTATATATGTGTGAATATATGATATTTGTTTTTTTCTATGACTTACTTCACTCTGTATAATGGGCACTGAGTTCATCTACTTCATTAGGGCTGACACAAATGTGTATCTTTTTATGACTGAGTGCAGGTCAGGAAGCAACAGTTAGAACTGGACATGGAACAACAGACTGGTTCCAAATAGGAAAAGGAGTACATCAAGGCTGTATATTGTCACCCTGCTTATTTAATTTATATGCAGAGTACATCATGAGAAACGCTGGGCTGGAAGAAGCACAAGCTGAAATCAAGATTGCTGGGAGAAATATCAATAACCTCAGATATGCAGATGACACCACCCTTAAGGCAGAAAGTGAAGAGGAACTAAAGAGCCTCTTGATGAAAGTAAAAGAGGAGAGCAAAAAGTTGACTTAAAGCTCAACATTCAGAAAACTAAGATCATGGCATCTAGTCCCATACTTCATGGGAAATAGATTGGGAAACAGTGGAAACAGTGTCAGACTTTATTTTGGGGGGCTCCAAATTCACTGCAGATGGTGATTGCAGCCATGAAATTAAAAGATGCTTACTCCTTGGAAGGAAAGTTATGACCAACCTAGATAGCATATTCAAAAGCAGAGACATTACTTTGCCAACAAAGGTTCGCCTAGTCAAGGCTGTGGTTTTTCCTGTGGTCATGTATGGATGTGAGAGTTGGACTGTGAAGAAAGCTGAGTGCTGAAGAATTGATGCTTTTGAACTGTGGTGTTGGAGAAGACTCTTGAGAGTCCCTTGGACTGCAAGGAGATCCAACCAGTCCATTCTGAAGGACATCAGCCCTGGGATTTCTTTGGAAGGAATGATGCTAAAGCTGAAACTCCAGTATTTTGGCCACCTCATGCGAAGAGTTGACTCATTGGAAAAGACTCTGATGCTGGGAGGGATTGGGGACAGGAGGAGAGGGGGACGACAGAGGATGAGATGGCTGGATGGCCTCACTGACTTGATGGACATGAGTTTGAGTGAACTCCGGCAGTTGGTGATGGATAGGTAGGCCTGGCGTGCTGCAATTCATGAGGTCACAAAGAGTCAGACACTACTGGATCCCTGTATATATATACAGCAATTTCATCTATTGGTCTGTCTATGGACATCTGAGTTGCTTCCATATCCTAGGTATTATAAATTAATCCATCAAATTTTGTCAATATCTCATTGTCACTATGTAAAATCAGTGCTTCTGCATTCTTATCTATCTCCAAATAGTTTTGTCTTTCAGATTACAACTAGGATGCTTTTCTTTTCTATCTGCTATCAAAGACTATAACACTTATATTTTGATAAGTCTGATGAGTTGTGTAATTGTAAGTAAAATGAAATTTTCTTAGTCTAATAAAGGGTAGGTACCTATCTCTTACCTTACTAAAATGTTTCTTGAAAACAGGTTCGATTTTTTTTTATTTTATACTCCAGTATCTTAGGCTTCTGACTGTTGGAATTGTAAAAACATACTCTGAAATTAATTAGGTTTTTCTCACCAGTTTTTTAAGTGACTATCAAAGGTACAACTGTTTGTCTCTCAAGGAGATAAGAAAAAGCTTAATTGATCTTTCCTTCTACAGTAATATATAAACTTATGAAAAACATTGTCCATACTTTGTAGTCTCTTAGTATAATCTGATTACATGTGAAATAATAAATTGTGTTCTCACCCTTCTCTGTTTGTATGGAGAACTCTTTTTGTTGGTAGGATTTTTTTATTTCCTCCACAGTTGTCTACAAGTTGATTCTAAAAATTAAAATCCAAAGCAGAGTGCTTGCAAATTTATGATTATATAAATCTTATCCTCTAGGAAGACTGATGAGAAAGGATGGATAATATATATTGAAGTCATTAAAAATGTCCAATTTGAATAAGAATATGAGAGGCATCAAGTTGAGATGAATTATCTTAACATAGTACACAACCACTTTTGAAAATTTATGGCAAAAAATGCATCATAATTGGAATATGACTTTGATAGTTTTTATCTGTAGTATGCAATAACTTTTTTCACTGAGGAAATATATTTATGGTTCTATTTTATTAATAAGTGCACTGAGTGTCTTATTTCATACCACATATGTAGGTCAACCCTGTTATGTTGTAGAATGTTGGGTCCTAAAGGGGTACAGAGTGTGGCACCTGAAAATATGCTACTTTGGCATGGGGGATTATTTTGAGCTAGACGCAAGTGAGAACCAACAGAAGCAGAAAAAAGCCTTCCTGGAGCCTCCTTGTCTTATTATAAGTAGAAACTTCTAAAAAATGAGGAATTCCATAAATCTGCTTTCTTGGGGAAGTATTATGGCCATGAAGAAGACCAAGGAGGTGTGAGATGGACCTGTACCAACAAATCCCACCTATTAGTGTCCCTATATGTTTACTTTCCCACAACTTGCCACCTTTAAAAGCCTAGACCCCCTTTACATCTTTTGTCAACCCTTTACAAATATACAGTTCTTTTAATCTTGTTTTTATTTTTTAATTTTAAAGTTTATTTTTTATTGGGGGAAATTGATTTACAATGTTGTGTTAGTTTCTGCTATACAACACAAATCACCATAATTATACATATATCACCTCCCTCTTGACCTCTCTTCCCTTCCCCCATCCACCCTCCAGGTCATTGCAGAGCACCAGGCTGGGCTCCCTGTATTAAACAGCAACCTCTCACCAGCTATCTACATAGTACTATATATTTATCAGTGCTACTTTCTCCATCTGTCTCACTTTCTCCTTCTCCTACTGTGTCCATAGGTTCATTCTTTATATCTGAGTCTCCATTCCTTCCCTACAAATAGTTTCATCAATACTATTTTTCTAGATTCCATATATGTGAATTAATATACAATACTTGATTTTCTTTTTCTGACTTCTGTCACTCTGTATAACAACTTCAAGGTTCATCCACCTCACCAGAACTGAATCATATTCATTCTTTTTTATGGTTGAGTAATATTACATTGTATGCAAGGACCACATCTCCTTTATCCATTCTTCTGTTGATGTACATCTAGGTGGCTTCCACCTAGATGGCTTCCATCTAGGTGGCTTCCATAATAGACAGGGAGGCCTGGCGTGCTGCAATTCATGGGGTCACAAAGAGTCGGACATGACTGAGCAACTGAACTTAACTGAACTTAACACTGTGCCAGGAGCCAGTGTGAGGAACTCCGCCCATGGCAAAGGTCATGAGGAAGGAGGCTCAGCATACGCAAAGGCATGATATAGCCTCAGGAGTTCCCCTGGAAATTCTCTAGCATCTACCCCCAAAACCAGAGTCTGCCTACTTTACTGCTTTGTACTCTCACGTACACCACTGACTTTATGGGGGGCTGTCCCCCACTATCTCTCTCTGAAAAAAGAGTTAACTTACAGCTCCAGTTAATAAAGTTCCTGGGTGTGATAGTGTTTGAACCCACAAACTCCTTTGGAAGTCCTCTAGCCTGCCTGAATAGGTTTTTCTGGCCATATGTGATTGCTCAGAGCCTCCCAACTGTGAGAGGCATGAGATGTTCTAAACTGTCTAAATTCAAATTCCTTTAAGCAGTTAAAAGATTGATTAGAAATTGTATTGGTGAAGGGTTTTTCTCTTGTTGGGCCAATGTTTGCTGCTAAGTCTCCATATCCCTTACCTACTGTGTCCCTGGCACTGTATTGATTCATCAGATCAGTCACTCAGTCGTGTCCAACTCTTTGCGACCCCATGAACTGCAGCACGCCAGGCCTCCCTATCCATCACCAGCTCTTGGAGGTCACTCAGAATCACATTCATCGAGTCAGTGATGCCATCCAGCCATCTCATCCTCTGTCGTCCCCTTCTCCTTCTGCTCCCAATCCCTCCCAGCATCAGAGTCTTCTCCAATGAGTCAACTCTTCACATGAGGTGGCCAAAATACTGGAGTTTCAGCTTTAGCATCATTCCTTCCAAAGAAATCCCAGGGCTGATCTCCTTCAGAATGGACTGGTTGGATCTCCTTGCAGTCCAAGGGACTCTCAAGAGTCTTCTCCAACACCACAGTTCAAAAGCATCAATTCTTCGGTGCTCAGCCTTCTTCACAGTCCAGCTCTCACATCCATACATGACCACAGGAAAGACCATAGCCTTAACTAGGCGAACCTTTGTTGGCAAAGTGATGTCTCTGCTTTTGAATATGCTATCTAGGTTGGTCATAACTTTCCTTCCAAGGAGTAAGCGTCTTTTAATTTCATGGCTGCAGTCACCATCTGCAGTGATTTTGGAGCCCAGAAAAATAAAGTCTGACACTGTTTCCACTGCTTCTCCATCTATTTCCCATGTAGTGATAGGACCAGATGCCATGATCTTCGTTTTCTGAATGTTGAGCTTTAAGCCAACCTTTTAACTCTCCACTTTCACTCTCATCAAGAGGCTTTTTAGTTCCTCTTCACTTTCTGCCATAAGGGTGGTATCATCTGCATATCTGAGGTTATTGATATTTCTCCCGGCAATCTTGATTCCAGCTTGTGTTTCTTCCAGTCCAGCATTTCTCATGATGTACTCTGCATAGAAGTTAAATAAACATGGTGACAATATACAGCCTTGACGTACTCCTTTTCCTATTTGGAACCAGTCTGTTGTTCCATGACCAGTTCTAACTGTTGCTTCCTGACCTGCATACAGATTTCTCAAGAGGCAGATCAGGTGGTCTGGTATTCCCATCTCTCTCAGAATTTTCCACAGTTTACTGTGATCTACACAGTCAAAGGCTTTGGCATAGTCAATAAAGCAGAAATAGATGTTTTTCTGGAACTCTCTTGCTTTTTCAATGATTCAGAGGATGTTGGCAATTTGATCTCTGGTTCCTCTGCCTTTTCTAAATCCAGCTTGAACATCAGGAAGTTCACAGTTCACATATTGCTGAAACCTGGCTTGGAGAATTTTGAGCATTACTTTACTAGCCTGTGAGATGAGTGCAATTGTGCAGTAGTTTGAGCACTCTTTGGTATTGCCTTTCTTTGGGATTGGGATGAAAACTGACCTTTTCCAATCTTGTGGCCACTGCTGAGTTTTCCAGATTTGCTGGCATATTGAGTGCAGCACTTTCACAGCATCATCTTTCCAGATTTGGAATAGCTCCACTGGAATTTCATCACCTCCACTAGCTTTGTTGGTAGTGATGCTTTCTAAGGCCCACTTGACTTCATATTCCAGGATGTCTGGCTCTAGGTCAGTGATCACATCATCATGATTATCTGGGTCATGAAGCTCTTTTTTGTACACTTGTTCTGTGTATTCTTGCCACCTCTTCTTAATATCTTCTTCTTCCGTTAGGTCCATACCATTTCTGTCCTTTATCGAGCCCATGTTTGCATGAAATGTTCCTTTGGTATCTCTGATTTTCTTGAATAGATCCCTAGTCTTTCCCATTCTGTTGTTTTCCTCTATTTCTTTGCATTGATCGCTGAAGAAGGCTTTCTTATCTCTTCTTGCTATTCTTTGGAACTCTGCATTCAGATGTTTATATCTTTCCTTTTCTCCTTTGCTTTTCGCTTCTCTTCTTTTTGCAGCTATTTGCAAGGTCTCCCCAGACAGCCATTTTGCTTTTTCCATGGGGATTGTCTTGATCCCTGTCTCCTGTACAATGTCACGAACCTCATTCCATAGTTCATCAGGCACTCTATCTATCAGATCTAGGCCCTTAAATCTATTTCTCACTTCCACTGTATAACCATAAGGGATTTGGTTTAGGTCATACCTGAATGGTCTAGTGGTTTTCCCTACTTTCTTCAATTGATTGATATATTTGTATAATTGATTGTGTATTGTGTATTGATTGTGTATTGATTGATATAATTGTATTGATTGTGTATTGTATTGATTGATATAATTGTATAATTGGTGTATAGGAATGTAAGTAGTAGCTTTAATTCTTGTAACCTTGGACCTTTGAGTTACTTCTTTTTCTTGTTATAGCCCACCACACCTTTGTCCTGTAGGAATGCATTTTTACCTAATGCTTTTGGAGGGTGGCGCCAGACTAATCACCTTTAGAGAAAAATAAGTTTTCTGAAGAAAGAGTCTTAAAATGTTAACAGGCCTCTGGGCCAGAAGATGATGCAAATCATCTAAACTTTTGCATATGATAAGTTTGCAGGTAGAAAGCCTGGCTTACTGCATGACCCTACCCCTTCCCCCATTATCTTCTATGCATAACTTAAGGTATAAAAACTACTTTGGAAAATAAAGTGCGGGCCTTGTTCACCGAAGCTTGGTGTCCCCATGTTGTTCTTTCTCTCACCTTCTGGCCGAGTTATTCAGCCTCTTTTCTCCACTGAATTTTCTCACTGAGCTATCCTTATTTAACCACTTTTTATATCTTTAATTAACATTTAAATAAACTGTTGTTTCCTGATTGCCAATGCTGTCTCCCCTTCGAAACCCCTGACTCCACCGGGGCTGGACCATGGCAGACCTGACTGATATACAATAGCAAACCATGTCCTTCTCTTACTAATCTGTCTTTTATCAGTCTAATTTGCAAAGCTCAGATGGATGACATAGGTCAATAGAAGAAGGAAGTTAAGTTTTTCCTCCTCTGTGAATTTCAGATATCAACAGCATAAACTCTTGATAAGAGAAAACTGACTTTGTAACTCACAGGGTAAAGAACAATGGTCTTAGAGTAAGGAGGCAACATTAAAATTTATTGGCCTTTGGAGATTTGGTTTAGGTAAGACTTTAACACTGGTGGACTTGATTAGGATTGGATTAAAGTCATGTTATAATAGTCTCAGACTGGTGGAAAATGAAAGGTAAAGATTTTGAGACAGAAGATTCAAGGAATCTTAGCACACAATCTGTCTGTTTAAGCTTTCCATTAGAGACTTGATGGATCTTTCAGAAGTTCTATAATAAACAGTTAACATCTGTCTGGACTAGAGAATCCTAGAAAAGTACAGTGATGATAATAAAATATGTGGAATAGCTAAGTCATGTTATGTTAGTGTTAAGGGCCAAATCCCACCGAAATTTGTATATGAAGTCCTGGCCCTGGGTTTCTCAGAATATAATAATATTTGAAGATAGGGCCTTTAAAGAGATAATTAAGGTAAAATGAAGTCATGTGGGTGGATTCCAATCCAATATAAGTATTATCCTTTTAAGAATAGGAAATTTGGACACAGACATGTTCTCACAGTGGAGAAAGGCCACTTGAAGACAAAAGAAGTCAATCATCTATAAACCAAGGAGAGGGGCCTCAGAATGAAATCCATCCTGCTGACACCTTTATCTCTGACTTCTATCATCCAGGAGTTCTCAATCAACTCTGACCTTGCCTCTCCACTCTGAGTTTCTATTGTTTAAAACACCCCATCAGTGGCGTTTGTCATGGTAATTCTAGAAGACTAATATGTAGATAATTGGGGGTAGGTTGTTCCAGTCCTCAATGTTCAGGCCAAAAAATGTAGGAAGAATTTCACTTTTCCTTTACATTTTTTTTTTTCACTGTGCTCCCAATTTTGTTCCACTGTTATCGTCTCTATTGTATACCTAGTCATTGGATTTTTTTGTGTGTGTTAGTAACATACATCCACAAATAATATGTTTAAAAATTTCTTGGTAAAGTATTTGCTTCATGTTTATTTTGTCTAATTGTATGTTTGATTTGCTTTTGTTGGGTATTAAATATATGTTATATTTTATTTCCCCTTATAAAGTGGTTCCATTGTTTTCTAACACTTATTACTGATGACAATTTCATAGCAGTTTAATGAAAATCACACACACACACATATGTATATATACTTATATACATGTAACATGCATATTTTTATGTTTTAGGGTCTAAAACTCTTTCTCTGTACCTGGCGATTATTAGTTATGTGCTCATAGTTATAGATATTCTCTATGACTAAGAGTGTTAATTAAAATCATTCATGAGAGGAGTTTTTATGCTAGACCAATTAAAGTAGAATTTCTGGGGCAGTAGCTTATTAATCATATTCTAAGTATTCTCTAAATGATTGCAGGCTTACTTGAAAATACATTCATATGTATAATCTTTTGTAATAGTTCTTTCTTCTAAACTTAAGAGGCAGTGTGGATGTTTTTTGTTTGTAGGAATGATATTTCCAATAGCAAGCCTGATATTAAAGCCATGCTTACAACGTGAACTACTGAAATCAACCTGAAATTAATGAAATGCTCATGATGATTTTTTTTTTTTTTTTTTTTTTGGCCTGATTACAACTATACTAGAAATGTATAGTCCTTTCTAGGCAGATCATTCCACTTTTAAAAAACATTGCTCTGGAAGTCAATGCTGAACTGAATATGAATCTACTCAATACATGGGTGAAGTTAAAAAGTAAGGAAGAATAGTTCACAAAAATTCCAGTCATTGGCATAATCCTCAGGTAATACCCTTCCCTGTTATGCATAACTTTTATTATTTAGTTATAAAAGTTATACATAACAAATAATAAAATTTATGCATAAAGTTATCACCAACCTAGATGGCATATTAAAAAGCAGAGACATTACTTTGACAACAAAGGTCCGTCTAGTCAAGGCTATGGTTTTTCCAGTGGTCACATATGGATGTGAGAGTTGGACCATAAAGAAAGCTGAGCATCGAAAAATTGATGCTTTTGAACTGTGGTGTTGGAGAATTCTCTTGAGAGTCCCTTGGACTGCAGGAAGTTCCAACCGGCCCATCCTAAAGGAAATCAGTCCTGAATATTCATTGGAAGGACTGATACTGAAGCTGAAACTTCAATACTTTGGCCACTGATGTGAAAAGCTGACTCATTAGAAAAGACCCTGATGCTGGGAAAGATTGAAGGCAAGAGAAGAAGGGAACGACAGAGGATGAGATGGTTGGATGGCATCACCGACTTGATGGACATGCATTTGAGTAGACTCTGGGAGTTGGTGATGGACAAGGATGCCTGGTGTGTTGCAGTCCATGGGGTTGCAAAGAGTCGGACATGACTGAGCAACTGAACTGAACTGAACTGTTACGCATTCCATCTTTTCCTCCTATCCCAAACCTTGAGCTTCTCTATGCTGCTACTGGAGCAAATCGCCCTAGTGCAGCCTTTTCCTAAAATGTGTGCACTGGACCAGGACTCCCTCCCCTGTCTTTGATGTAGCAGCAAGTTTCCATATGCTTCTCATTTTCTAAACATGTGTCAAAATCTCTGTAACAACAATTATTTCCTTTACTGCTATCTCTGTGTTTACTTTTTTGTTTGTTTTTTTCCTTCAGGAATCATCAGAGTGAGAGAAGATGTGGGTACAAATATTGTAGATGCATGATGTAGATACAAATATTGATACCATTCACATTATGCCTTCTTTTCAAGTGTCTGAGTGTAAGCCTATAGATAAAATCTATCAGGACAGAAAAAAAATAAAGCTGTACTTACACTGTGTTTATCCAAATATCTGTGTGGATTTATTTATATGCATCATTTCAAAATTCAGGAGTAAAGTTTATTAAGAATTTAACAGCAAGATAAATTAAAAAGTTTAAACATGGTAAGCTATTGCCCTGCAATTTACAAATTTAGTGTTTTCCTTTTCCACTTATTTTCATGAAAATATACCCTGTAACGGGGTTGGATTCCCTTTGTCATTCGATACTTATGGATGAGTGATTTCTTCTCTTATAACTTCATCTCATATCTGTTCATGAATAATTTTCCAAAACTGAGCTCTCAAGTTTAGACAGATTTCTGCAAGTGCATCACCTCATTGCCCACACTGCAGGATGCTCTGGCTGTCTTGCACAGGTTGTTTATATCAAAGACTGAGTATTGCATTAATCTCAAATACCTCAATATTTTGCATATTTGGAAGCATTACAAACATGGAGAAACTTTCATGCCTGGGCTTTTATTAAATTAAAACAGCTCTTTTACCCATATTTATTGGTATATCAATTTCTGTGGGACTAAATTTAAGGCTCTGTTTATTGCCCATGGGACACTATGAATAAGAGAACTGTGTTTGAAAAGAAAAAGGTTAGTTTCCTTTTCAGTACAGAATAAACAGTATCTGTTTAATTCTAAATGGTTTAAACATTCTGTCACAATGTTAACTCCTGATATATTGCTGAATATTTGAAATGAATATCTGGGATGCTGTGAACAGCTTTACTGTCCCAGTGAGGGCACCTACTAGCTTCCAGAGGTAGAAGCAGAAGTTGCAGTCTTTATGTTCAGGTGTATTATGTCACTCAGTTGTGTCTGACTCTTTGTAACACCAGGAACAGTAGCCTGCCAGGCTCCTCTGTTCATGAGATTTCCCAGGCAAGAATACTGGAGTGGGTTGCCATTTCCTCCTGCAGGGGATCTTTCTGACCCAAGGATTAAACCTATGTCTCTAGTGTTTCCTGCGTTGCCTGGAAGATTCTTCACCACTGCACCACCTAGAAAGTCCCTTATGTTCCATTACTAGATGATATTTTGAAATGTTATTTCAGTGGAGATTCTATGATTTATAGACAAATGAATCAGTGAAGATGGGATAAGTTAGGTCCTAGGATCTAACTTTGCAGATAAATGGAAAACTCAAGCAAAAACTGTCAAAATCAATTTTGTCAGAATTCTAGAAAGCAATGAAAGGCTTACAGCAAACAAGCAAATGCTGAATTAAGTAAAAACAAACAAGCAAACATGAAAATGCTAAGAGTGTGTTTTGGCATTTCACTTGTCCTTGTTACACTCTCTTTCCTAGCTCAGCAGCATATTGATGGAAGCGGTGTATGTCTTACATCAGGACCCTGGTCCCTGGTTCCAGAAGAGTAAAGCAGAGCTAGCCTCAAAGAATTGCGTGTTGTATATGGCTAACCTGTCTGGGTCTACCTGAAATATTGAGGCAAGAAGCTTGTCTTTGTTTAATCTAATTCAGTAATCAATCAAGTCTGAAACACTGTGATCCAGGCAAGTCTGAAAAATCTCAAAAATGTGGTAAAACAAATGAAAAACCTATAGCCATCTGGGGCTTAAGATTACAACTGAAGCAAACAATAGAGTGCTGAAGGCCTAGGAGAAGAAGCTGGGGAGATTTTTTGCTTTTTGGTTTTTTTTTTTTTTTTTTTGGAAATTAGGATATTCAAACATGCCAGTGCATAATGGGAAATTTTGAAAATTGTGTCCATGGCCCTAGGGCATGTTCAGGATCAGAAAAGACCTGAAAATATACTAAGCTTTCCCCCCTGGCTAATCTCTAGACCCTGGACAAGGAGTTCATAAAGACTATGGCTGAATCAGCCGGGCTAAGTTTTTAAGGAGGGCCCAATGATTTAGCCATTCTGCAAAGACTGGGAGAGATTTTTTTTCCCTTCATTTCTCTCCTGCTCCCCTCCACCCAATCTCTGCCTCCCAGCATCCAAGGAAATGACTGTCAAAACACTAGCTAAACACAAATTTGAGGAAAAGTGACTTCAGGGACCACACATGATAAAGAATATAAACTTACATATCAACAACAAAAGACAAGCCATCTTAAAAGTGGACACAGGTCATATACAGACATTTCCCAAAGAAGATATACAAATGAATTACGAGAACACAGTCAAAAACCAAGTGCTGCACTCTGAATACAAATTGAAAAAACAGAAAGATGAATTTATTGCAAGGCTTTTCACCTGCAAGCTGGGAAACTCAAAGCTATAAGAAAGATGATTCCAAAATACTCGTAGGCTAAGGTTTTCTTAAGGAGGAAATGGCAACCCACTGCAGTACTTTTGCCTTGGGAATCCTGTGGACAGAGGAGCCTGGTGGGCTGCTGTCCATAGGGTTGCACAGGGTCGGACACGACTGAAGCAACTTAGCAAGGTTTGCTTATGTGATAAATAGAGAAGTTACTTGGCTTTTTCAACTGACTCATTGCTGGCAGTCTTCTTTCTTATTCAGATGAGGGTACCTGAGTCAAAGAAACAAAGAAGCACAGAGATCTAGTGGACATACTTGGCATTTGGGGATTAGCTGGTATCCTATGCTGATATCTGAGAAGAGCTAGAAATTCCTGTAATATTATGTTGCTGTTGCTGCTCCTGCTGCTAAGTTGCTTCAGTCATGTCCGACTCTGTGGGACCCCATAGACAGCAGACCACCAGGCTCCCCCGTCCCTGGGATTCTCCAGGCAAGAACACTGGAGTGGGTTGCCATTTCCTTCTCCAGTGCATGAAAGTGAAGAGTGAAAGTGAATTTGCTCAGTCGTTTCCAACTCTTAGCAACCACATGGACTGCAGCCTAACAGGCTCCTGCATCCATGGGATTTTCCAGGCAAGAGTACTGGAGTGGGGTGCCATTGCCTTCTCCGAACATTATGTTAAATGTCTTTTTTTTTTTTTTTTCCCTTTATTTTTTTTTTTTTTTTTTGACTTTACAATATTGTATTGGTTTTGCTGTATATCAGCATGAATCTGCCACAGGTATACACGTGTGGCATCCTGAACCCTCCTCCCTCCTCCATCCCCATGCCATCCCTCTGGGTCATCCCAGTGCACCAGCCCCAAGCATCCAGAATCATGCATCGAACCTGGATTGGCGACTCATTTCATATATGATATTATACATGTTTCAATGCATTCTCCCAAATCATCCCACCCTCTCCCTCTCCCACAGAGTCCAAAAGACTGTTCTATATACTAATGCATATATACGGAATTTAGAAAGATGGTAACAATAATCCTGTATACGAGACAGCAAAAGAGACACTGATGTATAAATGTCTTTTATACACGTGTGTTGACCATTTCCATTTTGTGCCTGACTGAAGTTATTCCATTTCAGATTGCTTCTACAAAATGAGAAGAAGGTCAACACCAGTCATTAGGAAAATGCAAATTAAAACCACAAGTTACCACTTTTCATTGACTGAGATATCTGTAACCAGAAAGGAAAGAAGGAAGGAGGGAGTAAGGAATGAATGTAGGAAGGCAAGAGAAGGAAGAGAAGAAGGAGGGCGTTGTTCAGTCACTCAGTTGTGTCCAACTCTTTACAAACCCATGGACTGCAGCATGGCAAGCTTCCTTGTCCTACACCATCTCCTGGAGCTTGTTCAAACTCATGTCCATTGAGTCAGTCATGCCACCCAACCATCTCATTCTATGTCATCTCCTTCTCCTCCTGCCTTCAATATTTCTCAGCATCAGGATCTTTTCCAAAAAGTCAGTTCTTCACATGAGGTGGCCCAAGTATTGGAGCTTCAGCATCAATACTCCAATGAATATTCAGGATTCATTTCTTTAGGACGGACTGGTTTGATCTCCTTGATCCAAAGGACTCTCAAGAGTATTCCCAAATACCACAGTTCAAAAGCATCAGTTCTTTGGTGCTCAGCTTTCTTTATGGTCCAACTCTCTCATCTATATAAGACTATTAGAAAAACCATAGCTTTGACTAGATGGACCTTTGTTGGCAAAGTAATATCTCTGCTTTTATTATGCTATATATTTTGGTCATAGCTTTTCTTCCAAGGAGCAAGCATCTTTTAATTTCATGGCTGCAGTTATGTTAATAGATCAGATCAGATCAGATCAGTCGCTCACTCATGTCCGACTCTTTGCGACCCCATGAACTGCAGCACGCCAGGCCTCCCTGTTCATGACCAGCTCTCGGAGGTCACTCAGACTCACATCCATTGAGTCAGTGATGCCATCCAGTCATCTCATCCTCTGTCGTCCCCTTCTCCTCCTGCCCACAATCCCTCCCAGCATCAGAGTCTTCTCCAATGAGTCAACTCTTCGCATGAGGTGGCCAAAATACTGGAGTTTCAGCTTTAGCATCATTCCTTCCAAAGAAATCCCAGGGCTGATCTCCTTCAGAATGGACTGGTTGGATCTCCTTGCAGTCCAAGGGACTCTCAAGAATGTTCTCCAACACCACAGTTCAAAAGCATCAATTCTTCGGCGCTCAGCCTTCTTCACAGTCCAGCTCTCACATCCATACATGACCACAGGAAAGACCATAGTCTTGACTAGGCGAACTTTTGTTGGCAAAGTAATGTCTCTGCTTTTGAATATGCTATCTAGGTTGGTCATAACTTTCCTTTCAAGGAGTAAGCATCTTTTAATTTCATGGCTGCAGTCACCATCTGCAGTGATTTTGGAGCCCAGAAAAAGAAAGTCTGACACTGTTTCCACTGTTTCTCCATCTATTTCCCATGTAGTGATGGGACCAGATGCCATGATCTTCGTTTTCTGAATGTTGAGCTTTAAGCCAACCTTTTCACTCTCCATTTTCACTTTCATCAAGAGGCTTTTTAGCCCCTCTTCACTTTCTGCCATAAGGGTGGTGTCATCTGCATCAGATCAGATCAGATCAGTCGCTCAGTCGTGTCCGACTCTTTGCGACCCCATGAACTGCAGCACGCCAGGCCTCCCTATCCATCACCAGCTCTCGGAGGTCACTCAGACTCACATTCATTGAGTCAGTGATGCCATCCAGCCATCTCATCCTCTGTCGTTCCCTTCTCCTCCTGCCCTCAGTCATCTGCATAGTTTTCTTCAAATCCTACATTTCCGTCACTAAATCACATGCTCCCTTAAATGAAAACCTTGAGAGACATGGTTTCAAATAATATCACTTCCATCTCCTTGTTTAGTAATATAGCAGGTTATTTTTATATTGACACAATGTTTTTAATAATATTTATCTTATAGTTTCATATTGTTCATGGGGTTCTCAAGGCAAGAATACTGACATGGTTTGCCATTCCCTTCTCCAGTGGACCACATCCTGTCAGATCTCTCCACCATGACCCGCCCATCTTGGGTTGCCCCACAGGCATGGCTTAGTTTCATTGAGTTAGACAAGGCTGTGGTCCTAGTGTGATTAGATTGACTAGTTTTCTGTGAGTATGGTTTCAGTGTGTTTGCCCTTTGATGCCCTCTTGCAACACCTACCATCTTCCTTGGGTTTCTCTTACCTTGGGCGTGGGGTATCTCTTCACGGCTGCTCCAGCAAAGCGCAGCCATTGCTCCTTACCTTGGACGAGGGGTATCTCCTCACCATCGCCCTTCCTGACCTTCAACATGGGATAGCTCCTCTAGGTCCTCCTGCACTGTGCAGCCATGGCTCCTTGAACGTGGGGTTGGTCCTCCTGGCCACGGCCCCTGGCCTGGGGAGTGGGGTTGCTCCTCCTGGCTGCTGCCCTTGGCCTCCGGCGTGGGGGCGTGGGGTAGCTCCTCCCACCCACTGCCCCTGACCTCGGAAGCGGGGTAACTCCTCTCATCACCGCCCCTGACCTCAGGGTCAGACACAACTGAGCGACTGATCTGATCTGATCTGATCTGATAGTTTTCCCCATTTTAAATTAGTCTTTGACATCCATCAAAATGTTGAGAAGCTGAATCTGAATAAAGAAAGAATAAGGAAGAGAGTACTCCATGAATCAAAGTTTTTCAGACTTAGCATGAAACTTTAAAAAAGTTTACATATATGAAAAATAAGCATCTAGTTTTTACTCCAAATGGATAATTCATTTGTAAAACATATTATATTTAATATAAAAATTCCTAGAAATTCCAATGGTCATTTCAAAAGATTTTCTCAACAACCCAAATTAATATTAAAGTGAGTAGACTTTCACACTCACTGGGATATCCTAGCATATCAACATTTTTTTTTTTCTATCAACTATACAGAAAGTCTGTATTTTTTTCATTTCTTTTCTTCATCTTTTTTCTCACCAGGTATTTTGAGGACTCAGAATCTACTAGGATTTTTATAGTTAAATAGCAAATACTTTTATTCAAATTAATGAGGAAATTCAAATGAATGCTCAAGTAAATATTTGAGGTTTATTTAATCAATAGTTAAATGTTTTACATAATTCTTCTTTTCTTTTGTCTTCTCCACCCCTACCCTTTGGAATTCATTTAACCATCACCCATGAAAGTTCTGCTAGAGGCTCAGAAGCACCCTCATTATTCATGGAAACAGAAACAAAGAAAAATAAAGAAGGTTTTGTTCTTCCACAGTCAAAACAAGATATGCCAACAATGGTTACAAAGCAGTGGATTCAGTAGTAATTAGAGATTTCTAGGCTCTTTGTGAAACTGCTATTCCTCAAAGTCCTAATCCCTCTAATTTATTTTTCTTATATTCCATAACTTGACTTCTGTCTACTCACATGTAGTATCAGTACCTACATGAAGTTTCCAAGCTAAATATATACAACAGAAGTTTCCCCTTTGGAGTCAACAACTATAGATTGCAAACAAATCTCCTTTATATACTACAGCATATATGCACATAGAGGCATTAATTTAGTAAGTTTTTATTGAGCCCCTGTTAGTACAAGATTCTACAATTAATTGGTATAGTGCATTAAAGTGTATGAAATGATTTTATACTCGTTTCTGTGAGAAGGTATGGAAATTGTAACTATCCAAGGTTAATTACTGGCAATAATAAAAGCAATATTTTTAGCAGGACAGTGTTTTGTTAAGTAAAACTAAAATGTATTTATGACCTTATTTTATAATGTTAAACTTAAATGTTATCTTACAGAATGTAATTACCAACTTCCAGAAGTAGATTAAGGAAGTATTTATTATACTTGAACATCATTGAATAAAATACTTAAATATTAGTGTGTTGATGAGCAAGATGCAGCAATGCAGTAATAATGTCTACAGTAAGAACAGAAAGCCTGGCATGCTGCAGTCCATGGGGTCGCAAAGAGTTGGACACGACTTAGTGACTGAACAAAAAACAAGAGTAAGATGACCTTTTTTTATTTTTTCATGTCTTTCATGTTCAAAGATGAGAAAGTCCCATGTTTATGCAAAGATTTCTATGGCAGAAGAGAACAGAGAATAGAGGGAAGATATTTTTAAAATGCTACTAATAATTTCCTAATTTTTTACAAGGCTCATAAAGTCCTTTCTCTTATAAATAATTTTGATAACCTGGAACTTCATTTGCTTTATTTAAAATTTAATCAATTCTATGTAAAAGCCCAGTCAGTGTGAAGTTTGGCAGGAGGTGTTATCCCTGGACTACTTCTTGGAGTAACCTCTATTGTATAATGGGGACTGAAAGACTCGTGGGAGTGACGGTAACTACAGTGACAGAAGAACAACTGTTTATTGGCATTTCATCTCCTGTAATAGATGCCCAAACAGGTCCCCAGACACCTGTAGAAATTACAAGGGTGTGTTAGAACATGACAGTTGAGAAATTATTACCAGACACATCTTAAAACGGATTTCTAAACTTTACTATAATCCTTGAGGAAGAAAAAAAAATACCATTAGCCTGCTGACAGGAAAACTTTCCTAAATATTCCAAAGCAACAAAGTAAATTTTTTACCTAAGATAAACATGTATGTATATATGTATGTATATTATATATATATATGTATGTATGTATATATATACATACATAGAAAAAATTATACAACAAAATAATATAAATAATAGGAATATTCAAAAAGTAACATAGTAAAATTAATTAACAAATAGTGAAACAACTTTATGTACTTAGGCACTGTACATTCAAGGACATAATACAGCTACAAGTTACTATATACAGTTTTTAACAGAAAATAACACAATCATATAATACTAGCATGGGGATCAATTCCACATTTTAATTGCATAAAAACAGCAAATGTAAATTGGATTTTCATATATTCATGCTAAACTAGCTCTAGGATGATCTTCACAATGCCATTGAGATTTTCCATAATGTAGATTTTACTAATGATAAAGCATATTGCTTGTCCACTTAAGTATTTGCTAAAAATTTGGATGCCTGGGCAAATATTTTCAGACATATACTAATTAATAATGCAATGTAATTATATACAATATATACTATAGTAAATTAGGCTTTCCTGATAGCTCAGTTGGTAAAGAATCCACCTGCAATGCAAGAGATCACGGTTCAATTTCTGTATCTGGAAGAACCACTGGAGAAGTAATAGGTTACCTATTCCAGTATTCTTGGGCTTCCTTTGTGCCTCAGCTAGTAAAGAATCTGCCTGCAATGTGGGAGACCTGGGTTCGATCCCTGGATTGGGAAGATCCCTTGGAGAAGGGAAAGGCTACCCACTCCAGTATTCTGGCCTGGAGAATTCCATGGACTGTATACAGCCCATGAGGTTACAAAGAGTCAGACACATATAACTAGAGTTCCGTGACACTTACATTCACATTGTTGTGCAACTCTCACTGTCATCCATTTCTTAAATATTTCACCTTCCTAAATTGAAACTCTGTCCCCATTAAATGGGCTTCCCAGGTGGCACTAATGGTAAAGAATCTGCCTGCTAAAGCAGGAAATATAAGAGACATGGGTATGATCCCTGGGTTGGAAAGATCCCCTGGAGGTGGACGTGGAAACCCACTTCAATATTGCCGGGAAAATCCCATGAACAGAGGAACCTGGTGAGCTATAGTCCATAGGGTCTCAAACAGTTGGACATAACTGAAAAGACTTGGCAAATTAGTATACGAATGGCACCCCACCCCAGTACTTTTGCCTGGAAAATCCCATGGACAGAGGATCCTGGTAGGCTCCGGTCCATGGGGTCGCTAAGAGTCGGACACGACTGAGCGACTTCACTTTGATTTTTCACTTTCCTGCATTGGAGAAGGAAATGGCAACCCACTCCAGTGTTCTTGCCTGGAGAATCCCAGGGACGGGGGGAGCCTGGTGAGCTTCCGTCTATGGGGTCGCACAGAGTCGGACAGGACTGAAGCGACTTAGCAGTAGCAGCATACTATGTACACATATCAGTACCATAATAATACAGGGCTTATCTGATGGCTCAGCAACTAAAGGATCTGCTTACCATGTAGAGACAGGGAAGATGTGGATTTGATCCCTGGGTCAAGACGATCCCCTGGAGGAGGAAGTGGCAACCCACTCCAGTATTCTTGCTTGGAAAATCCCATGGACAGAGGAATCTGGAGGGCTGCAGTTCATGGGGTTACAAAGAGTAACATGACTGAGTGACTGAGTATGCACATACATAATATATGTATTTATATATACACACATAGTAGTTTTATATGTATATACATGTGTGTGTATAAAGCTGTGTGTGTGTATGTAAAGTTGCTCAGTCATGTCTGACTCTTTGCAACTCCATGGACTGTAGCCTGCCAGACTCCTCTGTCTATGGAATTCTCCTGGTCAGAATACCAGAGTGGATAACTGTTTCCTTCTCCAGGATATATCTATATACATAGCTTTGTTACTACTAATTTTCTATTATGAAACAATTATTTTATTTCCTAGTATTATTCTTATCTTTGAGTGATTACAAGAACATAAAGAAGAAATAACATAGTTTTTCCAGAAATAATACTAAATTATTTTGTTATTTATCATTGTATCAGAAATGCATATATATATATATATATGTTAAAACATATGTGTGTGTTTGTGTGTGTGTGTATGAAATAGCTTCCCACATCATCTCCCAGTACAATAAAAATACAGACTTGAAAAGATTTATTATTAGCCAAAGAAGATCACTAAGAAGTATTTTCATCCTGGCATAAGATGTTTCCCTTGTACAGGCTAGGACTTTTGAGATAGGGTTATAGATTGAATTTTCATAAACTGTGGCCCAGAAACATCTCTAAGTGAGAAATTAACAAGGGAGAGGCAAAGCACATATGCTTTGGATTTTCTGAAACTGTTAATTTAAGATGTACGAAAAGACATGCTCAAAGAGGGAACTAAGAGTTTTCCAAAACCAGCAGTATAAATTTAAAAAAAAAATCCTTTTGGAGATTTTGAAAAGACAATGTACCATATAGAACAACTGTGATAAAGAGGAGATGAAAATTTGCATATCAGTGAATATATATCCCTATAATATTTTTCTTCTCTTTGATGGAATCCTAAATTGCATCAGAAATTTGGCTACTCTGAATAAAGACTCAAATTCTGCAGACCACTTGAAATGAGATATAGTTATACTAAAGGCAATCAAGTTAAATATAAGCAGAAGTGGTGTGTGCAGTTTTTGTAAAGTGTCATTAGAAAGGCAGATGCTCTCTCTCTCTCTCTTTTTTTTTTTTTTTTTTAAATTCTCCATTCTGCCACCTGGGATGTGTAGAGAGCCATGGCTCATCCTGACGTTTGAGATTCTGTATAGTGCAGAAACATAATGAGCAGAAGTCTGATGATTTTTTAAAGTTGAAGTGATACACTGGTCCTAGACTACTAGTTGGACTTTAGTTCTGTACGGAAGTAAAAAAATCTATTTCATTAAACCACTTTTGTAATTTTATTTTTGTTTCCTTTCAGTGCTAAATCTAATTCAGATTAATACTTTTTTTTTTTTAACTGAAGTTGGAATGTTCAACCAAAGGAAATATAAACTAAAAGGTGGCAATCCTCTTATGTTTTGGCAAATAATTTATTAAAACAGTCATTCATTATGATAACCAAGTTCTGAGTATTATCTGCTATGGTAGAAAAGATTTGAATGCTGTTTCACATTAGATACTTCTTCCTACTTGTAGCAGGAGCCAGTACAGTATGCTACCTCAGACTTCATCTAGACCACTGGTTCTCAAAATATTATCCAAGCACTCCTGCCATAAAATGTTGAAAAATCTAAATTTTTTGATCCTGATTTTTGATCACAGTAAAGCGTCATGGCTTCAAATTGTCACTTCAAGCAACATATACGTATAGTTAATCTAGTGCTAATATCATTACTGGTAAAAACAGATTAAGGTATTGCTTTTTCCAGTCAAATCCATTGCTAGAGATGTCCTCGAAGGAGCTACTATACAGAGAGTGAGCGAGCCCCAGAAGAGCAAAGAAGTAAGTAGACAGACACCACAATGTTCAATCTTAAATTTCTTATCTAATTTTCGTATATTACTTGTGCATGGAATTTACAGGAAGAAAATTATAATTGCCTAAGATTTTTAAAGAGTTGGATTAACAAAGATACCACAAATCTATACTTCAAAATCCTATGAGCTATTTATCTGCAAATGAGATCTTGTATTCTCAAAATGTCAATTTCATGTTGTAGTTCATAATGATTTGCCAGTAATTTTAAAAGATTAATGAAATATTAAGTTTTCTAGAGAATTATTAATTTATCAAAATTTACTCAAATAGTAAAAGAAAATATTAACTCAACTAAAATAAAATCAGTCAAAGCTAAATATTTACCCTCATCTCCATACTCCACATATACACAGAACTGTCTCAGCCTAGATGTTGTAGCACTTATTTGAAACAAATACAGATGTTTTCCAATTAATATAAACTCTTACAATGAATAAAAAATTTGGGAATACTTCTGCAATTGTATAATAGTTTTAATGTGAAAAAAACAAACAAACAAACAAACAAAAACCAACATGAGAAAGGTGCACTTGGGCAAGTGATGTGAATGTTGTAAGTAAATTTTAAAACATCAAACCCAGTACTGTGTATAAAAAAATACATACTAACAATTTGAATTTAATATAGAAAAGTGAGGGTAGCTTAACATTTGAAATTCCTTCATCTGTTACATATTAATATGATTAAGGAGCTCTAGAAACATATTTCATAAATTTAAGAGCTCTAGAAACATATTTCATAATATTCAATGTTCTTTCATGACAATTTTTTTCTCATTCTGAGACTGTAAAGGAACTGTGTTAGTTTGCTGAATGATGTCTACCAAAGAATCTGCAACTGTAGTCATAAAGGTGAAAAGATAGAGGCATTTCATTAAAAATCAAGGGAAACTCATAAATTCCACTCTAAAGTTTATAAATTCTTATTCCTTTTATGCATGTCCATGAGGTCATGTTAGAATAGTTACAGTCAAGTCTCTTGCAAGAGTGATCAACTGTGCAAAATCTAAATAGCTAACCACCCCCAAAATACAGGAGTGCATTCTTATAAGATTCTCACAAACATAAGGCTGAGAAAAAGCATTATTAAAGATAATACCTATGCAAGAAAACTACACAAAATGCATAGGAATAATTGAAACTAAACCTAATATAGTAATTCCTTCTGGGGTGGGAGAGGTAAGATAAACACACTCATGGATGTGGAGGGTGGTACCTAAACTTAATGGCAAAGTTCTGTTGTTTAAGCTGTATTGTTGGCTCATAATTATTCATTATGCCATTCTTTGCTCCTTTTTGGATGCCTGTATATTACATGATTTTAAAAGTGAGTGAACTCTGTTTTGAGTTTTATATATTATTTCAAAGTCTAGCAAGATTAAAAAAATGAAAAAAAAGTATATTTTACTGTAGCAAAGAGTTGGATATGACTTAATGACTGAACAAGTAAATATACATAAAGTGAAAGTGAAAGTAAAGTCGCTCAGTCGTGTCTGACTCTTTGTGACCCCATGGACACCAGGCTTCTCTGTCCATGGGATTTTCTAGGCAAGACTACTGGAGTGGGTTGCCTTTTCCTTCTCCAGGGAACTTCCCAACCCAGGGATCAAACCCAGGTCTTCCGCATTGTAGACACACGTTTTACGGTCTGAACCACCAGGGAAGTCTAAATATACATGATGTATATGTATATACATGTATATATACAAATGTATGTGTGTATATATATATATATATACCTGTGTGTATGTATATATATGTGTGTATGTGTGTACATATGTATGTGTGTACATACACATACATATAGTGTGTATATACGCATATGTATGTGTGTACATGCACACATACATACATACACATATGGAGTACAACAGGTCTGTCTACTGTCACCCTCTTCAACCTATACAATGAGCAAATCATGAGAAATACCATGCTGGATGAGTTACAAGCTGGAATCAAGAAAGTTGGGAGAAACATCAACAACCTCAGATATGCAGGTGATACCACTCTAATGACAGAAAGTGAAAAGGACCTAAACAGCCTCTTGACTAGGGTGAAGGAGGAGAGTGAAAGGGCCAGCTTAAGACTAAATATTAAAAAAAAAAAAAAAAAAAAAACCTAAGATCGTGACATCCAGCCTCATTACTTCATTTGCAAGCAGAAGGGGTAAATGTAGAAGTAGTGACAGATTTCCTCTTCTTGGGCTCTAAAATCACTGCTAATGGCGAATGCAGTCATGGGATCAGAAGACTATTGCTTCTTGACAGGAAAGCTCTGAAAAACATAGACAGTGAGTTGAAAAGCAGAGACATCACTCTGCTGAAAAAGGTCTGTATAATCAAGGCCATGGTCTTCCCAGTGGTCATGTATGATTGTGAGAGCTGGACTTTAAAGAGGGCAGAATGCTGAAAAATTGTTGCCTTCAAACTGTAGTGCCAGAGAAAACTCCTGAAAGTCTTGGACAGCAAGGAGATCAAACCAGTTAATTTTAAGGGAAATCAACCCTGAATACACAGGGTTGGAAGGACTGATGCTGAAGCTGAAGCACCAGTATTTTGGTCATCTGATGCCAACTGCTGACTCATTGGAAAAGTCTCAGAGGCTGGGAAAGATTGAGGGCTAAAGAAGAAGAGGGTGTCAGAGGATCAGATGGCTGGATGGCATCACTGATGCAACTGATATGAACTTGGGCAAACTTTGGGACATGGCAAGGGACAGTGAGGCCTGGCGTGCTGCACACCACAGGGTTTCAGAGTCAAGAGAAGACTGTGCCACAACAACAACAACATAGACATACATATATATCACAGAGGTGATGCACAGAAACTGAAAATCTTCCACACCCAAATAGAAATCATTAAAAAGATACAGATAAAATACATTATATGGAAAAATAAATGGATACTTTTGTGATTATATATGGATATATGGCTGAAGAGCATATGCTTTTAAATATATGATAAAGAGTTTTAATATGTAACTTACAGGTTTAGAATTCATTGGGTTATTTCCAGATAATTTGTGAAACTTTGAAGAAGAGACTGTTGCTATGAATAGTTCACTTAACAATCATCAACTAAAGGCTAAAAAAGCTAAACATTTGCATTCATAAGAACACAATGCTTGTGTGTTTATATTTTGGAGATCTATAGCATGAAGCACATGCTCCGTCACTGCCAAATCTTGAAGCAAAAGCTTCCACTGCCAAATAATGTAACATTTTATTCTGTTTAGGTTAATTTAAATTTTGTTCACATTGACTGATTATCACATTGATAAATGATCAAACATTATATAATGTCATATGGGTAGTAGCTGGAAAATAAATAAAGAACATTTCATGAATTGTCTGATTTTCTTAAGGAAGAACACATTCTGAATTGTGCAGGTTTGTTCAGAGCTATTCAGAGGCCCCTGCATATAAAAAAGGAGTTTTCAATACATCAATTTTAATTTTTTCTTCCTAACAGTTTTGGCTTAAATTCATAACTTGCTTATAGAGATTCACAGATTTTTAAGCATCCAAATCTGCACAATTTACCACACTGCATATATATTGCCCACTAAGAAAGTCTGTCCCTCTTCAATCTGGCCTGCTCATCTGTGGTCTGACAGATGGATTCTGCACAGGCAGAGAAAAACCTTATTTTAAAAATAAAAATTAATTAATTTAAAATTTCACATCACGTTGCAAGGAATTTTTGTTGAATAAAATTGTATTAAACCACGGATCACATTATTTTAATATCTATTTTCATTTGTTTACTATAGGTATCGTTTATCAGAATTTGGTAGGGCAGTCAGATTGCAGTGGAACATGTCATATACTGACTACTTACAAATATTCATCTCCCTCATCTTCCTGGACAATAAGATAACTGATCTTGTTTGAAGCAATAAGGAGCCTAGCTGCAAACAATAGACAAACTAAATCAGCAATTATTAATAGGATTCCATTTCCCTTGTTCTCTTGTTCCCAGTGTGACTTCAAAAATACTGCTGTCAGCCAAAAGACATATGGAAGTTTGTTGGATGGTTATAGGATTTTGGAAAAGGCTTTTGAGTTTCTTGTAGCATTAAACTTGTTAAATTGCCTTCTAATTTTTTTCTACTACAATTATTAGAACTGCATGCTAAGTTGCTTCACTTGTGTTTGACCTTTTGCAAACTTATGGACATTGTCTGGCAGGCTCCTCTGTCCATGGAATTCTTGAGGGAAGAATACTGGAGTGGGTTGCCATTCCTTTTTCCATGGGAATCTTCCTGACCCAGGGATCGAACCTGTGTCTCCTGCGACTCCTGCATTGTAGGCAAATTCTTTACCCCTGAGCTACCAGGGAAGCTCCTAGGACAACCATTTTGCTATCATAACTATTAAGGATGAAAATTAAAATCTAGTATTCTAAAAATGTTAGAAGGGAAATGGAGAAGAAGCTTATGCCCTTGATTCCATGAATGAGTCCCTAAGCCAATTCTAGATACAGCCTAAATTTATATAGCTTGTCCTTTAATTGACACCTTTTCATGTTATTTATTTATTTTGAGAGGAGGTTTGTGACAGGTTTCTTCCCAAGTAGTACAAATACATTATCTAAGTTGTCAAATTTACGGGCATAAAATTATAACATTTCCTTACTTTCACATTAGTGTTTTTAAGCTAAAATGGTATCCCTTTCTTCATTGCTCTATTGGTAATTTGTGACTCTTGTTCATGATTATTATAGCTAGACATTCAGTAATATTATTGCTATTTCAAAGGAGTTTTGATGTCATCTCTGTTTTTCTTTTTCATTTTCAGTGATTTATGCTCTCATTTTTATTACTTCCTTTCTTATGCTTGTGTTCCTGCTTTGACTTTTAATTTGCTCTTTAATTTTCAATTTTTAAGTACAAACTTAGTTCATGAAATTGACACATTTTTGATAATATATTCATTGTTTATAAATATATTTATCTTTATTTATAATGCTGTAATTCTCCTTTATGTGTGGATTCAGATGCATCACATACAAGTTGGTATATGTTTTGATTTTCCTTTAATTAAAAATACTTAGAAATGTCCTGCGTGGTTTCCTCTTACATAATTAATTAATAGTTTAATTTAAATGTGGTCAAGGTACATATATTGTATGATTTCAATTCTTTTAAATTTGTCATGTTTTGTTTCCTGACCCAGAATCTAGTTTATGCTGGCAAATGTTTCATTTGAAGTTACAAGGATACATTTTCTGTTATAGTTGAATGGATTTCTGCAAATGTGTCAATTATGTTTTAGTTGACATCACTGTTCATCTTCTTTACATCCTTACTGCTTTTCTATCTACTTGTTTCTATCTACATCAGGAAGGGCAATGCAGATTTCTTTTTTGTTTATTTTTTTTTTTCAATTCTATCAGTTTAGATCTCATGAACTTAGAACCTCTTTTTAAAGTAAGTCAGATAGAGAAAGATAGCTGTCACTTACATTCAGAATAAAAAAAAAATTGGTACAAATGAACCAATTTACAAAACAGAATTAGAGTCACAAGTGTAGAAAACAAACTGATGATTACCAAGGAAGAAAGGGGTTCAGTTCAGTCCCTCAGTCATGTTGACTCTGCTACCCCATGGACCAAAGCACCCCAGGCCTCCCTGTCCATCATCAACTCCAGGAGTTTACTCAAACTCATGTCCATTGCAACGGTGATAACATCCAACTATCTAATCCTTGGCCTTCCCCTTCTCTTCCCGCCTTCAATCTTTACCAGGATCAGAGTCTTTTCAAATGAATCAGTTCTTCACATCAGGTGACCAAAGTATTGGACTTTCAGCTTCAACATCAGTCCTTCCAATGAATATTCAGGGATGATTTCCTTTAGGATGGATTGGTTGGATCTTCTTGCAGTCCAAGGGACCCTCAAGAGTTTTCTCCAACACCACACTTCAAAAGCATCAATTAGTTGGCACTCAGCTTTCTTTTTAGTCCAACTCTTACATGCATACAAGGCTATGGAAACACCATAGCCTTGAATAGATGGACCTTTGTTGGCAAAGTAATGTCTCTGCTTTTTAATATGCTCTCTAGGTTGGTCATAACTTTTACTCCCAAGGAGTAAACATCTTTAATTTCATGGTTGCAGTCACCATCTGGAGTGATTTTGGAGCCCCCAAAATAATGTCTGTCACAGTTTTTGTTGTTTCCCCATCTATTTGCCATGAAGTGATGGGACCAGATGCCATGATCTTAGTTATCTGAATTTTGAGTTTTAAGCCAACTTTTTAACTCTTCTCTTTTACTTTCATCAAGAAGATTTTTAGTTCTTCACTTTCTGCCATAAGGGTGGTGTCATCTGCATATCTGAGGTTATTGATATTTCTCCCAGCAATCTTGATTCCAGCTTGTGCTTCATCCAGCCTAGCATTTCTCATGATATACTCTACATATAAGTTAAATAAGCCGAGTGACTATATACAGCCTTGACATACTCTTTTCCCAATTTGGAACCAGTCTGTTGTTCCATGTCCAGTTCTAACTTTTGCTTCCTGACCTGCATACAGTTTCTCAGGAGGTGAGTCAGGTGGCCCTGGTATTCCCATCTCTTTAAGAATTTTCCACAGCTTATTTTGGTCCACACAGTAAAAGGCTTTGGAATAGTAAATAAAGCATAAGTAGATGTTTATCTGGAACTCTCTTGCTTTTTTGATGATCCAACAGATGTTGGCAGTTTGACCTCTGGTTCGTTCACCTTTTCTAAATCCAGCTTGAACATCTGGAAGTTCATGGTTCACATGCTATTGAAGCCTGGCTTGGAGAATTTTTAGCATTACTTTGTTGTGTATGAGATGAGTCCAATTGTGTGATAGTTTGAGCATTCTTTGGCATTTCCTTTCCTTGGAATTGGAATGAAAACTGTCTTTTTGCAGTCCTGTGTCCACTGCTGAGTTTTCCAAATTTGCTAGCATATTTAGTGCAGAACTTTCTTTTAGGATTTGAAATACCTCAAAATTCCTTCAACTCCACTAGCTTTGTTCATCATGGTGCTTCCTAAGGCCCATTTGATTTCCCATTCCAGGATCTGGCTCTAGGTGAGTGATCATACCATCATGATTATCTGGGGAAAAAGGAGGAAGAGTCATAAATTGGAAGATTGGAATTGACATGTACACACTATTATAAATAACACAGTTAGCTATTAAATAGTTAGCCTACTGTACAGCACAAGGACCTATATGCAAATAGAATCTAAATTAAAAAGTGGATATATGTATATGTATAACTGCTTCACTTTGCTGTATGGCAGAAACTAAACTAATACACATTTAAAATCAACTGTACTCTAATAAAAAATTAATTTTTAAAAAGGTGTATATATCTTCTTGATGTACCATTATCTTTATCCTTATTTAATATTCTTTTCAAACTGGTGGCATTCTTCATTTAAAGTAAACTTTGTCTCATATTAACAAATAGTCTAGGTTTATTTTATTAGTTTTCTTTTGATATCATTCTCCCCACTTTTAATATTAATCTATGTCTTTTAACTTTTTTTTTTTTTCTCCATCTTCCCTCTGTGAGATCCCCAGCCCTGGGAGTATTTCTGTGAAATAAGGGTGAATGGGATCACATTACTCTTTTTAAACCCTCTGATCCCAAATGCTTAGTGTACGTTCTTCTTTCCTCTAAGAAATGTTTCAAATTCATACATTTTTTTTTACAGATAAATGATTAATATAAATCTGCCTGCCTGCCAAGTCGCTTCAGTCGTGTCCGACTCCGCACGACCCCATAGACAGAAGCCCACCTGCTGCTGCTGCTGCTAAGTCGCTTCAGTCGTGTCCGACTCTGTGCAACCCCATAGACGGAAGCTCACCAGGCTCCCCTGTCCCTGGGATTCTCCAGGCAAGAACACTGGAGTGGGCTGCCATTTCCTTCTCCAATGCATGAAAGCGAAAAGTGAAAGTGAACTCGCTCAGTCGTGTCCGACTCTTAGCGACCCCACGGACTGGAGCCCACCAGGCTCCTCCGTCCATGGGATTTTCCAGGCAAAAGTACTGGGGTGGGGTGCCATTGCCTTCCCCAATAAATCTGACCATATCAATGATTATATTATATATGAAATGTCTAAACACTCAAATCAAAATGAAGAGTTTGTTTGGTTTTTTTTGCAGGGGAAAATGGACAAAGAAAAGGATCAATGAAGGTGGGAGGGAAATGGGAAGAAAGAAGGGGAGTGATGGTGGGGAGGAGTATATGTAATTTCTTAACTAATGGCTTTCTGTTTTTAATCACAAAGAACACTTTAAAAAGTCATGTTGAATTCATCCTATATTAGGAGGTTTGATCTGGAAATAAAAAGTTCAGGAAACTAAAAGTCCGGTTTAGGTGTCCTCATCTTAGGCACATCTTGGTATTTTGTATTGGTAGGTCTATCTTTACCACAATATATTATTTAGGACAGGATCACCTTTGTCACTTCTTCCTCCCTACTACCAAAAATGGTACCAGACCCATAAAATAGTCAATAAACCTTTACACAGTGAACAAATAAGTCTATTTTTTTTTTTTAACTCTCCTGGGTGAACTGAGTTTTTTGAGGCTCATAAGAGAATATGTTTTCCTCTTTACTTTGCCTATAACAGCCTGATTGTATAAGTGTGAGTGGGGTATTAAAGTCTCCCACTATTATTGTGTCGTTATATATTTCTTCTATCATACTAATTTAATGTTTGTCTTAGATATATCAATGCTCCAATGTTGGGTGCATATATATTTATAATTGTAATAACTTCTTTTTGGATTGTTCCTTTAAGTCATTATGTATAACCTTGATTGTCTCCTTTTCAGGATCTTTAAAGTCAATTTTATCTGATATGAGTATTGCTACTCCTGTTTTCTTTTGGTCCATATTTGCATAGAAAATCTTTTTCCAGCCCTTCATTTTCAGTCAGTATATATCCCCTATTTTAAGGTGGTTCTCTTGTAGACAACATATATAGGGGTCTAGTTTTTGTATCCATTTTACCCATTTTAGTCTTTTGGTTGTCTCTTGTACATAAGGTATGTAGGGGTCTTGTTTTTGTATCGATTCGGCCAGTCTTTGTCTGTTGATTAGGGCATTCAGCCCAGTAACATTTAAAGCAATTATTGATAAATAGGATTTACTTTATTTATTGGGTTCGAATTTATACACCCTTTCAGTGATTCCTATCTAGAGAATGTCCTTTAGTTTTGTTGGAGAAATGGTTTAGTGGTGCAAAATTCTCTCAACTTTTGCTTATCTGTGAAGCTTTTGATTTCTCCTTCATATTTGAATGATATCCTTGCTGGATACAATAATCTAGGCTGTAAGCTGTTTTCTTTCAGCACTTTAATTATGTCTTGCCATTCCCTCCTGGCTTGGAGACTTTCTATTGAAAGATCAGCTGTTATCCTTATGGGAATTCCCTTGTAAGTTATTTGATGTTTTTCCCTCGCTGCTTTTAATATTTGATCTTTATATTTAATCTTTGTTAATTTGATTAATATGTGTCTTGGGGTGTTTCACCTTGGGTTTATCCTGTTAGGGACTCTCTGGATTTCTTGAACTTGAGTGGTTATTTCCTTCTCCATTTTAGGGAAGTTTTCAACTATTATCTCCTCAAGTATTTCCTCATGGTCTTTCTTTTTATCTTCTTCTTCTGGAACTCCTATGATTCGAATGTTGTAGCGTTTAATGTTATCCTGGAGATCTCTGAGATTGTCCTCATTTCTTTTAATTCGTTTTTCTTTTTTCTTCTCTGATTCATTTATTTGTAGGATTATCTTTATCCTTATTTAATATTCTTTTCAAACTGGTAGCATTCTTCATTTAAAGTAAACTTTGTCTCATATTAACAAATAGTCTAGGTTTATTTTATTAGTTCTTTTGATATCATTCTCCCCACTTTTAATATTAATCTATGCCTTTTAACTTTTAGAGGCAGATTCTTTGGACACATGCATTTAGGTCCTTTTCATCATGTCCGCAATCTCTAGTTTGAATAAATGCCTTTAGACTATGTATTTATTATAATTATTGTTATGGCTAGATTTATAGCTGGCATGTTTGAGCTGTCTTTTCATAAAGACATAATTCCATTAAGACATAAATAAATTCCCCTATTTCCCCTTTTTTATTTCTGGTTGGTGGTGGATTGTATATATTTTAAAATTATTCCATTATGTTTCCACAATTGGTTTATCATTTATATCTCATTGTTTTTAATATTTTCAGTTAGACGGGGATTTTTAATACACTTCTTTACTTAATCACACTCTAACTTCAATCCACTATTCTTGAAATTTTGTCAGATAGCAGAGTGATTTTTGCTCCTTCCTAAGAGATAGGAAATCTCTGATAATCTTAGCTTGGAATGGTTAACTACCTTTCCCTTGGGTTAGTGATTATTTTACTGTTTTATTTTAACTTCCTGCCACTGTCCTCCAGTGGCTTCTTTTGTGTTGTTTTGTAGGGGAGAAGAGCCTGGGCTTTTATGACTTTCCTATAGTGAATGCTTCCTTCTTCCACATCTGAACCACAGCAGGAGGCTTTCTCTTATTTTTCTCTAATTTTCATGAACAAGAAGTGAAGGTCTTTAGAGATCATGATGACAGTCTCTGTGAACTCCTGTTGTGTCTATAGTCCCACAGATTTTTATACTTATAAGAGCCCATACTATTCCCTGAGTGTGTGTGTATATATGTTTTATATGCTTTAATATTGCAAATATTATGTTTTAATATAATATATGTTTTAATTTTGCAAATTCTCAGCTGTTTGTAAGGCATTTGGTGTCTCTGCTACATGTGTGGCCACATCCTTTTGTCTTGAAGGAGTCTGTCTTTAGATTTCAGGCTATTTGTTTGACCTGTGACCTTAGCACATTGTTGAGTTCATAAAATTTTATCAGCTCCTAATTTATTTAGTTTTTTGGTCCGTGAAAGAAGCCTGGTTTCATATCTACTTGCCCATACACATTCATTTTCTCCGTGTGTAATGTGTGGCTATACATATATATGAGTTCGTTCAATTGCTCAGTCATGTCTGATGCTTTGTATCCTGTGGACTGCAGCATGCCAGGCTTCCCTGTCCAGCACCAACTCCCAGAGCTTACTCAAACTCAGGTCCATTGAATCAGTGATGCCAACCAACCATCTTATCCTCTATCATCCCCTTCTCCTCCTGCCTTCAATCTTTCCCAGTATCAGGGTCTGTTCAAATGAATCAGTTCTTTACATCAGGTGGCCAAAATATTAGAGGTTCAGCTTCAGCATCAGTCCTTCCAATGAATAGTCAGGACTGATCTCCTTTAGGATGGACTGGTTGGATCTCCTTGAAGTCCAAGGGACTCTCAGTAGTGTTCTCCAACACCACAGTTCAAAAACATCAGTTTTTTTGGTGGTCGGCTTTATAGTCCAACTCTCACATCCATACATGACTACTGGAACAAAATATAGCTTTGACTAGATAGACCTTTATTGGCAAAGTAATGTCTCTGCTTTTTAATATGCTGTCTAGGTTGGTCATAGCTTTTCTCCCACGGAGCAAGTGTCTTTTAATTTCATGGTTGTAGTCATCATCTGCAGTGATTTTGGAGCCCCCTCAAAATAAAATGTCACTGTTTCCATAGTTTCCCCATCTATTTGTCATTAAGTGATGGAACTAGATGCCATGATCTTCATTTTCTGAATGTTGAGTTTTAAGCCAACTTTTTCACTCTCCTGTTTTCCTTTCTTCAAGAAGCTCTTTAGTTCTTCTTCACTTTCTGCCATAAAGGTGGTGTCATCTGCATATCCGAGGTTATTAGTATTACTCCTGGCAATCTTGATTCCAGCTTGTGCTTCATCCAGCCCAGAGTTTCTCATGGTGTACTCTGCTTATAAGTTAAATAAACAGGATGACAATATATAGCCTTGCTGTACTCCTTTTCCAATATGGAACCAGTCTCTTATTCCACGTACAGTTCTAACTGTTGCTTCTTGACCTGCATACAGATTTCTCAGGAGGCAAGTCAGGTGGTCTGGTATTCTTACCTCTTTAAGAATTTCCCACTCTTTTTTGTGGTCCGCACAGGCAAAGGCTTTGGAATAGTCAATAAAACAGAAGTAGATGTTTATCTGGAATTCTGTGGCTTTTTCTGTGATCTAACAGATGTTGACAGTTTGATCTCTGCCTTTTCTAAATCCCATTTGAACATCTGGAAGTTCATGGTTCACGTACTGTTGAAGCCTGGCTTGGAGTATTTTGAGCATTATTATACTAGTGTGTGAGATGAGTGCAATTATGCAGTAATTTGAGCATTCTTTGGCATTGTATTTCTTTGGGATTGGAATAAAAACTGTCCTTTTCCAGTCCTGTGGTCACTGTTGAGTTTTCCAAATTTGCTGGCATAATGATTGCTGCACTTTTATAGCATCATTTTTTAGTGTTTGAAATAACTCAACTGAATTCCACCACCTCCACTACCTTTATTTGTTGTGGTGCTTCCTAAAGCCCACTTGACTTAGCATTCCAGGATGTCTGGCTCTGGGTGAGTGATCACACCATTATGATTATCTGAGTAATGAAGGTATTTTTTGTACAATTCTTCTGTGTATTCTTGCCACCTCTTCTTAATATCTTCTGATTCTGTTAGGTCTATTCCATTTCTGTCCTTTATTGTGCCCATCTTTACATGAAATATTCACATGATATCTCTAATTTTCTTGAAGAGATCTCAAGTGTTTCCCATTCTAATGTTTTCCTGTATTTCTTTGCACTGATCACTGAGGAAGGCTTTCTTATATCTCCTTGCTATTCTTTGAAACTCTGCTTTCAAATGGGTATATTTTTCCTTTTCTCTGTTGCCTTTTGCTTCTCTTCTTTTCTCAGTTATCTGTAAGGCCTACTCAGACAACCATTTTGCCTTTTTGCATTTTTTTTTCCCCTTGGGGATGGTCATGAGCACTGTCTCCTGGACAGTATCATGAACCTCAGTCCATAGTTCTTTAGGCACTCTGTCTATTAGATCTAATCCCTTGAATCTATTTGTCACTTCCAGTGTATAATCCTAAAGAATTTGATTCAGGTCATACTTGAATGCTCTAGTGGTTTTCCCTACTTTTTTCAACTTAATTCTGAATTTGGCAATAAGGAGTTCATGATCTGTGCCACGGTCAGCTTCCAGTCTTGTTTTTGCTGACTATATATATATATATATATATATAGTCTGACTATATATATATATAGAGAGAGCTTCTTCATCTTTGGCTGCAAATTTAATATCCCTGGAGCATCATTTGTTTTATTTTCCCTAATTTATAGGTAAAGAAACATCCACAAAGAGTGTACATGACTTACTAAAGCTCACATAGTTAAATAGTTAACTGGGGGGAGGAGGAGCTAAGATGGCGGACGAGTAAGACGGGGAGAATACTTTCTCCTCCACAAATCCATTAAAAGAACATTTGAATGCTGAATAAACTCGATAAAACAATTTCTGAAAGCCGGCAGAGGACATCAGGCACTTAGAAAGACAGCTCATTGTCTTCAAAACGAGAAAACGAGCCCTGCGGTAACTCCTTTTGCGGAGAACTGGCGCGGACACCAGCATTTGCTATTGGCAAGTCGGGGCTGGGCTAGGAGGAGCGGGGAGGCCTGCATTGCTTTGAGAAAGGATTTGGCCTGGCTATCTCAGGCGCTATCTGAGCGAAATAACCAGACTGTCGGTTGTCTACTACATCAAAAGCCAGCCCTAACTTAGGACACCACCAGGACTACCTACGGAACAAAGGGCTGCACAGAGTTGGCCGGCTGCAGGCCGTCCCACTCCAGTGACAGGCAGCCAGGGCCAGAGGCGGGCAAATATAGCCCTAGAGAGACACTGTCTAACGGAACTGTGAGTAGGTTTCTGTGCTGACTCATGCTTCTTGGGGCTCTGGATGGTCAACATCTGCCTGAGAAAGTGCTCTGTTTGTATACCCAGAAAACTGAGTGGCGGAGAGGCGATAAGTCGCAGCACCTGCGCTCGCTGAACATTTCATCACCTGCGCTACTCGGATCTGGGAAGGGCATAAAACGCAGACTCAACCAAGTCTGTGCTTCTGAGGATTATCTGAGTGCCTGAACCTGGCCGGTTTAGATTTGGGTGTTCATCTCCGCCCCTCTGTAACAGGGCAGAGATCAGATATTGAAAAGACCTGTAAACCGCCTCAATAAAGAGAATTCAACAAACTACCAGAATATAGTAAGGACACTCTAAACTTGGCAATTTTAACAAAATGAAGAGACAAAAGAATACCCAGCAGCTAAAGGAACAGGATAGATGCTCACCAAACCAAACCAAAGAGGAAGAGATAGGGAATCTACCTGATAAAGAATTCCGAATAATGATAGCGAAATTAATTCAAAATCTCGAAATCAAAATAGAATCACAGTTAAAGAGTCTGGAGACAAGGATTGAGAAGATGCAAGAAAGGTTTAACAAGGACCTAGAAGAAATAAAAAAGAGTCAACACATAATGAATAATGCAATAAATGAGATCCAAAACACCCTGGAGGCAACAAATAGTAGAATAACAGAGGCAGAAGATAGGATTAGTGAACTAGAAGATAGAATCCTAGAAATAAATGAATCAGACAGAAAAAAGAAAAACGTATCAAAAGAAATGAGGACAATTTCAGAAACCTCCAGGATAACATCAAACGCTACAACATTCGAATCATAGGAGTTCCAGAAGAAGAAGATAAAAAGAAAGATCATGAGGAAATACTTGAGGAGATAATAGTTGAAAACTTCCCTAAAATGGAGAAGGAAATAACCACTCAAGTTCAAGAAATCCAGAGAGTCCCTAACAGGATAAACCCAAGGCGAAACACCCCAAGACACATATTAATCAAATTAACAAAGATTAAATATAAAGAACAAATATTAAAAGCAGCAAGGGAAAAACATCAAATAACTCACAAGGGAATTCCCATAAGGATAACAGCTGATCTTTCAATAGAAACTCTCCAAGCCAGGAGGGAATGGCAAGACGTAATTAAAGTGAGGAAGGAAAATAACTTACAGCCTAGATTATTGTATCCAGCAAGGATCTCATTCAAATATGAAGGAGAAATCAAAAGCTTCACAGATAAGCAAAAGTTGAGAGAATTTTGCACCACTAAACCATTTCTCCAACAAAAACTAAAGGACATTCTCTAGAGCAATACAATAATAGTGGGAGACTTTAACACCCCACTCATATAATCTGGCTGTAATAGACAAAGTAAAGAGGAAAACATATTTACTTATGAGCCTCAAAAAATTCAGTTCACTCAGGAGAGTTTATAAAAAAAAAAAAAAAAAAAGACTTATTTGCTCACTCTGTGGAGGTTTATTGACTATTTTGTGGGTTTGGCACCACTTTGGGTAGTAGGGAGGAAGAGGTGACAAATGTGATCCTGTCCTAAATAATATATTGTGGTAAAGATAGACTTACCAATACAAAATACCAAGATGTGCCTAAAGATGAGGACACCCAATCTGGACTTTTTGTTTCCTGAACTTTTCATTTTGAGAACAAACCTCCTAATATAAGATGAATACACCATGATTTTTTTTAAGTGTTCTTTGTGATTAAAAACAGAAAGCCATTGGTTAAGAAATTACATATACTCCTCCCCACCATCACTCCCCTTCTTTCTTCCCATTTCCCTTCCACCCTCATTGATCCTTTCCTTTGTCCATTTTCTCCTGCAAAAAAAAAAAAAAAAAGCATGTATTTCCCTAACTAGAAAAAAAAAAAAAAAAAATAGTTAACTGAACCAGGATTTGAACCTATTTCATTCTGACTTTTATGTTTTTTGTTGTTGTTGTTGTTCTATGTTGTTACACTTTCCTCATCCTATTCATCTTTAGAACCTCAGTGCTACAGCGTATTTCCCATGTGAAGCTCTCCCTCATTCTCTTTCTCTACCTCACTCAGATGGGGTTATTCATTTTTATTAGAACTCTAAATAATGTTTTGTTTTAATACATTGTGTTTGACTATAGGGCCAAGGAATACCTGCATTTTTGTTTGTTAGGTCTTCTCAAGGAAGAATAAAGAAAATTTCCACTTATTAGATGGGTCAGTATCTGATGGCCTCAGGTTAGAACTTTTGCCCACAACTCTAAATGTATACATAGATATAGACAAATTTATAGATAAATCTTTCTATGTATCCATCCATTCATCCTTTCATCCATTCATCCTTCCATCCAAAGAGAGAGATAGAGAGATACATTGCCATGAATTTGGTTTAAACTATAAAATATGTAGTAATTATTTTACATCATATAGTGGAATGTATAAAATAGTCAAACATTTCCATTTAAAACATTCAAAAAGTCCTTTAGGACCTTCTACCAAAAAAAGGCATAGTTATTAAGTACAGCAAAGTTCTATAGGAAGTACCCCTTATCCTATAAAATTTTCCAAAATAGTAGGAGAAAACCACTATGTACAAGAAATTAACATTTTTGAAAATTATGTTATTAATGATCTGTTATATTTTGATTAAATGTAAGTAACACATTTTTAAATTATATAAAAATTATATAGTGCTGTTTACTTTATCATACTTTTTTGGAATTTCTATATGACTATTTAAAATATTAAAAGTACAAATATTTATGCAGATATTATACTCTGAGTTTCCATTTTAGTTAGAAGCTTCAAACAACAATACCAAAATAGCAATATTTGCATTAGTTTAATTTAAAGATCCTGTTTAGTGACACCAAATGTTAGGAATGTATGTGTATATTTTTAAGTTCTTGCCAATTTGTCTACTGGGTCTGCCAGAACAAAATACTCTTGGATATGGCAATTTAAACAATAGAAATTGATTTTTTTCACAATTCTGGGATCAGTTTTTGTTGGAAGCACTCTCCAACCACTTTGGAGGTAGTTACTTTTTCATCTTGGCCTCACATGGTGGAGAAAAAGAGCATATTAGCTCATGTCTTATTATAAGAGCAAAAGTGAAAGTGAAGTCGCTCAGTCATGTCCGACTCCCAGCGAAGTGACTTAGTAGTAGTAGTAGTAGTATAAAAGCATTGATTCTATCATGAGAAGCCCACTCTTAATTATTTCATCCAAACCTAACTATATCCCGAAAGTCCCATCTCCTAATACCATCTTATTGGGGTTAGGCCTTCAATGTGTGAATTTTGGGGGACACAAACATGGCATCTACAATACTGCTTAATAATTTAAATGATGCTCTTTATGATTAATAAAAAACTGGTGTTACCTTTAAAGTGATGTAACATCTGCCGAATCATGGAAAAAGCAAGAGAGTTCCAGAAAAACATCTATTTCTGCTTTATTGACTATGCCAAAGCCTTTGACTGTTTGGATCACAATAAACTGTGGGCAATTCTGAGAGATGGGAATACCAAACCATCTGAACTGCCTCTTGAGAAATCAGTAGGCAGGTCAGGAAGCAAAAGTTAGAACTGGACATGGAACAAAAGACTGGTTCCAAATAGGTAAAGGAGTATTTCAAGGCTGTATATGTCACCCTGCTTATTTAACTTATATGCAGAGTACATCATGAGAAATGCTGGACTGGAAGAAACACAAGCTGGAATCAAGATTGCCTGGAGAAATATCAGTAACCTCAGATATGCAGATGATACCACCCTTATGGCAGAAAGTGAAGAGGAACTAAAAAGTTTCTTGAGGAAAGTGAAAGTGGAGAGTGAAAAAGTTGGCTTAAAGCTCAACATTCAGAAAACGAAGATCACGGCATCTGGTCCCATCACTTCATGGGAAATATATGGGGAAACAGTGGAAACAGTGTCAGACTTTATTTTTCTGGGCTCCAAAATCACTGGAGATGGTGACTGCAACCATGAAATTAAAAGACTCTTACTCCTTGGAAGGAAAGTTATGACCAACCTAGATAGCACATTCAAAAGAAGAAACATTACTTTGCCAACAAAGGTTCATCTAGTCAAGGGTGTGGTTTTTCCTGTGGTCATGTATGGATATGAGAGTTGGACTGTGAAGAAGGCTGAGCGCCGAAGAATTGATGCTTTTGAACTGTGGTGTTGGAGAAGACTCGTGAGAGTCCCTTGGACTGCAAGGAGATCCAACCAGTCCATTCTGAAGATCAGCCCTGGAATTTCTTTGGAAGGAATGATGCTACAGCTGAAACTCCAGTATTTTGGCCACCTCATGGGATGAGTTGACTCCTTGGAAAAGACTCAGATGCTGCGAGGGATTGGGGGCAGGAGGAGAAGGGGACAACAGAGGATGAGATGGCTGGATGGCATCACTAACTCAATGGACGTGAGTCGTGGTGAACTCTGGGAGTTAGTGTTGGACAGGGAGGCCTGGCGTGCTGCAATTCACGGGGTCACAAAGAGTTGCACACAACTGAGTGACTGATCTGATCTGATCTGAATCAGTCATTGATACATGCTAAACATTATAAGCATGATTCATGTAGTAGACTTGTCTATATTTCATCAGGAAGGTGGCAATTAGTACCTACCCATCATGGGGAATCCATTTTATCATAATGCTATTCTGTCCAGTGTTTATACATAACACACTGAAAGAACCCCAGATAAACTTAGAGAAGAGAGTATTAAAGGAAACATGAAGAAGACTGAAAAACTCAAGCTTGGTTACTCCCTAAAATTATAGCAACTTTTCTTATATAAACTTCTTATTTCTTTTGAAGTCATGATGTGCAAGTCTCTCAGTCATTTCTGACTCTTTGCAACCCCATGGCCAGAATATTGGAATGATGAGCTATTGCCTTCTCCAGGGACCTTCCATATCAGGGATCAAACCCGATTTTCCTACATTGCAGGCAAATTCTTTACCTGCTGAGCCATGGGAGACAGGAAATGAGTAATGTGTCTTCTGACTGAAGGCTCTGCACAGTTTAAGTATACAATACAAACTAATAAGTGTAGAAAATTTAAGAGATAATATATACTAGGAGTAATGTGAATTTTGTTTTGTATCAAGAAATTTTAAGGAAAATATTAATATTGAACTTTTTAATATTACACTTTTAAAGTTTTGAATTCTATGTATTACTTATTTTTTTATTTTATTTTATTTAACTTTACAATATTGTATTGGTTTTGCCATACATCAAAATGAATCCACCACAAGTATACACGTGTTCCCCATCCTGAACCCTCCTCCCTTCTCCCTCCCCATACCATCCCTCTGGGTTGTCCCAATGCACGAGCCCCAGGCATCTAGTATCAGGCATCGAACCTAGACTGGCGACTCATTTCAAATATGATATTATACATATTTCAATGCCATTATCCCAAATCACCCCACCCTCTCCCTCTCCCAGAGTCCAAAAGACTATTCTATACATCGGTGTCTCTTTTGCTGTCTCATATACAGGGTTATTGTTACCATCTTTCTAAATTTCATATATATGCGTTAGTATACTGTATTTGTGTTTTTCTTTCTGACTTACCTCACTCTGTATAATAGGCTCCAGTTTCATCCACCTCATTAGAACTGATTCAAATGTATTCTTTTTAATGGCTGAGTAATACTCCATTGTGTATATGTACCATAGCTTTCTTATCCATTCATCTGCTGATGGACATCTAGGTTGCTTCCATGTCCTGGCTATTAAAAACAGTGCTGCAATGAACATTGGGGTACACGATTACTTAAATAGAATACTTTGTGTAATTAGTGATAGTCAATTAAAATAAATCCATTTTCAGTTATTTTGGTTTGGAGAATGTCATCTGGTGCACATTTCGTATGATATAAATATTGGTATTGTATGTGGTAAAGAATCCACCTACAATGCAGGAGACACAAGAGACTTGGGTTTAATACCTGGGTTGGGAAGATCCCCTGGAGAAGGAATGGCACTTCAGTATTCTTGCCTGAAAAATTCCATGCACAGAGAAACCTGGCAGACTACAATCCATGGGGTCACAAAAGAGTGACCCCATGGATTGCCTGAGAGACTGAGCACTCGGCATGCATTGTGTGTATATAAACTTTTAGATAATATTTAAATTTCTGAAGAATAGTTCACTTATTTAAAAGGACATGCAAACTGTTCACATTTTTCTTGTACAGGTCATATTTTATTAAAGCCATGGATACCATTTTCCCCTAATTCATAGGAAATTATTTCAGTATAATTCTATTTTTTTTTTTTTCACTAAGTAAAGGGAACTGGGTTTTTGTTGTTGTTTTTGTTTCTGGATGAGAGGAAGAGGTTTAAGTAAGATTCTCAGATAAATTTATTCCTTTCTGAATCTTGATTATAGATTGAGATCAATAATAATCAATAATCAATCAATCAACAATCAAACTTTCAACAATAATACATTTTGTTGTTGTTCAGTAGTGAATTCATGTCCAACTCTTTGTGATCTCAGGGACTAGAGCACACCAGGCTTCCCTGTCCTTCACTATCTCCCGAAGTTTGCTCACACTCATGCCCATTAAATTGGTGACACCATCCAACCATCTTATTAGAATCTTCCTGCAGTACAAGAGACTTGGGACTTGGATTTCATCCTTGAGTCAGAAATATCCCCTGGAGAAGAGAATTCTTCTTCAGGGAAGGGAATGGCTACCCACTCCAGTGTTCTTGTCTAGATAATTCTGTGGACAAAGGAGCCTGGTGGGTTCAGTCCATGGGGTCACAAAGAGTCGGACATGATTGAGTGACTAACACTTTGGGGCTTCCCTGGAGGCTCAGATTGTAAAGAATAACACACAGTAGCCATATGCAAATTAAGAAATATATTTAGATGTCTTCATAGATGGTGACTGCAGCCATGAAATTAAAAGACGCTTGCTCCTTGGAAGGAAAGTTATGACCAACCTAGATAGCATATTCCAAAGCAGAGACATTACTTTACCAACAAAGGTTCGCCTAGTCAAGGCTATAGTCTTTCCTGTGGTCATGTATGGATGTGAGAGCTGGACTGTGAAGAAGGCTGAGCACCGAAGAATTGATGCTTTTGAACTGTGGTGTTGGAGAAGACTCTTGAGAGTCCCTTGGACTGCAAGAAGATCCAACCAGTCCATTCTGAAGGAGATCAATCCTGGAATTTCTTTAGAAGGAATGATGCTAAAGCTGAAACTCCAGTATTTTGGCCACCTCATGCGAAGAGTTGACTCATTGGAGAAGACTCTGATGCTGGGAGGGATTGAGGGCAGGAGGAGAAGGGGACGACAGAGGATGAGATGGCTGGATGGCATCACTGACTCGATGGATGCGAGTCTGAGTGACCTCCGGGAGCTGGTGATGGACAGGGAGGCCTGGCGTGCTGTGGTTCATGGGGTCGCAAAGAGTCGGACACGACTGAGCGACTGATCTGATCTGAATATCTTGAAACATATTAAAGAGTTAATACTCATTTATTTATTTATAGTGTTTCATGATGGCTAAGGCAGTCTTCATAGAATACACAGAAAATCTTAGAGGGCTATCAGTTCAGTTCAGTGATTCAATCGTGTCCTACTTTTTACAACCCCATGGACTGTAGCACGCCAAGCTTCCCTGTCCACGACCAACTCCTGGAGCTTTCTCAAGCTCATGTCTATTAAGTCAGTGATGCCATCCAACCATCTCATCCTCTGTCGTCCCCTTCTCCTGTCTTCAATCTTTCCCAGCAGCAAGGTCTTTTCCATTGATTCTGTTCTTCACATTAGGTGGCCAAAGAATTGGAGCTTCAGCTTCAGCATCAGTCCTTCCAATGAACACCCAGAACTGATTTCCTTTAGGATGTACTGGTTTGATCCCCTTGCTGTCCAAGGGACTCTAAAGAGTCTTCTCCAACACCACAGTTAAAAGCATCAGTTCTTCAGTTCTCAGCTTTCTTTATGGTCCAACTCTCACATCCATACATATTCTCTACCAAATATGAAAATCAAAACTTCTTTGGTCTAGGAAAAAAAGAAAAATAGTCTGTGTTAGTAGGAAAGTTACTATACATATATACACCAATTACCTAATGCAACAAATGGCAAAAGGAATACAGAGAGCAAATTCAGCAAGTATGAGGAAGGTGTTAAAAATCAATGCTTCTCTTTCCACCCTTCCCCATACTACTGTCTCCCCTTAGTGGGTTTATGTTTGTGTGTATTCCCAGATGGCTCAGTGGTAAAGAATCCACCTGCCAAGCAGGAGACTCCGTTGGATCTCTGGGTCCAGAAGATCTCCTGGAGGAGGGAATGGCAACCGGCTCCACTATCTTACCTGGGAAATCCCATAGAGTAGGAGCCTGTCAGTCCATAAGGTTGCAAAGAGTCAGACAGGACATAGTGTCTAAACAGCGGCAGCAGCATTCTTCAGATAAACTTTCCTCTCCTTTTCCATGTACATGTTCAGTTCACAACTCATATGTAAGCCAAAAAGAAAAACACCAATACAGTATACTAACACATATATATGGAATTTAGAAAGAGGGTAACAATAACTCTGTATACGAGACAGCAAAAGAGACACTGATGTATAGAACAGTCTTTTGGACTCTGGGAGAGGAAGAGGGTGGGATGATTTGGGAGAATGGTATTGAAATATGTATAACATCATATATGAAACGAGTCTCCAGTCCAGGTTTGATGCATGATACTGGATGCTTGGGGCAGGTGCACTGGGACAACCCAGAGGGATGGTATGGGGAGGGAGAAGGGAGGAGGGTTCAGGATGGGGAACACATGTATACCTATGGCAGATTCATTTTGATATATGGCAAAACCAATACAATGTTGTAAAGTTAAATAAAATTAAATTAATAAAATTAAATTAAATATTCTATTAAAGGAACCAGCTAGATCAAGAGTATCATCTGTTATTATAAACTCCAAATTCCCATGAGACAGGATCTGCCTGTGCTTGCCTCACGTGTTCAACACAGGCTGTCTTTTGTAGACAGTGAATACAGCTTCATAACTTCTAAATATAGTTAATAGGAAGTCAATTTTGTGTGCTAGAGCTTCTCTGAGCAAAAATACTGGAGTGGGTAGCCATTCCCTTCTCCAGGGGATCTTCCTGACTCATACATTGTATGCAGATTCTTTACCATCTGAGCCACCATAGAAACTCTAGAGATCAATGATACTAAAAAGGAGAGGTTTGGTATCATGACTTACAAAAATATTCCAACTATCTTTTTCATGGTTGGGAAAGATATCAGATAAACTCTAAACTTATTCCCTTATTCAGTTAATGTGACCTTCCCTTATTCAACTAATGTAGAGTTAGTGATGGTTGAAGTATCTTGAATAAATTTGTATTTGCTTTAGGGAGAGTAGAGTAACATGTTTGTTACAAGGAATTGAAGCCAGGCAAATCTAAATACAATAATTTGTTGTGTTATGTAATTATTCCATAACCATGGCCAAATTATTTGTTGTTCATTTCAGTTTCCTAAATATCAAAAGAAAAAAAAAGATAATAACATTAGTTGCATCATAGATTTCTAGAGTGGATAACAAAGAAGATAAAATACAACTTTTTTGCACAATTCTTGCACATAGAAAATGCTTGCCATATATTGAGGTGGTATTGGCATAAGGAGAAGTTCTGTTAGAAAAGCAGCTGGTAGAAATATCCATTGATGAAGTGAAAGGCACCGACTGCTTTAAATAAATAATTGACACATGATTTAAACATCCAGCTCATAGTAGAATGCATGTTAACTATTTAGAGTGAGATAGAAAACACAATGAATAGAAAGAAGAGTTAGGACAGTAGAGAGATCAGGAAATAGGTGATGTATCAGCTTTCTATTGCTTTTGTAACAAATTAACATTAACTTAGTGGCTTAAAAACACAAATTGATCATCTTAAAATATGGAAGTCACAAGTTGGAAATGGCTAAAATTAAGTAGGGCTCTCAAGGAGAATCTCTTTCCTGCCATGTTGTATCTTCTAAGCTCTACACATTCTTTGGTTCATAGAAAGTCTTTCCAGACTTCTCTGAATGCCTCTTTCACTTTAAGGATGGACAGGACTGAGCGATTTCACTTTCACTTTTCACCTTCATGCATTGGAAAAGGAAATGGCAACCCACTCCAGTGTTCTTGCCTGGAGAATCCCAGGGACGGGGGAGCCTGGTGGGCTGCTGTCTATCGGGTCGCACACAGTCGGACACGACTGAAGTGACTTAGCAGCAGCAGCAGCAGTGATTGTATTGGTCCCACCTGGATAATCCCGGTTAATCTCTCCATCCCAATGTCAACAGATTTGTAATCTTAATTCACCCTTGCCATGTAACATGTTCAGCAATAAGGATGTGAACATCCTTGGGGAGCCATTATTCTGCCTACCACTGATATGTAAAAGAGTTTGAAAGTATTTTACAAGTTAGAATTTACAAGCTTTGTGCTTAGGTCAAAACAAGGGACAAAAATATATATGAATAAGCAAATTACTCTGTTAGGCAAAGTAACTGATTGGCTTTTCATCTCAAGATATAACAGGCACATTATAACAGGCACATTCCTAACCATTAATAAGAAATTAACCATCTGCAACAGAGGCCTTTCAAACACTGGTGTCATTTATAATCATATGTAATAATTGGTATATTGGACCATACTAAAAGACAGATTGAATGGATAATTAGATGAATTAAATGACTATAAAAGAAGCAAGGTTAAGCATTATTTAAAATTTTGTAAAAGATTAAGAACAATTGCATATATGAAAGTTGTGGGAAGTTAGACTTCAAGTATTTTTAACCTAGAAAAGTGACTGTCCTGCTAAATATCTCGCTGTGAATTTTCAATAACAAGTTTGCTTTTTTGTTTCAAAATGTAAAAGCTATTTAATTTTGCCATCTGTTCTCAGGATGATTAAGTATAAATTAATTGTAGGCAATAATTTTTAGAATACATTGAATGCCAAGATATTCTAAATGCCGCACAGAGAGAATTATTTTTCCAAATAATAAAGCAAACTGTTTTAGAAAGTGAAGTAATATACAAACTCTGCAACTTTAATATATAATTCTCAATTCTTTTCTTCCAAGAATTTTGGGAAATTTGTATCCAGAATTTTATCTAAATTCTTCACAATTATATGTTTTTGTTTAAATAGAAGCTCACTTACAGCTCTTGCTTATTGTCAAATTTACAACTTTTAGTATAGTTGTTCGGAGAAGGCAATGGCACCCCACTCCAGTACTCTTGCCTGGAAAATCCCATGGATGGAGGATCCTGGTAGGCTCCAGTCCATGGGGTCGCTAGGAGTCAGACACGACTGAGCGACTTCATTTCACTTTTCACTTTCATGCATTGGAGAAGGAAATGGCAACCCACTCCAATATTCTTGCCTGGAGAATCCCAGGGACGGGGGAGCCTGGTGGGCTGCTGTCTCTGGGGTCGCAGAGTCGGACACGACTGAAGCGACTTAGCAGCAGCAATATAGTTGTTAACATTTAAATGGTAAATCCTAACATTTTTAAAAGTAGGCAGAAAGAGAATAATAATGTTGCAGTATTAAAATAGAAAGTAAGACATGGACACACTGCTATATTTAAAATGAGTAACCAGAAAGGTCCTACTGTATAGCAAAGCGAACTGTACTCAATGTTATAAGGCAGCCTGGATGGGAGGGGAGCTTGGGGGAGAATGGATACATGTTACATATATGACTGAGTCCCTTAGCTGTTCACCTGAAACTATTACAACATTGTTAATTGGCTATACTCCAATATAAAATAAAAGATTAAAAAATAAAATTATAGAAAGAAAAGAAAGATGTTCACGTTTGCAGGTGAGTATTTTTAAAGAGTTGTAAATAGTTGAAGGACACAACTGAATTACTTCCAATGAAAAAACAAACCTAAAGTGAAAAAATTCAACTAAAATGTAAGCCACTTATCACATTTGTCTAAGTGATTTAACAGAACAAATGAGATACTAGTTCTAATAAACACAAATTCCAGTGTGTGGAAATAGGCAATAAAAATTAAAAAATGTGATACTGATAAATTATATATAAAGAATTTTAATGTGATATACTTTAGTAGGTCAGGAAGTTCACTGTATATTGGATGGTTTAATGTCAAGGAATCAAACTTGAGTCTGCTCACCAGAGCATGGTAAAGCCAATCTGCTGACACAGGATTGTACCGAAAGAAAGTACAGCATTCATTGTGCCCAATGTGGAGCCAAGTAAGGAGAATGGCTACTTTATGCTCCAAAGAGCTGACTTCCCTGACAGTTTCAGGGTGTGTGTGTATGCTCAGTCGTATTTGACTCTTTGCAACCTCATGAACTGTAGTTTACCAGGCTCCTCTGTCCCTGGGATTTTCCAGCCAAGAATGCTCTTGTGGGTGGCCATTTCCAATTCGAGGGGATCTTCCTGACCCAGGGATTGAACTTGAATCTCTTGTGTCTCCTGTACTGGCAGGTAGATTCTTTACTATTGTACCACCTGGAGATGAAAGGTGGTTTCAGGGAAGGATGAAGGGTGGTTTTAAAGTCAGGATGAGGGAGAGGGTCTCAGGGTCTTTGATCATCTCAACTACATCCTTCTGATTGGTGGTGGTGAGGTCATCAGGGGCGAACATCATCAACCTTATCATTCCAGCCCATATGGGGTTTTGTGGTCAGCACTCAATTAACTTCTTCCAGCTGGTGAGGGTATTAGTACCTGCAAAACAACTCAAGGATATCCTTCAGAATATTATCTATAGTTCCAGAGGAGGAACTAAAGGCCCTTGGCTTTGTTTTATGGCTAAATTATTATTAATTTGTCTTGCTTAATTGTTTTCATTTGTTTCTGGTTTTTCTCATTTCTCTGATTAAATTTGCTCTTTAGAACTCAGGGAAGACGTGGGAAGCTAAAACTTGTCTACAGGTAAGAGGAGGCAGTTATGTTGGTCTGTCTGTACTCAGGAAGGCTCTGCAGCATCCTGTTCGGTTCACTTAGTTCTAGTTCTTATCTCTAGTTCTTTAGGCAGCAAAGGAAATCTTAAACTATTTCCCTATTTGTAATTTTTCTATTGGTATCTCTCTGTGTAGTCATTCCCTCATTTCTGAAACAGTGAGGAGGACAGATATAAAAATGATGGTGAAAGACAGCTGACTAACAAATGTGGGGTAAGTTGAGTTCTTTAGTGTTTTTTTTGTATGCTTACATGTAGTAACATTAATTTCCTTTATTTTAGTCAACCTTATCTCTTAAAAGAATTTTTACATATCTAACATGATTTCTGTATCTATACTTCCTTACATCCTGGCTCTACAAACTACTTAGAACAAATAAAATTATTTGTGCAATATTTTTGCAAGGTACAGGAAGAAGTGAAAGATTCCTAACATCTTTTAAATAGGTAGTATTATATTCTTACCAAAGATTTTCATATTAATTATATTATTTGGTCATATAAAAATGTATTAAGTTATATAGGTATATAAAATTTATATACGTGTTTAAAATTATGATAAAGAATTTTTGTGACTAGACATAATAACAGCCTTGTTCCTAAGAGTGTTTCATATTAAGAACCCTTGTCAAATTGACTCTATGAATGAACTGTCCTTAAAATAATCTCAAAAAGAGTTTGTTACCGGATTTACTCTACGTAAGTATCGGAACACTGGAACGAGGATAAGTTCTTGACAGCCCAGATGTACTATTTAAGAGATTGGAAGTATTTGAAAAAATGTGCTATGGTGATTGAAAAACCAACAAAAACCATGTTTTGGGAACTAGTTCAATTATTTTTCATCTGTACTGTGCCCTGATTAGGAAAATTCACATTGGCATCTTAAAGTAAAAGAGCTAGGGTATTGACTTGGTGAAACTATTAATCTTACAATGTTTAAGCAAAATCCATAAGAATAAAAATACACAAAAAACACTCTAAATTATAGAAAATATATTGCTATAAAATGTAATTTCAGATTCTTAGTCTTTCTTTTTGAATGTTTATTTTGCTAATGCAAAAACTGGATTTTTTTCAGTAACTTAATTTGACAAATTTGTCAGCTTGTCACTTAAAGCAAATGTTCTTTTAAAATGGACATTTTCAGTAAGAATTTTAATGTGACTACAGACAGACATACAGACAGGAGCACACACACAACTCAAGTATGCAATTTGAAAGTTTCCATTCTGTACTGATTATGCAAATAAATTTTGACTTAAGAGGTCTCAGGCATATAACCTTTACTGACTTTGAGTTCTTAACACATGAAATGTGCATGGTAATGATGATAAAATATTTGCATAGCAACTCTGAGCTTAAAGGATACTAAATACTTTCATAAACACAATTTCATTTATTTTAATGTTGAGAGCAAATATTATCAGAAAGGAAACTGAAAGAAGTTCAAACAAGATGTTCATCAATTTTATTTCAAGATTTATTTCAATGATTTCTGAATATTCTTGTTTAACTTATGTCTTTTATTATTCTAGTGAATATAGATTTAGAGTTTGTTCTAGAATCTAAGTACACTGTCACAGAATAAAATGGGATAAAATTTTACAAACTATTGGACTTAAATTTCTGAACTCTATTGAAAGTGAAGTTACTGAAGGAAAATACAAGGTATTGTGTTTAAGTAGAATATTTTCTTGGTAAAAAATTGCATGGAATGTTTCAACATAAAATAAAAAATGAAATGAATTGTCTATGTTTAGTTTTATTGTCTAAGGAAATTTAGTTGCTTAGGTAGATTAATACTGACAATTAAGGATATGTAAGAACATCTTAGATTTTTTATGACATTTGTACCTAGATTAAAAAATAGTGAAATAGTAGTCTGTCTCTTAATCTTTCTTTTTAAACCCTAAAACCACCAGGAAATGAGATTGAAAAGCTAAAATTTTAAAGCTGGTTGATAATAGGTTACTAGCTATCAAATGTTACATTGTTCTTTATTACATTTATTTGGCTACACCATCAATCAAAGACACATGTTAGGTTATGATGATGTCACTTTCAATAACATGCTTGACAGTAATAGTTTTTATACATTGACATGACATCTAGTTTAAATACTGTCTGCTTTTCTAGGCTGTCACTAGAAGAATTTCACAGTTCATAAATTGCAACATTTACCATAGTAATGCTCTAGTTAAAAGTTACCTTGTGTATATGCTTCTGTGTAATTTACTAAGTGCTAATGTTTTGCACCTGTGTTTCTGTGCACATAGGATTTGATAAGGCTACATATAAAAAAAGTGGTGATCACCCAGTAGAAAATTGAAACAGTAACAATCAAAATGAAGTCTCAATAATTGAGTTCTTATATCCCTGGTAAAGAAATTATTGTAAATTGGTGAGAAAAGATGAGAAGCAGAATCAATTGAAACTATGATATTGCTGGACAATCAATAAGTGTGCAGTAATTTATCATTCATAAGTGAAAATCGTTCCTCTTTTTGAGATTTCTTCCTTTTATTTTTCTCAGTTACAATTTATCTTTCTGGGTTTACACTTTGAGTAGTCTCATTTTTCTCTTGATTTCTTCCCCTACATTGAACTATAAACCTCTCCTATTGAAATATGTTGTATGAATTATGGATTAAAAATTAATGCTAGTTTTTTAGTGTGACTTTGTTGAAACATATTTCACACACTGCAGAATATCCAAACTTGGAAATTTGTAACGTTATTTTGTATACTCTTGATACTTAATGAAATTACATTTCAATATTAATTAAAGTGGAAAAAGAGACCCTCTGATGTCTTCCATTATGAGTAATGCACAGCATTCAGAAATCATTTACATGATTAAATATAGTAAGTTTATTTTGCTTTGTGTAAAATATTATCAACAATCAGTCAGTTCAGTTCAGTTGCTCAGTTGTGTCCGACTCTTTGGAAACCCACAAACCACAGCACACCAGGCCTCCCTGTCCATCAACAACTCCTGGAGTCCACACAAACCCATGTCCATTGAGTTGGTGATGCCATCAAACATTTCATCCTCTGTCGTCCACTTCTCCTCCTGCCCTTGATCTTTTCCAGCATCAGGGTCTTTTCAAATGAGTCAGCTTTTCTTATCAGGTGGCCAAAGTCTTGGAGTTTCAGCTTGAACATCAGTCTTATCAATGAACACCCAGCACTAATCTCCTTTAGGATGGAAAGTTTGGACCTCTTTGCAGTCCAAGGGACTCTCAAGAGTCTTCTGCAACACCACAGTTAAAAAATATCAATTCTTCAGCACTCAGCTTTCTTTATAGTCCAACTCTCATATCCATACATGACCACTGGAAAAACCATAGCCTTGATTAGACGGACGTTTGTTGGCAAAGTCATGTCTCTGCTTTTTAATATGATGTCTAGGTTGGTCGTAACTTTCCTTCCAAGGAGTAAGGATCTTTAAATTTCATGGCTGCAGTCACCATCTGAAGTGATTTTGGACTTTACTGTCTTGGGCTCCAAAAAGACGCTTACTCCTTGGAAGAAAAGTTATGACCAACCTAGAGCATGTTAAAAAGCAGAGACATTACTCTGTCAACAAAGGTCCATCTAGTCAAGGCTATGGTTTTTCCAGTAGTCGTGTATGGATGTGAGGGTTGGACTATAAAGAAAGCTGAGCAGCGAAGAATTGATGCTTTTGAACTGTGGTGTTGGAGAAGACTCTTAAGAGTCCCTTGGACTGCAGGGAGATCCAATCAGTCCATCCTAAAGGAAATCAGTCCTGAATGCTCATTGGAAGGATTGATGTTGAAGCTGAAACTCCAATATTTTGACCATCTGATGTGAAGAACTGACTCACTGGAAAGGACCCTGATGCTGGGAAAGATTGAAGGCAGGAGGAGAAGGGGACGACAGAGGGTAAGACGGTTGGATGGCATCACCAACTCAATGGACATGAGTTTGAGTAAACTATGGGATTTGGTGATGGACAGGGAGGGTTGGCATGCTGTCCATGGGGTCACAAAGAGTTGGACACGACTGAGTGATTGAACTGAAAAAATTATCATTTCTGAAAGAAAATTAAGTTCTAAAATTTGTCATTATTTAATGTCATATTGTAATTACCTGTCAAGTTATAATGCCATTCATAATATGAAAATGTATTCAAGTTACCACTTTTGAAAACAGAGGCACAGTGTTGACTATTTTCCCTCTTCAGTCATCTTTTTTATCTTATTTTATAGAACAGTGACCTAAATTAAATATCAATATTTATTTTCATATTCCTTCCTCCTCAACTATAATAAGCATCAATCATTTAGACTAAGCATGGTAGTAACTATGAAATGCATCTATTAATTATTCACTTGCATCTTCTTACATGAAAATTCACAGCATTGGTTAAGACTTGCCTAAACAGGTGTGAAATTGTGTGTTTCCTCCCTCTATATTACATGTTTATACATTCCAAAGCAATCTGTCCTGTATGTATACATTCGGACATTTGGTTTTAAAACAGTGAATTCCTGAAGAAGACTCTTGGTTTGTACTGTAGGTTAGTAGTCTGAGTTGGAATGTCTATTAGACAGAATTGGAATAGAGTATGAGGCTGTGATTACTCTGCATAGAAGTTAAATAAGCAGGGTGACAATACACAGCCTTGATGAAGTCCTTTTCCTATTTGGAACCAGTCTGTTGTTCTGTGTCCAGTTCTAACTGTTGTTTTCTGACCTGTATATAGGTTTCACAAGAGGCAGGTCAGCTGCTCTGGTATTCCCATCTCTTTCAGAATTTTTCACAGTTTATTGTGATCCACACAGTCAAAGGCTTTGGCATAGTCAATAAAGCAGAAATAGATGTTTTTCTGGAACTCTCTTGCTTTTTCGATGATCCAGTGGATGTTGGCAACTTGACCTCTGGTTCCTTTGGCTTTTCTAAAACCAGCTTGAACATCTGGAAGTTCACGGTTCATGTATTGCTGAAGCCTGGCTTGGAGAATTTTGAGCATTACTTAACTAGCATGTGAGATGAGTGCAATTGTGTGGTAGTTTGAGCATTCTTTGGCATTCCCTTTCTTTGGGATTGGAATGAAAACTGACCTTTTCCAGTCCTGTGGCCACTGCTGAGTTTTCCAAATTTGCTGGCATATTGAGTGCAGCACTTTCACACCATCATCTCCCAGGATTTGAAATAGCTCAACTGGAATTCTATCACCTCCACTAGCTTTGTTCATAGTGATGCTTTCTAAGGCCCACTTGACTTTACATTCCAGAATGTCTGGCTCTAGGTAAATGATCATACCATCGTGATTATCTTGGTTGTGAAGATCTTTTTTGCACAGTTTTTCTGTGTATTTTTGCCATCTGTTCTTAATATCTTCTGCTTCTGTTAGGTCCATACCATTTCTGTCCTTTATCAAGCCCATATTTGTATGTAATGTTCCCTTCATATCTCTAATTTTCTTGAAGAGATCCCTAGTCTTTCCCATTCTGTTGATTTCCTCTATTTCTTTGCATTGATCATTGAGGAAAGCTTTCTTATCTCTCTTTGCTATTCTTTGGAACTCTGCATTCAGATGTTTATATCTTTCCTTTTCTCCTTTGCTTTTTGCTTCTCTTCTTTTCACAGCTATTTGCAAGGCCTCCCCAGACAGCCATTTTGCTTGTTTGCATTTCTTTTCCATGGGGATGGTCTTGATCCCTGTCTCCTGTACAATGTCACAAACCTGCATTCATAGTTCATCAGGCACTCTGTCTATCAGATCTAGGCCCTTAAATCTATTTCTCACTTCCACTGTATAATCATAAGGGATTTGATTTAGGTCATACCTGAATGGTCTAGTGGTGTTCCCTACTTTCTTCAAATTAAATCTGAATTTGGCAATAAGGAGTTCATGATCTGAAGAAGCACAAGCTGGAATCAAGATTGTCAGGAGAAATATCAATCACCTCAAATATGCAGATGACACCACCCTTATGGCAGAAAGTGAAGAGGGGCTAAAAAGCCTCTTGATGAAAGTGAAAGAGGAGAATAAAAAAGTTGGCTTAAAGCTCAACATTCAGAAAACGAAGATCATGGCATCTGGTCCCATCACTTCATGGGAAATAGATGGGGAAACAGTGTCAGGCTTTATTTTTGGGGCTCCAAAATCACTGCAGATCATGACTGCAGCCATGAAATTAAAGGATGCTTACTCTTTGGAAGAAAAGTTATGACCAACCTAGATAGCATATTGAAAAGCAGAGACATTACTTTGCCAGCAAAGGTCTGTCTAGTCAAGGCTATGGTTTTTCCTGTGGTCATGTATGGATGTGAGAGTTGGGTGTGAAGAAAGCTGAGCACCGAAGAATTGATGCTTTTGAACTGTGGTGTTGGAGAAGACTCTTGAGAGTCCCTTGGACTGCAAGGAGATCCAACCAGTCCATTCTGAAGGAGATCAGCCCTGGGATTTCTTTGGAAGGACTGATGCTAAAGCTGAAACTCCAGTACTTTGGCCACCTCATGTGAAAAGTTGACTCATTGGAAAAGACTCTGATGCTGGGAGGGATTAGGGGCAGGAGGAGAAGGGGATGACAGAGGATGAGATGGCTGGATGGCATCACTGACTCGATGGATGTGAGTCTGAGTGAACTCCGGGAGTTGGTGATGGACAGGGAGGCCTGGCGTGCTGCAGTTCATGGGGTCGCAAAGAGTCTGACACAACTGAGCGACTGAACTGAACTGAACTGAACAGATGAGGCCATGGTAAAATAGTATCTACACCATTGTTTCAAACTGTCTATCAGAGCTCTCTTAGTGAGCTGCTGGATGTGCAAGTTCCTTGCACAATACCAAGTGTAATTTAAACATACTCTACTTTTTTTTTTTAATTTTTACTATGGCTCCTCCTGTATAATTTTTTCCCCAGATGATTCAATATTAATTTATAATTAAGTTGTGGAATCCCTTTTTGGAGTGTAAAAATTCTATTATTTAACAGTTTTACTAGGGGAGATGACAAAAAGAATGTGGGTTAAGTCTTCCCTTTGCTTCAGGTTACCAAAAAAAAAAAAAAATTGTGTGTATAATCTGCTTTTGATGGTTGAATTCTTTATGTTAAGAGAGACAATGACATTTAACAAATTCTTCCTGATTCCTTTAATAATTTTTTTCTGATCTTCTATGACCCTTTCCCCAGTACTCAGTACTAAGAATCCTGATTTGGTCATCATTCACTTCTCTAAATAAGTGTTCATCTTAGATATGTGATTCCTATATGAGTTTGGTTTCAATAGAAAGGAATGTTAGAGATAATATTTATTTTTGGCTTAATATTTTTATAACTAATTATCTGAAAAGTGAGAGAAAAAAATCAGAAAGCTATTTTTGCAAATCATGTATTATTCCATTCTTAGCATGTCAGTCCTGTTAAGTCCCTTCTATAAGGGATGTGCTGAAATAACCAAGTTATGTCTTTAAATATTAAGGAAGGAGATAGAGCAAAAAAAATGGTGAGGTTAAAGCAAATAATTGGGGCAGCCTTTGTTTTTGTTTACAATGATTCTAGATTTTTGTTTAATTTGTTTTGTATTACAAAGCATAAATGATTTTGTATTTCCTTTCTTTTGTGGAAATAAAGACCAACCAAATGAGAACAAGTGAAGTCTATTTTGCAGAACTTTTACAAGAGAGTCATCATCATCACTTGTGCTTTCGCAGAAACTCAAAGGCAGGCAGTAGAATGGGAACACTTTCTAGTTGGAAAAACAAGGTGGGGGGGATGCAGTTTGGAATACCCTGACTAGAGGCTTTCTTAACATAGAGAAGCTACAGGTAGGATAACTAGAATCAGGGCATCCAGAGTGGTTTGTTTTTGCTGTTTAGTCGCTCAGTTGTGCCTGACTCTCTGCAGCCTAGGGGACTATACTCCACCAGACTCCTCTGTCCATGGGATTCTCTACTCAAGAATACTGGAGTGGGTTGCCATGCCCTCCTCCAGGGAATTTTCCCAACCCAGGAATTGAACCCGTGTCTCTTGCATCTCCTGCATTGGCAGGTGGATTCTTTACCACTAGTGCCACCAAGCAACCCCAGTGTCATGGGTTATATATTTATATTTGATTTTCTCTGGTTGGTCCTCTGTTGGAAGCAGGGACAAAAATTAGGGAAGCTGAGAATTTTTATCCAAGTTCTGGCCATTTTAGGCTAATTGTAACAGGAGCTGTTGCTTAGCTTCCTGGAATGTGTGCTAGAGATAGTAAATGTTCTGACTTTGTACATGACTTTCTTGTGGCTACTATGTTGGATTCCTGGCCTGGTTACTCTAAATAATACTTTGGGTTTTGGGGCTGCTCACTGTGTAGATCATGTGTCAAGAGTTCTATCCTTATGCATGGTCTGGTCATTGTCAAATTGTATCTTCAGTCTCTCACATTTAAGTGGCAAACTTAAGATGTTATTGTTTAAAAAGCTTTTGTTAAAAGCTTTTAATTTATTAATTTTATTGTTTAAAAAGCTTTTATTAAAAGTTTTAGCTTGATACGTAAAATAATAGTTTTAAAAACTAGAACTATGTGATAAAATATAAAATGCATTTGATATTTATATTATGTATTATATCTGGTTTATCATGTATAAATATTTGTTACCAATTGAATATCTTTCTTCACATTCCCATATTATCTAAGACAAGCTTTCTTAATAATACAACTAATTTTTATTGGATTTGTAAAAAATATTGACCTTAAATGGGAAAATTTCTATTCAGTTTATTATTTATAAAAGGAAGGTACTATTCATTGATGAATATATATATGTTTAGGTTGCTATTAGTCTCTTATTTCTGAGAGCTATTTTAAAACTCCAAATTCTGCAGAGAATAAAATGAGCCCATAAAAATAATTTCTGACATTTGTTGAATTTATTCTGTACATTAGACAGTTTACTCCCTGTACATATATTTTTCAGTGATACTCTCAAAGGAGCAGTATACTTATATTTATTTGTTCACATCAGGAAAGCTGACCCAGGGAGTGTTTAAATTCTAATAGGCTGTAAAATGAAAATTTTGCATCTTACTCCATTATGTTTCACGGTCCCTCAAATGATACAGCTTAGTCTTGTCTACACACTGTTTATCTATAAATTGTATGCCTCCTAAAGTGAAACTATACTTTAAATACAACATTCAACGTGAAAGCGACAGAAATCACGCTAATCTGGTATTGAACTTGATCCTTTCTGTGTCACTGAATGACTAATGCACAACTACAAGGTAACGTGGAATAATTTGACTTTGAAATGAAAAGGCAAAAATATGAGAGCATGTCTAATTTTTGAAAACCCATTTTAGTATTTAAATATAATTTAAACACATTTTTAAGTAAAAAATAAATACCAGAAACAGCCTAAGTAGTTAGATAAAAAGTTACACATCCATATTTCGAGTTATTATGTATTAACTTAACATAAACAATTAAATTTAGTGATGGTGTCCAGTAGGAGTTTTGTTAAATAAGTATTTTTGATCAATAAGAGGAGTTATTTTTTAAGTTCACCTGCGTATTTAAATCGGAAAAGGCAATGGCACCCCACTCCAGTACTCTTGCCTGGAAAATCCCATGGATGGAGGAGCCTGGTAGGCTGCAGTCCATGGAGTCGCTAAGAGTCGGACACGACTGAGCGACTTCACTTTCACTTTTCACTTTCATGCATTGGAGAAGGAAATGGCAACCCACTCCAGTGTTCTTGCCTGAAGAATCCCAGGGACGGGGGAGCCTGGTGGGCTGCAGTCTATGGGGTCACACAGAGTCGAATACGACTGAAGTGATTTAGCAGCAGCAGCAGCGTATTTAAATATTGACTATATGTGTATGGGTATTACCTAAAATGTTGTGGCAGTGTTTTAACATGATTTTCAGTGGTGATTATAAATTTTTTCACTAAATATTTTAAATTAAATGAATCTTTCTTTTTTAACATTGTAGTGATTAAGAACTTTTAATTATTAAAGTGAATAATTTTTTTTTTTTTTCTTTTGGGGTGGAGCAGAAAGCCACTGTTAGTGGTCCAAGAAACAAATCAATCCTGTTGGTCTCTTTGTAGTTTTCATCACTCTTGTGTAGCAGATGAGTGTTCAACAAAAACTCAGCTTATTATCCTGACAAATGGGATACAATTCTATATAGAAACATTTTATCTCATCACCATCATTTTATAGAAAATGTATACATTAACGTTTTCATTTAAAAGGTCTTCCAGTTTATATTCACATTAGTTCTTTTTTGTTTTCATTTGAGCTAAAAGTACATAGAGTTTTTTTCTTAGATACCTTAGGGTTATAAATAGCATTAGAAATTTTAACAGGATCCTTCAGATTTTGTGTCAAGGTGCATTTCAACATTCAGCTTCTGCCTCTGGATTCTACTAATAAAAATATTTTAACTCCAGGTATATTTTAAATGTACAGTGACTACATTACCATCCACAAACAAAAGATTCCCAAGAGTATTTTGTATTTTATTTTCCTGAGAGCCGGAAGTTTGGTTGGGCTTTCCTGTCACCTTGTACGCTATGTTTTAGATGTTTGAAAAAACACTCAATTTCATAAACTCTCTTTATAAAATGAGTTCAGAAAAGATAATTACTAAAATCATGACATATGACGATTGTCTTGTAATTTATGTATGCCTTATTGCCCATTACAATGCTTCCTTGATAGCTCAGCTTGTAAAGAATCCACCTGCAAAGTGGGAGACCCTGGTTCAATTCCTGGGTTGGGAAGATCTGCTGGAGAAGGAATAGTCTACCCACTCCAGTATTCTTGGACTTCTCTTGTGGCTCAACTGGTAAAGAATCTTCCTTCAATGTGGAAGACCTGGGTTCGACCCCTGAGCTGGGAAAACCTCCTGGAGAAGGGAAAGGCTACCCACGCCAGTATTTTGACCTAGAGAATTCCGTGGACTGTATAGCTCCTTACGATAAGTGTCTCCAAAATAGTATCCAAGTCCTATGTCTTTTTATTTCCTGTGTTTTAGGGACTGGCACAGTGACTTATATGGGTTGAATGGGTTTTTATCGAATATCTAGATTTATGCAGATACCTGATTTTTTTTATCTAATTGTGTTGTAGGATAGCATTCCATTTTTCTCTAGTCACTTGGTATTTCTCTTGTTTTGAGGCCTACTTCTTCTCAGCATTTTTATAGTACCGCTTTGCCTATTATAATTCTAGATTTTGATGTCTCCCAAGGTTCTATCCTCAATAGTCTTTGAATTTAACAGCTCCCAAAACTATATTTCCAGTCCCAGTCTACCCATAACAATTACCTGGGAATTATGTGTTTATATACATACATGCATATATTGATATTAATACATTGATTGCATACATATATACAAACATTCATATATATGTGTGTGTCAGCAAATATAGTGCATATAGTTAATGATTGAATACACACATTCTCTCCATTTAGAGTTTATAGTCTCATTGATTCAGTCACCCTTTTATTTGCACAGGGCTACTATTTTGGGGGGCTCCAAAATCACTGCAGATGGTGACTGCAGCCATGAAATTAAAAGATGCTTACTCCTTGGAAGGAAAGTTATGACCAACCTAGATAGCATATTCAAAAGCAGAGACATTACTTTGCCAACAAAGGTCCGTCTCGCCAAGGCTATGGTTTTTCCAGTGGTCATGTATGGATGTGAGAGTTGGACTGTGAAGAAAGCTGAGCTCTGAAGAATTGATGCTTTTGAACTGTGATGTTGGAGAAGACTCTTGAGAGTCCCTTGGACTGCAAGGAGATCCAACCAGTCCATTCTAAAGGAGATCAGTCCTGGGTGTTTGGAAGGAATGATGCTAAAGCTGAAAGTCCAGTACTTTGGCCACCTCATGCTAAGAGATGACTCATTGGAAAAGACCGTGATGCTGGGAGGGGTTGGGGGCAGGAGAAGGGGACAACAGAGGATGAGATGGCTGGATGGTATTGCTGACTTGATGGACGTGAGTCTGAGTGAACTCTGGGAGTTGGTGATGGACAGGGAGGCTTGTCATGCTGCGATTCATGGGGTCGCAGTCAGACACAACTGAGTGGCTGAACTGAACTGAACTGATTGAGCACCTACCACAAGACAGCATAACAATCATCGTTATATTAATGTGGTCAAAAGAAAACAAAATCTTTGATTTCTCCCACTTGCAACAAATCTAGTTTTGTTTTGTTTTTTTTTTCCTGTCTTCTCCATTTCAATAAATTATTTCATGATTCTTACCTTGAATATATAATTTTTGAGATATGCTTAGGTCTGAATATTTTCAGTCATCCTCATTCTTTCAGGTACTATAATCCTAAACTGTGATCATTTCTCCTCTAGAAAACTCCAACTTTATCCTCAAACTAATCTCATTACTTCTACTCTTGTTCTCTTCCACTCCTGCTTTCTCAAAGCAATCACAGTAAAGTTTCAAAGTGTCAGTACTAGATTCTTCATAATGACTTAGAAATTTGGCTTCTGTATCTTATCTGGGTACATATGTTTGTACTTTTCCCCTGATAGACATTGCCTAGTCATAATGGCAAATAGCAAAAATGCAAAGTAGTTTTCTCTTCCAGGCCATTTTTCCGTAGGGTTGTGTTTGTTCTTCAGTTTAAAAGGCTTCTCTCAAGTGTTCCAATGCCCAACACTTTCTCTTCATTTATGTGCCATTTCAAATGTCGTGTCCTCAGGATGGACTTCATATGATACTAGGCAAACAATTCACCCAGTTACTTCTTCTTTGGCTTGACCATATTCTATCCTCTTCCTTGATTTGGTCATTATAAGGGGTTATCCTATTTATTTGTTTTATTAAATTAGAGATAGCATATTCCTTTATGGCAAATTTAATTCATGAAATACTTTCACCACCTCGAGTCTCAGTGTGTCACAAAGCCAGGCAGGAAAGTTAAGAGTTCCCTTTCCTCCTATTCACTACCCTTGATCCCACCTAGAGGTTAGGGATTTTATAGCAACTTCATATATGAAGAGTAAGATTGTGTAAGCTTGTTACCCTGAGATGATAATAGAATCCATGTTAAAACACAGAGTTACTAACAACCAAAGGTCCTCTGGAATTTTGCATCACTATAGAATTTTGGGTGGATAAATGCCATCAAGTATGAGCCTAGAAAAGTGGGTCACCTTTGTACAAAAGGGAAAGAGAGAGAGATGGCATCCTGAATTGACTGAGTTACCAAAGGAGGGAAGATTTACTTATGAACTACTGAAATATATTTGATGCATTTAAATTTATAACATAAATATATATAATATAGAAAAAAAAGTAAAACCTTTCCAGAAGTGTTTAAATTCATTATAGGCAAATAAACAGTAAAAGTAATAATGATACAATGAGAACACATGAACCTCTAAAATAGACAGAGATTGTTGTATTTTACTCTAGGTGATACTGAAGCACAGTGATCACATCAGGAGGAATTTCTAATAGGATAAGACTAAATGCAAATACTTTATTATTATTATTATTATATTTACCATGCTGTATAGCATGCTGGATTTTACTTCCCCAACCAATGATTGAACTCATGCCTCTGCATTGGGAGCGTGGAATCTTAACAACTGGACTACTAGGGAGGCACCAAAATGAACATACTTTTTAATAAGCACAAAATACATAAAATATCAACTTGGATTGTTCATCCTACTAGAATCTGTTTTATCCATAGGAGATAGTTACAAAGCATGACGTATAAGGGTATACTAATAAAAAAAAGTCTTTGATTACATTAAAATGTAAGTGAAAAACATTTTCTGAACAAATGCTACACTAAGGTATTTTGGGTTAAATATTTTCTTTGCTCTTTAGAATTTAATTCATATGGAAGGTGTATTTCCAATATGCAAATGATGATAGAAACATATGCAGGAATCATATGAAAAGATAGAAGTTTCAATGCTATACATAGTACTAACATGCCATGGAATAATATGTGTAACTCTGAGTAAAGATAGAATATATATATAAAGAACTTTTAAATAACATTAGCCAACGGGGGGAAATGCTAGAAGTATTTTGAAGGAGAGATAATTTTCTGGCCTTTAGTGTTTCTTTCTCTTTTTTCCTTTCTTTCTGAGGACATTTCAGACAAATGGGAGGCTGAGAATGTAGATGAACATGTTGATGTTTGTCTCACTGAAGCGGAGTTCAAGGCAGATCGAGAGGAGGAGTGAACCAGGGGGGTATCTCAATATGAACCTTGCCATTAACGTAAATGAATAGTCCAGAACCTTTATCACACTCGTAATTCACTTTCATATGAGATATATTTAGTCGTCTCTCCTAGATAAATGATACTGCACCATACAAGATTAATACAGCCTGGGCCCTGGTGGCCATTATGTTGCCACAGGTTTATGGTTTTCCTACAGCATTTTGATTTATGACACCTTTCCTTTTAATAGAGGTTCATTATTTGTACATTAAGGTTGTAACTTACTCCATCATATGGGGACTTCCATTAATCAGGCCTCTGTATAGTTCAGTCTGACATTACTGTCCTTTTTGACAGGATTGCTCAAGCAGAGCAATTTGTTAAATGTTCAAGTCCTCAGTGGCTTAAGATTCACTTCACCAGCTGGAGAAACATTTTCATTTTGATGCAAAATGACTCTTATGTGTCATTTTGTATGTCATTTAATCTAGGTGATTGACTCTTCAATTTAAGTAACTCACTGCTATTTATTTTGATTTTACAGGGCTTGGCTTTAGGGAAAAAAAAGATCCAAAATACAAAACTATACCCCATCCTAGTCTTAGCCTGTATCTTGATAGAGTAGAGAGGAGACAAAAACAGAACACTCTGTAGGCCTTGGCCTTTGGTTCGTAATGCTGATATCTTTTCCACAGATGTTATTTTTATCAGAGAAACAGGGAGAAGGACTTTATTTTTATCTGAGAAAAAGAGAGCAGTTTATAACATTCACTATTTATGAGCATTTTACATTCTAAAATCCCACATAATTCTAATCCATTGCAGGTTTATGGAAACTATGTATCTGTGACTTTATATTTTGTTTCAGAACTCTACACTTCGAAAGGAAAAGATCAATTCTAATGAAGTTTATTTGCTAAGGAATATTAATAATGAAATGCTGGAGAAGTAATACCACTGAGCAAACCCTCCTCAGTGATTAGAGATTTAGGGAGATTTTATTTAAATTCTGAATTTACATAGTCAATTCAGGGAGTAAAATGCTTCATGTCAACATATGAAGAATAAAATGATAATAAGATGTCTTGTTTTAAGATTTGTAAACCTAAGTCCCCATGAAACTAGAAGTTTCCAGAGGTTTGACATGTAAATACAAGTTAAAGCCAGAGCAACCAAAACTATAAGAAATTGGAAAGTTGACTCTTTTTGTGCCTTGTTAAGTTTACAGCTTCCTCATTAAAGTTATTTTTTTTTTATTTAGTCACTAAACTAAGTCATGTTTGACACTTTATGACCCCATAGACTGTAGCGCACCAGGCTTTCCTGTCCTTCACTATCTCCCAAAGCTTGCTCAAATGCACGTCCATTGAGTCAGTGATGCCATCCAACCATCTCATCCTCTGTCAACCCCTTCTGCTCCTGGTCTCAATCTTTCCCAGCATCAAAGTCTTTTTCACTGAGACACTCTATAAAAGGTAGTACCATTTACTCTAAAATTGAGCATAAGTATGCCATTCAGAAGTCTTGGTTCTATTTTTTTTTATTCACATTTGAAAATGAAATTTGAGTTGAATACCTTCCTCAGAGAAGTTGAATAATTCTTTGAAGAGCCATTTTTTTCTACAACACAATTGTTTATGTATATACCACTATTTTATTTTTTATCATTATATTTCTGTTTCCATCTGTACATTAATAAATTTAGATAAAGCATATTGTAATGTTTTGATTTTTTTCATACCAAGAAAAATTTTCAATAAGTACCACATACCAAGAGGGAGGAGGGGAGAAGGGAGGGAGACAGAAGTAGAGAAAGAGGAGGGACAGAGAGAGAGAGACAGATAGAAAAACAGGCAATGACAGTGACATAGAGACCAGCAAACTGAGCCTGAGATGGAGAGAGAAGGATTAGTACTTAACAAACAAACAAACAAAAGCCAGGATAAGTGGCTTCTCTATGAATAAGTGACAAAAGAGATACATCATAACTGTGATACTGTGTTCTTAGAATCCTGTTGATGGTACAGCTGAACTGAGATGGCCACATGATCTGTTTACTTAAGGATTGTAGAGGCTGTTGTTTAATCCTGTATGACAAGCTTCCTCAAGCTTAGTGGCTTAAAAACTAACAGCACACATTTGGGTCAGAATTCCAGGTACAGCTGAACTAGGTTCTGTGCTTCAGGGTCTCCCTAGTCTACCATCCAATTGGGTGTATGTAGCAGCAGCCTCGGGGAAGGCAATGGCACTCCACCCCAATACTCTTGCCTGGAAAATCCTATCGATGGAGGACCCTGGTGGGCCGCAGTCCATGGGGTCGCTGAGAGTCGGATACGACTGGGCAACTTCACTTTCACTTCTCACTTTCATGCATTGGAGAAGGCAATGGCAACCCACTCCAGTGTTCTTGCCTGGAGAATCCCAGGGACGGGGGAGCCTCATGGCCTGCCGTCTCTGGGGTCGCACAGAGTCGGACACGACTGAAGCGACTGAGCAGCAGCAGCAGGCTCCTCAGTGACTGGATGGGGAAGAGCCACTCCCAGGCCTCTGCAGGATGTGGGCAGTGTTCATTTCCTTGCAGCTGTAGGCCTCAAGCTTCATTTTCTTGCTATTCATGGTTCCTTGCAGTCATATAGCTTCAGGGTCTTTTTTTGGGGGGAGTTTGTGTTTGCTTTGTATCTGGTTTCTTAGTATAAATATTTTTAATTCCTCTGATTTCGTATTAAATATATATGAATAACTTGTTTCTTTTTGTTGTCTAGCAATATTCCACTGCATAGCATTGCCATAATTTATCTACTTTCCAGTCAGAAGATCTTTTTATAATTACTGGTTTGAGATCATCATGAAAAATTCTGCTAAGAACATTTCTTATAAAAATATTTGTGAAAACATAGATTGTCCTTTTTACTGGGTTGATACTCTAGGGAAGCAGGGATTGACTGGTAAAATGCTAAATGTTTATTTTTACAAGAAGCAACTATATTGCTTTTCAAAGTGGTTGTATTATCTTGAATTCCCATCAGCAATGTGGTTACTTTGTAACCATCTGCTTTTGCTATATTTAGAGATTTCAGAACACTAAATCTCACTACTCCTTTAATGTCTATAAGATTTGGATTTGCATATTTAAAGATCTATTATTAAAAAAATATATGATTAGGAAATATATCTTCATGATGAAATAACCATCTTATAATTATGAAATATCCCTTTTCATAAAATGAAAGACATTTACAGATGTAATTAAGGTCCAAATCTATTGATTTTGAGTTAATTAAACGGGCAATTATCCTCACTAGGTTTGGATTAATCAAAGGAACTGAGAGACCTTCCAGAAGTTAGAATATCTCTCTATGTTTCTGGCTTTGAAGAAGTAAATGCCTGTGAAGTAAATAGTCATGTTGTAGAAGTCATTCTGCAAAAGTGAAAATTATATGACATTCTTCAGAACTCAGAATTATAAAGACTAGAGTCACAGAGTTGCTCCTGGCTAGAGATGTGGGGTGGGGTGTGGATCAATTGCAAATGGCTGACAGTCTATATTTCAACTCTGGTGATGGTAACATGACTGTGTTCATATATCAGAATTAATTGGAATGTCCCCTTGAAAAAAGTTCATTTTACTACAAATTACCTCTCAATAAATATGATGTAAAAATTAAATAAACAAAATATTTTAGAGGACTATTTTTTTATCTTGTTTTTCTGGATCATGGTTTTTGACATGTAATTTTAGTAGTCATTGCTTTAAGCATACCCTGTATGTTAAACTGTGAAATATATGGAAAATTAGAGGATAATCCTTTGTCTTTATAGGTATCACTATATAATTCATAAGTAACAAACCTCATTCATTCAATATATTTAAATATGATTCTTACTATTGAATTATAAGTTTCTTCTTTTGTTTATTGTGAGGCCTTTTTGTTTGTTTTAATTTTATATTAAGTGTAGAGTGCTTCAAAAAGAAATAGTATTCTAACATTTGCTACAAAAATGTTAACATTTCTACAAACCAGTCAAAGCATATTTCTTGCTGTTTGGTTACACTATATAAAATCAATCATCTAATTCACCTTTTTGTGTTGCACAGTTCAGGAAATTCAGAAAGGGACATGGTCATTTGTGCTAGAGTTTCGTCTGAGTCTTGGAGATTGAAAAATATGTATCAATGCCCAGTTCACATGTTTTCATGATATGGGCTTTCTCTCAAAGTTGCAGTTCATGTAATGCCTCTGTCCCTTAGCTTCTTCATCTGCGTTCTAGCACTTTGATCATATTTCATCTCTACTCAAAATCTTCCATTGCTAATCATATAAAGACTATCCTCCACAGCTCTTAATTTTCAGCAATGTACAGTTAGACCTCAAATTTCATTTCAAACCTGTCAGTTCCCCCAAGCCCTACATTAGCTATTCTCCTATTTACGGTCCCCACATACACACTGTGTGATTTTCCTCATTTATTTCTGCCACTTCCTCTTCTCTTTTCTGACCAATTATTGTCTCAAATCTGACTCATGCTTTAAGGAACATTGAAATCCTCTTTTCTTTAAAACCATCACTTTGTATTATTGTGCTTCTGTTCAAAAGATGGGCACAATAATCGGAGGTAGATTTACCATGAGGCCAATAATGTGTTGTACCTCAGTAATAAATAGGAATCATTTGCATCAGCTCCTTCCAAGTGGCTGAGCAGGGCCTTAGCAGCGTATTCACTGGTAATATGCTTTGTAAAAACTGTGAAAATTAGATATCAACAAAATTTGCTAACTCAGTTGTCTGTTTTTACTTGAACTTCCACACTTCCCATTTTATACCTTTAACACTGCTGTGAAGTAGTAGGCATGGGCATTTGGGAAATAGAATAAGAGGAGGAAGTTGAACCAATGTGTTTGTGCACACTTTCATGTTTAGTTAAATTATGCTAGTTGTCTAGGTTCTATTATTATTTATGAGGTGAACTTCTCTGCCGCTTGACATGAAGGTCCAGGGCCAAAAGTTGTATGAGATTGTGTCTTACGTGATCAATTGAGATGCAACAAGAAATATTTTAAGTGCATGAAGCTAGAGGTCAATCTGAGGGAAACTTCTTTCAAATTATTTGTCTTATATATGATAGAAATTATTCTCAAATTGGCAGCAATCCCGAATTTAATATGTCATTGGCAATAATAGGTTGAGAAAAGAAATATAGAAATCTATCAATTAAAAAAATCTATCATAACAATTCTAAGATTAATTTTTAAAATTTTTCTCTGCACAAAATGCTATTACAGAGTCTGTATGCAATTAAAAAAATGATCTAAGACTATGTAGTCGACAATATATAAAATATAAGCTATGTGTTAGGCAGTCATTTAAGACAAAGAAGGATGTGATTCTGCATTTTATGATTTCTATCAATTATTTTTTAATTGTGCAATTCATTATGACTCATTTATCTCTCAAAGTAAATATTTGTGCTATGATGTAATTTTGTGTTCTTAATCTTGTTTAATTTTTTAAAGTTGTACTGCAAAGTATGTAAGCTTCGGGTCCCATCCCACAAAGCCTGAGTCCACCATTATCTCAAGTAGGTAAAATATTTGCATCCAGTCTTCCACGTTTAGGAATTAACTGTTGTTGTTCAGTCACTCAGTCATATCTGACTCTTTGTGACCCCATGAACTGTAGCATGCCAGGCTTCCCTGTCCTTTACCAACTCCCAGAGCTTGCTCAAACTCATGTCCGTTAACTCAGTGATGTCATCCAACCTTCTTGCCTCTGTTGTCCCCTTCTCCTCCCACCTTCAATCTTTCCCAGCATCAGGGTCTTTTCTAATGAGTCAGCTCTTCCCATCAGGTGGCCAAAGTATTGGAGTTTCAGCTTCAGCATCAGTTTTTCCAGTGAATATTCAGGATTGATATCCTTTAGAATTGACTGGATTGATCTCCTTGCAGTCCAAGGGACTCTCAAGGGTCTTCTCCAACACCACAGTTCAAAAACATCAATTCTTCTGTGCTCAGTATTCTTTATGGTCCCACTCTCTAGGATTTAATGAACAAAGATAATTGCACATTTAGATCTAGGTAATTATTCACCAAGAATCTACTAAATGCCAAACATATGCTAGAGTTTCTCACATATTTATAATTCCAATTTCATGACAAAGAAACCAAGGCTCAGTGTGTTGAATTGTTCATTCTGAATAAGAATAACCCATGGAAGAAGTGACAAACCAAAATGATGATATGTAACACTTTAAAATCTAAACAAAAAAAATTATATTTTTGACTATAGCTTGCCAAAATCTTAGTTAGGGATTGAATCTGTGGCCCCTGGAGTGGAATCACAGAGTCTTAAACACTAGACTGCCAGGGAAGTCCCATGTGTAACATTTGTGAGAGCTCAGTATATCCTGGCTAGTAAACTACATTCAGATCACATTTTTACTTTCTTGTAGAAGACAGACTTTTAAACAAACAAACACACTGACATCAGAATTACTCTAATAGAGCCATCCAACAGGCATAGTGGTGGTAGAAAGACTAGAGTAAGAATTTCTACTTAGGGGTTAGGGTTAGGAAATGTGTTACAGGATCAGATTTGTTTGCAAAAGGCAAATTTCAGCTGAGCCTTTTCTTGCTTTAATGAAGAGAAAATAGTCTTGAAGGATGTGTAAGACTTCAGTGGTCATGGAACTAGGAATGGGTGGGCCCAACGAAAGAAAAAAAATTTTTTTTTTTTTTTTAAGACGTGGTGTTTTTCTGACGTATCTAACACACTGAAATCAGAGGATAAACATTGAGAATTAATAGAGATGAAGAAGCAGAGATGAGCAACAACTTTGAGGAGTATGGGCTAGTCAAAGAAAATGGAGATAAAGCATTTCTGGTCAACAATATCAGTTATTAAATTATGAACCAGCATAGAAAATGAAAATTCCATATTTAAGTGTCATAGAAAACATATGAAGCCAAGCATGAAGAAGAAAAACAGTTGTCAATGTGGTTCCATATTGTTATAGACTAAATTGTGCGAACCTCAAAATCTGTAAGTTAAAGCTCTAACTCCATTGTTACTTGATTTGAAAATAAGACCTTTGAAAAGGCTGTTGTTGTTGTTCAGTTGCCAAGTCATATCCAATTCTTTGTGACCCCATGGACTGCAGCATGCCAGGGTTCCCTGTCCTTCACTATCCCCTGAAGTTTTCTCAAAGTCATGTCCATTGAATCAGTGATGCCATCCAACCATTTCACCCTCTGTCACCTCCTTCTATTCCTGCCCTAATCTTTCCCAGAATCAGAGTCTTTTCCAATGAGTCAGCTCTTCACATCAGGTGGCCAAATTATTGGAGCTTCAGCCTCAACATCAGGCCTTCCAATAAATATTCAAGGTTGATTTTCCTTAGGATTGACTAGTTTGATCTCCTTGCTGTCCAAGAGATTCTCAAGAGTCTTTACCAGCTAAATCTTGTCCTAAGGGTAGAGCCCTAATCCAGTAAAACTGATGTTACAGGGAGAGGGAGAGACAACAGGAGGGTATCCACACAGAGGAGAGGCCATGTGAGACACAGTAGGAAGGAGGCTGTCTTCAAGGCAAGAAGAGATACCTCTCTCAAAACCAGACATGCCAACACTTTGATCTTTGACTCCCATCCTCCAGATCTGGGAAAAAAGTAATTTCCATTGTTTGAGCCACTCAGTCTATGGTGCTCTGTTCTGGCAACCTTAGCTGACTAATACATACACATATGGTGACCATTAGTTTTTCTTTATTTCTGCATTCTATAATTCTGTTTTTTGTTTTTAAGATGTACAATCTACCCCAAGCTACAATATGGCTTTTACAATTCTGTACATTTCACTAGGGTCTTCCCTCATAGATCCATCAGATCTGCCTACAATGCAGGAGACCCAGGTTTGATCCCTGGGTTGAGAAGATCCCCTGGAGAAGAGAATAGCAACTCACTATTCTTGCCTGTAGAATTCTACGGACAGAGGATCCTGGCAGGGGTCACGTGACTCGGGCACAATTTAGCAACTAAACCACCACCCTACATTTCACTGGCATCCTAAGTAGGAGTAGGACAGGCGGAAGGAGAATAAGGAATGGCAAAAGGCAAATTTCAGCTGAGCCTTTTCTTGTTTTAATGAAGAAAAAATAGATCTCTGACCTCCCCATTCCCCACACTTAACTAAGTCCATTACTCCATTCAGACAACCCAAGCTGAAAGAGAACCTGAGGAGTTCACCTGAGTTCCATGAAGGCAGGGACTTTAATTTGTTTCCTACTGTGTCCTCATTCCCAGGTCCTGTCTGGCAGGTAGTAGGCATGCAATAAATGTAAGTAGATGAATGAATAAATGAAATATCTTACCTCCTGGATGATACAAAATGGTCTCTGAGGAAGAATGGAATTTGTATGTCTTTAACAGTAGGCCACGTATTTTTCTGCCCCTCCCTTTTTTTAAAGCAGCACCATTTATATATTTCTGGCCATCACGCATACCTACATATTCATGGTGGTAGATAACAAGATTGCTGACTGCCAATCTCTCACTTATTTTATGGAAGATAAAGTCAAGTTCTCCAGAAATGATGTGATCACAGAAGCATAACTAGCTAATGGCAGCCCTGGGAGAGGACTCCCACTAGAGTGTGTAGACCCCAAAGCATTCTAAGAAGAATAGGAAAAAATGTGTACAGCACTCTAATACAAATAGCAGTATGCCTCTCATTTCTTCTCGTCTACTTAACTGGAAAATTGAATTTCCTTATCTTTAGCTTTCCGAGTGTCCTTGATTCCCTCCCTGGCTTCCCAGAGCATAGCTGTGTTGTAGTCAGGTGAGAAGGCTGCTTCACGTTTATAGCCTTCCTCAGCTACATATGTATCTTTTTTTGGTATACAGCTCTTGATTTTTTCAGTTTTGAGCTGTCAGCAATGTTAGGGAAAACTCGGAGGTATCATTGATAATTACTTGCTGATTTTGACATGTTCCCTTCAGCCCTAATATTTTAAAAATATCTGAATGGAACTGTGATTTCTCTATTATCCCACAGGAAATGTCACAAACTAGATTTATGATACTGTTCATTTCCTCTGTTATTACTTATGTAAAGCCTGGTGTAAAGACCTGTTGGGTGACTTCTGGCAGGAAATTTCTAATTACAATCTGGATTGTAGCAAAAGTATCAGTTACACTTCTACAAAAACAGATGTTTAAAAAATTTTGAATGATCAAATAAAATTTCCTATACTTAAGTCATAAACAGAGTGAAAATTTACAGTCATTTTATTTTACAATTATAGATTTAGTAGCAGTATCGATATGGAGTTTTAGACCCTCCTTCTAAAGAAAGGAGAGGAATTGTTTTAAGACTTTTGAGATACTCAGAAGCCTCTTAATGAAGGGAGGAAAAACATGTATTTTTTAGCCTATTTCTTTTGTCAGTCAGTTCTAGCATTAGTTGATATGAATTTGAATGAACAAGTTTTATCTGTTGCATTGTCCTCACCCCTCCCACCACATTGCAGCATATACAATACCAATAAAAGCTGTGTTTAATGGATGGAAAAGGATGCCAAGGAGGATGTGGCCTTAAAAAGCCATTCAGTATTATTACAAAAGGATCAGTTCAGTTCAGTTTAGTTGCTCAGTCATGTTTGATTCTTGTGATCCTGTGGACTGCAGCACGCCAGGCTTCCCTGTGCATCACCAGCTCCCGGGGGTTGCTAAAAACTCATGTCCACGAGTTGGTGTTGCCAACCAACTATCTCATCCTCTGTCATCCCCCTCTCCTACTTCCTTTAATTTTTCTCAGTATCAGGGTCTTTTCCAGTGAGTCAGTTCTTCGCATCAGATGGCCAAAGTATTGGTGCTTCAGCTTCAACATCAGTCCTTCCAAAAGAATAAATGATCTTATAAATTGACATGCTGTAGGCCAGCGAAGTTATGACTCATGTCACCTTTCTAATCAAATCAGAGGTTTCTAAACCCCAGAGTCAAATGTCTTTTTCCCTGTAAATAATATTCATTAAGGTAAGTTCATTAATGTTCATTAAGGTAAGTTCAGTAAGGTGACATCTTTCAGAGTATCTCTCATAGAAGTATATTTATATGTTCTGTTCAGTTCAGTTGCTCAGTCGTGTCTGACTCTTTCTGACCCTATGCACTGCAGCAAGCCAGGCCTTCCTGTCCATCACGGACTCCCAGAGTTTACTCAAACTCATGTCCATTGAGTTGGTGATGCCACCCAACCATCTCATCCTGTGTTGTCCCCATCTACTCCTGCCTTCAGTCTTTCCCAGCATCAGGGTCTTTTCCAATGAGTCAGTTTTTCACATCAGGTGGCCAAAATATTGGAGGTTCAGCTTCATCATCAATCCTTCCAATAAATATTCAAAACTAATTTCCTTTAGGATGGATTGGTTGGATCTCCTTGCAGTCCAAGGGACTCTCAAGAGTCTTGTCCAATACCACAGTTCAATAGCATCATTACTTTGGTGCTCAGCTTTCTTTATAGTCCAACTCTCACATCCATACATGACTACTGGAAAGACCATAGCTTTGATTAGATGGATCTTTGTTGGCAAAGTAATGTCTCTGCTTTTAAATATACTGTCTAGGTTGGTCATACTTTTTCTTCTGAGGAGCAAGTGTCTTTTAATTTCATGGCTGCATTCGCTGTCTGCAGTGATTTTGGAGCTCCAATAAATAAAGTTTTATTTATTTAATGAAAACTGTCACTGTTTCCATTGTTTCTCCATCTATTTTGCCATGAAGTGATGGGACCAGATGATCTTAGTTTTATGAGTGTTGAGTTTTAAGCCAACTTTTTCACTCTCCTCTTTCACTTTTATCAAGAGGCTCTTTAGTTTCTTTTTTCTGCTATAAGAGTGGTGTCATTTGCATATTTGAGTTTGTTGACATTTCTCCAGGCAATCTTAATTTCAGCTTGTGCTTCATCCAGCCCAGCATTTCTTATGATGTACTCTGCATCCAAGTTTTATTTGTAGACATAGGTAACGGTACAGGTTTAGTTGCTAAGTCGTGTCTGACTCTTGCAGCTCCATGGTCTATAGCCTGCCAGGTTCCTCTGTTGTTGAGATTCTCCTGGCAAGAATACTGGAGTGGGTTGCCATTTCCTTCTCCAAGGGATCTTCCTGACCCATCACTGAGCCTGGGTATCCTGCATTGCAGTTTCATATTAGACATCACAGAGAAGAAACCACCACATATGCAGCACCCTGTACCAATTAGCATGGAAAGAAAAGGAAAAAAAAATGTAACCGTGCAGGAAAGATTAAAAAAAAAAAAAAAATCCTGTGTATTTCCTGGAAGGTAATGCTGTGCCCTGACTCAGGGGTTATAGCGCACCTGGAAGCAGTTTAGAAAGACTTGAATTTCACTTCGTTGGGAATGAATGAGAATTATGCCAGGAATTAGGAACTGGACACTTGATTTGATAAGGAAATGTAGCCTTTGCAAAGATAGGAAGTGAACAAAGAGGAGGAAATATACACCCTCCCTTTGGGAAACATAAAGCCATGCTCTCTTTTTTTTTTTTTTTTTTCCAGAGAGACATTCAAAGAAAATATCAGTAGAGAGAGGTAAGAATTTAATAATCCTTTTTTATAGATGATAATTTTAATAGAAAACACATTTCTTCTGTGTCTGATCCTAATTCCAGAAGTTTAATGCCAGTAAGTACTTATCTGAGGGATTATTTAGTCTACTTCTCAGGTACAACCACTCATCTCTCCATGACCAATATTCTCAAGTAGTACAACCCTAGAAGTCGATGCTGGAGAAGCCCTGAGTTTACAGTGTTTGTATGTCTAAGCAATATAAGTGGTTTAAATTCATATCTTAAGTGATTTGAGCTGCAAGCCTTGAAATCCTGTGTGTGCCAATGTGTATGCGTGTTTCTATGTGTGTAGTGTTGATAAACACTCAAGTGAGCATAGATGGTAAGTCTCGTAATACTGAAACTAGAAGTAGAAAGATTGATTGAAATCTCCAAAGTAAATCATACAACAGAACCTGGTTGAAAGCATTAAAAAATTATGATCTGAAATCTCTGTGAATATATATCACTGAGGAAAAACTAAGCTTTCATATCAAATCACGTTCATTATTTAAATATTTGCATTATTTGATATATGTATTTGCTCATAAATGGTAAACAAAACAGGATATAACAGGATTTGATTTACTAGTCTTTAAAAATGCAGTAATATTTCTACATAATTATTAGAAAATAGTCCTAAATTGTAAAATTTTTCACAGTATACAAGATGTATATAATTAAGGGGAAGCATTATTGTTTTACAGTATGCAACATTTAGTACTTAATATTATTAAATGATGGCTTTCAGCAGATGTGGTGCTGGTTTTTGCACTAAGTTGTAGCCAATACTTGTGACCCCATGAATTGTAGTTGGTTTTAAAACTGTATGAGAAATTTCAACACATTTTTTTCTTGTGGGCTAAAAGCTCCTAGTAAATTTTCTTTTGTGCTTCAACATGAAAGTAAAAAACAAATTATACATTTTAGAAGTTAGTGATATACAGACTTGCAGAGTCAAAAGAACCAATGAAACAGATTTTATTACCATTTCAATCAGTTTCTGCCAGCTCTATTTCTAAATTGATATGATAGAAATATGGAAAACTGTAGTATGATATAGATCTCTAAGACAGACAATCTTCTAATATTTTGGGTCATGTGCTCATGATCTAAGGGGAAAGAAGTAGTTGACACTGAATGGGGCTGCTTATTTTGCAAGGGTTTCCATAAAAAACATACTACAGCCTGGATGTCATACATTTCTGTTGTTTATCCCTTCACAATTCTGGATGCTAGAAGACCAAGATCAAGATGTTGGCAGTGCTGATTTCTTCTGAGGTATCTTTCTTTGGCTTGTAGTTGACAGTTTTCTCTTTGCCTTCACATTGTTTTTTACTCTGGTCAGGGATGAACCTGACCTACTTTCCAAATATAAAGATGCCAGTTGACATCACTCATACTGAATTGGGGTCTACCTAATGATTTCATTTTGGACTTCCCAGGTGGCTCAGTGTAAAGAATCCAGCTGCCAGTACAGACGACGTGGATTAGATTCCTGTGTTAGAAAGATGCGCTGGAGAAGGAAATGGCAACCCACTCTGGTATTCTTGCCTGGGAAATCCCATGGACAGAGTAGACTGGTGGGCTACAGTCTATGGGATGGCAAAAGACTTGAATACAACTTGGAACTAACCAAGAACAAATGATCTCATTTAACCTTAATTGCCTATATTAAAACCCTTTCTCCATATGAAGTCACATTCTGAGGAACTGGAAGTTTGTCTTCAACATGTAGTTTTTTGGGGGGCACAGTTTAGCCCATTTGGGAAATGACTGTCAGGTTCAATTTGACCAAGAAACTTCATAGAACAGAAAGATTCACATGGATTTATCAATGTGCTATGGTTGTGAGCAATCCCTTTGCCTTCAGACATTTTAGCAAAGCTCATAAAAATCAGAAATTCTAGGTGGGTTTGGATTTCTTCTTGGCAATTCATAACATTTTATATTTAGATTGAGTAGAGGCTACTTAAAATGGCCAGCTCCTGAGTTTGCAGGAATAACTAACATACTAGTTAAAACAAAATTTTGGTAAATAAGTTGTGAGGTGTGATTTATTGATGTAATGTTAGGAGGTCTACCAATGCACTTATTTTTGTTATTTATCTTTCCTCTTTTGGCTACATTTTCAAATGTAATACTTTCATCCCTACAAAATGACTCTTCTGAATACATTTTGTCTCAAAATTAAAATAAAAAGTTACTATTTTAATCTTCAAAAAAATATATATTAATGTATCAAAACATTTTTATAATGTTTTCACCAAAATAATATGCATGCATTTAAGTATCATAAATTAGGTCCTTTTATGTAGTAAATAATATTCAGAGAGAGGAAAGCTATATTTCTCTTTATATATCAGTTCAGTTCAGTCACTCAGTGATGTCCTACTCTTTGTGACCCCATGAACTGCAGCACACCAAGCCTCCCTGTCCATCACCAACACCCAGAGTTCACACAAACCCATGTCCATTGAGTCAGTGATGCCATCCAACAATCTCATGGTCTGTCTTCCCCTTCTCCTCCTGCTCTCAATCTTTCACAGCATCAGGGTCTTTTCCAGTGAGTCACCTCTTCGCATTAGGTGGCCAAAGTATTGGAGTTTCAGCTTCAACATCAGTCCTTCCAGTGAACACCCAGGACTGATCTTTAGGATGGACTGGTTGGATATCCTTGCAGTCCAAGGGACTCTCAAGAGTCTTCTCCAACACCACAGTTCAAAAGCATCAATTCTTTGGCGCTCAGCTTTCTTTACAGTCCAACTCTCACATCCATACATGACCACTGGAAAAACCATATCATATGTGTAGTAATATATAAAATAGATAACTAATAAGGACCTATTGTATAGCACAGAGAACTTTAGTCAATACTCTGTAATGTCCTAAATGGTAAAAGAATCTAAAAAAGATTGGATATATGTATCTGTATAACAGGTTCACTTTGTTGTGTACCTGAAACTGATGCAACATTGTAAGTCAAATGTATTCTAATAAAAATGTTAAAAAGTCATATTTCCTTCATACATATACATATAAACAAGGATTAAAACTTATTTGGTACCCATATATTTCATTACTGCTTCTGCTGCTGCTAAGTCACTTCAGTCGTGTCCGACTCTATATGACCTCATAGACGTCAGCCCACCAGGCTCTCCTGCCCCTGGGATTCTCCAAGCAATAACACTGGAGTGGGTTGCCATGTCCTTCTCCAATGCATGAAAGTGAAAAAGTGAAAGTGAAGTTGCTCAGTCATGTCTGACTCTTAGTGACCCCATGGACTGCAGCCCACCAGGCTCCTCCATCCATGGGATTTTCCAGGCAAGAGTACTGGAGTGGGGTGCCATTGCCTTCTCCATTTTTCATTACTAAATACTGCCTAATCTGATCACACATAATAATTTTATAGAAAAGTTGTATTAGTAAATTTATATAAAAAGAAATACAAATTTAATTTATGTAGAGGTTAAAAAGTGTTGCTGGCCTTAGTTGCATAACACTATGGTCATATTTATGCCCTTTCCTGATATCTTGCATTCACTGAACCATGGTTCACTATTCTTTTAATCCTTACTTTCTAAAACAATTATGATTCTCAAGACTTGAGAAGCACAGATATTTTAATATATAATATGTAATTTTAAATGATAATGGTAGCATTTATTAAGATCACCATGAAGTCTTGGAACTTCTTAAAACAATTATGCCATAGGAGATTTGCCCTCTATATAAACAACTGCTCTCTGCACCATGGGGTGATGATAAAATGTTTGAAAGGATGAAAATGATAAGAGAATGTTTTCTGTTCATTAAACTGCATGTTGTAAAACTATTTTCCACAATCCTTTTTACATTAATTGCTGAAGATAAAATAATATTAAATTTTCTCAAATGAGTTAAAGTTTTCAACTTGTTTAATGTAAGTGGACATCAGAATATAAGAATTTTTGTCTTGTGTAGCCTGCTCTTGCCAGCTTTACCTGATCCTTGGCAATAAAATGCAGAAAGACAATGAATGTAATTAAGGATAAATTCATCTTAAGAATTACTATTAACTCTGGAATGGCTGAACTTTAATACAGTACCAGTGAGACTGTTTTGTGGATGTATGCAAAAGAAAAATTCATGTCATATTTAAATATTGGATTTTCATTTCATTTTCAAAAGATTTTATATGGACAAGCACAATAACCCAAAAAGTTAAGTAAAATGACACTAGGTCTATGGCTATATTCACAGCAATTCAACTCTTGCATTTAGTCTATAGATAATTTAATATTATCAAAAAGTTGGCTGAGGTGCATTTAACTGTCGCTATTATTATTATTATTATTATATTATTAGGCATCATGGAAGAAAATATAGACTTTTTTCAACCAGTATATACCCAACATAATAAAAGAAAATATGCACTTTTTAAAAACAGTATATCCAACAATCTAAAGTTTTAGAAATTATTTATTGGGATTTGCCACAGCCTCGAGAATTGGAGAGCAATTATATATAGAAATACTGTTAGACTAGGGTGAATTTAAAAATTGATACCTGGACTGGATTACCCTTCTGACTTGAACATATAGGAAACCAGGCAACATATTTGAAACAAATGTTTTCAATGTTGGATAATAAGCAGTACAAGTCAGTAATCTTTGAGATAAGAGGAAAAAGCAAGATGATTTACTTCTTGGGAAGAATGTACATGTATTAGCAAAAGGAGGGAGGACATAGAGGCTAGAATTCATGCTGAGTTGAGAGGCCAGCAATCACACATCTAGAGACTCTAAACCAAAGAGACTGAAAACTCTGGACAAAACAAATAAGAGAAAGTAGTGGAATCAAAAGGAAGCTGAATAGAGAGGAGATCCAGAGATCTGCAGATCCAGTTAGGAGAGAAGAGTGTTAAACGTAGATATAATACAAATGTTTCCGTAGGTAAAAAAAAGAGCACAAACCTAGTGATAAAAAAATTATAAAACATGAAAGAAAAATCCAAATCATATTCCTGGAAAAGAAACATAAAATATCATAACTAAAAGTATACTAAATGAGAATAGCAGCAAATTAGTAAAAATGAGTTCAGTTCAGTTCAGTCACTTACTCGTGTCCAACTCTTTGAAACCCAATGGACTGCAGTACGCCAGGCCTCCCTGTCTATCACCAACTCCCAGAGTTTACTCAAACTCATGTCCATTGAATGGATGATGCCATCCAACAATCTCATCCTCTGTCTTCCCCTTCTCCTCCTGCCTTCAATCTTTCCCAGCATCAGGGTCTTTTCCAATGAGTCAGTTCTTCGCATCAGGTGGCCAAAGTACTGGAGTTTCAGCTTTAGCATCATTCCTTCCAAAGAAATCCCAGGGCTGATATCCTTCAGAATGGGCTGGTTGGATCTCCTTGCAGTCCAAGAGACTCTCAAGAGTCTTCTCCAACACCACACTTCAAAAGCATCAATTCTTTGGTGCTCAACTTTCTATATAGTCCAAATCTCACAGCCATGCATGACTATTTGGAAAAATCATATCCTTAACTAGACAGACCTTGGTTGGCAAAGTAATGACTCTGCTTTTTAATATGCTATCTAGGAAAGTCATAACTTTCCTTCCAAGGAGCAAGTGTTTTTGAATTTCATGGGTACAGTCACCATCTGCAGTGATTTTGGAGCCCCCAAAAATACAGTCTATCAGTATTTCCATGATTTCCCCATTTATTTGCCATGAAGTGATGGGACCAGTTGCCATGATCATAGCTTTCTGAGTGTTAAGCTTAAGCCAATTTTTCACTCTCCTCTTTCACTTTCATCAAAAGAGAGGCTCTTTAGTTCTTCACTTTCTTCCATAAGGGTGGTGTCATCTGCATAACTGAGGTTATTGATGTATCTCCCGGAAATCTTGATTCCATCTTGTGCTTAATCTTGCCCAGAGTTTCTAATGTTGTGCTCTGCATATAAGTAAGCAGGGTGACAGTATACAGCCTTGACGTACTCCGTTCCCGATTTGGAACTAGACTGTTGTTACATGTACAGTTCTAATTGTTCCTTCCTGATCTGCATACAGATTTCACAAGAGGCAGGTCAGGTGGTCTGAAGAATTTTCTTCAGTTTGTGGTGATCCACACAGTCAAAGGCTTTGGCATAGTCAATAAAGCAGAAATATATGTTTTTCTGGAACTCTCTTGCTTTTTCCATGATCCAACAATGAATAAAGAAGGCTTTCTTTTTTAAAAAATCAAATCATATTTAGAATAATAGTCACACCTGGAATAGTCTTTTTTTTTAAATTTTTTAAGTAGCAGAAGTATTTCATTAAAAGGCAGTGTAAGACCAAGTGTACTAACCTTTATAGAGACTTTGCTTTATTGGGCTTCCCTGGTGGTTCAGACAGTAAAAGCATCTGCCTGCAATGTGGAAGACCCAGATTCGATCCCTGCATATGGAAGATCCCCTGGAGAAGGAAATCACAACCCACTCCAATACTATTGCCTGGAAAATTCCATGAATGGAGGAGCTTGGTGGGCTACAGTCCATCAGGTCTCAAAGAGTCGGACACGACTGAACTACTTCACTTTCTTCACTTTTTTATTAAATATTTAATATATAATTATATATATTTAACATAATTATTTAATAACATTTTTGTTAAACGTTCTGTGAGGGAGAAAACAAGTTTCACAGTCATGTTTACCTAGGCATACTAGTTTCCCTTAAATTGTCCATTTGGAGCTCTTCCATCAAGAATTAGTCTGTTTCTTCATCCTTCAAGAATGAACTTACATTGGGTTTTCCTATGGCCAGTAGACTAACATGATCGTGCTAGCATGTCACTTGTAAGCTTTGGCCTCTATATCAGTAAAAAACTTCCTCTCAATCCACCAGCACCCTGAAACCAGCCAGTGAATAAGTTGGGCTAGCCTGCTGTAGGATGGGACCATGTGGAACAGCCATGACTCTTCCCATGTGGCTGTTCTAGAAATCTTCCCCTGGTTGATCTAAGAGCTGACCTCTGATCACAGATCCAGTCAAAGTCAGCCCTACTCACTGATCAGCAATCAGGATTTAGTGTAGGACTGGACAATCCTACACTAGACTTGTCAGAATTAATACAGGTTTATTGATTTATGTCACTGTGTTTGGGGATTTTAAAAAATAATACTAAGAAAGATAATGAGTAATAATTATAATGAAGTCGATCTTGAATAAACACAAGTAAACCTAGGGATAATTAACTACAATTATATTCTGGTTTCAAAGTAGTATTTCATTTGATGACAGCCAATTCAAATTTGAAAATAATTAAAAGCAAGAAAATGCCTAATATCTGTTTTGTAAGCACTTCAGGAGTGTAGTACATAGTTCGTGTTTGTGAAAGTGAAGTGAAGTCACTCAGTCATGTCCGACTCTTAGCAACCCCATGGACTGCAGCTTAGCAGGCTCCTCCGTCCATGGGATTTTCCAGGCAAGAGTACTGGAGTAGGGTGCCATTGTGTGTTTTTTTTTTCTTTTTGGAGGTTTTTTTTTTTTTAAATTTTATTTTTATTTTATTTAACTTTACAATATTGTATTGGTTTTGCCATGTATCAAAATGAATCTGCCACAGGTACACATGTGTTCCCCATCCTGAACCCTCCTCCCTCAAAAATCATGGAAACTAGTACATATTATCTTCTCAACACTGTTTACTTCTTTTCCTTTTCCACTGCATTTTGCCTCTCATGTACCCACAGCCTCTTTCTGAAAGCCTGTCAAAACTGCCTAAAGTCTTTGCTTATCAATAAATACATACAGTTGGCAATAAGCTACCCATGAGTAGAAAATAGCTCCATTTCTTTGGTTTTATGACCTCAAGAAATCTTCACAAAAGTAATGGTGTGTCTTTTTAAATATACTTTTAAATGTGCTTCCTTTTATAAAAATAGAGCACAATGGGGACATGGGTTATGTATCGAAACAACAGGTGAGTTTCAGTTCTTGCCAGTGAAACTGAAGATTGCTTTTGATGATAAAAGAAACCTACAGAATCTTACAAAACAGTGAGAGTTTTCTTATTCTTTGCCAACCTAATTTCCAGGACTTTTTTTTTTTTTTCTTTATTAACATAAGTATATTTTTGAACAGTTCAATTTAAGATGTATTGCTTCTGCAACCATAACTACACACAACAATGGAATATGTCAGATTGACCTTAACTGACACTGGACATTGTTATCAACTTTACCAGTGGCTAAAGCGTTTAACCTGATAAATTATTTATGCTAAGTGCAAAAGGACTTGGCAGAATGACCATCAGAACACACACACACACACACACATCTGCTTCAGTTCATCAGCTAGGTTAGGAATACAATCCATTCAATTGTACAGGTTGTCTTGGCTCATAAACACCAAGATGCAATCATAAATCATTTCTTAAAAATATTAATTCAGTATTACGAACTACAAAGCTTACAAACAGTTCATGAACTTTAAGAATACATGAACTTTTATTTTTAAAAGCATGTCTTTCTGCAAAGCATAGTGATAAATGATGCACCAAAAAAGGATAGATCAGAATGCTGGAAAGGACCAGTCCCAGATCCATATAAGATCATTTAGACTATTTCTGAGAAAAAGAAATAGTCTCACTTGAGACCATGAGAAATATTTCTAACATCTCTGTCTTACTGAAAATGCCCTGTCAACATGACAGGCTCAGGTCCTTTCACAATTTCAGTGATATATGTTTTCATTGCTGCAACAGCAAGAGGAAAATGATAAACTTATCTAAATATTTGGGACTATTATGCTTAAAACATCAATAATTACATTAATAATTTCAGATATATATTTCTGAACATGAAGTCGCTCAATCGTGTCCAACTCTTTGCGACCCCATGGACTGTAGCCTACCAGGCTCCTCCGTCCATGGGATTTTCCAGGCAATAGTACTGGAGTGGATTGCCATTTCCTTCTCCAAGGGATCTTCTCAACCCAGGGATCGAACCCCGGTCTCAAGCATTGTAGACAGACGCTTTACCGTCTAAGCCATACTATGGTTTCATTTCTTTACATAATGTATAATGTAAACATAATTGAAGAAATAAGAATGACTAGATATTAAGTTAAAAATCTTTTTTGATTTAAAAAATTTATAAACTATACACAAAAATAAAATTCTGCTTTTTTGCTCAAATTTCGAGTCACTTACTGAGTAGCATTAAACCAGAAGATTATAAGCTCTGATAAAACAACCTCTGATGATATGAAAAGAAATCAAAATAAAATCAATAATAGCTGAAATACTGTAGCTTACTGCATGCCTCCCACTTACAGTAAATGTTTAAATTTTCACAATAATAGGGATAATTCAGTACCAATCTATTTTCAGAAAAGAAAGTGTAAGGACAGCTAGGATTCCAGAAACAAAAACCCCACTATTAAAACTAATAACCTCACCTTTAAATGAGTACTTTTCTTTCAAGCTTAGAAAGTTGTTTCCTTCTCTAATGACCCTTTAACTTTTTTATACCTGATTCTCTGTTCATAAGGTATAAAATGAAAATAGGAAAAGAATCCACCACTTAGTTATATTACAAAGATTAAATTAAATATAAAATGATCATCAAAAATTAACATTCTGTATATTAGAACTTTTTAACATAATATTGTATCATTTTTGATGTAGGACCTTTAGATCATGAAACTTAAAAATATATTAAATAATCAAATTTCCCAGGATTTCTTAATTTTCAGAAAGCTCAAAAAAATATGTTTCGATTTCAGTTGTGTGTGTGTTTTAATATTAAGGGTTTCTTGTGTAAATAACTGCACCCACCACATTTATCTTGTTATTTGTTATTTAATCTCACTTTTATGATGTTGTGCTTTTATTATTTCTGTGTCTCATCCTAGGGCAACTTCATATTGCCTATGGAAATAAGCCCATAAATCACTAAGAATTTGGTTTTGGCTGCTAAAATTCAAGACTCAATTGTAGTGAATTCAAAACAAAAAACAAACCCCAGGAAATTGTTCTCTCTTTCTTAAGAGATTATTTTAGGCTCCTTCATCCTGCCTGTCTCATCATTGTTAGCCTGTGACTTCTATGTGGAAGGTTAAATAGTGTATAATGGAATAGCTGACTTCTATCCTGAAATTCAAGTGATTGCGAATGAAACAGGGGAAGGAGAGGATCGAGGGGCAAGAGGTCATTATCTATGAGCTGAGGCAGCCCTCTTTTAAGAGGTTTCCTGGGAATTAACTGAAAGCATCTTTGTTTTTCCTGTTTTTTTTTTTTTTTCCCAGTGGTCATCTACAGTTGCAGAGTTTGAAAACTGAAATATTTTTGCTAAATACACTGACACCTCATATAAATTCATGGCTTTGTTCCTAAGGGGAAAACAAAACAACAACAAAAAAAAGTGAAAGCAGTTAGGCTACAAGATCTTCTATGGAAAGTATAGAAAAAATGACAGAGAGAGGCTCTTTGCTTAGAAGCAAAACATGTACAATGCAGACAGTTTTTCTATAAAAAGACTCATGAAGCTGTCTATTTAGAAGACTTTCATAAAAAGTGGAAGAGAGATGCTTCTCACACCAATCCTTATTTTTATTCCTTTGGTGATTTTTGAAACCTGTGGTAGGCAGGAATTCAAGAAGTGACATTGTGCATTTATGCATCTCTAAGTAATGGTGTAAATAGTGATGCTATTTTGAGGTTGAGTAATCAGATAGAAATTTCGCTTTTTGTGTTTTAGATATCTATCTTCAGTTGTACCCTGTGAATTCTGGATTTGTTCAACTATGTAAGACTTGCATTTAGTTTTTAAAAGATTTTTTGATGTGGACCATTTTTAAAGTTTTTTATTGAATTTGATACATATTGTTTCTGTTTTATGTTTTGGTTTTTTTTTTTGACTACCAGGCATGTGGGATCTCCTTGTTGTGGTGGTTGTTGAAGTCGATTAGTTGTGCCCAACTCTTTGTGACCCCATAGACTGCAGCATGTAAAGCTCCTCTGTCTTCCACTATCTCCCAGAGTTTGCTCAAATTCATGCCCGTTGAGTCAGTGATAGCATGTAATCATCCATCCTCTGATACCCCCTTCTCCTTTTGCCTTTGGTCTTTCCCAGCATCAGGGTCTTTTTATTTTTTACTATACCTCCCCAACCAGGGATCAGACACATACCCCTTGCACTCAAAAGCAAAGTCTTAACCACTGGATCATCTGGGAAGTCCTGACTTTTACATTTTAAATGGAGTAGCTCATATGCTGTGTGCCCTTTGGTCCATACATTCTGATTAACTGCTACTCATTTAGGTATCCTACATCAAGTTGTGATGAAAGAATGTTTTAGCACTTTGAATTCAGTTTGTTTTGTCCATCAGTGATTTGCTGTTCTTAACAGATTTCAACTGTGAAAAACTCTTAAACAGTCTCCTTATCAAGAAAATTTGTACTTTTGTTAATTTTCATTAAACTCAGACTCAGAAGCATTCTCACAAAGCTTTCTGAATGTTCTTGGCATAGTCTTCAAACCCATGCCAAATGATGTATTCAGTGACCCATCAGTCAGTCAGTCAGTCAGTTTAGTCGCTCAGTCGTGTCTGACTCTTTGCGACCCCATGAATCACAGCACACCAGGCCATTCTGTCCATCACCATCTCCCGAAGTTTACTCAGACTCACGTCCATGGAGTCGGTGATGCCATCCATCAGCAGACAATAATTTTTAGTTTGTTGTTATACTGAATGTGACAGTATTACTGATCTATCATTTAAGAGCTATTATAGTTGTTACTGGAAAAATGAAATTACTCTGTACTTCCTGTCTTCTTGAAAAGAGAAGGAATATGAAAATGGCTATAGGCTAAGCATATCTTCTGTCTGCTGTTTATTCATTCACTCAGTCATCACTTACTAATTCCAAAGTGCCAATTGATCTTCTATATTGTAAGGATATGATATTGAATAAGAGAAGTCCCCTGTTCTCTGAGGCTTATATTCTAGCTGTAGGAAGACTACAAATAAGTGAGCAAATATTTGGGCAAGATCATTGGGATGAATGACAAGTGCCATGAGAAAATAACACAGAATTGACATGGACTTCTTGAGGAGTTCAGGAAAAGCCTTATAAGAGTTTTGAAATGGCATCTGATGAAAAAGCAGAAGTTAAACATGTGAAGGTTAAAGTGGAGTGTTCCTGGCAGAGAAAAAAAGGAAAGGACCTAAAGCCTTGACTATTTCAGTGTGTAAAAACAAGGCCAGGATAACTGCAGATGCAAGAATAAGCTGGAGAGAAATCCAAAGTTAAAACAGAATGATGACTTGTTTAGATGTCAAAGTGAAAGTGGAAGTTATTGAGAAATGTTAGCAAGATGTCGATATAAACTGATTTATATTCTGACCACTGGTGATTAGTAAATTTAAACAATGGCCACACCTTTAAGTAGTGAAGGGAGAAGATGCATAGTGCATCTTCTAGAAAGGAGTTTATAGCTTGGGCTAAGATCATCTGAATAGGAGGTTGGATTTTCCAAAGTTGAATAGACACATAGATGATTTGAAATATAGAAAATGATGTCACAGAAAGCATGGCTCTGAGAAAGGAGAAGTGATGTTAGAAACTGGGCATAACTTTGAGAAGAATACCAACTCCCACAAAATTTTACCTTTCCAGGTATTTTCCTTTGTACTTTTTTTAATGTATAATTTTATTATTTTTTGGCTGTGCTGGGTCTAGTTGAAGTGTGAGCTTTCTGTATGTTGCAGCAATGGGGGGCTACACTTAGTTGTGGTGGGTGGGCTTCTCATTGAGCTGGCTTCTGTTGTTGCAGATCATGGGCTCTAGGGCACATGGGCTTCAGAAGATTTAGTACTTGAGCTCAGTAGTTGTGGCTTCCAAGCTCTAGAGCACAGGCTCAATAGTTCTGGTGCCCAGATCTAGTTGTTCCACGACGTGGGATCTTCCCAGATCAGGGATTGAACCGTGTCTCCTGCATTGGCAAGCAGATTCTTTACCACTGAGTCACCAGGGAAGTCCTGTACTTTCAAAGATATTTCACATGATTGAACAGTTTCCTTCAGAGTCTGTTGTTATTGTTGTTCAGGTCCTAAGTCATGTTTGTGACCTCATGAACTGCAGCATGCCAGGCTCCCCTGTCCTTCACTATCTCCTGGAGTTAATAAAAAATTCAACAAAACTTGATATGTCTTTCCCATATTAGTATGAGATAAGAAAAAAGCAATGAAAAGGAAGTATGGCCTTCCTTCTGTTTATTAACCAGGCTTGGGGAAAGAATTGCACCCCTTATTTAATGTATCCAAAAGTTAAAGTGAGAAACACAGAGAGTAGTGAGAAGTTGTGCATGAAAGGCCTGGAGAGGAACAAGAGGAACACTTGAGTCTGAGGCAACCTCTGAATGGAATCTCAAGGAGGACATCGATAAAAATCTCCTTTTTCCCTTTTGATACTATGTATGAAAGTTAAAAAAGAATGTTAGTCACACACTCATGTCTGACTCTGTGATTCCATGGACTGCAGCCTGTCCTGCTCCTCTGTCCATGGAATTCTCCAGGCAAGAGTACTGGAGTAGGTTGCCATTTCCTTCTCCAGGGGATCTTCCCAATCTGGGTATTGAACCCAGGTCTCCCACACTGCAGGCAGATTCACCAGCTGAACCACAAGGGAAGCCCCAATACTATGCATAAAACCTAACTAATGAGAACCTAGTAAGTAGCTCAGGGAACCATACTCAGTGCTTCTCAGTGACCTGAATGGGAAGGAAATCCAGAAAAGAGGGGATACATGTATCAGCATAGCTGACTGAATTTGCTGTACAGTAGAAACAACACTGTAAAGCGACTGTACTCCAATAAAAAATTAATGCAAAAATGAATTTTAAAAGAAGTCTCTTTCCCTAGACCAGTTTTAAAACAACAGAGCTAGTACAAGTACATGGGATTTTCCCACTGTATATTAGCCATTTATTCAATCCTTATCATTCTATTCAGCTTTCATTCAACGTAGAAATTGAGGGTTTACTTTATACCAGGCAGTGAAATAGATCCTAGGTTAGAGAGATATACATGATTACAACTCTGAACTAATGGAGCTCACATGCTCCTGAGAAAGTAACTAAAACAGTATATTTTGCAACTATGTATGATACACATACTTATAGAAGAGTATTAGATGAAATTCTTCAGTGAGAGCGTAGAAGAAAATATTTACATTGACTGAGTTAGAATAAAGAAAACTTCATGAGATGTATTTTGATAATTGAGTAGAGAAGTACCAGATAAAATTTGGAAGGAAGGGTGTTACTACTATAGGGAGCAGCAAAGGGACTGGCCCCCACAGTGCACACCATGTGTAAAGAAACCAAACAAAATTGGTATGGCAAGCTACAGGCTGAACATCAGGGAGTGCTAATATGTGATGATAGCTCATGAATAACTCATACATCATCTGGAATTCTAGTGTAAAGAGTCAGGTTTTTAGACCAAATATTATGGACAGAGGGGATAGAGTTTAGCAGAGAACCAATATTTGAAAGATCACTTTCAGAGAAATGTGCTAAGCATTAGAGCTTTAAGTCAGAAAACGTACAGCTGGCGTGACATTAAAAACTCCTTCAGTGGAATAAGCACACAAGATCATATATTCTTGTCCACCTGCTGTTTGTCCTCTTTTACCTTTCATATCCTCACTACCTTTCCTGGCCATTGTGAAGGAAAAATGAAATACCAGTGCCAATCAGGTAAATGACCAATAAGTATTTGTAAAGATGCACTGGGACATTTTTATATTACCCTAAATTTCCTTATCTCTCTAAGATATTTGTGTTTGACAGCCATTCATGTCTTTGGGCTTCCTAGGTGGCACTAGTGGTAAAGAACTTGCCTGCCAATGCAGGAGATGTAAGAGACGCTGCTTTGATCCCTGGGTCAGAAAGATCCCCTGGAGAAGGAAATGGCAACCCACTCCAGTATTCTTGCCTGAAAAATCCCATGGACAAAGGAGCCTGGTGGGTTACAGTCTATAGGGTTGCAAAGAGTTGAACTCCATTGAAACAACTTAGCAGCCGAAGCACCGTGTCTTTATAAAGACATTTATCTATATACCTATATGCTTATTTTTTACCTCCCTCATGCCATTGTCCAATAATTAGGATTTCCTATATTTGTACTTATTTCACAGTAAATTAAACTTGGAATTATTTTTCTGAAGGTATATATCTTAACCTTTTGTTGTTCAGTCACAAAGTCATGTCTGATTCTTTTGTGACCCCATGGATTGTAGCCCACCAGATTCCTCTGTCCATGGGATATCCTAGTGAGTTGTCATTTCCTTCTCCAGGTGATCTTCCCAATCAAGGAGTCTAATCCTGCATTGCAGATAGATTCTTTACCACTGAGCCATCAGGGAAGCTCCATCTTAACCTTACTATCCCTTGAATGTTTCTGTCCTAAGATACTTTAAAAAATAAATAAATAAAATGTGTTCCATAATTCTGTTTCAGTTTACTTCCTGGAAACATAGTTGTTGTGTTGCCTAACCTCCACCCTTACCCCACCCCAATTCTGCTCTTGAATTCTCAGCTCTATTAATTCCTGGAAAGTTTTGTTCAGATTACATCATGCAGTTTTACTGGATGCGTAGGAGTGAAATAAAGGAGCTCGGCCGTGCATGTCAATTGCTCCGTTTTTTACAACAGAGGATCTTTCCCGATTAGCAGATGTCAGATTGTTTCAGCTCCCTTGCCACTGCCAAGTTCTGTAAATTGGCTACGAAAAAAAAAGTTCTTAGATTGGTGTCTGATTACTTCTTTTCACTATTGCTATATACTAAATAATTAATACTTTGCTTTAATCTGATCAGTTTACTATGACAGTGAACACGTTCAATCATGTTCTACTGTTTATTGATGTCTAATTATTTATATTTCATTGCATTTTTGCCCTGAAATCTGATTTATAGAAAACCTGTTTTTTTTTGTTTTTGTGGTTTTCAATATATAATTCTTTAAGGGTAACCAGCTAATATTTTTGAAAGGAAAATGTCTTTTCCTGATGTCTCCATTCTTCATACAGTAATCACATATTCATTTTTTTCCTGCTTGGTCTTAGGTCAGGAAGGCTCTGTTATGAGCAGAGAAGCTCTTCACCAATCCAGAATTCAGCTTGGAAAAGGTCACTGTTCAGGGTGATTTGGTCCCAAGATTTGTGTTCATGATGGATTAAGAGAGCAAATAACCATGATAAGGCAGCCAGCTCTTTGGTTTGTATCCCTTCTGTTTCTTCATGGTGTCTATATTAAGCTGAAAGTTTACAGACCTGACTTATAATTCCTCTGTGTGAAGTGTGGTTTCTGGAGAGAAGACCTTCCAGAACAAGAGCTGAAGTGAGGAGATGGCCTTGTGAAAACATGATTTATAAAAATAAATGTATATTTGGTCTTTGTTTCCATTGCTGGGTAAGCTCCCCAAACCCTTGGGATTTTCAAAGAAGAGAGAGCAAAAAATTTAACCTAAAGATAGGGGCTTACCACCTGAGGAGCTAGCCATGTGATTAGAGGTTGGAACTTATAGCCCCACTCCCCAACCTTGGGGAAAGCAAGATGGAGTAAATGGCCAATGATTTTCATCAATCATGCCTATGTAATGGTGCCTCCTTAAAAACCCAAAGTGCAGGGTTCCAAGAGCTTCCAGGTTGGTGAACAGTGGAGATTTGGGGAGAGTGATGAGCTTGGAGAGTATAGGAAAGCCCCATGCCCTTTCTCCATATACCTCCCTGTGCATCTCTCCCATCTGTCTGTTCCTGAGCTAAATTCTTTTATAATGAACAGGTGATCTAGTGTTTCTGAGTCCTGTGAGCTGCTCTTGAAAATTATCCACACCCAAGAAGGGGGTTATTTGAACCTCTGATTTGTACTAGGTTGGTCAGAAGCAAAGGTGACACTCTGGGCTTGCAACTAACATAACAAATGGGAAGGAAATCCTGTGGGACTGAGCCTTTCACCTATGGAATCTGGTGTTATTTCCAGATGCAGTTTCCGAACTGAGTTGAATTGTGTTGTGGTTTTGATGCTCAGTTGTGTCTGATTCCTTGCGACCCCCATGGACTGAAGCACACCAGGCTTCCCTGTTCATCACCAGCTCCCGCAGCTTGCTCAAACTCATGTCCATTGAGTTGGTGATGCCATCCAACCATCTCATCCTGTCATCCCCTTCTTCTCCTGCCTTCCATCATTCCCAACATCACAGTGTTTTCCAATGAGTCAGTTCTTCACATCAAGTGGCCAAAGTATTGGAGCTTCAGCTTCAGCCTCTGTCCTTTAAATGAATATTCAGGACTGATTTCCTTTAGGACGGACTGACTGGATCTCCTTGCTGAATCATAGGACACCTAACTGGTATCAGAGAATTGAATGGAAAAATCCTTTTATCCTCACAGTGGAAATGATACTAGAATCATATTAACATGCTCACTGTGGTTTTCAGCACCAATGAGAGGCAATAAGAAACTCAACCATTTGACAGTAGTTGTTCAGACCTGACTACACTGAGAAGGGGAAGACCTCAAGTTCACTAAACAGGGACATTTGCGGCACTTGCCAGCTAAGTTCCACTTGGTTGACAATATTGAACTTCACCAGATTCCTTTGATCTCAAAAAATAGAAATAGTCCAGAAATTAGCCTAGCTTTTCTGTGTTCCCTGACTGCAAAAAAATACCCTTTAGTGTATATTTAAACAAAACCCATGAGTACCCCCATTTGACCTAAGACAAGGCCTAATACTCTCCAAATTCCCATTATTTGACCTTTAAATGGTGAGCTGAGTTGTTTATCCTCACTGAACATTCTGGATGAAATGTTTGCTAACCTGAGGAAACTTTCATCAGACACCTCTCCTTCCCAAGGCCCTTGAGCCTTCATCAACTTGGAATGTCTCAGTGCTGTACAACTTCTCTTGCACACCTTCTCTGGGAATGTTAGCTGACCTCAGGGGAAAATATTTCCTCATTAATGGTTCTGTCATACCACCCTCTGTCCTGTTTACCCACATCTGGTTTTTCTAGTCTTGTTTACTCCACCCTATAAAACAAAAGCCCTTTTCTGATGCCATTTGATAAATTTGTGCATCTCCTGGCAGATTATCCACACTTCAGTAATCCCTCTGTCCCAATTGCAAGGATTCACCTGCTTTTATCATAGCAGTCTTCCTCCCCTAATCTTCTCTCCTCCTTGGGATCCCCAGACTTCTTATCAATCTGCCTAGGAATTGATTCTCTCAGAATCTAGAAGGATAGAAGGAACATGTCTCTGCCCCTACAGTGTACAGGAAAATCTTTGAACTTGAAAATTACTCCCCCACCCCACCCCGAGCCTCTGTTTCTTATTTTAAAAAGATTTTCTGAATTCTTTAACATAACATCTTATATATTTATTGTACTAACTTGTTTTCAAAAATTTTTGAAGATTTAAATGTCTTCTGCTGCTGAGACAACTGCCTATTACCAAGAAAAATGGAGAACAACAATGTCCCCGTGTAAATAAGTTTATTCATTTAAAGAAAAAGAGCTAACGGATCCTGATACGTGTTGCTCCAATTCCAACACCTCTTTCTTAAGATCTTATACCCTACTTTTAATATAATCTGGCCACATTATTTTTGTAGCTAGTAATTTAATTTTGTGTATCTAATTTTGTGATTTTTTTGCTTATTTTCTTTGCACAAATGCTCCATACTACATAGTAATGAAATTATTTCTAAATTTGTGCTTTTTTTATACAAACAAAAATCAGAACACATTTTTATGTCACTAATTAGAAGATTTTTAGGACTGTATATGAGATTTCCTAGAATTTCTTAGAATTACTAGAATTCCATTTTCCAAAAAAAAATTTAAAATACATAGTCTGACTGTTTAATGTATTCAAAACACTATTTACTCACCTAAGTTCTTTAAACCCTATAAATTGCCCTTGATCTACTTAAGTGTTTTTCATGATTGTTTATGAATAATGTGTATAAAATGAGATGCAGTGGCAGTGCTAAGCAACCTACTTTACAGTAGGTTAAACTCTATTGAGTATATATATTTAAAAGTCCAATTCTGTCAGGCATACATTATACAGATACAAATGTCAGGCATGAGATAATTCATGCTGGTAATTATATTAAAAGAGCAGGAAATAGAACATTGTTGTTACAGAAATTGTCAGGGGAAGCTTGATTTTTAATAGATTTCATAGAAATATGAAACGACTTGGAATATTTAAAATCTTCATGGCAAAGGAAACAAAGTGGGTGGTAAAAAGGATGACTGTTCTGATTGTAGAAACCTGGAGATGTCACGTAGCGAGGAGGCACTCTGGAGACAAAATTCTTCTTCAGAAGCACTTGAAAATGTGCCTATAAGGGTATAGAAATGACTCAATGAAGAGTAAAAGAATGAGAGTAGAAGAGGACCATATGTCCTTACTAGCAAAATGAAAGCAGCTGGGGAATATTTGCACAAAGTAGAAGACATACAGTACATGCCCACTAAATTGCAGATTTCATTGTCATACATGGTAATGTTCATCAATTAATTTTATGCAATGGAGAGTTTGGAGGAAAAAAAAAAAACTGTTCCATGCATGGTCCACTATTACTAAGAGATGTATAAAGCCATGAAGCACAAACAGCATAGCTCAACTATGATCTTTTTTGAAGAGGATTTTTTTTCTCTATCTATTAATCTTTCTTAGATATATTCACCTGGAGAGGAAAAATGCTTTTTGTTCTATCACAAAAGAGGCCAGCCTTTGAAATCCCATCTTTGTTCTTCACAATATAGGCTTATATAATGTACAAAGAGCTCTCTCTGAAGTCCATAAACAAAAGAATGCCTTGCAGTACACAAGTTATCTGTTTAACTAAGAGAGATTTCTTCACCTCCTCTGTCCTGATTTAGGGAGTTTCAGCATGCCACAAAACTAAGATCTAATCACTGCGACAATTGACTGAGGATTCCCACAGAGAGTTTAGAACAGAAACAAGCATCACACAATTTTATATTAAGACAGGCCTCCAAAGCACATTGGAAATTGTTTAAAGATCGCTTGTTTATTTTTTCTCTTTAAAAAATACTAAAAATTAGATTTTCAATGAATGATATGCACCATTGTCAGAGATAATCTGTTTACAAGTTATGTGTTGGAATAAATATTTTTAAATGATTTAGAAAATGCATATTTCTTCAAATAGTTGTACTATATATATTAAAAACAATGATCGAAATTAATTCTGTATATCAAACTGTATATTTTTTTCCTCTAATCATGAACAGAAGTTTGACTTGTGAGAAAGATATACTTTTACTGTAAACCTAAGTTAAAAGTATCACATATCTCCAATTTAAAGCATTTTGTCCTCTATAAATATTATCCTTTCCTGATTTTTTTTTTTTAAACTTGATCTTTGTTTGGAAGATATCCTTCAATTATTAGCACTTCTTTCATGGCCTGCAATACTTATTCAGAATTGCAAGCCTCCTTTTTAAAGAAAGTTTAGGAAAAATAATCTCCCAGAAGTATATGGGATTTTCAGAAAATGTGAACAGTTACAGTGTCCAAACAAAAAGACCCATTCTTCAGTGTTACCTGTATTTCAGAACACTGCATTTGGAATAGCATCCATATAGGGAAATAAGTGAGTAAGGTGCTAGGTTGGTAACTTGAGTTCAGTTACCAGCATCTTCTACTATTTTTAGGGGGAGAAGCTGCATACAGAGTGAAGTATGCACTGGGTCAGGGCTTGGGACCCCTTATTTTCAGATGTCCAGTAAAAGGCACATGACCTTGATTATTTTTTTTTAGGACACAGCTTTTTTTTGTAAAATAAAGCAGCTGAATCAGATGATATCACTGGTTTTGCTTTAATTTTTTTTTCTATGACTCTGTCTTTCACTCAACAATAAAAGTAAATACCCATGAAAATAGGAATGCGGATAGAGTGAAACTAAAAACCCACAACTGGCCTAAGTGTACAGATCAGATCAGATCATAACGGAGCAGTCGCTCAGTCATGTCCAACTCTTTGCGATCCCATGAATGGCAGCAGGCCAGGCCTCCCTGTCCATCAGCAACTCCCAGAGTTCACTCAGACTCACGTCCAACGAGTCAGTGATGCCACCCAGCCATGTCATCCTCTGTCGTCCCCTTCTCCTCTTGCCCCCAATCCCTCCCAGCTTCAGAGTCTTTTCCAATGAGTCAACACTTTGAATGAGGTGGCCAAAGTACTGGACTTTCAGTTTTAGCATTAATCCTTCCAAAGAAATCTCAGGGCTGATCTCCTTTAGAATGGACTGGTTGGATCTCCTTGGAGTCCAAGGGACTCTCAAGAGTCTTCTCCAGCAACACAGTTCAAAAGCAACAATGCTACAGCCCTCAGCCTTCTTCACAGTCCAACTCTCACATCCATACATGACCACTGGAAAAACCATAACCTTGAATAGATGGACCTTTGTTGGCAAAGTAATGTCTCTGCTTTTTAATATGCTATCTAGCTTAGTCATAACTTTCCTTCCAAGGAGTAAGCATCCTTTAATTTCATGGCTGTAGTCACCATCTGATTTTGGAGCCCAGAAAAATAAAGTCTGACACTATTTCCACTGTTTCCCCATCTAATTCCCTTGAAGTGATGGAATCAGATGCCATGATCTTTGTTTTCTGAATGTTGAGCTTTAAGCCAACTTTTTCACTCTCCACTTTCACTTTCATCAAGAGGCTTTTTAGTTCCTCTTCACTTTCTGCCATAAGGGTGGTGTCATCTGTCTATCTGAGATTATTGATATTTCTCCTGGCAATCTTTATTCCAGCTTGTGTTTCTTCCAGTCCAGCATTTCTCATGATGTACTCTGCATATAAGTTAAATAAATGGGGTGACAATATACAGCCTTGATGAACTCCTTTTCTTATTTGGATCCAGTCTGTTGTTCCATGTGAGATTCTAACTGTTGCTTCCTGACCTGCATACAAATTTCTCAAGAGGCACATCAGGTGGTCTGGTATTCCCATCTCTTTCAGAATTTTGCACAGTTTATTGTGATCCACACAGTCAAAGGCTTTGGCATAGTCAATAAAGCAGAAATAGATGTTTTTCTGGAACTCTCTTGCTTTTTCCATGATTCTGCGGATGTTGGCAATTTGATTTCTGGTTCCTCTGCCTTTTCTAAAACCAGCTTGAACATCAGGAAGTTCATGGTTCACATATTGCTGAAGCCTGGCTTGGAGAATTTTGACCATTACTTTACTAGCGTGTGAGATGAGTGCAATTGTGTGGTAGTTTGAGCATTATTTGGTATTGCCTTTCTTTGGGATTGGAATGAAAACTGACCTTTTCCAGTCCTGTGGCCACTGCCGAGTTTTCCACATTTGCTGCCATATTGAGTGCAGCACTTTCACAGCATCATCTTTCAGGATTTGGAATAGCTCAAAAGGAATTCCATCACCTCCACTAGCTTTGTTTGTCGTGATGCTTTGTAAGGCCCACTTGACTTCACATTCCAGGATGTCTGGCTCTAGGTCAGTTATCACACCATCGTGATTGTCTGGGTCTTGAAGCTCTTTTTTGTACAGTTCTTCTGTGTATTCTTGCCACCTCTTCTTAATATATTTTGCTTCTGTTAGGTCCATACCATTTCTGTCCTTTATCAAGCCCATCTTTGCATGAAATGTTCCTTTTGTATCTCTGATTTTCTTGAAGAGATCCCTAGTCTTTCCCATTCTGTTGTTTTCCTCTATTTCTTTGCATTGATTGTTGAAGAAGGCTTTCTTATCTCTCCTTGCTATTCTTTGGAACTCTGCATTCAGATGTTTATATCTTTCCTTCTCTCCTTTGCTTTTCACTTCTCTTCTTTTCACAGCTATTTGTAAGGCCTCCCCAGACAGCCATTTTGCTTTTTTGCATTTCTTTTCCATGGGGATGGTCTTGATCCCTGTCTCCTGTACAATGTCACGAACCTCATTCCATAGTTCATCAGGCACTCTATCTATCAGATCTAAGCCCTTACATCTATTTCTCACTTCCACTGTATAATCATAAGGGATTTGATTTAGGTCATACTTGAATGGTCTAGTGGTGTTCCCTACTTTCTTCAATTTCAGTCTGAATTTGGCAATAAGGAGTTCATGGTCTGAGCCACAGTCAGCTCCTGGTCTTGTTTTTGCTGATTGTATAGAGCTTCTCCATCTTTGGCTGCCATCAATCTGATTTCATCGTTGACCATCTGGTGATGTCCATGTATAGAGTCTTCTCTTGTGATGTTTGAAGAGGGTGTTTGCTATCACCAGTGCATTTTCTTGGCAAAACTCTACTTACTGTTTATTGGGAATTATCTGCAAATGTGTTACATAATAGTCACATAAAAGTAGCCGTTACATACTTTCTTGCTGTTGTTGTTGTTTCAATTGTACCCATTTCAATGATTTGTCATTGTTTAGTCCCTAAGCCATGTCAGACTCTTTTGCCACCCCTTAGACTGTAACTCACCAGACTCCTCTGTCCATGGAATTCTCTAGGCAAGAACACTGGAGTGGTTATCCATTCCATTCTCCAGGGGATCTTCTCAACACAGGGATCGAACCTGGGTCTCCTGCATTGCAGGCAGATTTCTTTACTATCTGAGCCACCAGGGAAGCCCATAGTGAATTGAAGGTAGGTTTATTTAGAGAGGTATACATTCCATAGGTAGAATGTGGTCCCTCTCAGAAGATAAGAGTGGCCCAGGAAGTGAGGCCATGTCAGAAAGTGAGAGCAGTGCTGGGAGAAACATACTCCACAGGCAGAGTGTAGACCATCCAGGAGACTGAGACCCGCTCTGAAGTATGAAGTGGCTAGTTTTTCTGGGCTGGGTAATTCCATAGGCTAATGAATGGGAGGAGTAGTCCAGCTATTTTGGGGAAGGGAAGAAACTTTCCAGGAGCTGGACCACCATCCACTTTTTGGCCTTTTATGGTTGGCCTTGGAATTGTCATGGCACCTGTGGTGTATCATTTAACATGTTAATGTATTACAGTGGGTGTATAACAAGGTTCAAGGTCTTCTGAGAGTCAGATCTTATACCATTTTGAGTTTGATGGATTCTAAGTTTTGTTGTATCCTCAAAGGCTGTGTCATCCTTTTGAAAGTTGTGTCCTGCCGCCTTCCCTCCTGTCTCTCTATGAAATGTGTATTTAAAGATTTACATATAAATGGTGTACTTTGCCTGGAGAATCCAGAGAGGAGGAGCCTGGTGGGCTGCCATCTATGGGGTTGCACAGAGTTGGACACGACTGAAGTGACAGCAGCAGCAGCATCCTTCCCCAGCGGTCCATTGGTTAAGATTACACATTGCCAATGCAGGAGGTACAGGTTAGACCCTGGTCAGGAGACAAAGACCTCACAAGCTATGAAATGTGTCCAAAAAGGTTAAAAGATGTATATATCAGCACAATAAAGTAAGAAAATAAAAATAAAAAAAGAAAACAGAGTGCAACTATTATCTGGTGTTTGTGACTCAGATGACATTAGATTTATTTATTTCTGCTTTATTTACTTTAATATCCATATACACCTGGGATCTGGAAAGAGTTTTGAAGAGAGGGGAAATAGTTAATGCAATCAACTCACTAAATTACAGAAAAAAAAATTACAGGAGCAGAAAAAACACTTTTTAATTAAACATCAGTTGTCTAAAGATATAATAATCTCAAGTACTTGAAAGGTGAAAATAATATGCCATCCTTCACATGGGCTTCCCTGGTGACTCAGAGGATAAAGAGTCTGCCTTCAATGTGGGAGACCTGGGTTTGATCCCTGGGTTGGGAAGATCCACTGGAAAAAGAAATGGCAACCCACTCCAGTATTCTTGCCTGGAGAATCCCCATGAACGGAGGAGCCTGTTTGGCTACAGTCCATAGGGTCGCAAAGAGTTGGACACAACTGAATGACTTCACTTTCTTTACTTTCACATGCAAATGTGGCACTACCAGCCCATCATGTGTTGAACTTGTACTTAAAATTCTTTTTATCAGTGATGAGAATAGCTTTTATTAATTTTAAACACTCTTCCTTTCTTCAATCCCTCTTATGACCAATAGGACTCATATAGTGAGCCAGGATTAATGATGGGCTTGTAGACAGAAAGAAAGGTAATGTGTCCAACTTTAATAGAGACTTAACCCTTGATTTTATGCTACTGAAGGTTCCTGCCAATGGAGGAGACATAATGAGATGTAGTTCGATCCCTGGGTCAGGAAGATCACCTGGAGGAGAGTATGGAAGCACACTCCAGTATACTTGTGGGGAGAATCCTCATGAACAGAGGAGCCTGGCGGGCTGCAGTCCATAGGGTCACAAAGAGTCAGACATCACTGAAGTGACTTAGCACGTCTCCTGATACTAATCACTTCCTTGAATTATCTGACACACCAACAGAATGTCCAACAATTCAACTCAATTCTGACACCATCTACCTGGTCTTAGCATCAGACTCCACCAGTTAAAGGGATTCAGATCCCTCACTTCAGCCACGATAACAAGCCCTGCACCATTCTTACTTCTGACTTAATGGCTATAAATCAGGAGGTTCCCACAACCTCTCCTTGGATGAGGGGAAGTACTTGCTAGACTACTGCTACAGTTGCTATACTGTAGACCAGAGCATGGTCCAACTCTAACATTCCTTCCAAAGATGTAATAATTTGGGCATAAATAAGGATAAGAAGGAAAAATAGCCAAGGATAAAGACATAGATGTTTCTGACTCCTAGGTCTTTCTTTAGTCTTAAGACTGGGCAAGTACAGGGCTTGCCGGCCTGCTGGGTGCAACCCGTCAGTTAGTAAAAGCTAAAATGCTGTGGCAAGCAGAAAGCAAGGCAGCCCACTGAGTTTTTCCCTCTTTCAGTCAAAGTGATGGCCATCTACACAGGATGCTGTCCATTTATCTTTGGAATATCATCCATAAACCAGGCACCTCTTTGTGGGTCAATTGTGTGTTGTTTATAGAACGCTGTGCACATGACAATAGAAACCAAAAACTCTTCACACAGTTACAAATTCCATACTGAGAAAAGAGCTCCCTACCCCTGGGTGTCTCTTCAGATTACCCTAGTATCAAGATCTTATACACAGTCATTTCTGAGTATACATAGAAGACTGGTGCCAGGATACCCACAGATACCAAATGAGAACACTCCAGTCCCTTGTATAAAATGATGGTAGTATTTGCATGGAACTTATGCATACCATTCTGTATGCTTTGAGTCATCTCTAGATTGCTTGTAATACTTAATATGACATAAATGTATATTTATAGTTTTCATATGACAAATTTTGCTTTTTGGAACATTCTGGTATTTATACAATATTTTCATCCATGCTTGGTTGAATCTGTGGATGTGGAACCTGAAGATAAGGAGAGCCAACACTGGACCAAAGCCCCAATCATTGCAGAGAAGCACTCTCAAATTTTCCTGTTTAAAGCCTAGCATGCACTCCCAGATGGCTCAGTGGTAAAGAATTTACCTGACAGTTTAGAGGATGCAAGAGACTTGGGTTCAATCCCTGAGTAAGGAAAATTCCCTGGAGAAAAAAGAACTCCAGCATCCTTGCCTGGAAAATCCCATGGACAGAGGAGCCTTTCAGGCTACAGTCCACGGATTGGACTGTAGTCCACAAAACAGTTGGGCACAACTGAGAACAGCACATACACTCAACATATGAGTATCTCAAGAGAATTTGTCTCTACCATCTCTCCAGTTTTTATTCTGTAATATTTGGACTCAGCCATTCTAATTGGTTCTCATTTAGCATTAGTATTGCTTGAAGGGTGGGTTTACATTGCTTGTATTTTACAATACTAGATAGGGTATGCTCCCAATCAGACAGAGTGTCTGTCCTGATAATTCATTTGAGAAAACTGTGCATGCTCAGTCACTTCAGTTGTGTCTGACTCTTTGCCACCCTATAGACCAAAGCCTGCCTGGGTTCTCTGTCTATGGGATTCTTTAGGTAAGATTATCAGAGTCAGTTGTCATGCTCTCCTTCAGGGGATCTTCCCAATCCAAGGATCAAACCTACATTTCCTGAGTCATTGCAGACGGATTCTTTATGGCTGAGGCACCACCAGAGAAGCCTTTTGAGAAAGCTGTAGCCACTTCAAATATAGCTTGTTCAAATTTACCACCTCTTCTAGTTTTCACCTTAATCTCATCAACCCTTATATTCCTAACTGTAGCCTTCATCTAGCATTTTAGCAGTTTCATGTTTCAGAATACTAGGTAGAGTAAGCATTCCACAATCAGACATAGTATCCATACACATCCATCCTCACAGAACATTTAAGAAAAGCAGATTCAACCTCTTCACACAGAAACTGTTTAAGCACTGTAATTTTCTTTGAAACCTCCACCCTAGTCCTGTCAGCTCTTTTACTTCTGTATTTGTTAAATCTGATTGAAGCCCATGTTAGTGCTGGTCCCATGAGTTTTGGTACCAAAGTGCAAGTGGCTCCTATGTCAAGAAATCCCAGAAACTTTTCTTTCCACTCCTTGAAAATTATGTCCACTCAAGTACGAAAGGCTTTGCGTCTCCAGCAGGGTTTCTCACTGAGACACCCAGGTCCTTTTGTCAATCATTATCTTGATTAATCTGTCCAATTATGGCATCAATTATTTCCAGGTCCAGTTTCTCATTGAAATATTTGCCTCTTAATTTTGTTTTAATTCCTCCAAACATGAGCATGTAGACTTGTTCCGGGTCTTTTTTAATGCTGGGAAGCCAGCAGGGATTTTCTTTGGTCCACTCTTGGTCCACATGATACACCACTATTGAATGTTGTCTTCAACAGTGGTCTATTAAGATCTTTGTTTCAGCAATATCAATGTCCATTTTATTCATCCCATTTTAAATAGATTATCTAAGAAGTCCCACCCTTTTGGAGTGGCCGTTTTGACTCTCTTTTTTTCTTCTTTTTTTTTTTTTTCACTCCTGGCAGTGTTTCCTTTACTCACCCCATTTCTTACTAACCTTTTAAAAGTTTCCACCCTTCCAGGATAAGTCCCTCAACTCTCACCACGTGAAATTTGTGCTTGGTCTAGGATCAAGGTTTGACTCCGCATTTTCTTACATTTTACCTATTACAGGTAATAATTGCCAACAATGGATTGTATATTTAGTGTGCTTCTTATTATTTTGCATTTCCTTTAGTTATCCAATGAGTGAAGTCCTTGCAAATCTTATCTGCAAGCATTTCGATATACCACTGGTAAATTTTACTTTTAGTGAGTAATCACAATGCAGCTAAATTTTCATAAGATGGTTACTAGGTAGCCATCCAAGGATGGGATTTCTCATCATATATCCTCATATTCTTTCTCTTTATAAACCACATGTTACTCTGAGCCAAGGCTGTTCTAGAAAATTAAATTTTTTACTAACAATAAAAGAGAGTTTTTTTTTTCCTGGTTCTTGACACTAAATACATAGTGTTTTTTCTAGCACCACTTATTTAATTTTTTAATCCCAGTATGTTCAACAATTCAGATCAATTCTGACACTCTCTTGCTAGAGTTAGCATGAGATCTCACAAGATAAGGAGCTCAGTCCAAGACTGCCTCAGTTCCAGATTCCAATCAGGAGTCATGGGCACTCATACTTCTGACCCAGAGACTGTATATGAGGTTCAACCTCCTCAGGTTCACAAAACTCAGGAAAACATATTACTTGCATTTTCCAGTGTTATTAAGGATAGACCACAGAAGTAGCCAAAATGAAAGTGATCCAAAGGGCAAATTAGGGAAAAAGGGATCATGGGGCTTCTGTGCCCTCTCCAGGGACATGATCCTTTTCTCCTTCAGTGTGTTCATGAACCTGGAGGCTTTCAAACCCTATCACTTAGATATTTTTATGAAGATATCGTTGGCTGTTGGTCACTGACTCAGTCTCTATCTTCTCCTTCCCACCAATTTGGAGATGGGGTTGAAAACCTCAAGCTTCCAATCAAGACACGATCTTTCTGGCAACCAGCCCCCTACCTGAAGCTATCTGGAGGCCCAGTTACCAAGGGCTGCCTTGTTAGAATAAAAGGCCAGGTTGTCTAGTAGATAATACTTGGGCTTCCAGTGCAGGGGATATGGGTTTGATCCCTGATCAAGAGTTTAGATCCCACATGTCTTGGAGTCAAAAAACTGAAACATAAAAAAGAAAAAAATATATATTGTAATAAATTCAATAAGGACTTATAAAAGCCTCTATCATAGTTAGCACTCAGGAAATTCAAAATTTTTTAGGAGCTATGTTTTTAGGAGACAGGGAGTGAGAGACACAGATCAAATACCTTTTTATGATATCACAACTACATACCAAGCCATCAAATTAACTTATCACAAACAATGTGAAATACTCAGCCACAAATAAATGTGCTTACACACACACACACACACACATGCACACACATAATACACTGTTATAACTCCTGATCAAGCATTCACAATTGCCTATTTCTTGTCCTCTGCTTTGTCTTGACCAAACTTTATTCTGGCTTCTCTTTCCCTACAGGTCCCTGAACTTTGGCTTATCCCCCTCCCTGGGGAAAAGACTAAGATGCAGAATATTAATCACCCCCTCCATCAGCTTATCCCCAGATCAACAGACCCAGCAGACACATTCCTGTCAAGTCTGTCTATACAAAAAGGTTGCAAAACCTCATCCTACATAGTTAAGGTGCATGTGCCAGGAATGATTTCAGTGAGCCCAGACTCTTACATCTCCCTGTACAAGAAAGGCACTAATATCATTAAGTTGAGATGTCTGGTTTATTTAACTGGCAGTAATCATTTGATGTTCCAATCATCTGTTTGTTTGTTTTTTTTTTGGTTGTTGTTATTTATGCAAAAACTCCTGTATATCCTGGCTCTTCCCTTACATCTTTGGAACAGTCTCTCAGAACTGTCTAAGAGACTGTCTGCTGCTGCTGCTACTGCTGCTGCTGCTGCTGCTGCTGCTAAGTCGCTTCAGTAGTGTCCAACTCTGTGCAACCCCATAGATGGCAGCCTACCAGGCTCCCCCGTCCCTGGGATTCTCCAGGCAAGAGTACTGGAGTGGGGTGCCATTACCTTCTCTGAGAGACTGTCTACTAGATTTAAATCCTCAATCAGTTCAGTTCAGTTCAGTCACTCAGCTGTGTCCAACTCTTTGCTGCATGAATTGCAGCACACCAGGCCTCCCTGTCTGTCACCAATTCCTGGAGTTCATTCAAACTCACGCCCATCGAGTTGGTGATGCCATCCAGCCATCTCATCCTCTGTCGTCCCCTTCTCCTCCTGCCCCCAATCCCTCCCAGAATCAGAATCTTTTCCAATGAGTCAACTCTTCGCATAAGGTGGCCAAAGTACTGGAGTTTCAGCCTTAGCATCATTCTTTCCAAAGAACACCCAGGGCTGATCTCTTTAGAATGGACTGGTTGGATCTCCTTGCAATCCAAGGGACACTCAAGAGTTTTCTTCAACACCACAGTTCAAAAGCATCAATTTTTCAGTGCTCAGCTTTCTTCACAGTCCAAATCTTACATCCATACATGACCACTGGAATAACCATAGCCTTGACTAGACAGACCTTTGTTGGCAAAGTAATGTCTCTGCTTTTGAATATGCTATCTAGGTTGGTCATAACTTTCCTTCCAAGGAGTAAGCGTCTTTAATTTCATGGCTGCAGTCACCATCTGCAGTGATTTTGGAGCCCCCCCCCCAAAAAAAACAAAGTCTGACACTGTTTCCACTGTTTCCCCATCTATTTCCCATGAACTTATGGGACCAGATGCCATGATCTTTGTTTTCTGCATGTTGAGCTTTAAGCCAACCTTTTTACTCTCCTCTTTCACTTTCATCAAGAGGCTCTTTAGTTCTTCATTTTCTGCCATAAGGGTGGTGTCATCTGCATATCTGAGGTTATTGATATTTCTCCCGGCAGTCTTGATTTCTGCTTGTGCTTCTTCCAGCCCAGCGTTTCTCATGATGTATTCTGCATATAAGTTAAATAAACAGGGTGACAATATGCACCCTTGACTCTTACTCCTTTCCCTATTTGGAACAGTCTTTTGTCCCATGTCCGGTTCTAACTGCTACTTCCTGACCTTCATATAGGTTTCTCAAGAGGCAGGTTAGGAGATCTGGTATTCCCATCTTTTTCAGAATTTTCCACAGTTTACTGTGATCCACACAGTCAAAGGCTTTGGCATAGTCAATAAAGCAGAAATAGATGTTTTTCTGGAATTCTCTTGCTTTTTCGATGATCCAGCAGATGTTGGCAATTTGATCTCCGGTTCCTCTGTGTTTTCTAAAATCAGCTTGAACATCTGGAAGTTCACAATTCACATATTGCTGAAGCCTGGCTGGCAGAATGTTAGGCATTATTTTACTAGCGTGTGAGATGAGTGCAATTGTGCAGTAGTTTGAGCATTCTTTGGCATTTCCTTTCTTTGGGATTGGAATGAAAACTGACCTTTTCCAGTCCTGTGGCCATGGCTGACTTTTCCAAATTAGTAAATTGATTGCTTAAACATTAAGTATGCCAGATAAAGCAATATATTTTCTGATAATAAGTGTTTGTTGAAGGATAGCGAGAAACTTTAAATGAATCCTAAAAATGCAAAAGCAGTAAAAAATTTACTTCTTCTATTATTTTGCTTTTTTCAGTTTTTTCTTTAATTTTTGGCCAACCACAATGTTCCTCTAGATGAGAAATCTGTATTGTCACTTTCTGACTTTGTTAAGTCATTATGTTTTATTGTATCAAATCAATTATTTCATAATATTAGAAAAACTTGAATGCTCATTGTTAATGAGCAAATAATTATAAAAACAGTATATTCATTCATGTGTCTTTAATCCCATTGATCTCATTGCCTAGATAAATAGGAAACATAAACAATGAACAGAAATAAAATGTTATAAAAGTTAAAAGTTATCAGTTAATAAATTCCAGCATAAAATAAGTACACCAAAAATCAACCTAATTGCATAAGTATTTGTCATGTGAGAAGGCCAATAATTTCCTCACTATTTCTAAATAGACTTTTTGTCATGTGGAACTTTTCCAGCTCATTTATATTCATGATTTCACAACTACTAATTTACATATTATTGCTAAATCAAAGTATTTATTTTATTTTAAAAACATAACCAGAAATAAATTAAAGGGATAATTGCTGTCTTGTGTCTCTTTTCTTGTTTTTCAAAACAATACTAGATATGTGAAAAAGCACTGAAGCTTCTTTGTTGTTGTTTAGTCATGAAGTCATGTCCAACTCTAGTTAAACTGAGTGAAACTTTTCAAAATTATATTAGTGTGTCTGTGAATCATGAATCATTTATAGAAATTACACACCTTGGTTTGACCTTCATTCTAAATTTATAACTTAATTTAATAATAAGAACAATTCTTCTGTGTGTGAAGTTATACTATTGTAAACCACCTATACTGCTATAAATAGTAAAATACGTAAAGATTTATGCATATGTATTATCATTGCAGCCTTATTTAGTAGCTAAGTTATGGAAGCAAACTGTATGTTTATATGCTTTTATGTATTTCTAGTTGTCTGCAATGAACAGGTATTGCTTGCGAAATGAGGAAGAATATATGAAATGTTATTAAAAATGACAAATATACATAAATAAAGAAATTGGAAACCTGTGAAAAGCCACCAGAGAGACCCCTGGTGAATGAGGTAAAAATTTTCCAACTTCACTGTGCATTCTTTGACTGTGAGAAAGATGCTGTTTTTAAGAACCAGAGAATGCCAAAGAATGCCAAAGAGTGCTCAAACTACCCCACAATTGCAGTCATCTCACACGCTAAGAAGGTAATGCTCAAAATTCTCCAAGCCAGGCTTTAGCAATATGTGAACTGTGAACTTCCAGATGTTCAAGCTGGTTTTAGAAAAGGCAGGGAACCAGAGACCAAATTGCCAACATCTGCTGGATCATGGAAAAAGCAAAAGAGATCCAGAAAAACATCTATTTCTGCTTTATTGACTATGCCAAAGCCTTTGACTTTGTGCATCACAATAAACTGTGGAAAATTCTGAAAGAGATGGGAATACCAGACCACCTGACCTGCCTCTTGAGAAACCTGTAGGCAGGTCAGAAAGCAACAGTTAGAACAGGACATGGAACAACAGACTGGTTCCAAATAGGAAAAGGAGTTTGTCAAGGCTGTATATTGTCACCCTGCTTATTTAGCTTATATACAGAGTACATCATGAGAAACTTTGGGCTGGAGGAAGCACAAGCTGGAATCAAGATTGCCGGGAGAAATATCAATAACCTCAGATATGCAGATGACAGTACCCTTATGGCAGAAAGTGAAGAGGAACTAAAAAGCCTCTTGATGAAAGTGAAAGTGGAGAGTGAAAAAGTTGGCTTAAAATTCAACATTCAGAAAACTAAGATCATAGCATCTGGTCCCATAAGTTCATGGGAAATAGATGGGGAAACAGTGGAAACAGTGTCAGACTTTATTTTTCTGGGCTCCCAAATCACTGCAAATGGTGAACTGCAGCCATGAAATTAAAAGACGCTTACTCCTTGGAAGGAAAGTTATGACCAAACTAGATAGCATATTCAAAAGCAGAGACATTACTTTGCCAACAAAGGTCCATCTAGTCAAGGCTATGGTTTTTCTCGTGATCATGTATGGATATGAGAGTTGGACTGTGAAGAAAGCTGAGTGCCGAAGAATTGATGCTTTTGAACTGTGGTGTTGAAGAAGACTCTTGAGAGTCCCTTGGACTGCAAGGAGATCCAACCAGTCCATCCTAAAGGAGATCACCCTGAGTGTTCATTGGAAGGCCGATGTTGAAGCTCAAACTCCAATACTTTGGCCACCTGATGAGAAAAGCTGACTCATTTTAAAAGACCCTGATGCTGGGAAAGATTGAGAGCAGGAGAAGAACGGGATGACAAAGGATGAGATGGTTTGATGGCATCACCACCTCAATGGACATGGGTTTGTGTGAACTCCAGGAGTTGGTGATGGACAGGGAGGCCTGGCGTGCGGCGGTTCATGGGGTCACAAAGAGTCAGACACAACTGAGTGACTTAACTGAACTGAAATACACCCACCAGTACAAATTATGAACACCATGTTAATATTCCTATTGACTCTGATCCACTAAATGAACCTGCAAAGTAGATAATGTGTTTATTACTATTACTGAATATTATAGATAAGAAGAATGGAAATAGATTGATCTTTTTCCATATCTAATTTTGACTGGAGTAAAAGTACAGATAGCCAAGTAATAATCTAAAAACAAACCTTTCAAATAAACAAACATGGGATCAAATTTGTAGCCTTATGATTTTCACTATTCATTCCAAAATATTCATATGAGATAAAATGCACATTAAAATATGTTAAGATCACTAAGTATTTCTGGATTTGGTTCTATGGCTCAGCCAGTAAAGAATCTACCTGCAATGTGGGAGACCTGGGTTCAATCACTGGGTTGGGAAACTCCCTGGAGGAGGGCTTGGCAACCCATTCCAATATCCTTGCCTAGTGAATCCTAATGGACTGAGGAGTCTGATGGGCTACAGTCCATGGGGTCTCAAAGAGCTGGACATGATTAAGCGACTAAGCACTCTAAAACTTAGTCTGAAGTGATATTCACATAAAGGAATCTTCAAAATATAAGTAAAGAAACATGAAGGAATTTCCTTGTAGATATAGATATATTACACTCTCACTATTAAACTAAACAAAATAGTGCCTATTTTGTTCAGTTAGTTCCTGGCTAAGTCATCAATCAGTTATCCCCAGTTAATTCAGAGAGTCTTACAGAAAGATACTATCTACCCTTCACTTTGCAGAGAGAGCTTGAGCTTAAACCAGCTCTCTGATTAGATCAGTTAAAGTATGTAATAAAATATGGAGACTGATTTTTTTAATTTAACCTAAATTCTGGACTCAAGAATGCTCTCTCACGTTGCTATAATGTCAGTATTAGCAATGAACTTGGTTTAACTAGGAATTGTTTTCAAGTAAAAGTTAGACCCTTGGTACTCAAAGATAGTCCATTAGCAAGAATGTCAGCAGCAGCTGGCACATTATTCAAAAACTCAAAATTTTACATAGAAACTTATTAAAATTACTCCTCCCCAAAATTATAGACTTGAAATTCACATTTTAACAATCCTATGTTCACACATCAAAATTTGAGGCACACCAGGTTTTGTGACTCTCATAAGGGATGCTTTTAAAAGAATTCTGTTGTCAAATATATAATTGAAAAGAATATGCTTTAAAGTCTTCCCCAATCCTAGACTCAATTGGATTTTCTGAAAAGATAAACAAAACAAATCTTAAAATTCCACCTCTCTTATCTGAGGGAAAATAAATTGTGTAACTTACTTGTTTTTCTTTGTTGGTATTTTGTCTAAAAAAATAAAATTAAAAGTATAAAAGGAATTTTTCATTTTCTGTCACTTCCAAAGTGTAAATCAAATCTTTAGAAAAGGCAACGAAAACCACTTGAATAACATACAATGAGTTTAGGCAGATATACTTTGCCTTTAATATCAAAAATATAAATCAACCAACTTTTCTAACATGCAGTGACTTTCAAAATTCAATGAATTTTTGTCAATGTCGGCTCACAGTGAACACTCTCATACCTCTTCCTGTTGCTCCATTCCCCAAGCTATTATCCTGCTTCAAACCACAATCATTTATCATCTGAATTTCCACAGTACATCCTAACTAGTTTCTGAATTTTTAACTTTGTTCCCTGGGATCCACTGTGGATACTGTAGCCATCATAAAATTTCTGAAGTAGAGAACAGATTGTTAGCATTTTGCTTAAAACTTTTACAGTGTTTCCAATTTTCAGAAGATGCTCAAACTTTTTGAAGCCTATAGTGACTATCCCTAGTCATTATAACCCAGTTCCACTTTTGCTGCCTTTCTGCATCCATCTCCTTGTGTACTATATGCCAGGCATATTGATTTCTTGCCATTTTGCCAAGTAGCTTCTCAGCTTTGGCTTGGGGGAGTTAACACTTTCCTTACCTTAATCGATATATAGCCCATAGTTTCACTTCTTCTCATCCTAAGTGCCACTTCACTTAATTTGATGGGATGGTAAGCCAACCCATCCCAATATCCCAGAAATACCTCTCCTGTGGATTCCACAGTGCCCTGTGCTTCTCTACCTCTGCACATATTATAGTAAATCACTCAGTTACTTATAGCAGGTTTTAAAAATATATTTCAAGTTTCTTACAGCAAATTACCTCTAAGAAATAAACTGATTTTTTTTTTTTTTTGCTAAAAAGTAGTGTTTAATATAGATGATTATAAGACCAAAAAAATTAGAAATTAAATAAACTACATTGATAAAAAATGAATAGGAATTTGGAGGCTGGGTTAAATGCCAAAAGAGGGGAAACTGCAAAAATGAAAATAACCTAAGAATCAATGTCTGGAGCTAGAATTTATGTGGAAACTTGATTTTGAAAAATATTTGATTTGCTGGGTGATCAAAATAATTGATACAGGACAATTCTTAAAAAAGAACAATGTTCTTTTAATCAATAATAATAATAAAAAGATTTAAAGTGTTCACTTATAAAGTGTGTGGTGCAAAAGATTTTTGCTGTTTTCAAATTTCTAATATATTTTATCCACTGATGAGAACTGTTTAACAACTGAATTGGCAAGGGGCTAAGAAGTGAGGTATGACAGTGGAAGCTTAGAAACAGAAACGAGAACAAGAACTTAAGAAAGGGAACTCTTATAGTACTTGGAAAAATCTATGGAGTCTTCTATAAGACATAACTTAGGAAACATGAACACATTTCATTAAATCTCAAAAGACAATTTAAAGTCAGTTGATAATCTAATTTAGTGATAGTTGTATTCCTGAATAGATTTGTTTTCACTTGTAATTTTAGCTGACCTTTAGTACCTTTCTTGGATTCAGAAAACTATACGAGGAAAACTTTAAAATAAATAAATGATCACATACACATTTAAAGAGAATTTGATTTTAAGATAATGCTTTATTCCCAAACCCTATCATTACTAAGATTGTTGACATTAAACCTTTCAGCTTAAAAAAAGGGATATAAATATTTTGCCTATTAAAATATTAAAATGTTTATTATATTTATAAAAAAGTGTATAAGTTATTAATGGGTTTTGTTCTTATAGTTCTGATACTACATGTTTCAGTGTTACCTAAAAGGTTGTAATGACAACCAGAATTTAAGCTCCTACAGGAAAATAATTTTATAACTTCTTCACTGCTATATTCTCTGCACCCAGAAGAATGCTAGGTAAAGTACAGTGATTTATTTAAAATTATTAAATGAATGTATGAAAGAATTGAACTTCCTAGCTCAAGTTGTAGATTCTTCATTAGATCACTGCTGCTGCTGCTAAGTCACTTCAGTCGTGTCCGACTCTGTGTGACCCCATAGACGGCAGCCCACCAGGCTCACCTGTCCCTGGGATTCTCCAGGCAAGAACACTGGAGTGGGTTGCCATTTCCTTCTCCAATGCATGAAAGTGAAAAGTGAAAGTGAAGTCGATCAATCGTGTCCGACCCTCAGCGACCCCATGGGCTGCAGCCTTCCAGGCTCCTCCACCCATGGGATTTTCCAGGCAGAAGTACTGGAGTGGGGTGAAATGAATGTACAAAAGAATTGAACTTCCTAGCTCAAGTTGTAGATTCTTCATTAGATCACTAGGAGGAGTGTGAAAAAATTTTAGAAAACCTTCTAAAAGAACTGGGATGTTTTCAGATAGACAAAAAATAAAAATATAAAACACAGTGGAGAGTATCTCTCACTTTCCCTTTCTTTATTATGGATTATATCACAGTAGTTGACTTTGAGGTTTTTGAGGAAGCAAAAGCACAGAGGAAATACTCAAAATGTAAGTCCTGACACTGCAAAGGGTAAAATTTTCAATCAAAAACCAAACACATCATGAAATCTACATTACCGGAGAGGATACCTTGACTTGGGGACCCTACGTAGTTAAACTTAAAAAACAATCCATTCAATGTATGTAATGTCAATGAGTGGGCTTCCCTGGTGGCTCAGCAGTGAAAAAAAATCTGCCAGCCAATACAGAAGTCGCAGGTGTTGGATTTCATCTCTGGATTGGGAGGATCCCCTGGACAGGGAAATGGCAATCCACTCAAGTATTCTTGCCTGGGAAATATCATGGACAGAAGAGCCTAATGGGCGGCAGTCTATTAGATCACAAAATGTCGGACATGACTGAGAAGCTAAACAAGAACTGTAATATCAATGAACATCTGTAAGGCTGTGATTTTCTGGAATTCTCAATATCTATGTGCAATCAATAGTATTCATTGGATTTTGATGTATCTAGTTTTAAGTAATGTTGAAAGAGTAAAGAGGAGAGTGCCAGCTATCTATATTTTGATAGGTGGGAACTAAGCCAACTACATAATATGTGGGGGTCAAGTGCAGGCTTCTTTAAAAAATTGTTAGAAATTTCAGCACATCAACAGTAGTTAATTTAACCAATTATGGAGCTCTTGTGCACACAAGCCTGTGACAACGGTCATGGTTGGGAGTGATGCTAAGTGCAATGGGATATGCTAAAATGGTGATCTATGCTTTAGTATCTTTGACACAGAAGCGATTTACATGAGAATCTACATGAGTAATAGTTCAGTGTTATATTTTGTCTTCACATTAACTTCCTTCAATACTGAACTCAAGTGTGTCTTTTTCCTTTTGGAAATGGGAAAATTAGAGACAGTGGTAGGCACTATTTTATAACTTATGCTCTGATTGAAATTTCCTTTAACACCAAAATAATGAGGCAAAGATAATTAACATTTACTTACCAATGCTACAGCTACATAGACAAATTAATCATAAAGTGAAATCTTCATTATCATCATAAATTCATGTGTAATTAATGAAATAATTAATAAAATGAAGTAACTTGTCAAAGGATCACATAATCAGTAGGTGACTAATTAAGAATCAACACACAAAATTTGTTTAATATGAGGAAGGAAATGCTTCTCTGATTCTTTCTATATCAGATTAGTCTAGCCTCCTCTCTTTTTTTCCTATCAGCCCCCAAGAGAACAGAAGTTTCTAATACGATTGATTATAGCCGTGGGAATTTACTTTATATTAAAAAACTCATAGCTCTATGATTCTCTCCCCTCATCTCTTTCTCTGTCTCAGTATTATATGAATTTAGACTCTATGGTATAGATTCATGTTGGAAGACTCCATTTACGCTTTATTTATTATTTTTTTTTAACTGGAGACTCATTTAATATATGATATTATACATATTTCAATGCCATTCTCCCAAATCATCCCACCCTCTCCCTCTCTCACAGAGTCCAAAAGACTGTTCTACACATCAGTGTCTCTTTTGCTGTCTCGTATACAGGGTTATTGTTACTATCTTTCTAAATTCCATATATATGCACTAGTATACTGTATTGGTGTTTTTCTTTCTGGCTTACTTCACTCTGTATAATAGGCTCCAGTTTCATCCACCTCATTAGAACTGATTCAAATGTATTCTTTTTAACAGCTGAGTAATACTCCATTGTGTATATATACCACAGCTTTCTTATCCATTCATCTGCTGATGGACATCTAGTTTGCTTCCATGTCCTGGCTATTGTAAACAGTGCTGCGATGAACATTGGGGTACACGTGCCTCTTTCAATTCTGGTTTCCTAAGTGTGTATGCCCAGCAGTGGGATTGCTGGTTCATAAGGCAGTTCTATTCCCAGTTTTTGAGGAATCTCCACACTGTTCTCCATAGTGACTGTACTAGTTTGCATTCCAAACAAGGGTGTAAGAGGGTTCCCTTTTCTCCACACCCTCTCCAGCATTTATAGCTTGTAGACTTTTGGATTGCAGCCATTCTGAATGGCATGAAATGGTACCTCATAGTGGTTTTGATTTGCATTTCTCTGATAATGAGTGATGTTGAGCATTTTTTCATGTGTTTGTTAGCCATCTGTATGTCTTCCTTAGAGAAATGTCTATTTAGTTCTTTGGTCCATTTTTTTGATTGGGTCATTTATTTTTCTGGAATTGAGCTGTAGGAGTTGCTTGTATATTTTTGAGATTAGTTGTTTGTCTGTTGCTTCATTTGCTATTATTTTCTCCCATTCTGAAGGCTGTCTTTTCACCTTGCTTATAGTTCCCTTTGTTGTGCAGAAGCTTTTAAGTTTAATTAGGTCCCATTTATTTATTTTTGCTTTTATTTCCAATATTCTAGGAGGTGGATCATAGAGGATGCTGCTGTGATGTATGTCAGAGAGTGTTTTGCCTATGTTCTCCTCTAGGAGTTTTATAGTTTCTGGTCTTACATTGAGATCTTTAATCCATTTTGAGTTTGTTTTTGTGTATTGTGTTAACAAGTGCTCTAGTTTCATTCTTTTACAAGTGGTTGACCAGTTTTCCCAGCACCACTTGTTAAAGAGATTGTCTTTAATCCATTGTATATTCTTGCCTCCTTTGTCAAAGATAAGGTGTCCATATGTGCATGGATTTATCTCTGGCCTTTCTATTTTGTTCCATTGATCTATATTTCTGTCTTTGTGCCAGTACCATATTCTCTTGATGACTGTGGCTTTGTAGTAGAGCCTGAAGTCAGGCAGGTTGATTCCTCTAGTTCCATTCTTCTTTCTCAAGATAGCTTTGGCTATTCGAGGTTTTTTTGTATTTCCATACAAATTGTGAAATTATTTCTTCTAGCTCTGTGAAGAATACTGTTGGTAGCTTGATAGGGATTGCATTGAGTCTATAAATTGCTTTGGGTAGTATACTCATTTTCACTATATTGATTCTTCCAATCCATGAACATGTTATATTTCTCCATCTATTAGTGTCCTCTTTAATTTCTTTCACCAGTGTTTTATAGTTTTCTCTATGTAGGTCTTTAGTTTCTTTAGGTAGATATATTCCTAAGTATTTTATTCTTTTTGTTGCAATGGTGAATGGAATTGTTTCCTTAATTTCTCTTTCTATTTTCTCATTATAGTGTACAGGAATGCAAGGGATTTCTGTGTGTTGATTTTATATCCTTCAACTTTACCATATTCATTGATTAGTTCTAGTAACTTTCTGGTGGAGCCTTTAGGGTTTTCTATATAGAGGATCATGTCATCTGCAAACAGTGAGAGTTTTACTTCTTCTTTTTCAATTTGGATTCCTTTTATTTCTTTTTCTGCTCTTATTGCTGTGGCTAAAACTTCCAAAACTATGTTGAATAGTAATGGTGAGAGTGGGCACCCTTGTCTTGTTCCTGACTTTAGAGGAAATGCTTTCCATTTTTCACCATTGAGGATAATGTTTGCTGTTGGTTTGTCATATATAGCTTTTATTATGTTGAGGTATATTCCTTCTATTTCTGCTTTCTGGAGAGTTTTTATCATAAATGGATGTTGAATTTTGTCAAAGGCTTTCTCTGCATCTATTGAGATAATCATATGGTTTTTATTTTCCAATTTGTTAATGTGGTGTATTACATTGATTGATTTGCGGATATGCATCCCTGGGATAAAGTCCACTTGGTCATGGTGTACACGGAACTTTCTCCAGGATAAATCACATCCTGGGCCTTAAATCTAGCCTTGGCAAATTCAGAAAAATTGAAATCATTCCAAGCATCTTTTCTGACCACAATGCAGTAAGATTAGATCTCAGTTACAGGAGAAAAACTATTAAAAATTCCAACATATGGAGGCTGAACAACACACTGCTGAATAACCAACAAATCACAGAAGAAATCAAAAAAGAAATCAAAATTTGCATAGAAACGAATGAAAGTGAAAACACAACAACCCAAAACCTGTGGGACACTGTAAAAGCAGTTCTAAGGGGAAAGCATAGCAATACAGGCATACCTCAAGAAAGAAGAAAAAAGTCAAATAAATAATCTAACTCTACACCTAAAGCAACAAGAAAAGGAAGAAATGAAGAAGCCCAGGATTAGTAGAAGGAAAGAAATCTTAAAAATTAGGGCAGAAATAAATGCAAAATAAACAAAAGAGACCATAGCAAAAATCAACAAAACCAAAAGCTGATTCTTTGAAAGGATAAATAAAACTGACAAACCACTAGTCAGCCTCATCAAGAAACAAAGGTAGAAAAATCAAATCAATAAAATTAGAAATGAAAATGGAGAGGTCACAACAGACAACACAGGAATACGAAGGATCATAAGTGAATACTATCAGCAATTATATGGCAATAAAATGGACAACATGGAAGAAATGGACAAATTCTTAGAAAAGTACAGCTTTCCAAAACTAGACCAGGAAGAAATAGAAAATCTTAACAGACCCATCACAAGCAAGGAAATTGAAACTGTAATCAGATATCTTCCAACAAACAAAAGCCTAGGTCCAGACCGCTTCACAGTTGAATTCTACCAAAAATTTAGAGAAAAGCTAACACCTATCCTACTCAAACTCTTCCAGAAAATTGCAGAGGAAAGTAAACTTCCAAACTCATTCTATGAGGCCACCATCACCCTAATACCAAAACCCGACAAAGATGCCACAAAAAAAAAAAGAAAACTACAGGCCAATATCACTGATGAACATAAATGCAAAAATCCTTAACAAAATTCTCGCAATCAGAATCCAGATCAGATCAGTCGCTCAGTCGTGTCTGACTCTTTGCGACCCCATGAACCGCAGCACGCCAGGCATCCCTATCCATCACCAGCTCTCGGAGGTCACTCAGACTCACATTCATCGAGTCAGTGATGCCATCCAGCCATCTCATCCTCTGTCATCCCCTTCTCCTCCTGCCTCCAATCCCTCCCAGCATCAGAGTCTTCTCCAATAAGTCACCTCTTCGCATGAGGTGGCCAAAATACTGGAGCTTCAGCTTTAGCATCATTCCTTCCAAAGAACACCCAGGGCTGATCTCCTTCAGAATGGACTGGTTGGATCTCCTTGCAGTCCAAGGGACTCTCAAGAGTCTTCTCCAACACCACAGTTCAAAAGCATCAATTCTTCGGCACTCAGCCTTCTTCACAGTCCAGCTCTCACATCCATACATAACCACATGAAAGACCATAGCCTTGACTAGGCGAACCTTTGTTGGCAAAGTGATGTCTCTGCTTTTGAATATGCTATCTAGGTTGGTCATAACTTTCCTTCCAAGGAGTAAGCGTCTTTTAATTTCATGGCTGCAGTCACCATCTGCAGTGATTTTGGAGCCCAGAAAAAGAAATCTGACACTGTTTCCACTGTTTCTCCATCTATTTCCCATGTAGTGATGGGACCAGATGCCATGATCTTCGTTTTCTGAATGTTGAGCTTTAAGCCAACCTTTTCACTCTCCACTTTCACTTTCATCAAGAGGCTTTTTAGTTCCTCTTCACTTTCTGCCATAAGGGTGGTATCATCTGCATATCTGAGGTTATTGATATTTCTCCCGGCAATCTTGACTCCAGCTTGTGTTTCTTCTAGTCCAGCATTTCTCATGATGTACTCTGCATATGAGTTAAATAAACATGGTGACAATATACAGCCTTGACATACTCCTTTTCCTATTTGGAACCAGTCTGTTGTTCCATGACCAGTTCTAACTATTGCTTCCTGACCTGCATACAGATTTCTCAAGAGGCAGATCAGGTGGTCTGGTATTCCCATCTCTCTCAGAATTTTCCAGTTTATTGTGATCTACACAGTCAAAGGCTTTGGCATAGTCAATAAAGCAGAAATAGATGTTTTTCTGGAACTCTCTTGCTTTTTCCATGATCCAGCGAATGTTGGCAATTTGATCTCTGGTTCCTCTGCCTTTTCTAAATCCAGCTTGAACATCAGGAAGTTCACGGTTCACATTTTGCTGATGATCAGTGGAGAAATAACTCCAGAAAGAATGAAGGGATGGAGCCAAAGCAAAAAGAATACCCAGCTGTGGATGTGTCTGGTTATAGGAGCAAAGTCCGATGCTGTAAAGAACAATATTGCATAGGAACCTGGAATGTCAGGTCCATGAATTAAGGCAAATTGGAAGTGGTCAAACAAGAGATGGCAAGAGTGAATGTTGACATTCTAGGAATTAGCGAACTAAAATGGACTGGAATGGGTGAATTTAACTCAGATGACCATTATATCTACTACTGTGGGCAGGAATCCCTCAGAAGAAACGAAGTGGCCATCATGGCCAACAAAAGAATCCGAAATGCAGTACTTGGATGCAATCTCAAAAACGACAGAATGATCTCTGTTCGTTTCCAAGGCAAACCATTCAATGTCACAAAAATCCAAGTCTATGCCCCAACCAGTAAAGCTGAAGAAGCTGAAGTTGAACAGTTCTATGAAGACCTATAAGACCTTTTAGAACTAACACCCAAAAAAGATGTCCTTTTCATTATAGGGGACTGGAATGCAAAAGTAGGAAGTCAAGAAACACCTGGAGTAACAGGCAAATTTGGCCTTGGGATACGGAATGAAGCAGGGCAAAGACTAACAGAGTTTTGCCAAGAAAATGCACTGGTCATAGCAAATACCCTCTTCCAACAACACAAGAGAAGGCTCTATACATGGACATCACCAGATGGTCAACACCGAAATCAGAATCCAACAACACATTAAAAAGATCATACCCCCTTTATACTTTAAACATAAATCTCCTTGTACTGAGCTCTGCATTGGTGTACTGACTTCTTGTGAAGCATTATTTGCTATTGTTATCTCAGTTGAGAGAATGGAATGATTGGCAGGGTAGTGTTTATGTCCTTGGGAATCTTTAGTCACCTCATCCAGTTTCATCCTTTACTTCCAATATCTTAGAGGTATATTAGCCAAAATAACGTCTGAAGTTGACATGATTTGTACTCAAATCAGAATCTGAAACTTATTGGTGATGTCTGGCAAGTCATCACTTAACCCCTGTATGTCTGATATATTTATAAAGGAGGTGCCATCAATATCATAGTTTTATATTCTGGATTAAATGAGGTATTGAATGCACAGTGCCTAAGTGTAAAGTTCACTCTGCTTGACACAGACAGTGACAACAGTAATATTTGTAAGATGTTCTGTATTTATCAAGTTCTCCAGAGAAACAGAACCAAGAGGGTATGTGTGTGTGTATATATATATATATACACACATACATATATATCAGATCAGTCGCTCAGTCGTGTCCGACTCTTTGCGACCCCATGAACTGCACCACGCCAGGCCTCCCTGTCCATCACCAACTCCCGGAGGTCACTCAGACTCACATCCATCGAGTCAGTGATGCCATCCAGCCATCTCATCCTCTATCATCCCCTTCTCCTCCTGCCCCCAATCCCTCCAAGCATCAGAGTCTTCTCCAATGAGTCAACTCTTCGCATGAGGTGGCCAAAATACTGGAGTTTCAGCTTGAGCATCATTCTTTCCAAAGAAATCCCAGGGCTGATCTCCTTCAGAATGGACTGGTTGGATCTCCTTGCAGTCCAAGGGACTCTCAAGAGTCTTCTCCAACATCACAGTTCAAAAGCATCAATTCTTCGGCGCTCAGCCTTCTTCACAGTCCAGCTCTCACATCCATACATGACCACAGGAAAGACCATAGCCTTGACTAGGCAACCCTTTGTTGGCAAATAATGTCTCTGCTTTTGAATATGCTATCTAGGTTGGTCATAACTTTCCTTCCAAGGAGTAAGCGTCTTTTAATTTCATGGCTGCAGTCACCATCTGCAGTTATTTGGGAGCCCAGAATATATTTAATACTATATAGTATATGTTATATATAATTTTATTTGTTTATATAAATATATGCAATGTGTATATATGTCTAAATATATGTATACAAAATAAAAATTTTTGCTCAAAGAATTGTGCGATATAAATCTATCAGAATAATAATTGAGAAAACACATGCATTATTTAGCTAATGATATTTTATTTTATAAAGAAATGAGATTTAAGAAAAATCTCCCATTAAGTACTTAGTATAAAGAAGATCAAAAAAACAAATATTCAAAAATGAATCTCTCATTTTATATTTGTCAAATGTTAGTAGATGATCTTAAGTAACCTCACCTTACTGACAAATTTATGTAGGCAGTTAGGAGTACATTTTACAGATAATTTATTTTGAAATGCCCATCATGACTGACTTCTACTTAATACCAGATTTTCTACTACTATCTTGCTCCTATATAGACATAATGGCCAATTTATAACACCTGTTCTTATATAATTTTAGTTCCCAAGAGTCTGTCTAAGGTTTGTAAGGCTGAACTTTGAATTTCAAACTGCAAATGTCTAACTATTTAGCAAATTTCAAATTTATTTTTAGAGGCAAAAAGTTATATATGTTGTATAACCTCGTGTACTTCTGTATCCTTTGTACCTTTAAAATGAACCAGCCATCTGTCTAAAGGAGAATTCAAGTCAAGGTCTTAAAATTTCAGGACTCCTTGTCAATAATACCACCTACATATGTCATCTAGAAAACACATCAGTTACCTTCATTTACCAAGGCAGAATAATGACATATGAAGCTTTTGGAAATAATTTAGCCATGAGTTAGTTGTGACTTTGTATTTTCTTTTCTTTTTTTTTTTTTTTTTTAATCAAGAATCTCTTTTATTGATTATCAGAAACAATACAAACATCTAGTATGAACAAATTGTAACATGATAGTGTTTAGTTTGAACAATTAATACATTTCAGATATAATATTATACATATTTCAATGCTATTCTCCCCAATCATCTCACCCTCTCCTGGTCCCAGAGTCCAAAAGTCTGGTCTATACATCAGTGTCTCTTTTGTTGTCTCGTAAATAGGGTTATTTTTTACCATCTTTCTAAATTCCATATATATGCGTTAGTATACTGTATTTGTGTTTTTGTTTCTGGCTTACTTCACTCTGTATAATAGGCTCCAGTTCCATCCACCTCCTTAGAACTGATTCAAATGTATTCTTTTTAATGGCTGAGTAATATTCCATTGTGTATATGTACCACAGCTTGCTTATCCATTCATCTGTGGATGGACATCTAGGTTGCTTCCACGTTCTGGCTATTGCAAACAGTGCTGCTATGAACATTGGGGTACAGGTGTCTCTTTCAATTCTGGTTTTCTCAGTGTATATGCCCAGCAGTGGGATTGCTGGATCATAAGGCAGTTCTATTCGCAGTTTTTTGAGGAATCTCCATACTGTTCTCCAAAGTGGCTGTACTAGTTTGCATTCCCACCAACAGTGCAAGAGGGTTCCCTTCTCTCCGCACCCTCTCCAGCATTTATTGCTTGTGGACTTTTGGATAGCAGCCATTCTGATTGGCGTGAAATGGTATCTCATAGTGGTTTTGATTTGCATTTCTCTGATAATGAGTGATGTTGAGCATCTTTTCATGTGTTTGTTAGCCATCTGTATGTCTTCTTTGGAGAAATGTCTATTGAGTTCTTTGGCCCATTTTTTGATTGGGTCATTTATTTTTCTGGAATTGAGCTGTAGAAGTTGCTTGTATATTTTTGAGATTAGTTGTATGTCAGTTGCTTCATTTGCTATTATTTTCTCCCATTCTGAAGGCTGTCTTTTCACCTTGCTTATAGTTTCCTTTGTTTTGCAAAAGCTTTTTAAGTTTGATTAGGTCCCATTTGTTCATTTTTGATTTTATTTCCAATATTCTGGGAGGTGGGTCATAGAGGATCCTGCTGTGATGTAAGTCAGAGAGTGTTTTGCCTATGTTTTCCTCTAGGAGTTTTATGGTTTCTGGTCTTACATTTAGCTCTTTAATCCATTTTGAGTTTATTTTTGTGTATGGTGTTAGAAAGTGTTCTAGTTTCATTCATATGGAGGGGTCTTGTTTTTGTATCCATTCAGCCAGTCTCTGTCTTTTGGTTGGGGCATTCAACCCATTTACATTTAAGGTAATTAATGATAAATATGATCCCGTTGCCATTTACTTTGTTGTTTTGGGTTTGAATTTATATATCCTTTTTGTGTTTCCTGTCTAGAGAATGTCCTTTAGTATTTGTTGGAGAGCTGGTTTGGTGGTGCTGAATTCTCTCAGCTTTTGCTTGTCTGTAAAGGTTTTGATTTCTCCTTCATATTTGAATGAGATCCTTGCTGGGTACAATAATCTGGGCTGTAGGTTCTTTTCTTTCATCGCTTTAAGTATGTCTTGCCATTCCCTCCTGGCTTGGAGAGTTTCTATTGAAAGATCAGCTGTTATCCTTATGGGAATTCCCTTGTGTGTTATTTGTTGTTTTTCCCTTGCTGCTTTTAATATTTGTTCTTTGTGTTTGATCTTTGTTAATTTGATTAATATGTGTCTTGGGGTGTTTCGTCTTGGGTTTATCCTATTTGGGACTCTCTGGGTTTCTTGGACTTGAGTGATTATTTCCTTCCCCATTTTAGGGAAGTTTTCAACTATTATCTCCTCTAGTATCTTCTCATGGTCTTTCTTTTTGTCTTCTTCTTCTGGGACTCCTATGATTCTAATATTGTAACGTTTAATATTGTCCTGGAGGTCTCTGAGATTGTCCTCATTTCTTTTAATTCGTTTTTCTTTTTTCTCCTCTGATTCCTTTAATTCTGCCATTCTATCTTCTAATTCGCTAATTCTATCTTCTGCCTCTGTTATTCTACTATTTGTTGCCTCCAGAGTGTTTTGGATCTCATTTACTGCATTATTCATTATATGTTGATTCTTTTTTATTTCTTCTAGGTCCTTGTTAAATCTTTCTTGCATCTTCTCAATGCTTTTCTCCAGACTATTTATCCATGATTCCATTTTGCTTTCCAGATTTTGGATTAATTTCACGATCATTATTCAGAATTCTTTATCAGGTAGGTTCGCTATTTCTTCCTCTTTTGTTTGGTTTGGTGGGCTTTTATCCTGTTCCTTTACCTGCTGGGAATTCTTCTGTCTTTTCATCTTGTTTAAATTGCTAAGTTTGGGGCGTCTTTACTGTATTCTGGTAGTCTGTGGAGTTCTCTTTATTGTGGCGGACTTTGTATTTTCTAATGCTTGCTTGTCACATTTAATATTTTAAAGAACTGTAGTTCTTTCAGCCTTCATAGTTGTAGCCCTTAACAAAATTAGATTATTAAAAATCAGTGTACACATATTACTTTACTCTCCATAGAAACAAATTCATTGAGTGATGATTAATGTTACATTTTGAGCTTTTATAGAGACAAAATAAATTAGAATATTTGCCATATTTTGTCATATCTGACCAAAAATAGCTTTTATGAATGCCAGGTTGATAAAATTCTCCCAGAATGATTTTTAATTGAAAAAGTATAGCTTTTCTAATTTAACTGACTATGCTCATCAGGCAAGTCAAACTCTGAATTAGAGAACTTGTAGTATAGTTCCTTTTTATCAGGATTCTCAAAGCTAGCTTTAATTATCATACTATACAACTTTCAAATAGTTTTTTCTAATTAGCTTTTTCTCCCCAAATATATATATTTTAATTAACTTCCCCTCCCCTCCAAAAGAGGCTTCCCTGGTGGCTCAGTGTTAAAGAATCCACCTGCCAAGTAGGAGACAGGGGTTTGATCCCTGAATCATGAAGATTCCCTGGAGAAGGAAATGACAACCCATTCCAATATTCTCTTCTGGGAAATCCTATGGACAGAGGAGCCTGGTGGGCTACAGCCCAGGGGTTGCAAAGAGTTGTACAGGACTGAATGACTAAACAATAACCTCTCCAAATATGTTTGAACCCGAAATGGTTAATTTTATTGTTAATGTTGCTGGGTGAAGAGATGCCCAGATATAGCTGGTAAACTATTTCTGGATGATTTCTGGATGTGTCTCTGAGGGTGTTTCTGGAAGAGATTAACCTTCATTTCAGGTGTGTGTGTGTGTGTGTGTGTGTGTGTGTGTGTGTGTGCATGTGCACTCAGTCAAGTCCAACTCTTTGCCACCCCCTGTACTGCAGCCCACCAGGCTCAGAATCCAGGGAATTTTCCAAATAAGAATACTGGAGTAGGTTGCCATTCCCTTTACCAGGGGATCTTCCCAACCCAAGGATCAAAACCATGTCTTCTGCATGGCAGGCTACATCTTTACCACTGAGCCACCTGAGAAGTCTTTTGATTAGTAGACTTGAGTAAAGGAATTCCCCCTCCCTTTTGTAAGCAGTATGATCCAAGCCTTTGAGGGGCAGAATAGAACAAAAGCTGATAAAAAGGAGAATTCTCTTTCTTTCTTCTTGAACTGGGATGTCCATCTTTTCCTCCCGTCAGATATCAGCTTCCCTACTTCATAAGCCTTCAGATTCCCAGGACTTAAGCCAGTGGTCCCTCGCTTTCCAGACCTTAGGATTTTACCTGTATTGTGCATTAGCTTTTCTAGTTCTCAGCTTGCAGAGAGCAGACTGTGGGACTTCTAGAGTTTAATAACTGCATGAAATGATTCCTATAATAAAAAATAAAAAAATCTCCTTTCTTTCGTAAATTTATTTTCATCTTAATGTATAGAGGGGTCTTTGGTTGGCAGGGTTGTTTTGTTTTTCTCACAATATTATTGTCTATATTATATGCAAAAAGTTATTCTACAGTAAATGGAATTGCTGGTTGTATCCAGTGAATGTAGAATAGAGGGAATTCCTGGAGTGTTTTGATTTTTCCATTCTGGATATGATGGTGTTAAACCCTACTAAATTTCTGTTCTTCCCAAGTTTAATCATGAGAATTACTAAATTTTATTTCTAAGTTAACATTGAGGGTTTGCTACTTGGAATCAAAGACCTCAGACTAATTTACCATTAATTAAGTTATTGTGCACCCACTATGTGGAAAAAATAATACTAAAAAAGGAAAATAAAATACAAGGAAGGAAATTAATACAAGGAAAATTAAAACTTAATCCTATCCATGAAGAGTTTGATCAGGTACAGAAAGGAGAAAGCAAATTCCCAATTAAAGTATATTTGGAAATATTTACAATTGAGGAACACAAATTGCTATGGAATCACAGAGATTTCTGTGAAGATGGGTTTCCTGAGCTAAAAAATTGTGTGCCAATCTTTTCAACTTCTTCAAGTTTTGAAATCCAATCAGTTAAGTTAAGTTCAGTTGCTCAGTCACGTCCGACTCTTTGCGAGCACATGAATCCAGCAACTAGTCCTCCCTGTCCATCACCAACTCGCAGAGTTCACTCAAACTCACGTCCATTGAGTCAATGATGCCATCCAGGCATCTCATCCTCCGTCATCCCCTTTTCTTCCTGCCCCCAGTCCCTCTCACAATCAGAGTCTTTTCCAATGAGTCAACTCTTTGCATGAGGTGGCCAAAGTACTGGAGTTTCAGCTTTAGCGTCATTCCTTCCAAAAACACCCAGGGCTGATCTCCTTCAGAATGGACTGGTTGGATTTCCTTGCAGTCCAAGGGACTCTGAAAAGTCTTCTCCAGCACCACAGTTCAAAACTATCAATTCTCTGGCACTCAGCCTTCTTCACAGTCAACTCTCATATCCATACATGACCACTGGAAAAACCATAGCCTTGAATAGACCTTTGTTGGCAAAGTACTGTCTCTGCTTTTCAATATGTTATCTCTTTCTATGTCCTGAGTCCTTTGAACTTTGTTTCCTGGTCTTACCTTTCTTGAGGGTGTGGATTTTACAATATTTAAGAGCATGAGCTCAGGAGTCAGATTGCTAGACTTCAAATCACTTCTCTATCAACAGATAGTTTATTTGGAGAAAGTAATTTAAATTCTCTGATTTAGCTTTCTTCATTACAAAAATATGACTAAAAAGAACAACTACTTCAAAAGTTAAGTCTAAAGAAAGAGCGCCATTTAAACATCCACCAAAATAACCGGTATATAATAGAGGTTCAGATCAAAACAGATCAGATCAGTGGCTCAGTCGTGTCCGAATCTTTGAGACCCCATGAATCACTGCACGCCAGGACTCCCTATCCATCACCAACTCCCGGAGGTCACTGAGACTCACATCCATCGAGTCAGTGATGCCATCCAGCCATCTCATCCTCTGTCGTCCCCTTCTCCTCCTGCCCGCAATCCCTCCCAGCATCAGAGTCTTTTCCAATGAGTCAACTCTTCGCACGAGGTGGCCAAAATACTGGAGTTTCAGCTTTAGCATCATTCCTTCCAAAGAAATCCCAGGGCTGATCTCCTTCAGAATGGACCGGTTGGATCTCCTTGCAGTCCAAGGGACTCTCAAGAGTCTTCTCCAACACCACAGTTCAAAAGCATCAATTCTTTGGTGCCCAGCCTTCTTCACAGTCCAACTCTCATATCCAGATCAGATCAGATCAGTCGCTCAGTCGTGTCCAACTCTTTGCGACCCCATGAACTGCAGCACGCCAGGCCTCCCTATCCATCACCAGCTCTTGGAGGTCACCCAGACTCACATTCATCGAGTCAGTGATGCCATCCAGCCGTCTCATCTTCTGTCGTCCCCTTCTCCTCCTGCCCTCAATCCCTCCCAGCATCAGAGTCTTCTCCAATGAGTCAACTCTTCGCATGAGGTGGCCAAAATACTGGAGTTTCAGCTTTAGCATCATTCCTTCCAAAGAAATCCCAGGGCTGATCTCCTTCAGAATGGACCGGTTGGATCTCCGTGCAGTCCAAGGGACTCTCAAGAGTCTTCTCCAACACCACAGTTCAAAAGCATCAATTCTTCGGCGCTCAGCCTTCTTCACAGTCCAGCTCTCACATCCATACATGACCACAGGAAAGACCATAGCCTTGACTAGGCGAACCTTTGTTGGCAAAGTGATGTCTCTGCTTTTGAATATGCTATCTAGGTTGGTCATAACCTTCCTTCCAAGGAGTAAGCGTCTTTTAATTTCATGGCTGCAGTCACCATCTGCAGTGATTTTGGAGCCCAGAAAAAGAAATCTGACACTGTTTCCACTGTTTCTCCATCTATTTCCCATGTAGTGATGGGACCAGATGCCATGATCTTCGTTTTCTGAATGTTGAGCTTTAAGCCAACCTTTTCACTCTCCACTTTGACTTTCATCAAGAGGCTTTTTAGTTCCTCTTCACTTTCTGCCATAAGGGTGGTATCATCTGCATATCTGAGGTTATTGATATTTCTCCCAGCAATCTTGATTCCAGCTTGTGTTTCCTCCAGTCCAGCATTTCTCATGATGTACTCTGCATATAAGTTCAATAAACATGGTGACAATATACAGCCTTGACATACTCCTTTTCCTATTTGGAACCAGTCTGTTGTTCCATGACCAGTTCTAACTGTTGCTTCCTGACTTGCATACAGATTTCTCAAGAGGCAGATCAGGTGGTCTGGTATTCCCATCTCTCTCAGAATTTTCCACAGTTTATTGTGATCTACACAGTCAAAGGCTTTGGCATAGTCAATAAAGCAGAAACAGATGTTTTTCTGGAACTCTCTTGCTTTCTCCATGATCCACTGGATGTTGGCAATTTGATCTCTGGTTCCTCTGCCTTTTCTAAATCCAGCTTGAACATCAGGAAGTTCACGGTTCACATATTGCTGAAGCCTGGCTTGGAGAATTTTGAGCATTACTTTACTAGCGTGTGAGATGAGTGCAATTGTGCGGTAGTTTTAGCACTCTTTGGCATTGCCTTTCTTTGGGATTGGGATGAAAACTGATACATGACCACTGCAAAAACCATAGCCTTGATTAGACGGACCTTTGTTGGCAAAGTAATGTCTCTGCTTTTGAATATGCTGTCTACGTTGGTCATAACTTTCCTTCCAAGGAGTAAGCGTCTTTTGATTTCATGGCTGCAGTCACCATCTGCAGTGATTTTGGAGCCCAGAAAAATAAAGTCTGACACTGTTTCCACTGTTTTCCCATCTATTTCCCATGAAGTGATGGGGCCAGATGCCATGATCTTCATTTTCTGAATGTTGTGTTTAAAGACAACTTTTTCACTCTCCTCTTTCACCTTCATCAGTAGGCTTTTTAGCCCCTCTTCACTTCCTGCCACAGGGTGGTGCCATCTGCATATCTGATGTTATTGATATTTCTCCCGACAATTGTGATTCCAGATTGTGCTTCTTCCAGTCCAGCATTTCTCATGATGTATTCTGTATAGAAGATAAATAAGCAGGGTGAAATTATAAAGCCTTGACGTGCTCCTTTTCCTATTTGGAACCAGTCTGTTGTTCCATGTCCAGTTCTAACTGTTACTTCCTGACCTGCATACAGATTTCTCAAGGGGCAGGTCAGGTGGTCTCGTATGCCCATCTCTTTCAGAATTTTCCACAGTTCATTCTGATCCACACAGTCAAAGGCATTGACATACTCAATAAAGCAGAAATAGATGCTTTTCTGGAACTCTCTTGCATTGTTGGCAATTTGATCTCGGGTTCCTCTGGCTTTTCTAAAACCAGCTTGAAGAAGTGGAAGTTCAAGGTTCATAAATTGCTGAAGCCTGGCTTGGAGAATTTTGAGCATTACTTTACTAGCATGTAAGATGAGTGCAATTGTGTGGTAGTTTGAGCATTCTTTGGCATTGCCTTTCTTTGGGATTGGAATGAAAACTGACCTTTTCTAGTCCTGTGGCCACTGCTGAGTTTTCCAAATTTGATGGCATATTGAGTGCAGCACTTTCACAGCATCATCTTTCAGAATTTGGACTGAGGTTCTTGACATTGTACAGGAAACAGGGATCAAGACCATCCCCATGGAAAAGAAATGCAAAAAAGCAAAATGGCTGCTGGGGAGGCCTTACAAATAGCTGTGAAAAGAAGATAAGTGAAAAGCAAAGGAGAAAAGGAAAGATAAAAGCATCTGAATGCAGAGTTCCAAAGAATAGCAAGAAGAGATAAGAAAGCCTTCTTCAGCGATCAATGCAAAGAAATATAGGAAAACAACAGAATGGGAACGACTAGGGATCTCTTCAAGAAAATCAGAGATACCAAAGGAACATTTCATGCAAAGATGGGATCAATAAAATACAGAAATTGTGTGGACCTAACAGAAGCAGAAGATATTAAGAAGAGATGGCAAGAATACACAGAAGAACTGTACAAAAAAGAGCTTCACGACCCAGATAATCATGATGGTGTGATCACTGACCTAGAGCCAGACATCCTGGAATGTGAAGTTAAGTGGGCCTTAGAAAGCATCACTATGAACAAAGCTAGTAGAGGTGATGGAATTCCAGTTGAGCTATTTCAAATTCTAAAAAATAATGCTGTGACAGTGTTTCACATAATATGCCAATAAAACTGGGATACTCAACAGTGGCCACAGGGCTGGAATAGGTCTGTTTTCATTCCAATCCCAAAGAAAGGCAATGCCAATGAATACTCAGGCTACCACACAATTGCACTTATCTCACACACTAGTAAAGTAATGCTCAAAATTCTCCAAACCAGGCTTCAACAGAAAATGAGCTGTGAAATTCCAGATGTTCAAGCTGAATTTAGAAAAGGCAGAGGAACCAGAGATCAAATTGCCAACATCTGTTTGATCATCAAAAAAGCAAGATAGTTCCAGAAAAACATCGACTTCTGCTTTATTGACTGTGCCAAATCCTTTGCCTGTGTGGGTCAAAACAAACTGTGGAAAATTCTTAAAGAGATGGGAATACCATCTTTATTTATTTCAAAGAATAATACCATCTTTATTTCAGGGAATACCATCATCTGACCTGCCTCCTGAGATGTAGGTCAAGAAGCAACAATTAGAACTAGACATGGAACAACAGATTGGTTCCAGATCAGGAAAGGATTATGTCAAGGCTGTATATTGTCATCCTGCTTATTTAAATTTTATGCAGAGTACATCATGAGAAATGCTAGGCTGGATGAGCACAAGCTGGAATCAAGATTGCCAGGGGAAATATCAATAATCTCAGATATGCAAATGACACCACACATATGGCAGTAAGCAAAGAAGAACTAAAGAGCCTCTTGATGAAAGTGAAAGAGCAGAGTGAAAAAGTTGGTTTAAAGCTCAACATTCAGGAAACTAACATTCAGGAAACTAAGATCTTGGCATCTGGTCCCATCATTTCATGGCAAATAGAAGGGAGATATGGTGGAAACAGTGTGAAATTTTATTGGGGGGGGGGGGCTCCAAAATCACTTAAGATGGTAACTGCAGTCATGAAATTAAAAGACACTTGATCCTTGGAAGAAAGTTACGACCTACCTAGACAGCATATTAAAAAGCAGAGACATTACTTTGTCAACAAAGGTCCATCTAGACGAAACGGTGGTTTTTCAGGTAGTCATGTATGGATGTTAGATTTGGAATATAAACAAAGCTGAGCACCAAAGAATTGATGCTTTTGAAGTGTGGTGTTGGAGAAGACTCTTGAGAGTCCCTTGGACTACAAGGAGATTCAACCAGTCCATCCTAAAGGAAATCAGTCCTGAACATTCATTGGAAAGACTGATTCTGAAGCTGAAACTCCAATACTTTGGCTGCCTAATGCAAAGAACTGACCATTTGAAAAGACCCTGATGTTGGGAAAAATTGAAGGTGGGAGGCAAAGGTTATGAGAGAGGATGAGATGGTTGGATCACCCACTCAATTGAGGTGAGTTTGAGTAAACTCTGGGAGTGGGTGATGGACAGGGAAGCCTGGCATACTCCAGTCCATGGGGTCTCAAAGAGTCAGACACTTCTGAGTGACTGAACTGAACTGAGGAGATGTTACCAGCATTTGACTGGTCTTTTAATGTCTGTTCTAAAACTCTTTTTGTAACTATCTTTAGGTTTTGTAGAAATTATGTCTGCAACTAAAGGTGGAGTTCTAGCTGTTCCAAAGAGAAGATGAACGTATCAATAGAGTAAATGTAACTGGCTCAGAAACATGGAGAACTTGGTTTGAATCCAACTCTGTTGTTTACTAATTGTGACACTCTAAAACACATTGCTTCAGATATGCAAACTGGTCTTCACATATACCTACTTCACAGAAAGTTAAGCAAGATATATCATGATTCAGATCAGATCAGTCACTCATTCATATCCGACTCTTTGAGACCCCATGAATTGCAGCACACCAGGCCTCCCTGTCCATCACCAACTCCCGGAGTTCACTCAGACTCACATTCATCGAGTTGGTGAGGCCATCCATCCATCTTATCCTGTGTTGTCCCCTTCTCCTCTTGCCCCCAATCCCTCCCAGCATCAGAGTTTTGTCCAATGAGTCAACTCTTCGCATGAGGTGGCCAAAGTACTGGAGTTTCAGCTTTAGTATCATTCCTTCCAAAGAAATCCCAGGGCTGATCTCCTTCAGAATGGACTGGTTGGATCTCCTTGCAGTCCAAGGGACTCTCAAGGGTCTTCTCCAACACCACACTTCAAAAGCATCAATTCTTCGGCGCTCAGCCTTCTTCACAGTCCAGCTCTCACATCCATACATGACCACAGGAAAAACCATAGCCTTGACTAGGTGAACCTTTGTTGGCAAAGTAATGTCTCTGCTTTTGAATATGTGATCTAGGTTGGTCATAACTTTCCTTCCAAGGAGTAAGCGTCTTTTGATTTCATGGCTGCAGTCACCATCTGCAGTGATTTTGGAGCCCAGAAAAATAAAGTTTGACACTGTTTCCCATCTATTTCCCAAGCAGTGATGGGACCAGATGCCATGATCTTCGTTTTCTGAATGTTGAGCTTTAAGCCAACTCTTTCACTCTCCACTTTCACTTTCATCAAGAGGCTTTTTAGTTCCTCTTCACTTTCTGCCATAAGGGTGGTGTCATCTGCATATCTGAGATTATTGATATTTCTCCCAGCAATTTGATTCCAACTAGTGTTTCTTCCAGTCCAGTGTTTCTCATGATGTACTCTGCATATAAGTTAAATAAACAGGGTGACAATATACAGCCTTGACATATTCCTTTTCCTATTTGGAACCAGTCTGTTGTTCCATGTCCAGTTCTAACTGTTGCTTCCTGACCTGCATACAAATATCTCCAGAGGCAGATCAGGTGGTCTGGTATTCCCATCTCTTTCAGAATTGTCCACAGTTTATTGTGATCCACACAGTTAAAGGCTTTGGTATAGTCAATAAAGCAGAAATAGATGCTTTCTGGAACTCTCTTCCTTTTTCCATGATCCAGCAGATGTTGGCAATTTGATCTCTGGTTCCTCTGCCTTTTCTAAATCCAGCTTGAACATCAGAAAGTTCATGGTTCACATATTGCTAAAGCCTGGCTTGGAGAATTTTGAGCATTACTTTACTAGCGTGTGAGATGAGTGCAATTGTGCAGTAGTTTGATCACTCTTTGGCATTGCCTTTCTTTGGGATTGGGATGAAAACTGACCTTTTCCAATCTTGTGGCCACTGCTGAGTTTTCCAAATTTGCTGGCATATTGAGTGCAGCACTTTCACAGCATCATCTTTCAGGATTTGGAATAACTCAACTGGAATTCCATCACCTCCCCTAGCTTTGTTCGTAGTGATGCTTTCTAATGCCCACTTGACTTCACATTTCAGGATATCTGGCTCTAGGTCAGTGATCACACCATCATGATTATCTGGGTCGTGAAGCTCTTTTTTGTACAGTTCTTCTGTGTATTCTTGCCATCTCTTCTTAATATCTTCTGCTTCTGTTAGGTCCATACCATTTCTGTCCTTTATCGAGCCCATCTTTGCATGAAATGTTCCTTTGGTATCTCTGATTTTCTTGAAGAGATCCCTAGTCTTTCCCATTCTGTTGTTTTCCTATATTTCTTTGCATTGATCGCTGAAGAAGGCTTTCTTATCTCTTCTTGCTATTCTTTGGAACTCTGCATTCAGATGCTTTTATCTTTCCTTTTCTCCTTTGCTTTTCACTTATCATCTTTTCATAGCTATTTGTAAGGCCTCCCCAGCAGCCATTTTGCTTTTTTGCATTTCTTTTCCGTGGGAATGGTCTTGATCCCTGTCTCCTGTACAATGTCACAAACCTCAGTCCACAGTTCATCAGGCACTCTATCTATCAGATGTAGGCCCTTAAATCTATTTCTCACTTCCACTGTATGCTCATAAGGAATTTGATTTAGGTCATACCTGAATGGTCTAGTGGTTTTCCCTACTTTCTTCAATTTAAGTCTGAATTTAGCAATAAGGAGTTCATGGTCTGTGGCACAGTCAACTCCCTGGTCTTGTTTTTACTGACTGTACAGAGCTTCTCCATCTTTGCCTGCAAAGAATATAATCGACCTGATTTTGGTGTTGACCATCTGGTGATGTCCATGTATAGAGTCTTCTCTTGTGTTGTTGGAAGAGGGTGTTTGTTATGACTAGTGCGTTTTCTTGTCAAAACTCTTAGTCTTTGCCCTGCTTCATTCCGTATTCCAAGGCCAAATTTGCCTGTTACTCCAAGTGTTTCTTGATTTCCTACTTTTGCATTCCAGTCCCCTATAATGAAAAGGACATCTTTTTTGCGTGTTAGTTCTAAAAGGTCTTTTAGGTCTTCATAGAACCGTTCAACTTCAGCTTCAATGTTAATTATTTTCTATTATTGCTGCAGCTTTTTATTTCTTGTTTCATACTCTTGGATTCCAATCTTATTTATCCTTTATTCATCAACCAGACTTGTTTTGATAAATATAAATATAATCATTCTATTTATCCACTTACAGCTCCTCTGGGACTCCTATTTGCTTTCAAGATGAAATCCTAATGTTTTTTAAGAGCTTGTTAAGCATTTCCTCATGAGGACGTAGTTGATATCTCTATTTTCATAACTTACTGCTAATGTACCACCTTCCAATCATTGTCTTTTCTCTCTACCTTTCAAAGCCATTCCTGGTACTCCAGATCATGGGCAGAATGAGCAGACTTACATTCAGTTCTTTAAGTTAACAATGCTGTCTCTCTTCTGAACCTTGAACTTGCTGAATTCACATTACTGCCTCCATTCTTTCTCACTCAACACCCTCCCTTCCCCTGGGAGCTTTAAGTGGATAAACTCAGTATTATCTCCTCCAGTCAGCTGTCCCAACTCAACTGCACCCTTTCCTTCTCTGTGTTCTGTGTGAAGCCTGAACTCTTCCCAAGTCATAACATAAAACCGAGGTATCTTAGGATTTCCGGTTTCCTGTCAGATGCTTCAATTCACTTTGTCTTATATAAAGTCAGAGTCCTTTTATTATTACATGTAAGACTTAATATGTGTATTAAAGTCCTTAAAATTTATTTAGTTTGTATTTAATATGACCAGCTAGTGCTTTGAGCCCTGAGACAAAGTACTCCAGGTAAAAACAGAAAACAAAACTCAGGAGATCCAATCAGTCAGAAGTTTAATAAACCTGTGAAAATATAATACATGGGTCACCCCTTTCCTCCCAAAAATAGTGTTTTGTATTCAAAACCTCAGTATATAGGCACACATTACTCTTCTTTTTCATTTTGAAAAATCAAGCCCTACAATTGAATTTTGGTAAGATATGTATTAACATATGATTGTGTAGAGGTGGGACATGACATATTAAAATTAAGTCTGCAATGTAAGTGTGTATTTGATTGAGAATCTTGACATATTAATATAATGGACTGCCTAAGTAACCTTGATCTACTTGATTTATCTGGTTACTGGTTTCCTCAATAGGGAAATGGCATTTTAAATTCCTGGCTTTCATAATCCCTGAATGACTTTCCTTTATGGGCTGATTGTCTCTTCTCAAAATTCATATGTTGAATCCTCAATCTTCAATATTTCAGAATGTGACTGTATTTGGAGATAGGTCTTTAAAGATGTGATTGAGTTAGAATAAGGACTTTAGGGAGGATCCTAATCCAACTGGAGCAGAGTCCTTCTAAGAAAAGGGAGTTTGGTCACACACAGAGACTCCAAAGATAAATGTACACAGAGCAAAGACCACACAGAGACACAGCAAGAAGGTATCCATCTGCAAGACAGGGAGAGAGGCCTTGAAAAAACCAAATCTGCTGACACCTCCATATAGGACTGGTAGTCTACAGAACTGTGAGAAAAATACACTCTGACTGTTTAAGGCCCCTGGTCTATGGTATTTTATGTCAGCCTTAGCAACAAATACACTGGATAAGGTAATCCATGTCAGGAGTCTTGATAAACAGCACAACCTCTGCTTCCCTCACAGTAGATGTCAATACTCTACCTGTAACCTATGAATATGTTGCCTTATGTGGCAAAAGAGACTTTGCAGGTATGATTAAGGATGGGAGTGTCCTGGTTGACCCAGTCTATTAAATAATTTTGGGAATCTTTAAAATTAGAGAATCTTTCCTGGCTTTGTCAGAGATGTTAGGAAAGAAGGGGAAATTTGATTTACAGGAGGGAACTGTGAAAATGGAAGAAGGCAGCCTCTGGAAGCTGTGAACAGACAGCTGACAGATAGCAAGGAAAAACTGATGTCCAGGAGCAAAAAAACTTTTCTGTGTACCCTTCTTGGTTCCTCTGACTGCTCTAAAAATTATACTGTCCTGAGACAGATGAATAGGAGAAAATCAAATTTAGTTTCATACTATGGGAATCCCATATACATGAGAGTCGAAGACAGAAAGTAACATGAGAGATAGATGTCATCCAGCCATAAAGAATGGAATAGGAACCTGGAGCTTCCGAGGTCAGGAAAGCCATTCACAAGGCAATAAGAGGAAGAGCAGCTGTTTGATAATTAAACATTTGCCCTGCCATGCATAAATATTAAATTTGGAACTTTAGTCTCTAAGTCATGTCTGACTCTTTGCAACCCCATGGACTGTAGCCCACCAGGTTCCTCTGTCTGTGGGATTTCCCAGGCAAGAATACTGGAGTGGGTTGCCATTTCCTTCTCCAGAGGATATTCCTGACCCAGGGATCAAACCCTGGTCTGCGTTGAAGGCAGATTCCTTTCCGACTGAGCCACCAGGGAAGCCCCATATAAAAGTATGGCACCTAGATAAAATACATCTCTAGGAATAATTCTTTTTTCCTGGGAAAAAGTCACAATTTAACTTATTCTAGTTAATTAAAAGAGTAGGAGTTTCTCTTAAGCCTGCATGATCTTTATTGTCTTTAGCTCAAAAAAAAAAAAAAAAAAGCAAACAAACACAAATGCCACTTGCCCCTCCTGGCGAAGACTGTTCAGAACCTCTCTTACTGATCTCAGACCTACAATTGCAAGAAATTGAATCCACATAAGGAAAAAACTCCAGGAAGGAGATCAGCCCTGACCACATCTTGATTTTAATCCACTGAGACCTATGTCTGACCTGCAGAAATGTAGGATAATAAATGCATGCATCTTTTATTAAGCTACTATTTATGGTAAATTTGTTACTGAGGTGTTAGAAAACCTACAAATTGTTCAATTTCATCTAAAATCTTTGAAATAGGACTTCACTGCATTTATTGCATGGACATGTCCTGAAAGCCATGCACTTCCCTTAGTTTTTATTTATTTATTTATTTTTACTTTTTCAAATATCAACCTTAACAGGCATCTTTTACAAACTACTCCATGTACTTGTCACACAGCCTTTCATCCATAAATAGGCTATAATTCACCAGTATCTTGTTGACAAGGCTATGATTCGTTTCACACATCACTGTTCATTAAAATAATATGTACCTGTGCCTGGATTCCATCCCACTTCAGAGTCCAACTGCTAACAAGTTTATGGTCAATTAATTTTAATTGGTGAAGAGTTGCTGAAAACTATACAGGCTTCTCATTTTTATAATTTTTTTATTTTGTGAAATTTAGCAGCTATAAGCCAACTACAATATACTATTTTAAAGCTTTATTTTCTAATATTTACTTATATCACTATTTAGACTTATGTGCAAACAGAAAAGCATTTAATTATTTTTAAAGATGAGAATTGTCTTTCAATTTACATACTTCAAATCTATACTTCATTCTTTACTTTAATAGCTCATTTTAAATACAAAGCACTTATATTACGTGTTGACCTAATTGTCCCAGTTTTCAGTAATTTTCCAAATATGTTTACTGAATTTAAAGGGAAATTTTCCTACAAGTTATATAAAAATATTTGGTGTTATATATAAAATTACTGCACTGCTTATCTACTATTGTTCAGAAATATTAGTCATAGTTTTATTTGATAAAAAAGAGATTTTATTTGGATGATATCGATCATAGTTTGCTGTCACTCTTTAAGTTAAAGCAGAATGAAAGCAATATTGATCCATGTTAAGAGGTGGAGGCACGATACTCACAGCACAGATTTCAATGCTGTAAAATTTTGAACTTGAAATGCAACACTCAATAACACTGTTTAACAGTGTTCTAGTGAGGAATTTTAACTACCTTGACAGCTGGTGGGTGACAAATATAGCTAAAAATAGACCAAAAAGACTTCCTGGTTTCTGAGAGGTCAATTACATTGTCTTAACTAGAGAATTCAACAAGAAGAAATTATTCTAAATGTATGTTTCACAACCATGCAGGAATTGCTTGAAAGTGGAAAAGAATCAAAGAAATGAGATCATAGGTAAAAAGATTTTAAATTCCATGGGTTTATGAAGTATAAAGTCATGTATTACATTTCAAGGAAATGCCTTTAGGGGAAAAAAAAAAAAGATAGGCAAAAGGAGACTAGGGAGGAAGTATTCACTATAGTTTGAATAAAAGGCAAGATATCATAGGATATCAGCATATCAAAAGAATGAGAAGGATTTTTATTTAAAAGTAAAAACACAGCCTTTAAAACCATACATGAACAGCAGAAATTTGCAACTAAAAAGAAAAGTACCTCAGAATGAACTTAAATCCTAGCAGGTGTCCATCTGTCCTCAGGAAGTTTCACTTTATGAACTAGTCAAAAGTTTTTGAAGAAAAGAATTTTTTACTTGAAATTCCCCTTAAAACACAAAATGTCTAATAAAAAGAGTTTTTTACTTTGTAGCCTACAATCTTGGTTTATCTCCTTTTCTCTTTTTGGAAATAAACATGGTAATGATCTTTAGAGATCTTAGTAGCTTTTTAGATATAAAATATTCCCTAAAAATCTGTTAATATGAAAAATAAAATGTATTTAGGTGGCACTAGGAGAAGACTCTTGAGAGTCCCTTGGACTGCAAGGAGATCCAACCAGTCCATTCTGAAGGAGATCAGCCCTGGGATTTCTTTGGAAGGAATGATGCTAAAGCTGAAACTCCAGTATTTTGGCCACCTGATGCAAAGAGTTGACTCATTGGAGAAGACTCTGATGCTGGGAGGGATTGGGGGCAGGAGGAGAAAGGGACGGCAGAGGATGAGATGGCTGGATGGCATCACTGACTCAATGGATGTGAGTCTGAGTGAACTCCGGGAGTTGGTGATGGACAGGGAGGCCTGGCGTGCTGCGGTTCATGGGGTCGCAAAGAGTCGGACACGACTGACCGACTGATCTGATCTGATCTGATCTGAGTGATAAAGAATCCATCTGCCAATGAAGGAGACACCAAAGACACAGGTTTGATCCTTGGGTCAGAAAGATCCCCTGAAGTAGGAAATGGCAACCCACTCCTGTGCTCTTTCCTGTGAAACTCCATGGACAGAGAACCCTAGTGGGCTACAGTCCATCAGGTCTCAAAGAGTCTGACAGGATTGAGCATGAACAGGAAGGGTTCAGGAGAATGGATATATATCTTGTCATAGTAAATCAATATCAAAAGTTCAGAAATTACGGACGTAAAACCATTGAATCACTGTGGTATTAATTCTTAAAAAGTTTATCATGAACACTCCAAAAAGACAGTTTGCAAGCTGAGTGCACACAAACCAAAATGCAAATGGAGCTCATGGATATACTGTTATATAGCAATTTAGCTTTGGGGAAGATAATGACTTAATTTTTTTTCCTTACAGTAATTCGATATAATATTAGACTTTTATTAAATGATAAAGAATTGGTTAGTGGGTGCCTCATATCAATTTTGGAAAAAGTTTGAATTTTGCTTATAATTTCCAGAGGTGAGTCAAATTAGTTTTGCAAATTAAGTTAAATTAAATTGGTATGACAAACCTGATTTTGTCTGCTCAGAGAATTTTCAAGGTTGGTCTCTTTTTTGTTTCTTTATTTTGTCTGTACCTATTTTTAAATTTTAATGCCAACAATAGAATTGTAGACATGTATGTACATTTATATATATGTATGTATGTTATTGCATAATTAAGGGTGTTGCTAAACAACCAGTTCTACAAGAATTAAGTCATTGGTCACTGCAGTTGCTGACCAACAGTGTACCGTGAGGGGAATTCAGTATGGAAAACAGCATGAGGCACAAGTGATTTGGAAAAACAGTTCCCTCAATTAGATGTATATCTCAGGAAGAATTATAATGAACCCAATTCTTACATCTTCCGATATACATACAAAAGCAGTAAAATCCATTAAATGAGATATTTGTTCCTAGTTATCAGCAGTAACCTTTTGCCAACATGTATGTGTGTGCCTAGTCTATGCTTGTTACCAAATGCAAGTTTGAGTGCCTGATGTAAAGTGAGGCAAAAAATTGAAACAGAGTTTGGAACAGAGAAAAGTTTGTAGCAGGGCCAAGCAAAGAACAGGTGGATCATGCTCAAAAAAACCCCAAACTCATGGATTGTTTGGGGAAGTTTTGATAGGCAAAATTTGGGGTGAGGGCTTCAGGATGTGGGGTTTTCTTCTGATTGATTGGTGGTGCAGTAACAGGGTGGTACTCCAGGGATCTTGTGCTCAGCCTGAAGTTACCATCCTCCACCTGGGTGAATGCCTTAGTTCCTGCAGAAGAACTCAAAGATAGTGCTGTGTATATTACTTGAGGAGGAACCAGGACCTTACCCCCAATATCACACTGTTGTTGCTTGATTGTTCCTACCTCATTTCTGCATTCTCTTCCTTCCCTAATTAGCAACTGTTTGAATCTGCTCTTTGGAACTCAAGGGAGATCTAAGAGATGGAATAAAACTCATTTCCTGCAAATAAGGAATGGTGAACTTGGAAAAGATTTATACCAAGGACGGTTCTACAGGGTCCTGCTTCATTTTATGCTTGTTTGAGTGTATTCTCTTTGTTGTGTTGTTCAGTTGCTGGGTTGCATCCAACTCTGCAACTCTATGCAGCACACCAGGCTCCCTTGTCCCTTACTATCTAAAGGAGTTTGGTCAAATTTGTATGCGTTGTGTCAATGAGGCCATTCAACAATCTTATCCTCTGTCACTCCCTTCTCCTTTTGCTTTTGGTCTTTCCCAGCATCTTTTCTGGTAAGTGGGCTCTTCACATCATGCAGCCAAAGTATTGAAGCTTCAGCTTCAGCAACAATCCTTCCAATGAGTATTCAGGATTGATTTTCTTTACGATTGACTAGTTTGTTCTCCTTGTAGTTCAAGGGACTCTCAAGAATCTTTTCCAGCATCATAGTTTGAAAGCAATTCTTCAGAGTTCAGCCTTCTTTATAATCTACTATCAGATCAAATCAGATCAGTCGTTCATTCCTGTCTGACTCTTTGCGACCCCATGAACCGCAGCACGCCAGGCCTCCCTATCCATCACCAGCTCTTGGAGGTCACTCAGACTCACATTCATCGAGTCAGTGATGCTATCCAGCCATCTCATCCTCTGTCGTCCCCTTCTCCTCCTACCCCCAATCCCTCCCAGCATCAGAGTCTTCTCCAATGAGTCAACTCTTCGCATGAGGTGGCCAAAATACTGGAGTTTCAGCTTTAGCATCATTCCTTCCAAAGAAATCCCAGGGTTGATCTCCTTCAGAATGGACTGGTTGGATCTCCTTGCAGTCCAAGGGACTCTCAAGAGTCTTCTCCAACACCACAGTTCAAAAGCATCAATTCTTCGGTGCTCAGCCTTCTTCACAGTCCAGCTCTCACATCCATACATGACCACAGGAAAGACCATAGCCTTGACTAGGCGAACCTTTGTTGGCAAAGTGATGTCTCTGCTTTTGAATATGCTATCTAGGTTGGTCATAACCTTCCTTCCAAGGAGTAAGCGTCTTTTAATTTCATGGCTGCAGTCACCATCTGCAGTTATTTTGGAGCCCAGAAAAATAAAGTCTGACACTGTTTCCACTGTTTCTCCATCTATTTCCCATGTAGTGATGGGACCAGATGCCATGATCTTTGTTTTCTGATTGTTGAGCTTTAAGCCAACCTTTTCACTCTCCACTTTCACTCTCATCAAGAGGCTTTTTAGTTCCTCTTCACTTTCTGCCATAAGGGTGGTGTCATCTGCATATCTGAGGTTATTGATATTTCTCCCGGCAATCTTGATTCCAGCTTGTGTTTCTTCCAGTCCAGCATTTCTCATGATGTATTCTGCATAGAAGTTAAATAAACATGATGACAATACGCAGCCTTGACGTACTCCTTTTCCTATTTGGAACCAGTCTGTTGTTCCATGACCAGTTCTAACTGTTGCTTCCTGACCTGAATACAGATTTCTCAAGAGGTAGATCAGGTGGTCTGGTATTCCCATCTCTCTCAGAATTTTCCACAGTTTATTGTGATCTACACAGTCAAAGGCTTTGGCATAGTCAATAAAGCAGAAATAGATGTTTTTCTGGAACTCTCTTGCTTTTTCCATGATCCAGCAGATGTTGGCAATTTGATCTCTGGTTCCTCTGCCTTTTCTAAATCCAGCTTGAACATCAGGAAGTTCACAGTTCACATATTGCTGAAGCCTGGCTTGGAGAATTTTGAGCATTACTTTACTAGCCTGTGAGATGAGTGCAATTGTGCAGTAGTTTGAGCACTCTTTGGTATTGCCTTTCTTTGGGACTGGGATGAAAACTGACCTTTTCCAATCTTGTGGCCACTGCTGAGTTTTCCAAATTTGCTGGCATATTGAGTGCAGCACCTTCACAGCATCATGTTTCAGGATCTGGAATAGCTCCACTGGAATTCCATCACCTCCACTAGCTTTGTTCCTAGTGATGCTTTCTAAGGCCCACTTGACTTCACATTCCATGATGTCTGGCTCTAGGTCAGTGATCACACCATCATGATTATCTGGGTCATGAAGCTCCTTTTTGTACAGTTCTTCTGTGTATTCTTGCCACCTCTTCGTAATATCTTCTGCTTCCGTTAGGTACATACCATTTCTGTCCTTTATCGAGCCCATTTTTGCATGAAATGTTACTTTGGTATCTCTGATTTTCTTGAAGAGATCCTTAGTCTTTCCCATTCTGTTGTTTTCCTCTATTTCTTTGCATTGATCTCTGAAGAAGACTTTCTTATCTCTTCTTGCTATTCTTTGGAACTCTACACTCAGATGTTTATATCTTTCCTTTTCTCCTTTCCTTTTTGCTTCCCTTCTTTTCGCAGCTATTTGCAAGGCCTCCCCAGACAGCCATTTTGCTTTTTTGCATTTCTTTTCCATGGGGATGGTCTTCATCCCTGTCTCCTGTACAATGTCACGAACCTCATTCCATAGTTCATCAGGCACTCTATCTATCAGATCTAGGCCCTTAAATCTATTTCTCACTTCCACTGTATAATCATAAGGGATTTGATTTAGGTCATACCTGAATGGTCTAGTGGTTTTCCCTACTTTCTTCCATTTCAGTCTGAATTTGGCAATAAGGAGTTCATGGTCGGAACCACAGTCAGCTCCTGGTCTTGTTTTTGCTGATTGTATAGAGCTTCTCCATCTTTGGCTGCAAAGAATATAATCAATCTGATTTCGGTGTTGACCATCTGGTGATGTCCATGTATAAAGTCTTCTCTTGTGTTGTTGGAAGAGGGTATTTGCTATGACCAGTGCATTTTCTTGGCAAAACTCTGTTAGTCTTTGCCCTGCTTCATTTCGTATTCCAAGGCCAAATTTGCCTGTTACTCCAGGTGTTTCTTGACTTCCTACTTTTGCATTCCAGTCCTCTATAATGAAAAGGACATCTTTTTTGGGTGTTAGTTCTAAAAGGTCTTGTAGGTCTTCATAGAACCGTTCAACTTCAGCTTCTTCAGTGTTACTGATTGGGGTATAGATTTGGATTACTGTGACATTGAATGGTTTGCCTTGGAAACGAACAGAGATCATTCTGTCGTTTTTGAGATTGCATCCAAGTACTGCATTTCGGACTCTTTTGTTGACCATGATGGCCACTCCGTTTCTTCTGAGGGATTCCTGCCCACAGTAGTAGAGATAATGATCCTCTGAGTTAAATCCAGCCATTCCAGTCCATTTTAGTTCGCTAATTCCTAAAATGTCAACCTTCACTCTTGCCATCTCTTGTTTGACCACTTCCAATTTGCCTTGATTCATGGACCTGACATTCCAGGTTCCTATGCAATATTGTTCTTTACAGCATCGGACTTTGCTTCTGTCACCAGACACATCTACAGCTGGGTATTCTTTCTGCTTTGGTTCCATCCCTTCATTCTTTCTGGAGTTATTTCTCCACTGATCTCCAGTAACATATTGGGCCCCTACTGACCTGGGAAGTTTCTCTTTCAGTATCCTATCATTTTGCCTTTTCATACTGTTCATGGGGTTCTCAAGGCAAGAATACTGAAGTGGTTTGCCATTCCCTTCTCCAGCGGACCACACCCTGTCTGATCTCTCCACCATGACCCGCCCATCCTAGGTTGCCCCAGGGGCATGGCTTAATTTCATTGAGTTAGACGAGGCTGTGGTCCTGGTGTGATTCGATTGACTATACTCTTCCAGTATAGTAAGTAAAAATAGAATACACTTGCTGGACTGGACACTAATCCAGTAAGACTACTTCTTTTCCAGTAGTTTCACATCCATACATGACTATTGGAAAAACCATAGCTTTGACCATATGGACATTTATCGGCAAAGAGACGGCTCTACTTTTTAATGCACTGTCTAGGCTTGTCGTATCTTTTCTTCCACGGGGTAAGGTCTTTCAATTTCATAACTGCAGTCACTATCACATGTTCTCCCTAGGCAAAATTGTATATATATTGGCTTCTCACCTGTCTTCTCCGAGTAATTCTCTCAGAGACACTCAGAGACTATTGCCAGCACTGCAGCCTTCAATAAGACCTTGAATAAAACAGACTCCCAACTCTTACACTGTGTGTTTTTCTTTATGTTGACATTATGGTATGAGAACAAATTCTGCAGTGATCAGCCATGCCACATGATGTAATTACTGTTAAATACACAATTTCTCCAACCTAAAACATTTAATATAAAGGTGTTTGAATTAGGGCCTACTTTGACTCTGTGAAATATGGATAAAATTACTTCTTCTTATACTTTTGCTAAAATCTGCAGTTAACTTCAAGCTTCTTGAATAAAATATTAACTTATTTAATAAAAGAATATATCTTATTCTACTTTACTTTTTCATTTAAATCACATCTTTTAGTTTGTATAAATACTCTACTTTTTTCCAGAGCCCTGTCCCAGGTGGTAAAGAATTTGCCTGCAATGCAAGAGACTGAGGTTTGATCCATGAGCTGGGAAGATCCCTTGGAGAAGGAAATGGCAACCCACTCCAGTATTGTTGCCTGGAGAATCCCATGGACAGAGGAACCTTGAGGGTTATGGTCCACAGGTTTGCAAAGAGTTGGACATGAGTGAAGTGACTTAGCACCAACACTGTCTGAAGTCAAGTATCAGTTGCACTACTGAGACAGGAAGGAAGAGGGTGGTATACAATATTTAAAGAATGATGAATACTTTGAGAAAAAAAAAACTGGATACATAGAAATCTTGTTGCTACTGCTGCTAAGTCGCTTCAGTCATGTCCGACTCTGTGCAACCTCATAGACGGCAGCCCACCAGGCTCCCCCATCCCTGGGATTCTCCAGGCAAGAACACTGGAGTGGGTTGCCATTTCCTTCTCCAATGCATGAAAGTGAAAAGTGAAAGTGAAGTCGCTCAGTTGTGTCCAACTCTTAGCAATCCCATGGACTGCAGCCTACCAGGCTCCTCCATTCATGAGATTTTCCAGGCAAGAGTACTGGAGTGGGGTGCCAGAACCAATTAAACTCAAGGTCGCAGAAGATTCGACTTCCAGTAGACCTTGAGCCTCATTACATGCTCATTGTAATAAATGAGCATGCTATTATAATACACCCACAGGAGCCATCACAGTTCTGAGAATGACCATAAAAGGCCAAAAAATAGGCAATACTGCAATTCCTGGATATTTCCACCTTTTTCCCCAAATAGAATAATCTTCCCATTTATTAGCTTATGAAATTACCCAGACCATAAAAGCTAACCACCCAATATTTTGGGCCTCTTGTGAGGAAAACACATTGTTTTCCTTCTACCTTTCTAGGTTCTTGGCTAAGATATCCTCTTTAGTACACTAACAGGAGAAAAACAAAGAGAAAGTTTAACAACATGTATACCTCTGTATTTGTGGGAAAGCCCCAGGAAAACTGAAAAAGTCCCTGAAATGGCGAAAAGTACCACGTTAAATAACTTCTCTAACAACAAAAAGTATATGTTGAGGGGCGGGGCAAGCAGTTACTGGAGGTTACCAGGAAAAGAACAGGTGACATGGGCAATATTTGTTGAATTTAGGTCATTACTTTCTCTATTATAAGAGTTTCTAGAGATTTAGATCCACCCTTCTCTTCCTAGTACAGAGTTGGAGACACCCTTAAAAATGGAGAGTTCTCTTGTAAATATTTCTTACAAAATAGAAACATACTTAGTTTTCAGATCTTCCCCCGCAACTGTGTCTCCAATTTCATTAAAATAATCATCATAATTTAATTCTCATGCCAAAAAGACACATTTGAAGGTGATCTATTTTGTTTTTTCCTACAATGTAAATCCTTTTCCATCATCCTCAGAGTTTGGCAACCACTGATCTTCCGTTACTCTAGTTTTGCTTTTTAAACATTTTAATGTATATTCTTTCTTGTCAATGGAAAAAGATTAACTTTATTTATGTGAATCATGCTAAGTCTTATATTTATGCAAACTTTATGTACATTCTGCAGATATCAGTATACTCACTAAGAACTTGTTTTGAGAAATTTTTAAAAAGTATGAAAGTTACATTGTAAAAGGGAAATAGTTGTATTTTCAATGTGATTTACTACTTATTTTTAAAAGGTATTGTCACTGTCAAAGAATAAAATCATTCTAAAGTGTCACATGTTTCTCATTAAAATGAGACAGAATGAAATCTTAATTAGCTGGAATTGTTGTTACATTCCACTTGAACTACCTAAACAACTTTATGGACTTGAAAAAAATGCACAGCCTTAGAGCTATGAGTTGAGTTTATTCAGTGTCTGGGACACAGCCTCTGAGCTCTGAAGAACTGTTCCAAATTGTTAGAGGAGCAAGCACTATGTGTGTGATTTGGGGCAAAGGGATAATTTGTGTAATCAAGCAGACTTCTCTCTGGAAGGTTACTGCTAATCATGAGCAACAGATATCTCAGTTAATGATTTTACTGCTTTTCTAAATATGGGAAGATGCAACAATTCTGGTTCATAAAAATTTTCCCTGAAAAATATCTGTCAGTCTGGTTCCCCGGGCACAGAGCGCCTCATTCCTGACCTTCACCCTTGAATTACTTTCAGTGCATCTGTAGATCAGAAACTGCACTGGTGAATGATTCTTTCTTGTGGAAGTAGATGGAGAGAACATTCTTTACTTTGTATCTCTTATGGTAATGAAAGCAGAACATCTGACAAATTCTTGATTTAATACAAAGGCATTTTACCTCTCAGAATTTTGTGAAAACATACCGGGAAATACTTCTCAGATCTTTATTGTGACTCTTAGGGAAATGCCTGATAAACTGGCGGTGATAAAAATATTAGTGTGAAAGTATGGAGTCATGAGCAAAGGTCAATTCTTAATATTTTTTTATGGTGAAGTAGGGAACTTCACCCTAGAATCACAAGAGCATATTTTTAAAAAGTCAGATATAAGGTAGGTTTTGAAAATCATAAACAGCATTTCCAAAATTGCATTTTAAAAACTAAATTTTTATTCTACATTAGATGAACAATGGTAATAAAAGAGGATTTATGTAAAAATAAGGTGCTTAATAGAATGCTCACACTTATATTGGAAATAATCTATCAAAATTAAACATAATAAATACATGTAATATGTCCTGAGTTTTTAACCTTGTTTCAAATAGTTTTTAAAGCACTTTCCAGATATTAATATATTTGACCTTCACACAAAATGTACTAAGAGTAATAGCCCCAATTTGCATAAGGTGATAATGAGGTACAAGTATGGTAAACAAATTACCCATGATCAAGTTAGTAAATTGTATATATAGTGTAGAGCCCTCACTCTTAACTGAGATACAATATAAGAAATCTTCATTGTATCTTATACTATCAAAGATAATAAAGGTTATTTATGACAGAAGTAAAGAACAAGTCCTCAATACAAGTCCTCTTTTGAGGACTTCTTTTCTGTGTAGTATTTATTGTGATGAAGAGGCCAGTTGATTTTTTATTAATATTCTCTTACCCTTTCCCATCTCAGAATGAATTACATCTGTAAGATGCATATCCTCTCTGAAAAAGCAGAGGCTCAGATGAAAAATATTTTGTAATCATTACTTTTTGATAGATATTTGAAAAGTATCTTCAGAAATCTCCTTGTGGGCATAAAGATAAAACTTAGTCCTAGAAAAGGTTAGTATTTCTGATTTATACATAGATGATTTAGTAAAGAGAAATGCTTGCTGTATCCAAGGAAATAATTTGTTAGCATTAAAATGGCAATTCACACATTTCTCAAGTTGTCCCACTAATTAAATCTAAAATGAGAGGGGAGTGAAACTGTCCTTCTGAATGGCTGTGAACATCCTCTAATGCAGGGGTCCCCAATCATTTTGGCACCAGGGACTGATTTTTTTGAAGATAATTTTTCTACAGACTGAGGTTGGGGAAGATGGTTTTGGGATGATTAAAAGACATTACATTTTTTGTGCACTTTATTTGCTATCCACAGAGTCTGCAAAGACTTGGACACAACTGAGCAACTAACACACTTCCCCTTCAGTTCAGTTCAGTCACTCAGTCTTGTCTGACTCTTTGCAACCCCATGACGTGCAGCACGCCAGGCCTCCCTGTCCATCACCAACTCCCTGAGCCCACCCAAACTCATGACCATTGAGACGGTGATGCCATCCAACCATCTCATCCTCTGTCGTCCCCTTCTCCTCTTGCCCTCAATCTTACCCAGAAAAAATCTTACTCTTTTCAAATGAGTCAGCTCTTCACATTAAGTGGCCAAAGTATTGGAGTTTCAGCTTCAACATCAGTCCTACCAATGAACACCCAGAACTGATCTCCTTTGGGATGGACTGGTTGGATCTCCTTGCAGTCCAAGGGACTTTCAAGAGTCTTCTCCAATACCACAGTTCAAAAACATCAATTCTTCTGTGTTCAGCTTTCTTTATAGTCCAACTCTCACATTCATATATGACCACTGGAAAAACCATAGCCTTGACTTGACAGACCTTTGTCTGCAAAGTAATGCGTCTGGTTTTTAATATGCTGTCTAGGTTGGTCATAACTTTTCTTCCAAGGAGTAATCTTTTAATTTCATGGCTGCAGTCAAAATCTCCAGTGATTTTGGAGCCCCCCAAAATAAAGTCTCTCACTATTTCCCCTAGTGATGGAACTGAATGCCATGATCTTAGTTTTCTGAATGTTGAGCTTTAAGCCAACTTTTTCACTCTCCTCTTTCATTTTCATCAAGAGGCTTTTTGGTTCCTCCTCATTTCTGCCATAAGGGTGGTGTCATCTTCATATCTGAGGTTCTTGATATTTGTCCCAGCAATCTTGATTCCAGCTTGAGCTTCCTCCAGTCCAAAGTTTCTCATGTTGTACTCTGCATATAAGTTAAACAAGCAGGGTGACAATATATAGCCTTGATGTACTCCTTTTCCTAAATGGAACCAGTCTGTTGTTCCATGTCCAGTTCTAACTATTGCTTCCTGACTTGCATACAGGTTTCTCAAGAGGCAGGTCAGGTGGTCTGATATTCCCATCTCTTTCAGAATTTTCCACAGTTTATTGTCATCCACACAATCAAAGGCTTTGGCATAGTGAATAAAGCAGAAATGGATGCTTTCTGTAACTTCTTGTTTTTTCGATGATTCAGTGATCTCTGGTTCCTCTGCCTTTTCTAAAGCCAGCTTGAACATCTGGAAGTTCACGGTTCATGTATTGCTGAAGCCTGGCTTGGAGAATTTTGAGCATTACTTTACTAGCGTGTGAAATTAGTACACTTTCACTTATTTATATTATTATAATGCATCACCTCCACCTCAGATCATTAGGCATTTGATCCTTGAGGTTAGGGACCTCTGCTCTAATGGGATTATTACTGTTGTTGTTTAATAAGTGTCATGTCCAGATCTTTGCAGCCCCATTAATTGTAGCCCACCAGCCTTTAGCTGTAAAGAATATGCCTGCAATGCAGGAGACCAGGGTTCGATCCATGGGTGGGGAAGATTCCTTAGAAAAGGAAACAACTACCCACTCCAGTATTCTTGCCTGGGAAATCCTGTGGACAGAGGAGTCTGGTGGGCTATAGTCCATGGGATTTTAAGAGTCAGGCATGACTTATTGAGTAAACGACAAGTGCTTGAGTGACTGGAAGTCACTCAGTCGTGTGGGACTATTTGTGACTCCCTGGCAGCATCCCGCCAGGCTCCTCTGTCCATGGAGCTCTCCAGCCTAGAATGCTGGATTAGGTTGGCATTTCCTTATCTAAGGGATTTTCCTGACCCAAGGATTGAACCCATGTCTCTGGCATTGCAGGCAGACTCTTTACCACCTGGAACAGGTTGCTATTTTCTGCTCCAGGGTATCTTCCAGACCCAGGGATCACATCCAAGTTCCCTGCATAGTTATACAGATTCTTTACCACTGAGCCTGGGAAAACCAGAACTACAATATAATAATTTCTTACAAATATCTCCCTTTCATAAGAATTCTTAATAATAAATATAGACTATCTGTGTTCCTGCAATGTACTTTGAAATGTTTGAGATTACCAGTTAATTATTTTAAGTTATCATTTGGAAATATCAATTTTATTCAACTGTGTGAGCCCTCTACACACATTACCACACTCCATGCCCCTGCTAGTCTAGAATATGAGTATATTTACAATCAAGAAATGTGGACTTAGAATAATATATTGAAGTCATGGCTTTCTGGTTATTAAATGATTTTTAAAAATTAAGAGATAGCAAATTACTTGCATGCAAAATCCGCACTCAGATTATTGAATATTTATGCAGGAACTTCAAATCAGCAAGAGTAAATTTGATATATATCTTTTTAAAAAATTTGTGGGAATACAATTGACCCATCATGAACTGCATCCATTTAAAATGTATAAGATGTAGAAAAGAAACTGAAAGTTACAAGGTGGGGTAGTAAGTGGTAGTGACAGGAGGGATAAATTAGGAGATTGGGTTGACACATATATATTATTGTATTTAAAATAAATAACTAATAAAATCCACTGTATAGCACAGGGAACTCTACTCAATACCCTCTAATGACCTGTATTGGAAAGGAATCTAAAAAAGAGTGGGTATATGTATAGGTATAACTGATTTACTTTGCTGAATATTAGAAACTAACACAACATTTTAAATCAACTATACACTGATAATTTTTTTTTTAATGTACAAGTAAATGAATCCTAAGCAATGAACACATTTGTGCAATCTTAATTACATTTAATATGCAAGACTTTTTTTGTGTTTCCATATTCATGGCCTTTAATCCCTTCTTTTACAGTCATTTCAATGCTTCCTCTTTTGTGTCTGGCTTCTTTTCCTTAAGATAATTTTGAGAGTAGTCCATTGTGTTGCTTTTATCATAAGTTATTCCTTTTTATTGCTGAGTAGTCTGAGTGAGTCAATTCCTAAGCAGGCTGATAAGAAGTCTGGGGGACCCCAAGGAGAGAGGGTCTGGGGTTCTCAAGGAGGAGGAAAGGACAAACATTTTTTTTTGTTTTGTTTTGTTTTCTCTAGGTTCCTGGGATTATATAACAATAACGTATGCTGTTTGAGGACAGCCTCTGGAAAAAATTTTCTGGCTAATCCTATTATCTTTAAGCGCAAATTATGGAAGTGGACCTAGTAAGGTCTTTACAACCTCCAGACCTTCTTTTGATTCACTGTAATAACTAATTAAAACGTATATAACTCCATTGCTAACACTAGCAAGGGGGTACTCTTTCTGCCCACTTCTGATGTCTATGTCAGAAGCTTTCTCTATTTCTTTTACACTTTAATAAAAGTTTATTACACAAAAGCTATGAGCAATCAAGCCTCCTCTCTGGCCCTGGATTGAATTCTCCTCCAGAATCCAAGACTCCCGGCTTCTTTCATGGTTCAGCAACAACCTTTCAAGTCTTCCATTGATTCGATATGCCATAGATAGTTACCCTTTCGTCTTTTGATGAACATGTGGGCTATTGCCAAGTATTAACAATTATGAATATAAGTATATGAGATTATATGTGGATATATCTTGTCATTTGCCTTCAGTAAATTTCTGGGATTGAATTGGCTTGGTCATATGATAAATGTATATTATTTTTTAGGAAATTTCCAAACTATTTTTCAAAATAATTATACCATTTTAGACTCCCACCAGGGAGCATACTAGTTATATATTTAATATGTTTTTAGATAACAGTCTAGATATTAAAAAACTAGATATTTATTTTTTTTAATAAATTGATCATTAGTGTATAGAATAGTGTATCCTGGAATGAAATCAAGTGGGCCTTAGGAAGCATCACTATGAACAAAGCTAGTGGAGGTGATGGAATTCCAGTTGAACTATATCATATCTTAAAAGATGAAGCTGTGAAAGTGATGCACTCAATATGCCAGCAAATTTGGAAAATTCAGCAGGGGCCACAAGACTGGAAAAAGTCAATTTTCATTCCAGTTCCTAAGAAAGTCAATGCCAAAGAATGCTCAAGCCACTGCACAATTGCACTCATTTCACACACTAACAAAGTAATGCTCAAAATTCTCCAAGCCAGGCTTCAACAATACGTGAACTATGAACTTCCAGATAGATGTTCAAGCTGGTTTTAGAAAAGGCAGAGGAACCAGAGATCAAATTACCAACATGTGCTGGATCATGGAAAAAGCAAGAGAGTTCCAGAAAAGCATCTATTTCTGCTTTATTGACTATGCCAAAGCCAAAGTTTGACTGTAGATCACAGTAAACTGTGGACAATTCTGAAAGAGATGGGAATACCAGACCACCTGACCTGCCTCTTGATAAACCTATATGCAGGTACAGAAACAACAGTTAGAACTGGACATGGAACAACACACTGGTTTAAAATAGGAAAAGGAATACTTCAAGGCTGTATATTGTCACTCTGCTTATTTAACTTCTATGCAGAGTACATCATGAGAAATGCTGGGCTGGAAGAAGCACCAGCTGGAATCAAAACTGCTGGGAGAAATCTCAGTAACTTCAGATATGCAGATGACACCACCTTTATGGCAGAAAGTGAACAGGAACTAAAGAGCCTCTTGATGAAAGTGAGAGAGGATAGTGAAAAAGTTGGTTTAAAGCTCAACATTCAGAAATCAGAGATCATGGCATCTAGTCCCATCACTTCATGGCAAGTGGATGGGGAAACAGTGAAAACAGTGGCAGACTTTATTTTTTTGGACTCCAAAATCACTGCAGATTGTGACTTCAACCATGAAATAAAAAGAGGCTTACTCCTTGGAAGGAAAGTTATGACCAACCTAGACAGCATATTAAAAACCAGAGGCATTACTTTGCCAATAAAGCTCCATCTAGTCAAGGCTATGGTTTTTCCAGTTGTCGTGTATGGATGTGAGTGTAGGACTATGAAGAAAGCTGAGCACCAAATAATTGATGCTTTCGAATTGTGGTGTTGGAGAAGACTCTTGAGAGTCCCTTGGACTGCAAGGACATCCAACCAGTCCATCCTAAAGGAGATCAGTCCTGCGTGTTCATTGGTAGGACTGATGTTGAAGCTGAAACTCTAATACTTTGGCCACTTGATGTGAAGAGCTGATTCATTTGAAAAGACCCTGATGCTGCAAAAGATTGAGGGCAGGAGGAGAAGGTGACGACAGAGGATGAGATGGTTGGATGGTATCACGGACTCAATGGACATGTGTTTGAGTAAACTCCGGGAGTTGGTGATGTACAAGGATGAATGGTGTGCTGCACCTTATGGAGTCACAAAGATTTGGCCTCCATTGAGTTGCTGAACTGAACTTAACTGAGTGTATAGAATAATTAGAGTCCATTTTTAAATAGTTAATGTAAATTATCTGAATTCTGGACAACATAATTTTCATTTAATAAATGTTATCATTTATTAAATTTATTTATTATTTATTTGATAAAATAAATAACAATGCTCATTAAAAATGAAAATTAGTTGTCTAACATATGTTTTTATCAAAGTTTATTATATTTTCATATATACAAGTTATATTTCCTGTGTGTGTGTGTGTGTAGAAACACAATCTGCACATTCCCATGTACACATATATTATATGTATTACATTTCAATATATAAATATATGAACACTACATAGGGTGTATATATTTGCTGTAAACAATGTATATGATATATCAATGAAAAAGTCAAATTTTGTATATGGAAGAACAATATTAAGGCCATCATGTTAAAGAAACTGTTTTTATGTGAAATTCTTGTGTTCAGCTTACAAAATTACAGTGAAACTTTACAAAATATGGCTAAATAGTTGGATGAATAATTATGTCAAATATGCAAGTTTTTAACTTATATAAATTCAAATAACTAGATGCCTATAAATATCCTGCTCATTGAAAGTACTCTTCAGTGTTAGCATCAGCAATGCAAATGTTCCTACAATTGTTCCTTATCTTGAAATCTATCAAAAGGAGAGTGTGGTTATTGTGATAGATTCTAGTGTCACATTGCTCCACTTCTGCCAGTTATTTGCATATAATCTTGGGCCCATTTCTTAATTTTTCAAATACTGCTGCTACTGCTAAGTCACTTCAATTGTCAAATGAGAATAGCCACCTATATTCCACAGTTCTGGCTGAAGAGGCAATGTTCAAATGTGCATGAAGTTCTTTGACAGTGCCCTGCACAGGGTGAGCTGGCAGGAAGTGGCAGTTCCTTCTAGATATTAACTGTGTATGTGTTCTCATGAACGTTTCCATAGCCTGCTTCCACCCTTGACACTGTTAGGAATAAGAGAAAAGACAATAAGGTATATGGGTAATTAAACTGTTCCTAAAATTTACCAAAGGAAAATCATTGAGCAAAAAAACAATAATAGTAATTTAGGCAAACTTTTCCCAAGTATCAAATTTTTATGTGTTGTTTTCCTTGTTTTTTTGTTCATAAGTTATTTTAGGATGTTTTCAAGTGCTTGAGCAAAAGTTTATATAGAAAATCCCTTTCTGAAGGAAAAAAAGGGGTCCATTAGCGTGTATATCAGTAGTTCATTATAAATATGTGCTGAATGATGAACAGAGGAAGGCCCCATCCACTCCATAAATGCTGACATCTTTTCATTATTTCCTTTTCTTCTTTTTGTTGAAGTAAGCATGCTCCCTCTATTGCTGTGTGCATCATACCAAATATTATGACTAACATCACTAATTATTTGTGCAGTTGTGTCCAACATGAGACCTCCATGGATTATACAGTCCATGGAATTCTCCAGGCCAGAATACTGGAGTGGGTAGCTATTCCCTTCTCCAGGGGATTTTCCCAACCCAAGAATCAAACCTAGGTCTCCTGCATTGCAGGCATATTCCTTACCAGCTGAGCCACCAGGGAAGCCAAAATAGTATGAAGAGACTGCTAAGTCTGATTAGAAGTAGAGTTTGGGGCAAATGCCAGCAAAAGAGAATTAAAGCACAATAATTAATATCATCAGTGAAATGTCATTAAGTCTCATATGGGTCTTTAGCTCCTCCCAAAGAATGACTGAATTTGCAATTATAGTGGACTCTTGAAAACTACAGATTCAAACTGTCCAGGTCTACTGCAGATTTTTTTTTTTTTTTTTTTTTTTTTTACTGAATAGTCCTTTTAAAGTACAGGATCCCAGGTTGATTGAGTCCTCAGCGGTGGAACTATGTAGATGAAGGGCTAATAGTTAAAGTAATCCATGGATTTTCAGCAGTGCAGTCAGCACCCTCAACCCAGGTGTTTTTCAATGGTCAACTGTAAATCGTATTTGGAGGTTAAAGGAAAAAATGTAAAAGCTAATTAGCATTATATTTTTCTATTTTGTTCTTATTGTTCAGTTGGTAAGTTGTGTTAATGCTTTGTGACCTTATGGACTGCAGTGTGCCAGGCTTCTGTGTCCTTCACTATGTCCCAGAGTTTACTCAAACTCATGTCCACTGAAAGTTGTTCAGTTGGGAGAACAAGTTGGCAGAGTAGGTGGACATGGAATACATCTCTCTCGATGGATATATCGGGAATACAACTTCAGACACGGAAGTGAATGGAGAATACCAGCTGGCAGAGGACAGGGATACCTGACCAGTGGAAAAGAATACATCAGATCAGATCAGTCGCTCAGTCGTGTCTGACTTTTTGCGAGCCCACGAATCTCAGCACACCAGGCCTCCCTGTCCATCACCAACTCCCGGAGGTCACTCAGACTCACATCCATCGAGTCAGTGATGCCATCCAGCCATCTCATCCTCTGTCGTCCCCTTCTCCTCCTGCCCTCAATCCCTCCCAGCATCAGAGTCTTTTCCAATGAGTCAACTCTTTTCATCAGGTGGCCAAAATACTGGAGTTTCAGCTTTAGCATCATTCCTTCCAAAGAAATCCCAGGGCTGATCTCCTTCAGAATGGACTGGTTGGATCTCTTTGCAGTCCAAGGGACTCTCAAGAGTCTTCTCCAACACCACAGTTCAAAAGCATCAATTCTTCGGTGCTCAGCCTTCTTCACAGTCCAGCTCTCACATCCATACATGACCATAGGAAAGACCATAGCCTTGACTAGGCGAACCTTTGTTGGCAAAGTAGTCTCTGCTTTTGAATATGCTATCTAGGTTGGTCATAACTTTCCTTCCAAGGAGTAAGCGTCTTTTAATTTCATGGCTGCAGTCACCATCTGCAGTGATTTTGGAGCCCAGAAAAATAAAGTCTGACACTGTTTCCACTGTTTCTCCATCTATTTCCCATGTAGTGATGGGACCAAATGCCATGATCTTCGTTTTCTGAATGTTGAACTTTAAGCCAACCTTTTCACTCTCCACTTTCACTTTCATCAAGAGGCTTTTTAATTCCTCTTCACTTTCACCATGCAAAACTCAGTAGGACAAAGGAAATAGGGGAAAAACAGGAGTGTTAGTAGGACTGGACCTGCCCTTGGCCAGTGGGGTAACTGATCTGATCACCATAGCGGGGCAATTAGTCTGAGTCAGAGGAGAAACATTAAAGGTTGAGAGTGAAACAGCTGGTCTGTGGCAGCCTAAATGGAAGGAGAAGCATACACTTCTTGCTTGCAGCCATACGTATCCCAGATAGGGATGCAAGTCCCTTGGAAGGTGCAGTGGCTGGGAGCTGGAGTTTAGGAATTATGGAGCAATCCCAAGGTGAGGGCTGCAGTTGACTGCAGAGAGACAGATTGAGGGGATGTGAGGGAGGAGATTGTGGTGTGAAATGCCTGTGAATGAAAGTCCGGCAGCCATGGAAGCAAGGCAGTACTGCTAAGTCATGAATAGGGAGTGGAGCCATCATCAAAGCCTCTCTCTCCCCACGTGCCAGCACTGGCAGCTGAACAGTAGAGAGGCTGGCCCATCAAATGTCTGACTCACTGGACTACAGAGTAGCATCCCACCCAGGATGCTCTTTTAAGTGACTGATGCACCAAAGTACAGTCGGACCCCATCTAGGGTGCCCCTTTAAGTGCCTGACAATCCTATCTACAGCATAGAACCTCAGCCAGGGGGCTCCTCTATGTGCCTGACACACCAAACAACGGAAAAGGACCCAGGCAAGGGAGCAGTCTAAGTGCCTGGATGGGCAGAACTACAGAGAAAGACTGTCCAAAGAAGCCTTCTGATTGCCACCTACAAGAGACTCGAAAAAGACTGATAGGACCATAACCAGAGAAGACAATGGCAACCCACTCTATTACTCTTGCCTGGAAAATCTCATGGATGGAGAAGCCTGGTAGGCTGCAGTCCACGGGGTTGCTAAGACTTGGACATGACTGAGTGAATTCACTTTCACGCATTGGAGAAGGAAATGGCAACCCACTCCAGTGTTCTTGCCTGGAGAATCCTAGGGACACAGGAGCCTGGTGGGCTGCCGTTTATGGGGTCACACAGAGTCAGACACAACTGAAGTGGCTTAGCAGCAGCAGCAGCAGCAAAGCCATAACTCCTGCAGCAGAGACAGTCCGTGTTTCTGCACACTTGGCGCCCCAGGGTCCCCACAAGCCAAGCAGCTGGACCACCTTCACATTCAACTTTCATTGGGGCAGAGCTGCCACAGGCAAAAATGTCTTGTGTCTATGCGTGCAGGGTCATTTCGGTCTTGTCTGACACTTTGCAACCCTATAGACTGTGGCTTTCCAGTCTTCTTTGTCAAGGAGGGGTGTTCACCAGGCAAGAATACTGGAGTGTATTGGCCAACACTTGTTGCCATACCCTTCTAGAGCACTATATTTCCTGCTGTCCTAGCTCTCAAATCCCCTGAGTACCTGGTGCTGCCAGAAGCCCTGTGACCCAAGTACCACCTCCACACCTGGCCCTCCCAGGGACAAATCTAGGTTGTCCAGGGCAGCCTCAGGAGCAAACCCCAGTGGAAAGCCCACATGCAGAAGTGGAAATAAAACCACAGTTGAAATCCAGGGACAGTGTGGTTAAGGAAGAAGACCCAAAACCTTCCCAACAGCTGTACAGCTGTAGATTAAATCCATATGATCAACTAGGCAGACTCTGTCTATGGAATATATAAAAGGTCATTGAGAGCTCCCACAAAAGAAAACTCAATAGTTCTGATAGCTGTAGACATTGGAGGCAAGAACACACAGGAGTAGGACCAGATTAGAATCTGAGCTGCCCCCACAGCAAGTCCAGAGATCAGCACAATGTTGGAGGCCAATGTTGGAGGCCATCCTAATAAGGTGAAGTGGACTGTGACTTCTGGCACGGGAAGGGACTCTGACAACAGTGACACATGAAAAATATTTATTATTTTTACGTTTTACTTATTCTGTAGATTCTTTTGCATTTTTTTTCTTTTTCTTTTCCTCTTTTCCCCTCTCTGTTGTAGTTGTCAAATTTATTGGCACTATGAAATCTAATTAAGCTTTTCAGTTTTTTTTTTTTTTGCTTAGTCACATATTTTACTGATGTTGTAAACCTCTGCCTCTATACTGGGCTTTTGCTGTTCTGTGGAATTTTCTTCTTTTTGTTCTTTTTTCTTTTCTTGTTTTAACTTTAATTTTTAAACCTTTTATTATTTTTTCTACATTTATTCTTTTGTTTGTTTTTCCTAATATTCTTTTCCCCTTGCAGTTAATCTTTAATGTATATAAATATATATCTAGCTCTGTTTAACTTTGCACATCTATTCTTTCTTTCCTTTCCTCTTGTTTTGTTAGTTTTATTTTCATTGCTTTATTCCCACTTGGCGTCTTTTTAATTTTGTTTTCCAGTTTGTGCTTTAGTTAGTTTTGTTCTTAACAAGTAAACATAATTTTTTATTTCCTTTGTTTGCCAGGTCAATCTACTCTATTTTATTATTGTTGGACTGTTTAGACTTTGCTCATGGGTGCATATGTATATTTGTACATTCCATTATTTTAATTGCAATTTGACTGAATTTGTAACTGCCATTTGTCTGGGTTCATCTTTTTTTTTTTTTTTTTTCTGTTTACATTGCTTTCACCTTTTTTTTTTTTTTTTTTTTTTTTTAAATTTTAATCGGAGGCTAATCACTTTACAATATTGTGGTGGTTTTGCCATACATTGACATGAATCAGCCATGGGTGTACATGTGTTCCCCATCCTGAACCCCCACCCACCTTCATCCCATCCCACTCCTCAGGGTCATCCCAGTGTACCAGCCTTGGGCACCCTGTCTCATGCATCAAACCTGGACTGGTGATCTATTTCACATATGATAATATACATGTTTCAATGTTATTCTCTCAAATCATCCCATCCTCGCCTTCTCCCACAGAGTCCAAAAGTCTGTTCTTTACTGCTGTGTCTCTTTTTCTGTCTCACATAGAGGGTCATTGTTACCATCTTTTAAAATTCCATATATATGCATTAATATACTGTATTGCTATTTTTCTTTTTTACTTACTTCACTCTGTATAACAGGTTCCAGTTTCATCCACCTCATTAGAACTGATTCAAATCACTCTTTTTAATAGCTGAGTAATATCCCATTGTGTATATGTACCGCAGCTTTCTTATCCATTCATCTGCAAATGGACATCTAGGTTGTTTCCATGTCCTGGCTATTATAAACAGTGCTGCAATGAACATTGGGGTATGCATGTCTCTTTCAATACTGGTTTCCTTGGTGTGTATGCCCAGGAGTGGGATTGCTGGGTTAAATGGCAGTTCTATTTCTGGTTTTTTAAGGAATTTCCACATTGTTCCCCATAGTGGATGTACTAGTTTGCATTCCCACCAAGAGTGTAAGAGAATTCCTTTTTCTCCACACCCTCTCCAGCATTTATTGTTTGTAGACTTTTGGGTAGTAGCCATTCTGACCAGCTTGAGATGGTACCTCATTGTGGTTTTGATTTGTATTTCTCTGATAATGAGTGATGTTAATCATCTTTTCATGTGTTTGTTAGCCATCTGTATATCTTCTTTGGAGAAATGTCTGTTTGGTTCTTTGGCCCACTTTTTGATTGGGTCGCTTATTTTTCTGGAATTGAGCTGCAAGAGTTGCTTGTATATTTTTGAGATTGATTCTTTGTTAGTTGCTACATTTGCTATTATTTTCTCCCATTTGAAACAACTACCTTGCTTATAGTTTCCTTCGTTGTGCAAAAGCTTTTAAGTTTAATTAGATCCCATTTGTTTATTTTTGCTTTTATTTCCATTACCCTGGGAGGTGAGTCATAGAGGATCCTACCGTGATTTATGTCAGATAATTCATCTTTGATGTCTCCTTTCTGGGTATTTATTTTAATCTCACTTAATGCCATAACAAACCACTTGTGAAATCTCCATTCCTGACCAGAGATTAAGCCCTGAGCCTCTGGAGTGGGAGCACTGACTCCAAGACTCTAGGCTACCTGAAAACTAACCCCAGGAAATATCAAATAGTGAGAACTCATACAAAGGAAACCACTTGAATACAAGACCTGGAATCACCCAACCACCAGTAGCACCCTGTGTAGGATGCTTCATCTAAACAACAAATAAAACAAAAATACATACCAAAGCATCACCAGACAGTATTCCCACCTCACTCTGCCTTGCCAATCATAGTAAAAATAAACAAACAAACAAAAACTCAGCACAAATCTCACCCTATAGGAAGCTTACACAAACCACTGGACCAACTTTAGGAGGTCAGAAACCAAAGGAAGAAAGAATTCAACCCTGAATCCTGGGAAAAGGAGACCTCAAAGGAGACAGAACAAGTTAAAAAAAAAAAAAAAAATACAGAGAAGTACCACACAAATGAAGGAAAAAACTAGAAACAAAGAAGTCAAAATAAATGAAGAGGAAATAGGCAAACTACCTGAAAAAGAATTCAGAATAATGATAGTAATGATGATCAAAAACATTGAAACAAAATAGAGAAAATGCTATAATCAACTAACAAAGACCTAGAAGATTAAAGGATAAACCTACAGAGACAAATAGCACAATTACTGAAATTAAAAATATTCTAGAAGGAATCAATAGCAGAATACCTGAAGCAGAAGAACAAATCAGTGAGCTAGAAAATAAAATGGTGGAAGTAACTTCTGAAGAGCAGAATAAAATAAAAAGAGTGAAAAAAACTAAGTATAGTCTCAGAGACCCCTGGGACAATATCAAACACACCAAAATTCGAATTATAGGGGTCTGAGGAGAAGAAGAGAAAAAGAAAGGGTATGAGAACATTTTTGAAGAGATTATAGTTGAAAATTTCACCAACATGGAAAAGGAAGTAGTCAATCAAGTCCAAGAGGAACAGAGAGTCCCATATAGAATAAACCCAGGGAGAATGTGCCAAAACAAATTCTAATTAACTAGCAAAGAATAAAGACAAAAAAAAAAAAAAGAAAGAAAGAAAGAACAAGAAAAGAATATTAAAAGCAACAAAGGAGAAGAAACAAGTTACATGTAAGGGAAATCCCATTTTCTTAATAGCTGATCTTTAAGCAGAAACACTTCAGGCCATAACGGAATGACAGGATATATTTAAAGTATTGAAGGGGAAAAATCCACAGCCTAGATTACAGTACCTGGCAAGGATCTCATGCAAAGTTGATGCATAAATAAAAACCTTTTCAACAAGCAAACTTAATAGATTTCAGTACCACGAAACCATCTTTACAACAAATGTTAAAGGGACTTCTATAGGCAAGAAATACAATATAAGAAAAAAGATCTAGAAAATCAATCCCAAACAATTAAGATCATGGCAATAAGACTATATATATCAATAATTACTTTAAATGTAAACAGATTAAATGCTACAACCGAAAGATGCAGACTGGCTAAGTGGATACAAAAATAAGACCCATATATATGTTGTTTGAAAGTAACCCACTTCAGACCTAAATACAGTTATGGACTGAACATGAGATCAGATCAGTCGCTCAGTCGTGTCCAACATTTTGCGACCCCATGAATTGCAGCACGCCAGGCCTCCCTGTCCATCACCAACTCCCGGAGGTCACTCAGACTCATATCCATCGAGTCAGTGATGTCATCCAGCCATCTCATACTCTGTCATCACCTTCTCCTCCTGCCCCCAATCACTCCCAGCATCAGAGTCTTCTCCAATGAGTCAACTCTTCGCATGAGGTGGCCAAAATACTGGGGTTTCAGCTTTAGCATCATTCCTTCCAAAGAAATCCCAGGGCTGATCTCCTTCAGAATGGACTGGCTGGATCTTCTTGCAGTCCAAGGGACTCTCAAGAGTCTTCTCCAACACCACAGTTCAAAAGCATCAATTCTTCGGTGCTCAGCCTTCTTCACAGTCCAGCTCTCACATCCATACATGACCACAGGAAAGACCATAGCCTTGACTATGCGAACCTTTGTTGGCAAAGTGATGTCTCTGCTTTTGAATATGCTACCTAGGTTGGTCATAACTTTCCTTCTAAGGAGAAAGTGTCTTTTAATTTCATGGCTGCAGTCACCATCTGCAGTGATTTTGGAGCCCAGAAAAAGAAAGTCTGACACTGTTTCCACTGTTTCTCCATCTATTTCCCATGTAGTGATGGGACCAGATGCCATGATCTTTGTTTTCTGAATGTTGAGCTTTAAGTCAACCTTTTCACTCTCCACTTTTACTTTCATCAAGAGGCTTTTGAGTTCCTCTTCACTTTCTGCCATAAGGGTGGTGTCATCTGCATATCTGAGGTTATTGATATTTCACTCAGCAATCTTGATTCCAACTTGTGTTTCTTCCAGTCCAGCATTTCTCATGATGTACTCTGCATATATGTTAAACAAACATGGTGACAATATACAGCCTTGACATACTCCTTTTCCTATTTGGAACCAGTCTGTTGTTCCATGTCCAGTTCTAACTGTTGCTTCCTGACCTGCATACAGATTTCTCAAGAGGCAGATCAGGTGGTCTGGTATTCCCATCTCTTTCAGAATTTTCCACAGTTGATTGTGATCTACACAGTCAAAGGCTTTGGCATAGTCAATAAAGCAGAAATAGATGTTTTTCTGGAATTTTCTTGTTTTTCCTATGATCCAGCGGATGTTGGCAATTTGATCTCTGTTTCCTCTGCATTTTCTAAAACCACCTTGAACATCAGGAAGTTCACAGTTCACATATTGCTAAAGCCTGGCTTGGAGAATTTTGAGCATTACTTTACTAGCGTGTGAGATGAATGCAATTGTTTGGTAGTTTGAGCATTCTTTGGCATTGCCTTTCTTTGGGATTGGGATGAAAACTGACCTTTTCCAATCTTGTGGCCACTGCTGAATTTTCCAAATTTGCTGGCATATTGAGTGCAGCACTTTCACAGCATCATCTTTCAGGATTTGGAATAGCTCCACTGGAATTCCATCACCTCCACTAGCTTTGTTAGTAGTGATGCTTTGTACGGCCCACTTGACTTCACATTCCAGGATGTCTGGCTCTAGGTCAGTGATCACACCATCATGATTATCTGGGTCGTGAAGATCTTTTGTGTACAGTTCTTCTGTGTATTCTTGCCACCTCTTCTTAATATCTTCTGCTTCTGTTAGGTCCATACCATTTCTGTCCTTTATTGAGCCCACCTTTGCATGAAATGTTCCTTTGGTATCTCTGATTTTCTTGAAGAGATCCCTAGTCTTTCCCATTCTGTTGTTTTCCTCTATTTCTTTGCATTGATCGCTGAGGAAGGCTTTCTTAGCTCTTCTTGCTATTCTTTGGAACTCTGCATTCAGAGGCTTTTATCTTTCCTTTTCTCCCTTGCTTTTCACTTCTCTTCTTTTTGCAGCTATTTTTAAGCCTCCTCAGACAGCCATTTTGCTTTTTTGCATTTCTTTTCCATGAGGATGGTCTTGATCCCTGTCTCCTGTACAATGTCACGAACCTCATTCCATAGTTCATCAGGCACTCTATCTATCAGATGTAGGCCCTTAAATCTATTTCTCACTTCCACTGTATAATCATAAGGGATTTGATCTAGGTCATACCTGAATGGTCTAGTGGTTTTCCCTACTTTCTTCAATTTAAGTCTGAATTTGGCAATAAGGAGTTCATGATCCGAGCCACAGTCAGCTCCTGGTCTTGTTTTTGCTGATTGTATAGAGCTTCTCCATCTTTGGCTGCAAAGAATATAATCGATCTGATTTCAGTGTTGACCATCTGGTGATGTCCATGTATAGAGTTCTCTTGTGTTGTTGGAAGAGGGTATTTGCTATGACCAGTGCATTTTCTTAGCAAAACTCTATCAGTCTTTGCCCTGCTTTGTTCCGTATTCTAAGGTCAAATTTGCCTGTTACTCCAGGTGTTTCTTGGCTTCCTAATTTTGCATTCCAGTCCCCTATAATGAAAAGGATATATTTTTTGGGTGTTAGTTCTCAAAGGTCTTGTAGGTCTTCATAGAACTGTTCAACCTCAGCTTCTTCAGCGTTACTGGTTGGGGCATAGACTTGGATTACTGTGACATTGAATGGTTTGCCTTGGAAACGAACAGAGATCATTCTGTCATTTTTGAGATTGCATCCAAGTACTGCATTTTGGACTCTTCTGTTGACCATGATGGCCACTCCATTTCTTCTGAGGGATTCCTGCCCGCAGTAGTAGATATAATGGTCCTCTGAGTTAAATTCACCCATTCCAGTCCATTTTAGTTTGCTAATTCCTAGAATGTCAACATTCACTCTTGCCATCTCTTGTTTGACCACTTCCAATTTGCCTTGATTCATGGACCTGACATTCCAGGTTCCTATGCAATATTGCTCTTTACAGCATCGGAGAGGATGGAAAAATATATGTCATATATGTGTGATGAGATTTAGGCAGCAGAGGATTAAAAAATCACTTGCAAGGGTAACAGAAAGGCATTTTTATGCTGGGCAAAATGGACTTCCCATGTGGTGCTAGTGGTAAAGAAGACACTGCCAACACAGGAGAAGTAAGAGATGCAGGTTTGATGCCTGGATCAGGAAGATCCCCTGGAGGTAGGCATGGCAGCCCACTCCAGTATTCTTGCCTGGACAATCTCATGGATAGACGAGCTTGGAGGTCTATGGTCCATGGGGTCACTAAGAGTTGGATATGACTGAAATAATTGAACATATACTCAGGCAAAACCATATCACCATTTGGAAACATAGAGTGTTATCTCCTATGGTACATTAATAAACCTCAAAATGCCCATGTATTATATTTCTGAAGAAAATATCTTGTTTGTATGCTGGTATTCTTTCATCAGTCATATCTTTATCTCTTTGGTAAATCATATACTTCTGGAGTGTCCAAATATTCATTCATTTTCTCGTCTTTTATTCTGTGATATTTTAGAGTTTATCATGTGAGCTATTCTTTGCAATTCTTCTTTGAATTCCTTGCCTTCACTTACTTGTGGCAATTATCTTTTTCTATAAATGGTAGTTGTCACGAAGATACTTTGCTCCACAAAGGAACTTACATTCATCTGAAGGAGGCAGTGTCTTCATGATTCCCTTCAGTAGTCAAGCCAAGAGCACACTCTTCCAGGGAAGCCTTCAATCAGTGTCTGAGCATGGTAGGCCTATTACAGTGTGATCGTGTTTGCTCAGTATAAACTACTCTGACTTTGCTCATGCTAAGTTGCTTCAGTCATGGCTAACTCCTCAGTACCCTATGAGCCTGGCAGGCTCCTCTATTGATGGGATTTTCCAGACATAAATACCGCAGTGGGTTGCCATGCCCTCCTCTGAGAAATCTTCCATACCTCGTAATTGAACCCATGACTTGGCTCTAGAGCTCCCTGTTGTATTGACTGAAACACTGAAAGTTGTGTGATGTGTTCTGAGGCTATCTGTCTAGCTCTTCTTTCTTCTCCATTTATCTTTTGCAGGCGCTGTCACCAACGAAGTCACATCCACTCCTAACTCTGTCTCAGTGTTGACTCCCTACTGACACATTACATTACAATGGAAAGCAAGGCCTGTGGATGTGTTTTGCTATTCTCTATCATCAACATCATGCATTCCCATCAGTTTTCATCACCATTTCTCCAGTCTTACAGGCTGGCTGAATAGATACAAAATAAGACACATATATATGCTGTCTAAAAGTAACCCACTTCAGACCTAAAGATGATATAGACTGAATGTGAGAGGGTGGAAAAATATATTGCATGCAAATGGGAAGCAGAAGAAAGCTGGAGTAGCAATCGTCATATCAAACAAAATATATCTTAAAGTAAATATTACAAGAGATTAGGAAGAACACTGCATAATGTTCAAGGGACTAATCAAACACGAAGACAGAACAATTATAAATATCTATGCACTCAACATAGGAGCACCTCAAAACAAGACAAACACGAACAGACATAAGAGGAGAAATTGACAGTAACACAATAATAATTGGAGATTTTAATACCACACTCACACCAATGGACAGAATATAAAAACAGAAAATTAATAAGGAAACACAAGCCTTAAATGGTATATTAGATGAGATGGATCTCATTAATATCTTCAGGACATTCCATCCAAATGCAGAAGAAAACAACTTCTTCTCAAACGCACATGGACCATTCTCTGGGATAGACCACATCTTGGGTCACAAAACAAGCCACAGAAATTTACTTCAAAAAATGGTAAACTTAAAAAAACTGAAATTATATCAAGCATCTTCTCGGTCCACAATATTATTAGACTAGATATTAATTACAAGAAAAAAAAAAACTGTAAGAAATGCCAAAACAGGGAAATTAACACGTTTCTAAATAACCAACAGGTTACTGAAAAAATCAAATGGGAAATCAAAAAATTTCTAGAAACAAATGACAATGAAAAAATGACAACTCAAAACCTATGGGATGCAGAGAAAGCAGTCTTAAGGGGGAAGTTTATAGCAATACAATCCTACTTCAAGAAACAAGAAAAACATCGAATAGACCACCTAACTTTACACCTAAAACAATTGGAAAAAGAAGAAGAAGAAGAAGAACAACAACAACAACAACAAAAACACAAAATTAGTAGAAGGAAAGCAATCATAAAGATCTGAGCAGAAATAAATGAAAAAAGAAAGAAACAATATTAAAGATTAATAAAATTAAAAGCTCATTCTTTGTGAAGATAAACAAAATTGGCAAGCTCTTAGCTTCACTCATCAAAATAAAAAAAAAAGTGAAGAATCAAATCAACAGAATTAGAAATGAAAAAGCACAGGTTACAACAGACAATCAAGAAGTACAAAGTATTTTAAGACACTCTTATGAACAACATTATGGCAATAAAATAGGTAACCTGGAAGAAATGGACAGATTCTTAGAAAAGTTCAATCTTCCAAGACTGAACTAGGAAGAAATAGAAATTATGAACAACCCAACTACTAGCACTGAAATTGAAGCTGTGATCATAAGTTTCTCTAAAAACAAAAGCACACAACCAGATAACTTCACAGGAAAATTTTATCAAACATTTAGAGAAAAATAATGCCTATCCTTTTAAAACTCTTTCAAAAAATTGCAGAGGAAGGAACATTTCCAAACTCACTCTACGAGGCCACTATCACCTTGATACCAAAACCAGAAAAAGACAGCACAAGAAAATGAAATATATAGGCCAATACTACATAGATGCAAAAATCCTCAACAAAATTTTAGCAAACAGAATTCAACAACACATCAAGAAGCTCATATACCGTGATCAAGTTGAATTTATTCTAGGAATGCAAGAATTCTTTAATATATGTAAATCAATCAATGTGATACACCATATTAAGAAATTAAAAGTTAAAAACCTATGATAATCTCAATAGATGCAGAAAGGGCTTTTAAGAAAATTCAGCACCCATTTATGATTAAAACTCTCAAAAAAAAAAAAAAATGGGCATAGCAGAAACCTACCTCAACATAGTAAAGACCATATATGATAAGCCTACAGCAAACGTTATTCTCAATGGTGAAAAACTGAAAGCATTCCCCCTAAGATCAGGAACAAGACAAGAGTATCCAGTTTCACCACTGGATACTCTTTATTCAAAATAGTTCTGAAAGTCCTAGCTATAGCAATCAGAGAAGAAAAAGAAATTAAAGGAATTCAGTTCAAAAAAGAGGAACTAAAGCTCTCACTGTTTGCAGATGACGTGATACTGTACATAGGAAACCCTAAAGAAGTATTAGAAAGTTCAGAGAAGGCAATGGCACCCCACTCCAGTACTCTTGCCTGGAAAATCCCATGGACAGAATAGCCTGGTAGGCTGCAGTCCATGGGGTTGCTAAAAGTCAGACATGACCGAGCGACTTCATTTTCACTTTTCACTTTCCTGCATTGAAGAAGGAAATGGCCACCCACTCCAGTGTTCTTACCTGGAGAATCCCAGGGATGGGGGACCCTGGTGGGCTGCTGTCTATGGGGTCGCACAGAGTCGGACATGACTGAAGTGACTTAGCAGCAGCAGCAGCAGAGCTAATCAGTGAATTTAGCAAAGTTGTAGGAAACAAAATCAATACAGAGAAATCACTTGCATTTCCATATACTAACAATGAAAAATCAGAAAGAGAAATTAACAAATCAATTCCATCCAGCATTGCAATGCAAAGAATTAAATATCTAAGAAAAAACTTACCTAAGGAGAAAAAAGAACTGTACACAGAAAATGAGAAGACACTGTTGAAAGAAATCAAAGATAACATAAACAGATGGAGAGATATTCCATGCTCCTGGGTAGGAAGAATCAATATTGTGAAAATGATTATGCTAGCAAATGCAACCTACAGATTCAGTTTGATCCATATGGAATTACCAATTGCATTTTTCACAGAACTAGAAAATCCATATGGAAACACAAAAGACCCCAAATAGCCAAAGCAGTCTTGAGAAAGAAGAATGGAGCTGGAGGAATCAACCTTTCTGACTTCAGATTATACCACAAAGATTCAGTCATCAATACAGTATGGTACTGCACAAAAACAGAAATATAGACCAGTGGAACAATACAGAAATCCCAAAAATAAACCCGTGCACCTATGGGTACTTTATTTTTAACAAAGGAGTCAAGACAATGGGGCAAAGACAGCCTCTTCAATAAATGGTGCTGGAAAAACTGGACAGCTACATGTAAAAGAATGAAATTAGAACATTTCTTAATACCATACACAAAGATAAACTCAAAATGGATTAAAGACCTAGATGTAATACCAGAAACTATAAAACCCTTAGAGGAAAACATAGGCAGAACACTTGATGACATAAATCAAAGCAAGATCCTCAATGACCCACCACCTAGAGTAACAGGAATAAAAACCAAAGTAAACCAGTGGGACCTGATGAAGCTTAAAATTTTTTTTTCACAAAAAAAGGAAACTGTAAGCAAGGTGAAAAGACAATCCTCAGAATGAGAGAAAATTATAGCAAATGAAACAACTGACAAAGGCTTAGTTTCCAAAATATGCAAGCATCTCATGCAACTCAATGCCAGAGAAAAAAACAACCCAATCAAAAAGTGGAAACAAGACCTAAACAGACATTTCTCCAAAAAAGACATACAGATTGCTAACAAACATGTTAAAAGGTGCTCAACATTGCTCATTATTATAGGAAGGCAAGTCACAACTACAATGAGGTTTTAAACTACAATGGCCTCACTTCAGTCAGAATGGCCATCATCAAAATGTCTACAAACAATAAATGCTGGAGAGGGTGTAGAAAAAAGGGAATGCTCTTGCACTGCTGGTGGGAATGTAAATTGATACAACCACTATGGAAGAGAGTATGGAGATTCCTTAAAAAACTAGAAATAAAACCACCATATGACCCAGCAATCTCACTCCTAGCCATATACCCTGAGGAAACTAAAATTGAAAAACACACATGTATCCCATTGTTCACTGCAGCACTATTTATAATAGAACATGAAAGCAACCTAGATGTCCTTTAACAGATGAATGGATAAAGAAGTTGTGGTACGTACATATACACAGTGGAATATTACTCAGCCATAAAAAGGAACACATTTGAGTCAGTTCTGATGAAGTGGATAAATCTAGAACCTATTACACAGAGTGAAGTGAGTCAGAAAGAGTAATATTTTATTCTAACCCATATATAAGTAGTCTGGAAGAATGGTGGTGAAGAACTTAGTTACAGGACAGCAATGAAGAAACAGACATAGAGAATAGACTCACGGACATGGGGAGAGGGGAGGAGAGGGTGAGATGTATGGAAAGAGTAACATGGAAACTTACATCACCATATGTGAAATAGATAGCCAACAGGAATTTGCTGTATGACTCAGGAAATTCAAACATGGGCTCTGTATCAACCTAGAGAGGTGGGATGGGGAGGGAAATGGGAGGGAGGTTCAAAAGGGAGGGGATATATGTATACCTATGGTTGATTCATGTTGAGGTTTGATAGAAAACAATAAAATTCTGTAAAGCAATTATCCTTCAATTAAAAAAATACATAAAAGTAAAAAAAAATTGTTCAATTAAAAAATCACAAATGAATGCAAGGAGGAAATATTTTATAATGGTTGTTATATAAAACACAGAAATTAAAGATCTTATCTTTCTGCTTAGAATATTCACTACCACTTTAAAATTCTGTTAACTTAATTTTAGAAGGATATGCTAAATAGAAAACAATGAGTTTTAGTTTAGTTTTATGGTGACAGAGAGTTGAGTTGGTATTTGGTTTTGACTTCACAGTGACAAGGAACAGGGTATCATTTGTTTAGAGAAATTTGCCACAACAAAAGTTCCTACTATGTTGGTAGAATTTTTGCCTCCAGAAAATGCCCTAGAATATCATCTTTCACCATCTTTCTTACCAGTGTCTTAAGAAGAATGAAAGAATTCTGAATTTGTCTTTTATAAAAAGAAAACCCAAAGACTTAACTTGTCTTCTGTAGTCTCTCAAGTACTATTTGTCTCTAAATATATCTGTATGTATTTATTGTTTCAGAATATTATATTGGCATTTACAAATGCCAAGTATATTCAGACACATTTCAGTCATAGCCGAGTTCCTAGTTGGTAGGGAGATTAGGGAAAGGCTAAATGGGAATTGAGCATTTCTTTTCTTCACCCACAGCTCAGAAAAACAGCTGAGACCCTGTTTAAAGGGCAAGTGCTCCACCTGCCTATCCTGTAATGAGATAATTGCCTACCTGTCAATTCATCCTTCACTCAAAAATGGCTTTTAAAAATGTGAAAATCTTCGTATCTGTCTCTGAGTGCAAGGAGGAGGGCAGAATTTGAAGAGACTACTGTCCTTAGAGTGCTATTTACAGTTTCACCTTTTAAAAATACAGAATGTCCTCAAAGCAGGGATCACCTAGTTCTGTATGTTGTTTGAAAAGAGGTGCTTCTTCTGAGATCTCAGAGGTTTAAAAATCAAGACACCTAAACTGTGGCTTAGATGCAAACGTCTTTGAGAGGAAGAGGAGGAAGTGATTACACTGATTGATCTAGCATTGTTAAGTTGTTCTTGGCAGTTCCTGGAATGACCTAACAGATAAAAGATAAGTTATGAAATATTACCTAGTTCTGTATTAAGAATGGTACCACACACGAATTAAAGAAAAACTGGCAAAAGTGTTATGTTAAATTTTCACATTCATGGGAAAATTAACCTGTTTGTCATTTCACCTATATGGTGAATTCGCAGCAATGGAACCACAGGAAACCAGATGTGGGTGATGAAGGAAGATTATAATTAACCATTCATTGAAGTTACCCACAGTATTCAAATATAGGATATATACTCCTAAGCTTAAACGATGTTGAGTTTGTACTTAAATAGGAAAGCAGTTGTTCTTAAATAATGGATTCGTACACCCATGGTGATGGCAGAGTGCTTTGAATACAAGCAGGAGCTTCAGATAATCCTGCCAGGTTCCACAGGTCTTTGTTTCCTAGCATAGGTCTGTGTTCATTCAGTATTGTATTGCATTGCCACATGCTACCAGGACCATCATCCATAGGAGTTCCTAACTTTAAAAAAATTGCAGGACTTTAACGATCATAAAATCAATGAGAAATCAGGAAGGGGTATAGGTTTGAGGAAATATATACAAATTTAAGTATAGCAATATCTTAATACTCATCTCTCTCCCTAAAAAGAGAGCTTTGGAAAAATATTTAGAACGCCTTAGGGCTTCCCACAATGGCACCCCACTCCAGTACTCTTGCCTGGAAAATCCCATAGACAGAGGAGTCTGGTAGGCTGCAGTCCAGGGGGTCGCTAAGAGTCAGACACGACTGAGTGACTTCACTTTCACTTTTCACTTTCATGCATTGGAGAAGGACATGGTAACCCACTCCAGTGTTCTTGCCTGGAGAATCCTAGGGACAGAGGAGCCTGGTTGGCTGCCCTCTATGGGGGTCACACCGATTCGGACATCACTGAAGTGACTTAGCAGCAGCAGCAGCAGCAGCAGGGCTTCCCAGGTGGTGCTAGTAATAAAGAACCTGCCTGCTAGTGCAGGAGACATATGGGATGTGGGTTTGCTCTCTGGGTTGGAAAGATCCCTGGAGAAGGAAATGGCAACCCACTCCAGTGTTCTTGCCTGGTTAATCTTGCTATGGACATTCTTGTCCCTGGCAGGCTGCAGTTCATAGAGTTGAAAAGAATTGGACATAACTGAACAACTTATGACACAGTGCAGTGCTTTCTAAATGTGGTGTCAGTGATTCCACAACCACCAAATCTTATTTTCATCCTCCTTGCACTCAATCCACTGTATAATACTACTGTCAACTTTTTTCTTCTAGAAAATCTTTATTTTTATAGGCAATACACATTTTTATTTTCCATCTATCTCTCATCAATTTTATTCTATTTTTCACCAATTTTTCATTATTCACTCTTTCCTAAAATGTGGTATCTAAATGGATTTATTTCTCTCATTTCAAGTTAGTTTCTTTGGTAACATCCTCTACTGATGGACTTTCAAAAATTGCTTCCATATTGACAACCCTCAAATTGTCTTTTCTAGTTCAGACACTCTCCTCTTATTGTAGATACTTATTTCCAGATGTTAGTTTGTAGCTCTATCTTAATACAGTTCCTGCTTTTGCTAGCCTGTCAAACAAAAATTTATCTGTTTTCCTGTCTTTGATAATAGAGCCAACTTCTGAGTCTGCCACTGTCTTAAAAAAATTATTATTTGTTTGTGCCAGATCTTAGTTGTGGCATGAGTGTTCTTCTGTCTTTGTTGCAACATACAGGATCTTTCATTGCATGTGGGATCTAGTTCTCTGACCAGGGATTGAACTCAGTCCCCTGCATTGCGAACATGGAGTCTTAGCTACTAGACCACCAGGGAAATTCCTGCCACTGTCTTCTATTAAAAATCTTACCACATTTTTGTATTCCTTCTCTTTTATCTCTCTTCAAATATTGTAGCACAAAATCATCTCCTTACTTTAATCATTCTTGCACTGACCCATACCTGAAAAGGAAAGTGAAAGTCGTTTAGTCATGTCTGACTCTTTGTGGCCCCATGGACTAGAGAGTCCATGTAATTCTCCAGGCCAGAATACTGAAGTCGGTAGCTGTTGCCTCCTCCAGGGGATCTTCCCAACCCAGGGATCAAACCAAGGTCTCCCTCATTGCAGGTGGATTCTTTACCAGCTGAGCCATCAGAGAAGCCCACTCCTGGAATGTGCACTCATTTTTGTAATAAATACACGAATGTTCTCTCTGCATCAGATTTTGCATGTTCAATCCATTCTTTAACTGACACTATATTTTTTATTTGTTTGCTCTAGTTCAAAGATCTAGCCATCATATGCTGTGAAAATACGTTGGTATCCAGCCTCATAGCCTACACGTAAGTTTAATTTTTATTTTATGGTATTTGAATATTTATAGCATTTAAGTATTATCAGATCAGATCAGATCACTTGCTCAGTTGTGTCCGATTCTTTGCAACCCCATGAACCGCAGCTTGCCAGACCTCCCTGTCCATCACCAACTCCCGGAGGTCACTCAGACTCACATCCATCAAGTCAGTGATGCCATCCAATTGCACAGTCGTGGCCAACTCTGTGACCACATGAAATCACAGCACGCTAGGTGTCCCAGTCCATCACCAACTGACGGAGTCTACCCAAACTCATGTCCATTGAGTCGATGATGCCATCCAGCCATCTCATCCTCTGCCGTCCCCTTCTCCTCCTGCCCCCAACCCCTCCCAGCATCAGGGTCTTTTCCAATGAGTCAACTTTTCGCATGAGGTGGCCAAAGTACTGGAGTTTCAGCTTTAGCATCAGACCTTCCACTGAACAGCCAGGACTGATTTCCTTTAGGATGGACTGGTTGGATCTCCCTACAGTCCAAGGGACTCTCAAGAGTATTCTCCAGCACCATATTTCAAAAGCATCAATTCTTCGGCACTCAGCTTTCTTCATAGTGCAACTCTCACATACATACATGACCACAGGAAAGACCATAGCCTTGACTAGACGGACCTTTGTTGGCAAAGTAATATCTCTGCTTTTCAATATGTTATCTAGGTTGGTAATAAATTTCCTTCCAAGGAGTAAGTGTCTTTTAATTTCATGGCTGCAGTCACTAACTGCAGTGATTTTGGAGCTCAAAAAAATAGTCTGACACTGTTTCCACTGTTTCCCCATCTAATTCCCATGAAGTGATGGGACCAGATGCTATGATCTTCGTTTTCTGAATGTTGAGCTTTATGGCAACTTTTTCACTCTCCTCTTTCACTTTCATCAAGAGGCTCTTTAGTTCTTCTTTCTGCCATAAGGGTGGTGTCATCTGCATATCTAAGGTTATTGATATTTCTCCTGGCAATCTTGATTCCAGCTTGTGTTTCTTCCAGTCCAGCATTTCTCATGATGTACTCTGCATATAAGTTAAATAAGCAGAGAGACAATATACAGCCTTGACATACTCCTTTTCCTATTTGGAACCAGTCTGTTGTTCCATGTCCAGTACTAATTGTTGCTTCCTGACCTGCATATAGGTTTCTCAAAAGGCAGGGCAGGTGGTCTGATATTCCCATCTCTTTCAGAATTTTCCAGTTTATTGTGATCTACACAGTCAAAGGCTTTTGCATGGTCAATAAGGAAGAAATAGATGTTTTTCTGCAACTTTCTTGCTTTTTAAATGATCCAGCAGATGTTGACAATTTGATCTCTTGTTCTTCTGCCATTCCTAAAACCAACTTGGACATCAGGAAGTTCATGTATTGCTGAAGCCTGGCTTGGAGAATTTTGAGCATTACTTTACTAGAGTGTGAGATGAGTGCAATTTTGCAGTAATTTGAGCATTCTTTGGCATTGCCTTTCTTTTGGATTGGAATGAAAACTGATCATTTCCAGTCCTGTGGCCACTGCTGTGTTTTCCAAATTTGCTGGCATATTGAGTGCAGTACTTTCACAGCATCATCTTTTAGGTTTTGAAATAGCTCAACTGAAATTCCATCATCTCCACTAGCTTTCTTCATAGTGATGCTTTCTAAGGCCCACTTAACTTCACATTCCAGGATGCCTGGCTTTAGGTCAGTGATCACACCATTGTGATTATCTGGGTCATGAAGATCTTTTTTGTACCGTTCTTGTGTGTATTCTTGCCATCTCTTCTTAATATCTTCTGCTTCTGTTAGGTCCATCCCATTTCTGTCCTTTATTGAGCCCATCTTTGCATGAAATGTTCCTTTGGTATCTCTGATATTCTTGAAGAAATCCCTTCTGTTGTTTTCCTCTATTTCTTTGCACTGATCGCTGAGGAAGGCTTTCTTATCTCTCCTTGCTATTCTTTGGAACTCTGCATTTAGATGGGAATATCTTTCCTTTTCTCCTTCTCTTTCACTTCCCTTCTTTTCACAGCTATTTGTAAGGCATTCTCAGGCAGCCATTTTACTTTTTTGCATTTCTTTATCTTGGGGATGGTCTTGATTCCTGTCTCCTATACAATGTTATGAACCTCTGTCCACAGTTCATCAGGCACTCTATCAGATCTTGTCCCTTAAATCTATTTCTCACTTCCACTGTATAATCATAAGTGATTTGATTTAGGTCATACCTGAATGGTCTCATGGTTTTCCCTACTTCAATTTAAGTCTGAATTTGGCAATAATTGTTTCATTATCTGAGCCAAAATCAGCTCCCTGTTTTTTTTTTTTTTTTTTTTTTTGCTGACTGTATACAGCTTCTCCATCTTTGGCTGCAAAAAATAAAATAAATCTGAATTTGGTGTTGACCATCTGGTGATGTCCATGTGTAGAGTCTTCTCTTGTGTTGTTGGAAGAGGGTGTTTGCTATGACCAGTGCATTTTCTTGGCAAAACTCTATTAGCCTTTGCCCTGATTCATTTTGTACTCCAAGGCCAAATTTCTCTGTTACTCCAGGTGTTTCTTGACTTCCTACTTTTGTATTCCAGTCCCTTATAATGAAAAGGACATCTTTTTTGGCTGTTAGTTCTAAAAGGTCTTGTAGGTCTTCACAGAAGCCTCAACTTCAGCTTCTTCAGCGTTACTGGTTGGAGCATAGGCTTGGATCACTGTGATATTGAATGGTTTGTCTTATAAACAAACAGAGATAAAGCTGTTGTTTCTGAGATTGCACCCAAGTACTGCACTTCGGACTCCTTTGTAGACCATGATGGCTACTCCATTTCTTCTAAGGGATTCCTGCCCGAGGTAGTAGATATAATGGTCCTCTGAGTTAAATTCACCCATTCCAGTCCATTTTAGTTCTCTGTTTCCTAGAATGTCAACATTCACTCTTGCCATCTCTTGTTTGACCACTTCAAATTCATGGACCTGACATTCCAAGTTCCTATGCAATATTGCTCTTTACAACATCAGAACTTACTTCTATCACCAGTCACATCCACAGCTGAGTATTGTTTTTCCTTTGGCTCCATCCCTTCATTCTTTCTGGAGTTATTTCCCCACTGATCTCCAGTAACATATTGGGCACCTATGGACCTGGGGAGTTTCTCTTTCAGTATCCTATCATTTTGCCTTTTCATAATGTTCATGGGGTTCTCAAGGCAAGAATACTGAAGTGGTTTGCCATTCCCTTCTTCAGTGGACCACTTTCTATCAAGAATGACATTTCAGACAAGTATCTCTAGCAAAGTTTGGCATACTATAGAATGATTTTGAAAAAGCTCTAAGGTAGGGGTTAGTTTGGGATGTCACTTTCCCAGAGGCCAGATTAAGAGAACTAGAGATTAACTAGGCTTTGGAGCCTGTCAATAAAGTAGAGAGATAGCTTAGTAATTGTGTATCTGCAGCTATGAATGAAGAAGGCAAAGAAGGTGATTTATAAGAAAGCAGTAGTCACTCAAAGAGGGGATTATTCTGGCATTTTGCAGTTGCTCTGTGACATTGGGAGAGTCAATGCTTCCTGTTAACTCAGTTGTCATTATCTGTGCATAGCCACCCCCTCTTCTCTATGCTTAATTAATGAGAGAGATACTTTTTTTTTATCTGTTTCAATCTAAACTGATTTTCTTCCCATTTATAGACAGTGTTTCACATTCTCCCGTAGGTATATAATACTGTCTCTGCTACTTAAGGAGAGAGACAGTATTTGTTCATCTTTTTCAGGAGACATTAATGTAACTGATCAGTCAAGAAGCAGTTTTGGAATTGCATGGGTTCCATTTCTGTTCTCATATTTGTATCATTTTTATAATTTTATCTGCTTGGCCTGTTTCCCTGGAAATAAAATGGGAATAATGGTATAATATCTCATAATCTTGTAGTGAATAATGAAGTCATAATTCCTTTCAACTCTGTTACATAGTTATTGGTCTTTATAACTCTTCAGAAAGCATTACATCATAGTCTGTAGCTTTCATACTGTTCCTGGTACAAATATCTATACATAACATACTTTTATAATCACCAATAAATAAAATTAAGGGGAAAATACATCCCGTTATAAAAACTCAAAGACAGCTCTTTTATTGTAATATAGTTACTTCTTATTTCCAATTTTCTGCTTTGTAAAATCTAGTTTTCAGATTTAGGGTCATTTCTTTTGGAGAGATTTTCTAAAATAGAATGGTTGTTTTGGAATCCTGTATCTATAGGTTTAAGTCACATAAAAATGTATTATTAGGGATTATGTTTCTTTTTTATGAGCATAGTCAAAATTTATGAGGGAAGCAAACACACTAGAAGTATACAATGGAAAATTTTAGTCCTTTTAAGTGATTCCATAAATAAGCGTTACCTTTATTATTTATATAAATAATCATTACCCAAGTAGATGTACTAAACAACAACAATGAAGTAGATATAAATGTGTTTCTTACACTTGAACTCTGCCAAGAATACTAATTGGTACAAGTTGATGCTCAATATTATTGAGATGAGTAATTGAAAAAAATTTACTACCCCACTCTTCAAAACACAGTGAAAGTTAACAGTGGAATTTAATTTATCTGTATGTCCCAGCTCTCTGTAATAGGGGCTGGAACACAGAGATAAAAATTATAAACCATATCCTCAAGAAGTTCATAATCTGGTTGATAAACCAAAGTATGAGACACAGTTTTATCAACTTTGATTGTTTTAAAACCTTTCAAATTACTAAAATTAAATAATCTCCCTGCTCCCCACAAAATAAAAGTCAGAGAGAAAGAGAGAGAGAGCCAAGGAGAGAGAGAGATTGAAAGGATGAGGAAAGAAAGAGAAAAGGAAATTTGCCTTGCTATTTTGGCAGCAACCAAGTGAAGGGCCTCATATTCTTGACTGAGATTATTTGCCAGTTATATCTTATTTGTGGACCATGTATTTTGTCTGACTTATTAAATCCCTTGCAGCAGGACATATCCCTGGAGACAGGATTTAGTCCTCTCTTGTATTCATGTATCAAAAGGAAATGAATGTTGCAATGATCTGCCTGCCTATCACTATTTGTTTGGCTATTTCAGAAAAGTTGTTTATGCTGGAAGATTAAAAGTCATTTACTTCTTAAATCAATATTTTGGGAAATATGGGAAACTGAAAATAATCAGAATCAATCATCTTGGAAAAGATACAATACGTGCCTTGTTAGATGCTGCTTTGTGTTACATAGAAGGAGTTTTAATTATTTAAGTGGAGTAGTACTTCACATTAGGATTTCTGGAGCTGAGCTGCCTGGACTTGAATGGCTACCACCATGTTTATGTATTTTATCAAAAGTAAGACATTTTTAAAATGTGAATCATTATTTTATATTTCATTCTCTTGACACACATAGCGAAATTATACAGATAACTTATTGGATACCAATCATTAATATTTCAAGACACATCTTGATTTCAGAATATTGCAATATGTACAAATGTGTGGTTGGAGCAGATGAAATTTGGCAATAGAGTGAACATGGGCAAATACTTCATCTAAATAAAACTAAACTGTTTTATTTCAAGAAAGTTTATTAATAAAAGCACTGCCTATTGAAACTGGATGATTAAATCATAGAGTTCACATACATTTCTTAGATTACATAACATTCAGTTCAGTTCATTTCAGTCGCTCAGTCATGTCTGACTCTTTGCGATCCCATGAATCACAGCAAGCCAGGCCCACGTGTCCATCACCAACTCCCGGAGTTCACTCAGACTCATGTATATCAAGTCGGTGATGCCATCCAGCCATCTCGTCCTCTGTCATCACCTTCTCCTCCTGCCCCCAATCCCTCCAGCATCAGAGTTTTTTCCAATGAGTCAACTCTTTACATGAGGTGACCAAAGTATTGGACTTTCAGCTTTAGCATCAGTCCTTCCAATGAACACCCAGGACTGATCTCCTTTAGAAGGGACTGGTTGGATCTCCTTGCAGTCGAAGGGACTGTCAAGAGTCTTCTCCAACACCACAGTTCAAAACCATCAATTTTTCGGTGCTCAGCCTTCTTCACAGTCCAACTCTCACATCCATACATGACCACTGTAATAACTATAGCCTTGACTAGACAGACCATTGTTGGCAATGTTATGTCTCTGCTTTTCAATATGCTATCTGCTGCTGCTGCTGCTGCTAAGTTCCGTCAGTCATGTCCGACTCTGTGTGACCCCATAGACGGCAGCCCAACAGGCTCCTCTATCTCTGGGATTCTCCAGGCAAGAATACAGGAGTGGGTTGCCATTTCCTTCTCCAGTGCATGAAAGTGAAAATTGAAAATTGACGTCACTCAGTCGTGTCCAACTCTTAGCAGCCCCATGCACTGTAGCCTACCAGGCTCCTCCATCCATTGGATTCTCCAGGCAAGAGTACTGGAGTGGGGTGCCATTGCCTTCACTAGAATATGCTATCTAGGTTGTTCATAACTTTCCTCCTAAGGAGTAAACGTCTTTTAATTTCATGGCTGCAGTCACCATCTGCAGTGATTTTGGAGCCCCCCAAAATAAAGTCGGCCACTGTTTCCCCATCTACAGCTAATAAGTGTTAAACTTACTAGCTTACATGAAATAATCAATGTATTATATTTTTTAAAGCAATGTTATAACATTAAAAAAAAAAAAGAGAAAAAAACAAAGAAGCATACTTCTTTCACATAGCCATTTTCCTACAAGCCAGGATCAAACAGCCTGTGATAATCTGCACAGTGGTTCTTCAAGTCTGGTTCCATCAAGCAGGGCAAGAGGATATGGGAAAGGCCACAGTCCTATATACCCAGACCCCAAGTTTGCAGTGCTATTCATAGCATGGGAAATATTGAATCTCATAGATTCTACCTGTAACGTGGGGCTGAGAAATGAATTCTCTAGCTAGAAAGGCTCAGGCCTAGGAACAACCCTCTTGCTAGGTAAGGAAAGGAGAATGGATTCAGTGGAGATCTAAAAATTCTACCACAGTACATGTTCAGTAAATGATGTTGCTTAGTCACTAAATCATGTTTGACACTTTGCGACCCCATGGACTGCAGCATGCCAGGATTCCCTGTCCCTCACCACCTCTTAGATTTGACTCAAGTTCATGAGTCCATTGAATTGGTGATGTTATCCAACCTTCTCATCCTCTGATGCCCTGTTCTCCTTTTGCCTTCCCAGCATCAGGGTCTTTTCCAGTGAGTTGACTATTCACATCAGGTGGCCAAAGTATGCTTCACCTTCATTATCAGTCCTTCCACTGAGTATTCAGGGTTGATTTCCCTTAGAACTAAATGGCTTGATCTCTTTGTTGTCCAAGGGACTCTCAGTAAATATTGACTATTATTTTATTATTAGCCAAAATCAAAAAAGTTTATGAAAGAGAAAAATACTGCATTAGCTTAATAAGATCATAAAATGGCAAAAAATGCTTGGGCCTAAAACATAGAAAGCTCAAAGTTTTATTTATTTGTAATATTTTAAGTATAATGTGTTCTCAGTATTTTCTCATTACATTTTAACGAAGGCACAACTGCGTCTGGATCTTATTTTTCATGACTTGGGGATAAGATCGAGGTATTTTTTCTCATGTTTATTGGTCATTTTCATAGTTATCTAGAAATGGTAACCTATGTCTCTGAAATTTTCCACAAAAATTATTTGAAAACGAATAAGAAAAATTATAATGATGCTTTGTTGTGGTTAAAAGTATACTGCATGCATGCTGCAAACATGCCTGACTGTTTGCAACTCTATGGACTATTGCATGCCAGGCTCCTCTGTCCGTGGGGATTCACTAGGGAAAAATACAGGAGTGGGTTGTCATACCCTCTTCCAGGGGATCTTCCCAACCCAGGGATTGAACCATGTCTCTTATGTCTTCTGCATTAGTAGGCAAGTTCTTTACCATTAGCACCATCTGGGAAGCCCTTAAAAACACTATTTTGTACAAATATATGGTCCCAGTAATTCAGAAATAATGGAATCAAGTCATGTCACTGTAAAGTCAAATAATGCTATCTTTGTTAAAAGAAAAAAGTATCTCACTGCTGCAGGTTGAAGATTGTTGCTTTTTTTTCAGACATCCCTGAAAATGTGGAGCAGCTGCTTTCCCATGTTTTTGTAAAATAATCTTAGATAAACGTAAAGAATTCCTTCCCTGGAATGTGTGACATTATCAAGAAAGTCTTTTTGTAATAGTCTGTTTCCCTGCATTTGGTTTACATTTTTATTCATATGTGGTACCTATCACTAACCTATGTGCTAAGCTTTGGTCTCACTGTCAATCCTAATTATTTTGCTGAATGTCACCATTTCCAATTCTCAAGCAGACTCTGCTTGTAAATTCTCTTCAGCCACAATGTTGTTCAGTCGCTAAGTCATGTCTGACTCTTTGTGACCCCGTGTAGTGCAGCGGGCCACACTTTCCTGTACTCCACTATCCCCTAGATTTTGCTTAGACTCGTGTCCATTGAGTTCATGATGCTATCTAACCATCTCATCCTCTGTTACCCTCTTCTCCTTCAGCCACAATATATTATTTTGAATAAAAACAAACTGTGTAAAAACAAATACATAAAAAGTAAAATACTACTGGTGATAAAAAGGTACATTAAATATATCATATTAAACAAACAAACACTGCTTTCTTGATAATCCCCACTCGTTTAATTACTTTTTCTTAAAATACAAGACTTGTTAGTTAAATGTATTCTGAATTTCTTAATACAGTGTACTGAACCACAAGTCTTTAATGATAGAATGAAGCCTACTAAAACATTCTCTGTGCTCAACAATGTGTTTAAAACATAACATGTTTGTCATAGCTCATTAGCTCACTGAATGAATTTGTCCAAATCATGAAGGCCAAATGGTTTTAAATTTCTAGGGCACATCTTTTCTTCTTCTGCTCATGTAATTTATACCTTCATCACTTGCTCTCAGAGCAGTCTTCTCACTAAGGACAGTATTTTGAAGCATTGCTCCAGTAAGATATAATGAGAACATACTGTGAGAGGCAGTTAAAGAGATACAGACAGAGAATAAGAAATTGCATGCTGAGAAAAAGAGTTACACAAACACTTAACCCAGACAATCTCTCTGGGCTTTGTGGTTTTGCTGTCTGATTCATGAAAAAGAATGTGAATAGATAAAGAATCATACCAGGGTTTAAGTTCATCTTTTAGTGAAGGAACATCCGCACGTTTCTATGATTTAGAATCACAAAACTATTTTTGTATGGTTTTATTAGACTGCTGTGTATAGAATCAATTTACAGCAGGAACCAACGATCAGGGAGTTTAAATGATTCTTAAAGAATGATCTCTATAACGTAGCTGGGGAGGTGGCTATTAATGATGAAAAGAAATAGAAAGCACTATCAGAATGGATATACAAAGAGAAAGGTTTTTCTAAATAGATTTCTTAAAGCTAAAGTTATGTGAACTTGGTTCTTTCCCTATTTTGAAATGTGTATGTATATATGAAAGTATTATTACATAGTAATGTATTCCATATTGTATACACATAGAATTAATTCTGTGCAACTTCACATATATTTGCATATAAATCATATAGTTACTTATAGGAGAAGTGTGTTATGGATGATAATATGAAAATAGATTATTTAAGGCCACATTAAAATTAAATTAAACATACTGGCCAATGTGTAATGTGAATAGAGGAGTTATTTAAAATAAAATGTTCAGTAGATCAAGAAAAAAAGGTGGTTTACTGTGAGCTCCAAATTATACTGAAATTTAAAAAATTAAATTCTAAATAAATAAGAACTATTGACTATGATTCTTATAAATGATGATTCTTAATTCTTGAAAAATATAACAGGCTTAATCTGGAATAGCCATGTCTAGTGAGATTATGCAATGGCACCCCACCCCAGTACTTTTGCCTGGAAAATCCCATGGACGGAGGAGCCTGGTAGGCTCCAGTCCATGGGGTCGCTAAGAGTCGGACACGACTGAGCGACTTCACTTTCGCCTTTCACTTTCATACGTTGGAGAAGGAAATGGCAACCCACTCCAGTATTCTTGCCTGGAGAATCCCAGGGACAGGGGAGCCTGGTGGGCTTCTGTCTGTGGGGTCGCACAGAGTCGGACACGACTGAAGCGACTTAGCAGCAGCAGCAGCAGTGAGATTATGTATACAGTTAAACCACAGTTAGAGAATGAACAAATAATGAACCATAAAATTGCCCTAAGGTATATGTCAGAAAAGTAGTGTAATTTCTGTTGTACAAAACAGGATTTTTCATATAATAAATCTGAAGGAAACAAGACAGATATTATATATTTTTTTCCAAACAGAGTTGAAAAACTGCCTTGGTAGAAAGAGTCTACATTCAAATATTTATCACTATATTTATGTCATCTGTGGAAAGATGTGCACTCAACTTATACTCTACTGGTGCTCTTATCTAGTTCATACCATTTGTGTTGCTAGGCAATATTTTCTCATAATAATTTGTTTCACGTGACCTTTCATCATCAATCATTAAATATTCTTTTTGCTTGACTGAATGATCTATTATGTTAAACTCAATGGCACCCCACTCCAGTACTGTTGCCTGGAAAATCCCACGGACAGAGGAGCCTGGTAGGCTGCAGTCCATGGGGTCGCTAAGAGTCGGACATGACTGAGCGACTTCACTTTCACTTTTCACTTTCATGCATTGGAGAAGGAAATGGCAACCCACTCCAGTGTTCTTGCCTGGAGAACCCCAGGGACGAGGGAGGCTGGTGGGCTGCCGTCTATGGGGTCACACAGAGTCGGACACGACTGAAGTGACTTAGCAGAGAATAGCATACAACTAAATTCAAACACCTACATTTTAAAAGGATTGTACCTCATCAGGCTCCTCTGTTCATGGGATTTCTCAGGCAAGAATACTGAAGTGGGTTGCCATTTCCTTCCCCAGGGGATCTTCCTGACCCAGGGATCAAACCTGGGTCTCCTGCATTGCAGGCAGATTCTTTACTGACTGAGCCACCAGGGAAGTCCATAAAAAGAACAAAGGTACATATTAAATGCAAATACTTTTTTTGGATTTTTGAGTAGAATCTGTTTGACTTTACAGTTGCTAGAATACTGTGCTTATTGTGGTAACAATATGTTTCATAATCTCCCATCAAGGGATTTTTTTTTTTATATGTCCAGATTTTTAAACCTAAATACTATCCATTGCCATAAAATTTACCTAAAAGTAAAAAGTCAATATTCTGACAAACTATAGAGTGATTTTATACTTGAGCTTATTCTGCAACCAGCAATTAAACTCAAAATCTGAGAGTAGATTAAGGTTAGTAGGGATCTTTTCTTTTCCTTGCTACTTAAATTCCTGTTTTTCTTTGTGTTTACACTTTTGTTTCCCTTGATAAAATTAATAATATTTATGCATGATTTAGCAATGTACTAAATTACTCTGTTGCACTAATTAAGTTTGAATTTTAAACTAAGAATAAATTAACACATTTTAGTATACTCTATATTTTCACCAAAAAAATTCACTTGATCTTTAATAATAAAATTCTGACCACAGTGTTTTTGATCAATGCAGCATAATTAGATTGATAGTCAACTGGAAATCAAATGTATTGAAATAAACTCAAATATTTGAAATAAATTTTGAAACTTTGTTTTTTGCAAGTTATAATCTATATCCTATGGTATACTGTATAGTTTTATTGGCTTACAAGTACAAAAATTTCTCTGTTGCCAATAAAATAGTAAATGGATGCATGAATTATACACATAATCTGGTTTTGAATATATGACATCTTTTGAAGTAATTGATGGATTGTTGGAGAAGACCCTTGAGAGTTCCTTGCACTGCAAGCAGATCCAACTAGTCCATTCTAAAGGAGATTAGCCCTGGGTGTTCTTTGGAAGAAATGTTGCTAAAGCTGAAACTCCAGTACTTTGGCCACCTCATGCGAAGAGCTGACTCATTGAAAAAGACTCTGATGCTGGGAAGGATTGGGGGCAGGAGGAGAAGGGGACGACAAAGGATGAGGTGGCTGGATGGCATCACCGACTCCATGGACTTGAGTTTGAGTGAACTTCGGGAGTTGGTGATGGACAGGGAGGCCTGGCTTGCTGTGATTCATGGGGTCACAAAGAGTTGGATACCACTGAGTGACTGAACTGAACTGACCTGAATGGTTCCAAGGAAACTGTACTTGTTGATCATAAACTCTCCTTAGACTGCTTGTTTATATTTGTTTTTACTTCAAATTAAATAAATAGCATATATGGATTTTTGATAGTGAAAAAGTACTGAAAAAATACACTGAAGATTATTTGATTTTATCAAACATTGTTTTGATTTGTCTTAATCTTTGTGTGATATCCATCGTGATTTACTCTATAAATGATTCTAAACAAAAGGATCATTACCATGAGAAGTTATATATATATTTGAAAAAGATAGTGTAAACATTTTTGAACTCTAATTTTTTTTAATATTTGAACTTTTGTTGGAAATATTTTGATGAAAATATACAGTAAAAGTTGCTCAAGTACAATAAACTGGCTTTTTAAAACTTTTGTTAACATTTATAAACTTTAGTACAAAATGTATTTTATCATGGAAACATTAAGTAACCTTTCTTATGATCTTCAAAAACCTCAGAGCCCCATTTCCTAAATTGTTTTATATGACTTGACCTTCTTTTTTCTTGTTGTTGTTTAAACATATTTAAAAGAGCTTTTCCCAGAAAAACAGGTTGATCTATTCAGTTTCATCTTGGCATTCCAATTGTTATATATTCCAAATTGAGGAAATGCCTGAAGGGAAATGTAAAACTTGATCTAAATGTTCTAGTTCTCATTTTATTATTCTCCTTTTGACCAAGGAGAGCTATGCAGCATAAGTAAAGTGGCAGGAAAGGGCACACAACTGGGCCATTTAACTCAAAGGAAATAAAGTTACATCATATCTTACTATTGGGAGCAAGGATTGTTCCAGTCTCCAAGGATAGGCTATAAAGTAGTCACAAATATGACAGAACTATACTAAGTTCACAATAAACTATGGAAAATTCTGAAAGAGATGGGAATACCAGACCACCTGATGTGCCTCTTAAGAAATCTGTATGCAGGTCAGGAAGCAACAGTTAGAACTGGTCATGGAACAACAGACTGGTTCCAAACAGGAAAAGGAGTACGTCAAGGCTGCATATTGTCACCATGTTTATTTAACTTATATGCAGAGTACATCATGAGAAATGCTAGACTGGAAGAAACACAAGTTGGAATCAAGATTGCTGGGAGAAATATCAATAACCTCAGATATGCAGATGACACAACTCTTATGGCAGAAAGTGAAGAGGGGCTAAAAAGCCTCTTGATGAAAGTGAAAGTGGAGAGTGAAAAGGTTGGCTTAAAGCTCAACATTCAGAAAACGAAGATCATGGCATTTGGTCCCATCACTGCATGGGAAATAGATGGGGAAACAGTGGAAACAGTGTCAGACTTTGTTTTTCTGGGCTCCAAAATCCTTGCAGATGTTGACGGCAGCCATGAAATTAAAAGACGCTTACTCCTTGGAAGGAAAGTTATGACCAACCTAGATAGCATATTCAAAAGCAGAGACATTACTTTACCAACAAAGGTTCGCCTAGTCAAGGCTATGGTCTTTCCTGTGGTCATGTATGGATGTGAGAGCTGGACTGTGAAGAAGGCTGAGCACCGAAGAATTGATGCTTTTGAACTGTGGTGTTGGAGAAGACTCTTGAGAGTCCCTTGGACTGCAAGAAGATCCAACCAGTCCATTCTGAAGGAGATCAATCCTGGAATTTCTTTAGAAGGAATGATGCTAAAGCTGAAACTCCAGTATTTTGGCCACCTGATGCGAAGAGTTGACTCATTGGAGAAGACTCTGATGCTGGGAGGGATTGAGGGCAGGAGGAGAAGGGGACGACAGAGGATGAGATGGCTGGATGGCATCACTGACTCGATGGATGCGAGTCTGAGTGACCTCCGGGAGCTGGTGATGGACAGGGAGGCCTGGCGTGCTACGGTTCATGGGGTCGCAGAGAGTCGGACACGACTGAGCAACTGATCTGATCTGATCTGATCTGATACTAAGTTGATTTTAAAAGATGATAGAATTAACATTCTTTTAATCCTACTCTTTCAGTTAAAAAAAATGAATTCAGCTAAGATTATTTCCTGCCATCCTTTGTTTTTATATTGTTTTGTTTTATATTTTTTGTTTTATTTTGTTTTGTATAGCGCTTTGTTTTTGCTCTTAGTTCTTCTGTTGTTTCTGCTTTTTGTTCCTTGAATACTGCCAAGGTTGCAGTTAGACAAAAATTGATGAGGATGCTGAGGGGAGGGGCGGTAACATTAACATGATAGTGGAATATACTTGCAACTGTTTCTGAAACTTTAAGCTCCCATTTTGACTGGATTATAATTTTTAACTGAATCAAAATACAAAGGCAGCCAATATTGTACTTCATGACTTATGTAATCTATTTCATACATAAATGTTCATTTTCGCTTTTATCTTTGAACAGGTACATTCTATCTACCCCATTCTCAGGATCCAGATAACATGTTATGATGCTGAAAGGATGAATAACATGTGTATGGACAGATATTATAGCAGCAGAGCCACGGGCAACTTTATTATGACTGAGATTGGACAGAATGTGTTCCCATTTACAGCTCTTTGCTATGTCACAAATATCGGAGAAGGCAATGGCACCCCACTCTAGTTCTCTTGCCTGGAAAATCCCATGGACGGCGAAGCCTGGTAGGCTGCAGTCCATGGGGTCGCTAAGAGTCCGATGCGACTGAGCGACTTCACTTTCACTTTTCACTTTCATGCATTGGAGAAGGAAACGGCAACCCACTCCAGTGTTCTTGCCTGGAGAATCCCAGGGACGGGGGAGCCTGGTGGGCTGCCGTCCACGGGGCCGCACAGAGTCGGACACGACTGAAGCGATTTAGCAGCAGCAGCAGCTATGTCACAAATATACCAACGGACATACTGAAATACTTAGATATATCACTTGATCTGTAACATAGGTAATAGGCTACACAGCATATTGTGATATTTTCTTTTCATCGTTATAGTCATTCATTCATTCTACACACATTAAGTAATTTAAGGTATGTAGATGTATATAGAACAAACCATAACAATCATCAGAGAGCTTATAATTTAGGGAGGAGGAAAAATAAGTTCAAAAATGGCAGAAATAAATGTGTAACTGAAAACTGGAAAAGGAAAAATATTCACTATTTAGAAATCATGGAAGAAGGGTGCTTGACCTACTCTGAGGAAAAAGGAAAGTTCTCTCCAGTGAGATCTGAAGAATGAGTATAATGAATTGATTAACTATGGACAAAGTGGAAGAACATCTAGATAAAGACAACCCCCTATGCTAGAGGTAGGGAGGAGCATGGCATGCTTGTAGAAATGAAGGCAAGCCAGTGTGGATGGAGCACAGAGAATGGAAAGAGGGTGGAGGGAGGGGATGATGGGAAGGGTAGCTGAGAACAGACCATCCTAAACCATTTTTAGGGCATGCGGTTTACTACTCTTTATTCACTTGCAGTTTCCATTAAAGGAATTTCTGTTAAGCTTTCTTAATGACATCATGATTTCTTGTCCAGATTGACTGTTGTCTTACTTTTTTCACTCAGCAACTACCTATTGAGTAGGTAGGGGATTACTAGGGGATCAAATTATTCAGCGAACCTGAATTTTGTTACCCCAGGAAAGCAGAGAACTTAGACTAGAAGAACTAGAATTGCTTTTCCACTGAGGGTATTGAGTGTCCCATAGTATTTATAATGCATCAAAAGGTAATGATTCATAAAATATCAATGCTAATTGATGAATATAGCAAAGTGAAGATTTATTCCATCTTAATTTCAATTATTTGAAGGGGCTGAATGTCAGATCATTTATAGTGCTTCTCTATGGTGACATTATTTTAATGATGTCATTTAAATCCATTTCCAGTGCAATACACTAATTCATAAATGATAAATTACATTATTTAATATTTCAATTGAGACATTGGTTAGATGTAGAGGTCTAATTCTTTAATAAAGAGTTTAAAGACTTCCTTGTATCTTAAAATACTGCATTTAATTAATGATTTTGAACTGACAGTTTCTTTCAACTTGTCAGAAACATCATATATTGATTGTGAAACAATTTTTATATAGTGTTTTTAAGATCCACTTAACTTGCAATTTTGAACAACCCTACAAAGAACGCACTGCCTGGAAAAAAAAAAAAGAAAAAAAAAAGAAAAATTATGAATTCACTTTTATAGCTATAGACTTAGTCCCAAACCAATAAGTCTCTTGCCCTTTTTCTCATTTATCATATATTTGCAAGAGAGACTTTCCTTAAGGGAGAAAATGTTAAATAGGAAAGTTAATATTTGAAACACTTACCTCATCTTTCCCTTGTCACTTCTCTTTTTACAAACAAAGCGGTACCTAGAAGTAAATCATTTTGAGCAAATAGAACATAAGCACACACCAAATGTCTTGACCTTTTATTTATATTATGTATGTTATTGTTCGACTGAGTGTATTGTGATCCAAGTGAAAGACGGACAGTGAACATTCCTGTTCAAGTAGAATAGGTTAAAAGACTCCCAGCTGTCATTAGATGGAGTTCTGTTTAAGGAATCAGAACTGGGGACCCAGTGATTCCTTTGTGTATCCAAATTATGTGTTCTGGATCTCTTGCACAAAAGGACAAATCATCAGCAGAAATACCAGATTTACTGGAACAGTATTTATTGCTAACGCCTGAAGAGATTAAAAATCACTGAGAGGCAAGCAGTTCCCATGGCCGTGTTGCATTCTGGAATAACTGATTGAGATCTGAAATGAGCTCACAGAACCTGAAGTGAGATTTCAAGAAACAGACTTGTTTCTCTCTCGGACTGTGGGGCTTTCACAGAGAACAATAAAAGATCCTCTGGTAGAAGCAGGGGCCAAAAGTAACATGATGGTTCAGAATCTAGAATCCATGGAGCCCTACTGCCCAATCAGTGTAGGTGGGGGCTGAGGTTTGGATGGGAAATCTCCCTTTCCTGGGAGGATAAGTTTAGGATCTGGGGCATAAGACATTCATTTGCAGTTGTAGTATGTGGCAAACTTTTTGTGACATTACTGTTCATGGGTGAATTGAGACTGGGGTCCAAGATTTCAGGTTGACCTTAATTTTTCCTTTCAAACAGTGAATTTGGGGAGTCTCTAGGAGATCCTCTCTAGGAGTCTCTTTCAGGGATATAGCTTTGGACAAGTTGCTGCTGCTGCTGCTGCTAAGTCGCTTCAGTCGTGTCGGACTCTGTGCGACCCCATAGACGGAAGCTCACCAGGCTCCCCCATCCCTGGGATTCTCCAGGCAAGAATACTGGAGTGGGTTGCCATTGGACAAGTTAACCCTTCTTATTTGCATGCATCAGGAATAATTTTACACAATTTGAAGGACAGATATTAAAGACCTATAATTATCACTGGAGTCCATTTTCCTCTTTAGATTCTACTTGAATATCACTGTGGCAACTCATTCACATTCTCTGGGAAGATGCTCACTTCTGTTTCTTCAGAATCATTTGCATTTTGAAACACTGCCATACAGGTGCAGTGGGAGTCATGAACTGGGATTAGAGTGGTTTTTAAGTAATAGCATTAACATGTATGGCTTTCCTGGTGGTTCAGTGGTTAAGAATTAACTTCCAATGAAGTAAATGTGGGTTCAATCCCTGGGTCAGGAAGATCCCCTGGAGAAAAAAATGGTAACCCACTCTAGTTTTCTTGCCTGGGAAATCCCATGGACAGAGGAGCCTAGTGAGCTACAGTGCATGGGTTTTCAAAGAGTGAGACATGGCTTAGCAACCAAACTAAACTTAATTGGCACATACGTGTTGATTTTGTAAGGAAATTAATGTAATGATTTTTTTATCCTTTTTTATAATTAAACACTTTTGTTCCTTCAAAAGCATGTTAAAATTATTTGATTAGTTTCAATTTTTTTTTCATTCCATAAGGAAAAATAATTTTGTGAACTAGTACATGTGTGCATATATACACGTACATAATTATGTGAATTAGCATGTACACACAAATATGTTTATAAATGACATTAAGGCACAGTCAATTGCTTTAGTTGTAGGTGAGAATTTTAATAAATATTTCTAGTATACAGGATTTATTTTCCTTTGCATTCAACTGCTGTTTGAACATTTTACAATAGCATTAATACAAAAGATGGTCTTTTCGACCCCCTTTTTTCACCTTCAGATATTTCTGCCATGTTCCTAACTGGTTTACTATATTCACATTGTCAACAGAACTTTGTGCTTTTCAACATTTAACACCTGTGAAAAAGTATGACTTTAGCACAAGCCAGGGACATAATTGGCTGCAAAAAAAACTTTAACTAACTGGCAAGTATATAGGACTTACAAACAAAAGTATTTCAAAGAACTCAGAACTTCTTTTACAGTGTTACTTTGTTCTAAATTTCTGTTTCAGTGTGTTTACTTTCAGATTCTGGTAATCTCTGATGACCTTTGGATGCTATTTATTGAGCTGTCCACAGTATTCTCTGTAATTTTATTTCTCTGTATATTAACAGTTTCTGTGAGTTTCTTTCCTCCATAAAGGTATTGCATTGCATGTTTATGTGGTCGTCAAGTCTTTTTTTGAAAACAGGATCTTTTTTACACTTCTTATGTAAGCATGTGCATCTTTCAGTTCAATCACTCACTTGTGTCCGACTCTTTGTAACCCCATGAACCGCAGAACGCCAAGTCTCCCTGTCCATCACCAACTCCCGGAGTTCACCCAAACCCTTGCCAATGAATCGGTGATGCCATCCAACCATCTCATCCTCTGTTGTCCCCTTCTCCTTCTGCCCTCAATCTTTCCCAGCATCAGGGTCTTTTCAAATGAGTCAGCTCTTCATATCAGGTGGCCAAAGTATTGGAGTTTCCACTTCAACATCAGTCCTTCCAATGAACACCTAGGACTGATCTCCTTTAAGATGGACTGTTTGGGTATCTTTATTGATTAATAAATTATCCCTTACCCAAGTTACTGTGTAAAAAGTCTATTTGTGGACAGTCATATTCAAACACAGTCTTCACCACTGCCATCATTTCATCACGTTTCTTTATTTTTCCTCCTCTTATCTACACGCGTATTTCCTGCTATCTTTGCCCTTGCAGAAGTGGTCCTCATTCAAGCCTGGAGGTGGAATTTAAAGAAGAATATTCATTGATGAATAAAATTTTGACTCACCCAATTCAGAATAGACAATTAGGAAGGTTTGAGAACATTCTTCTTTAAAATATATATATATATATTTCTTTTCTTCCTTTCTTGCTTCCTTCCTTCCTCCCTTTCTTTCTTTTCTTTTGTTCTCACCACTTAATGGCTTCTCAGAAACCAGATGTCATATAGTTTCTGTGTCCAAGTGTATACGTGTCTGTATGTCTTGTATGTGTGATGAGATTTAGGCAGCAGAGGATTAAAAAATCACTTGTGAGGGTGACAGAGATTTTTATGCAGGGCAAAATGGACTTCCCAGGTGGCGCTAGTGGCAAAAAAAACAACCTGCCAACACAGGAGTTGTAAAAGATCCAGGTTTGATCCCTGGATCAGGAAGATGCCCTGGAGTGGGGCATGGCAGCCCACTCTAGTATTCTTGCCTGGACAATTTCATGGATAGAGGAGCCTGGTGGTCTACATACAGTCCATGGGGTCACAAAAAGTTGTATGTGACTGAAGTAACTTAGCATACACTCAGGGAAAACTATATCACCGTCTGGAAACATAGAGTGTTATCTCCTATGGTACATTAATAGCACTCAAAATGTCCATGTATTATATTTCTGATGAAAATATCTTGTATGTATGTTGGTATTCTTTCATCAGTCATATCTTTATCTCTTTGTTAAATCACATACTTCTGGAGTGTCCAAATATTCATTCGCTTTCTTGTCTTTTATACTGTGATATTTTGGAGTTTATCATGTGAGCCATTCTTTGCAATTCCTCTGTGAATTCCTTGCCTTCACTTACTTGTGGCAATTATCTTTTTCTACAAATGGTAGTTGCCTCCAAGATACTTTGCTTCACAAAGGAACTTATATTCATCTGAAAGAGACAGTGTCTTCATGATTCCCTTCAGTAGTCAAGCCAAGAGCACACTCTTCCAGGGAAGCCTTCCATCAGTGTCTGAGCATGGTAGGCGTATTACAGCGTGGTCATGTTTGCTCAGTACAGACCACTCTGACTTGTATCTGTGCTGTGTGCTAAGTTGCTTCAGTCGTGGCTAACTCTTTGTGACCCCATGAACTGTCCCCTGGCAGGCTCCTCTATCCATGGGATTCTCCAGGCAAAAATACCACAGTGGGTTGCCATGCCCTCTTCCAGGGGATCTTTCTGACCTAGGGATTGAACCCTGACTTGGCTCTAGAGCTTCCTGATGTATTGGTTGAAACACTGAAAGTTGTGTGATGTGTTCTGAGGCTGTCTGTCTAGTTCTGCTTTCTGCCACATTGATCTTTTACAACCACTGTCATCCACTCCTAGCTCTGTCTCACTGTTGGCTTCCTACTGACACATTATATCACAAAGGAAAGCAAGGCCTGCAGATGTGTTTTGCTATTCTCTGTCATTGACATCATGCATTTCCATCAGTTTTCATCACTATTTTTCCAGTGTTGGATGTCGAGTTGGTTCTTTCACTAGAACAAAGAAAAAAAGTTTCTACATTGACCTTGACTTCATATCATTTCTTCTCTTCATGATCTTCTCTTTCTCTCACTTTTACATCTCCCTTTCCTTCTCTAGTGTGTCTCCCAAAGCACACTTAGGAATCACAAGAACAGACTTTGCTCCGTGAATGTGGGGAGTGTCAGGGGTTTAAATTCTGAGTTCTGGAGATATAGGTTCATGTTCTAACTCCTTGAACTTATGAATGTGATGCTATTTGAAAAAAGAAAAAGGCTCTTTGTATATGTAATTAAGGATCTGAAGACAAGATCATCCTGGATTGGTGTGGGCCCTAAATCTAATTATGTTTAAGAGAAGAAAAGGACATAAGACAGACTAATAATGAAGAAAGTCACATAAAGATGGGACAGAGATTTCTATGCTGCCACAAACAAAGGAATGTCTAGAGTTACAAGAAGCTGGAAGAGACAAGAAAGAATTTTTCCCCAAATCATTCAAGGTCATAGAGCACATAGAACTCCTTGATTACAGATTTCTCCTCACCAGGAATGAGAGAATGCATTTCTGTTGTTTTAATCCAGTAGATTTGTAGTAATTTGTTGCAACATCCCCAGGGAATTAATACAGGTTGAGAAGGAGAATGGGCAGGGTGGACTCTGGCTGATTCATTTACTACAGAGTCAGTAAACAATGAAAAGACTTTTCTGATGGGCACATATTTCCTCAGTTGTTTATTAGCTTTTACAGAAAATAATTCCTAACTCCAGTGGTGGGACAGGTTTTACATACATGTGAGACAGCATTCAAGGAACAGCTAGGAATGTTTATGGAAGGTTATGGTGAGGGGTGGGTAATAACTTCCAGAGTGAAAATTTTTACTTACGCTCCTGTTTTCTATCAATTTTCCCATCGAAACTGACCCTGTACCAGATATCCTGGGATCTGGAATATTCTGGTTCAATATTTTTAGAGACTAAACTTCTGATCCCTTTAGGGTCCTAGGGGAGGTTCAGTTCAGTTCAGTTCAGTCACTCTGTCATGTCCGACTCTTTACGACCCCATGAATTGCAGCACGCCAGGCCTCCCTGTCCATAACCAACTCCTGGAGTTCACTCAGACTCACATCCATCGAGTCAGTGATACCATCCAGCCATCTCATCCTCTGTCGTCCCCTTCTCCTCCTGCCCCCAATCCCTCACAGCATCAGAGTCTTTTCCAATGAGTCAGCTCTTCACATGAGGTGGCCAAAGTACTGGAGTTTCAGCTTTAGCATCATTCCTTCCAAAGAAATCCCAGGGTTGATCTGTTTCAGAATGGACTGGTTGGAACTCTTTGCAGTCCAAGGGACTCTCAAGAGTCTTCACAACACCATAGTTCAAAAGCATCAATTCTTTGGCGCCCAGCTTTCTTCACAATCCAACTCTCATATCCATACATGACCACTGGAAAAACCATAGCCTTGATTAGACGGACCTTTGTTGGCAAAGTAATGTCTCTGCTTTTCAATATGCGATCTAGGTTGGTCATAACTTTCCTTCCAAGGAGTAAGCGTCTTTTAATTTCATGGCTGCAGTCACCATCTGCAGTGATTTTGGAGCCCAGAAAAATAAAGTTTGATACTGTTTCCACTGTTTCCCCATCTATTTCCCATGAAGTGATGGGACCAGATGCCAGGATCTTCATTTTCTGAATGTTGAGTTTTAAGACAACTTTTTCACTCTCCTCTTTCACCTTCATCAAGAGGCTTTTGAGTTCCTTTTCACTTTCTGCCATTGGGTGGTGCCATCTGCATATCTGAGGTTATTGAGATTTCTCCCAACAATTTTGATTCCAGTTTGTGCTTCTTCCAGTCCAGCATTTCTCATGATGTATTCTGTATAGAAGATAAATAAGCAGGGTGACATTATACAGCCTTGACGTGCTCCTTTTCCTATTTGGAACCAGTCTGTTGTTCCATGTCCAGTTCTAACTGTTGCTTCCTGACCTGCACACAGATTTCTCAAGAGGAAGGTCAGGTGGTCTGGTATTTCCATCTCTTTCAGAATTTTCCACAGTTCATTCTGATCCACACAGTCAAAGGCATTGGCATAGTCAATAAAGCAGAAATAGATGTTTTTCTGGCACTCTCTTGCTTTTTCCATGATCCAGCAGTTGTTGGCAATTTGATCTCTGGTTCCTCTGCCTTTTCTAAAACCAGCTTGAACAAGTGGAAGTTCACAGTTCACATATTCCTGAAGCCTGGCTTGGAGAATTTTGAGCATTACTTTACTAGCGTGTGAGATGAGTGCAATTGGGCGGTAGTTTGAGCATTCTTTGGCATTGCCTTTCTTGGGATTGGAATGAAAACTGACCTTTTCCAGTCCTGTGGCCACTGCTGAGCTTTCCAAATTTGCTGGCAGATTGAGTGCAGCACTTTCACAACATCATCTTTCAGGATTTGGAATAGCTCAACTGGAATCCCAGCACCTCCACTAGCTTTGTTCATAGTGATGCTTCCTAAGGCCCACTTGACTTCACATTCCAGAATGTCTGGCTCTAAGTGAGCGATCACACCATCGTGATTATCTGGGTCATGAAGATCTTTTGTGTACAGTTCTTCTGTGTATTCTTGCCACCTCTTCGTAATATCTTCTGCTTCTGTTAGGTCCATACCATTTCTGTCCTTTATCGAGTCCATCTTTGCATGAAATGTTCCCTTGCTATCTCTAATTTTCTTTAAGAGATCTCTAGTCTTTTCCATTCTGTTGTTTTCCTCTATTTCTTTGCATTCATCTCTGAGGAAGGCTTTCTTATCTCTTCTTGCTCTTCTTTGGAACTCTGCATTCAGACGCTTATATCTTTCCTTTTCTCCTTTGCTTTTTACTTCTCTTCTTTTCAAAGCTATTTGTAAGGCCTCCCCAGACAGCCATTTTGCTTGTTTGCCTTTGTTTTCCATGGGGATGGTCTTGATCCCTGTCTCCTGTACAATGTCACAAACCTCATTCCATAGTTCATCAGGCACTCTATCTATCAGATCTAGGCCCTTAAATCTATTTCTCATTTCCACTGTATAGTCATAAGGGATTTGATTTAGGTCATATCTCAATGGTCTAGTGATTTTCCCTACTTCTTCAATTTCAGTATGATCTTGGCAATAAGGAATTCATGATCTGAGCCACAGTCAGCTCCTGGCCTTGTTTTTGTTGACTGTATAGAGCTTCTCCATCTTTGGCTACAAAAAAATATAATCAATCTGATTTTGGTGTTGACCATCTGGTGATGTCCACATGTAGAGTCTTCTCTTTTGTTGTTGGAAGAGGGTGTTTGCTATGAGTAGTGCATTTTCTTGGCAAAACTCTATTAATCTTTGCCCTGCTTCATTCCGTATTCCAAGGCCAAATTTGCCTGTTATTCCAGGTGTTTCTTGACTTCCTACTTTTGCATTCCAGTTCCCTATAATGAAAAGGACATTTTTTTGGGTGTTAGTTCTAAAAGATCTTGTAGGTCTTCAGATAACCATTCAACTTCAGCGTCTTCAGCTTCACTGGTTGGGGCATAGACTTGGATTACTGTGATATTGAATGGTTTACCTTGGAAACGAACAGAGATCATTCTGTCGTTTTTGAGATTGCATCCAAGTACTGCATTTCGAATTCTTTTGTTGACCATGATGGCTACTCCATTTCTTCTGAGGGATTCCTGCCCGCAGTAGTAGATATAATGGTCCTCTGAGTTAAATTCACCCATTCAAGTCCATTTTAGTTCTCTGATTCCTAGAATGTTGACGTTCACTCTTGCCATCTCTTGTTTGACCATTTCCAATTTGCCTTGATTGATGGACCTGACATTCCAGGTGCCTATGCAATATTGCTCTTCACAGCATTGGATCTTGCTTCTATCACCAGTCACATCCACAATTGGGTACTCTTTTTGCTTTGGCTCCATCCCTTCATTCTTTCTGGGGTTATTTCTCCACTGATCTCCAGTAGCATATTGGGCCCCTACTGACCTGGGGAGTTTCTCTTTCAGTATCCTATCATTTTGCCTTTTCATTCTGTTCATGGGGTTCTCAAGGCAGGAATACTGAAGTGGTTTCCCATTCCCTTCTCCAGTGGACCACATTCTGTCAGCCTTCTCCACCATGATCTGCCCATCTTGGGTTGCCCCACGGGCATGGCTTAGTTTCATTGAGTTAGACAAGGCTGTGGTCCTAGTGTGATTAGATTGACTAGTTTTCTGTGAGTATTGTTTCAGTGTGTCTGCCTTCTGATGCCCTCCTAGGGGAGGTTGCTGCGGCATCACTTCAGACCAGGCTTCCCATCCCTGGGATTCTCCAGGCAAAAACACTGGAGTGGGTTGTCATTTCCTTCTCCAATGCATGAAAGTGAAAAGTGAAAGTGAAGTCGATCCATCGTGTCCGACTCCAGCGACCCCATGAACTGCAGCCCACCGGGCTCCTCTGTCCATGGGATTTTCCAGGCAAAAGTACTGGAGTGGGGTGCCATTGCCTTCACCGCCTAGGGGAGGTAAGATATAGCTATTCATCTAGTCCTTCTAATTTCATCCCCTAGTCTTCCATCTACCCCTTATAGTTCCTTCAAATCCTGAATACTCAAAATATTCAAGTAAATTGGACCTGTTTTATTCCTGTTAGTATCCTTCTCTTCTCACTTAGGTTCCATATTTCTGTGTTGGCTAAAATATCTATCATTTCCCCTTCTTTAAAAATATTTGATGACATTGTTTTTTCAATTCTTTTTTTTTCCTTTTCCTTCTTCTCTCTACTGTTCAGTTCTTGGGGATCTATATGCCTCTTGTCATTATAGTGGTGTTTTGAAATGCAACAAAGAAAAAATTTTTCAGTGTGAATGTTATTCAGTGATTCTCCTCTTCTTTTTTATTCATTCTTATTTGCTGACAACACGTTCATAAAGTTACCAGGGCTACAAAGCAGAGAAAAAATTCTAATTTGTTTCCTTTCCCTTGTCCCCTCTAGAGCTCTGTCACAAAGGCAGGCATATTTGCTTCATAATCTTTTTAGTGGTAAGTACACTCACTAATCACTATCCTTAAAATTGCCACTTTAATTAGACTTCTCATAATCTCTCAATTAAATCCTGTGACCTGATCTTGGTCCTTTTAATAACGCATCCTCAAATCCATCATCCACAGACCTGTCTCACATGTACAGCTGGCTGTGTCCTTTTCTTTGAAACCTTTCAACAACTGCTCTTATCGTGCTGGATCAAAGTGCATCTCCTTAGCATGGAACACAACAGGACCTTCCTGGTATAATCTCTTGACATTATCTCATCCATAAATTTTCACTGCACTCAGACTACTCTCCTAAAATAGGAGCTATGAACTCTGTAGTTTTGTCATTTTTTCTAAGTAAAATGACTTTCTCTTTTTTTTTTCTTTTCAGTCTCCTACTTATCTTTTTAAATAAATCAGATACATTGTTTCATCTCTACTATGAAGCCTTCCTCACCCACTGCCCCCCATCCAGTTCTACCAGGCTGGTTTAGTTGCTGATTATTTTCTTTTTGCTTGGACACTGCCTCTGTTATTATCTTTCTTATATCTTTAGCATGTAAAGATAATTATATCTTACATCACATTTATAATAATTATCTTTACATGCTCTCTTTTCTGCTTCTAAGAGGTGGGTGTTTTGAAATATTTGTCTTTGTACCTGGAAATATATTTTTTTTTTTATTTCCTACCTTCTCTCAACTGAATATCCGAGCCTAGATCAGGCACCATGATTTTATTTTAAGCTCTCCATATAAGAAAGCCTTATTTGGATATGAACCTTCAGACATAATGGCATTCAGAACTTATTACTCCACTGTGCTATACAGGTCAATTTCCCTGCATCATGATACCATCCATCACTCTAAACAGTAAAGAAGGATACCTCTAAGAATGTAAGAATGGAATTATGGTAAAATCAACTTGCAGTAGTTGACCCAGCCTTGGATAAAGTATACTACTTCTGAGCAATAATGCACAAATGGGTGATTGAGCAATTTCCTCCAATAAAGAGGTCAGAATCTTGCTACAGAAAAAGACTAACTATTTTGGCAGACTCAAATCTGTCACAGAGTCAATATCTAAGATGAAGAATGTTTCAATCAGGGGCAAATTTTGAGTAAAACACATGAGATTAAAACTAGATGAATCTGTTAGCTTTCCACATTGAGTTTTCAGAGAAATAAATTGAGAATTATATTTTTCCCATCGAAATTTGGAATATTCCCTCTCTCAGCTTCGGTCTGTCTCTCTCTGACATATACTGGCTTCACTGATGAATTTGGGCTCTGTTTTCATAGCTTCTTTTATCACTAGCCTGAAAGATAGACTCAATCTTTCCATCTAGATATTCAAACATGCATTATTTGCTCAAGAATTTTATTGTGAGTGGGTGCATGTACAATATTTTGAACACAAAAATGTAATTGGTAGATTGGTTATAAATCTGAGTTACACAATTTTATTCATTAAAATATAAGATCAGTTCAATTTTAACATTGTGATTTTTTAAGACTTATGAGAAAATCTGTTGACAGTGAGATTATTGACATTTTCTTTTACATTTTGGTCCTCTTTCATTTTCATTGTTATTGTGCAGTCCAAGGTAACTCTTAGGTAGAAGCTGAGGCTGGAATAATGACATTATCAGCTATTTAACTATTAGTTAAAATAGTTAAATAGTTGAATAGTCATTCAAATATTTCCAAGTTGAAGCACATTGAGCCAGTCCCTCATATTTCATGCACCAAGAAATATTTTCTAGAGCTTTGAGAGCACCTTGTTATTCTTACCTCCTTTGTTTTTTGGTGTGTAATAATCCTTGACATATTATATTTCATAACATGATGCATCAAACATGCCATGTCCCAAGAGGTCATGATTTAATGTAAAGCATAGAAATCGTCTCATATAATGAAATGAAAATCAAATCTAGCAGTTGCTAGGGAATTGAAGATGTCTACACAATTACCGTTGACTCATTGGAAAAAACTCTGATGCTGGGAGGGACTGGGGGAAGGAGGAGAAGGGGACGATAGAGGATGAGATGGCTGGATGGCATCACTGACTCGATGGATGTGAAAACTCCGGGAGTTGGTGATGGACAGGGAGGCCTGGCGTGCTGTTAGTCATGGAGTCACAAAGAGTCGGACACGACTGAGAGACTGAACTGAACTGTTTAAACAGAATCTGTAGTCCAGATTTTGTATGATTTCTGTCTGGCCTTCTTCCCCTTAGGCCACGTTACTGAGGTGTTCTAATAATTGGATAAGATTATGTGAAAAAGTTCGGAGAAGGCAATGGCATCCCACTCCAGTACTCTTGCCTGGAAAATCCCATGAACAGAGGAGCCTGGTAAGCCTCAGTCCATGGGGTAGCTAAGAGTCAGACACGACTGAGCGACTTCCCTTTCACTTTTCACTTTCATGCATTGGAGAAGGAAATGGTAACCCACTCCACTATTCTTGCCTGGAGAATCCTAGAGACAGAGGAGCCTAGTGGGCTGCTGTCTATGGGGTCACACAGAGTCGGACATGACTGAAGTGACTTAGCAGCAGCAGCAGCACACAGTTACCCAGTGTAACAAAAATAAACTGTGTCATATATCTTTCCTACTTTTTTTTTTTCTTCATTGTGTGGAAGGGAGTTTCATTTTCTCTTTGGAGATCATCATTTTCACAAGTATATTATGTTCCAAGTGTGAATACATCTAGTAACTGCAGTAAAAGATGGTGACATTATTAATACATTCCCTGCTCAGCCTTAGAATTCAATCCTATAGCACTCTATTCCATTATATTTGCACTGTTGTAAATAGAGAAGAGATAAAATAGCCAGGATCAAAAACATAAATTGTTGAAACTACCCCCAAAAAGTAAGTGCCCAAAGACGATAAGGATATTTCCTTTGGGTTTCAGTGATAAGTGCTGGATGGAATTTCTTATCGTTTATTCTAGTAAAAGAATAAAAGAAACACAATTACAGATATTCAGTTATTTAAAATTGGAGATTTATAGACCTATATCATTGTATAAGAATTGTAAACAATACTCTTTGCAGCTTATGAATCAGCACTGAGAAATAGTCATTTCACATCACTCGAGAAGTGTAATTCAAAGAAGACAAAAGAACAAGCCCAATAATAGAGATCATAACTAAAGTCAAAGTAAACAAATGAAATCTTACACTGCTGCTTAAACTTTTATTTATGAAAATTCCATTGCTTGCCTTCAATTTGCCCTGGCCTCCTGTTTTCCCATTCTGCTTATCTTTATTCTTGTATATATTTCAAGTTCATTATTCTCTGTTTTTTGCTACACAATTTTTATTTCTATTTATGAGTTTCAAGGGATAGGATTACTGACATTATAAAGATATGAAGACATATACTATTCACACTATAATAGTATAGACATATACTATTGACAGAGATACTCAGGAAAAGATGAAGAAATAGGTTTGCATATCAGGAGATTTTTACTCTTACAGAAAAATAAAATTAAAAAAAAATTCATTCAATTCCAGATCTCACTCCAGTCATCTTTCTCTTCTCATTCATAGTTAGACCTCTTGAAAATCTTGTCTGAAGTTCATGATTCTGAATCTTAGCTAACACATGCTGTTTAAGCTATTGCAACCTGGCTTCTGCCACCACCAATAAATTTTGTTCTTGTCCAGGGCATCTGTGCTAACCTTTTTGTGAAAGGCACATTTTTACACATTAGTTGTCTTGACTTTTCAGTATTGCTTGTATTCATCGAGGCTCCTTTTATTTATTTTTTGATTTAAAAAAAATTAGTGGAGTGTAGTTGATTTACAAGCATTGTTTTAGTTTATATATATATATATATATATATATATATATCTGTATATCTATATAGATACACACACACACACACACACACACACACACACACACATACACACACATAGTGATGTAGTTAAGGAAATAGTGAATAATGAAAGTAAATCAGTCATATCTGACTCTTTGTGACCCCATGGACTGTAGTCTGCCAGGCTCTTCTGTCCATGGAATTCTCTAGGCCAGAATATTGAAGTGGGTAGTTATTCCCTGCTCTAGGGGATCTTCCCAACCCAGAGATCAAACTCAAGTCTCCAACTTTGCAGGTGGATTCTTTACTATCTGAGCCATCAGGGAAACCCATGTATGTACATATATACACACAAATACACACATACATATATTCACTCTTTTTTGGATTCTGTTTCCATATAGGCTGTTACAGAGTATTAAATTTAACATTCCCTGATATATATTGTAGGTTCTTATCTTTTGTATATATGGTAGTGTCAATAGTATATGTCAATATCTTCTTCTTGAATGTCTTTCTTCCTTTCTCAGTGTCCACTTTTGCTTCTTTGGAATCTAACCCTGTGCCCACACACTGAATTGGTTTTTTAATCAGAATTCTCTCCTAGATTTTCTTCTCTTTTTACTTAGAAACTTGTAATAAGTGATCTTTATTCTTCAAACTTCTGTTACCAGCTCTAGTGTCAGATCAGATCAGATCAGATCAGTCGCTCAGTCCTGTCTGACTCTTTGTGACCCCATGAACTGCAGCACGCCAGGCCTCCCTGTCCATCACCAACTCCCGGAGGTCACTCAGACTCACATCCATTGAGTCAGTGATGCCATCCAGCCATCTCATTCTCTGTCATCCCTTCTCCTCCTGCACCCAATCCCTCCCAGCATCAGAGTCTTCTTCAATGAGTCAACTCTTCGTATGAGGTGGCCAAAATACTGGAGTTTCAGCTTTAGCATCATTCCTTCCAAAGAAATCCCAGGGCTGATCTCCTTCACAATGGACTGGTTGGATCTCCTTGCAGTCCAAGGGACTCTCAAGAGTCTTCGCCAACACCACAGTTCAAAAGCATCAATTCTTCAGTGCTCAGCCTTCTTCACAGTCCAGCTCTCACATCCATACATGACCACAGGAAAGACCATAGCCTTGACTAGGCAAACCTTTGTTGGCAAAGTAATGTCTCTGCTTTTGAATATGCTATCTAGTTTGGTCGTAACCTTCCTTCCAAGGAGCAAGCGTCTTTTAATTTCATGGCTGCAGCCACCATCCGCAGTGATTTTGGAGCCTAGAAAAATAAAGTCTGACACTGTTTACACTGTTTCTCCATCTATTTCCCATGTAGTGATGGGACCAGATGCCATGATCTTCGTTTTCTGAATGTTGAGCTTTAAGCCAACCTTTTCACTTTCCACTTTCACTTTCATCAAGAGGCTTTTGAGTTCCTTTTCACTTTCTGCTATAATGGTGGTGTCATCTGCATACCTGAGGTTATTGATATTTTTCCCAGCAATCTTGATTCCAACTTGTGTTTCTTCCAGTCCAGCATTTCTCATGATGTATTCTGCATATAAGTTAAATAAACATGGTGACAATATACAGCCTTGACGTACTCCTTTTCCTATTTGGAACCAGTCTGTTGGTCCATGACCAGTTCTAACTGTTGCTTCCTGACCTGCATACAGATTTCTCAAGAGGCAGGTCAGGTGGTCTGGTATTCCCATATCTTTCAGAATTTTCCACAGTTTATTGTGATCTACACAGTCAAAGGCTTTGGCATAGTCAATAAAGCAGAAATAGATGTTTTTCTGGAACTCTCTTACTTTTTCCATGATCCAGCGGATGTTGGCAATTTGATCTCTGGTACCTCTGCCTTTTCTAAAACCAGCTTGAACAAGTGGAAGTTCACGGTTCACATATTGCTGAAGCCTGGCTTGGAGAATTTTGAGCATTACTTTACTAGTGTGTGAGATGAGTGCATTTGTGCGGTAGTTTGAGCATTCTTTGGCATTGCCTTTCTTTGGGATTGGGATGAAAACTGACCTTTTCCAATCTTGTGGCCACTGCTGAGCATCTCCCAAATATATAACCAGACCAAATATTGTTAATTAACTTCTAGTCCATATGTCTACGAGGCTTCTGGAGATTTCAAAGCACCATAAAAGTCAGCTAAAATCTTTAGGTGTGTATGTTCAGTTGCTTCAATCATGTCCAACTCTTTTGCGACCCCATGGATTGTAGCCTGTGAGTCTCCTCTGTCCATGGGATTCTCCAGGCAAGAATTCTGGAGTGGATTTCCATGCCCTCCTACAAGGAATCTTCTCGACTGAGGAATCAATGCATGTAGATACATCTACCTGCATTGGCAGGTGGATTTTTTAAACACTATTGCACCTCAGTTCAGTTCAGTTCAGTTGTTCAGTCATGTCTGACTCTTTGTGACCCCATGAACTGCAGCTCGTCAGGCCTCCCTGTCAATCACCAACACTTGGAGTTCACTCAAACTCATGTCCATCAAGTTGGTGATGCCATACAGCCATCTCATCCTCTGTCATCCCCTTCTTCTTTTGCCACCAACCTCTCCCAGCATCAGGGTCTTTTCCAATGAGTCAACTCTTCGCATCAGGTGGCCAAAGTATTGGAGTTTCAGCTTCAGCATCAGTCCTTCAAATGAATAATCAGGAACAATCTCGTTTAGGAGGGACTCGTTGGATCTTCTTGCAGTCCAAGGGACTCTCAAGAGTCTTCTCTAAGACCATAGTTCAAAAGCACCAATTCTTTGGCACTCAGCCTTCTTCACAGTCCAACTCCCACATCCGTACATATCCAATAGAAAAACCATAGCCTTGACTACATGGACCTTTTTTGGCAGTGTAATGTCTCTGCTTTTGAATATGCTGTCTAGGTTGGTCATAATTTTCCTTCCAAGGAGTAAGCGTCTTTTAATTTCATGGCTGCAATCACCACCTGCAGTGATTTTAGAGCCCAGAAAAATAAAGTCTGACACTGTTTCCACGGTTTCCCCATCTATTTCCCATGAAGTGATGGGACCAGATGCCAGGATCTTCATTTTCTGAATGTTGAGCCTTTTTTTTTTTTTTTGATACTTCACTTCAAAAAATGTTTATTGCCTTAAAGATATATTACGGTCTTAGACAAATTATACATTTTGTACTTCTGTTTCAAAACAACACATCAGCTATCGTCTATTACATATCTTTGGCCATAATAAGCAGAATATGGGCTGGTCTTTCAATTTGAATTACATTATGCCACATGAGTATCATTCCCAACAGAATTGGTTTTAGTTTTATTAAAAAAAAAAAAATCATTACACTTTAGGTGATTTAAGAAAAAATCCTGTAAAATTATCTGGGAATTTATCAAAATCCAAACTATTCACTATACTTCACAGGAATATCAAATTGAACTACTGGAAAAGCAATAACAGAACAAAAAGAGTAGAACATTTTACCTTTAAATTCAGTTCAAATAATAATCCATCACAATTTATTTAAAAGAAAGCTGCTCAAGCCAACCTTTTCAATCTCCTCTTTCACTTTCATCAATAGGGTCTTTAGTTCCTCTTCACTTTCTGCCATAAGGGTGGTGTCATCTGCATATCTGAGGTTATTGATATTTCTCCAGGCAATCTTGATTCCAATTTGTGCTTCTTCCAGCCCAGCATTTCTCATGATGTACTCTGCATATAAGTTAAATAAGCACACTGACAATATACAGCCTTGACATACTCCGTTTCCTGTTTGGAACCAGTCTGTTGTTCCATGTCCAGTTCTAACTGTTGCTTCCTGACCTGCATATAGGTTTCTCAAGAGGCAGGTCAGGTGATCTGGTATTCCCATCTCTTTCAGAATTTTCCACAGTTTATTGTGATCCACACAGTCAAAGGCTTTGACATAGTCAACAGAAGCTCTAAACTCAATGTATATTTCTTCTAATTTCCTGATGATTTCTATCTTATGCAAGGTTCCCTGAAAACAGACTGGCATGAAAAACTGTCTGTAAGAAATGTCAAAGGAAGTATATGGAGACTATCTTCTGTAGAAGAGAAAGGAAATGGGGTGAGCAGAGAGAAGTTGAACTGTAACACAGTTACAGATTTTAGCCAGTAACACAGTTAACTCTGGATTAGAATACCCTTTAGGGTCATCCCAAATTGAGCTTTGGTACTGTGACATTTTTCAGTCACTTGATGTGTGCTCATACTTGAAGAAGAGTGAGAGACTTCAGGAGCTGCACCTCCTTCCCTTAAGAGCAATTCCTTAGGAAAGTCTCAATTGTGAGCCAGTAGCTGAAAACATTCCCAGTAGTTGGATGAATGAGAGCCTCAATTCTGAAAGGTGATCTGGGCAGATCAAGAGAAATCTGTTGGAACTTCTCTGATCTTCCAGTGGCTAAGACTCCATGCATTCAATATAGTGGTCCCTGTTTCAATCCCTGGCCGGGGATCTATGTTCCACACACTACAACTAAGTTCACATGCCACAGTTAAAGATCCCAGTAACTAAAACTTGGCACAGCCAAATAAATAAATAGATATTCAAAACAAAAGAGAGAGAGAGAGAGGGAATCTTGTTACTGACTATAAACTTGCAACACATAATTCAACCCAGCTAGAATTAGATTCCCTGAGATTCTAATTGACCATTTTTTTTGGAGCAATTTGGAAAAGGAAGGTAAAAGGAAACATTTGAAGCTCCTGCTGGCGATATAATTTTCATGGCATCACTTAGCATTTCTATCTCCAGATACCCAATCTAGATTCCCTATATTCTGTCTTAGTATCTCTGTTAGCCTAAGTGGATTGTAGAGTAGCATGATTCAGAAATTCACCTCATAATTATTTGGCTTGTCTGTTTACAACATATACTTCGCAGGCCATGGCTACTACATTTGTCAATTTGCAATAAAAATTGGACTGAAAAGTAGGAAGAGAGACCCCTGAATGATTTCCAAGTGAATTTTTCAATGTACCCACTATATAATATCAATTTTACTTTCTCTAATGTTAGCATTAGAGGGCCTAGAGGAGCTATCCCACGTTGAAGGTCAGGATGGGTGGTGGTGAGGAGATACCCCTCATCCAAGGTAAGGAGCAATGGCTGCACTTTGCTGGAGCAGCCATAAAGAGATACCCCACGCCCAAGGTAAGAGAAACCCAAGTAAGACGGTAGGTGTTGTAAGAGGACATCAGAGGACAAACACACTGAAATCATACTCACAGAAAACTAGTCAATCTATTCACACCAGGACCACAGCCTTGTCTAACTCAATGAAACTAAGCCATGCCCGTGGGGCAACGCAAGATGAGCTGGTCATGGTGGAGAGATCTGACAGAATGTGGTCCACTGGAGAAGGGAATGGCAAACCACTTCAGTATTCTTGCCTTGAGAACCCCATGAACAGTATGAAAAGGCAAAATGATAGGATACTGAAAGAGGAACTCCCTAGGTCAGTAGGTGCCCAATATGCTACTGGAGATCAGTGGAGAAATAACTCCAGAAAGAATGAAGGGATGAAGCCAAAGCACAAACAATACCCAGCTGTGGATGTGACTGATGATAGAAGTAAGGTCCAATGCTGTAAAGAGCAATATTGCACAGGAACCTGGAATGTCAGGTCCATGAATCAAGGCAAATTGGAAGCGGTCAAACAAGAGATGGCAAGAGTGAATGTTGACATTCTAGGAATTAGCGAACTAAAATGGACTGGAATGGGTGAATTTAACTCAGATGACTATTATATCTACTACTGCAGGCAGGAATCCCTCAGAAGAAATGGAGCAGCCATCATGGTCAACAAGAGTCCAAAATGCAGCACTTGGATGCAATCTCAAAAACAACAGAATGGTCTCTGTTCGTTTCCAAGGCAAACCATTCAATATCACAGTAATCCAAGTCTATGCCCCAACCAGTAACACTGAAGAAGCTGAAGTTGAATGATTCTATGAAGACCTACAAGACCTTTTAGAACTAACACCCAAAAAAGATGTATTTTTCATTATAGGGGACTGGAATGCAAAAGTAGGAAGTCAAGAAACACCTGGAGTAACAGGCAAATTTGGCCTTGGAATACAGAATGAAGCAGGGCAAAGACTAATAGAGTTTTCCCAAGAAAATGCACTGGTCATAACAAACACCCTCTTCCAAGAACACAAGACAAGACTCTATACATGGACATTACCAGATGGCCAAGAGCAAAATCAGATTGATTATATTCTTGGCAGCCAAAGATAGAGAAGCTCTATACAGTCAACAAAAACAAGACCAGGAGCTGACTGCAGCTCAGACCATGAACTACTTATTGCCAAGATCAGACTGAAATTGAAGAAAGTAGGGAAAACCACTAGACCATTCAGGTATGACCTAAATCAAATCCCTTATGATTATACAGTGGAAGTGAGAAATAGATTTAAGGGCCTACATCTGATAGAGTGTCTGATGAACTATGGAATGAGGTTTGTGACATTGTACAGGAGACAGGGATCAAGAACATCCCCATGGAAAAGAAATGCAAACAAGCAAAATGGCTGTCTGGGGAGGCCTTACAAATAGCTGTGAAAAGAAGAGAATCGAAAACCAAAGGAGAAAAGGAAAGATATAAACATCTGAATGCAGAGTTCCAAAGAATAGCAAGAAGAGATAAGAAAGCCTTCCTCAGCGATCAATGCAAAGAAATACAGGAAAACAACAGAATGGGAAAGACTAGGGATCTCTTCAAGAAATCAGAGATGCCAAAGGAACATTTCATGCAAAGATGGGCTCAATAAAGGACAGAAATGGTATGGACCTAACAGAAGCAGAAGATATTAAGAAGAGGTGGCAAGAATACACAGAAGAACTGTACAAAAAAGATCTTCATGACCCAGATAATCACGATGGTGTGATCACTGACCTAGAGCGAGACATCCTGGAATGTTAAGTCAAGTGGGCCTTAGAAAGCATCACTACAAACAAAGCTAGTGTAGGTGATAGAATTCCAGTTGAGCTATTCCAAATCCTGAAAGATGATGCTGTGAAAGTGCTACACTCAATATGCCAGCAAATTTGGAAAACTCAGCAGTGGCCACAGGACTGGAAAAGGTCAGATTTCATTCCAATCCCAAGAAAGGCAATGCCAAAGAATGCTCAAACTACTGCACAATTGCACTCATCTCACACGCTAGTAAAGTAATGCTCAAAATTCTCCAAGCCAGGCTTCAGCAATATGTGAACCGTGAACTTCCAGATGTTCAAGCTGGTTTTAGAAAAGACAGAGGAACCAGAGATCAAATTGCCAACATCTGCTGGATCATGGAAAAAGCAAGAGAGTTCCAGAAAGCATCTCTTTCTGCTTTATTGATTATGCCAAAGCCTTTGATTGTGTGGATCACAAGAAACTGTGGAAAATTCTGAAAGAAATGGGAATATCAGATCACCTGATCTGCCTCTTGAGAAATTTGTATGCAAGTCAGGAAGCAACAGTTAGAACTGGACATGGAACAAAAGACTGGTTCCTATAGGTAAAGGACTTCGTCAAGGCTGTATATTGTCACCCTGTTTATTTAACTTATATGCAGAGTACATCATGAGAAACGCTGGACTAGAAGAAACACAAGCTGGAATCAAGATTGCTGTGAGAAATATCAATAACCTCAGATATGCAGATGACACCACCCTTATGGCAGAAAGTGAAGAGGAACTCAAAAGCCTCTTGATGAAAGTGAAAGTGGAGAGTGAAAAAGTTGGCTTAAAGCTCAACATTCAGAAAACGAAGATCATGGCATCAGGTCCCATCACTTCATGGGAAATAGATGGGGAAACAGTGGAAACAGTGTCAGACTTTATTTTTCTGGGCTCCAAAATCACTGCAGATGGTGACTGCAGCCATGAAATTAAAAGACGCTTACTCTTTGGAAGGAACGTTATGACTAATCTAGATAGCATATTCAAAAGCAGAGACATTACTTTGCCAACAAAGGTCCGTCTAGTCAAGGCTATGGTTTTTCCTGTGGTCATGTATGTATGTGAGAGCTGGACTGTGAAGAAGGCTGAGGGCCGAAGAATTGATGCTTTTGAACTGTGGTGTTGGAGAAGACTGTTGAGAATCCCCTGGACTGCAAGGAGATCCAACCAGTCCATTGTGAAGGAGATCAGCCCTGGGATTTCTTTGGAAGGAATGATGCTAAAGCCGAAATTCCGGTATTTGGCCACCTCATGCAAAGAGTTGACTCATTGGAAAAGAGTCTGATGCTTGAAGGCTTTGCGGGCAAGAGGAGAAGGGGATGACAGAGGATGAGATGGCTAGATGGTATCATTGACTCGATGGACGTGAGTCTCAGTGAACTCCGGGAGTTGATGATGGACAGGGAGGCCTGGCGTGCTGAGACTTATGGGGTCGCAAAGAGTCGGACAGGACTGAGTGACTGATCTGATCTGATCTAAATGTTAGCATGATGATGACTCTCTGTGATAAAGAGATGCCATCACTAGGTGGCAGTGATAAACTTCACTGGCACTTTTACTCTTTTTCCTGGTGAAAGTGTTTTTCTCAAGCAACCAGGAACTTTATTCCCACAGATCCTAATGCTGTGAAGACAAGGAACATGAATTCTCCATTTGGTGAATAGCAATATATGGAACACTTCCTCTATTTCCATTCTTTTATTCCTGTATCAATATTTTCTACTTACTGGGATCTCAGCAACATAAAATGATCATTGCTTAGGATGTTTGCTGAATCCTAAAGTATGGAAGCATGAAACCCCATCACTTCAGAGAATCATTTTCAAAATATTGTCTCACTTGCAGCTTCAAAACCTGTTTGTTTCCTTATCAGGATAGCAGCTTCTGGGTGGTATGGTGTGCCATGTAGTCAGTAGATCCCATGGTCATGAGCTCCTTGGCATATTTCCTTGCCTAAAAGTGAGCTTCCTGGGCTCCATAGTCTGAAACAATCTCATGTGAGATTACAGGTCTATAAGTCTCTAAAGTATTGGCTGCCCTGTAGGCAAACTCTTAGCTGAAATATGAAATGCACATCACTGTCCTTTCAGGTTGTAAGTAGTATTATACAATACATGTGACAGCAGGTTGTGGATGTCCAGCGCTGTTTTACTGGATATTCACAAATCACGCTTGGTGAAAAGGAAACCATGCTGATGGGCCATGCATAACCATGACATCTGCCACCCTGGCCACTCTTTTATGAATCATTGTGCCAATAACCAATGATAGAAGTTTTCTGATGTGAAGTAACTATGTTCTTCAGTCTACTCAGTGGGTTAAAGTCTCTTCCATAGAGTATTCTCTCCAGTGGCTAATTTATATTTCAAAGATATCTATACTTTGTGCCCACTGCCATAGTTTCATCCACATGCTATCTCTTTAAATTTATGGATCCTTGATCTCCTCCCCAATTCTTTTTGAAAATTTATTGCCAGGGCCCTGAATAGAAAAGAAAAAGTGTCATTTACTGTCACTGGTGATGTCAAAGAAATAGAGAATTAAATATTTGTATCACATAAATAATAAAATACAGAGTCACTTCTCAGTATGCATTAATGGTTTTCAAATAATTTCCCTAGCAATCTGTTTTGTTCATGTTATAATAATAAAGACATCTATTCATAAATGTTTACAAAATTTTTTAAATAAAATTGTATTAGATATTAAAAAATAAAAGATGATTCTGATCCTTATTTCTGTCAGGGATAGAAATTAATATATTGACAAAAAAACAATGCTCCTCTGCTAGAATAATACAACTGGCATTTTAATGTGTTAGCTGGTCAGGCTTGTCTGACTCTTCATAACCCCACGCTCTATAGCCCACCAGGCTCCTCTGTCCATAAAATTCTCAAGACAAGAATACTGAAGTGGGTTGTCATTCCTTTCTCCAGGGGATCTTCCTGACCAAGGAATTGAACCCAGATTTCCTGCATTGCAGGCAGATTCTTTACTGTCTGAGCCACAAAGGAAGAACATAACTGGCATAGCAGATGCAGTTGAAGCAGCAGCTTCTTGAAATGGGCTTGCCTGATAGCTCAGGTGGTAAAGAATCAGCATGCAGTTCAAGAGACCCAGGTTTGATCCCTGAGTGAGGAAGATTCCCTGGAGAAGAGAATGGCAACCCACTCCAGTATTCTTGCCTGGAGAATCCCAAGGACAGAGGAGCTTTGCAGACTACAGTCCATGGGGTCTCATAGAGTCAGACATGAATGAGCATTAAACATTTTTTTCTTGAAATATTCCTTTCTCAGGACACACCCGCCCTTGTTTAGGTCAGGCCTGTTTAACAGGGTGATGTCAGCAATCACGACCTCTGCATAATTTAAGTCTTCAATAATCCCTGATATTCTCCTACCTCCCCAGATGTAATATTGCTTTTGACTTATGTTTTGACTGGTCAGGCAGTTTTAAGAGGGTTCCACATGACTCTCCCAATAAGATATCTCTTATCTCAAGAAAATACTATGGTAGTTCTGCTAATTATCAAGTATGTTTATTCCATCTGCAAATTTGCTAAAATGAACTCAAGATGAATCAGATTTGGAAACAGGTTTCATTTTTTTAAAAACTATTCAGCCCACCACAATGCTTGGTGGCTCATGTATCGACATCAACTTCAATAATTTTTAAATGTCTGAGTATTTTAATTCCCTGTGATGATTAACATCAGATTGGTATTGAATACATTCAGGGAAGAATTGGAGAAGGAAATGGCAACCCACTCCAGCGTTCTTGCCTGGAGAATCCCAGGAACGGGGAGGCCTGGTGGGCTGCCATCTATGGGGTCACACAGAGTCGGACATGACTGAAGCGACTTAGCATAGCATAGGGAAGAATTACTCAGTACACCTGCCAAAGTGATACAGCATACTTCTCCAAGGGGTGCTAAGTTACTTGAGTCATGTCCAGCTCTTTGCAACCCTGTGGACTGTAGCCTGTAGCCCACTAGGCTCCTCTGTCTGTGGGATTCTCCAGGCAAGAATATTGGAGTGGGTTTCCACACCCTCCTCCAAGAGGTCTTCCTAACCCATGGATCAAATCATTGGCATTGACTGTCAATGCCTCATGCATTGACAGGCAGGTTCTTTACCACTAGTGACACCTAGAAAGCCCATTATTTTAGTCAGTGAGTTTCTAGGCTGAGTCCAGGAATTTTTAAAGTTTCAGGTCCTGAAAGTGAACAAATGATCTTAAATTTTATCAGATCCTCTCCCTCAGACTCCTAATCATCCATCCTTGCTATACAGATTTTTTTTTTTTTTTTTTTAATTCTATACATTGAGAAATCCTCTCATTGGTTACTCATCTTTTCCCCTAGAAATGATGTGGTACTCACTATTTCTACAGTCCTCAGTGGTTCAGGATTCTGTTAATCTGATGTTATTAGTTGCTTATTTGTACTCTCGCTTTCTACTTGTGTTTAGACATGGCCATCTGACCTCCATTATTTTGAGATTCTAGCATCCCTATTGTTCCCTGTTGCGACTATGGAGATTGATCCTGGATCAGTATCCCATATTTTCACTCAGGTTCTAAAGAAGACAACCACCATTGAGCTCCTCAAGCAGACTGTTGTTATCTTCACTAATAAAACAGTACCTTGCAGACTCTCATGTAAGGCATAGTCAGTTGCTAATTTTTTTGTCTTAATGTATTATGTTCAGTCTACAATGGTTCTTTTCTGACAGCATATCTTCCTAGACATGCCCTTCTCAGTATCCAGTCCCTATATAATCTATTGGCTGCCTTCAGTATATGTTGGCTTCATCCCTTTCTTTAACTAGAAGAGATAACACCAATTCTGTTTGGTCTTTGTTATAATCTAGTGGTCAGGATGAGAAGATTGGAAGGATCCTGAGGAAAGGGTGGGCTGCGTTATCAAGGAGGAGATTCCTGTGTCATTGTATAAGTCAGGCTAATGGTCAGAGCTATGTGAAAGAATGGGACCAATTCTCCAGGCCTAGGGAGTTCTGTAAGATATAGGTGTCAGGGTTCTCAAACATATTGATTCAGAGGCCCCTACTCCCACTATTACAGAGTTCCTTGCTTTTCCAATCTGACCCCAGAACAGAAGAATTCCCAACCTCCCCTGGAATTACTCTACATCTAAAACTAAGTCTTAGACCTGAATATTAAGTTTTTCTCCTTTGACTACAGAAAATATATGTCTTTTAAAAAGTGTCTGCTGAATTTCAGAGCCACTTAAGTTGGTGATTAACAATCTCGGCCGTTCCTTATTTTTCTTTGACCTATTAGTAGCACTTAGTTATAGCCCATTGATCCCACAGTCCTTATGATTGTCAATTCCCACTACAGCTTACAAATCTCTGAGCTGTTGTACTATTCAGTGCATTGTGTTTCATCAGTAGTCAAACGGTACCAATGCTGTATCCAGACCTATCTCTGTTATTGCACGTACCACTACTATCCTGCTCCTCATTGTCAGTTGGGCTTCCCTCGTAGCTCAGCTGGTAAAGAATGCACCTGCAATGCAAGAGACTGGATTTGATCCCTGGGTGGGGAAGATGCCCTGAAGAAGGGAACAGATCCCCTTTCCAGTATTCTAGCCTGGAGAATGCCATGGACTGTGTAGTCCATGGGGTTGCAAAGAATCGGACATGACTGAGCAACTTTTACTTTCATTGCCAGTTAGTCTTTTAGTGAAATATCCAGATCTAAAAAGTTTATTTTAAAACCTGCTTCCTAGGATGACCTGTGATTCAACTATATTAAGTCAACTGGAAATACAGAACAGAGGAAAATGTACAGGCAGGAGGTTTATTAAACTGAGTCTAAGGCACAAAACCTGTAAAAAACTGAGGGAACTGGATAATGGGAGAAGTTGAATTTAAGAATGATGTGGTTGGAATATATGCCATAGCAGATGCCCTGGGATCTCTGAAGCTTCCCTATCAATTCAGCATTTCCTTCTTTGAGGGGAAGTGGCCTGATTTTTGTACTACCGCAGTAGCCAATCATTGGATATGAGCTACTCCCCAGATAAAAGGGTACACATGAGGATGGATGAGCCTACAGCAGAAGGCAATTCCTAGAAGCAACTCAGGTATCAGCTATCAGTCCTGCCAGGATCTAAGGAAATGAGTGCCTCCTTCCTGAAGGGGAAGTTAGTTGCCCATGCCAGCGTCTTATCTCATTCACTCAGTGAATGGCATCTCCATCTAACCACTGTTCTGCTTCTTAGCAGTGAGAGGCAAACTTGGCTCTTTCCATAATACTCACATGCAGTCAATGAAATCCTCTCAATTCTACCTTTCAACTAATTCCTTGAGTAGTTCACTTCCTTTGCCATCCTCACTGTATGTATTCTAGTTAAGATAGCCATCACTTCTTACCTGGACACCTGCACACCATCCTCCCTTGTATTATTCCAAATTCAGTCATGCCACATGCGAAGGATTACAGGTGGGGTGACATTTGCATATCATTACTCCACTGATAAAAGCAATGCAAAATGTTTACAAATACTTCACCACAAAGGCCACCATTTGTAAAATAGCTTTAAAACTTTTTATGGTATGCCTGACATATTTGTAACCTTGTTGCAATATGCTGGAACTGCAGTAAAAAGGGCCCCAGACTGAGTGTGTGTTTAATTTCCTTCAATAACAGAAATTTATTTTTTTTCACAGTACTGGAGGTTGGAAATCCAAGATCAAGATTTTGTAGCACTTGACTTCTTCTAGGGCCTCTCCTATTGGTTTGTAACTGCCCTTCTTCCTCCAGTATTTAAAAGTTTTTCTTTTTTTTTTTCCCTCTTTTAGTGTCTATGTCCTGATCTCCTTTTCTTTTAATGACACTGGCTATGCAAGAATATGACCCACCCCAATGAACTCATTAAAACTTAATTACTACTGTAAAGACTCTGTCTTTGCATCAATCACTTTCTGAGTTACTGGGGGATAGGAGTTCAGGATACCGATTTGGCGGGTCCACACTTCTGTCCATAACATGCCACCTTTAAAATCTGGCAAAACTTATTATTACTCCAAATGGGCCCTACTTTTACTTAATTCAAGCTTGACTTCATATTATTTTATGATTTTAACTCTTTTCTTCTTTCTCTATTCCTTCAGGTTTAGGATTGAACGTCATTTTCACTTAGGACCATTTCCTTGTATCTATACAGTGGAATTAGTGACTTTTCTCTGAATTCACATTGTACTTTTTTCATTCACAGCATAACACTTATCAGATATTATTTTAATTGTGGACTTTCTCATTTATTTCCTACATAGACTATAAACCCCCAAAGGAAAGAAATACTGTTTTATTCACTATCATTTCCCCAGGGCCTATCACAGTACCTAATATGGATTGTTGTTGTTTTACAATCACTAAGTTGTATCCAACTCTTTGTGACCCCATGAATTGCAGCACTTCAGGCTCCTCTGTCATCTACCATTTCCCGGAGTTTGCTCAAATTCATATCCTTTCAGTCAGTGATGCCATCTAACCATCTTGTCCTCTGTTGTCCCTTTCTCCTTATGCCTTCAATCTTTCCCAGCATTAGGGTCTTTTATAAAGAGTCAGCTCTTTGGCTACTAAGTCACTTCAGTCATGTCTGACTCTGTGTGACCCCATAGATGGAAGCCCACCAGGCTTCCCCATCCCTGGGATTCTCCAGGCAAGAACACTGGAGTGGGTTGCCATTTCCAGCTCTTTGGATCAGGTGGCCAAATTATTGCAGCTTCAGCTTCAGTCCTTCCAATGAATATTTATGGTTAATTTCTTTAGGATTGACTGGTTTGATCTCCTTGTTGCCAAAAGGACTCTCAAGAGTCTTCTCCAGCACAATTTGAAAGCTTTAATTCTCTGTTGCTTAGCCTTCTTCATGGTCCAAATCTTACATCCATATGTGACTGCTGTAAAAATCGTAGCTTTGATTCTATGGATCATTGTCCACAAAGTGATGTCTCTGCTTTTTAATATGCTGTCTAGGATTGTCATGGGAGAAGGCAATGGCACCCCACTCCAGTACTCTTGCCTGGAAAATCCCATGAACGGCGGAGCCTGGTGGGCAGCAGTCCATGGGGTCGCTAAGAGTCGAGCATGACTGAAGCAACGCAGCAGCAGGATTGTCATAGCTCTCTTTCCAAGGAGCAAGTGTCTTTTAATTTCATGACTGCTGTCATTGTCCAAAGTGGTTTTGGAGTCCAAGAAAATAATATCTGTCATTGGATTAGAATTGTAATGAATAATTTTGCTATTACCTCCTTGTATTATTAGTTATTTAAAGGCTGTGTCTTACTCAATATTGTTCTACCACAACATCTAGTAAATTAGTTTATCTAATGATAAGTATATAGTAATTGCTGATTTAAATATAGTTAAACATTAAAAAAATACTTTGGCAATTTTTGAAGTGCCTGTAGAAATGTAATTGCTTCAGAAATTGCATAAAGTATAGACATTAACTTATATTCCTATATACTTATGATTATGGTTAAAATCTCAATAATATTTTTACAGAAGAAGATCCTAAATGAAGGTCAATGAAAATTTGGATTCCTTGTAAAGTTTTTTAGTGTCAGTCCATTAATAACAATTATTTTCTTCCATCTTTGCAATAAATACCAACAGTGTGGACTGATTCTTTTTTTTTTTTCATTAGATTTCAATAACATTAAAAGGTACATGTAAGGATTTTATGGAAAAAGTGGCATAGTTTAGCTATAAAGTAATTTATAATGAGATAAAATGATATATCTAGGAAACCTGCAAGAAAGGAAGTAACTAGAAATATGGAAGCAAATATTTGGGGGCATTATTCTGAAAAATGAACCATAGAAATCAAGAGAGTGAAAGGAATTTTGAGGAGCATTTAAACTAATGTATTAATTTCAGAGATAAAGATTTGACATAGAAATCCTCAAATTACAGTTGAGCAACAGCAGCAAAATAAGACCCTCATCCATTTTATATATCACTGTGTTTTCAAACAAAATAAATCTTGCACTAAATACATAGACTCCACATCTGCACTTATGAGATGTTGCAAATCCATATTACTATTTGAAATATGATTTGTTTACTACTTTGTATGGAATACTTTTGGATGTGTGTGGATTCTATAAAAATAATATTTAAACCTACATTCAATAGAGATTTACCAGAAACACATAAATTGCAAAGAGAAAGGTTTAGTAAAGAGTTTCCAATAATTATTACCTCCCAGAAATTATATCTTTATATTTTAAGGCATAGAGTAAAAGCATCTAAATAAAAAAGAAGTAAAAATCCAAACCAAAAAGCCTGGCAAATAGTTGAGTTAATATTAACAAAGAGAAGGGATACATAGAATGTCAGTTATTAATGACAAAAGGCATACTGGTTTACAATTATACAATCTTTACTAATTTGGGGCTTTCCAGGTGATTCAGTGGTGAAGAATCTGCCTGCCAATGCAGGAGACATGGATTTGACTCCTGGGGTGGGAAGATTCCCCTGGAGATGGGAATGGATACCCACTCCAGTATTCTTGCCTGGAGAATTCCACAAACAAGAGGATCCCTATGGGCTACAGTCCATGGGGTTGCAAAAGAGTTGGACACAACTGAGCAACTAATACTTTCTTTACAAATTTTAGGACACTTCTGACATATTTTCTTCTATTTGAGGCATAGGCAAATGAGGTCTGTAGGTCACTTAATTCTACCACTTATACATCCAGACACACAAATTCAGAGCTTTCGTGATTTGTCCATGTTTATCTAAATAGACAAACTCTGGTCAAAATCACCAAAACCTTCACACTGCTAAAGCCATTGCTGAATTCTCAGTCTTCATTTTACTTGACCCAGCGGGCATATTGACCGTACCTCATGCTTTACTCCCACATCTTTGAAACACTGTCTTTATTTGGCTTCCAGAACACCACTTGCTTTTGGCCGTTTTTTTCTGCTTTAAATGACCAAAAGCAAGTGGTGTCCTGGAAGCCAAATAAAGGCAATTAGACATGGTAGAAATGAATTCCTGGCTCCCTTTCCTCAACCACCTTTTGTATACATAGGCTTTTCCCCTACTGTTTATGGATAATCCACTTTTCACCAGGGGGCACAACCTGTGAAATGCAAAATGTGATTTAAGCATTGGCTGTCACAATGTTCAGGTCATTGCTAAATTGGACAAGAAGCAATGCATTTATGTAAATACATGTAAATTACAAGACCACTGAGTTTCTGTAAAAGGATATATACAGATATTTTAAAGTGCTGCTAAACTTCACTACCTCTACTCCTCATATCCCAATCAAAGCCACAGTCATCTCATCTGGATTATTGCAATAAACTTTTTTTTTTTTAATTTAATATTATTGCTTCCACTTTATCCCTCCTCCATCCAGAGTACTTGTAACCTAGCAGCTCTTGCTGCATCAGATAAACTTGCTCTTTTTGGAAAAATCCTTCAGGGGTCTGATCTTACTCAGACTAAAGAGAAAAGTCCTTACTATGGTCCAGAAGATGCTCCAGGATCCCATGTCAGCTTGTAAATCCGTGTTGTGATCTCCTGCAGATATTCCTTGCTTGCTCTCTTGCAGTCATACTGACCTCTTCGCTATCCAAGAAACACATCAGGATATTTGCACGGACTATTCTCTCTCCAGAAAGCTTTTCCCTAGTTATCATTTCATAATACCTCTCTCACTCTGATTTAGATATTACCATCATCATTGAGCTCTGCTTTGAAATTCTCATCTACACATTCTCTTTGATTTTTATACTTGTGCACATCCTCTAACAAACTGGACAATTTGTTTATCAGGACAATATATCCAGACACTCATGAGGACCTTGGCAGGGGATTTAGCCTGCCTCTATCAAGATCAATAAAATGGTTTATAGAAAGCAATATTCCAACTACAACAGTGTGAAGAAGAGGAATTTGGAACTTAGGTGCATGTTTTTCCTCATATCCAGATATATTCATTTCCCCATTTTAAGTTTATAGTAAAAAAGTATGTGTGTGTGCTCAGTTGCTCAGTCGTGTCCAACTCTTTTGTGACACCTGGATTATACCCTTCAAGGCTCGTCTATCCATGGGATTTCATAGGCAAGAATACTGGAATGGGTTTCCATTTCCTTCTCCAGGGGATCTTCCTCACCGAGGAATTGAACCCTCCTCTCCTGCATATCCTGCATTGGCGGGCAGATTCTTTACCATTGAACCACCTGGGAAGCCCATGGAAAGTTATGTAATAAATTTCAAATTTAAAAATGGACTAGGAAGAAATGGATATCTCTAAGTTATTTCTCTTTTACAGAAGCCATCCTAGATAATTTCCCTAACCTTAAAATTAATATCCCTAGAGTAGAGGATTGAATCATGTACCTCAAAAATTCTTATTTTCCAGAAATCTCAGAACTTCTGAGATTCAATTATTTGCAAATGGAAATGTTGCTGATATAATTTGTAAAGATTAGATTCTGAATTGAAACAGATCCTAAATCCGTTGACTGGTGTCTGTTTAAGAAGAGATGAGACCACACACACACAGGGAAGAAGGCCATATGAAGGCAGCAGAGATGAAATTATGCCCTTGCAGCCAGAGAACAAGGAATAGCAAGAGCCATCAGAAGCTGGGAGAGACAAGAAAGGGTTCTCCCTTAGAGCTTCAGAAGATAAGTGCTAAACCTTGATTTCAGATAGCAGACCCCTACAGCTGTGAGAGAATTAATTTCTGTTGTTTAAAGCCAACCAGTTTGTGGGAAGGTGTTGTAGCTGCCGTAGGAAACTAGTACACACATTATAAATACAATGAAGATGTACAGTAAGTATAATCAACCATCGGTAACAATTACTTTACCAAAGGAATAGTTTGTAGTAAATAGTTGAAGAAATTATGGAAGACCATCCTCTAATTCACATAGTCTAGAAGCATAATGAAATAAATAAGTTCATATCTAAGCAATTATATTATCTTCTATCAGAAGGAAAAATAATATTTTAAAGGGGAGATATACAATAGAATTTAGCAAGGCAGGTGGCAGAGAACAAATTTTTTGGTCAGGAAATTTTCTGTAGCTTCAATGATAGAAGATATACTGACTAGCTAATTCGAACATATATTTACCTGTAAGTGAGTAACTCTCAGAAACATTATGCCATACTAGAGAGTTGTATTTTCATTGTAAACCAATTAAAATGTACTTAAACATGAATGCATTGTACATATGATTAATGTAAAATAGTGATAATTTTTGCATACATTTAACAGCTTCAAACTAAAAAATGAGAGTGGAACAAGGAGAGTGGTGACTATGTCATAATGTCTCATTTACTTAGCTATTTAGGTGTTTAAGTATTTATTAAACAGCTTCTTCACTAGGCAATAACATAATATTTTTAACAATATTTCTCTGGTTTCCCTAATCACTTTCCCATAAATTATCTCTATTATTATTCTGTCAAATTGCAACAAACACATAGTAATTATAACTGGATCCAATTTTTCCTTTCCTCCACCTTTATTTTATTCTCTTGTATCAGTTCATATCCAATCAGGATATAGAAACTATAATATAATTTGAACTGGATAAGTTTAATATAAATAATTATTAACAATAAGCAAAGACATGATCAACATGGAAATAGAATTTAAATACACGAGGAAGAAAGGACAAATTTGAATGAGCATGTCCCTGTTCCAATGCTAGGGTCTAAGTCTCCTTTGCAGAAGTTGTCATCCCAGTCCATTGGATGAGGGGAAGGTTTACTGGGCTGCCACAGCCACAAAGGCTAGAAACACTACATCTACTGTGCAGGTAGGTCAACTCAGGAAAGGCATGCAGAGTTTCTTTGGAGTATCAAGAGCCTAGGATTCTCTGGGGAAGTTTACATAAAATACCCTCTTATCCTAGAGAGTGCAAGCTGACAGAGGCTAGAATTAACTGAAAAAAAACCCCAAAAAACAAAAAACAAATCTGCAACTTAAAAGTTGAGTTGTTCTTAAGTCACTAAGTCATGTCCAACTCTTTGCGACCCAATGAAATGCAGCATGCCAGGCTTCCCTGTCCTTCACTATATCCTGGAGTTTGCTCAAACTCATGTCCATTGAGTCAGTGATGCCATCCAACCATTTCATCTTCTTTCACTCCCTTCTTCTTCTGCCTTCAATCTTTCCTATCATTAGGTTTTTTTCCAGTGAGTTGACTCTTCTCATCAAGTGGCCAAAGTATTACAGCTTCAACTTCAATATCAGTCCTTCCAGTGAATATTCAGGGTTGATTTCCTTTAAGATTGACGAGTTTGAACTCCTTGCTGTCCAAGGGACTCTCAAAAATCATCTCCAGTGCCACACTTCAAAAGCATCAATTCTATGGCACTTTGCCTTCTTTATGGTCCAAATCTCACATCCATTCATGACCACAGAAAACACAACAGTTTTCTCTCTATGGACCTTTGTTAGCAAAGTCATGTCTCTGCTTTTTGATACACTGTCTAGGTTTGTCATAACTTTCATTCCAAGGAGCAAGCATCTTTTAATTTTGTGGCTGCAGTCATCATCTACAGTGATTTTGGAGCACCCCCCAAAATAAAATGTGCCTTTTTTTTTTTCACGGTTTCCCCATCTGTTTGGCATGAATGATGGGACTGAACACAATGATGTTAGTTTTTTGAATGTTATTTTTTTGTTGTTTTTCAGTTGCTCAGTCATGCCCAACTTTTTGTGACCCCAAACTGCAGTATACTAGTCTTCCCTGTACTTTAGCATCTCCCAGAGCTTGCTCAAAGTCATGTTCACTGCCACAGTGATGCCATGCCACCATCTTGTTCTCTGTCCTCCCCTTCTCCTCCTGCCCTCAATCTTTCCCAGAATCAGGGTCTTTTCTAATGAGTCAGCTCTTTGCACCAGGTGGCCAAAGTATCAGAGCTTCAGCTTAAGTATCAACCCTTCCAATATATATTTAGGATTGATTCTCTTTAGGATTAACTGGTTTGATCTCTTTGCAGTCCAAAGAACTCAAGAGTCTTCTCCAACACCAAAATTCAAAAGCATCAATTCTTGGGTGCTGTCTTTGTTAAGATTTAAGCCAGCTTTTTCACTTTCTCCTTTCACCTTCATCAAAAGGCTCCTTAATTTGTCTTTGCTTTCTTCCATTAAAGTGTTATCATCTGCATATCTGAGATTGCAGATATTTCTTTGAGATTGCTGATACTTCTTCCAGAAATCTTGATTACAGCTTGTGACTCATCCAGCCAAGCATTTCACATGGTGTGCTCTGCATAAGTTAAGTAAGCAGGGTGGCAATATACAGCTTAGACATACTCCTTTCCCAATTTTGAACCAGTCCATTGTTCCATGTCTGGTTATAACTGTTGCTTCTTGAGCTTAATGCAGATTTTTCAGGAGGCAGGTAAGGTAATCTGGTATTCCCACCTCTTTAAAAATTTTCTACAGTTTTTTTGTGATCCACACAGTCAAAGCCTTTAATGTAGTCAATGAAACAGAAGTAGATTTTTTTTTTTTTTTAATTTCATTGCTTTTTCTATGAAGTGTAATTTGCTCAGTCTCGTTCAACTCTTTGTGACTCCATGGACTGTAACCTGCCTGTTTCCTCTGTCCATGGAATTCTCCAGGCAAGAATACTGGAGTGATTTGCCATTCCCTTCTCCAGGGGATCTTTCCAACCTGGAGATGGAACCTAGGTCTCCTGCATTGCAGGAAGACTTTTTTACTGTATGAGCCACAAGAGAAGCTCTGTGAGCCAATAGATGTTGGCCATTTGATTTCTGGTTCCTCTGCCTTTTTCAGGCTTACTTGAGTTGAGAGTTATGTTTTATTTGGCAGACAAAAGCCTGGGACACAGCATCTCATATAACAATTGCAAGACTGCTACAAACAGGTGGTGCCTGCAGGAGCTGACTCTGAGGTGGGGAATGAGCATCTTGCCTCCTTCATGAGTTCTGTCAGCTCTCACCATAACTTGATGGCTTGATGGTTACAACATCCTTTGTTTACTGATATGACAGTAGGTATTTTTCATTCACATTAGCAAGCAAGAGTGGAGAGGGACTCAGAGCTTTGGGGACCTGTCCTGCCAGGGCAGCTTGAAGTCCTGAGTGTCTGTTTCAAAATGGTAACAGAAAAGTGGTCGCCAGATTTGGTTGCAAAATTGTTGGAGAAATTAGGTGCTCTGAACTTAAGCAGAATCCTTATACAGCTGCAGGGGAGCAGCATGAAGAAAGAAAATGTAGCAACAAAATACACCTGGAAAGAGAAGTTCCTTACTACTCTAATGTCCCTCTAGTGTTCTCTACTGACAAAATATACTATTGTGCTGGCTACAAAGCTCCTTTACTGTAGAGCAAAGTACATTTGGAACCAAGGGCAATCCATTGATAACTAGAGCATTCTTCTTTGGTTGTCTAATTCAAATATTTCCAAAACTACTATCTCACATACCCATGGGGCTAAATATTAAATCTCATTTTCCATTGACACTGATATTTTGATGTATCCCTTATTCTGCAAACAGAATTATCTTCAGAGCTACCGTTTTGTGTAACTCTAAGGAATATCATTAATATTGGAACCTATGTGAATGACACACAACATTGGGTTGTGTAATGAATGTGAGCAGTGGTCTTAAATATCCATATATTGTATTTTAGGTCACATGATTTAATTCCTTCAGAATAAAGCTTAATTTCCTTTATATCTTAGGTTCTTCCCTCTCTGATGAATATTCCAGTGATATTTCAAACCTCTACTTTCACTGCCTACTTTATGTGGCAGATATTCTAAATGCAGCTTGTGCTATTTGGCCTTTGGGCTTTAATATATTCTCCCCAATCTAGATCATCCTCATTATCTTGTGTTTCTGCTTATGGATATTCCTCTATATATCCTCATGATTTGGCTCCAATGGCATCTCTTTCATTGATCTTCTGAAATAGAAACATTTACTCCTGATGAGAACCAGTCATGCCCATTTAAAGTACTTTATTTTTAACACATTCTTGATTAACTACATTGTATTATCATTAAGACAACTGTGCCCACCTGTATTCTTCAACATCAGTTACTGCGTGCCTCAGTTATTTTGGATGAAGAGGATGTCCATTTATTTATTTTGATAGTAAAGTAATTTCTAATACACATTAGAAGCAAATTTTTTAAAAATCACAGTTTTTTTATTTATCTTTTAATTAAAATGAGAAAATATATTACGCATTTAAGCAAAACTCATCTAATTTCAAATAGATATAACAATCTTATGGGAATATTTATTGACATAATCTACCCATATAATGTTTTGTTGGTAGAATGCCATTTCCCCACCCCCTCAGGAAAAGAATAAAACTTCTCAGCCACTTTTACTGTAAACATAGCTTCTAGGAGAAGACATATCTTTTAAAAATGAGGGTACAGAATCAGCCTACAAGCATTTAAATTCTGACTGTAGATCTTTCTACTACGTGGCCTTGAAAAATTAATGTCATACTGGCTTTCCTTGTTTTCTTTATCCAGTGAACATGGGTGATAAGATTATATCCATCTGAGTATGTGTACAATGCACATATGCACAATGCAAGTTACAAATGCACATATGCAAAAATCATTCTTCGTTTGTCTGTAACAGAATTTAATTAAATTTCTCATTTCACTGGCTCACAAAGTCTCACTTAAAGTCACGTTCCTTGCTTCATTTCTTGAGCCAACACTTAAATTCTAAATCAGAGTAGTTGGAAAAGTCAGACACTCTCATGGCAACTGTGTGTGTGTGTGTTTGTGTGTAAGGAGATGGAGGTACATCACATCAGGTCTAGTTGTCAGCCACACACGCTGCCATCTGCTGAGTGAGCTTGTTACATTTCAGGGTGAGCCTCTCATTTTGGGGCCAAGCAGTTCACTGCTATGACATCCTCTTCAGGCTTCCTGTCCCTCTGTCCAAGCTTCGTGTGGCTTTCAACACAGTAGAGGGTACTGCATTCCCCTGAGCTCTCATTGGCCTGTAGATTGAAGCACCTCAGTTAATTTTGAGACTCTTGAGGCCTGATAGACAAGGACAACTCTGGGATCTGAACACTTGGGTACTAGGGGTAGAGGTTTCTTCAGCTCTTTGGACCTCATCTCTATCAAGATTGTTTCCCTTGCTGATGGCCGCCCGGGTGAGTGTAGGCTGCAGTGTAGGGTAGTTTCTCAAAGATCCCTCCATGTCCAGATTCTTTGTTTTTCTCCCTCTTCATTGTCCCTAAATCAAATGATTAAAGTGTGTGTGTATGTACATGCATGTGTGTATATGTGTGAAGTATGGAGAGATGTGAGGAAATTGTGGGGTGGAGTGTTAGAAAAACCTTTCTCTGGTAAACAGCATCTTTCAAAGTTAGTGATTATATCCTAACTGGTAAGCTTTTAACACAAAAGGTAAGACTGTGATTCTTTATTGCTTAGCCCTTTGCTGAGTCAATGAATAAAGAAAGCCAAAAGCCTGAAAATGAAAGTAAGAGAGGGATAAGAATAGTTGAAGGATATACAAGTAGAGAGTAATGGTTAATTTATATTTCCAGCATAATAAGATAATTGACTATTATTTTCCATTGATAAAACGAAAATAATTTGTTTGCTTATGTCATCTATTAAACCTCATTTTTCATACAATTGATCTATTTAATTGATTAAAAGTAGTCCTCAGTTCAGTTCAGTCGCTCAGTCGTGTCTGACTCTGCGACCCCATGAATCCCAGCATGCCAGGCCTCCCTGTCCATCACCAACTCCCGGAGTTCACTCAGACTCATGTCCATCGAGTCAGTGATGCCATCCAGCCATCTCATCCTCTGTCGTCCCCTTCTCCTCCTGCCCCCAATCCCTCCCAGCATCAGAGTCTTATCCAATGAGTCAAGTCTTCTCATGAGGTGGCCAAAGTACTGGAGTTTCAGCTTTAGCATCATTCCTTCCAAAGAAATCCCAGGGCTGATCTCCTTCAGAATGGACTGGTTGGATCTCCCTGCAGTCCAAGAGACTCTCAAGAATTTTCTCCAACAGCACAGTTCAAAAGCATCAATTCTTCAGTGCTCAACTTTGTTCACAGTCCAACTCTCACATCCATACATGACCACTGGAAAAACCATAGCCTTGTCTAGACGGACCTTTGTTGGCAAAGTAATGTCTCTGCTTTTTAATATGCTATCTAGGTTGTTCATAACTTTCCTTCCAAGGAGTAAGCGTCTTTTAATTTCATGGCTGCAGTCACTATCTGCAGTGATTTTGGAGCCCAAAACAATAAAGTTTGACATTGTTTCCACTGTTTCCCCATCATTTCCCATGAAGTGATGGGACCAGATGCCATGATCTTCGTTTTCTGAATGTTGATCTTTAAGCCAACCTTTTCACTCTCCTCTTTCACTTTCATCATGAGGCTTTTTAGTTCCTCTTCAATTTTTGCCATAAGGGTGGTGTCATCTGTATAAGATTTAATTACTTATCCTTCATTTTGTTTGTTAGGACTACCTTTAGTCAGTTAAATAAATCAATTGGATGACATTAGCCAAACAAATTATTTTCTGCACTTGAAAGAGTACAGAATGTATTTTATAGCTTAACACAAATATTAAATAACTTATAAAATATTAGATAACTGAAATAAATCAATTCTATAAAATTTGAGGCTTAATAGATGATGTTAGCAAACGAATTATTTTCAAATTTTACCAATGGAAAATAATAGTTGATTAATAGCTAAGTTGATAAAGAATCTGCCTGCAATGCAGGAAACTCAAATTTGATTCCTGGGTTGGGAAGATCTCCTGGGGAAGGAAATGGCAACCCAATCCAGTATTCTTACCTGGAGAATCCCAAGGACAGAGGAGACTGGAAGGCTACCTTCCATGGGGTCACAAGAATCAGACACAACTTAATGACTAAACCATCACCAAAATATCCAAATATTCCTGGAAAGATTTTTTAAAAATTCATAAATTGGCAGGAGATATCCTAGTTATAATTACAATGTCCCTTTGTTGGCAGTAGAGGCAAGAACATTCACTTCTCTTGGTTTTACAACCTTAGAATCATATAATCTGACATTAACCAGTGAAAGGAACACTAGAGGTCAGAGAATACATTCAGATTTCTTACAGAAGCAGTGGGTTATAACGCTTTATCTTTGCCCCACTTTTTTTTTTTTTTTCTGTTTCCCTCTTTCTTTCTTCTTCTTCTTATAATAGATTTTATTTTTTAGAGAAAATTTAGGTGCACAGCAATATTGAGTGGGATGGCCAAGGACTTCTCATGTGCCTCTGCCTCCATGTGCATATTTTCCAGCATTACCAACATCTTCCACCAGTGGTACATTTGTTACAGTTATGAACCTACATTGACACATCATGATCCAGCTACTGTTTTCCTTTGGTTATATATTTTTCTGTGCAATTGGGACCATGGTGATCATGATATCATGTAGAATTTTACTTTTTTTCTTTTGTTGTTTATCATATAAGGATAATTTTCTCATATCATTGTCTGCTTTGCCAAATAATAGGCTCTCTGTTTTGTCCTCCTGGCCTCTGCTTGTATATGTTTGTGTTTCAGGATTTTAAATTTTTCCATATTTAAAGTGAGCCATAATATATGGTTTGACAGGATCAAATTCTTCATCTTCCTATTAATTTAGGTGGTCTTTAAATTACTTAAGTATAAAACTTTATAATATTTTATATTGAGTTCTTATACATCCTGTTTAGATTTATTTGAAGATATACTATATTTTGTTGCCATTATAAATGGTATCCACTATAATTTTTCAGTATTTACAAAGAAAGAATTCAGTTGATTTTGAAAATCCTACTTATAGCAGCATGACTATTCTCATTAATTCTAAAATTTCTGTAGTTTCTGTCTGTGCATAACTATGTTTTTTGCTTAACCCTTTCTAATCTTTATGCATTTTTTAAAAGAATTTACTCCTTTTACTTGTCTTTATTTTGGAGGGGAGGGCCTTATTTAATTAATTTATTTAAATTTATTTTAATTGAATGATAATTACTTTACAATATTGTGTTGGTTTTTGCCAAGCATCAACATGAGTCAGCCATAATTTACCTGGCTTTTTAGTTGTATTTTGAGTGTACAAATCATTAACTGAGGGTTTCTTTAGTCTATTAATATTGTTGCATTAACATTAATTTTGTTTGATATATATCATCTCTTTAATTTCATTCACCAATTTTTTCTTTCATCTACATCATTCATTTTTTCTCTTTTGTGTGTGCTTTGTAAATAACATTATATTTTTATTTAATCTGATAACATGTATTCTAACAAAAATTTTGACCCAGTTATAATTATTGTGGTTACAAAAACATTTGTACATATGTGGCTGTGTACACACACACACATATATATACACATTGTTGTTGCTGTTTTTGTTCGGTTTCTCAGTTATGTGGGACTCTTTAGGACCCCATGGACTGCAGCATGCCAGGCTTCCCTATCCTTCAACATCTCCTGGAGCTTATTCATACTCATGTCCATTGAGTTGGTGATGCCATTAAACCATCTCATCCTCTGGTGTCCCCTTCTCCTGCCTTTAGTCTTTCCCAGCATCAGGGTCTTTTCTAATGAGTCAATAGTTTGCATCAGGTGGACAAAGTATTAGAGCTTCAGCATCAGTCCTTTCCATGAATATTCAGGACCAATTTCCTTTAGGACTGACTGGTTTGATCTCCTTGCAGTCCAAGGAACTCTGAAGAGTCTACTCTAACACCACTGTTCAAAAACATCAGTTCTTCATTGCTCAGCCTTGTTTATGGTCCAACTTTCACATCCATACATGAGTACTGGAAAAACCATTGTTTGACTACACAGACATTTGTTGGCAAAGTAATTTCTCTGCTTTTTAATATGCTGCCTATATTTGTCATAGCTTTTCTTCAAAAGAGTGGCATCTTTTAATTTCATGGCTGCAGTCATCATCTGCAGTGATTTTGGAGCCCAAGAAAGTCACTGTTTCTATTGTTTCTCCATCTATTTGCCATGAAGTGATGGGGCTGGATGCCATAATCTTCGTTTTTTGAATGTTGAGTTTTAAGCCAGCTTTTTATTTCTCCTCTTACCTTCATTAATAAACATAAATTTTATCAATTTACTATGTTTTCATATCTAGATATCTAAAGATATCTCCATTGTCTTATTATGTGTTCTATTTTTCCTGTCTTTTCTTTATCCTTCTTTTTATTTATTTATCTTTTCTTTTTGTATTTATTGCTTTCATCTATCATGTGTTTTCTTTCTACTATTAATACTTGGAAAGATAGACACTGAATTCCAATATTTTAAGTGTAACTTTGAAAATTTAGTTTTCATACTTATTAGCAAAGTCTTATTTTTAGTTGCATATGTCTTTATTTCCTAATTTAGGTCTGGTTCTCATATTTTTGACTGCTCCTTAATACCCCTCCTGGCAATGGTCTTAATCTAATGACTAGTGGGATTTGATAGATGGATACACTATTTTCCATAGGTTTTAAACATCTTTATGATTTCAACCAATAATTCTGTTCATATTTTATATGTTTATAGTATTAATATTCTGAATTTTATCATATTCTACATAGTCTTCAATTAATGGGCTCCATTGCAACTTTCTCTTGACCAAAGCCAATGTATTTTCAGTCCATTAGTAGAAGCCTTAATAGTTCTGATATATCAAAATACCATTGCTATTTTGTGAGCCCAACCCTGTAGTCTCTTACCATTTCATATGTTTTTTGCATTTCTTGCCCACATCGAATGTTGGAGAGATACCAGTTATACTTCCTGTTTGCTCTAATATGTCTTTTGAGCTTCTCTACACAATATGTGCATGTGTGCTCAGTTGCTCTGTCATGTCTGACTCTTTATGACCCCTTGGACTGCAGGCCACCAGGCTCCTCTGTCAATAGAATTCTCCAGGCAAGAATAACAGAGTGAGTTGCCTTGCCCTCCTCCAGGGTATCTTCCCAATCCAGGGATTGAACCAGCTAGATTCTTTTCCATCTGAACCACCACGGAAGCCTCTTAAACAATATGCTTTTTCATATGCTATCTAGGTTGTTCATAGTATTCAACCCAATGGAAGCTTCTCTAGCTGTTGAGAGGGTAACAGGCAGGAAGGCCAGGGGTCTCCAAACAGAGGAAATAGCCTGCAAGTGTCAGACAATTTTATCTCTCTTATGGGGCAGGAGGAAACAAACTAGTGATATTTTTGCCTTCTCTATACAAATTTAAAAGGAGGTTTCTCTTAAAATACTCTGTTGCCATAATGACACCTGGTTTCACCTGAAGTTAACTATTCTCAAACCTAGAGATAACCAATGCCTTTTTCTTATGGAAATGTTTGTCTTAAGCTATGCTAATGTACTATCCATTTACCCCAAATTCTGTCTTCAAGTCTGTTCTGCCTCTTGGCTCAGAACCTACTTGAGAAACCAGTATGTTATACTCAGATAGTGTTGCCCTAATCTATGTAAGCGAACCTATTTGTATGGTGATCTGCCCTTCTTCAAGATTCTTCTTCAAGTTAATCATTTTATGGCCCAAGATGAACCATTTGGTGCCAAGATTATCCCAAAATGCATCTTATGGGTGGCGGGCCTGGTGCCATTCTGAGTTTTAAGACATTCCTTTCTTTCATTAACAGACTGCTAGTGACTATATAACATCCAGCTGAAGACTAGCAGGGGGATACTCTTTGTGCCCCCTTCTGATGCCTATGTCAGAAGATTTCTCTGTCTCTTTTATACTTTAATAAAACTTTATTACACAAAAGCTCTGAGCGATCAAGCCTTGCTTCTGGCCCCGGATTGAATTCTTTTCCTCTGGGGGCCAAGAATCCCAGCATCTTTGTGTGACTTAACAACAACCTTTCACTGTGACTTGTTTCACAACAATGAACACATTTTCTTATTTCCTAAGCATTTTTTCCTTTCCCATGTGTGTTTCCTCCTTTCCTAAGCATATTTCCCTTTTGGTGTCCATGATATAAAATTTTCATAATTTATTTTCCTCTCCTGTAAGATGCTACCATTTCTGAGGGCCACTTGTCATGGGACTCTTGACCTCTTCCCTCCAGCCATTTCTACAGGTTGGTTGACCAGTGAAATCATGGGATTTATGTCTTCTTGCTCACTTGGTACATTTGGAGGAAACAACATAGCACAAACAGGGGAACATAGGATCCAAGAAGTGATGCCCACACACTAGGTACTGCATTTCAGAATGGATGTGATATATTTTCCTGTAGGTTAAACTTTTGCCAATAAGAAATAATAGAGAAGAAAGAAATTAGCACATAATTCCTATCCTTCTTTACTGTGACTTACAAATCTAAGGCATGCATTCACCTTGCAGCCTGTCCAGGGATGTTTTTCCTGGGGGCCAAGCAGCACAGTACTGATGCTGTATAGTCTATCTGCTACTATAACTGTAGACCCATCAGCCAAAGGTATGCATCAGTGCACATTTGTTTGCATCTTTCTTTACGTCATTTTGTATTGTTTCTCACCATGATCCCCTAGATCCTCACCTCCTACATTTATCAGCAGCATCTTGATTTGCTTCAGTCTCTGTTTTCTAAAGGATCAGGCATAAGATCCTGTCATTTTTTAGATCATAATATATCAAGTATCTGGCTTCCCTGATAGTTCAGTTGGTAAAGAATCCTCCTGCAGTGCAGGAGACCTGGGTGCAATCCTTGGGTTGAGAAGATCCCCTGGAGAAGGAAAGAGCTACCCACTCCAGAATTCTGGCTTGGAGAATTCCATGGACTGTATAATCCATAGGGTTGTAAACAGTTGGATACAACTGAGTAACTTTCACATCAACTATCTAGATATGGTGTCTGACATGTAAAAAACACATCAAAAACACTGTATTAACTTTTGTTCAGTGACTGTGTTTAGGGGTTAGAGGAGTAGTTTGAAAAGTAAAAAAAAAAAGCATCTGACATGCCCAGGAAATGTTTCTGTGTGTCAGACCCTGACACATTAAAGAATCATTTTATTTAGTCTTCATAGCATCATTATCGAAGTGATATTTTAATCTCCATTTTACAGATGAAAGTTTGGTAGCTTAGAGAGGTTAACATGACCTATATAAGGTTACACAACTGATGATTGATAGAGTTGGGAATTGTGCACAAGAAATTTCGTGTTCTTCTGCAATTCAGTGCTATTTTAGAGGCTTATCTTTATTCCTTATGACTCTGGGTTGGAAATACATGGCTGAAAATTTTTCATAGGGAGTGACACAAAATACTCCCATGGCTTAGAAAAAGTAATTTCTGCCCCTCTGCTGTTCTATACTAGTTAATGTGATGTATGAAAAGAAGAATCTTTGGAGAAATGGAAATACTGTTTGCCATTTACTTACTGTGTGACCTTGGACAAGTAGTGGAAACACCCTGGGCTACTGTTTCCTTGAATCTAACAAGAAGAGTGTAAAAATTACCTCAGGAATTGGTTGCCAAAATTTTAATAACTATTATAAATCTTCAATAAATATTTTTACCCTGCTTCTTGATAATGCATTTCTTGGCTCTTCTGAAAAAAAGTAAAATACACTTTTATTTTTCCTCAATGTGAAATAGTGTTAGAGTAAGTTAGATGACAAATTAGAGCAGTGCCTGTTTCAAAAGTTGTCTTTATCAATTTTGGTTTTCTCGGGGTATATGCCTAGGAGTGGGATTACTGGGTCATTTGGTGGTTTTATTCCTAGTTTTTAAAGGAATCTCCATATCATCTTCCATAGTGACTGTATCAATTTACATTCCACCAACAGTGCAAGAGTGTTCCATTTTCTCCACACTCTCTCCAGCATTTATTGTTTATAATCCCATTGTTCATTGCAGCACTATTTACAAGAGGTAAAACATGAAAGCAACCTGGATGTCCATCAACAGATGAATAGATAAAAAAAAGTTGTAGCACATTTAAACAATAGAATATTACTCAGCCATAAAAATTAATGCCTTTGAGTCAGTTCTAATGATGTGGATGAACCTATTATATATAGAGAAGTAAATCAGAAAGAGAAAGGTAAATATCATATTCTAACATATGTATATAGAATTGAGAAAAATGTTGCTGAATAATTTACTTATAGGGCAGCATTGGAGGAGACATAGAGACTAGTCTTGTGGACCTGGGGAGAGGAGAGGAGAGGGTGAGATGTATGGAAAGGGTAGCATGGAAACTTACATTACCATATGTAAAATAGACAGCCAACGTTGATTTCCTGTATGGCTCAGGAAACTCAAAGGGCTCTGTATCAACCAAGAGGGGTGGGATGGGGAGGGAAATGGGAGGGAAGTTCAAAAGGGAGTGGGTATATGTATACCTATGGCTGATTCATGTTGAGGTTTGACAGAAAACAACAAAATTATATAAAGCAATTATCCTTCAATACAAAGTTAAAAAAAAAAAAATTAAAACTGTCTTTACATGGCTTTGGGACTCACTGCAAGATATTTTTGCCCCCAAATATATCTTCCTAGTGAGGTTTTAATTATTGAAAATGTCTTTGAGTTCCCTAAGTGAATGCATTCATTAGACTCAAATTAGGAATTTTCAAACCACAGTGCTGAGAACTGATGATTCTAAGTTGAATAATTCAATCTTTTTTGAAAAGTTCAGAGACATGTGCTAACTATAGCTCTGCTATAAAATGAAGTGTATCAGATCAGATAGAAGTGGGAAGAGCTATAAGAGCATGACTTGAATTTTAACTGGTGAGGGACTTCCCTAATGGTCCAGTGGGTAAGACTCCCAGTGCAGGGGGTATGGGTTCAATCCCTCATTGGGGAGCATGCTGCACAGTACAGCAAAAAGAAAAAAGAGTAAAAGTCTTAAGTGGTGAATCGAACCCTCACAGGAACGGCTTCCTACATTTCTGTACCTTACTTCTTTCTGTCTTTTTGTACTGGCTTAGAATCTGCTGACTATGAAATATACCTGCCACTTGGGGCACAAAATGTCTTTTTTACTCCTATAGATTTTCTGTAATTACGTATTATTTCTTCCTTTGGCTGGTCTTATTTTGGTTCTGTTTTTAAGGTGCTGCTTTGCTCCTTCATTTTTAAGAACTGATGTCTGTTGTGATGTGTGCACCAAAACTGATTGCAATTTAATTGGGCTTATAAAGTGTATATCCTGTTCTTTATATCATTCATATTTTTGGTCCTCTTATATGTCTTCGAAAATGTATCTGATAATGATATAATTGAAAAGCACAATTTTCTAGTTGCATTATGCTCCTGCTACTGCTGCTAAGTCACTTCAGTCATGTCCGACTCTGTGCGACCCCATAGACGGCAGCACACCAGGGTCCCCTATCCCTGGGATTCTCCAGGCAAGAACACTGGAGTGGGTTGCCATTTCCTTCTCCAATGCATGAAAGTGAAAAGTGAAAGCGAAGTCACCCAGTCATGTCCAACTCTTTGCAACCCCATGGACTGCAGCCCATCAGGCTTCTCTGTCCATGGGATTTTCCAGGCAAGAGTACTGGAGTGGGGTGCCATCACCTTCTCCGAGTTGCATTATATATACCTGCTAAGTTGCTTTAGTTGTGTTTGACCCTTATGTGACCCCTTGGACTGTAGCCTACAAACCTCTTTTGTCCATGGGATTTCCAGGCAAGAATACTGGAGTGGGTTGCCATTTCCCATTCGAGGGGATCTACCTGACCCAAGGATGGATCTTGTGTCTCTTATGTGTCCTGCATGAGCAGAAGGGTTGTTTCAGCTCAGTTCAGTCGCTCAGTTGTGTCCTATTCTTTGTGACCCCATGGACTACAGCACGTCAGGCTTCTCTGTCCATCACCAACTCCTGGGACTTGGTAAAAATTTGTCAAGTCATTGATGCCATCCAATCATTTCATCCTCTCTCATCCCCTTCTCCTCTCGGCTTTAATCTTTCCCAGCATCAGGGTCTTTTCCAAGAAGTCAGTTCTTCACATCAGGTGGCCAAAGTATTGGAGTTTCAGTTTCATCATCAGTCCTTCCAATGAGTATTCAGGACTGATTTCTTTAGGATTGACTGGTTGGATCTCCTTGCAGTCCATGGAACTCTCAAGAGTTTGCTCCAACATCACAGTTCAAAAGGATCAGTTCTTTGAAGCTCAGCTTTTTTTATAGTCCAACTCTCACATCCATACATGAACACTGTAAAAACCATAACTTTGACTACATGGACTTTTATTGACAAACTAATGACTCTGCTTTTTAGTATGCTCTCTAGATTGGTCATAGCTGTTATAGCAAGGAGCAAGAGTCTTTTAATTTCATGGCTTCAGTCACCATCTGCAGTGATTTTGAAGCCCCCCAAAATAAAATCTCTTACTGTTTCCATTATTTCCCCATCTATTTGCCAAGAACTGATGGGACTGGATGCCATGATATTAGTTTTCTGAATGTTGAGTTTTCAGCCAGTTTTTTCACTGTTTTTGACTTTAATCAAGAGGCTCCATATTTCCTCTTCACTTTCTGCCATAATTATGGTGTCATCTGCATATCTGAGGTTATTAATTTCTCCCAGCAATCTCGATACCATCTTGTGCTTCATCCAGCCTGGCATTCTGCCCTATGTATTATGCATATAAGTTAAATAAGCAGGATGACAATATATAGCCTTGATGTACTCCTTTCCCAATTTGGAACCAGTCTGATGTTTCATATCCAGTTCTAACTATTATTTCTTGATATGAATACAGATTTCTCAAGAGGCAGGTCAGGTGGTCTGGTATTCCCATCTCTTTAAGAATTATCCTCAGTTTGTAATGATCCACAGAAAGGCTTTGGCATAGTCAATAATGCAGATGTAGATTTTTCTCTGGAACTCTCTTGCTTTTCCAGTGATCTAATGGATGTTGGAAGTTTGTTCTCTGGTTCCTCTGCCTTTTCTAAATCCAGCTTGAACATCTGGAAGTTCATGGTTCATGTACTGTTGAAGGCTAGCTTGGAGAATTTTGAACATTACTTTGATAGCATGTGAGATGAGTACAATTGCACAGTAGTTTGAGCATTCTTTGAAATTGCCTTTCTTTGGGATTGGAATGAAAACTGACCTTTTCCAGTCCTATATCTACTGCTGAGTTTTCCAAATTTGCTGGCTTGTTGAGTGCAGCACTTTCACAGCATCATCTTTTAGGATTTGAAATAGCTCAAATGGAATTCCATCATCTCCACTAGTTTGCTCATAGTGATGCTTCCTAAGGCCCACTTGACTTCACATTCCAGGATGACTGGCTCTAGGAGAGTGATCACACCACCTTGATTATCTGGGTCATGAAGATCTTTTTTGTACAGTTTTTCTGTGTATGCTTGCCACCTCTTCTAAATATCTTCTGCTTCTCTTAGGTCCCTATCATTTCTGTCCTTTATTGAGCTCATCTTTGCATGAAATGTTCCCTTGCTAGCTCTAATTTTCTCGAAGAGATCACTAGGCTTTTCCATTCTATTGTTCTCTATTTCTTTGCATTGATCACTGAGGATGGCTTTTTTATCTCTGCTTTCTATTCTTTGGAACTCTGCATTCAAATGGGTATATCTTTCCATTTCTCCCTTACCTCTCCCTTCTCTTCTTTTCTCAGCTATTTCTAAGAACTCCTCAGACAACTATTTTGCCTGTTTGCTTTACTTATTCTTGATGATGACCTTGAACACTGCCTCCTGTGCAATATCATGCACCTCCATCCATAGTTCTTCAGGCATTCTGTATATCAGATCAAATCCCTTGAATCTATTTATCACTTCCACTGTATAATCATAAGGGACTTGATTTAGGTCATACCTGCATGGTCTAGTGGTTTTCCCTACTGTCTTCAATTCAAGTCCATATTTTGCAATAAGAAGTTCATGATCTGTACCACTGTCAGCTCCCGATCTTGTTTTTGCTGACTGTATAGAGCTTCTCCATCTTTGGCTACAAAAAATATATTCAATCTGATTTTAGCTTTGACCATCTGGTGATGTTCATGTATATGGACATCATATGATGTCCACGTATATTGTTGGAAGAGGGTGTTTGCTATGACCACTGCATTCTCTTGGCAAAACTCTGTTAGCCTTTGACCTGTTTCATTTCGTACTCCATGGCCAATTTGCCTGTTACTCCATGTATCTCTTGACTTGCTGCTTTTTCATTCCAGTCCCCTATAATGAAAAGAACATCTTTTCTGAGTGTTAGGTCTAGAAGGTCTTGTAGGTCTTCCTAGAACCATTCATCTTCAATTTCTTCAGCATTACTGGTCAGAGTATAGACTTGGATTACTGTGATATTGAATGATTTGCCTTGAAAACAAAAAGAAATCATTCTGTCTTTTTTGAGATTGCATCCAAGTATTGCACTTCAGATTCCTTTGTTCTGTATGAGGGCCACTCCATTGTTTCTAAGGGAGTCTTGCCCACAGTACTAGATATAATGATAATCTGAGTTAAATTCACCCATCCCAGTCCATTTTAGTTCACTGATGCCTAAAATGTCAATGTTCACTCTTGCCATCTCCTGTTTGACCACTTCCAATTTTTCTTGATTCATGGACCTAACATTCAAGGTTCCTGTGCAATATTGTTCTTTACAGCTTGGACTTTATTTCCATCACCAATCACATCCACAACTGGGTGTTGTTTATGCTTTGGCTCCATCTTTTCATTCTTTCTGGAGTTATTTCTCCACTGTTCTCCAGTAGCATATTTGGCACCTACTGACCTGGGGAGTTCATCTTTCAGTGTCTTATGTGTTTGCCTTTTCATACTGTTCATGAGGTTCTCAAGGCAAAAATAATGAAGTCGTTTGCCATTCCCTTCTCCAGTGGACAACATTTTGGCAGAACTCTCCACCATCACCTGTCAGTTTTGGGTGGCCCTACAGGCATGGCTCATAGTTTCATCGAGTTAGACAAGGCTGTGGCCCATGTGATCAGTCTGATTAGTTTTCTGTGATTGTGGTTTTCATTCTGTCTGCCTTCTGAGGGATAAGTATAAGACGCTTATGGAAGTTTCCTGATGGGAGAGACTAAGGGTTCTTTAACACTAGTTCCATCTGGCAAGCCCTGCAAAAAAAAAAAAAAATTATATATATATATATATAAAACAATGTATTTGTCTCCTACATTGAAATAAAATACTGAAAAATTATTTGGTGATGAGTAAAACACATAGTGGATGGTGGATGAAGACTTCTCAACAAAACATGAGCACTGATTATCCAAATATCTTGTTGATTTTGTGTGTAAATTTTATGGGAGACTTCACGATGCATTGTTATTAGGAATTAAGGTCTCCTTTTAACTCAGAGCATATACAGGGCTCTTATGATGAAATTTGGGAATTGTGCCGTTTGTAGATGATAGGGGTTGATTTTCTGATGATTTATACCTGTACTCACATGCCACTTAATTCAAGTTTCTTTCAGGTCCATATGACCCAGTATTTATCAGTTTGCCTTTAATTGTATTATTACCACCAAGTGTGATCTTTTTTGTCCTCCTCTGCTTCATTCCAAATCTTACAAATCACTTAAAGACCAGTCCTAATTCATCCCTTTCTGTGAACAGTCTTAAGTGTGTAACAATCACCCTGTCTCAATAAAAAATAATAATAATAAAAAAAATCTATGTTTCTCCTATATTCACACTCTGTCACCATACTCACAACACTTCTGACACCGAGCATGTGAGCTTTGTCCCCCTACTATGCAATTCTCTGCTCCCTGGTAGCTTAGTTAGTAAAGAATCCTCCTGCAATGCAGGAGACCCTGGTTCAACTCCTGGGATTGGAAGATCCCATGGAGAAGGGATAGGCCACCCACTCCTGTATTCTTGGGCTTCCTTGGTGGCTCAGATGGTAAGGAAACCACTTGAAATACGTGAGACCTGGCTTTGGTAACTGGGTTGGGAAGATCCCCTGGAGAAGGGAACATCTACCCACTCCAGTATTCTTCCCTGAAGAATTCCATGTACAGAGGAGCCTGGCAGGCTACAGTACATGGAGTCTCAAACAGTTGGATGTGACTGAGCTGCTTTCACTTTCACAAGCAATTCTATGCTATAGCAGTTGGATCTTCTCCTATAATTCAGTTTAGTTCTAACACTAACTAGAGTTAGCAAAGACTGCAAAGTTTAAGAGTTAGCCTCACAAAACTGGCCCCACATCTCAGAAGCCACTTGCAAGTCTAGGTTGTCATCTTTAAGTTAGAAATTCCCATACATCACCTGCTTGGGTTCAATAATTTTCAAGTTCAGTTCATACTCAGGGAAACATCTAAATTATGTTTACTACTTTATTATATAATGAAATGTATGATAAAAGATATAAACAACTAGCCAGATGAAGAGATACACAAGACATACTGTGAAAGGGTCTCAAGCATAGGACCTTCTAACTTCATGGAGTTAAAGTCCATCACCTTCCTGGAAGACCCTTGAGAGTCCCTTGGACTGAAAGCAGTTCAAAACCCTCAATCATAAAGGAAATCAATCCTGAATATTCATTGGAAGGACTGATGCTGAAGCTGAAACTCCAATACTTTGGCCACCTGACTCATTTGAAAAGGCCATGATGCTGGGAAAGATTGAAGATAGGAGGAGAAGGGGACAATAGAGGATGAGATGGTTGAATGGCATTACCAACTTGATGGACATGATTTTGAGCAATCTCAGGAGTTGGTGATGAAAAGGGAAGCCTGGTGTGTTACTACCCATGGGGTCGCTAAGACTCAAACACAATTGAGTGCCTGAACTAAGCCCTCCTGGAATGTGGATGTATTCATCAATCCACAGTCTCACTGAACCCTAAACTTTTGGGATTTTTATGAAATCATCATGTAGGCAATAATTAACTCCATTTCTTGCCTTTCTCCTCTTCCCATAGAGTGAGAGGATGGGGCTGAAAGTTCCAAGCTTCTAATCATGGCTTGGTTTTTCTACTAACAACCCAAAATCAAGAAACCCACCAAGAGTCACCTCATTGGAACAAAAGACACTGTTATTACCCAGGAAATGCCAAGGAATTTACAACTTCAGTCTCAGGAACCAGGATCAATGACCAGCTACTAGAAAAAGATGGTCTGCAACTTTTATAACATAGAAAGTTACAATGATTTTAGGAGCTCTGTGCTGGGAAACAGCAACAGATATATATATATATATATATTTATTTATATATATATATATATTTATATAAATATATATATATAATTTCTGTTATTTCACACATCAATTTAAAATATTTTCCCATAAACTAACGCAAACTCAAGTATCCAATCACATACATTTGCTATATTCCAGATACTGTGCATAGCACTGGAGATACAGCAGTCAACTAACCAGTCAAAAATATTTGTGTTGAAGGAAATTACATTCTAGTGAGAGAAGGCAGGTTGTAAAATATATAGTAGGTAAAATGGCAGTTTGTACTATGAGCAAAAATGTAGTCAGAAAAGGTCAATGGGGAGTTATAGGTTTGGGAAAATATAATTTTAAATGGGATTATCAAGGAAGGCTTCATAAAATCCATATTGCTTTCTCTTCACACAATTTGCCATAGTGCTTAATTTTTAAAATATATTTTCTTTAGCTATTGCATGAGTTAACTTTAAACAAAGTTCCTTTTTCTGGCAGACATATGTTTTTGAAAGTTATCCATAAGCAGATGACTTGGAAATGTAATCCTCTTCTGAGGGAGGTAAGAAAGTTGGTGATTTTTTTTTTTTAATTAATAGAATTTATTTCTTAGAGTACATTTAGGTTTATCAAAATATTGGACACACATATAAAAAGTTCCCAAATACTGCCTCCTTCCCTGTCTTCAGTTTCTCTGTTGTTAACATATTTCATTCTTGAGGTGCATTTGTTACAGTTGATGAACCAATACTGATATATTATTAACTAATCCCATGGTATACATTAGGGTTCATTTTTTCTGCTTCTATGCATAATGTCATGTGTCCACCATCATAATGTCATGTAGAATAGATTCACTGTCCTAATAATTGCCTGTGCAGCACATATTTGTCAGTTCCCCCTTATGCCTTGTCCCTGGCAACTGCTTTCTCTATAACTGGGTCTTTTCCAAATGTCAAATAGTTATAATCAAACAATTTTTCAGGCATTTTTGTTTCACTTAGTAGTGTGCATTTGCAATTTCCTTCTTGTCTTTTTAAGGGCTTCCCCAGTGACTCAGTGATAAAGAATCCACTTGCAATTCAAGAAAGGCAGGTTTGATCCCTAGGTCAGGAAGATCCCCTGGAGGAGGGCACAGCAACCCACTCCAGTACTCTTACCTGGAGAATCACATAGACAGAGGAGCCTGGTGGGCTATAGTCCATAGGGTTCCAAAGAGTTGGACAGGACTGAAGTGACTTAGCAAAAACACACAGGTCTTTTTATTATTGGAGAGCTCACTGTGTTTTATCACTGAATAACAGTGTATTGCATGGATGCAAGTTTGTTTACCCATTCTCCTAATGGAAAGCATCTCAGTGCAGTTCGGTTCAGTCACTCAGTTGTGTCCGACTCTTTGCAACCCCATGAATTGCAGCACTCCAGGCCACCCTGTCCATCACCAACTCCCAGAGTTCACTCAAACTCCAATTGGTGATGCCATCTAGTCATCTCATCTTCTGTTGTCCCCTTTTCCTCCTGCCCCCAATCCCTCCCAGCAGCAGAGTATTTTCCAAGGAGTCAACTCTTCGCATGAGTGGCCAAAGGATTGGAGTTTCAGCTATAGCATCAGTCCTTCCAAAGAACACCCAGGACTGATCTCCTTTAGAAAGGACTGGTTGGATCTCCTTGCAGTCCAAGGGACTCTCAAGAGTCTTCTCCAACACCACACTTCAAAAGTATCAATTTTTTGGTGCTCAGCTTTCTTGACAGTCCAACTTTCACATCCATACATGACCATTGGAAAAACCATAGCCTTAACTAAATGAACCTTTGTTGGCAAAGTAATGTCTCTGCTTTTGAATATGCTATTTAGGTTGATCATAACTTTCCTTCCAAGGAGTAAGTGTCTTTTAATTTCATGGCTGCAATCACCATCTGCAGTGATTTTATAGCCCCCCAAAATAAAGTCTGACACTGTTTCCACTGTTTCCCCATCTACTTCCCATAAAGTGATCTAATTTTAGGCAATTATGATGAAAACTGATTGTAAATATTTGCATATTTTTGTGTGGACTTTAGTTTTCAACTCATTGGAACAAATACCTAGGAGGAATTATACACTAAAACTATATTTTGTTTTATAAGTAACTATCTTCCAAAGAGGCTGTACCATTTTGTATTCCTCTTAGTAAAGAATGTGAATTGCTATTGGTCAGTACCTTCACTAGAATTTGTTATTGTCACTGTGTTTGAATTTAGAAATACTAGATGGATAAGGGAGTTTTGCATCTAGTTTTAATTTGCAATTCCCTAATGACATCTTATAGAGTGTTGAAATCTTTGTGTATGCTTGTTTGCCAGCGATTTACCTTCTCTGGCTAGGTGTTTGTTCAGATTGTTGCCCAATTTTCAATTAGGTTATTTATTTTCTTACTATAAGGTTTTAGAAATTGAAAAAAAATGTGTTTTGTATGCAAATCCTTTATCATATTTAAGTTTTTCAAATAGTCTCCCACCTTTATCTTCTCTTTTCAATCTCTTAAATTTTGTGTACAGCAGAAATGTTTCATTTTGATGAAGACTAATATCAGTTAATTTTCTAATGGGTCATTCTTTTCGTCTTTTGGTGTTTTATCTACAAACTCACTGCTAAATTCATGGTCACCTAGATTTCCTCCTCTGCTATCTTCTGGAAGTTTTATATACATCTCACACGTATTTTGTTATATTTATACCTAGATATCTTACAAATATTTGAAGCTAATATGAAGAACATTGTGTTTTTAACTTCAAGTTCTACCTGTCTATTGCTTAAGCAATTGACTTTTGAATATTACCCTCATATTCTGCACCCTTGCTATATTCACTCATTAGTTCTAGGAGTTTTTTGATTCTTTGTATTTTTTACATTTCGAATCATGTCACCTTTCATTGCAGATATATTTATTTCTTCCTTTCAACCCGCATGCCTTTTGATTTCCATTTCATCCCTATTACATTAACTAAAAGTTCCAGTATGATCATTGAATAGGATTGATGGGAAGGAATATCTTTGCTTGTTCCTGGTATTAGCAGGAAGCTTCTAATTTTCTCTACTGTTTTCCTTTTGTAGTTTCTTTGATAATTGCTCTGATTTTTATTATTTCTTTTCTCCTGCTTACTTTGGATTTTTCTAATTTCTTAAGGTGAATGCTGAGATTATTAATTTTAACCTTTTTTCTTTTCTAATACATATTTTCTGTGTTATTGTTTTCTTCTAATCCCTGCTTTTGCTGTATCCCATTAATATTTGTAGCTTACATCTTTATTTCCATTTACTTCTAAATAATGTTAAATATCTCTTGAGATTTCTTCTTTGATACATCTCCCATTTAGAAGTATATTGTTTAATCTCCAAATAATTGGGGATTTTCCAGCTATCTTTCTGTCATTGATTCCAAGTTTAACTCCATAGTGGTCTGAGAACATACTTTGTATGATGCCTATTCTTTTAAATTTGGTAATGCGAATTTTATGGCTCAAATGTGACTGATCTCCATGAGTTTTCCAATGTAAATGTAATTATTTTTGAACACTATGAAGCATATAGAGTGTCTAAGAACATCTTAAAACCCATCATTGTAAATGGTACAGGTCTGAGTTACTATTAGTGCCAGTAAACCCTGTTGAATTCAACTAATGGTTTTGTTTCTGTTGATGGGTAGTACTGTGTTCCCTTCCTGTAGTTTGGTCTGAGGTAGCCCAGTCCTAGGATTTGCAGTCTCTATGGTAGGCTATAGACTCTATGGTAGGGGTAATGGCAACCTTTTCCAAGAGGACTTATGCTTTTGAACTGTGGTGCTAGAAGACTCTTGAGAGTTCTTTGGACAGGAAGGAGGTCAAACCAGTCAATCCTAAAGGAAATTAACCCTGAGTATTCATTGGGAGGACTGATGCTGAAGTTGAAGCTCCAATAATTTGGCTACCTGATGCAAAGAGCCACTTCATTGGAAAAGACTCTGATGCTTGTAAAGACTGAGTGAAGGAGAAGAAGCAGGTGATAGAAAATAAGATGGTTGGATGGCATCATTGACTTAATGGATGTAAGTTTTAGCAAACTCCAGGAGATAGTGAAAGGCAGGGAAGATGGTGTGCTGCAGTTCATGGGGGTCACAGAGTGAGACACATGAGTTACTGAACAACAACAACAGTGGATTTGGTAGCCTCATGAGTTATTCTAAATAAAATAATTAACATAGTATATAGAGAAATACGAGGCTTCACTTGTAGCTCAGTTGGTAAAGAATCTGCCTGCAACACAGGGAACCTGGGTTTGATTCTTGGGTCAGGAAGATTCCTTGGAGAAGGAAATGGCAACCTACTTCAGTATTCTTGCCTGGAGAATCCGTGGGCAGAGGAGTCTGGTAGGTTCCCAGTCCATGGAGTCGCAGGAGTAGGACACAACTAGGAGACTAAACCATCACCATAGAGAAATAACCTACTGTATTCATGTGTTTATTGTGGCTACTTGCTCTAGCTAAGGCTTATGATAGTAGTTAAGAGCAAGGTCCTCAATACCACAGGAAATTGAAATGTTACAAAAGAACACACCTCAAATTTATCTTATTTATCCTGATAACTAGAGTACATTTGTATAAAAAGTCATTGTTTCAGGGCTGCTCATAGCATTCATTCTTTGGTACTTAAGGCTGGCAGTTCATCTTTCAGCAGTTCCAGAAACAAAAGCCTTTAAGCATTTGGAAGTTGCACACTGAGACATCTATGAGTTACAAATGAGACAAGGGTAGCATCTCCCATTTGCCACAAAAGTGACTCATCAACATGGTTGTTTGTGCTAAAGGGAAACAACCACCCAAACTCTAGTTAACTAACATACCAAATAGGAATTTGGATGATGATATGGTTTACAATGAGCTTGGGTTTACTATATATATATATATATATATATTTTTTTTTTTTTTTTTTGACTAAAGTGTACGTAAACCATGCACTTTCTTTCATGATGTTCATTTTCTTTCAGGTTCTATGATTTTACATTTCCTTCTATATATTCCCTTTTGCACTTCAAATTCTTTTTTAGCAATGTTGATTTAATACTGGAAAATTAAAACAAGTATGAATGGAAAGTCCCTCAAAAAATGTATGAGTTTCCTTATCACATTTAGTTTTAATTAAGTTTATTACATCTAATTTTTGAGTAATACTTCATAGTTATATTTTTTCAGTATGAAAAAAGAAAACTAATAAATGTTTTAATTGTTTTATGATTGCATTCTAAAAAGCTTCACAATAAAGGTATATGTTTGCAAAAGAACATTAAACATCTCTTAAAATTATATTGAAGCAATTTTGATTATTTAAATAATTGGAACCAATATTACATGTGGTGTTTAAACAGAAATATTTGGTAAAACATGAATTAAATATGTTATCTGATAAGAAAATATTTTCAATTGCTGCTTAAATAATGAAAAATATTATAATTATTCCCCCTTGTCTTCACTACTTTAAAAACTTGATTATTCTATAGGTGAAATACACCATGACATATTAAACATGACTATTTCATTTCAGAGTTTGCATTTCATACTCTTAAACTGATATTTATGATTTTAGATGGATTATTAGTTTTATGGAATTCTTTGCTTCCAGCATGTAAAATTTTATTTAGCAAGTATCAAGCAATTGATAGAAAACTTCTTTAAATGAATTATATTCTTTTATCAGATATAGTTTAAGCTTTTGTAATATTTTCACACAATATAAGGTATTTCTTTAACCTTTTATTTATCAGTTAAAAATCAGCATTAGAAATACTTTGAAATAAGCTGTTATGCTGATTCAATTCCTTTTTATTTGCAAATTCTTGGAAATTACATTGAGACATTGCATTAAAGTATGTATTACATATATGTTTTCTATGCTGTTAAAATGAACTTTGTTTTGGCTAAATAATAAAATATTTTTATTTCATTTTATTTTATTTTTTAATATTTTTTATTTTATTGTATTGGTTCTTTATCATTACAATGTTCTTTCTAAAAGCCGTTCAACATCTTAGGCCAAGCATTTTTATGAAGGTTAGCTTTTAAGCTATGTCAGTATTGTTTTATTTAACTAAAACTTTTCAATTATCAACACAGTCTGGGCACACACTTCTATGAAAATAAATTTACTTTGATCTTTCACATGGCTTATAGTACCCAATTTGATCTATATCTTCCTTTGGTCATAAACATTTTTATTAAAATACAGACAGCTAAAGGATACATAAAAAGTACTGTGGAAAGTACAAAACCAGTTCTTAGATAAGAAAGATTCCTCAATTTAAATATTCTACACATTTGTAATAAGAAGTCTGTTTCTGTAAGTCACTGTGAAAAATCAGCTATAAAATTTTCCTTTTTGCTTGATATGTTTACATAAAGTATTCTTTCATGGGTAAAAGAAAAGACTATCCTTTTACCTTTATTGATATACTCCCCAAACATCATAAAATGCAAAAGAAAAAGCTAAGACTTTTAATCAAACTGTAAAATGAAAAATGCTTTAAAAAGCAAAGTGAATTATTATTTACCAATGAATTTTGTCAGGTAAATTCATCAACCTCTCCACCCACATTTGACAGAAAAACTGCCTTTTAAAACCTGACAAAACTATTTTGAATAGTCTGACACCATTTGAGTTAGTTCAACAAAGAAAGATTAAATAATGTATTACCAGAGCTCCTATTGAGGATGATTATTATTTTCATTAAAAAATGGAAGTAACAAAAGAAGTGAAAGCTCTCTTTTTCTATTATATTCCTATAGGAAAATAAAAGTTTATTTCAGCTGGTGATTTTGCTCATAAATATGTGTATTCAGTAGTGTCCACAACTATGAAAAAATGCAATGCAGGATTTTCTAGTGATATTTTAGAGCAAATATCCAAAGAATCCTCCCCTTCCCAAATAGATAGTTTCACCATCAATCTATAATTGAAAATAATAAAAAATTAATTTTTTCCATCAATTTCTTTTCTCAGAACAGGAGAATAGTGACTAGTGTTTCTTGTTTTTTTCCCCTAGCAAAACTAGACAGGATGTTGATAATCTAAAATATTCTCCTTCAAAATATAGTAGACTCATTGCTATTATTGCAAGGCAGCTACTATTCCCTAAATTTCAATATAATTAAATAATATTTAGATTGTTATCATTTTTCAGGAATTTTAACATTAAATCCAACCTGTACACTGTTTTCAAGTTGTGCACTGCACAAAGACACTCTTTGAATGGGATGTAGGAGCTGAAATTTACTTTGTGGTCCTCACCAAATTAGGAGAATAAAATGGGGATATATTCAAACAGAAGATACATATTTTTAAATTTACACATTTCCATATAAGCCAGTCATATCCCTTTTCAATACCATGTATGTTTTTAAAACTGAAGATGTAAGTCATATTAAATATATATATTTTTATGTTGAAATTAAAGGAATAGTATTAATTGAAATGTTTGTATGTTCATTTTGAATTTTGATTATAAGTTTCAATTTCCGCACTTACATTCAGCTGATATTGTGTCAGCTTTAACAGTTTGAAATATTCTATATGCTTTGGGAAAGAAGCACTGCCCTGGACTTCCCACTATCTTCCCTACTGATCTGGGCACCCAGACCTCCCTCTAAGATATAAAGTTTGTAAATAATCCGAATAGTAATGGGTTAATTTGTGACTCTCTCCATGGGGAGTCTGGAGGATCCTACTCTAGAGCTATTCTGATTATGTTATTCTAAATGACATCCTGATTCAGAGATTGAAAAAATACAGAGGAACACTGATCCATCAATAAACGTTTTTAGAAATTCCTTTGCCTTTATTTATGGTACATCATCCATACAAGCACTCTGCTTTGATCATCTTCAGTTTTCTCAGACCACATTGTCTAAATTTTAACTTTTCCTTCTCCTTAGAATTAAACCAGCTTTCATTACCCAACTTTGTCCAAAGGCTAACTTTCTGTAAAAAAGACTCTGTTTTTGGATGTTTGATTTGAATTCTGCCAAGTTTTAAATATCATTCTTTCTCTTTCCTCTTTTGCTCCACATCTGTACAAGTTGATAAGAAAGCCCAAGAAAAATCTTTGACAACTACAGGAGTTTCAGGTGACCACAAGCCTGGTTTTGTGCTCTGGAACTTGGAATTCTTGTCATGGCCCCACTCATTATGCAAAGCAAGTTTCCTTTCCTGGTTTTCTCAAGTCTCTTATATATATATATATATGTATACATATATTATATATCAGATCAGATCAGATCAGTCGCTCAGTCGTGTCCGACTCTTTGCGACCCCATGAACCGCAGCACGCCAGGCCTCCCTGTCCATCACCAGCTCCCGGAGGTCACCCAGACTCACACCCATCAAGTCAGTGATGCCATCCAGCCATCTCATCCTCTGTCGTCCCCTTCTCCTCCTGCCCTCAATCCCTCCCAGCATCAGAGTCTTCTCCAATGAGTCAACTCTTCGCATCAGGTGGCCAAAATACTGGAGTTTCAGCTTTAGCATCATTCCTTCTAAAGAAATTCCAGGATTGATCTCTTTCAGAATGGACTGGTTGGATCTTCTTGCAGTCCAAGGGACTCTCAAGAGTCTTCTCCAACACCACAGTTCAAAAGCATCAATTCTTCGGTGCTCAGCCTTCTTCACAGTCCAGCTCTCACAACCATACATGACCACAGGAAAGACCATAGCCTTGACTAGACGAACCTTTGTTGGTAAAGTAATGTCTCTGCTTTTGAATATGCTATCTAGGTTGGTCATAACTTTCCTTCCAAGGAGTAAGCGTCTTTTAATTTCATGGCTGCAGTCACCATCTGCAGTGATTTTGGAGCCCAGAAAAACAAAGTCTGACACTGTTTCCACTGTTTCCCCATCTATTTCCCATGCAGTGATGGGACCAGATGCCATGATCTTCGTTTTCTGAATGTTGAGCTTTAAGCCAACCTTTTCACTCTCCACTTTCACTTTCATCAAGAGGCTTTTTAGCCCCTCTTCACTTTCTGCCAAATACATATATATATATATATGTGTGTGTGTGTGTGTGTGTGTGTGTGTGAACTTAAGAGGGCTGTTTTGCTCTAGGGAGCTTCACTGTGTAATTAGCAAATTATTTCATACCCTACTGGTGTGTGTGGCTGCATCAGTCTTGACATCTGAAACCAAATTTTGAATAGGAGGCCAAAGAGTAGATACAGCACCTCTCATTTTTCTAGTCTTAGCCAAAACACCCTCTCTTCTGACAAGTATTTTGTGAACAACCTATGGAATATCTTCTACTCTCAAGCTGCATAGTTCTAAAATTGATTGACTCCTTGGGTGAAGAAGATACCCTGGACAATGAAATGCCACTCCACTTTAGTATTCTTGCCTGGGGAATCCTGTGGACAGAGGAGCCTGTTGGTCTACAGTTCCCAGGGTTGCAAAAGAATCAGACATGACTTAGTGACTAAAAAGAATAAAATAGTCAAATTTAAAAAGATAAATGAGTAACTTATTCTCTATAAAATATCCTCCTGTTTTTCTTCAAAACTCTTATACAAACTTGTAATTACTGTGTTTTTCTATTTATGTGCTTAGAGCCTGTCAAAAAACCTGAAGAAAGATATGGAGGACTATAGTTTCATTATTTACCACTGTGTACTCTTAGCCAAAAAATAATCCCTACCATATAGCATTGAGTTAATATTTATTTACTAAATAGAAAATTTAGTGAATTAAATTGTACCTCAAGACAATTTAAAAAAGTAGCTAATATGAACAAATGAAAATAGATTTATAATTTTTCCAAAACAATAGTTTACATAAGTCTATCACTTCAGTTCAGTTGCTCAGTCATGTCTGACTCTGCAACTACATGGACTGCAGCATGCCAGGCCTCCATGTCCATCACCAACTCCCAGAGTTTACTCAATGCACGTTCATTGAGTCAGTGATGCCATCCAACCATCTCATCCTCTGTTGTCCCCTTCTCTTCCCACCTTCAATCTTTCCCAGCATCAGGTTATTTTCAAATGAGTCAGTTCTTCACATAAGGTTGGCTAAGTACTGAAGTTTCAGCTTCAACATCAGTCCTTCCAATGAATATTCAGGACTGATTTCCTTTAGGATGGACTGATTGGAACTCTGTGCAGTCCCAGGGACTCTCAACACCACAGGTACTCTCCACACCAACATGAAGGGACTCTCAACAGCTCACTTTTCTCCAACAGCCCAGTTCAAAGCATCAAGTATTAGGTGCTCAGCTTTCTTTATAGTTCAAATCTCATCCATTCAAGACTACTGGAAAAACCATAGCTTTGACTGGACGGACATTTGTTGGCAAAGTAATGTCTCTGCTTTTTAGTAAGCTGCCTAGCTTGGTCATAATTTTCTTCCAAGGAGCAAGCATCTTTTAATTTCATGGCTACAGTCATCAAGTGGCCTTAGGGAAGCATCACTACAAAGCTAGTGGAGGTGATGGAATTCCAGTTGAGCTATCTCAAAACCAAAAACATGATGCTGTGAAAATGCTGCACTCAATATGACAGGAAATTTGGAAAACTCAACAGTGACCACAGGACTGGAAAAGGTCAGTTTTTATTCCAATTCCAAAAAAAGGCAATGTCAAAGAATGCTCAAGCTACCACACAATTGCAGTCATCTCACATGCTAGTAAAGTAAAGCTAAAAATTCTCCAAGCCAGGATTCAACAGTATGTGAACTTTGAACTTCCAGATGTTCAAGCTGGATTAGAAAATACAGAGGAACTAGAGATCAAATTGCCAACTTGTGTTGGATTATCGAAAAAGCAAGAGGGTTCCAGAAAAACATCTACTTTTGCTTTATTGAGTATGCCAAAACCTTTCATTGTGTGGATCACCATGGACTATGAAAAATTCTGAAAGAGATGGGAATACCAGACCATCTGACCTGCCCCCTGAGAAATCTGTATGCAGGTCAGAAAGCAACATTTAGAACTGGACATGGAACAACAGACTGGTTCCAAATAGGAAAAGGAGTTTGTCAAGGCTGTATAGAGTCACCCTGTTTATTTAATTTATAGGCAGAGTGCATCATGAGAAACACTGGACTGGAAGAAACACAAACTGGAATCAAGATTGCCGGGAGAAATATCAATAACCTCCTATGTAGATGACACCACCCTGATGGCAGGAGGCAAATAAAACTAGAGAGTCTCTTGAAGAAAGTGAAAGAGGAGAGTGAAAAAGTTGGCTTAAAACTCAACATTCAGAAAACTAAGATCATGGAAACTGGTCCCATCACTTTCTGCCAAATAGATGTGGAAATAGTGGAAATAGTGATAGACCTTATCTTGCTGCTGCTGCTGCTGCTAAGTCACTTTAGTTGTATCTGACTCTGTGCGACCCCATGGACTGCAGCCTACCAGACTCCTCTGTCCATGGATTTTCCAGGCAAGAGTACTGGAGTGGGGTGCCATTGCCTTCTCTGAGACTTTATCTTATTGGGCTCCAAAATCACTGCAGATGGTGACTGCAGGCATGGGATTAAAGGCTGCTTACTCCTTGGAAGGAAAGTTATGGCACACCTAGACAGCATATTAAAACGCAGAGACATTACTTTGCCAGAAAAATATGTCTAGTCAAGGCTATGTTTTTTCCAGTAGTCATGTATGGATGTAAGATTTAGACTATATAAAGAAAGCTGAGCACTGAAGATTCGATGCTTTTGAACTGTGGTGTTGGAGAAGATTCTTGAGATTCCTTTGGAATGCAAGGAGAGCCAACCAGTCCATCCTAAAGGAAATAAGTTCTGAATATTCATTGGAAGGACTGTTGTTGAAGGTTAAACACCAATACTTTGGCCACCTGATGAGAAGAACTGACTCATTTGAAAAGACCCTCTTGCTGGGAAAGATTGAGGGCAGGAGGACAAGGGGACAACAGACAACGAGATGGTTGAATGGCATCACCGACACAATGGACATGAGTTTGAGTAAGCTCTGGAGTTGGTGGTGTGCAGGGAAGCCTGCCATGCTGCAGTCCATGGGGTCATGAAGAGTTGGACACAACTGAGCGACTGAATTGAACTGAACAGTCATCAACTGCAGGGGTTTTGGAGCCCAAAAACAAAGTCTATCACTGTTTCTATTGTTTCCCCATCTATTTGCCATGAAGCCATGGGACCAGATGCCATGATCTTAGTTTTCTGAATGTTGAATTTTAAGCTACCTTTTTAACTCTCCTCTTTCACGTTCATCATTAGGCTCCTTAGTTCTTCTTTGCTTTCTGCCATCAGAGTGGTATCATCTGCATATCTGAGGTTACTGATATTTCTTCCGGCAATCTTGATTCCACCTTGTGCTTCCTCCGGCCCAAAATTACTCATAATGTACTCTGCATGTAAATTAAATTAACAGGGTGACAATATACAGCCTTGATGTACTCCTTTCCCGATTCGGAACAAGTTCTGTTGTTCCATGTCCAGATCTAACTGTTGCTTCCTGATTTGCCTACAGATGTCTCAGGGGGCAGGTGAGGTGGTCTGGTATTTACATCTCTAAGAATGTCCACAATTATTGTGATACACAGACAAAGGCTTTGGCATAGTCAATAAAGCAGAGGTAGATGCTTTTCTGGAACTCGCTTGCTTTCTCTATGATCCAACGGATTTTGGCAAAGAATCAAATCAATGGATTTGATGTGTGGTGCCTCTGCCTTTTCTAAATCCAGCTTGAACATCTGGAAGTTCACGGTTCACGTTTTGTTGAAGCCTGGCTTGAAAAGTTTTGAGCATTTCTTTACTAGTGTTTGAGATAAATGCAACTGTGCAGTAGTTTCAGCATTCTTTGTCATTGTCTTTCCTTTTGATTGGAATTAAAACTAAACTTTTCCCGTCCTGTAGCCACTGCTGAATTCTCCAAATTTGTTGAAATATTGAGCACATTACTTTCACAGAATCATCTTCTAGGATTTGAAATAGCTGAACTGAAATTCCATCATCTCCAATAGCTTTGCTCATGGTGATTCTTTCTAAGGCTCACTTGCCTTTGCATTCCAGGATGTCTGGCTCTAGGTGATCAGACTGTCATAGTTATCTGGGTCATGAAGATCCTTTTGTATAGTTCTTGTGTGTATTCCTGCCATTTCTTCTTAATATATTCTTCTTCTTCTAGGTTCATACATTTTCTGTCCTTTATTGTGCCCATCTTGGCATGAAATATTCCCTTGGTATCTCTAATTTTCTTGAAGACATCTGTAGTCTTTTCCATTCTATTGTTTTCCTTTATTTCTTTGCACTGATCACTCAGGAAGGCTTTCTTTAAAAAAAAAAAAAATTATTTTATTTTATTTAACTTTACAATATTGTATTGGTTTTGCCATGTATCAAAATGGATCTTCCACAGGTATACATGTGTTCCCCATCCTGAACCCTCCTCCCTCCTCCCTCCCCATACCATCTCTCTGGGTCATCCCAGTGCACCAGCCCCAGGCATCCAGTATCGTGCATCGAACCTGGACTGGCGGCTCATTTCATATATGATATTATACTTAATTCAATGCCATTCTCCCAAATCATCCCACCCTCTCCCTCTCCCAGAGTCCAAAAGACTGTTCTATACATCAGTGTCTCTTTTGCTGTCTCGTACACAGGGTTATTGTTACCTTCATTCTAAATTCCATATATATGTGTTCAGATCAGATCAGATCAGTCGCTCAGTTGTGTCCTACTCTTCACGACCCCATGAACCGCAGCACGCCAGGCCTCCCTATCCACCACCAGCCCCCGGAGGTCACCCAGACTCATACCCATCGAGTCAGTGATGCCATCCAGCCATCTCATCCTCTGTATCCCCCCCAGCATCAGAGTCTTCTCCAACGAGTCAACCCTTCGCATGAGGTGGCCAAAATACTGGAGTTTCAGCTTTAGCATCATTCCTTCTAAAGAAATTCCAGGATTGATCTCCTTCAGAATGGACTGGTTGGATCTCCTTGCAGTCCAAGGGACTCTCAAGAGTCTTCTCCAACACCACAGTTCAAAAGCATCAATTCTTCGGCCCTCAGCCTTCTTCACAGTCCAGCTCTCACATCCATACATGACCACAGGAAAGACCATAGCCTTGACTAGGCGAACCTTTGTTGGTAAAGTAATGTCTCTGCTTTTGAACATGCTATCTAGGTTGGTCATAACTTTCCTTCCAAGGAGTAAGCGTCTTATAATTTCATGACTGCAGTCACCATCTGCAGTGATTTTGGAGCCCAGAAAAACAAAGTCTGACACAGTTTCCACTGTTTCCCCATCTATTTCCCATGCAGTGATGGGACCAGATGCCATGATCTTCGTTTTCTGAATGTTGAGCTTTAAGCCAACCCTTTCACTCTCCACTTTCACTTTCATCAAGAGGCTTTTTAGCCCCTCCTCACTTTCTGCCGTAAGAGTCGTGTCATTTGCATATCTGAGGTTATTGATATTTCTCCCAGCAATCTTGATTCCAACTTCTGTTTCTTCCAGTCCAGCATTTCTCATGATGTACTCTGAATATAAGTTAAATAAACATGGTGACAATATGCAGCCTTGACGTACTCCCTTTCCTAGAAAATCAGAGATACCAAAGGAACATTTCATGCAAAGATGGGCACGATAAAGGACAGAGATGGTGTGGACCTAACAGAAGCAGAAGATATTAAGAAGAGGTGGCAGGAATACACAGAAGAACTGTACAAAAAAGAGTTTCAAGACCCAGATAATCATGATGATGTGATCACTGACCTAGAGCCAGACATCTTGGAATGTGAAGTCAAATGGGCCTTAGAAAGCATCACTACAAACAAAGCTAGTGGAGGTGATGGAATTCCAGTGGAGCTATTCCAAGTCCTGAAAGATGATGCTGTGAAAGTGATGCACTCAATATGCCAGCAAATTTGGAAAACTCAGCAGTGGCCACAAGATTGGAAAAGGTCAGTTTTCATCCCAATCCCAAAGAAAGGCAATGCCAAAGAATGCTCAAACTACCGCACAATTGCACTCATCTCACACGCTAGTAAAGTAATGCTCAAAATTCTCCAAGCCAGGCTTCAGAAATATGTGAACCGTGAACTTCCTGATGTTCAAGCTGGTTTTAGAAAAGGCAGAGGAACCAGAGATCAAATTGCCAACATCTGCTGGATCATGGAAAAAGCAAGAAAGTTCCAGAAAAACATCTATTTCTGCTTTATTGACTATGCCAAAGCCTTTGACTGTGTAGATCACAATAAACTGTGGAAAATTCTGAAAGAGATGGGAATACCAGACCACCTGATCTGCCTCTTAAGAAATCTGTATGCAGGTCAGGAAGCAACAGTTAGAACTGGTCATGGAACAACAGACTGGTTCCAAATAGGAAAAGGAGTACGTCAAGGCTGCATATTGTCACCATGTTTATTTAACTTATATGCAGAGTACATCATGAGAAATGCTGGACTGGAAGAAACAGAAGTTGGAATCAAGATTGCTGGGAGAAATATCAATAACCTCAGATATGCAGATGACACAACTCTTATGGCAGAAAGTGAAGAGGGGCTAAAAAGCCTCTTGATGAAAGTGAAAGTGGAGAGTGAAAAGGTTGGCTTAAAGCTCAACATTCAGAAAACGAAGATCATGGCATCTGGTCCCATCACTGCATGGGAAATAGATGGGGAAACAGTGGAAACAGTGTCAGACTTTGTTTTTCTGGGCTCCAAAATCACTGCAGATGGTGACTACAGTCATGAAATTAAAAGACGCTTACTTCTTGGAAGGAAAGTTATGACCAACCTAGATAACATATTCAAAAGCAGAGACATTACTTTACCAACAAAGGTTCGCCTAGTCAAGGCTATGGTCTTTCCTGTGGTCATGTATGGATGTGAGAGCTGGACTGTGAAGAAGGCTGAGGGCCGAAGAATTGATGCTTTTGAACTGTGGTGTTGGAGAAGACTCTTGAGAGTCCCTTCGACTGCAAGGAGATCCAACCAGTCCATTCTGAAGGAGATCAATCCTGGAATTTCTTTACAAGGAATGATGCTAAAGCTGAAACTCCAGTATTTTGGCCACCTCATGCGAAGAGTTGACTCATTGGAGAAGACTCTGATGCTGGGAGGGATTGAGGGCAGGAGGAGAAGGGGACAACAGATGATGAGATGGCTGGATGGCATCACTGACTTGATGGGTATGAGTCTGGGTGACCTCCGGGAGCTGGTGATGGACAGGGAGGCCTGGCGTGCTGCGGTTCATGGGGTCGCAAAGAATCGGACACGACTGAGCGACTGATCTGATCTGATCTGATCTATCTAAAGTTATTTAATGATTTACCATATTTACATTTTTTTTTACTTCACTTGTTCCATTTTTTACTTTATCTGACTTTTATGACGGGTCAAATGAAGTTGCTTTTACCTCTGATAATAAAACACAAAGTTACATTTTTACTTGATAATGTCAAATTATCATTGAAAATTCTGATTAGTGTTATTTCTTTTTTACAGGATACCGTTTTTCCCAGGCTAATTTCGATGGCTTCTCAATGTATCCCCAATAATTAACTCTATCAAATCCCAAATCTTATCTAATGAAAATGTTGTTTTGCTATGCTGTCTTATTCTTAACTTTTATTCAGCACAGTATTTTATTTTATGTATTTTTATCAATAATACATCTAACAGCATATAACAATAATAAATTTAAATTTATTATAATAAAGTTAATAAATATATTATATTATATAATTATATTAACAATCATAATATAATATATAATTATATAGTATAATTATAATATATAAATATATTGTAATAAATAATAAATTTTATATTATTATTAAATAATATGAAAACAATAGAATAGTATATAACATAATCTAGTCCATATCATATAGCTGATAAATTGAGGAATGCATAAATAACTGAGACTATATCAATATTAATATACCAGAGCTAGCCAAAATATCTATCAGGAAATAGGGTAAAATACAGGAGAAGATGGAATAATGTAATAAGACAAGTTATGTGTTAGATAAGTAATGTACAAGGACCAGAGAGTTAAAATACAGTGCTATTAGGTCAAAAAAACTAACTCCAAATAGTTTCAAGTATTCTGATGATGACTAAAAATACAGCATCTGTCTAATGTGGCCTGATATCTTGTGCAGATTATTTGGTCTGAATCTATTGCTTTCTCTTGATGAGATATTTAGAATAGCTGAACAAGTTTATCTTATTGCTTAAAGATAAAGTTTTCATAACTTCATGAAAAATAGGCGGGGAAACAATGGAAACAGTGACAGACTTTATTACTGGGAAGCTCCAAAATCACTGCAGATGGTGACTGCAGCCATGAAATTAAAAGACACTTGCTCCTTGAAAGAAAAGCTATGACCAATCTGGACAGCATATTAAAAAGCAGGACCTTACTGTGCCAACAGAGATCCATACAGTCCAAGCTATGGTTTTCCCAATTGTCATGTATGGATGTGAGAAATGAACTGTAAAAAAGACTGAGTGCCAAAGAATTGATGTTTTCAAGCTGTGGTGTTGGGGAAGACTATTGAAAGTCCCTTGGATTGTAAGGAAATCAAACCAATCAATCCTAAAGGATATCAACCCTGAATATTCATTGGAAGAACTGATGGCGAGGTTCCAATATTTTGGTTACCTGGTGCAAAGAGCCGATTCATTGGAAAAGAACCTGATGCTGCGAAAGATAGAAGGCAGTAGGATAAAGGGACAACAGAGGACCAGATTTTTGGATGGCATCATCGACTCAATGGACATGAGTTTGAGTAAGCTCTGGGAGATGATGAAGGACAGGGAAGTTTGGCACCCTGCAGTCCATGGGGTCACAAAAAGTTGGACATGACTGAGCGACTGAACAACAACATTTTCATTATATGAAAAGACAGAAGTAAGGAATTGATATTTGCTATTTATAACATTAGGTAGAGGGCTTTCCAGGTAGCTCCACTGGTAAAGAACCCACCTGCCAATGCAGGAAATTCAAGAGACATAGGTTGGGTTTGATCCCACTGTCAGCCATATCCTCTGGAGTAGAAAATGGCAACCCACTCATATGAGTTTTCAATAAGGGCCAAGTTGGCTCTTCCTAAATTTACTTTGATTCTGAGACTTATTCATCAATATTAACTTCAGAAAGATGTGAGAAATTAAAATGTGTGATCTAAAAGTTTATTAAATAAAATAAAATATTTTCTTCTGGCAAAGTTTAGGTCAGTTGTTGAGACAAAAAAAAAGAGTTAAGAAAATGTATATAAAATGTAGAAGAGAAAAACAAGATTTGCATCAAATGGAGAACCAATATTATGGCAGTGGGAAAAAAATAATAACAAAAAGTATAACAGTAAATGGATTGTGAATTCTACAAAATATGAGTCTAAAAATATGTGCATAACTTGATCAGAAACACAGGAAACAACTGCAAATACTCCTAGCACTACCTCTTATTATAATCATTGCTATGTCTACCAGTTCTGGCAGACTTGACAATCTGAGATCACTTTGCTTCTTGTTCATTCAATGTGTATTTCATTTCCTCTTCCTGGAATTCTTTGATGATTTGGGATAATATGAGCATTGGAAAGGAGCTAGCAATTTTTCTAATGCTAGAGAGAGTTGAAGCAAGGTCAATGAGGCTGAGTTGTAAGAGGTACAGGATGTGAGGTAACACAGAAAAAAAATGAAAATGAGATTATGGAAGACATGTACACTGCTGTTAAAATATTTAATTAAAACTTCTTTAACAGGTATTAGGAAGTCTCTGGAGAGTATAAGAAATTGTGGTATGCTGAACTTTGCATTTATGAAAATCATTGCAGCTGCAGGATGATGTACTAAAGACAAAATGGTCTATTAACATAGCTCAAATGGGTCAAGAAAGTGAAGTAGAGAATGGTGATAGCATTAGAGATGAGATTATGTAGACAAATTTGAAAGATATGTAAGAAAAGTAAAGAATAGTGACCAGAGAAAGATGGAGTATCAGAATAAAGCAAAATGACTTTCTAAAACTGGGGCTGAAATGACTATGTGAGCCTTCTCAGTATCCCTTAAAGATTCCTTAATGATCTGGGCAGGAAAAATGGAATAACCCATGGTTGCAGTAATCAGATGGGATAAAAGATTTGATAATTGTTATTCAAGTATTTAAAATTGATTTTTAAGAATTAGAATTTGCAGGCAATCTTTGATATACTTCCTCAAACATGAACACACAAACTGTCTATTTTTACCAAAAGAAACAAATGAAACTGAATAGCTTTTCAGTATGCATTCTCAAGGTTTGTTTGTTTGTTTTTTTTTTTTTTTACACTTATCAACATGGCACAAACAACCTTTTAAATGAGTAAGTATGTATTTTTAGTCCTATTAATGACCAGGTGGTGTTCCACTGGACAATTAGATCATTGTGCATACCAAGTGTCTAGTATTTCCTAAGGATAAATGTCTAGCATAACATTTTTATGTAAAAATCTCCATTGAAAATTTTAATATATATTTTAAAATTCACATTGTTATTATATTCAATTCAGAATAAATAAACTTATTTTGGATAGCAGAGCATTGTTTATTGTTTCTTAAGAAGCATCAAAGGATTAAAAGAAAAATGAAGACCTGGGTGAGAATTCTACCTCTCACTTATTATTCTACATCTCACTTTGCTTCGGAAATTTTTAAGGAAAACTTTTAGATCTTTGTAATTCTCATCTGGCTGCTGTAAAGATTAAATGAGACAGACATGAACCATAATCAGATACCATAATACTCCTAGTGGATTTTCTGTAAACATTAACGTTATTGTGGACAGTGTAAGACAGTATAAGTTTCCTACACCCCTGACCCAAAATCAATAAATGCATAAAATAATAATTATTTTTATTCAAATTCTGGCTGTGATATCAGCAGCTCTTCCCAAATAAGATTTAAAGCAATTTTCAAATTTAAAAATATAGAAAGGTCTATTTTTTTGCTTGTTTTTACCACTGCATTTCAATTTAATTGTATATTAACAATAATGTAAATATAGAAGAACAATAAATTATTTAGGGTACCATTTTGGCTGCTAAAAACAATTTCACTAAAAAGTGTCCTAAATAGTGTGGGATTTGATTTCTCTATTAGATAGCATTCCAAGCATTAATAAATAAGGTCTAGAATAATACCTGTACAGCATTAAAGATCCAGGGTTTTTTCATTTACTTTTTGTTTATCTTTAGTATCCATCAATAGATTTTTATATTTTTTTCCCATTATCCAAAAAGACACATTACCATATGTGTATTTCTGCAGGCAGGAATGGGATAAGAAGAAAAACATTGATTATTTTTTTCTTTTAAGGTTACATGCATGCTAGGTTGCTTCTATTTTGTCCTACTCTTTGTGACCCCATGGGCTGTAGCCCACCAGGCTCCTCTGCCCACGGAATTCTCTAAGCAAGAATACTGGAGTGGGTTGCCATACCATCCTCTAGGGAATCTTCCTGAGCCAGGGATCAGCACCGCATCTCTAATGTCTCCTGTGTTGGCAAGAGGAATCTTTACCACTATCACCACCTGGGAACCTAGGAAACCCCTTTTAAGGGTAGAACAATATAATCGCCTATGCCATCTTCACTTCATCCCAATGGCCAGATCCTAACCACATGATTTACTCATAAGACAATCTTTACTTGGATATTCATGTGTTCAGCCTCAGCTAACGATTCTATTGCCATACAAGAATGAGAATATAAATGTCATAGAATAATTCACCATCTCAGCTAGGTGATGAACATAATCTAAAATTCCAGGATTGCTATGACTGTATCACTGTTAGTGTTGACAGTTTCACTAGTTTCAATACAAATGGAAGGTGTGTATGTGTTTTTCTAAATCCAAAATTGTTTTCATGCTTATAAGTTGAAGCAAAGATTAATTTTACAGTAGATTTCCATTATTTAAGTTGTTTTAAACAAATATGTATGTATATGTATTTACATATGGCATGTTATATGTGTTATACACACAGATGTACATGAAAGACGCATTTATGGCATGAGTAATGAATGGATTGGAGAAGGCAATGGCATCCCACTCCAGTACTCTTGCCTGAAAAATTCCCTGGATGGAGGAGCCTGGTAGGCTGCAGTCCATGAGGTCGCTAAGAGTTGGACACAACTGAGTGGCTTAACTTTCCCTTTTCACTTTCATGCATTGGAGAAGGAAATGGCAATCCACTCCAGTGTTCTTGCTTGGAGAATCCCAGGGATGGGGGAGCCTGGTGGGCTGCCGTCTATGGGGTCACACAGTGTCAGACATGACTGAAGCAATTTGGCTGCAGGGGTGGAATGAGTGCATTAATTTAAACAAATTCAGCATGATATCACATAGTATCACAGAAAATGATTTAAAAAAAAACAAGCAAAATTTTGTAAAAACAGAATTGCACACTTGATATTCTGTATCACCAAATATTGTATCATGTTAAGTGATGGTGTGATCACTCACCTAGAGCCAGATATCCTGGAATGTGAAGTCAAGTGGGCCTTAGGAAGTATCACTATGAAAAAAATTAGTGGAGGTGATGGAATTCCAGTTGAGCTACTTCATCCCTTAAAAGATGATGCTGTGAAAGTGTTGCACTCAATATGTCAGCAAATTTGAAAAACTCAGCAGTGCCCACAGGACTGGAAAAGGTCAGTTTTTATTCCAATCCTAAAGAAAGGCAATGCCAAAGAATGCTCAACTACTACACAATTGTACTCATCTCACAGGCTAGTAAAGTAATGCTCAATGTTCTCCAAGCCAGGCTTCATCAATACATGAACCGTGAACTTCCAGATGTTCAAGCTGGTTTTAGAAAAGGCAGAGAGGACTTCCGGTTAAGATGGCGGAGGATTAGTATGGGGAATACGATTTCTCCTCCACAAATTCATCAAAGGGACATCTGGGAGCCGAGTAAATTCCACAAACAGCTTCGGAATGCTGGCGGAGGACGTTGGATACCCAGAAAAGCAACTCACTGCCTTCTAAAGGAGGTAGGAAAGAATATAGACGCCAGAGAGAGACAAAGAGGGAGGGGCGGGCCTCTGTCCCGGGAAGGGAGTCTTAAAAAGAGAAGTTTCCAAACACCAGGAAACACTCTCCCTGCGGAATCTGTGCCGAACCTGGGAAACACAGAGACTATCATAACAGGGAGGAGAACAGTTGAGCAATTAGAACCCACAGACTGCGGGCCCTGCAGTAACTTCTGCAGCGGAGAAGCATCGCCGCAAACGCCCGCATCTGCCATTGGCGAGCCGGGGCTGGGCAGGGAGACGCCGCGGGCCGTTCCCACTTGGGACGCTCCCCCGCGGGACTCTGCCCTGCTAGACGCTCTCCCGCTGGCCACCCCCGCGCGGGCCGCAGCTGCTCCCACGAGGGCCACCCCACCCCCCTCCCCCACCCGCCCGCCATTCCCGTGCGAGCCACCCCCTCGCCGACCCCCTCCCCCTCTGCGGGCCGCGGCGCAGACTGCGTTGACCTGATTATCTGGAGTGCTGCCTAATCGGAGTAGTTTGGGCCAGCAGTCCAGATTGTGCAGCGCCGACCACACGAGTGGCTGGCCTTGGCCCAGAACACCGCCGAACCGTGCACAGAACAAAGGACTATACAGACCAACTACAGAGAAAGGGGCCTATAGATCTTGAGAAATTTAAACCGGAACAAGGAACTAGCCGAAAACGAACTGAACCCACAACAATAATAGAGAAACTCTTATATATATTGTTACTATTTTTACCATCATTATTTCCTTTTCTTTCTTTTATTAATATATTTTTTTTTAATTTTTATTATTTTTTAATTGGAAAAAGGAAAACAAATTTTTTTTTCCTTTTAATTTTTTTTGTTGTTGCTTGTTTTGTTTTGTTTCTTTTATTTTTATTTTTTTTTATCCTCTAGTACTTCTTTAATCTCCACGTTTAGATATAACTTTCGCGACCCTGTTTTTTTTTTTCTTTTCCTTTTTGTCCTTTGCTTTTTTCCTTTCCTTTTTTCTTTTCTTTACTGATTACTGACTAGATCTGTCTCTCTCCTTCACACTCCCTCCTTTTATCCTCCTGACCACCTCTGTCTCCTTCCTCCCTTTTTCCTTCTCTGTATAACTCCGTGAACATCTCTGAGCGGTCCAGTTGTGGAATGCATTATAGAAGAAGAAGTTTTTGAGACTACTGTAAAAATAAGACCGATAACTGGAACCAGGACGCTTAAGTCCATACCCTGATCCCACGAAACATTAATTGACAGGAGCTCATCAAAAGCCTCCATACCTACACTGAAACCAAGCATCACACAAAGACCAGCAAGTTCCACGACAAGACATACCAAGCAAATTCTCCAGAAAAACAAGAACACAGCCCTGAGCTCCAATACACAGGCTACACAAAGCGACCCCAAAATCATAGACATCTCATAACTCACTACTAGACACTCCACTGCACCCCAGAGAAAAGAAATCCAGCTCCACCCACCAGAACACCGACACAAGCTTCCATAAACAAGAAACCTCGACAAGCCACCTGTACAAACCCACATATAGTGCAGAAATGCCACAATAAAGAGAACTCCACAGACTACCAGAATACAGTAAAGACACCCTAAACTCAGCAATTTAAACAAGATGAAGAGACAGAAGAATTCCCAGCAGGTAAAGGAACAGGATAAATGCCCACCAAACCAAACAAAAGAGGAAGAAATAGCGAACCTACCTGATAAAGAATTCCAAATAATGATAGTGAAATTAATCCAAAATCTGGAAAGCAAAATGGAATCATGGATAAATAGCCTGGAGAAAAGCATTGAGAAGATGCAAGAAAGATTTAACAAGGACCTAGAAGAAATAAAAAAGAGTCAATATATAATGAATAATGCAATAATTGAGATCCAAAACACTCTGGAGGCAACAAATAGTAGAATAACAGAGGCAGAAGATAGAATTAGTGAATTAGAAGAAAGAATGGCAGAATTAAATGAATCAGAGGAGAAAAAAGAAAAACGAATTAAAAGAAATGAGGACAATCTCAGAGACCTCCAGGACAATTTTAAACGTTACAATATTCGAATCATAGGAGTCCCAGAAGAAGAAGACAAAAAGAAAGACCATGAGAAGATACTAGAGGAGATAATAGTTGAAAACTTCCCTAAAATGGGGAAGGAAATAATCACTCAAGTCCAAGAAACCCAGAGAGTCCCAAATAGGATAAACCCAAAGCGAAACACCCCAAGACTCATATTAATCAAATTAACAAAGATCAAACACAAAGAACAAATATTAAAAGCAGCAAGGGAAAAACAACAAATAACACACAAGGGAATTCCCATAAGGATAACAGCTGATCTTTCAATAGAAACTCTCCAAGCCAGGAGGGAATGGCAAGACATACTTAAAGTGATGAAAGAAAAGAACCTACAGCCCAGATTATTGTACCCAGCAAGGATCTCATTCAAATATGAAGGAGAAATCAAAACCTTTACAGACAAGCAAAAGCTGAGAGAATTCAGCAACAACAAACCAGCTCTCCAACAAATACTAAAGGACATTCTCTAGACAGGAAACACAAAAAAGATATATAAATTCAAACCCAAAACAACAAAGTAAATGGCAACGGGATCATATTTATCATTAATTACCTTAAATGTAAATGGATTGAATGCCCCAACCAAAAGACAGAGACTGGCTGAATGGATACAAAAACAAGACCCCTCCATATGTTGTCTACAAGAAACCCACCTCAAAACAGGGGACACATACAGACTGAACTTCAAGGGCTGGAAAAAGATTTTCCATGCAAATAGAGACCAAAAGAAAGCAGGAGTAGCAATACTCATATCAGATAAAATAGACTTTAAAACAAAGGATGTGAAAAGAGACAAAGAAGGTCACTACCTAATGATCAAAGGATCAATCCAAGAAGAAGATATAACAATTATAAATATATATGCACCCAACTTAGGAGCACCGCAATATATAAGACAAATACTAACAAGTATGAAAGGAGAAATCAACAATAACACAATAATAGTGGGAGACTTTAATACCCCACTCATACCAATAGATAGATCAACTAAACAGAAAATTAACAAGGAAACACAAACTTTAAACGATACAATAGACAAGTTAGAACTAATTGATATCTATAGGACATTTCATCCCAAAACAATGAATTTCACCTTTTTCTCAAGCGCACACGGAACCTTCTCCAGGATAGACCACATCCTGGGCCATAAATCTAGCCTTGGTAAGTTCAGAAAAATTGAAAACATTCCAAGCATTTTTTCTGACCACAATGCAGTAAGAATAAATCTCAATAACAGGAGAAAAACTATTAAAAATCCAACATATGGAGGCTGAACAACACACTCCTGAATAACCAACAAATCACAGAAGAAATCAAAAAAGAAATCAAATTCTGCATAGAAACGAATGAAAATGAAAACACATAACTCAAAACCTGTGGGACACTGTAAAAGCAGTGCTAAGGGGAAAGTTCATAGCAATACAGGCATACCTCAAGAAACAAGAAAAAAGCCAAATAAATAACCTAACTCTACACCTAAAGCAACTGGAAAAGGAAGAAATGAAGTACCCCAAGGTTAGTAGAAGGAAAGAAATCCTAAAAATTAGGGCAGAAAAAAATGCAAAAGAAACAAAAGAAACCATAGCAAAAATCAACAAAGCCAAAAGCTGGTTCTTTGAAAGGGTAAATAAAATTGACAAACCACTAGCCAGACACATCAAGAAACAAAGGGAGAAAAATCAAATCAATAAAATTAGAAATGAAAATGGAGAGATCACAACAGACAGCACAGAAATACAAAGGATCATAAGAGACTACTATCAGCAATTATATGGCAATAAAATGGACAATGTGGAAGAAATGGACAAATTCTTAGAAAAGTACAACTTCCCAAAACTGGATCAGGAAGAAATAGAAAATCTTAACAGACCCATCACAAGCACGGAAATTGAAACTGCAATCAGAAATCTTCCAGCAAACAAAAGCCCAGGTCCAGACGGCTTCACAGCTGAATTCTACCAAAAATTTAGAGAAGAGCTAACACCTATCCTACTCAAACTGTTCCAGAAAATTGCAGAAGAAGGCAAACTTCCAAACTCATTCTATGAGGCCACCATCACCCTAATACCAAAACCTGACAAAGATCCCACAAAAAAAGAAAACTACAGGCCAATATCACTGATGAACATAGATGCAAAAATCCTTAACAAAATTCTAGCAATCAGAATCCAACATCACATTAAAAAGATCATACACCATGACCAAGTGGGCTTTATCCCAGGAATGCAAGGATTCTTCAATATCCGCAAATCAATCAACGTAATACACCACATTAACAAACTGAAGAATAAAAACCATATGATTATCTCAATAGATGCAGAGAAAGCCTTTGACAAAGTTCAACATCCATTTATGATAAAAACTCTCCAGAAAGCAGGAATAGAAGGAACATACCTCAACATAATAAAAGCTATATATGACAAACCCACAGCAAACATTATCCTCAATGGTGAAAAACTGAAAGCATTTCCTTTAAAGTCAGGAACAAGACAAGGATGCCCACTTTCACCATTACTATTCAACATTGTTCTGGAAGTTCTGGCCATAGCAATCAGAGCAGAAAAAGAAATAAAAGGAATCCAAATTGGAAAAGAAGAAGTAAAACTCTCACTGTTTGCAGATGACATGATCCTCTACGTAGAAAACCCTAAAGATTCCACCAGAAAATTACTAGAACTGATCAATGAATATGGTAAAGTTGCAGGATATAAAATTAACACACAGAAATCCCTTGCATCCCTGTACACTAATAACGAGAAAATAGAAAGAGAAATTAAGGAAACAATTCCATTCACCATTGCAATGAAAACAATAAAATACTTAGGAATATATCTTCCTAAAGAATCTAAAGACCTATACATATAAAACTATAAAACACTGGTGAAAGAAATCAAAGAGGACACTAATAGATGGAGAAATATACCATGTTCATGGATTGGTAGAATCAATATAGTGAAAATGAGTATACTACCCAAAGCAATTTATAGATTCAATGCAATCCCCATCAAGTTACCAACGGTATTCTTCACAGAGCTAGAACAAATAATTTCTCAATTTGTATGGAAATACAAAAAGCCTCGAATAGCCAAAGCTATCTTGAGAAAGAAGAACTGAACTGAAGGAATCAACCTGCCTGACTTCAGGCTCTACTACAAAGCCACAGTCATCAAGACAGTATGGTACTGGCACAAGGACAGAAATATAGATCAATGGAACAAAATAGAAAGCCCAGAGATAAATCCACGCACATATGGTCACCTTATCTTTGACAAAGGAGGCAAGAATATACAATGGATTAAAGACAATCTCTTTAACAAGTGGTGCTGGGAAAACTGGTCAAACACTTGTAAAAGAATGAAGCTAGAACACTTTCTAACACCATACACAAAAATAAACTCAAAATGGATTAAAGAGCTAAATGTAAGACCAGAAACCATAAAACTCCTAGAGGAAAACATAGGCAAAACACTCTTTGACTTACCTCACAGCAGGATCCTCCACGACCCACCTCCCAGAATACTGGAAATAAAATCAAAAATGAACAAATGGGACCTAATCAAACTTAAAAGCTCCTGCACAACAAAGGAAACTATAAGCAAGGTGAAAAGACAGCCTTCAGAATGGGAGAAAATAATAGCAAATGAAGCAACTGACAAACAACTAATCTCAAAAATATACAAGCAACTTCTACAGCTCAATTCCAGAAAAATAAATGACCCAATCAAAAAATGGGCCAAAGAACTAAATAGACATTTCTCCAAAGAAGACATACAGATGGCTAACAAACACATGAAAAGATGCTCAACATCACTCATTATCAGAGAAATGCAAATCAAAACCACTATGAGATACCATTTCACGCCAATCAGAATGGCTGCTATCCAAAAGTCCACAAGCAATAAATGCTGGAGAGGGTGCGGAGAGAAGGGAACCCTCTTGCACTGTTGGTGGGAATGCAAACTGGTATAGCCACTATGGAGAACAGTCTGGAGATTCCTCAAAAAACTGGGAATAGAACTGCCTTATGATCCAGCAATCCCACTGCTGGGCATATACACTGAGAAATCCAGAATTGAAAGAGACACGTGTACCCCAATGTTCATAGCAGCACTGTTTGCAATAGCCAGAACCTGGAAGCAACCTAGATGTCCATCCACCGATGAATGGATAAGCAAGCTGTGGTACATTTACACAATGGAGTATTACTCAGCCATTAAAAAGAATACATTTGAATCAGTTCTAAGGAGGTGGATGGAACTGGAGCCTATTATACAGAGTGAAGTAAGCCAGAAACAAAAACACAAATACAGTATACTAACGCATATATATGGAATTTAGAAAGATGGTAAAAATAACCCTATTTATGAGACAGCAAAAGAAACACTGAGGTATAGAACAGACTTTTGGACTCTGGGACTGGGAGAGGGTGGGATGATTGGGGAGAATAGCATTGAAATATGTATAATAATATATCTGAAATGTATTAATTGTTCAAACTAATCACTGTCATGTTACAATTTGTTCATATTAGATGTTTGTAATGTTTCTGATAATCAATAAAAGAGATTTTTGATACAAAAAAAAAAAAAGAAAAGGCAGAGGAACCAGAGACCAAATTGCCAACGTCTGCTGGATCATGGAAAAAAGAAGAGTTCCAGAAAACATCTATTTTTGCTTCATTGACTATGACAAAACCTTTGACTGTGTGGATAACAATAAACTGTGGAAAATTCTGAATGAGATGGGAATACCAGACCATCTGACTGGCCTCTTGAGAAACCTGTATACAGGTCAGGAAGCAACAGTTAGAACTGGACGTGGAACAACAGACTGGTTCCAAATAGGAAAAGGAGTATGTCAAGGCTGTATATTGTCACCCTGCTTATTTAACTTATATGCAGAGTACATCATGAGAAATGTTGGGCTGGAGGAAGCACAAGCTGGAATCAAGATTGCTGGGAGAAATATCAATAACCGCAGAAATGCAGATGACACCACCCTTATAGCAGAAAGTGAAGAGGAAGTAAAGAGCCTATTGATGAAAGTGAAAAAGGAGAGTGAAAAGTTGGCTTAAAGCTCAACATTCAAAAAAGGAAGATCATGGCATTCGGTCCCATCACTTCATGGCAAATAGATGGGGAAACTGTGGGAACAGTGTCAGACTTTATTTCCTGGGCTCCAAAGTCACTGCAGATGGTGATTTCAGCCATGAAATTAAAAGATGCTTACTCCTTAGAAAGAAAGTTATGACCAACCTAGACAGCATATTAAAAAGCAGAGACATTACTTTGTCAACAAAGGTCCGTCTAGTCAAGGCTATGGTTTTTTTGTTTGTTTGTTTTAAAAAGCAGAGGCCAAAAGAATCAATTCTTCAGCACTCTACTTTCTTCATAGAAAATAAAGTCTGTCCCTGTTTCCATTGTTTTCCCATCTATTTGACATAGAGTGATGGGACCAGATGCAATGATCTTAGTTTTTTGAATGTTGAGTTTAAAGCCAACTTTTTCACTCTCCTCTTTGATTTTCATCAAGAAGCTCTTTAGTTCCTTTTCACTTTCTGCCATAAGTGTGGTGTAATCTGTGTATCTGAGGTTATTGATATTTCTCCAGGCAATCTTGATTTCAGTTTGTGCTTCAACCAGTGTGGCGTTTTGCTTGATGTATCCTGCATATAATTTAAATAAGCAGGGTGACAGTATATCAGATCAGATCAGATCAGATCAGTCGCTCAGTCGTGGCCGACTCTTTGCGACCCCATGAACCGCAGCACGCCAGGCCTCCCTGTCCATCACCAGCTCCCGGAGGTCACTCAGACTCGCATCCATCGAGTCAGTGATGCCATCCACCCATCTCATCCTCTGTCGTCCCCTTCTCCTCCTGCCCTCAATCCCTCCCAGCATCAGAGTCTTCTCCAATGAGTCAACTCTTCGCATGAGGTGGCCGAAATACTAGAGTTTCAGCTTTAGCATCATTCCTTCTAAAGAAATTCCAGGATTGATCTCCTTCAGAATGGACTGGTTGGATCTCCTTGCAGTCCAAGGGACTCTCAAGAGTCTTCTCCAACACCACAGTTCAAAAGCATCAATTCTTCGGCGCTCAGCCTTCTTCACAGTCCAGCTCTCACAACCATACATGACCACAGGAAAGACCATAGCCTTGACTAGGCGAACCTTTGTTGGTAAAGTAATGTCTCTGCTTTTGAATATGCTATCTAGGTTGGTCATAACTTTCCTTCCAAGGAGCAAGCGTCTTTTAATTTCATGGCTGCAGTCACCATCTGCAGTGATTTTGGAGCCCAGAAAAACAAAGTCTGACACTGTTTCCACTGTTTCCCCATCTATTTCCCCGGTCGCGGGCAGGCGAGGTCGCTCTTAAATGGCACGGTGACAGTATATAGCCCTCACATATTTGTTTTCCAATTTGGAACCAGTCCATTGTTCCATGTCTGGTTCTAACTATTTCTTCTTGACCTGCATATAGATTTCTCAGGAGGCAGGGCAGGTGGTTTGGTATTCTCAACTCTTGAAGAGTTTTTCACAGTTTGTTGCGATCAACACAGTCAATGCTTTGGCATAATCAATAAAGCAGAAGTAGATGTTTTTCTGGTTTTCTCTTGCTTTTTCTATGATCCAAAGAATGTTTGAAATTTCATCCCTGGTTCCTCTGCCTTTTCAAACTTCAGCTTGAACATCTAAAAGTTCATGGTTCACATACTGTTAAATCCTGGCTTGGAGAATTTTGAGCATTACTTTGCTAGCATGTGAGAGGAGTGCAATTGTGCGGTAGTTTGAGCATTCTTTGGCATTGCCTTTCTTTGGGATTTGAATGTAAACTGACTTTTTCCAGTCCTGTGGCCACTGCTGAGTTTTCCAGATTTGCTGGCATAGATCGGACACGAGTGAAGCAATTTAGCAGCAGCAGCACCAGACATCATATTAAAAAGCAGAGACGTAACTTTGCTAACAAAGGTCCATCTAGTCAAAGCTATGGTTTTTCCTGTAGTCATGTATGGATGTGATTGTTGAACCATAAAGAAAGTGAGCATGAAGAGCTGATGCTTTTGAACTGTGGTGTTGGAGAAGACTCTTGAGAGTTTGGACAGCAAGGAGATCAAACCAGTCAGTCCTAAAGGAAATCAGTTCTGAAAACTCATTGGAAGTTCTGATGCTGTAGCTGAATCTCCAATACTTTGATCACCTGATGTGAAGATATGACTCCTTGGAAAATACCGTGATGCTGGGAAAGATTGAAGGCAGAAGGAGAAGGGGACAACAGAGGATGAGATGGTTGGATAGCATCACCAACTTGATGGACATGAGTTTGAGCAAGCTCTCAGAGTTTGTGATAGACCGGGAAGCCTGGCATGCTGCAGTCTGGGGTCTCAAAGAGTCAGACACAACTGAGTGACTGAACTGAACTGAACTGATTATTGGCTACTCAGCAAATGGAACATGAAACAGCTGTTCTCTTTTTGTCTTTATTCTGGGGCCACATGGCCTTGGTTCTTTTGGCTCTCTTTTCAGTCTTATCTCCATACATCACTTTCCTCTGCAATATTCTTACTTTCTGCACTGGTAATTGTGTTGGCATGTGACTTAAAGAAGTGATATCATTGCCTTAAAATTTTTCTGTGCTCAGTTGCCTCAGTCAGATCAGAATCTTTGCAAACCCATGGACTGTAACCCACCAGGTTCCTCTGTTCATAGGATTCTCCAGACAAAAATACTGGAGTGGATTGTCATTTCCTACTCCAGTAGATCTTCCCCATCCAGGGATTGAAACCACATCTCCTATGTCTCCTGACTAGCTTTCTGTTTCTTACCTCCGAATCTCCATAATATTTGGTTAGATACTATGAATTGACTCATTCAGAATAAAGTCTTGATTCTTTTCTCAATTTGCTTTCTGTACTATGGAGACCAAAAAGTCAAGAAAATAATTTCTCACTTACTTTTAAGAGCTGTCATGTGACATATTTGGAGAAGGCAATGGCACCCCACTCCAGTACTCTTGCCTGGAAAATCCCATGGACGGAGGAGCCTGGAAGGCTGCAGCCCATGGGGTAGCTGAGGGTCGGACCTGACTGAGCAACTTCACTTTCACTTTTCACTTTCATGCGTTGGAGAAGGAAATGGCAACCCACTCCAGTGTTCTTGCCTGGAGAATCCCAGGGACAAGGCAGCCAGGCGGGCTGCCGTCTATGGGGTCACACAGAGTCAGACACGACTGAAGTGACTTAGCAACAGCAGCAGCATGTGACATATTTATGCCCCGTGAAACACAAGGTAAAGTGTGATGGGAATTTTTTTGGGAAAAAAAAAAAGCTTGGAAAAGTGTCATTTCTTCCTCTTTTTAACTGAAATGCAAACATAATTCTAGAGGGAGAGCAGCTGCAGACATTTCTAAGGTATTAATTCCTCTCAGTTTGAAACCAGTTTATCCATAAATCAGTCATGTATAACTAAAGAACTGAACTCATACTACATAGGATTTCCTAATTCAGTCTCTAGGCAGAAAGGAATTGGATGTGAGTAGAAACATGATGATTGTAACTAGTAAAGTTCACAGCCCATGATAACTTTTCCTTGATCTCTGAAGATACTGTGATTGCTTACAGGTTTGCAAATAACAAAAATGAAATTTCACCAACTGTGAGATTACAAACAATATTTTATTAGATAAAGATATTTTTTAAAGAGAAAGTTTGACAAAATACAAATGAGTGACAAAAATATTTTTTTTTTCTTTTGTGTTTCAGTGTAAACCAAGAATATTATAAAACATTGATCCTAGAGGTGTAAAAAGAATGTCACCACAATGATTAATATATTAGACATTTTCTTGGAAAAATATAATTTACTATATTCTAAAAATATTAATCCATTCATGCATTTAATATTTACTGAGAACTGATAATATTTCATATACTATGCATATTAACTTGGTCCTTGTCTTGAAATAATTCAATTTATTAAAAGAAACAAATTTATATCACTAATGACAATATATTACAAATATTATACTGTTAATATGGCTAATTAATATAAAGTAATTCATTCTATCTGCATATCAGAATAATTTCTGTAGAAATTATGTATTTAAATTGATTTCCTAAGATGTTGAGAATCATGAAATAAAGTGTTGGTGTCAGGAGAAGGACCAGGAAAAACATCCTAGGCAAAAGCCATAAATGATCAAGGTTAAGTGACCTGAAGTTACTCTGTATGATAAATAGCTAGTATTTAGTTGATTTTCCTAAAGTTAGGGAATGGCAGAAGATCAGCCAGGAAAATTAAATTGATCCTAGACTGCAGAAGTACTTGATGGTATTATGTAGGTGGTGGTGGTGGTGGTTTAGTTGCTAATTGTGTCCAACTCTTGTGACCCCATGGACTGTAGCCTGCCAGGTTCCTCAGTCCATGGGATTCTCTGGGCAAGAATACTGGCATTGGTTGCCATTTCCTTCTGTAGGAGATCTTCCCGGCCCAGGGATCGAATGTTGGTCTCCTACATTGCAGGTAGATTCTTTACCAACGGCTATGAGAGACTGCAGCCATGAAATTAAAAGACGCTTACTCCTTGGAAGGAAAGTTATGACCAACCTAGATAGCATATTCAAAAGCAGAGACATTACTTTACCAACAAAGGTTCGCCTAGTCAAGGCTATGGTCTTTCCTGTGGTCATGTATGGATGTGAGAGCTGGACTGTGAGGAAGGCTGAGCGCCGAAGAATTGATGCTTTTGAACTGTGGTGTTGGAGAAGACTCTTGAGAGTCCCTTGGACTGCAAGAAGATCCAACCAGTCCATTCTGAAGGAGATCAATCCTGGAATTTCTTTAGAAGGAATGATGCTAAAGCTGAAACTCCAGTATTTCGGCCACCTCATACGAAGAGTTGACTCATTGGAGAAGACTCTGATGCTGGGAGGGATTGAGGGCAGGAGGAGAAGGGGACGACAGAGGATGAGATGGCTGGATGGCATCACTGACTCGATGGATGCGAGTCTGAGTGACCTCCGGCAGCTGGTGATGGACAGGGAGGCCTGGCGTGCTGCAGTTCATGGGGTCGCAAAGAGTCGGCCACGACTGAGCGACTGATCTGATCTGATCTGATCTGATGAGAGACTAAACCATCACATTAGGAGGGATAGTTAGCTCCTTTACTATAGGCAGTGAACATAAAAGATATAAGTAGATCTAAGCTTTTATAGTGTGATTCTCTCACAACTCGATCAGTAAAGAATCTGCCTGCAAGGCAGGAGACCCACATTCTATCCCTGGGCCAGGAAGATACCCTGGAAAAGGAAATGGCAACCCACTCCTGTATTCTTGCTTGTGAAATCTCATGGACAGAGGAGGCTGGCAGGCCACAGTTCATGGGGCCACAAGAGTCAGACACGACCCTACCAACTAAACCACCACCACCAAGCTTTTATAAGAGACCTGTGTTAATCATTTGCTCTCAGTTCCATTTACTCCTTCAGCACTGCTCCTCTTGGGATTACAGTGGGGGTGGTTTGCTTTCCCCATAGTCCTGTGTCTGTTGACTTCCAACTAGATTCAATTAATATAAGATAATTGTAGATTAGGGAAAGGAAGAAACTTTAAAGAGCAAGTGTTTCTCACATACTGTTTTCCTTAGACAACATCCTTGGTTAGGAGCATCTTTTCTGTATATTCAGTTCCCACTATACACAGGCTGAACTTCCAAGGTCCCCACTCCTGACATTTGCTCTGATTCCATCAATGACTAGGACATGTAACCCCTTGAAGGCATCGCCATCTATACCTCCTTCACTTTCTTCAGTCCTAAGACTGGTAAGAGCCTCCTGTAGTTAAGACAGAGATTTATTTATTATCCTCTAGTTGCCCCTTTCCTATTATAAAATGTTGGAATTAAGTTCTAATATTAAATTCCCTCTGCTGAATTACCTGGCATGAGTTGGTTTACCTGGATGTACCTTGGTTTAAAAAAATACAGATAGCTCTGAAAAGAAATATATTAAAAATCATTTATTATCACTTTTAAATACTTTCAAATTAATAGTATAATAAGCAACTTATTACTTGAAATTGCCATCATGGGAATGACCCCAAAGTCAAATTGGGATATTTAATCAATAGAAGTTAAAACAATGATTTATTCATGTCTTTATCCATTTCTTCATTAAAATCTATTTACAGTCTAAATTATTTTAAGTTACTTGGAAAATGTCAGTAAAAACAACAAAATAAACTATCTTAATTTTCCATTTTCTTCTTTGTATGTATTTCTTTTCTTCATAAATCCACTTTTTACAGGGATCCAAAAAAAGCTCGAGAAAGCTGTTTATAATTTGAAACATTTAAGTCATTAAAAATTTAATGGTTCAGTGGTTAAAACAGACAAGTGTTTCAAGCTCACCTGGCTTGGTTTTCAAGAGAAAAATGTTTGTCCCAGTTTCAATGCAGGTGTAATATAAACACATCAGTAGTGACAATATATTTTATGCTAATCTCTTAAGTCATTGTTATCACCAACATATTTACAAAGTGAATTTAGAAACTTTCTTACAGAGAAGGCAGGTGAAGTTGATATGCAGCAGGAAGAAAATAATTTGCTCAAAGTTAAGTAACACAATCTATTTAAAAATAGAATTTATGCTAATCATTCTAATTTTATTAATATTTATTAATTTATTAATTTAATTATTACAAGCTCATTTATAAACATTTCAAATATTTAGGAGTATTTATATTAGTCCTTATTTTTTAAAAAACTATATTTGACTGTTTTGAAAGTTAGTACTGTTTTCTTAAAAATACTTATTAGTTCCTTAGATCATATCTGAAATGAGTCACCAGTCCAGGTACCATGCCTGATAACAGATGCCTGGGGCTGGTGCACTGGGACGACCCAGAGGGATGGTATGGGGAGGGAGGAGGGAGGAGGGTTCAGGATGGGGAACACATGTATACTTGTGGCGGATTCATTTTGATGAATGGCAAAAGCAATACAATATTGTAAAGTTAAGCAAAATAAAATTAAAAAAAAAAGAAAATGATATGGTTCCTCTCTGATAATAACAAATGTTCTTTCATGTTATCTAAATAAAGAGGTCTAATGTGTGATCAGTATAGAGTTTGAATAGATAGAGTAATGGATAAATGTATCTTCATAAATTTTATGAAACTGTTTATTGTGAAATATAACTCTTTAATTTCATAAATTTTACTGAAGTATAGTTGATTTACAATATTGTGCTAATTTTTGCTGTACAGCAAAGTGACTCCATTACACACATATATATGTGTATGTGTTCTTTTTTTCATATCCTTTTCCATTCTAGTTTATCACAAGACACTGAAAACAGTTCCCTATACCACACAACAGGACCTGGTTGTTCCTCTATCCCATATATACTGGCTTGCATCTGCTAATTCCAAGCTCCTAATCTTTCCCTCTTCCACTCCACTCCTCTTTGGCGACAACAAGTCTATTCTCTATACCTGTGAGTTTGTTTCTATTTCATAGATATGTTCATTCATGTTGCATTTTAAATTTCACATGTAACTGATGACATACGGTATTTGTCTTTCTTCATCTGATTTACTTCACTTAGCATATGATAATCTCTAGGTCCATCCATGTTACTACAAATGACATTGCTTCATTATTTTTTTTACAGCTGAGTAGCAAAAAAATACTTTTTTTTAGTATTTTTTCTTTCCCCATTCATTTTTTTGATGGACATTAAGACTGTTTCTATGACTTAGACTTCTTAAAAAAGGATTCCATGAACATAGGGGTGCATGTATTTTTTTTTGAATTACAGTTTTGTGTGAACATAGGGGTGGGATTGCCAGATCATATGGTAACTCACTTTCAGTTTTTTGAAGAGCTTTCTTACTGTTCTCCATAATGGTTGTACAAATTTACATTCCTACCAACACTATAAGTTTGTTCATTTTACTCCATACCCTCTCCAACACTGAAATATAATTTTAAAACTATTTCAGTGATTACTTTCATTTCTTAAATTAATATTAATCCTAAAACACACAATAAGATATTATACATTTTTATCAGGTATCTTTTAACTTTCTGGGTGTGTCAGTTAAGTTTCAAGACTGACTTTGAAAAAAATATTTAAATGCTCCAAATATTTCCAAACATTTCCTTTATACACTCCTAAAATGACTGTGTTGCTTGGTTGAAAAATGCCTCAAGCATGTGATTTCTAATTTGGCTTCTGTCATTTGTTTGGAAGGATGATAGCATTGACTGACCCTCAAATTATTTTCATTTTTAATTTTATCTTTTCAATATTAATAATGAAATAATGATGATTTTTCACATATAATAATTATATTCTGTTTCATGACTTAGCAAAATATATAAATGGAGAAAGAGGTAAAATTTTGATCAAAGCTTAACTATAGAGTTAGATGTGTACTCCTGCCTTAATTCTGGTAAACTGTATACCAATAAAAAGAGAAAAGCTTAACTAACATTCTATGTGTTGCCAAAATATGTTCTATAAACATAAAAGCTCATATTAAACCGCTATACACACACACATAGCTGTATCTGTATCTGCTTTGTATGTATATGGTGGGGGGAGTGTGTGTGTGTGTGTGTGTGTGTGCAATTTATGGGCTATTCAATTTTTGTTTCCAGATCAGTTTACTCTCTTTAAATTTTAAATTTGAAATATAGGCAGTTTGTCCTTTACCTCCCATGCAGATTATAAAAGCATTTTACACTCTGTTAATGCTATCTATAGCAGTCAATCCTATTTACAACATTTTACAGAACTAAGAGTTATCATCTTAATTCAGTAATTAGTATTTCACTAACAGTGTTGTTATTAGACTGTTTTAGTGATGAAATAGAGTTGTCTTGCCCTTCCTTTGCTCAAATGACTTAAAAAAATGACAGCTATGTTTTTCATCACAAAATATGGAAAGCAAATGGATATTTTTGTTTAAATAAAATAACTTTTTTGAATAGTCATTAGAGAAATTGTAGCAGATTCATGCAGGTATATGTACAAAACCAGCAGCTATTTGAACACTGTGTTTGATGAGGCACTGTAAGTTCTTACTCCCCAAAGACAGCAGACCACAGGTTATTTTGTTCATTGCTACATACTTGCAGTTAATATATAATTGCCTAATATAACATAGATGCTTTATCACTGTTTCTTGAAGTGATGTGTAACATACATCCTCCAACTTTTGTCCCATACTGCAACTTATAACTGACAAGTCAACACAGGAAGAACCATAGAGCCATATTCCACTCCATTGCACATGCACAAAACAGTGAAAAATGTGGGTAGCCTGATGCTCACATTCTCAGCCAAAGTCAAAAAAGGTGATTCTCTGCCTTCTGGGTCCAGCTCTCGCACTGTAACTCTGTCCCTTTTGTATTATAATTAATGCAACATTTTTCTTCTGTTGTTGGTGGCAATGGTGATTCTAGCTATTTAAATGACTCTTAAGTGTAGTGCTGAAGTGCTGCGTAGTTTTCGTAAGTGCGGCAAGGCTACAGTGTACCTTACAGAGAAAATAATAAGTGTGTGAGGTCAGTTTAGTTCAGGCTTATGTTGGCTGTGAGCTCAATGTTAATGAATCAACAATACAAATTAAATAATGTGACCTTGAGAGCTTACCAGGGGGTTCCATATTAAAGAACCCTCCGGCCAATGAAGGAGACACAGGTTTGATCTCTGAATCAGGAAGATCCCCTGATGAAGGAAATGGCAGTATTTTTGTCTGGAAAATTTCATGGACAGAGGAGCCTGGTAGGTTACAGTCCATGGATTTGCAAAGAGTTGGACTAGACTGAGTGAATAAACACATAAACACAAGGTGTTTTTGAAAAGAAATACGTATCCATGGGGTCACAAAGAGTCAGATATGACTGAGCAAACACACAAACATGTAAACAAGGTTTGTATTAAGGTGTTGCTGAAGTGTTTTGACTAAAGGTTTCCAGAACATAACCCTATATTTCCCCCAAGAATAATGATTCAGTAATCGCCAATTCAGCACAGTGACTTTATAGGACATAACTACTGCAGATAATGAGAATTAGTTGTTTATCTTTTTAAATTTTGTGACAAATATCTTTGAGCTCTTGACTCGTACATACTCATGCAAAAACATAAATATATACACATAAATTTACTATAAGAACACAAGTTTAGTCTGTGTTTTACCACAGTTATATGAAAATTAATAGTTACATCTGGGTAATCATAGCTCATTGCCTCTGCCTAAGGTTGTTACCTATGTTATAGTTACACTTCAACATTTTATGGACGACATCTAGTTAATTGCAAATGATTAAAGTTAGGAGTGAATTCTTGCATTCTTATGTATGAAAGTTATGCTTTTTCCAGTAGTTATGCAAATATGAGAGTTGGAACATAAAGAAGGCTGAGTGTCGAAGAGTTAATGCTTTTGAACTATGGTGTTGGAGAAGACTCTTGAGAGTACCTTGGGCTGCACAGAGATCAAAGCCCCAGTCAATCCTAAAGGAAATCAACCCTGAATATTCACTGGAAATACTGATGTTGAAGCTCCAATACTTTGGCCACCTGCTGCCAAGAGCCAATTCCTTGGAAAAGACCCTGATGCTGAGAAAGATTGAAGACAAAAGGAGAAAGGGATGCCAGAGGGTGAGATGGTTGGATGGCATCACTAACTCAATGGACATGAATTTGAGCAAACTCTGGGAGATAGTGAAGAACAGGGGAGCCTAGGGTGTTGAAGTCCATGGGGTCCTAGAGTCAGACAGGACTTATCTACTGAACAACAAAAAGAACAATGTATTGTCAGAGAAATGCAAATTAAAACCACAATGAGGTACCATTTCACGCCAGTCAGAATGGCTGCTATCCAAAAGTCTATAAGCAATAAATGCTGGAGAGGGTGTGGAGAAAAGGGAACCCTCTTACACTCTTGGTGGGAATGCAAACTAGTACCAGCCACTATGGAGAACAGTGTGGAGATTCCTTAAAAAAAACTGGGAATAGAACTGCCTTATGACCCAGCAAACCCACTGCTGAGCATACACATCAAGGAAACCAGAATTGAAAGAGACACATGTACCCCATGTTCATCGCAGCACTGTTTATAATAGCCAGGACATGGAGACAACCTAGATGTCCATCAGCAGATGAATGGATAAGAAAGCTGTGGTACATATACACAATGGAGTATTACTCAGCCATAAAAAGAATGCATTTGAATCAGTTCTAATGAGGTGGATGAAACTGGAGCCTATTATACAGAGTGAAGTAAGCCAAAAAGAAAAATACCAATGCAGTATACTAATGCATATATATGGAATTTAGAAAGATGGTAACCATAACCCTGTATGTAAGACAGCAAAAGAGACACAGATGTACAGAACAGTCTTTTGGACTCTGTGGGAGAGGGCGAGGGTGGGATGATTTGGGAGAATGGCATTGAAACATGTATAATATCATATAAGAAACGAATTTCCAGTCCAGGTTGGATGCACAGGATGCTTGGGGCTGGTGCACTGGGATGACCCAGAGGGATGGTACAGGGAGGGAGGTGGGAGGGGGTTTCAGGGTGGGGAGCATGTGTACACCTGTGGCAGATTCATGTTGATGTATGGCAAAACCAATACAATATTGTAAAGTAATTAGCCTCCAATTAAAATAAATAAATTTAAAAAACAAAAAGAACAATGTATTGGAGAGAATTGCTGAGACGTCCAGTAAACTAAGATACAGAAGAACTTAGAACAAGCCTAACAAAAAGAGGAGAAAAAAAGAGGAGAAAAAAAGAGGAAACCCCATTAATGAAAATAATTGTGAACCAGGACTTGTTTTGATCACTGTAGTTCAGCAAGCATAATAATTTCCCAAATTCAGAATCTGTTTATTCAAATGAACTGTTTTATAGGTCTACCTCATTCTGTTGTGCACTTAGTCAAATGCCTGATCTCCTATTTGCACAAATGTATCCTGTAAAACAAACTGATGCAAACAGCTAATTTAGTAATGTAGATCTTTGATATAAATTCCATGATTTATGTGTATATAATTATTTTGATTTTTTTTTACTTTACATAAATTAATATATAAAATAGTATCCTCTAAACACACCCTTTGGAATAGCTCTAAAGCCAGCTTAGATTTAATTCATATGCACACATTAACATTTTCAAATTCCATGTTCTGTTCAGAATCACTACTTAACATTCAGTGTTCAGGAAGCCTGGATTTAAGCTCATAAGTCCTTTTGAATGTGTCCTGAAACTCATTGTTCTGATGTATTGATGTCAGCCTATTAGCTAGTTCATCAAAGTGACACTCCATTTTAATAGAGTATCAAAGTATTAGTGCTTACTTCACATGGAGATAAAAATACAGATAGCATCCTAGTTGGGGAAAATATGTGTAACTTGAAACTTTCTGTGTCAAGTTCCAAGGTCTGTAAATCCATCATTTTCTAAAAGCACTTCATAGTAAATAAAATCTAGAAAGGGCAGACAAAAATGCTATCAAAGCTATGTGAACATCAAACTCAATTAAGTATAGCCAATAAAGGTGTACAAAATTTGGTGAACCATTTACCATTTGTACTTGCTGTTTCTTTGAGAGTTTTACTTTTTTAAACACCTATTTTGTTATTTTGTTTGTTTGTCTTTGTCTGCAGAGACATTACTTTGCCAACAAAGGTTCATTTAGTCAAGGCTATGATTTTTCCACTAGTCATGTATGGATGTGACAGTTGGACTATAAGGAAAGCTGAGTGCTGAAGAATTGATGCTTTTGAACTGTGGTGTTGGAGAAGACTCTTGAGAGTCCCTTGGACTGCAAGAGATTCAACCAGTCAATCCTAAAGTAAATCAGTCCTGAATATTCATTGGAAGGACTGATGTTGAAGCTGCAACTCCAATACTTTGGTCATCTGATGGGAAAAACTGATTCATTTAAAAGGACCCTGATGCTGGGAAAGACTGAATGTCAGAGGAGAAGGGGACGACAGAGGATGAGATGGTTGGATGGCATTACTGATTCAATGGACATGAGTTTAGGCAATCTCTGGGTATTGGTGATGGACAGGGAGGCCTGGCATGCTGCAGTCCATGGGGTCACAAAGAGTAGGACATGACTGAGTGACTAAACTTCTCTGAACTGAAAGGTCTAGTAGTTTTCCCTACTTTCTTCAATTTAAGTCTGAATTTGTCAATAAGAAGTTCATGGTCTGAGCCACAGTCAGCTCCTGGTTTGTTTTTGCTGACTGTATAGAGCTTCTCCATCATTTTCTGCAAAGAATATTATCAGTCTGATTTTGGTATTGATCATCTGGTGATGTCCATGTGTAGAGTCTTCTTTTGTGTTGTTGGAAGAGGATGTTTGCTATGACCAGTGTATTCTCTTGGCAAAGCTATTTTAGTCTTTGCCCTGCTTTGTTCTGTACTCCAAGGCCAAATTTCCCTGTTACTCCAGGTATTTCTTGACTTCCTTCTTTTGATTTCCAGTCCTCTATAATGAAAGGGACATCTTTTTTGGGTGTTTGCTTTAGAACGTTTTGTAGGTCTTCATAGAACCATTCAGCTTCAGTTTCTCCAGGCATTACTGGTCAAGTCGTATACTTGGATTACTGTGAAATTGAGTGGTTTGCCTTGGAAATGAACAGAGATCATTGTGTCGTTTTTGAGATTTCATCCAAGTACTGCATTTTGAACTCTTTTGTTGACTATGATGGCTACTCCATTTCTTTTAAGGGATTCTTGCCCACAGTGCTAGATGCAATAATCATCTGAGTTAAATTCACCCATTCCAGTCCATTTTAGTTCACTGATTCCTGAATTGTCAATGTTCACTCTTGCCATCTTCTGTTTGACCTCTTCCAATTTGCTTTGATTCATTGACCTAACATTCCCGATTCCTATGCAATATTACTCTTTACAGCATCGGACTTTACTTCCATCACCAGCCACATCCACAACTGGTATTGTTTTTGCTTTGGCTCTGTCTCTTCATTCTTTTTTGAACTTATTTCTCCACTGATCTTCAGTAGCATATTGGGCACCTACCAACCCAGGAAGTTCATATTTCAGTGTCTTATCTTTTTGCCTTTCCATACTGATCAGAAAATATTTACTCAGCATGGCCCTGCCCATCAGAACAAGACCCAGTTTCCCCCTCAGTCAGTCTTTCCCATCAGGAAGCTACATTAGCCTCTCATCCCTCTCCATCACAGGGCAGACAGACTGAAAACCACAATCACAGAAAACTATCCAATCTGATCACATGGACCACAGCTGTATCTAACTCAGTGAAACTATGAGCCATGCCATGTAGGGCCACCCAAGATGGATTGGTCATGGTAGAAAGTTCTGACAAAAAGTGGTACCCTGGAGAAAGGAATTGTTAGCCACTTCAGTATTCTTGCCTTGAAAACCCATGAACAGTATGAACAGTATGGATCATGGTGGTGCCCCCTAACGTGGACACATGGAATCTTAACATTTAGACTGCCAGTGAAGTCCCCATTTGAGAGTTTTAAAATCCTGTGCAAAATGGTATCCACAGATGGGGCCACACAGAGTTGGACATGACTTAGCAGTGGAACAACAATAATAATCCTCACTTATGAAATTTATTACTTAGTTTTCAATATAGGAAGCTTACCAAATATACCTAACTCTTTTATCTATACCAAAACATTACTGAAAACCATCAGTAGTTGGTAAATATTTCCTTCTATTTCTTAATAATAAAACTTTAGTCTGGATAATACTTGAGGAAATGAAATTATAAATTCCATTGTGAACCTACTTTCCATATAAAATTTATGATCAACAATTGCTCTCTACCTTCCTGGTGAGTACCCTCACTGTAGTCATCTTCATTTGCCTAGAAGAATGCAGAATTCTCTTGTTAAGCAAAGTTCCACTGTAGTTCACCATCAACTAGTTGACAGACAAAAATGATCCATACAACATAAATCAAAGTGGACAGGATCCTTGCTTAACATTCTGATGGTTTCTCATTGCCTGTAAATAAAACTCCAACCTCTTTTATGGACAGTATCACTTGAGTTGTCTCTTGGTACATACAGGTCAAACCTAGATTTGTAATATCTTCTTATTTGATTCTTATCTTATTATGATCTGAAAAAACCTGGCGCTATTGTTAATTTAACACTCATGCTCTAGGTTTTTTTCACCCTCATTTTTTGGCATGCAGTTCTCTGCACATTATTCACCTTTGATCACCATGGGTGCCTAGTTGCTTCAGTCGTGTCAGACTCTTCATGACATGTACCCTGAACTGTACCCTGCTAGGCTCCTCTGTCCATGGAATTGTCCAGGCAAGAGTATTGGAGTGTTGAGCTATACCTTTCTCCAGGGGATCTTCCCAAACCAGGAGTCGAACCTGCATCTACTGGATTACAGGTGGATTCTTTTCCACTGAGCCACTAGGGAAGTCCTCCTTTGATCACTACCTCTTCACATATGCATTGCTGCAAGATCCTCTCTGAAATATACACCCATGCCATCCTCAGTCCCTCAGTTCACTTTGGTTATTGATGCTTAGATTCCTAAGAAATTAAGTGCCTCTATTTGCTTAAACTTTTCTTGCCTCTCTTCTCCTATTAAAGTGAAGGCTTCATGATGGCCAGTCCTACATTTTCTTTTTACCATTTTTATCTCAAGAAGACCCCTTATAAGGAATGTACATTTTAAATGAATGTACATACTTACCTTTAGGAAAGACAAAACTAGTTGCTATAAAAAACAAACCCACAGATTTCAATGGTTTATAAATTCATTTCTCCTGTGACTTATTTCACTTAGCATCATGTTCTTAAGATTCTTCTATGTTGCTGTATTTGGCAGGAATTCCTTCTTATTAAGCCTAAATAATACCCCAATGTATTTATGACCACAAGTTCTTTATCTATTCTGTACTGTACACTGAAAAAGTTAAGTGTTCTTACCATTATTATAATGAAAGAAAGTTTTTTCTTCATTCACTTAATCATCCATTCCTTGGATCAATAAATGGATTTCTGTCCATCTTCCATTTCTTCCATTGAAAGGACCTGTTGTTCTTTCATCTTGTAGTTTAGCCAGGAATCTATGCTAAGTGACTATGCTGCCCAGTGGAAGTGAGAATTCAGTAGGCAACATATTTTGTCTAATGTAAACTCTTAAACCTCATTTAGCTTTTCTGTTAGCATTAGACATAAAGAGAATTTTATTTTTAAAGCTGTAATCTTACTCCTTGGAAGGAAAGTTATGACCAATCTAGACAACATATTAAAAATCAGACACAATATTTTGCCAACAAAGTTCTGCTAATCAAGGCTATGGTTTTCCAGTAGTCATGTATGGATATAAGAGTTTCTATAAAGACAGCTGAGCACTGAAGAATTAATGCTTTTGAACTGTGGTGTTGGAGAATCCTCTTTAGAGTCCCTGAAGAGCTGACTCATTGGAAAAGACCCTGATGCTGGGAAAGGTAGAAGGCAGGAGGAGAAGGGGAGGACAGAGGATGAGTTGGTTGGATGGCATCACTGACTCAATGGACATGAGTTTTAGCAAGCTCTGGGAGTTGGTGATAGACAGGGAGGCCTGTAATGCTGCAGTTCATGGGGTGGCAAAGAGTCAGACACGACTGAGGGCCTGAAGTGAACTGAATGTTTTACAAAACTTTGTCTAACAAGAAACTTCAGCTTTTGCTTCTTGGATCTTCCTGTGATAGCAGGATAAGATTTAATGTTCCTATGATCTCACAGAGCTTAAAGGAAGTTTAATTCACACTAATTTGTTGCTGTGTGTTCTGTCTCTTCTTCAGTGCTTTCATCCAACAAACAAAACCCTATTTTAGAGATTCATTATGTTCCTGAACCAACATAGGTCAATAATCAGAATAAAATAATACAATTTTTTAAAACATAAAGGCAAATATATTTCAATTTTTTTTTCAGAATCTGCTATGCAGACATCCTTTATAATCTCAGTATATATGTGTCAAATACAGATATAATGCTAAAGACTGCTCTAGTGACTGAAAGAGTATCTGCTACATTGCTTTTCCTGTTTAGTCACTAAGTTGCATATGGCTCTTTGTCACCCCAGAGACTACAGCCCACCAGGTTTCTCTGTCCATGGGAATTTTCCAGGATAGAATACAGCAGTGGGTTACCATTTTCTTTTCCAAGGGATCTTCCCAACCCAAGGATTGAACTGCATCTCCTACTTCCCCTCTTTTGGCAGGCTGATTCTTTAACAGAAGATGTTTAATCTTTTTAAGGTCCTATGCAAATAGCCTGAATAGCCACTCCTAACTTTACTTTAAGAAGAGATAAGAAAGCCTTCCTCAGCGATCAATGCCAAGAAAGAGAGGAAAACAACAGAGTAGGAAAGACTGGAGATCTCTTCAAGAAAATTAGAGATACCAGGAAACATTTCATGCAAAGATGGTCACCATAAAGGACAAAAATGGTATGGACCTAACAGAAGCAGAATATATTAAGAAGAGGTGGCAAGAATACACAGAAGAATATACAAAAAAGATCTACATGACCCAGATAATCATGATGGTGTGATCACTGACCTAGAGCCAGTAATCCTGGAATGTGAAGTTAAGTGGGCCTTAGAAAGCATCACTACAAACAAAGCTAGTGGAGATGCTGGAATTCCAGTGGAGCTATTTCAAATCCTGAAAGATGATGCTGTGAAAGTGCTGCACTCAATATGCCAGCAAATTTGGAAAACTCAGCAGTGGCTACAGGACTGGAAAAGGTCAGATTTCATTCCAATTCCAAGAAAGGCAATGCCAAAGAATGCTCAAACTACTGCACAATTGCACTCATCTCACACGCTAGTAAAGTACTGCTCAAAATTCTCAAAGGCAGGCTTCAGCAATATGTGAACCGTGAACTTCCAGATGTTCAAGCTGGTTTTAGAAAAGGCAGAGGAACCAGAGATCAAATTGCCAACATCTGCTGGATCATGGAAAAAGAAAGAGAATTCCAATAAAACATTTATTACTGTTTTATTCACTATGCCAAAGCCTTTGATTGTGTGAATCACAATTAACTGTGGGAAATTCTGAAAGAGATGGAAATACGAGAGCACCTGACCTGCCTCTTGAGAAACCTGTATGCAGGTCAGGAAGCAACAGTTAGAACTGGACATGGAACAGCAGACTGGTTCCAAATAGGAAAAGGAGTTTGTCAAGGCTGTATATTGTCACCCTGCTTATTTAACTTATATGCAGAGTACATCATGAGAAACGCTGGGCTGGAAGAAGCACAAGCTGGAATCAAGATTGCTGGGAGAAATATCAATAACCTCAGATATGCAGATGACACCAACCTTATGACAGAAAGCAAAGAGGAAATAAAAAGTCTCTTAATGAAAGTGAAAGAGGAGAGTGAAAAAGTTGGCTTAAAGCTCAGCATTCAAAAAACTAAGATCATGGCATCTTGTCCCATCACTTCATGGGAAATAGATGGGGAAACAGTGGAAACAGTGTCAGACTTTATTTTTGGGGGCTCCAAAATCACTGCATTTGGTGACTGCAGCCATGAAATTAAAAGACGTTTACTCCTTGGAAGGAAAGTTATGACCAACCTAGACAGCATATTAAAAACCAGAGACATTACTTTGCCAACATATGTCCATCTAGTCAAGGCTATGGTTTTTCCAGTGGTCATGTATGGATGTGAAAATTGGACTGTGAAGAAAGCTGAGCACAGAAGAATTGATGCTTTTGAACTGTGGTGTTGGAGAAGACTCTTGAGAGTCCCTTGGACTGCAAGGAGATCCAACCAGTCCATTCTGAAGGAGATCAACCCTGGGATTTCTTTGGAAGGAATGATGCTAAAGCTGAAACTCCAGTACTTTGGCCACTTCATGTGAAGATTTGACTCATTCGAAAAGACCCTGATGCTGGGAGGAATTGGCGGCAGGAGGGGAAGGGGATGACAGAGGATGAGATGGCTGGATGGCATCACTGACTCAATGGACGGGAGTCTGAGTGAACTCCGGCTGTTGGTGATGGACAGGGAGGCCTGGCGTGTTGCAGTTCACGGGGACGCAAAGAGTCGGACACGACTGAAAGACTGAACTGAACTGAACTGAACTGAACTTTACTTTAGACAAAGTATGTGAAGGCGATGGTTTAGTTGCTAGGTTGCCTCTTACTTTTGTGACCACTTGCACTGTAGCCTGCTAGGCTCCTCTGTCCATGGGATTCTCCAGGCAAGAATACTGGAGTGGGTTGCCATTTCCTTCTCCAGGGGATCTTCCTGACCTAGCCATCGAACCTGGGTCTCCTGCATTTCAGGCAGATTCTTTACCAATTGAGCTATGAGGAATGCCCAATATGAAACCGGCATTAGTTTTAATTGACAATTGTCAACTATTAGAGTAAAAACAGAAGTTAGAGGAAGGACAAGCATGAAAAGGTATCTTTCTTCTATACATTCCTACTGTGAAAACAGATGTAGCAGACATTTTAAGCATGCAGGTAACTTCATTTGCTGTTTCTGTGTTCAGTGAACTTGCGATTTTAGTTCAGTTTTCTGTATTTCTCACTGGAAGTGAGAACAGTCATTTATTAGTGATCCCAAAGAGCCTCTAATCCTCACAGCTATTGGAGTGCTCACTGTGGAAATATACACTTTTAAATTAGTAAATATGCATTTTGATTTTATGCTTATTTATTTTTCTATTTTGGGGTATGTGTTTGTGTGTGTGAGTGGGTGGGTGGGTGTGTAAGATAGCACTCCAGGAATGCTCATCTTAAGAACTGTGGAAAGATTGAGATACTGAATCTACAGAAGGGGACATTTGTTGATTTCCTCTTCTCATTTATCCTTTACCAGCCAAAACATTTCTCCTTCAGGAAACATAAGACCCTGATCTTTGCTATTTTTAAAAACTTTAAATTAAGGACATGATAACACTCTTGTTTTTACAGGAGGAATAAAAAAACAAAACTGCAATTTAATACCAGGATTTTAAGTCCGGTTTCATCACATGGCTTATTTTGTGTGATGGGTAAGCCAAGATGATCTACTATAATAGGGTATGGATTCCAAGATTTATGGAGAACAGAGTTCATTTGAACACTTTCTATGAAGAATGAGTAATAGAGTAATAATTGCCAGGAAGTAGAGCACAACAAGAAAAAAATAGGGGAATTTTGACAACAGGATTTAGGAACCATTGAATTTGCTAAGCATGAGAGCACAGTAGCTCATTAATGTATTCATTCTTTTTTTTCCCTATGAAACATTTCAATCGAGAAAATCCCAGTAATGGCTGATTGTTAGATACAGTTAGGGTTAAGTTGTTTTGCAGGAAACCAATCTAAGGACATTGAAGTTTGGAGTTGAAAAAGCCAAGAGGATAATAGTGAAGGAGAAACATGAGAAGGAAAAGTATATAATACTTCCTTTACATTTGTATTGCCATCATTTAACACAGAATATGATACATTTTAAGTGCCTAATTAATGAGCAGTTTATCCATAAAAATATTTTGATCCAATATTTCATATGAGAACTTTTAATGTAGAAGTTCTTACACAAATATATAAACTTATAACTGCATAGGCATATATAAAAGCATTATTTGTAAACATAATTAAATATAAGTAACAGTAATTAAATATATAACACTGTGTAGAGTATTATGTAGCCACTAAATGAACATGCATCTACAAGTTACATAAAATTATAGTTTTATGAAACCATATAAGAAAATAATATTTTTATAATATGCTTAGCATTTAAGAAAGAAGACACAACACATGGTTAACAATAATTTTCTTTGGATGGATTACAGAAAATTTCTTCTTTTTATTTTCAATCTTCATATTTAAATTTGTCTATTAAAAAAATATATGCTCAGCTGGTAAAAAATTCTCCTGCAATACAGGAGACCCTGGTTCAATTCTTGGGCTGGGAAGATCCACTAGAAAAGGGATATGCTACCCACTCAGGTGTTCTTGGGCTTCCCTGGTCACCAAGCCAATAAAAAATCCACCCGCAATGTGGGATACAAGTGTTCAATCCATGGGTTGGGAAGATCTCCTGGAGAAGTGAAAGGCTACTCACTCCAGTATTCTAGTCTGGAGAATTCCATGGACTGTATAGTCTATGGGGGTCACAAAGAGTGGGACATGACTGAGTGACTTTTACTTTCACATAAAGCATATATTGCTTTTCAAAGAGAAACAGCAGGAATTTAAAGGAATCTGGGCTTTGTATAGTTTACTCCAATTAATCAACTATCTTTAGACACTAGGCATGCACAGACAGATGTACTGAAAGATGGCCAGAGGAAAGGTCATATATTCCTCAGTGTCCATTACAATTTTAGAGTTTTTCAAACAGAATTTCATATCAAGCTATGCTATATACCATATGAACTTAGATGTTCAGACAATAATTGATGCCTAAGACCCAGGAGTCCTTATACTTAAAGAGTGGACTATAAGACGGTAAGATGCTCTATCAGGAACACTGTAACTGGATGGTAACTGGCTGGTTCAAGGAGACCTTTCTTTTGATAGTCTGGACATGAGACATTTGAAAGTTAGCAGAGGGTAGAATAGTTAAGCTTGGAGGAGTATAGAAAACTGAGTGAGCAAGCAGAAGTGAAGTATTATTAGTCGAGGGTCAAGGGATGTGAGGATGTAGAGAGGAGAGAAAAGCTGCTTGGTGTCACAGTAAGGTGTAAAGAGGACTAAAGAACAGGACAAAAACACAGTATGGTCACAAATAGGAGCAGTAGAATAACTGTTTAGAACCGTTACTGCTGCAGTATGCTAGAGCGGCATCTCATCCTGGTGGTGATTATTCTATTGACATTTTCTGTAAGCTCTAGTTTTCCAGCAACTGATAATATTTTATATTCTTCTTACTTTGTTACCTACGTGTGATGAATCTCCATTAATGAAAGTAACTAGAGTGAGTCCCAGTTCATGGAAATGGTATGGGGAGGGAGGGGGGAGGAGGGTTCAGGATGGGGAGCACGTGTATACTTGGGGTGGATCCATCTCGATGTATGGCAAAAGCAATACAATATTGTAAAGTTAAGCAAAATAAAATTTAATAAAAAAAAAAAAAAGAAACCAGAATAAAGTAAAAAGTATTCAAGAAAAAAAAAAAAAAAGGAATATTTAAAAAAATATTTAAAAAAAAAAAAAGGAATATCTGACAGAGTTGCAAACCTGACTGCTTAACAGAATGACACTTTTAAAAAGACTAAACTCTTTTGCCATCTTTACAATTTTATTATTTCATCCTTCTCTTCCTGTTACCTATATCTCAGTTCTTCAATCTTGATTTTGTCTTATATTTTACATATCACTTTCTGAAAGATTTTCAGTCTTCAGTGACATTCTTCCTTATTCTGCAGTCTCTTCTGATAGGCTTGGCCCACAGCTGGGTTAAAATATTCTACAGTAAATACAATTTTTACGTGTCATCATTGGTTTCAGTGAGATCAGATTTAGAACTTAGCATTTCTTCTTAAGGATATTTGGCTATTTCTGATAAATACATTTAATCATTAAAATCTTATGCTACTTTATATTTCATTGCCATAAGTTGTTCTGACATAGTCAAAATTCACATATTGATTACATTGATGGTAAAGCAAAAAGCAGAAGAAATAGATACTTAAGTTTGAGAGATATAATTTTTTTTTTTTAATGAAGGTACAGTGTAAAATTTTCGAGAGCTCATTGTCATATCAATAATTTCTCAAATATTATGTAATATCTGTGACTAATTTCATACAAAGTATTGAATGCCAGGAAAAAAGTCACTATTCATTATTAGGGATATGGTATGCATTTACTAAGGAGAAGGCAATGACACCCCACTCCAGTACTCTTGCCTGGAAAATCCCATGGACGGAGGAGCCTGGTAGGCTTCAGTCCATGGGGTAATGAAGAGTCGGACACGACTGAGCAACTTTACTTTCACTTTTCACTTTCATGGATTGGAGAAGGAAATGGCAACCCACTCCAGTGTTCTGGCCTGGAGAATCACAGGGACGGGGGAGCCTGGTGAGCTGCCGTCTATGGGGTCACACAGAGTTGGACACAACTGAAGTGACTTTGCACTGATCGCTGAAGAAGGCTTTCTTATCTCTTCTTGCTATTCTTTGGAACTCTGCATTCAGATGTTTATATCTTTCCTTTTCTCCTTTGCTTTTCACTTCTCTTCTTTTCACAGCTATTTGTAAGGCCTCCCCAGACAGCCATTTTGCTTTTTTGCATTTCTTTTCATGGGGATGGTCTTGATCCCTGTCTCCTGTACAATGTCATGAACCTCATTCCATAGTTCATCAGGCACTCTATCTATCAGATCTAGGCCCTTAAATCTATTTCTCACTTCCACTGTATAATCATAAGGGATTTGATTTAGGTCATACCTGAATGGTCTAGTGGTTTTCCCTACTTTCTTCAATTTAAGTCTGAATTTGGCAATAAGGAGTTCATGGTCTGAGCCACAGTCAGCTCCTGGTCTTGTTTTTGCTGATTGTATAGAACTTCTCCATCTTTGGCTTCAAAGAATATAATCGATCTGACTTGGTGTTGACCATCTGGTGATGTCCGTGTATAGAGTCTTCTTTTGTGTTGTTGAAAGAGGGTATTTGCTATGACCAGTGCATTTTAATGGCTAAACTCTATTAGTCTTTGGCCTGCTTCATTCCGTATTCCAAGGCTAAATTTGCCTGTTATTCCAGGTGTTTCTTGACTTCCTACTTTTGCATTCCAGTTCCCTATAATGAAAACAACATCTTTTTTGGGTGTTAGTTCTAAAAAGTCTTGTAGGTCTTCATAGAACTGTTCAACGTCAGCTTCTTCAGCGTTCCTGGTTGGGGCATAGACTTGGATTACTGTGACATTGAATGGTTTGCCTTGGAAACGAACAGAGATCGTTCTGTCGTTTTTGAGATTGCATCCAAGTACTGCATTTCGGACTCTTTTGTTGACCATGATGGCCAGTCCGTTTCTTCTGAGGGATCCCTGCCCACAGTAGTAGATATAATGGTCCTCTGAGTTAAATTCACCCATTCCAGTCCATTTTAATTTGCTGATTCCTAGAATGTCGACATTTACTCTTGCCATCTCTTGTTTGACCACTTCCAATTTACCTAGATTCCTGGACCTGACATTCCAGGTTCCTATGCAATATTGCTTTTTACAGCATTGGACTTTGCTTCTTTCACCAGACACACCCACAGCTGGGTATTGTTTTTGCTTTTGCTCCATCCCTTCATTCTTTCTGGAGTTATTTCTCCACTGGTCTCCAGTAGCATATTGGGCCCCTACTGACCTGGGGAGTTTCTCTTTCAGTATCCTATCATTTTGCCTTTTCATACTGTTCATGGGGTTCTCAAGGCAGGAATACTGAAGTGGTTTGCCATTCCCTTCTCCAGCGGACCACACCCTGTCAGATCTCTCCACAATGACCAGCCCATCCTGGGTTGCCCCATGGGCAGGGCTTAATTTCATTGACTTAGACAAGGCTGTGGTCCTGGTGTGATTAGATTGACTAGTTTTCTGTGAATATGGTTTCAGTGTGTTTGCCCTCTGATGCCCTCTTGCAAGACCTACCGTCTTACTTGGGTTTCTCTTACCTTGGGCTTGGGGTATCTCTTCCCAGCTGCTCCAGCAAAGCACAGCCATCGCACCTTACCTTGGACGAGGGGTCTCTCCTCACCGCTGCCTTTCCTGACCTCGGTCGTGGGGTAGCTCCTCTCAGCCGCGCTTAGTGCGCTGATCGCAGCTGGAGACAAGCTCTTGAAGACTAGGTATCTCTTCAAGAAAATCAGAGATACCAAAGGAACATTTCATGCAAAGATGGGCTCAATAAAGGACAGAAATGGTATGGACCTAACGGAAGCAGAAGATATTAAGAAGAGGTGACAAGAATACACAGAAGAACTGTACAAAAAAGATTTTCACAACCCAGATAATCATGATGGTGTGATCACTGACCTAGAGCCAGACATCCTGGAATGTGAAGTCAAGTGGGCCTTAGAAAGCATCACTACGAACAAAGCTAGTGGAGGTGAAGGAATTCCAGTGGAGCTATTCCAAATCCTGAAAGATGATGCTGTGAAAGTGCTGCACTCAATATGCCAGCAAATTTGGAAACCTCAGCAGTGGCTACAAGATTGGAAAAGGTCAGTTTTCATCCCAATCCCAAAGAAAGGCAATGCCAAAGAATGCTCAAACTACCACACAATTGTACTCATCTCACACGCTAGTAAAGTAATGCTCAAAATTCTCCAAGCCATGTTTCAGCAATATGTGAACCGTGAACTTCCATATGTTCAAGCTGGTTTTGAAAAAGGCAGAGGAACCAGAGATCAAATTGCCAACATCCGCTGGATCATGGAAAAAGCAAGAGAGTTCCAGAAAAACATCTATTTCTGCTTTATTGACTATGCCAAAGCCTTTGGCTGTGTAGATCACAATAAACTGTGGAAAATTCTGAAAGAGATAGGAATACCAGACCACCTGATCTGCCTCGTGAGAAATTTGTATGCAGGTCAGGAAGCAACAGTTAGAACTGGACATGGAACAACAGACTGGTTCCAAATAGGAAAAAGAGTACGTCAAGGATGTATATTGTCACCCTGTGTATTTAACTTATATGCAGAGTACATCATGAGAAGTGCTGGACTGGAAGAACCACAAGCTGGAATCAAGATTGCTGAGAGAAATATCAATAACCTCAGATATGCAGATGACACCATCTTTATGGCAGAAGGTGAAGAGGAACTAAAAAGCCTCTTGATGAAAGTGAAAGTGGAGAGTGAAAAGGTTGGCTTAAAGCTCAACATTCAGAAAACGAAGATGATGGCATCTGGTCCCATCACTTCATGGGAAATAGATGGGGAAACAGTGGAAACAGTGTCAGACTTTATATTTATGGGCTCCAAAATCACTGCAGATGGTGACTGCAGCCATGAAATTAAAAGACGCTTACTCCTTGGAAGGAAAGTTATAACCAACCTAGATAGCATATTCAAAAGCAGAGACATTACTTTACCAACAAAGGTTCGCCTAGTCAAGGCTATGGCCTTTCCTGTGGTCATGTATGGATGTGAGAGCTGGACTGTGAAGAAGGCTGAGCGCCGAAGAATTGATACTTTTGAACTGTGGTGTTGGAGAAGACTCTTGAGAGTTCCTTGGACTGCAAGGAGATCCAACCGGTCCATTCTGAAGGAGATCAGCCCTGGGATCTCTTTGGAAGGAATGCTGCTAAAGCTGAAGCTCCAGTATTTGGCCACCTCATGCGAAGAGTTGACTCATTGGAGAAGACTCTGATGCTGGGAGGGATTGAGGGCAGAAGGAGAAGGGGACGACAGAGGATGAGATGGCTGGATGGCAACACTGACTCGATGGATGTGAGTCTGAGTGACCTCCAGGAGTTGGTGATGGACAGGGAGGCCTGACGTGCTGCGATTCATGGGGTCGCAAAGAGTTGGACTGAGCGACTGATCTGATCTGATCTGATCTGAAGTGACTTAGCAGGAGCAGCAGCATGCATTTACTAAAAGTTTTCCATGTAAGAAAAAGAAAGTCATTCTTAAAATTTTACTATTAGTTAGAGATACTACATTAGATTTATTTTTTCAATTCAAAATATGTGAAATTTAAGTTCTGAAAATATGCAATTTAAAATCAGCCAGTCGCTCAGTCATGTCCAATTCTTTGCGACCCACTGGACTGTAGCCACTAGGCTCCTCTGTCCATGGAAATGAAGTGGGATACCATTTCCTCTCTAGGTAATCTTCCTGACCCAGGGATTGAACCTGGGTCTCCCGCATTGGAGGCAAATTTTTACCATCTGAGCTACCAGGGAATGATTGTCTTGAAAATTTTAGTATGCTTAAACCTCATATAGGTAATCTACCTCAATGATAGCATCAGATTTAAAAATAACACTTTTTTTTGCTATTATCCAATATTAAGCCATTAGTCTTGTGCTCTGAAACATATTTTACTTTTTAATTTTCTTGTAGTAAATTTTTGTAACTAAGTCTTGCGATAAATAACAGCCATGCTTTTAACCTTCTCACTGTGGTGCTGTATTCTACAACACAATTACCAATGGATTATAATCTTGAGATGCATTTAATGATCTTTACTACCCAGGAACAAGGCTTGGGCTTTTAAAAGGGCAAGATTAGCAAACAATAGCCATCATAAATGCATGTCGTCATTGAAGCTGTCTTGAGCATCGGAATCTTTGCCATCATTAGTAACACTCTAATTTGCTCAGCAATGAGAAATCAATCTGTAAGGGAGGATATATATATATTGCTGTTTTCCAGAAGGCTGCTAGTGATAAGCATAATGGTATCGCAAGGCTGACATTGCAAATATATTTTTTATTATTGTACAAAACAACTAAGATAGAAGAATTAGTCTGATGTATAATTTGTTTTCCATGCCCATTCACAAAAATTGAGTGAAGGCAATAGACTTTCTTTACTATCCATCCTGCAGAAACTGGTGAAGAAATTTGTAAGAAGGGCAAATTTGTTCATTTTATTGTTAAAAACATATATATTTTTGCCAAACCTTGATAATAATAACTAATATAAAAAGGAAAACAGTACTTAAAATTTAATGAAATGGGAACAGATAGTACAGTTTCTTTCTTTAGCTCATTTTAAACAACTCTACATTAAATTAATTTTCAGTAGTGTTAAAAGTTAAAAATCTAATTTCTTAAGCATTTAAAATTTATATACTCTAACATATTTTTGAATGAGTCTACTATAAGCATGTTTTATTGAATTGTATATTATGTAATTATATATAGATAGCCTTAAATTCAATAGGCAGTTTGTAGTAAGTTAGAAAATTGCATTTTAATTTGCAATTTCTTTTTTATCTGCTAATGAAAGTTTTGCTGAATTATCTGCTTAAAGGTCAAAATGCTAATTAGGATTTTCTCATCAGTGATAATTCAAATATGTGAGAAAATGATGACATTAGCGTTTTATCTCCTTGAGTTAACTTGTTTTGTACTTCATTGTCTTCTCAAGATTCTGATCACAATGAAGCCAATTTATAACATTTAATACTATCCATTTCAATGTGACAAATCTATTCTTGCTAAGAGAACACATTATATGAATTTCATCACAATTTTCTCTTTTCCAAAAGTTATTCCATAGCATACAACTTCAATAAGCCTAATTTTACTTTTTTTTTAATTTATTTTTTAATTGAAGAATAATTGCTTAACAGAATTTTGTTGTTTTCTTTCAAACCTCAACACGAATCAGCCATAGGTATACATATATCCCCTTCCTCTTGAACCTCCCTCCCATCTCCCTCCCCACCCCACCCTTCTATGTTGATACAGAGCCCCTGTTTGAGTTTATGGAGCCAACAGCAAATTCTCCTTGGCTATCTATTTTACATATGATAATGTAAGTTTCCATGTTACTCTTTCCATACATCTCACCTTCTCCTCACCTCTCCCTATGTCCATAAGTCTATTCTCTATGTCTGTTTCTCCACTGCTGCCCTGTAAATAAATTCTTCAGTAAATAAGAAATAGGCTTAAATAAGCTTAATTTTACTGATCACATTTGAAAGTACAACTAGAATATAACAGTTTACATCAACAAAAGGTTTTTTTACATCTAAAACATTTTTTTTTATTTTTAGAATGAGAGTTACATTTAAAATTTTTCAGATTACAATTTAGAATCTCTCAATCAAGGAACATTAATAATGTCACCTTATCCATTTGCAAGCAGCTCTTTTTCCCCCTTCCTGTTGGTCTATTTCTGTCTTCCTGAAACCTTAATTATGACAATGAGATCACTAGGCAGCGTTTAACCTAAGTCCTGATTTTGCTGTACTGAATGCACATAAGGCCTTTGAAAACCTGTTGATTCTTTTCCCAGATTAAAGGAAATAAGAGTGGAGAAATAAGTAATTAAAAATCATGAACTCTCTACTCCCAACAGGCCCCCCAGGCAGGCCATGCAGGAAAGGTAGTATCTAAGGAAAATCATAAGCAATCAACCAGTTTTCTAGACGGGGAAAATGATGCAGAACCTAACCTCCTCCATCATTGTTTCCCTGAGATTCCCTTTTACTCTTTTAAAACTGGCACAGCTGAGCAGAATTGTCAGAGTTAGTACTGAGACATGAGGCCCTCTTTCACCTCGGTGGCCAGGCCTCCTGAATAAAGCAACCTTCTATTCCTACCAGCACTTGTCTCTCTTACCATTTTTTTAGTGGTGAGCAGCTGGACCTGAATTCAGTAACATAGTCTATTATATGTGCCATGTGACTTAAGAATCCATAGCATATACCAAAAATATAGTGTTTGTGAGAAAGCTTGTGGAACATGGAAATCTATTAATTCAAATGAACATCTATATCTGTATAGTGTGGACTGAAAAATATTCATAACTTAAAAGTTGAGAGTTCAGTTCAGTCGTTCAGTTCTGTCTGACTCTTTGCAACCCCATGAATCACAGCACACCAGGTCTCCCTGTCCATCACCAACTCCCGGAGTTCACTCAGACTCTTGTTCATTGAGTCAGTGATGCCATCCAGCCATCTCATCCTCTGTCATCCCCTTCACCTCCTGCCCCCAATCCCTCCCAGCATCAGAGTATTTTCCAATGAGTCAACTCTTTACATGAGGTGGCCAAAGTACTGGAGTTTCAGCTTTACCATCATTCCTTCCAAAGAAATCCCAGGGCTGATCTCCTTCAGAATGGACTGGTTGGATCTCCTTGCAGTCCAAGGGACTCTCAAGAGTCTTCTCCAACACCACAGTTCAAAAGTATCAATTCTTCGGCACTCAGCCTTCTTCACAGTTCAACTCTCACATCCATACATAACCACAGGAAAAACCATAGCCTTGACTAGACGGACCTTTGTTGGTAAAGTAATGTCTCTGGTTTTCAATATGCTATCTAGGTTGGTCATAACTTTTCTTCCAAGGAGTAAGCGTCTTTTAATTTCATGGCTGCAGTCACCATCTTGCAGTGATTTTGGAGCCCAAAAATATAAAGTCTGACACTGTTTCCACTGTTTCCCCATCTATTTCCCATGTAGTGATGGGACCAGATGCCATGATCTTCGTTTTCTGAATGTTGAGTTTTAAGCCAACTTTTATGTTTTATTCATTAAGTTTTAGGACTTAAGCCCAGGAGGCAGCATCTCAAGTAACCCTGAGAGAACTGCTCCAAGGAGGAAAGGGGAGGAGCCAGGTAATATAGAAGTTTTACAACAAAGTGCAGGGAGACTGAACATCAAATGTTATTGTTAATTAAAGAAAATCAGATATTGCAAGTTAAATAATTTAACACTTTTCTATGCATGGGAAGATGCAAGAGTCTGGGCTCACCGGAACCATTCCTTTCATATGCACTTCAGCTATCTGGGGACCAGAATCCTGTGTTTTCACATCCCAAGCTTCCTTTCTTCAGTGCACACCTATTCTTCTTCATCCTGAGTTCCCCCTGGGCTCACTGCTCACATTGAAGGGCTATAGTCACTGATGACTGTGACATCCTTGTTTACAGATAGGGCAGGTAATAGTCCATTTCTCAGTACAAACATAGCTGTGCCCTATAAAATGAAAGTATATGTAAAAGGGTACAAGTCATTTGATTTAAGTCACACACATGTAACTGTAATTACCAATAGTAAAGTCCGTGTGTGTGTGTGTGTGTAATCAAATCCACATTGCTTTAAAATAACAGTATACCTTAAAGATATACACAATGATATGGTCATGACATTGAAGAGATGACACATTCCACAGACACAATTTAAGAAATCTTATTTGAGAGCCAATTTCAAAGGCTGTGCTGGCTTAAGAGGGAAAAATGAAGAGAAGTGGACAGTGTTGTCAGTTTTAAGCCTGAAGGAAAAAAATATTCAGCAGTTGTAGTCAGAAGAAGGCTGCCCAGTAGGGGCTATGCCTTTAGTAAAGAAACTCACCCTTTCTCATTTTCTTTGTTTGATTTCCCATGGTTGCTATCTTTGGCCCAAGTCAACTGCATAAGGAAGGTCTTAATATAGTCCACAGAGGTCAGTATCTCGGATTACCAACCAGAATAGAAAAGAAAAAAAGAGAGAGAGAGAACTGAAGGAGGAAATGAAGGAAGACATCTAGTTTGTATTTTCAGCATCTAGTATGTTTGTGAAGTTGAAGACTCACCATGGTAAAGATGTCAGTTTTCCTCAATCTGTCTATAGGATAAGCACAAACAAATTGAAATCCCAGGAAAATATATTATATAAAGCTACAATATGAATTTGAAAATTGATAAGAAAAACAAACTAAAATAGCCTAAACAACTCTGGGAAAAAAAAAGTCAAAGCATTGCCACTATCTTATTTCAAGACTTAATATAAAGCTATATAAATCAAGATTGTGTGTGTGTGTCAGTCACTCAGTCATGTCTGACTCTTTGTGACCACATGGTCTGTACCCCAACAGGCTCTTCTGTTCATGGGATTCTCCAGGAAAGAATACTTAGTCAAAAAGATGATAACATAGAACAGAGGACATAATAATAGACCCACATATGTAATTCCACCTTAGTAGAAAGCCAAAAAGTCCTTTAAGTGGTAAAAAATCAATGTTCATGTATGCTGCTGCTGCTGCTGCTAAGTCACTTCAGTCGTGTCCAACTCTGTGCGACCCCATAGACGGCAGCCCACCAGGCTCCCGCGTCCATGGGATTTTCCAGGCAAGAGTACTGGAGTGGGGTGCCATTGCTTTCTCCATCATGTATGCTACCATATGTGAAATAGATTGCAAGTACAGGTTTGATGCCTAAGACAGGGTCCTCAAGGGCCAGTACACTGGAACAATGCTGAGAGATGGGATGGGGAAGAAGGTGGGAGGAGGCTTCAGGATGGGAGACACATGTACCCCCATGGCTGATTCATGTGAATGTATGGCAAAGCCACTGCTGCTGCTGCTGCTAAGTCGCTTTAGTCTTGTCCCACTCTGCACGACCCTATAGACTGCAGCCCACCAGGCTCCTCTGTGCCTGGAATTCTCCAGGAAAGAACACTGGAGTGGGTTGCCATTTCCTTCTCCAATGCATGAAAGTGAAAAGGGAAAGAGAAGTGGCTCAGTCGTGTCCGACTCTGCACGACCTCATAGACGGCAGCCCACCAGGCTCCTCTGTCCCTGGGATTCTCCAGGCAAGAACACTGGAGTTGGTTGCCATTTCCTTCTCCAAAGCATGAAAGTGAAAAGTGAAAGTAAAGTCAGTCGTGTCCACTATAGTGTCGTAAACTAATTAGCTTCCAATTAAAATAAATGAATTAATTTACAAAAAAAATCAATGTTCAATATCACACAAACTGATCAAAACTAAATTAATATATTTTAAGATAAAAACATTTCAGTTCAGTTCAGTTCAGTCGCTCAGTCATGTCCGACTCTTTGCAACCCCATGAACTGCAGCACGCCAGGCCTCCCTGTACATCACCAACTCCCGGAGTTCACTCAAACTCATGTAATTCCATCTTAGTAGAAAGACAAACAGCCCTTTGAGTGTTAAAAAATCAATGTTCATGTATGCTACCATATGTGAAATAGATTGCAAGTACAAGTGATGCCATCAAGTCGGTGGTGCCAACCAGCCATCTCGTCCTCTGTCGTCCCCTTCTCCTCCTGCCCCCAATCCCTCCCAGCATCAGAGTCTTTTCCAATGAGTCAACTCTTCGCAAGAGGTGGCCAAAGTACTGGAGTTTCAGCTTCAGCATCAGTCCTTCCAATGTACACCCAGGTCTGATCTCCTTTAGGATGGACTGGTTGGATCTCCCTGTAGTCCAAGGGACACTCAAGAGTCTTCTGCAACACCACAGTGCAAAAGCATCAATTCTTCAGCACTCAACCTTCTTCACAGTCCAACTCTCACATCCGTACATGACCACCGGAAAAACCATAGCCTTAACTAGACGGACCTTTGTTGGCAAAGTAATGTCTCTGCTTTTGAATATGCTATCTAGGTTGGTCATAACTTTGCTTCCAAGGAGTAAGCGTCTTTTAATTTCATGGCTGCAGTCACCATCTGCAGTGATTTTGGAGCCCCCCAAAAATAAAGTCTGACACTCTTTCATCTGTTTTCCCGTCTATTTCCCATGAAGTGATGGGACCAAAAGCCATCATCTTCGTTTTCTGAATGTTGAGCTTTAAGCCAACTTTTTCACTCTCTTCTTTCACTTTCATCAAGAGGCTTTTTAGTCCCTCTTCACTTTCTGCCATAAGGGTGGTGTCATCTGCATATCTGAGGTTATTGATATTTCTCCCAGCAATCTTGATTCCACCTCGTGCTTCTTCCACCCCAGCATTTCTCATGATGTACTCCACATATAAATTAAATAAGCAGGGTGACAATATACAGCCTTGACGTACTCCTTTTCCTATTTGGAACCAGTCTGTTGTTCCATGTCCAGTTCTAACTGATGCTTCCTGACCTGCATATAGGTTTCTCAAGAGGCAGGTCATGTGGTCTGGTATTCCCATCTCTTTCAGAATTTTACACATTTTATTGTAATCCACACAGTCAAAGGCTTTGGCATAGTCAGGAAAGCAGAAATAGATGTTTTTCTAGAACTCTCTTGCTTTTTCCATGATCCAGCAGATGTTGGCAATTTGATCTCTGGTTCCTCTGCCTTTCCTAAACCAAGGTTGAATTTATATTTATTAAATATAAAATAGAATATATTTTTGAAAGTATGGATTTTAATGGTATGACTAAACCTTTAATTTTATCAACTAGAACATATACTTGTGGACGCAAGTTATTTTTTATCAGAAAAATTATTCCAGTGTTAATTCTAACTCTGTCCCTTTTATTCTTAACAAATAGAAACAATACAGAGTTATATCTTCATAAATAAGTAGAAGAAATTAGATCAAATTTTTCTATAGAGATGTAACTCACTTCTTTAAGGTTTTTCTAAATTGTATCCAAATCTTTCTCTGATTTATCATAAAAATGTTTAAATATCCGAGCATCGATAATTAGGCTTCCCAGGTAGCACTGCTAAGTCACTTCAGTCGTGTCTGACTCTGTGCCACCCCTGAGACAGCAGCCCACCAGGATCTCCCGTCCCTGGGATTCTCAAGGCAAGGACAGTGGAGTGGGTTGCCATTTCTTTCTCCATTGCATGAAAGGGAAAAGTGAAAGTGAAGTCGCTCAGTCATATCCAACTCTGAGTGACTCCATAGACTGCAACCCACCAGGCTCTTCCGTCCATGGGATCTTCCAGGCAAGAGTACTGGAGTGGGGTGCCATTGGCACTAGTGGTAATTAAACTCCCTGTCAATTCAGAAGAAGCAAGAGATGAGGGTTCAATCCCTGGAGGAGAGCATGGCAACCTACTCCAGTATTTTTGCCTGGAAAATCCCATGGACAGAGGAGTCTGGTGGGCCATAGTCCACCGGGTCACAAAGTGTCAGACATGAGTAAAGTGACAGCATGCACAGATGACTAGATTTAAGTTCTTCTTTAATTTTGCTAAATAATAATTTGAGAACAGTCTAGATTGAAAAGTACTTTGTTACTAGGCACTTGATTCATTTGATCCTTCCTTGTACATATGTTATTGAAAAGAATTATCACATTGACAAGGATTTTGCAATGTAAGGTATAAAAATAAAATATGATCTAACTAACATATGACATTCCTTGGAAAGTCAGGAGAAAATTCCCTTTTGAAGGACACTTGAGAAAGGGATTACTGCTGGGTCATAGATCTTTTCTGCAGTTCAACTTTAGGAAATGGGACACTTGGACCATAAAGATATGGCCTGTTCCTGAATGGCGTACATGTCCCAATGGAAAGGGCATAATTCTGTGTAATACAGAAGGGGAAATGCTCCATCCATATAATTTGTAATGCAATGATTTCCTTTGCTTATGTGTATATTTGTACTCAGTCACTAAGTCATGTCCAACTTAAATTTCTAAGGACTTGTAAAAATAAACTGATACCATAAAATAATAGGAAGTGCTTCAGAGTGAGTATGTTAACTATTATTATAGTGTTTTTGCAGAAAAAAATTACAAAAGAATAGTTTTCTCATATTTAGAATAATGGTAAATCAAATGGACCTTAAATATACTTACATCTTTTTTTCTAATAGAGTTGTTTCACTAGTATGATAATATATTATCAAAGAAATTTTATTCTTGACATAATGCAGCTTTCCAGATTTAAAAGTACAATGTAGCAACAAAATTTATAAGCTCAAGATGACAATGAACTAAGAAAAAACAAAGTTTAAACAAGTATTTTATCTCACAGTCATGTAAATAACATAATGGTTCAAGTGTAGGCAATAGAGGCAGAACTTAGTGTTTCAAACCCTGTGCTAACCCTTGTCTGTGTGACCACAGACAAGTTAATTAACCTCTACATGCTTCATTGTTATCATCTTTAAATATTGGGATAACTTCTGGTTCTTAAATATTAATTATGCATATTAAATAATTTAATAAATATATGGTAATTAGAACAGCATCTACCCTATAGTACAGTTTTATTATTATTTTTATTATTATTATTAATAAAAGTTACTAGAGAGCAAGCTAAAATTCAGGCTTACTACTTTTCATAACAGGAGTCAGCAAACTTACTGTAAAAGGTCAAACAGTAAATAAATGTTGGCTTCCTGGGCAATTGACTTTATTACAATTATTTTGTTTTGACCTTGTAGCCCACCCAAAAACCAATGATAATGTGCAAATGAAGGGGTGTGGGAGTGACATATTTAAATGTTCTATAGAAAAGTAGGCAGCAAGCCAGATTTGGCCCATGAGCTGTAGTTTGTTGAAAGCAACAGCTTGAAATTCCTTCTTTTTTTAATCAGAAACAAAATTAAAGTGATTCTGTCTCTTTTTATAAATATAATAAATATTTTATGAATATGCTCAAAACAATCTACTTGATGAAGGCCAATTCTGTCAATTTATGAATCACAGTCAAGGCACATCACTTTGGAATTTGTGGGGGTTGGGGTGCAGGGAATGAATTTCAAACCTCAAAGAAAACATACTGGCCTTAGTTCAGGAGCTACAAAGATATGAAATATCAGGGACACCAAACATTTAGTATTTTTATTAATCTGGCATACATCCCATGGACTATATGCCAAAAGCAGCCAACAATAAAACAATCTTTTTCCAATTACAATATTGAATTGACCTTACACTACTTGGCTTAATTGAAAGTCCAATATGATGAGGAATATTACTTTCTTGGATGTTGTTATTGCAGTAGATAAATGATTCAATCTCAAAGATATCTAAAATAGCAGATAAGGAAATTTAAATAGCCTAAAGATGTTGGCACCACTCTTATGGCAGAAAGTGAAGAGGGGCTAAAAAGCCTCTTGATGAAAGTGAAAGTGGAGAGTGAAAAGGTTGGCTTAAAGCTCAACATTCAGAAAACGAAGATCATGGCATCTGGTCCCATCACTGCATGGGAAATAGATGGGGAAACAGTGGAAACAGTGTCAGACTTTGTTTTTCTGGGCTCCAAAATCACTGCAGATGGTGACTGCAGCCATGAAATTAAAAGACGCTTACTCCTTGGAAGGAAAGTTATGACCAACCTAGATAGCATATTCAAAAGCAGAGACATTACTTTACCAACAAAGGTTCGCCTAGTCAAGGCTATGGTCTTTCCTGTGGTCATGTATGGATGTGAGAGGTGGACTGTGAAGAAGGCTGAGCGCCGAAGAATTGATGCTTTTGAACTGTGGTGTTGGCGAAGACTCTTGAGAGTCCCTTGGACTGCAAGGAGATCCAACCAGTCCATTCTGAAGGAGATCAATCCTGGAATTTCTTTAGAAGGAATGATGCTAAAGCTGAAACTCCAGTATTTTGGCCACCTCATGTGAAGAGTTGACTCATTGGAGAAGACTCTGATGCTGGGAGGGATTGAGGGCAGGAGGAGAAGGGGACGACAGAGGATGAGATGGCTGGATGGCATCACTGACTCGATGGATGCGAGTCTGAGTGACCTCCGGGAGCTGGTGATGGACAGGGAGGCCTGGCGTGCTGCGGTTCATGGGGTCGCAAAGAGTCGGACACGACTGAGCGACTGATCTGATCTGAAAGATGTTGGAAAGAAAGAAGTAAGAAAATCCATTACATTCGACTTCTTATATAATAATTTGGTACAAAGTATATCATGTGAAAAACCAAAAAGAAATAAAAAGTTTTACAGACATTTTACTGCAGTTATTTAGAAGCATCTAACACACACACACACACACACACACACACACACACACACACACAATTACTGGAATCCCCAGGGATCCAGTGGTTAAAATTTGCTTCCATTATAGTGGATGTGGGTTCAGTTCCTGTGGGAGAACCAAGATCCTGGGTGATAGGCAGTATGCCCTCCCCTCCAAAAATGGATGCTTAACAACTGTCAGCCTTAATAAGGAGTTAAACTGAGACAAGTTCAAATTAGTAAAAATTGACTTTATTCAAGAAGAGCAGAGGGATTGCAATTCAGGAAATTCATGCTGTAGCCAGTATAGGAGAGTCCAGTGAGGGTTTAGGGCGGACTGGTTTTGTAGGCAAGGAATGCAAAAAGAGGAAACTCCAGTCAGAGTCCAGAAGGTAAGTTCATTGGCTTGAGGATGGGGAAAGATTCTTGGCAGGCGTTCATTAGTCAGGAGATAAGTCTTGGACTGTTATACATCAGGCGTTTAATGGAAATCAGTCTCTCACTTCTTACATTCCATTCTTCTGAGAGCTCATGTATGAATAAAATGCAGTTTCATTATAGATTGAAATCCTTTCACACATTTGTATGGGTTATTTTTTGTGGCACTCTGTATTAAAGATGCAAATGCTCACACATTCGCTCACTTAGGACCACAAAGACACAAAACTGTACCCTTGAAAGTGGAATGCTTTCAATCTATATTCCACGTCATATTTTTCTTTCAGAACTGTGCTGCGTCACATTTCTGTTTCTGCTCTGGTGGCTCTTGATCCAGTTTCTCTGTTCTGTTGAGTTTAGAGGAATCAGTCTTTGTATATATAGACTTGAACAGAGTGCTTGGCATAAACTAGAAACTTAATACACTTGTGGCTCATACGGTAAAGCATCTGCCTACAATGAGGAAGACCTGGGTTCGAGCCCTGGGTCAGGAATTTCCCCTGGAGAAGGAAATAGCAACCCACTCCAGTATTCTTGCCTGGAAAATCTCATGGATGGAGGAGCCTGGTAGGCTACAGTCCATGGGGTCTCAAAGAGTTGGACACGACTGAGCAACTTCACTTCACTGAATAAACTGATGTGTGTCAGTGTCAGTAATATCTATCTGCTTTTCTATCTCACAGGAAAATTCACCACTATAGCTCTGTTCAGTTTCACCTTGGCTGGTCACAGAGCAAGTTATTACCATCCATCAAGCCCCATCACCATATGCTGTGTTCAGCATGAGATCTCAGCTAAACAATGCTCAGAACTTTAGCAGACAGAGGTGGAGAGTAGAGTGGAGGGATTTCCATACCCCTCACTTGAGGACAGATGGATGCTTAGTGCCAAACACAGCCTACTCACATCTAAAGAAAATAACTCTCCTGTTAAATCTCTCATAATCTCTTTTCCTTGTCTCTCTGGTGTTTTTACTCAATGGTCTTTGAGGGCAGACCACTTGCTCTGTTAGCAGGCATTTGGATCTTTCATCTTTGCAGTTTTGATGTTAATTCTTCATTACCTCTCAAGTGAAACAATCTGTTCCTGTTTATTTCTTTTTATGTGTGGTCTTTTTAAATGCAAGTTTAGTTTCTTCAGTTGTTTTAAAGTTAAGATTATCTGTTTTATCATGGTCAAATTAAGGTACTTCATAGACTTTGAGAAACTGGTTCATTTCTTATAGGTTATTGAATTTTTGAGCATAAAGTTGTTTGTAGTGTTACCTTGTTCTTTTCAAGGCTGCACAATCTGTAGCAAAATCTTTTCATTCTCCTGATATTGATGATTTGAGTGTTTGTCATTTCACCTTTATTAGTTTTGTTAGTGGTTTCTCAATTTCATTTATTGTTTTTTCCAACAGCTTCTTGTTTTATTGATTTTTTTTTTTATTGTTCCTCATGGTATTTTGAACCATTTCATTTTGACAGTTGACTAAATCAGATGAAATTATATATCTATAGACTCCTATCAGTTGCAACTGATATCAGTTATGTACAGCCTATAGATATTTCCATTTGCATAAGAAAAGAAAAGCAGAAGCACTGATATCTGAGTTCATTTTAAAGTCTTTTAGAAATTTCTGCTACAGTTTCCTCCAGAAGCTCCACCTTCCGTTTGCTCTTCTTTTTTGGTCAGCGCTTGTGACGGAGAGTTACACTTCACTGTCCACACCATGTTGACCACAACTACACTTTACACTTACAATGTGTCTTTACTATTGCCACTCTTGGAAGCGGTAGCATAAACTCTGTCTATTGATCAGTAAGAGTTCAGTGGTCATGTCTAGCATCCTAATAAAGATACAAAAGGAAGCTACACAATAGCTCATGATGGTCATGCTCTCCCAACATCAGGAGCAGAAAAGACTAACTTATTAAGTCAGACCATTTTCAAATCCTTGCTGAAGAAAATGCCTGGTCATAATAATCTTTTGTGATCTTATTCTAAAAGGAAAAATCATGTAATAACTTTTCTGTTAGGATAATTCCAATAGAATCTGAAATTTCACTTGAAGCCACTTGCCTACTTGTTTGAACATCTGCTTAATTGTAGAGAAGCAGATGTATATTTTAGAACTGGGGCACTTCTTCAGTGGTCCGGTGGCTAGGACTCTACGCTCCCAATGGAGGGGCCCTGGATTCGATCCTTGGTCAGAGAACTAGATCCCACATGCCATAATTAAGAATCTGCATGCTACAACTAATGAAATTGCATGCTACAACTAATGAAATTGCATGCCACAATGAAGATCACAAGTGCTGCAACTAAGACTCTGTGCAGCTAAACATATATATATATAAGGGCTTCCCTGGTAGCTCAGATGGTAAAGCGTCTGCCTACAATGCGGGAGAGGTGGGTTCGATCCCTGGATTAGGAAGATGCCCTGGAGAAGGAGATGGCAACCCACTCCAGTATTCTGGCCTGGAAAATTCCATGGGCTGAGGATCCTGGTAGGCTACAGTCCATGGGGTCACAAAGAGTCAGACATGACTGAGCAACTTCACTTCACTTCACTTCACTTTACTACCCAAGTAAAACAAGTAAAACTGTCATTTTCCCATGTGTTCTGCTTGTCTGTAGTGATTATAACAGAAATTACCCTGGATCTAACAGGTTTTGTGCTTTCTATAAATCTTATATTTAAGATATTAATATAAGTAGTTTTGGATGCTAGTAGTTTTCAAAAAGACAGACCTAGTAGGTGTATTAGGCAGCAGAACAATATAAAAAAAAATTCTTAGACATAATTTTAAAGGAAGTCCATAAATAGTATGCTTCTGTAATGTGCTCAGTCCTGTCTGACTCTTTGCAACCACATGGACTGTAGCTTGCCAAGCTCTTCTGTTCATGGGATTCTCCAAACAAGAATACTGGAGTGGGTTGTCATTTCCTCCTCCAGGGGATCTTCCTGACCCAAGGATTGAATTCATGTCTTTTGGGTCTCCTCCAGTGGCAGGCAAATTCTTTAACACTGCACCATCAGGGAAGCAGCATAAATGTCATAGTATTTAGTTAACTAGTTCTTGAGGCATGCAAAGAATTTACAATATGGTAGTTAGAATAGTTTGCATAAAATTGATTATTTTCTCTGACTTCTGATAAAATCTAATAGATAAAACCAGACTATTTTCATGACAAGTTGGAAAAGTAAACATGCTTCACTGACATTTAATTAACATAATGATTGTCCTCACGTTTTCATTACTTTTCAATCCAAAGTATAATAACAAATACTATCCATGTGTATAGTAGTAGTTGTCGTCAAGTATGCATAAGCAATATATTTTTTCTTTTACTCCACCAGAGTTAAAGAGTATTATTTATGTTTTTAAACATATAGTCCATAATATTTAAGATTCTATAGACTTAGAGAGTATAAGACTCTCACATAGTTTTTAAAGAAATAAAATATAGTCCCCCCAAAAAACTTCCAACAGTACTCCCATTTTGGAGTAGGGCATTTGACAAATGTGTCCATCTGCCCACTGAATCATTGATTTTGGTGATGATTTATTACTATGTAAGGGGTCTTCTCTTAAGTTTGACAGCTTTTGATGAAAATATGAAATTAGAGAAGAATAACCTGAGCTAAGACAGATAATCAGCATTATCCCAGGCACTGAAGATAAGTATTCCTGTCTTTTTCTCATATTGATGATTTACTTATCAAAAAAGCACTGAAGAAAATGAAGACTATCACAAGTCATTGAGGAGATGAGAATAAAAGATAAAAGGGTCATAAATAGAGTTTAACTTGACACTGTACTCTCCAAATACCCAATGATATTTGAAAGAGGGGGAGGGAAATGTTAAAACACACACATCCATACGTAACTGCAACAGTGCAATATGATGAAAGTGATGAAAAAAAAAAAAAGAGACTAGTTAATATTTGGTAAAATCATAAGGTAGATAATAAACAAGTGACATGAAATGTGCTTAAAGGAAAATAGTGGGATTCTGTTAGGAAAATTGAGAGCATACACTGCAGCAGAAATTATCCATGTCATGCTTGGGTATCTTTCCACTTTAGGTTACAAAAGTTGGAGCTGAAAATCTCTAGGAACTCACTAAAATGTTGGCATACATTTATTCCATATCCTAAAGAAGAAAAACTGGATGATATTTCATAATTTATCTCTGTGTGTTTCTGTTTCTCTGGACACTAAAAGGAAATAGAATTATAGAAAGAAGAGAGCTTAACTAGCATTATTTAAAGTATCTTCAACTACTCATTTTTTTTTTTTAAAGGAAGTGGTTCGGGAGGTGGTGATTACAAAGGGACTTCAAACTGGATAAGAAAAGGACTTTATTTTTGAGGCCAATGTTAATTGCCTTTTTATGTTTATGAATTTATTTTTAAGTCTTGCTTAAGGGTTTCCTGGAGAAGGAAATGGCAACCCACTCCAGTGTTCTTGCCTGGAGAATCCCAGGGATGGGGAAGCCTGGTGGGCTGCCGTCTATGGGGTCACACAGAGTCGGACACGACTGAAGTGACTTAGCATAGCATAAGGGTTTACAATATGCATTTTTAATCATAATTTAGTCCACCTTCAACTAATAATGTACCACACTCCATAAGAATCTTGCCACAGAATGTTTCCATTTAATGTGATCTGTTCTTTGTGCTATCATTGTCATGCACCATTTTTTTTTTTGGTTGAATGTTTCTATATATTTTTATTATTCTTTTTTCTTTTTAATTTATGTTTTATTGAAGGATAATTGCTTTACAGACTTTTGTTGTTTTCTGTCAAACCACAACATGAATCAGCCATCAGATCAGATCAGATCAGTCGCTCAGTCGTGTCCGACTCTTTGCGACCCCATGAACCGCAGCACGCCAGGCCTCCCTGTCCATCACCAGCTCTGAATCAGCCATAGGTAGACATATATCCCCTCCCTTTTGAGCCTTCCTCCCATCTCCCTCCCCACCCCACCCCTCTAGGTTGTTACAGAGCCCCTGTTTGAGTTTCTTGAGCCATACAGCAAATTCCCATTGGCTATCTATTTTAAATTTGGTAATGTAGGTTTCCATGTTACTCTTTCCATACATCTCACCCTCTCCTTCCCTCTGCCCATGTCCATAAGTCTATTCTGTATGTCTGTTTCTCCACTGCTGCCCTGTAAAAAAATTCTTCAGTACCATTTTTTTAGATTCCGTATATATGTGTTGGAATACAATATTTATCCTTCTCTTTCTGACTCTTTCTGACTGGTGTGAGGTAATATCTCATTGTGGTTTTTATTTGCATTTCTCTAATAATAAGCCAACCTAGACAACATATTAAAAAGCAGAGACATTCCATTGCCAACAAAGGTCTACCTCATCAAGGCTATGGTTTTTCCAGTAATTATGTATGGATGTGAGAGTTGGACTATAAAGAAAGCTGAGTGCCAAAGAATTGATGCTTTTGAACTGTGGTTTTGGAGAAGACTTTTGATTGTCCCTTTGACTGTAAGGAGATCCAACCAGTCCATCCTAAAGGAGATCAGTCCTGAGTGCTCATTGGAAGGACTGAAGTTGAAGCTGAAATTCCAATATTTTGGCCACCTGATTCAAAGAGCTGACTCATCTGAAAAGACCCCGATGCTGAGAAAGATTGAGGGCAGGAGGAAAAGTGGACGACAGAGGATGAGATGGTTGAATGGCATCACTAACTCAATGGACATGGATTTGGGTAGGCTCTGGGAGTTGGTGATGGACAGGGAGGCCTGGCATGCTGCAGTCCATGGGGTCACAAAGAGTAGCAAATGACTGAGTGACTGAACTGAGTTTAGATAGAGAAGATAGGAATAAAATTTAATCAAGTAATCCTCTTTATCTGTCTTCTTTAAGAAATACAAATCACATCACAACAACGTATTTTTTCATTCTTTGAATTATGCCAAACTAACTGCTTTGCCCTTCACTTTCCTCAAAGTTCTCAGTTAACTGAATATACTTTCACTCTTCGCTTATCCCTTGAATCTCTTATACGTTCCTCTTAGTCAATTCAGTTTATAATATTGTGTCCTTCATGGTTAGATCAGTTTAAGGATCCAAGTCAAACATGTAAAGTGTCAAATTAGAATGCATAAAACAATAGAGCAGCAGTTAAAATTGCATGTACCATATAAAAACTATGAGCCTTAAAGTATCACCCCATTAGAAAAGACCAATTAAAAAATGTTTTTCTCTCATTCTTCCCTGACGGTCATTAGCCCAGAAGTTTAGCAGATTGGAAATCTGATCTGAATTACCTAACACCATTGCATGCTTCAAAAATAAACCTAATTCTAACACCACAAAATTCCAAGCTAAGTTTTACATATTATTTGAATTTTTAAAATTATATCGACAGGTATTAATTAAGAAAAAGAGAATGTACTGCCATATGAAAACAACTTTAAAATTAACTTTGCATTAGCTTCCCAGGTTGTTTGCTCTTGTCATTGCCACAAAGCTCACCATCAGTTTTACCAAATCCATAGATATCATCTTTGCAGGTTAGATCCCTTCAGACTGTTATGAATGTCTTCAGAAACTAGTTTGCTTCTAGTTTTGGAAATAAGCTTTTGTGTATTTGGTGAAGGCTGTTTATATTGGCTAAGTTAATGTGTAGGGACTTTCTTTGGTCTATAAAGAGAGCTGAGCACTGAAGAATTGATGCTTTTGAACTGTGGTGTTGGAGAAGACTCTTGAGAGTCCCTTGGACTGCAAGGAGATCAAACCAGTCAATCCTAAAGGCAATCAGCCCTGAATATTCATTGGAAGGACTGATGCTGAAGCTGAAACTCCAATACTTTGGCTACCTGATGAGAAGAACTGACTCCTCGGAAAAGACCCCAATGCTGAGAAAGATTGAAGGCACGAGGAGAAGGGAACAACAAAGGATGAGATGAATGGATGGCATCACCGACTTGATGGACATGAGTTTGAGTAAACTCCTGGAGGTGGTATGGACAGAGAAGCCTGGTGTGCTGCAGTTCATGGGCTCACAAAGTGTGTGACATGACTGAGCAATAGAACTGAACTGAACTGAATGTATAGGGACTGAAGAATTATCACATATGAATGGAAGAAAGAGTAACTGAGCACAGAATTGCAAACTATAAATTAAGGTAGCTTCTGTTATTTAGGAGAAAACAAGAAAGGACAGAAAAAAAGGGGGAATAAAGTAGGAGTCAATATTACTTTTTTTTTTTTTTGCTCCAAATACAATCCTTTGGGAGAATGAAAGTAAAATTGACAGAAACATCATTTTTCCCCCAAACCTCTTAGCTACTGTTTAAATCCAACTGCTTATCTAGGCTCTTGAGTCTACAGAATGACACTATCAGCAAAATTTCTCAGAATATTACTGCTTAACTGTGACCTTTATAGAAACCCTGTATGCAATAAATTGATGCAATAGATTTTAGCATAGCCATCATGTCACAATCCTCTCATTGTGTCTTTATAAGTTGTTTTGCCATAACTTCTCTGTCCTCCAGTTTATGAAATTCCAGTGATAGCTGCTTTTCCAGGTTATCAGGAAAAGCAAGACTAGTTGACTTTAAGAATCTCAAGAAAATTATTTCATGTAGAATTCCACCTCAAGTGAAAATCAAAAATTTTTATACTGCCAAGATTCATATTGTTTAAATTCCACTAAGGTTATGATTGTGCTTATAACCATTCCTGATTTAGTCTTATCAGTTTACTTTACAACACTCGTTCTTTGTATACTTTTTGTGAGCAGGTAGTTCTAAGATCATATTCCATAGAGGCAAAGGCTGAGACATAGCTATATAAAGTCCTTTCAGGATAAAACTATAAAGAAGTGAGAGAAGCATACATAGGGAAGAGGTAAAGATCAAGCTAACATGTGATGTAGGTGAAGTCTAACTTTTCTGATCCCATGAGTAGCTCTGGAGCAAAAGCCCTACTCACAGACAAGGGGATTAAGTTTGGTCATTGATCAGAATTTGCCTAAGAGTGAAAAGAGAGAGAGGAAGAGAGAGGGGGATCATAGCCTCCCAAGCACTGCCCATTGAGGACAATTTTGGTCATTGGATGCAAACATGAGTCATTCCCTTTCAAGACCTCCAACAACCAGTATGGGAACAGTAGCCTTGTAATGAAAATCTTGATGAGGAATCAACAGTACCTGCTATGAGAAAGAACAGAATCAGTGAGCAAAAAAATGAAGTTGACACAGGTTTGTTATTTTCCTTAAAAGATCACAAATGAGACTAGTGAGCAAATTGCATTTTGGATACACAGCAGCCATCTTTGCCATCACAAACATCTGGAGATAGATGAATTTGGCACTCTGAGAATCTTGTTCCAAATGTCATTCAGTTCAGTTCAGTACTCAGTCGTGTCTGACTCTTTGCAACTCCACGAACAACAGCACGCCAGGCCTCCCTGTCCATCACCAAATCCCGGAGTTCACCCAAACCCATGTCCATTGAGTCGGTGATGCCATCCAACCATCTCATCTTCTGTCGTCCCCTTCTCCTGCCCTAAATCTTTCCCAGCATCATGGACTTTTCAAATGAGTCAGCTCTTCACATCAGGTGGCCAAAGTATTGGCATATCAACTTCAACATCAGTCCTTCCAATGAACACCCAGGACCGATCTCCTTTAGAATGGATGGGATTGATCTCCTTGCAGTCCAAGGGACTCTCAAGAGTTTTCTCCAACACCACTGTTCAAAAGCATCAATTCTTCAATGCTCAGCTTTCTTCACAGTCCAACTTTCACGTCCATACACGACAACTGGAAAAACCATAGCCTTGACTATACAGAGCTTTGTTGACAAAGTAATGTCTCTGGTTTTTAATATGCTGTCTAGGTTGGTCATAACTTTCCTTCCAAGGAGTAAGCGTCTTTTAATTTCATGGCTGCAATCAAAGGATGTAGTTATTTTGGAGCTCCCCCAAAATAAAGTCAGCCACTGTTTCCACTGTTTCCCCATCTATTTGCCATGAAGTGATGGAAATGGATGCCATGATCTTACTTTTTTGAATGTTGAGCTTTAAGCCAACTTTTTCACTCTCCTCTTTCATCAAGAGGCTCTTTAGTTCTTCTTCACTTTCTGCCATAATGGTGGTGTCACCTGCATATCTGAGGTTATTGATACTTCTCCGGGTAACCTTGATTCCAGCTTGTTGTTCCTCCAGCCCAGCATTCCTCATAATGTACTCTGTATATAAGTTAAATAAGCAGGGTGACAATATACAACTTTGATGTACTCCTTTTCCTGTTTGGAATCAGTCTGTTTTTCTATGACCAGTTTTAACTGTTGCTTCCTGACCTGCATACAAATTTCTCAAGAGGCAGATCAGGTGGTCTGGTATTCCCATATCTTTCAGAATTTTCCAGTTTATTGTGACCCACACAGTCAAAAGCTTTGGCATAGTCAATAAATAAGAAATAGATGTTTTTCTGGAACTCTCTTGCCTTTTTGATGATCCAGCAGATGTTGGCAATTTGATCTTTGGTTTCTCTGTCTTCTTTAAAACCAGCTTGAACATCTAGAAGTTCATGGTTCACATATTGTTGAAGCCTAGCATGGAGAATGTTGAGCATTACTTTACTAGCATGTGAGATGAGTGCAATTGTGAGGTAGTTTGAGCACTCTTTGGCATTGCCTTTCTTTGGGATTGGAATGAAAATGGACCTTTTCCAGTCCTGTGGCCACTGTTGAGTTTTCCAAAGTTGCTGGCATGTTAACTGCAGCCATTCATAGCATCATCTTTCAGGATTTGAAATAGCTCAACTCAAATTCCATCACCTCAACTAGCTGTGTTCATAGTGATGTTTCCTAAGGTCCACTTGACTTCACATTTCAGGATGTCTGGCTCTAGGTGAGTGTGAGTGATCACACCATCATGATTATCTGGGTTGTGAAGATCTTTTTTGTACAGTTCTATGTATTCTTGCCACCTGTTCTTAACATCTTCTGCTTCTAGTAGGTCCATACAATTTCTGTCCTTTATTGAGCCCATCTTTGCATGAAATGTTCCCTTGGTGCCTCTAATTTTCTTGAAGAGACCTCTAGTCTTTCCCTTTCTATTGTTTTCCTCCATTTCTTTGCATTGATTGCTAAGGAAGGCTTTCTTATCTCTCCTAGCTATTCTTTGGAACTCTGCATTCAAATGGGTATATCTTTCCTTTTCTCCTTTGCTTTTCACTTCTCTTCACAGCTATTTGTAAGGCCTCCTCAGACAGTCATTTTGCTTTTTTATATTTCTTTTTCTTGGGGATGGTCTTGATTCTTATCTCCTGTTCAGTGTCATGAACCTCTGTCCATAGTTTATCAGGCACTCTGTCTATCAGATCTAGTCCCTTAAATCTATTTCTTACTTCCACTGTATAGTCATAAGGGATTTGATTTAAGTCATACCTGAATGGTCTAGTGGTTTTCCCCACTTTCTTTAATTTAAGTCTGAGTTTGGCAATAAGGAGTTCATGATCTGAGCCCCAGTCTGCCCCAGTCTTGTTTTTGCTGATTGTATAGAGCTTCAAATGTGATTAGTTAGATTTATTCATAATTTCTTCCAAATTCCACATCATAATCATGTACTATATGAAACTATGGAAAAAGAGAAAGGGCCCAAGCTTTGTTATCTAATTATAGACAATCAAGACTGGAAAATATCACAAGACAGGAAAAAAATATTGCTAATCAAAGGCATTGTTAATGGCCCACTGAAGAGAAAAAGAAAGATAAAGGAGAAATGTAATCAAGTTTTAAATGTCCTCTGATATCAGATATCAGCCCCTTAGGTTGGGGACAGAGGCATGCCAACAATACATTAAATATCCTTCTTTAATCTTACATGGTAATCTGTATGCCTTCACTGTTCCAACGAAACCAATTATCCAGTAATTTCCTGTGTTCATAATTTTACTAATAATTTGGAGGAAAAAACCACATGTCTACGTTACTCAGTACAATGAAAAATACACAAAATCAATACAGAATACAGACAATGTACTCAACTACTCACTTGAGTCAAAATACTTAAAAGAGACAATAGAGTATGAGAAGGAACGATGGCATAATAGTTCTTTAATGTTAAATACAAATTCTTTTGGGAGAAAATTAGACTGTTTTGAGGCTGACTCAGCCATAAAGTTCATATTTCATTTAAATATCTGTGTATATAAATAAATATATATATATATATATATAGAGAGAGAGAGAGAGAGAGAGAGAGAGAGAGAGAGAGATGCTCTCTGGTTGTCTATTAGAATTCGGTGCCCTAACCCTAATGCCTGGGTTCGTTTTCTCATCAATGAAGCCTTTCTTCTAGGGCTTCCCTGGTGGCTTCCCACATGCAATGCAGGAGGCCACGTTTTGGACCCTTAGGTTGGGAAGATCCCCTAGAGAAGGAAAAGGTAACCCACTCCAATATTCTTGGCTGGGAAATCCCATGGAGCAATGAGTCTGGAAGGCTATAGTCCATGGGGTCACAAAAGAGTCAGACACAACTTAGTGACTAAACAAAAACCACAATATATAGAGAGTACATGCATGCACAGACCTTTAAAAGCTGAGTTTTCATCATGCCTCTCTTAAGGGAGTAGAATAAACAGACTATGTACAAAATATGTTCAGTGTATACTTTAGTGTTTTAAGGCTGTTTTTTCTTACTATCCAGTGTGTTACTATGGCTCATTCCTTAATGAGAAGTTTAACCAGACATTTAAAAAAATTGATGATAGTAAAGGTTCTGCAATAGGCTCTGCCCAGTCTTAACACAGAGCTATTTGGCATAGGTGTTTCCATAACTGTGATAACAGTGCCAGGTTTGATTTTGTTTATAGTGCCATAGGAACATACCACAGCTTGTGGTTTCAGACAAGGTAGCATCTGGCACAGTGTAAATGAGAGGGAGGAATTCTACTTGTGGACTACTAAAATGTTTGCGCACAAACTTTCTCAGGCTTTCCCATTCTCCCTCCTGCATTGTACATTTTTCTCTCTCCATTTATTCACATTGCAAATGGATCAAAAGACCCATTTACTGAAGAACCCTAAACATCAAAGAGAGATATAATTGAGAGCAATTAGTGCATTCCTTAACGGCAACTCACTCAAGTGTTCTTGCCTGGAGAATCCCAGGGATGGGAAACCCTGGTGGGCTGGAGTCTATGGGTTTGCAGAGTTGGACACAACTGAAGTGACGAAGCAGCAGCAGCAGCAGCAGCAGTGCATTCCTTACTAAAACAAGATGGTATCCCTTAAAGTATTCTTATTTATTTTTATTTGCTTAATGAAGCATTATTGATCACTCAGTGAACTTTTAATTATACTAAGCATTTTAACAATCAAATAGTTCTGTGCAATTTTTTTCAGAGATCACATTTAGAAGCTATGTGTTTTACACCTTTTATTTTGAAGTAAATGAAATTGTTTGAAACCCATTCTTGCTAGTCCCCTTCAAGCATCTACAGGAATATACAAAAATAGTAATAAAATGTTCACAACAAAGTTCTATACAAAAAATTAATTTTACTGGAATGAAATAGACAGTCTGACGTCTTTGAGTCTGAATCCATTAAACAGTATGGTTATTATATTTTTTCCTATTTCCATTCTGCCCTACTTGGAGCTATAATTTATTTCTGCAGTTTCACACACTCAGAACTTCCATCTATAAATTATTTTCAACAAGTTATATTTGATACTCTGAATATTTGTAAATGGTCACCAATCTACCCTCCTATAAGCAAATGTTATTTTCTCATCATATAAAGATAAATTGTACAAAAATAAAGTAGAAACATTGCAGAGCCAGGCCAGTGACACAGCCTTCTGAATGGCCTCAAGAGGCATTTTCTGGTTTACTGCTCCTTTGTGGCTTCAGTTGTTGGCCTTGATTCTTAATAAAAGAGATGTAGCTGCCAGTATAAGGAACACATCTATTCTACAGATGTATTTGGTATTTATAGTGTTTAAAAGAAGTTACAATTAACATTTTCAAGTTGAAAGATTTCACATAAATGTACAAAAATACATCTCTCTTGAAAAACTGCAAGTGCTGATGGCAATGAGTGTTAACTTGAACCTGCCAGCACTTGGCAGCAGTTGAGTTGTGACTGCTTTCCTTAGTTGGCAATGCCCACCATGGTATCTAGTCACCTAGGAAATTCATGTCAACGTAAACCTGGCTTATTTTGCCCACTTAAATATCCAACAAGACCCCTGTGCAGATTTCAGTTTGGGAACCTTACCCACACAGATTTTGTAATTGTTGCTATGTTTTTTGTTTGTTTTTGATTCTACATAGTCAATATAATTATTCTGCAATTCAAACAAGTGCCAACAGGTATCAGGAAGCACCATGGTCAAACCTCCTGAAAGATGATCCTGTGAAAGTGCTGTATTCAATATGTCAGCAAATTTGGAAAACAACACTGGCCACAGGACTGGAAAAGGTCCTTTTCATTCTAATCCCAAAGAAAAGCAATGCCAATGAATACTCAAACTACCACACAATTGCACTCATCTCACATGCTAGTAAACTAATGCTTAAAATTCTCCAAGCCAGGCTTCAGCAATATGTGAAACATGAACTTCCAGATGTTCAAGCTGGTTTTAGAAAAGGCAGAGGAATCAAAGATCAAATTGACAACATCTGCTTGATCATGGAAAAAGGAAGAGAGTTCTAGAAAAACATCTATTTCTGCTTTATTGACTTATTCCAAAGCCTTTCATTGTGTGGATCACATTAAACTGTGGAAAATTCTGAAAGAGATGGGAGTACCAGACCACTTGACCTGCCTCTTGAGAAACCTGTATGCAGATCAGGAAGCAACAGTTAGAACTGGACATGAAACAACAGACTGGTTCCAAATAGGAAAAGGAGTACATCAAGGCTGTATATTGTCACTCTTTTTATTTAACTTATATGCAGAGTACGTCATGACAAACTCTGGACTGGAAGAAACACAAGCTGTAATCAAGATTGCTGGGAGAAATATCAATAACCTCAGGTATGCAGATGACACCACCATTATGGCAGAAAGTGAAGAGGAACTAAAAAGCCTCTTGATGAAAGTGAGTGTGGAGAGTGAAAAAGTTGGCTTAAAGCTCAACATTCAGAAAACAAAGATCATGGCATCCGGTCCCATCAGTTCATGGGAAATAGATGGGGAAACAGTGGAAACAGTGTCAGACTTTATATTTATGGGCTCCAAAATCACTGCAGATGGTGACTGCAGCCATGAAATTAAAAGACACTTACTCCTTGGAAGGAAAGTTATGACCAACCTAGATAGCATATTCAAAAGCAGAGACAGTACTTTGCCAACAAAGTTCTGTCTAGTCAAGGCTATGGTTTTTCCTGTGGTCATGTATGGATGTGAGAGCTGGACTGTGAAGAAGGCTGAGCGCCGAAGAATTGATGCTTTTGAACTGTGGTGTTGGAGAAGACCCTTGAGAGTCCCTTGGACTGCAAGGAGATCCAACCAGTCCATTCTGAAGGAGATCAGCCCTGGGATTTCTTTGGAAGGAATGATACTAAAGCTGAAACTCCAGTACTTTGACCACCTCTTGCGAAGATTTGACTCATTGGAGAAGACTCTGATGCTGGGAGGGATTGGGGGCAAGAGGAGAAGGGGACGACAGAGTATGAGATGGCTGGATGGCCTCACCAACTCGATGGATGTGAGTCTGAGTGACCTCCGGGAGTTGGTGATGGACAGGGAGGCCTGGTGTGCTGCAATTCATGGGGTCGCAAAGAGTAGGACACAACTGAGTGACTGATCTGATCTGATTCGTGATATATGTTACTTAACTGTCTGTGAAGTAGATATATGTGAAGACCAGTTTGCATATCTGAAGCAAAGTGTTTTAGAGTGTCATAATTAGCAAACAACAGAGTTGGATTCAAACCAAGTTCTCCATGTTTCTGAAGCCAGTTACATTTACTCTCTTGATATCTTCATCTTCTCTTTGGAACAGCTAGAACTCCACCTTTAGTTGCAGACATAATTTCTACAAAACCTAAAGATAGTTACCAAAAGAGTTTTATAACAGACATTAAAAGACCAGTCAAATGCTGGTAACATCTCCTCAGTTCAGTTCAGTCACTCAGTCTTGTCTGACGACTCTTTGAGACCCCATGGACTGGAGCATGCCAGGCTTCCCTGTCCATCACCCACTCCCAGAGTTTACTCAAACTCACCTCAATTGAGTCAGTGATCCAACCATCTCATCCTCTGTCATAACCTTTGCCTCCTACCTTCAATCTTTCCCAACATCAGGGTCTTTTCAAATGGTCAGTTCTTTGCATTAGACAGCCAAAGTATTGGAGTTTCAGCTTCAGCATCAGTCTTTCCAATGAATGTTCAGGACTGATTTCCTTTAGGATGGACTGGTTGGATCTCCTTGAAGTCCAAGGGACTCTCAAGAGTCTTCTCCGACACCACACTTACAAAAGCATCAATTCTTTGGTGCTCAGCTTTCTTTATAGTCCAACTCTCACATCCATACATGACTACCTGAAAAACCACAGCTTCATCTAGATGGACAATTGTTGGCAATGTAATGTCTCTGCTCTTTAATATGCTGTCTAGGTAGGTTGTAACTTTCTTCCAAGGAGCAAGTGTCTTTTAATTTCATGACTGCAGTCACCATCTTAAGTGATTTTGGACCACCCCCCCACCCCCCGCCAAATAAAATTTCACACTATTTCCACTATATCTCCCTTCTAATTGCCATGAAATGATGGGACCAGATGCCATGATCTTAGTTTCCTGAATGTTGAGCTTTAAACCAACTTTTTCACTCTGCTCTTTCACTTTCATCAAGAGGCTCTTTAGTTCTTCTTCGCTTACTGCCATATGTGTGGTGTCATCTGCATATCTGAGATTATTGATATTTCCCCTGGCAATCTTGATTCCAGCTTGTGCTCATCCAGCCTAGCATTTCTCATGATGTACTCTGCATAAAATTTAAATAAGCAGGATGACAATATACAGCCTTGACATACTCCTTTCCTGATCTGGAACCAATCTGTTGTTTCATGTCTAGTTCTAACTGTTTCTTCTTGACCTGCATCTCAGATGATGGTATTCCCTGAAATAAAGATGCTATTATTCTCTGAAATAAATAAAGATGGTATTCCCATCTCTTTAAGAATTTTCCACAGTTTGTTTTGACCCACACAGGCAAAGGATTTGGCACAGTCAATAAAGCAGAAGTAGATGTTTTTTTCTGGAACTCTCTTGCTTTTTTGATGATCAAACAGATGTTGGCAATTTGATCTCTGGTTCCTCTGCCTTTTCTAAATCCAGCTTGAACATCTGGAATTTCACAGCTCATTTTCTGTTGAAGCCTGGTTTGGAGAATTTTGAGCATTACTTTACTAGTGTGTGAGATGAGTGCAATTGTGTGGTAGCCTGAGTATTCACTGGCATTGCCTTTCTTTGAGATTGGAATGAAAATGGACCTATTCCAGCCCTGTGGCCACTGTTGAGTTTCCCAGTTTTATTGGCATATTGTGTGAAACACTTTCACAGCATTATCTTTTAGGATTTGAAATAGCTCAACTGGAATTCCATCACCTCTACTAGCTTTGTTCATAGTGATGCTTCCTAAAGCCCACTTGACTTCACATTCCAGGATGTCTGGCTCTAGGTGAATGATCACATCATTGTGATTATCTGGGTAATGCAGATCTTTTTTGTATATTTTTTCTGTGTATTCTTGCCACCTCTTCTTAATATCTTCTGCTTCTGTTAGGTCCATACAATTTCTGTATTTTATTGATCCCATCTTTGCATGAAATGTTCCCTTGGCATCACTAATATTCTTGAAGAGATCTCTAGTCTTTCTCATTCTATTGTTTTCCTCTATTTCTTTTCATTGATCACTAACATCTCCTACTTAATTTTAACCAATAATTTGTTACTTCAATTAGTTGATTAAAATGTAAAAATATTTGTATAGCAAACTTTTTTAATGGTCCTACTAGGCTCTATACCTTTTTTTTTTTTTTTTTTAAGAAGAAAACATAGAGGTTAAGTCACTTGATATTGGTTTTGGCCGTGATTTTTTTTTATTTGACTCCAAAATCAAAGACAAAAATCAAAACAAAAAAATAAACAAGAGGGACTTCATCAAACTAAAGCTTCTGCACAGAAAAGAAAATCATCAGCAAAGTGAAAAGGTAAGTTATGAAACAAGAGAACTTATTTCCAAACCACGTATCTAATAAGGGATTAATATCCAAAATATACAAAGAAATCAATTTCTGCTCAAGCAATAGGAAAAAAAAAAACATCCAATTAAATAATGGGCAGAAGATCTGCACAGACATACAGATACTCAACAAGTACATACAAATTGTTCAGTTTCTCTAATCATCCCAAAATGAAAATCAAAACCACAGTGAAATATCACCTCACATCTGTTAGAATGGCTATTATTAAAAAGCAAAAAAATGAAAAGTCTTGGCGAGGATGTGGAGCAAAGGAAACCTTGTGCCCTGTTGGTGGGAATGGAAATTGGTGCTACCATTATAAAAAACAGTATGGAGGTCCTCAAAAATTTAAAAGAACTACCATATAATTTCACAATTCCACTTCTAGGTATTTATCTGAAGAAAACATAAACACTAATTCAAAAAGATATATACACACTCATGTTTATAGCAGCATCATTTACAATAGCGAAGATATATAAACAACATTAGTGTCCACTAATGGATGATTGAATAGTGAAGATGTGAGATATATATGTGTGTGTGTGTGTATATATATATATATATATATATATATATATATTGGAGAAGGCAATGGCACCCCACTCCAGTACTCTTGCCTGGAAAATCCCACGGACAGAGGAGCCTGGTAGGCTGCAGTCCATGGGGTCGCTAAGAGTCGGACATGACTGAGTGACTTCACTTTCTCTTTTCACTTTCATGCATTGCAGAAGGAAATGACAACCCACTCCAGTGTTTTTGCCTGGAGAATCCCAGGGACAGGGAAGCCTGGTGGGCTGCCGTCTAGGGGTCACACAGAGTCGGACACGACTGAAGTGACTTAGCATAGCATAGCATAGCATATATACATATATATACACACACACACACACTTACACATATATAGTGACATATTAATCATAGAGGAAGAACGAAATCTTTCCATTTTTTGACAATAAGAATGGACCTCAAGTTATTATGCTAAGTGAAGTAAGGCAGACAGAGAAAGATAAATATCATATGACTTCCCTTTTATGTGGAATCTTTCAAACTTATCAATACTATGGATGAGAAACATCACCTGCCCTAACAGTAAACAAAGTATATCATGGCCATCAAGCCAGCACTCAATTGCTGCCTGGACCTGCACACTGAGGGGATTCAAGATGGAGAAAAGTGGACACTGTCCCTTGATAGATGCACATCAAAGGAATCATTTCAATGAGCCCAACTCTTGCATCTTCCCGTACCTAGAAAAACACTGGGTTCATTGACTTGATATGTTATTTTTTTTTTTCTTTAACAGCAATCTTTAGATGTTCCAACCACTGTTTGTTTTTTGTTTGTTTGTTTTGTTACAAAACTCCTATATATCCTGGCTCCTCTGTTACCTCTTTGCAGCAGTTCTTCACTGTTACCTGAGGGGTTCCTTAAGACCTCTGGCTTCCCTGGTGTCTCAGACAATAAAGATTCTGCCTGCAATGTGGGAGCCTTGGGTTCAATCCTGAATTGGGCAGATTCCCTGGAGGAGGGCAAGGCAAACCACTCCAGTATTCTTGACTGGAGAATCTCCATGGACAGAGGAGCCTGGCGGGCTACAGTCCATAGGGCTGCAGAGTCAGATATGACTGAGTGACTAAGCACACACACAAGTCCTCAGCAAATCCATAAAATACAACATAATTCTCAAGTTTTAAATTTTGCATTTTTCAGTTAACAATGCAGGGAAAATATTGGTAGTTGCAAGAAACAGGTTATGGGGTATTGGAGAAATGTATGAACTTTTTATTTTAGTTTTAATAAATTGAATAAAATGTTTTAAAAAGTAAGGGATGTTGGAGGAAATTTATTCTAGACTCAAAGTTCTATTGACAACTGATAACAAATATTTATTTACATCTCATAGCATAATATTTTATGGATAGAAAATACAAGCTTGGATGCAAATACCACTTGTATCAAGGATTTTGCATTTGAAGGCTGTAAATGGTGTCAAGGGCTTTGATTTAATACTCCTTTCAATAGTGTTATAAATACTGAGAATGAGAAATGTATACTGGCTTTATTTTAACTGAAGACACTACTTAAAAACAGAGTTAAGCCTAGATACCAGATTTTTTAATAACAAGCTCTGAGAAATGCATACTGAAATTATAGTTTTGACTTTGACAATTTTATGGAATAACTTGTTAACCCAATATATAGTAATTATTTGCCTAATATGCCACATACATTCTGTATATATTTATTAATGGACATATAAATCTAATAGTATACCTGTCCACATGTGGTTTATGTTTTTATGGGGAAGAAGTCAAATTGTGAGCAAAATTTGTAAATAAATATGAAAATTGTATATTGCAATGACAGTGCTGGCTGTGTTTATATGGAGATTAGCAGTTATGCACATATATATGGGGCTGGGAGTGGTGAAATAAAGAACCTCATATTTTTACTGCCCCATTTATCTTGATAAGAAGTGGCCTGATAGATAATTTGAACTAGAAATATGCCCCCTAAATTAGTATGTCATTAAGTATGAGTATGAAATATGTCCTGGATCAGCTGGAAATTAATCTGCAGAAGGAAATAATTAGTTCAATAACAGAATGAGAAGGAAAATATAAAGTAACTATTTTCATTTCCAGTAATGGCACAGGGAAAATATTGTGTGTGAAGAATTATACTTATCCAGCTCTCAGGAGTTTATAGCCTATAGCGCACTTCCATATGTGTTATCATCAGTGACAGACAATACTTAAACTAAGACTAAGAAACATGCAGTTATTTGACTAAACTCTTGCCTCGGTCAAGTGCCAGATCTGAGCATCTAATCTGAGAGTTTGCTTATACACATTGTATTTAACTTGATATGCTTAAAGCCCAGGATAAGGTATCTGGAAAAACACATTGGAGATGTTAATCATATATTAATCAATTCTTTTTAAAAAGAAGAAGAATGTACGTTACCTCTAAGGGATATTTCTTTGTTTAAATCCTTAACGTGTACATAAATGAATATGCACAATTTAAGTTGAGCATGTGCTTTGTAACTCCAGCATTCAAGATGGTGCAATATCTAAAAAGCAAATCTTAATCTAATTTCATTTCCATTTTCTTATCTCACTCACGAGGTCTTAGTTGCATAGAACTGAATTGAACATCAACTGATTCAAGGCTTTTGTTTTATATTTCTGTGTTCTGAATTTGTCTTATATTGCTATTATTCCTTTCACCCTCCATTCCCAATTGCATATGCTGCTTCTCTGAGATGCCTATCAAATGCTTTGTAGCTTTCATTCCAAGACATTTTCTGAACATTCATTTAGGTATCCATTTATCTTATAAAATACAAATAAATAATATAAGAAATATAAAATATTTTATAATAGTATATATTGTATTATAATATAAGGCTTCCCTAATTGCTCAGCTGGTAAAGAATCATTTTTCATTCAAATTGTTAGAAGAATTCAGTTTCTTGCGGCTGTAAAAAAATATGCTGTGGGCAAAAATAAAGTACTGTGCTTCAGTTAGAATCACTGAAATTGGATGCATGTAGACCATCCATCCCAATTGATAGAGTTCATTCATTTTGTGTTTTGAGAATCATAGAACAAATTCAGTTAATCTTTGCATTAGTTCTCTGTTGCCACTATAACACATGACCTCAAACGTGGCAGCTTAACATAGCACATATTTATTATATTGTAGTTCTGTAGTTTGGACTCGGGGCTAAAATCAAGGTGTCAGGAGTGCTGCGTTTCTTCGGAAAGCTCTAGAGGAAAATCTGCTTCCATTTTCATTCAAACTGCTACAAGAATTCATTTTCTTGTGGTTGTCAGCCGTGGCTATTCCTAGCTGTCAGAGACTGCCCACGTCCTTTGGCTCATGACTCCCTTCCTCCATATAAAGCCAACAATGACAAGTCAAGTCCCTCTCATGATTGAATCTCTCTTGCCTCTTTTTCCATGCTACCTCTGTGACTCAAGACAAGGAATATCCTGTAGTTTTTAAAAGTTTATGCGATTATTTTGGGACTAAGCAAATATTGAGAAGAGTATAAATGTAAAGTAAGATCAACTTTCCAGTGGGCCACTTGGCCCTCAATAGTAATATATTGAAGTTAAACAAATACACATCCTATTTCCACTGATGATCTGATCTACATAAAACAAATAATGATTCATGAATAGCATTCAAAATATATACAAATATGTCCATCTGTGCGTTTCTTATCACATTTATGAAATACTGTCCATGATGTATTTTTAAAACAAACCAAAAAAATACAAACAGCCTGTGGTAAAAGTCTGCTGCTGCTGCTGCTTCTGCTGCTAAGTCACTTCAGTCGTGTCCGACTCTGTGCGATCCCATAGAGGGCAGCCCAACAGGCTCCCTCGTCCATGGGATTCTCCAGACAAGAACACTGGAGTGGGTTGCCATTTCCTTCTCCAATGCATGAAAGTGAAAAGTGAAAGTGAAGTCGCTCAGTCCTGTCCGACTCTTAGCGTCCCCATGGACTGCAGCCCACCAGGTTCCTCCATTCATGGGATTTTCCAGGCAAGAGTACTGGAGTGGGGTGCCATTGCCTTCTCCGGTGGTAAGAGTCTACATTTGTTTAAAATGTACAAATGTGTATTTTTATTTGTTAGTAAGGAGTATAATTCTATAACGTATATATACCAAATTTTTTATTTCAAGATGGATACTTATATCAGTGTACATCTTGCCTTCTTTTGTATATATTTTATTATCAGATTTTGAGTTATGCAGTCTATTTAAAATCATAAAAAGTAAAAATATTATAATTATAGTTGTTTCATATACTTGTCAAGTACTAGAAGCAACTTACCAAAGAGAGAAAACCATAATTTTCTTCCATTGAAATACTATTTCAAAATTTTTAACTTGTCTTCTGCTTTTAGTATCTTTATGTCTGGACAATAAAAATAAATGAGATAGAACATAAAGTCAGAGGACACTGAAAATCCATTCTGATAAACTATGCCCACTTATATTTTAAAACAGAGCATATTATAAATTGCTGTTCCTTTTTAGACTCACAATTTTAAATATTCACACTCTATTAGGTAGGAAGAGCAATCATTAACTGGTTACACAAAGTAAAATTTTGCACAATTGCTGCATGATAGACCTCTTTATTTTTTGGAAGTAATCATGATGAACATGAGATAATCTTCACTCAATTCTATACTTAAAAATTGGAAGATAGAGAAAAATAGACTCTGAGGCTCCAAAATTGTAGTTTGAGAAATATAAAAAAATATAGATCCAGATATCTTTTGAGAGCTTTTTTGTTTTTAACTTTTTTTATATATATATTATGTTTCTTGTCCTACTATTAGGTAGGACCTTATCTTTCACATCTCAATTGGTATTTACATCTCTTGCTTATTTTTACTTTTTCTAGATCCCACGTGTCTGATCCCTACATTATTTACTCTGTACTGTACTCTTGTTTAACTTGCATGAAAATTTTGCTATTAATTTGACATCATATGGCATTTTCAAACACTTCACCACTGAAAAGCAGCATAGCCTAAAAAAAAAAAAAAAAAAGGTAATTCTTTCTTATTTTTCACCTGTTTTTTGTTTGCTCATAAGTTTGTGCAAAAGTTTTAGATAATACTTTCATCTGTTTCAAAGTCTGCTCTAGAAAGTATACACAGTTATTATTTTCCTGCTTATATTTGTTTTCCAATTTTCTCCCTTCTTGGGTCATTCAAATTATCTTTTTTAAAGGTAAATTTCCAGAGATATTTCATGCAAAACAAAGAAATAAGCATATATATTTTGTCCTTTTTTAAAGAAAATTATATTATTCACACTGTTCTATACCTTGGTTTTTACTCTAATATTCCTGGTCATTATTTCTTAATAGTAACCAGAGATTCCTTTTTTTTTCCCATAAATACATATATCTGAGTATGTAACAAATATGTCTGACAAAATCTCTAAATGTGACATTTAGTGTGTTCCCATTTTTAGCCATTAAAAGTGATGCTCTCCAGAGGGATGGTACGGGGAGAGAGGTGGGAGGGGGGTTCAGGATGGGGAACACAAGTACACCTGTGGCAGATTCATGTTGGTGTATGGAAAAACCAATATAATATTGTAAATTAATTAGATTCCAATTAAAATAAATAAATTTACATTAAAAAAGTGATGCTACAATAAATAGCCTTAAAATAGTAATTTCCTACATATCTGTGTATTTTTACAAGATAGATCCCTGGAAGTGAAGTTACTGGGTCAAGGATAAATATGTGTGATTTTGAAGTCTGAATCATCTTAAAAGAAAAAGAGTAATGAATGTATTCTTTTAAGTAAAAATATGCTCATGATATTTACCAGCCTATCACTTTTATCAAATTGCTGATACAAGACAAACTGAGGCACATGCATATCTCATGTTGAGCCTCTCAGTTTTATTCTTGTTTTCTAAAATTATTCCTTTTATTCTAGCTTCTTTAAAAACATATTATTGGAGTGACTTTCAAGGCTTCTTTATACATATACAAATAACAACATATGATAATGTTAAATTTCAGAGAACCATCAAGAGAGACATGTTTTAACAAGTCAAAATTTTAAATAAATACGTTGACTTTATAGAATGCATAATATGTTGCCAAGTAATTTGAAACAGTTTGCTTTAGAGGGAAAAAAATGGAGCCCAAGTAAAATCCTTTTGCATACCTGAAGTCCTCAGAGATGCATTCAGCACTTTATTGCTGTATGAGGCCATAGAAAGCAATCCTTCTGTGGTAAAGACATTTATGATGAACTCCTGTGAAACATCCAAACACAGGCTTTATAAAATTTAAGCAGGTTCCTCTTTCCACTCCTTCAATTATATTTGTTCATATAATATGTAATTAAGGCATATAGTCTTTTTTTAAAGTTATTTTTCATTCACAAGAATATTTATAAGATGTATAAATATTTTTAACACCCGATTCTCAATGTTTTACTGATGAAAAAAATTCCATGTCCAATATCATGAATATTTTGTTTGTTGGCTTACCAATTTTATTTCTATTTTGAAGTGTCCATGTTGTTTATAACAAAGCCTCCTAGTAAATAATTATCCACCAGATGGTATTATTTGATTATTTAGATATTAACCAGTCTCAGATTTTAATTGGTAAAATAATTTTCTTACAGAATGAACTAGTAAAAGAGTCAAGCTGTGGCTAAAATAGCTCTTCTCTCAGGGGATTCTAGAACTGAGAAAGATTTTTTAAAATTTACTTTGTGAAGTGCCCAATGTGCATAAATTGAATGTTGGTCTTTCCATGAGAAATGAAAAGAATACCAATATATTCCTCAATTCTTTGTTAAACTGTTCTGAATTTTTTCTAAAGAAATATGATAAGAAGTACCTGGTGGGTGTCCTTCATTCCACACTCAGCTTCTCTGCTCACACAGGGCACTGCTGACACATAGCAGCTACAGGCTCTCCATGCAGACCCACAGAAGCAGTTCTGTCCAGGAAGATCGGCTTCCCATCGATGTCTCCATGAGCATTTCCTTCCAGGTCCTGTCTAAGAGAGCACTGTGACTGCCGGGGCTCTGATAATGAGGTCTAATCCAATATGCCCTGTTCCCATTACATTTATAATGGATCTGTTTTTCTAAGTGAACTCTAAAGGATACTGAGATTAAGATTCTAAAGTAATTTAGGCGGTTAATATTTAATATGGTCAGAAATATAATTGTAATGCTTAGTTAATCAGCATGTTGAAATACATTTCTAGACCAAAATGGTTCCACTTCTGCCCAGGGTGCCAAGTCAGGGAAACAAAACTCAGATAACTTTTATGTCCCTATAAATGCTCCACTTGAAAAGAAACACAATATATCCCATTAGTCAGTCCCCAAATGCCCAGCCTACTCTCGACCTTCTCACGGAAAAGTTAACTACGTGTCCTCAGCCAATTCAATATTTGTTTCTTCCTTGGTCTTTATTCTTTATCCTATAGAAGATCCCTGCCTTCTGCCCCATTTTACATTTCTCTAAAAAGAATCTGCTTTATGAAATGTTAAAGTTTAATTGTATTGTCTAAATTCTCTTCTCCAATCATTTTTAACAGTTCTTGGCAACGAGGAATGGGATTTGAAGCCTCCTGGTAACAGAGCCTAGGATGACACTCACAGGTAAGGCTCCTGTGGAACTGTCCTGGTTCACAGTTCTCATCACCACCAAGACCATGGGTGAGTCTCTCTTGCATGTGAGATCCACACACTTGTATATAGCTCTCCAGTCCAACTTTATTTTTTAAATATGAATATTTTTTAAAATAATATGAATAAAAGCTTTTAAAATATGAATAAATATATGAAAAGGTCATATATTTTAATGAATATGAATATCCTGGAATGTGAAGTCAAGTAGGCCTTAGAAAGCATCACTACGAACAAAGCTAGTGGAGGAGATGGAATTCCAGTTGAGTTATTCCATATCCTGAAAGATGATGCTGTGAAAGTGCTGCAATCAATATGCCAGCAAATTTGGAAACCTCAGCAGTGGCCACAGCACTGCAAAAGGTCAGTTTTCATTCCAATCCCAAAGAAATGCAATGCCAAAGAATGCTCAAACTACTGCACAATTGCACTCATCTCACACGCTAGTAAAGTAATGCTCAAAATTCTCCAAGCCAGGCTTCAGCAACATGTGAACCGTAAATTTCCTGATGTTCAAGCTGGTTTTAGAAAAGGCAGAGGAACCAGAAATCAAATTACCAACATCCGCTGGATCATGGAAAAAGCAAGAGAGTTCCAGAAAAACATCTATTTCTGCTTTATTGACTATGTCAAAGCCTTTGACTGTGTGGATCACAATAAACGGTGGAAAATTCTGAAAGTGATGGGAATACCAGACCACCTGATCTGCCTCTTGAGAAATTTGTATGGAGGTCAGGAAGCAACAGTTAGAACTGGACATGGAACAACAGACTGGTTCCAAATAGGAAAAGGAGTATGTCAAGGCTGTATATTCTCACCCTGTTTATTTAACTTATATGCAGAGTACATCATGAGAAATGCTGGACTGGAAGAAACACAAGTTGGAATCAAGATTGCCAGGAGAAATATCAATAACTTCAGATATGCAGATGACACCACCCTTATGGCAGAAAGTGAAGAGGAACTAAAAAGCCTCCTGATGAAGGTGAAAGTGGAGAGTGAAAGAGTTGTCTTAAAGCTCAACATTCAGAAAATGAAGATCATGGCATCTGGTCCCATCACTTCATGGGAAATAGATGGGGAAACAGTGGAAACAGTGTCAGACTTTATTTTTCTGGCTCCAAAATCACTGCAGATGGTGACTGCAGCCATGAAATTAAAAGACGCTTACTCCTTGGAAGGAAATTTATGACTAAACTAGATCACATATTCAAAAGCAGAGACATTACTTTGCCAACAAAGTTCGCCTAGTCAAGGCTATACTTTTTCCTGTGGTCATGTATGGGTGTGAGTGTTGGACTGTGAAGAAGGCTGAGTGCCGAAGAATTGATGCTTTTGAACTGTGGTGTTGGAGAAGACTCTTGAGAGTCCTTGGACTGCAAGGGGATCCAACCAGTCCATTCTGAAGGAGATCAGCCCTGGGATTTCTTTGAAAGGAATGATACTAAAGCTGAAAGTCCAGTACTTTGGCCACCTCATGCGAAGAGTTGACTCATTGGAGAAGACTCTGATGCTGGGAGGGATTGAGGTCAAGAGGAGAAGGGGACGACAGAGGATGAGATGGCTGGATGGCATCACTGACTCAATGGATGTGAGTCTGAGTGACCTCCGGGAGTTGGTGATGGACAGGGAGTCCTGGCGTGCTGCGATTCATGGGGTGGCAAAGAGTCAGACATGACTGAGCAACTGATCTGATCTGATATATATATATTCCAGAAAAGTTTAAGGATCTGGGAAATTTCTAGGGTAGTTACATTGAGAATCTGCCACATGTAGCAGTCATTAATGCATCATAAAATGCAAAAGAAAAAGCTTAGACTTTTCACTTCTGTCACCTCCTTGCTGCTAATGTCTGACTAACTACCAAACAAGTTCACAGCATAAATTGTGGGGGATTTGGATAAATAAATTAAGATAGAAATTCAGATTTTTTTGACCAAAGGCACATCAAACATATGTAGGCACAACTTGGACTAATTAAAATCATTAGGGTATCTACCACCAAAAAGAATTCTTTTGGAAGGAATAATGGATCTATTTCTAGTGGGAATCTTGGAAGGCAAAGCTACAATGTTGGTGCACGGATAACGCATTTAAAAGCTGTTACAGTACTTTCCATCTAATCCTGAACCTCCCCTTCTAGGATAAGTTGGTCACAGAACATGCTGGATTGACGTTAGGTCACCTGCCAACCTCAGGAAATCTTCCACACAGTTAGCTACACTGAAGAACACCACAAAATCTCCAACCCAGTTGCCCATCCCTCTTAGGTGTTAATTTGGCTCTGAAAGATCCAATATTAGCTAAATAAATGGGATCTCTAAGTTTCAAGGAGTTGAGTGCACACCCTTCATCGTGCCTGCTCATTTTATGTCTAAAAACAGTGGTCTCAGACTGTATGTTTACAAAAATGGCAAAATTTTACTAAGACAGTCTAAAATTACATAGACAATTATGAGGAATGTTCCAGTTATGCAAGATTTACTTTTTACTTAATAAATGCACTGCAAGGTAGATTCCCAAATCAACATACAGAATGAAATGCCTATTTGAATTGGCATGTGGAAGCCTCCTAAAGTTTTCAAAATTCCCAAATAGCTTCATTGAAAGATTCATTGCAAGACACAAGAGGTATCCACAACAAAAGACTATAAGATTATAATTTAAACTACTAGAAATAAAAAAGGAAATACATGTATACAAGGAATTAGTATGGGTTTGGGGTAAGAAAATATATGAAGCGTGGAAATGTTGAGTGAAAAAAAGAAAGGTATGCAATCCAAAAAGTGAGAGTTGTGTTTCATTTGATGAACAAACCTGAGGACTTAAGCCTGGGACACAGCATCTCAGATAACTCTGAGAAGCCCTTCTGAAGAGTCAAGCAGGAGTCCAGGATATATAGGAATTTCTGCAACAAAAGATCAGGTAGTTGGAATATCAAAAGATTATTGCTAATTAAAGAAAACCAGATATCTCAAGTTAGGGAGCTTAGCACTTTTCTATATATGAGAAAATGCAAGAGTCTGGGCTCACTGAAATCATTTATTTGACATGCACCTCTGGCATCCAGGGCCAGTATCCTTCGCTTTCTCATCCTGAGTCTCTTCACACCATCTGGGGTGGGGGAATGCTGCAGATGGTGGGTATTCTTTGTATTCATCCTGAGTCCCCTCTGGCTTCACACGTGGGTCCAGGTGGTTGTAATGTGATGACTTCATGGCTGCACCATCCTTTGTTTGCTGATATTGCAGCCAGCATTCTTAGTTCACAGAGATGTGCTTTTTGTAAGAGAGGAAAAAAATAAAGCAATTTTGTCCTAAATTAAAATTGTTGAAAAGACATAGGACAAAGTCTAAATCATTATAAAAATTGTAAAGGATGTTTGGAAAAGAAATATTGGGAAAGGAATCTCATGTGTGGTCAAATGGCTAAGATTGGGATTGATTTGTATTTTTGTGTGTGAGTTTTATATCAAAGGTACACTGATGCAACTTTATTTATTTATTTATTTAAATTTTATTTTACTTAACTTTACAGTATTGTATTGGTTTTGCCATACATCAAAATGAATCCGCCACAGATATACATGTGTTCCCCATCCTGAAGGTGCAACTTTAAAACTTGATTTCCTTTTCTTTTAAAAGGGCAAAATTTTCTTAGATTATCATCCTCTCTTCCTCTCAGTAAGAACTAGTGAGAAAAGGCTCTCCTTTACCTGTTAATTAATTTTTCTGGAAAGCAAATATTTTGTGTCATGCCAAAATAATTTATTGCGCTCAATGTTGTCATTCTTAAACTTTGAATACACAAGAAAACCAGGTCTTCTCAATATTAACAAAACTATGGTGATTTTACAACTATGTAACTCTGTATTTTCATTTAATATCATTAATCATCACCTTGGCTTAATGTACATTTTGACATATTTCTCCAAAATCAAATTTTAAATGAAGTTATTTTTTAAATTCTGTATTTGCCAGAGGGTCCTTGAAACATATCAAAAGATTTATTCTTTCTGCTTATAAAAATAAAAGTGTTAAACAAAAGAGGCTTATTTGATATGTTAAATAATATATGGAGCATCATCAAATAGTGATGTTTAACCTTCTGATGTGGCATTTGTATGGGTATAATTATTAATATAAGTATTCTGTATATAAAATTGTATAAAGATATGAAAACTCTGATATCTCCTAGTATAATGTTATCAGTCACAGTTTCAGCTATTATCTTAAAATGTTGTGGATCTAAATTTCCTTGTCAATTCCATTATAACAAACTCTCATTAGATCTTTAATATAGGAATTTTAGTCTTTTGTCATTTATAGACAGTTAATATTTTCCTTTATTGCTTTTGTAAAAACAAGACTCATGGGAAAGGACCTTTCAAGTACCACAGCCTATTGACACCTCTGACAAATTTCTAGGTGTCAAATCTTAGGTGCATATTTCATAACTGAAGAAATTTCCACCTAACTTTGCGTTCTGTGTAAATGACAAATACCTCAAAATCAAATTTACTAGGAAGAGAAGTTGTTGATATTGAGGCTGATTTCTTCCCCACAAAGTGCCAGACCAAGAACTTTTCTTTCCATTCTTCCTTTCCTCTCTGACCATTCTTTTCCTAATTCTTATGCCATGGAAGTTTTTTTATATTCTTTTATCTACATTTTGCTTTGCTCTAGACCAGAAAGACAATACTATTGTTCACATATAACAGGCTATTACAAAAGAAGGTAATCTAACCTGTAACAGACTGTTTGATTTTTTTATGATGGTGCTGATTCTGTAGTTATTTCTGTCACAAAATTTTCCCTGAGTTCAGATAACTCAGTTTCTCTGCAATAAACTCACTGAACATAAACTTCTGGACAATTAGAGAAAAAGTAACAAAAATTTCATAAGCAAAACAAATTGCTTGAAGATATATTCCCTCTTTAGCCTCATTTATTTTTTAATATTTTAATTTTATTGGAATATATTTGATTTACAGTGCTGTGTTAGTTTCAGGTGTATAGCAAAGTGGTACAGTAATTCATATATCCATTCTTTTTCAGATACTTTTTATATCTGTAGGTCTACATCTGTAGCCCAGGCTACAATCTACTTCTGTATTAAAAATAAGATTATTTATGTCTTTTTTCAAAATTAGATTCCACATATGACTGAAATTGTATGATGTTTGTCATTCTCTGTCTGACACACTTCATTTAGTATAGTAATCTTAGGTCGATCCATGTTGCTGTAAATGACATTATTTCATTCTTTTTTATGGCTGACTAATATTCCGTTGTGTATATATGCCACATCTCCATTCATCTGTTGATGGAAATTTGGATTGTTTTCATGTCTGAGCTATTGCAAATAGTGCTGCTGTGAACACTGTGGTGCATGTATCCTTTGGGGTTATGGTTTTCTCTGGATATATGCTGAGGAGTAGGATTGCTGGATCATATGGTAGTTCTGTTTAAAAGGTTTTAAGGGGTCTTCATACTGTTCCAACTCTTTGTGACCCTATGAACTGTATACCACAAGACTCCTCTGACCATGGGATTTTCCCAGCAAGCATACTGGAGTGAATTGCCATTCCCTCCTCTAGGGGATCTTTCCAGCCCAGGGGTCAAACCTACATCTCCAGCATTGCAGGTAGATTCTTTACTGCTGAGCCATCAGGGAAACCCCATAGTGGTTATACCAATTTACATCCCCACCAGGAGTGTAGAAGGGTTCTCTTTTCTCCATCCCCTCTCCAGCATTTCTGTTTGTAGACTTTTTGATGATGGCCATTCTGACTGGTTGACATGACACCTCATTGTAATTTTATCTTGCCTTTTTCTGATAATTAGTCAGGTTGAGCATTGTTTCTTTCTTTATTTCTTTTTTTTTTTTTTTTTATTTTGGCCATTTGTATGTAGGATGATTTCTTTTTTATATTTTATTCAGGTGTATGTTTATTTGTCTGCTTTTTTTTTTAACTTTACAATATTGTATTAGTTTTGCCGTATATCAACATGAATCCACCACAGGTATACACGTGCTCCCCATCCTGAACTCTCCCCCCTCCTCCCTCCCCATACCATCCTTCTGGGTCGTCCCAGTGCACCAGCTCCAAGCATCCAGTATCGTGCATCAAACTTGGACTGGTGACTCGTTTCATATATGATATTATACATGTTTTAATGCCGTTCTCCCAAATCATCCCACCCTCTCCCTCTCCCAGAGTCCAAAAGACTGTTGTATATACTAACGCATGGGACTCGCAAGAGTCTTCTCCAATACCATAGTTCAAAAGCATCAATTCTTCAGTGCTCAGCTTTCTTCACAGTCCAACTCTCACATCCATACATGACAGATGGAAAAACCATATCCTTGACTAGACGGACCTTTGTTGGCAAAGTAATAGCTCTGCTTTTTAATATGTTTTCTAGGTTGGTCATAACTTTCCTTCACAGGAGTAAGTGACTTTTAATTTCATGGCTGCAGTCAACATCTGTAGTGATATTGGAATCCAGAAAAATAAAGTCAGCTGCTATTTCCACTGTTTCCCCGTCTATTTGCCATGAAGTGATGGGACCAGATGCCATGATTTTAATTTTCTGAATGTTGAGCTTTAAGCCAACTTTTTACTTTCCTCTTTCACTTTCATCAAGAAGCTCTTTAGTTTTTCTTCACTTTCTGCCATAAGGGTGGTGTCATTTGCATATCTGAGGTTATTGATATTTCTCCTGTCAATCTTGATTCCAGCTTATGCTTCAACCAGCCCAGTGTTTCTCATGATGTACTCTGCATATAAGTTAAATAAGCAGCATGACAATATACAGCCTTGACATACTCCTTTTCCTATTTGGAACCAGTCTGTTGTTCCATGTCCAGTTCTAACTGTTACTTCCTGACCTGTATACAGGTTTCTCAAGGGGCAGGTTAGGTGGTCTGGGATTCCCATCTCTTTCAGAATTTTCCAAAGTTTACTGTGATCCACCACAGTCAAAGGCCTTGGCATGGTGAATAAATCTGAAATAGATGTTTTTCTGGAACTTTCTTGCTTTTTTGATGATCCAGCAGATGTTGACAATTAGATCTCTGGTTCCTTTGCCTATCCTAAAACGAGCTTGAACATTAGGAAGTTCACGGTTCATGTATTGCTGAAGTCTGGCTTGGAGAATTTTAAGCATCATTTTACTAGCGTGTGAGATGAGTGCAATTGTGCGGTAGTTTGAGCATTCTTTGGCATTGTCTTTCTTTGGGACTGGAATGAAAACTGACCTTTTCCAATCCTGTGGCCACTGCTGAGTTTTCCAAATTTGCTGGCATATTGAGTGCAGCACTTTCACAGCATCATCTTTCAAGATTTGAAATAGCTCAACTGGAATTCCATCACCTCCACTAGCTTTGTTCATAGTGATGCTTCCTAAGTCCCACTTGACTTTACATTCCTGGGTGTCTGGCTCTAGGTGAGTGATCACTCCATCAGGATTATCTGGGTCGTGAAGATCTTTTTTGTACAGTTCTTCTGTGTATTCTTGCCACCTCTTGGGCAACCATTTAGCACCTAATAGATGTTCTCTCTTCAACTGAAATGACAAGAATAGAATATTATAAAAAGCTCTAAGAATAGGAGCCTGACTTCACCTCTTTTGAATACTACTCTAAGAACTGAAGGTCAGTGGTAACAATGAGTCCCAATGGGAAATTTTTGACTAAAATCAAAAGGGCAGACTATTGAAACAAATTTTTTGGCCTGAAAAGAACCACTCTTTCCCAGGGCGCTAAAACCAAAATGCAGATAACTTTTATGTCTCTGTAAATGCTTTGTTTGACTGGAAACACAGTATATTCAGTCAGGTAATTTCCAAGTGCCAAGCCAGGTCTGGACCTCATCACCCAAACATGGCTGTGTGTGGCCCAGCCAATCAGATATTTTTTACTTGTCTCTTCTTTGTTCTTATCCTTATAAAAATGTCTTCCCTTCTGCTCCGTTTTTCAGTTCTCTGACAGCAGACTATTACTTCATGAAGTATTTGATAAAGTTAGTTTGTACCACCTAAACTGTTTTCTTTAGTAAAATTTTAACAAGTAAAATCCTGTGACAATATCAATTGACAGATGCTACTACTACTACCGCACAATTGCACTCATCTCACACGCTAGTAAAGTAATGCTCAAAATTCTCCAAGCCAGGCTTCAGCAATATGTGAACCGTGAGCTTCCTCATGTTCAAGCTGGTTTTAGAAAAGGCAGAGGAACCAGAGATAAAATTGCCAACATCCACTGGATCATGGAAAAAAGCAAGAGAGTTCCAGAAAAACATCTATTTCTGCTTTATTGACTTTGCCAAAGCCTTTGACTGTGTAGATCACAATAAACTGTGGAAAATTCTGAAAGAGATGGGAATACCAGACCACCTGATCTGCCTCTTGAGAAATCTGTATGCAGGTCAGGAAGCAATAGTTAGAACTGGACATGCAACAACAGACTGGTTCCAAATAGGAAAAGGAGTACGTCAAGGCTGTATATTGTCACCATGTTTATTTAACTTATATGCAGAGTACATCATGAGAAACGCTGGACTGGAAGAAACACAAGATGGAATCAAGATTGCCAGGAGAAATATCAATAACCTCAGATATGCAGATGACACCACCCTTATGGCAGAAAGTGAAGAGGAATTCAAAAGCCTCTTGATGAAAGTGAAAGTGGAGACTGAAAAGGTTGGCTTAAACTCAACATTCAGAAAACGAAGATCATGGCATCTGGTCCCATCACTACATGGGAAATAGATGGAGAAACAGTGGAAACAGTGTCAGACTTTATTTTTCTGGGCTCCAAAATCACTGCAGATTGTGACCTCAGCCATGAAATTAAAAGACGCTTACTCCTTGGAAGGAAAGTTATGACCAACCTACATAGCATTTTCAAAAGCAGAGACATTACTTTGCCAACAAAGGTTCACCTAGTCAAGGCTATGGTCTTTCCTGTGGTCATGTATGGATGTTAGACATGGACTGTGAAGAAGGCTGAGTGCTGAAGAATTGATGCTTTTGAACTGTGGTGTTGGAGAAGACTCTTGAGAGTCCCTTGGACTGCAAGGAGATCCAACCAGTCCATTCTGAAGGAGATCAGCCCTGGGATTTCTTTGGAAGGAATGATGCTAAAGCTGAAACTCCAGTATTTTGGCCACCTCATGCGAAGAGTTGATTCATTGGAGAACACTCTTATACTGGGAGGGATTGGGGGCAGGAGGAGAAGGGGATGACAGAGGATGAGATGGCTGGATGGCATCACTGACTCTATGGATGTGAGTCTGGGTGACCTCCGGGAGTTGGTTATGGACAGGGAGGCCTGGCGTGCTGCAGTTCATGGGGTCACAAAGAGTCGGACACGACTGAGCGACTGATCTGATCTGATCTGACTACTGATTCGACTCGGTAGAGAAGAGAGAGAACTGCAGCTATATGTAATCTATTTTCGAGTCATATTTTAAAACCCCAATTTCTATAAATAGTCATACTACACAAGTGAATGATATCTTCATCTGTTGTCAACGAACAGGAATTTTCCCTCATTTATCTGGATTATAAGCATTATAAACACATGTGCATGTGCACACACACACAAACACACACAATGCACTTGTGCACTTATAATAGGAACAATGTTGACTGCCTGTGTTAAGTCATTCAATGTTAGGTAATTTGCTTTCAAACCACTTTCTACTACTTAATAGGATTTATTTTAATGAAAAACAAATCTCACTTGATGGTGAAAGCAACAGTTCAATATCACTTGCCCCTTGTTTCTGCCATTTTATTTCTATTTTAAGAAACATTTTTGATGAAGAGGAGTACTTGTCAAAGAAAGAGGAAAAAAAAAAAAAAAAGGAGAAGGGAAAAGGTAGAGAGGAGGATGGAAGAAGATGTAAGAATAGGTTACAAAATAGACAAAAGTTTTGAGATGTGGGAAATTTTCTACAAGCCCAGAAACTAGGAAATGACATTTTAAAGGTGATAGGAATTCATCATTTAAAAAAAAAAAAAAAGCTTAATTAAAAAAAAAACAAAAACACTAGCTCTATAATTTGAGAAATAATTTTAAAACATGTATCTTATAAAATAGTAAAAAATAGAGTGGTAATAACCTAGTATACGAAAGACTAAAAGGGGCATGCGTAAGGAATACATTAAAAGAAAAGCAATTTAACTGTGCAGAGAGTACTTAACTAACATAGTGCATATAAAATCTTCATATATTAGACATAGTGGAGTGCACAACATATGTAACAAGCATTAAAACAGAAGAGACGATGTATCTGAGAGAAGAAAAGATTAATGATAAAATCATAAAGGAGAAATTTATATGAGTTAAGACTAAAAATAAAATGCTTTTTGTTATTCAAAAAAATTTTGAATAAAGAGGAAAGTAAAATGTCTGTGATGAAGACTTAGTGTGCTAAATGAGTGACTTGGGCAAACTCAGTCAAGATCAATATAAAGAGCAGCACTTAAATTATTTGGGTAAAATGAACACCTTTAAATAGCTCCCCTCAAATTCAAAATTTCTAAGAAAGCTAATCAATTTATGCTGAAAGAAGAAAAAATATGTTGGTTTATCCTCTGTCATATAAAATGTCAAAGGAAAAAAGCAAATTGCTGTATTATTTTGAGAGGAACAGTTTATTATATAAGAATTCAAAACATAACTGCATTGTTATTCATATGTGAAGTTAATCAAAAGATACTATTTAGATATTAAAATCTCAAAGAATATCCACACAAGTGTCATTAAAAAAAACATTATTTCATTGTATAATTCAGTCAACTAAGATTAAAATAAAATGAAGACATGGTATAAAATTCTGCCAGATAATATAGAAAGCAGTTTTATGCATATGTATACCATACAAAACATATATGTATAATATATAAATAACTATATATGCTTACAAAGGCAAGTCAAAAAGGTGAGATATGAACAAAACTTTGAAGCTAATAAGAGTAAATTATGAAAAAATATAACATCTTTGTGGACTTACATAAAGGATAAGCAATTATGGTTTTATTTTATCATGTAAATATTTGAAGAATTGAGATTTCAGTACACTTTTTGTTTAGTTTAAAGAACATTTTAATTTATAATAATAGCACATGAACAAGTGACAAATCAAATATACCAGACTGTATGCTACTGCTAAGTCGCTTCAGTCGTGTCCAACTCTGTGCGACCCCATGGACTGCAGTACACCGGGCTCCTCCGTCCAAGGGATTTTCCAGGCAAGAGTATTAGAGTGGGATGCAATTGCCTTCTCCGACCAGTCTGTATAACTACATGGTTATTAATCTTGTCCTCCACGCTCATGTAATTTCAAACACAAAATGTAACCAAGGCACATCAGACCTTATATTTTTCTTATAAATGCGTAAAAAAATATAAGTGGAAATTTCAAGAATATTGATAATTTATGTTCAAAAAAAATTGCAAAAGAAGCATTCAGTTCAGTTCAGTTCAGTCACTCAGTCATGTTTGACTCTTCGTGACACCATGAATCACAGCATGCCAGGCCTCCTTGTCCATCACCAACTCCCGGAGGTCACCCAGACTCACATCCATAGAGTCAGTGATGCCATCCAGCCATCTCATCCTCTGTCGTCCCCTTCTCCTCCTGCCCCCAATCCCTCCCAGCATCAGAGTCTTCTCCAAAGAGTCAACTCTTCACAAGAGGTGGCCAAAGTACTGGAGTTTCAACTTTAGCATCATTCCTTCCAAAGAAATCCCAGGGCTGATCTCCTTCAGAATGGACTGGTTGGATCTCCTTGCAGTCCAAGGGGCCTCTCAAGAGTCTTCTCCAACACCACAGTTCAAAAGCCTCAATTCTTCAGCACTCAGCCCTCTTCACAGTCCAGCTCTTACATCCATACATGACCACAGGAAAAACCATAGCCTTGACTAGACAGACCTTTGTTGGCAAAGTAATGTCTCTGCTTTTGAATATGCTATCTAGGTTGGTCATAACTTTCCTTCCAATGAGTAAGCGTCTTTCAATTTCATGGCTGCAGTCACTATCTGCAGTGATTTTGGAGCCCTGAAAAATAAAGTCTGACACTGTTTCCACTGTTCCCCCATCTATTTCCCATGAAGTAATGGAACCAGATGCCATGATCTTTGTTTTCTGAATGTTGAGTTTTAAGCCAACTTTTTCACTCTCCACTTTCGCTTTCATCAAGAGGCTTTTGAATTCCTCTTCACTTAAGGGTGACACCACAAAAGGGTGGTGTCATCTGCATATCTGAAGTTATTCATATTTCTCCCAAGAATCTTGATTCCAACTTGTGTTTCTTCCAGTCCAGCATTTCTCATGATGTACTATGCATATAAGTGAAATAAGCAGGGTGACAATATACAGCCTTGAAATATTCTTTTTCCTATTTGGAACCAGTCTGTTGTTCCATGTCCAGTTCTAACTGTTGCTTCTTTACCTGCATACAAATATCTTCCCTCCAAAGAAATCCCAGGGCTGATCTCCTTCAGAATGGACTGGTTGGATCTCCTTGCAGTCCAAGAAAGTCACCAGAATCTTCTCCAACACCACAGTTCAAAAGCATCAATTCTTCGGCACTCAGCCTTCTTCACAGTCCAACACTCACATCCATACATGACCACAGGAAAAACAATAGCCTTGACTAGACGGACTTTTGTTGGCAAAGTAATGTCTCTGCTTTTGAATATGTGATCTAGGTTGGTCATAATTTTCCTTCCAAGGACTAAGCATCTTTGAATTTCATGGCTGCAGTAACCATCTGCAGTGATTTTGGAGCCCAGAAAAATAAAGTCTGACATTGTTTCCACTGTTTCCCCATCTATTTCCCAACAAGTGATGGGACCGGATGCCATGATCTTCATTTTCTGAATGTTGAGCTTTAAGCCACCTTTTTCTCTCTCCTCTTTCACTTTCATCAACAGGCTTTTGAGTTCCTCTTCACTTTCTGCCATAAGGGTGGTGTCATCTGCATATCTGAGGTTATTGATATTTCTCCTGGCAATCTTGATTCCATCTTGTGTTTCTTCCAGTCCAGCATCTCTCATGACGTACTCGGCATATAAGTTAAATAAACAGGGTGATAATAAACAGCCTTGATGTACTCCTTCTCCTATTTGGAACCAGTCTGTTGTTGCATGTCCAGTTCTAACTGTTGCTTCCTGACCTGCATACAGATTTCTCAAGAGACACGTCAGGTGGTCTGGTATTCCCATCTCTTTCAGAATTTTCCACAGTTTATTATGATCCATACAGTCAAAGGATTTGGCATACTCAATAAAGCAGAAATAGATGTTTTTCTGGAACTCTCTTGCTTTTTCCATGATCCAGCCGATGTTGGCAATTTTATCTCTGGTTCTTTTGCCTTTTCTAAAACCAGCTTGAACATCAGGAATTTCACGGTTCACATATTGCTGAAACCAGGCTTGGAGAATTTTGAGCATTACTTTACTAGCATGTGAAATGAGTGCATTTGTACAGTAGTTTGAGCATTCTTTGGCATTGCCCTTCTTTGGGATTGGATGAAAATTGAACTTTTCCAGTCCTGTGGCCACTGCTGAGTCTTCCAAATTTGTTGGCATATTGAGTGCAGCACTTTCACAGCATCATCTTTCAGGAATTGAAATAGCTCAATTGGAATTCCATCACCTTCATTAGCTTTGTTCATAGTATTCTTTCTAAGGCCCACTTGACTGCACATTCCAGGATGTCTAGCTCTATGTCAGTGATCACACCATTGTGATTATCTGCGTTGTGAGGATCTTTTTTGTACAGTTCTTCAGTGTATTCTTGCAAGCTCTTCTTAATATCTTCTGCTTCTGTTAAGTCCCTACCATTTCTGTCCTTTATCGAGCCCATCTTTGCATGAAATGTTCCCTTGGTATCTCTAATTTTCTTGAAGAGATCTCTAGTCTTTCCCATTCTGTTGTTTTCCTCTATTTCTTTGCATTGATCGCTGAGGAAGGCTTTCTTATCTCTCCTCGCTGTTCTTTGGAACTCTGCATTCAGATGCTTATATCTTTCCTTTTCTCCTTTGCTTTTCGCTTCTCTTCTTTTAACAGCTATTTGTAAGGCCTTCCCAGACAACCATTTTGCTTTTTTGTATTTCTTTTCCATGGGAATGATCTTGATCCCTGACTCCTGTACAATGTCACGAACCTCCTTCCATAGTTCATCAGGCACTCTATCTATCAGATCTAGGCCCTTAAATCTATTTCTCACTTCCAGTGTATAATTATAAGGGATTTGATTTATGTTATACCTTAATGGTCTTTTAGTTCTCCCTACTTCCTTCAATTTAAGTCTGAATTGGCAATAAGGAGTTCATGATCTGAGCCACAGACAGCTCTGTGTCTTGTTTTTCTTGACTGTATAGAGTTTCTCCATCTTTGGCTGCAAAGAATATAATCAATTGGGTTTTGGTGTTGACCATCTAGTGATGCCCATGTGGTCTGGCAGAATGTGGTCCACTGGAGAAGGGAATGGCAAAACACTTCGGTATTCTTGCCTTGAGAACCCCATGAACAGTATGAAAAGGCAAAATGATAAGATACTGAAAGAGGAACTCTCCAGATCTGTAGGAACCCAATATGCTACTGGAGATCAGTAGCGAAATAACTCCAGAAAGAATTAAAGGATGGAGCCAAAGCAAAAACAATACCCAGCTGTGGATGTGACTGGTGATAGAAGCAAGGTCCGATGCTGTAAAGAGCAATATTGCATAGGAACCTGGAATGTCAGGTCCATGAATCAAGGCAAATTGGAAGTGGTCAAACAAGAGATGGCAAGAGTGAATGTCGACATTCTGGGAATCAGTGAACTAAAATCAACTGGAATGGGTGAATTTAACTCAGATGAACATTATATCTACTACTGTGGGCAGGAATCCCTCAGAAGAAATGGAGTAGCCATCACGGTCAACAAAAGAGTCCAAAATGCAGTACTTGGATGCAATCTCAAAAACGACAGAATGACCTCTGTTCGTTTCCAAGGCAAACCATTCAATGTCACAGTAATCCAAGTCTATGCCCCAAACAGTAATGCTGAAGAAGCTGAAGTTGAATGGTTCTATGAAGACCTACAAGACCCTTTAGAACTAACATCCCCAAAAGATGTCCTTTTCATTCTAGGGGACTGGAATGCAAAAGTAGGAAGTCAAGAAACACCTGGAGTAACAGGCAAATTTGGCCTTGGAATACGGAATGAAGCAGGGCAGAGTAAGAGAGTTTTGCCTAGAAAATGCACTGGTCATAACAAAGAAGTTTTCAATCAGATCATATCAGTCTCTCAGAAATGTTCAACTCTTTGTGACCCCATAAATCTCAGCACGCCAGGCCTCCCTGTCCATTACCAACTTCCGGAGTTCACTCAGACTCACATCCATCGAGTCAGTGATGCCAAACAGCCATCGCATCCTCTGTCGTCCCCTTCTCCTCTTGCCTCCTATCACTCTCAGCATCAGATTCTTTTCCAAAGAGTCAACTCTTCACATGAGGTGGCCAAAGTACTGGAGTTTCAGCTTTAGCATCAGTCCTTCCAAAGAAATTCCAGGGCTGATCTCCTTCAGAAAGGACTGGTTGGATCTCCGTGCAGTCCAAGGGACACTCAAGGGTCTTCTCCAACACCACAGTTGAAAAGGATCAATTCTTCAGTGCTCAGCCTTCTTCACGGTTCAGCTCTCACATCCATACATGACCACAGGAAAAACAATAGCCTTGACTAGGCAAACCTTTGTTGGCAAAGTAATGTCTCTGCTTTTGAATATGCTATCTAGGTTGGTCATAACTTTCCTTCCAAGGAGTAAGCGTCTTTTAATTTCATGGCTGCAGTCACCATCTGAAGTGATTTTGGAGCCCAGAAAAATAAAGTCTGATACTGTTTCCACTGTTTCCCCATCTATTTCCCATGTAGTGATGGGACCAGATGCCATGATCTTCATTTTCTTAATGTTGAGCTTTAAGCCAACTTTTCCACTCTCCACTTCACTTTCATCAAGAGGCTTTTTAGTTCCTCTTCACTTTCTGCCTTAAGGGTGATGTCATCCACATATCTGAGGTTATTGATATTTCTCCCGGCAATCTTGATTCCAGCTTGATTCCAGCAATCTTCCAGTCCAGCGTTTCTCATGATGTACTCTGCATATAAGTTAAATATACAGGGTGACAATATACATTCTTGATGTACTCCTTTTCCTATTTGGAACCAGTCTGTTGTTCCATGACCAGTTCTAACTGTTCCTTCCTGACCTGCATACAAATTTCTCACGAGGCAGATCAGGTGGTCTGGTATTCCCATGTCTTTCAGAATTTTCCACAGTTTATTCGGATCCACACAGTCAAAGATTTGGCATAGTCAATAAAGCAGAAATAGATGTTTTTCTGGAACTCTCTTGCTTTTTCCATGATCTAGCAGTTGTTGGCAATTTGATCTCTGGTTCCTCTGCCATTTCTAAATCCAGCTTGAACATCAGGAAGTTCACGGTTCACATATTGCTGAAGCCTGGCTTGGAGAATTTTGAGCATTACTTTACTAGCGTGTGATATGAGTGCAATTGTGCGGTAGTTTGAGCATTCTTTGGCATTGTCTTTCTTTGGGATTGGAATGAAAACTGACCTTTTCCAGTCCTGTGGCCACTGCTGGGTTTTCCAAATTTGCTGGCATATTGAGTGCAGCACTTTCACAGCATCATCTTTCAGGATTTGAAATAGCTCAACTGGAATTCCATCACCTCCACTAGCTTTGTTCATAGAGATGCTTTCCAAGGCCCACTTAACTTCACATTCCAGGGTGCCTGGCTCTAGGTGAGTGATCACACCATCGTGATTATCTGGGTCATGAAGATCTTTTTTGTACAGTTCTTCTGTGTATTCTTGCCATTTCTTCTTAATATTTTTTGCTTGTGTTAGATCCATAACTAAAACTTTGTTTGGATTTTATGTAAGATGGTATGGGAAAACCTGAATGAACTTTTGGGCCAACACTATATTTTATCAAAATTGGTAAGAATTTCACCAGGAAACAATAATGCTCAGAAATTTCTTCTCAATAATGTGATTTTGGATCAAGTTTGAATAATTAGATATGGTCCTATTGATGCCTTCTCTGTCAGATGAGAGGGCCTAGAAACAATGAAATCCTAACAGCAAACAGTACATCTAGCCCTCAGATCTTGGTATTTCAAACTTGGCATTACAATACAAAGTTATATTGTAATACAACTCTCCGATAGATGGAACCAGGGCTCCTTGGAGAATTGGCTGATTCCAGGACCCTGGAAATAAAAGTGTAAGGTGAAGCTGAAGAATTATGTAATACAAAATATAAGAAAGTATTCAAACAAATAAAAACACAAATTTTGAGCTATTTGAAATGCTACTATCAATGTGGCTTTAGTTTGCATTTTTATTTATTTATTAGGCCTTCAGTGGCCAGAGTTGAAAAATTTAAGCATGAAGATAAAATAGACTTAAAACCCAAAATGTGTGTGTGTGTGTGTGTTTCTGTGTGTATAAATCCTTGTTGATATTTAAAAGTGAATTGTAATATTGATTTAATAAATAAATGGGGTAGAATAGGCAAATAGCTAAATATATGCAGAAGACATTCAAAAACTTTGTATAGATATATTACCCTAAGAAGGGGCAGTATACTTCCCCCCATGTTATATGTAGGCTGTGCATAATGACTTCTTTTTGAAGAGTATATCATAAAAGTGTGTGTGGAAGATGAATCTTCATATTGGAATATCTGAAAAACACAACATCAGCCAGATTCTTAAGTTTAAATTCAGTAGTGTTGTCATCCTGGTAATATATGCCCTTGCTATCATAAATAAGACTTAACTTCTATAGTCTTCCACCCAAAATATATACAGCACCAGTCTAATCATGACCATTAGAAGAATCACAGTTGGAATGTCACTACAAAATTCCTGACCAATATTCCTTAAAACTGTTATCATTGTTTCCCCATTTATTTGCCATGAAGTGAGGGGACCAGATGCCATGATCTTAGTTTTCTGAATGGTGAATTTTAAGCTAGCTTTTCCACTCTCCTCTTTCACTTTCACTTTCAGCCATAAGGGTGGTGTTATCTGCATATCTGAGGTTATTGATATTCCTCCCAGCAATCTTGATTCCAGCTTGTGCTTCCTCCAGCTGAGTGTTTCTCATGTTGCACACTGCATGTAAGTTAAATAAGCAGGGTGACAATATACAGCCTTGACATACTCCTTTTCCTATCTGGAACCAGTTTGTTGTTTCACATCCGGTTCTAACTGTTGCTTCTGGACTTGCTTACAGATTTGCCAGGAGGCAGGTAAACTGATCTGGTATTCCCATCTCTTGAAGAATTTTCTGGTTTGTTGTGATGTACACAGTCAAAGGCTTTGGCATAATCAATAAAGCAGTCCCAGTATAATTAAGAATAGAATAAAATATTAATAAAATTTTCAAAGACAAAATTGAAAATAATTTTTTTACTAACTTATGGGATACATAATAAAATATTAAGAGGAATTTTAGCATTTAGAAGTTTGGATAAGAAGAAGCATTGAGTAACTCATGATTGTAAGTGAAAAGGAGGTAAGAAGAAAACTTGGGTGTCACAGAATCCGAGTGAGAAAGTATGACATTTTGCTGGGTAACATCATCAACATCCTTATCATACTTTTCGGCACCTGAAAAAAGTTAATTTCCATCGTGAATGCTTTATTCAAAGAGGACCTTAGTCTTCTTCTTTCTTGCTTTTTTCTTAAATTAATACATGTTTTTAACAGAAAATCTGGAGCCCTCAGTTGTAAATTGCTATTTCTGGATCATTAACTGACACATACACAGTCATACACACACATATACACACACACACACATATATACACACATGCATACACAGTATATATGTATAGAATGACATGATTTATTCTCTCTGAAGAACTACTGCTCCTACTAATCTTTAGTATCAATTCAGAAAGACTATTTGGATCCAAGAAAATGTATTGATTCTAAGAAATCTCAGGTATTTACTTGAAGGCCTTTAATATCATAGTTCCATTTCTACCTCGGATCTCATATCATTTTGAGCAAGAATTAACCTAATAGATAAAGAATGTTTAAATTTGAATTCCATTTGTTCTCAGAACTTTGTTCATAACTTTTATTTTGGGTCAGATAGTGGGCTTTGATATTTTGGGATATTTAAGTTTTCGTTATATAATATCTATGTGACTGTTTACGTTTTAGACATTAACATCAAATTAATTTATTTTTATATCTTCCAAATCTTTATTTCATTTGTTTGTATTTTGAGGAAAGTAATCAGAAAGTAATAATTTAAAGAGGTATACGCTTGGTTACAAAGAACTTAATAATATGTCTATTTTTCATATGTTCACCTTCTTAAAAATGCTTTTATGTCTTTCAAATGATTTTGAAATCATTCTAGGAATAACAGTTTTTGGCAGTTCACTAAATTGTGTCTTACACATTTTGAACCAGCAGCTTACCCAAACAATCTCTGACCCTTAAAGGCGAGTTGGTTGCTTCCTATGCTCTGAGAGGCAAATTAAATGGATAAAATACTTTGGATGTTTCTAGGGTACATTTCTTTAACTCCACTTTTCTCTCTCCTTTATTTTCTACTTACTTGAGGAGGTTTCCTTTTCCTTCACTTAGTTTTAAGGCTTTAACTCTGATCTCTATTTTATTTGATTTCAGTCCTTAAGAACACTCCCTTCATTTGCCACCCCCACCCCCCAGAAAATGTTGCTAAGGGTTTTATTTCTAACAAGAAGAAAATAATAAAATTAAAATAGACCAGTTGAAACCAAGTTTCCTGTTGAGAACACTCTCATCGTTTTAAACCTTAGCAACTCTGCAGAGTTTCAGGTTTGCTCACCATGCATTCTGCTAGCCAAGTATTTACCGCACACCACAATGTATCAGGGATTACAAAACAGTGACACCTCAATTTTTTGTTTAATCAAGAAAAGACTATATCACCCATAATGCAAGTAAACACATAGCCACAGACACACACACACACACACACCCCAACACAGACATTTTCTGAACTGGACATGGAACAACAGACTGGTTCCAAATAGGAAAAGGAGTACGTCAAGGCTGTATACTGTCACCAACTTTATTTAATTTATATGCAGAGTACATCATGAGAAAAACTGGACTGGAAGAAGCACAAGCTGGAATGAAGGTTGCCAGGAGAAATATCAATAACCTCAGATATGCAGATGACACTACACTTATGGCAGAAAGTGAAGAGGAACTAAAAAGCCTCTTAATGAAAGTGTAAAAGGAGAGTGAAAAGGTTGGCTTAAAGCTCAACATTCAGAAAACGAAGATCATGGCATCTGGTCCCATCACTTCATGGGAAAGAGATGGGGAAACAGTGGAAACAGTGTCAGACTTTATTTTGGGGGCTCCAAAATCACTTCAGATGGTGACTGCAGCCATGAAATTAAAAGATGCTTACTCCTTGGAAGGAAAGTTATGACCAACCTAGATAGCATATTCAAAAGCAGAGACATTACTTTGCCAACAAAGGTCGGTCTAGTCAAGGCTATGGTCTTTCCTGTGGTCATGTATGGATGTGAGAGCTGGACTGTGAAGAAGGCTGAGCACCGAAGAATTGATGTTTTTGAACTGTGGTGTTGGAGAAGACTCTTGAGACTTTCTTGGACTGCAAGGAGATACAACCAGTCCATTCTGAAGGAGATCAGCCCTGGGATTTCTTTGGAAGGAATGATGTTAAAGCTGAAACTCCAGTATTTTGGCCACCTCATGAGAAGAGTTGACTCATTGGAGAAGACTCTGATGCTGGGAGGGATTGAGGGCAGGAGGAGAAGGGGACGACAGAGTATGAAATGGCTGCATGGCATCACTGACTCGATGGACGTGAGTCTGAGTGAACTCCGGGAGTTGGTGATGGACAGGGAGGCCTGGCGTGCTGCGATTCATGGGGTCTCAAAGAGTCAGACACGACTGAGTGACTGATCTGATCTGATCTGAATGGAAGGACCCATAAAACTTAAAAGTACAGTTACCCATCAGTGTCTGCAGAGGAATCCATGACCTACAGAAATTACCAAAATCCATGGTAGCTACTTATGGCACCTCACTCCAGTACTCTTGCCTGGAAAATCCCACGGACTGCGGAGCCTGGTAGGCTGCAGTCCAAGGGGTCGCAAAGAGTCGATCACGACTGAGTGACTTCCCTTTCACTTTTCACTTTCATGCATTGGAGAAGGAAATGGCAACCTTCTCCAGTGTTCTTGCCTTGAGAATCCCAGGGATGGGAAGCCTGGTGGGCTGCTGTCTATGGGGTCACACACAGTCGGACACGACTGAAGTGACAGCAACATGGCCGCTACTTAAGTCTCATAGTTGGTTCTTCATATCCTTGGTCCCCTGAGTTCAGTGAACATCAGATCTTCTAGTAGTTACTTGTTGAAAAAATAATGTCTGTATAAGTGGACCCACCTAGTTTAAACTCATGTTGTTCAAGGGTGAGCTGTAATGTGCATTTTCTAAGTGATATTGCTGGCCAGAAGTTCTATGTGTCTGTGGAAATAACTGGTAAACAATCTAAAAAGAATAGAAAATAGCTTTATTTGAATCAAACGTAGGACCATAGTCCGACGCAGATGCAAGAAGCACTTAAATTTTGTTCCACCGGAGTACAAAATGGGGGCTTAAAAGGCAGATCAGCAAAATTACATAAGTTGTTTGACAAGAATTCTAATTAGAGCTGGCAAGAAGTAAGGGTGCTTGTTAAGCAGAGATTGGTTAGAATCAAAAAGGGTTGCATAGTTACAAAGGGAAGATCTTGAGACCATAAGACTGCAACTGGCAGCTGCTCATAGATATTGTTCTGAGAATAGCTGGTAGTGTCTTTGAATCTCACACGGTTCAGAAAATCCATGTTCTTAGTAATACACAAACATGTATTTAACCACATCCACAAGGGCTACCTGGGTCCATTTTGAATACCTGAAGCACATTTACTCCATTTTGATTTTTAAATGTATTAGTTTCTTTAAGGATTTAAGTTGATGTACAATCCATGTTTAATACTCTACAAACAGGTCGTTTTAATTAACCTAAAGTTCAAATAAAATCATGTGTAAGTCAGAATGATTTCCCCCTACCTCAATATGTGAAACTATCTTCCATCATATGCCACACAGAAATATACTCTAAGATATCCAGATATAGCTCAGGGAGCTCTTGTTCCAGTATTTTCCTACAATGTCTTGAGAACCTTTGGTCCATATTAGAAAATCTTTCTATTAGAGTTAGTGATTCTAGCTAGCTGGTTGGTGGAAATTTGCTAAGACTTTCTTTCAGAGCATTTTTTTTTCCCATTTAAATATAATTAATTAATTTTTATTTTTATTTTTTTATATGGAATAGCATTTATTTTTTTTAATTTTATTTTGCGTAACTTTACAATATTGTATTGCTTTTGCCATTCATCAAAATGAATCCACCACAAGTATACATGTGTTCCCCATCCTGAACCCTCCTCCCTCCTCCCTCTACATACCATCCCTCTGGGTCGTCCCAGTGCACCAGCCCCAGGCATCCGTTATCAGGCATCGTACCTGGACTGGTGACTCGTTTCAGAAATGATATTATACATATTTCAATGCTATACTCCCAAATCATCCCACCCTCTCCCTCTCCCAGAGTCCATAAGACTGTTCTATTCATCAGTGTCTCTTTTGCTGTCTCATAAACAGGGTTATTGTTACCATCTTTCTAAATTCCATATATATGCGTTAGTATACTGTATTTGTGTTTTTCTTTCTGGTTTACTTCACTCTGTATAATAGGCTCCAGAGCATTTTATTGATTTAGCTCAACATTAATGGTCAGGAATCATTTAGAAAGAATTTACTTATGCAAATTTAATTCTAGAAATATAGAAACTTCTTTCTGAAACTTATAAGAAAGCAGAGTAAAATGATACTATGTAGTTCTTACAGCCCACTAAGCTTACCTTATTGGATGTAACTACTTCCAAACCAGGATTTCAGAAATTATTCTCCTTATGGTTAATGATACTTCATCCCCTGCATTCATCATGTAAATCAAGGAGATGATTTTCCTGGGGTGGAAGACATCACCAAATTGCTGTTTATAGTAACTATAGTAATAAAAGTTGAAATAAATTTTAGTAAAACACTGTGGGAAAAATCCCTTCCTAAAGTCAATGCATGCCTCCAATTCCAGATAATTTCAAGAATAAAAAAAAAATGTCATTTGCCATCAGATCAGATCAGATCAGATCAGTTGCTCAGTCATGTCCAACTCTTTGCGACCCCATGAACTGCAGCACACCAGGCCTCCCTGTCCATCACCAACTCCCGGAGTTCACTCAGACTCACGTCCATCGAGTCAGTGATGCCATCCAGCCATCTCATCCTCTGTCGTCCCCTTCTCCTCCTGCCCCCAATCCCTCCCAGCATCAGAGTCTTCTCCAATGAGTCAACTCTTCACATGAGGTGGCCAAAATACTGGAGTTTCAGCTTTAGCATCATTCCTTCCAAAGAAATCCCAGGGCTGATCTCCTTCAGAATGGACTGGTTGGATCTCCTTGCAGTCCAAGGGACTCTCAAGAGTCTTCTCCAACACCACAGTTCAAAAGCATCAATTCTTCAGTGTGCAGCCTTTTCACAGTACAGCTCTCACATTCATACTTGACCACAGGAAAGACCATAGCCTTGACTAGGAGAACCTTTGTTGGCAAAGTAATGTCTCTGCTTTTGAATATGCTATCTAGGTTGGTCATAACTTTCCTTCTAAGAAGTAAGCGTCTTTTCATTTCATGGCTGCAGTCACCATCTGCAGTGATTTTGGAGCCCAGAAAAATAAAGTCTGACACTGTTTCCACTGTTTCTCCATCTATTTCCCATGTAGTGATGGGACCAGATGCCATGATCTTCATTTTCTGAATGTTGAGTGAAAAGCCAACCTTTTCACTCTCTACTTTCACTTTCATAGCCAAGCTAAATTCCATCTGTAGACAAAATAGCCTGCTTATACAGGTTAATGGATAAAGACCACTAAAATATGCCCTGTTAAGAATAAAAAGATTCTAGTAATGTATTTTTCATCTGTTTCAAAGTAATCTAAACAAAATTGAATGATAAACACAGATTTTTCCCTTCTCACATGTGTGCAGCTTATGTAGCAAGGAACATTGCTTCATCTGTGGATTAGGCAATGTGTGAAAACACCTACAATTAAAATTTTCCTGTATTTCTCTCCTTGAAGCACCAGTCTTTCATTCTCATAGTCGACAGTAATTTTATTGTTGTCTTGGAACTTTGACAGTGTTTCACACACAAAAAATCCTCAATCCTCATTTCCAATGACTATGACCTAGGTCAGTCCAACATCCACACTATCAGTTTTCAAAAAATATGAATACTTACTTTCAGTCACAAAAGAAAAAACTCATTTTCTATGATTCAGTGATTACTTTAGAATATGCATCACAAAAAGGAGATTTTTTTCTAAAGTATTTCAGGATGATTTCATCAAATATCTTAACCTTTTTAGCCCTCTTGTCATTATCCATTTATAAATGAGGTAAATTTTAGCAACAACATATGCTAATGGTCATAGTTTTGGGCTTTCAGCCAAGAAATTCATGAACATTAATGGGAAAGAGTCATAGGCTCTGAGCAAAAAACAATTCAATAAGGACTATTTTTGTCTGATACCATTTCTAATTTATAATAAGGTCAACATGTATATATGCACTTATATATGTGGATATATATTTGCAGACATACACATAAGTATGTGCTCAGTCACATCAGTCATGTTTGACTCTTTATGACCCTATGGACTGTATCCTCCAGGCTCCTCTGTCTATGGAATTTTCCAGACAAGAATACTGGAATGTGTTGTGACTTCCTTCTCCAGGGGATCTTCCCAACCCAGGGAGTGAACCGTGTTCTGCTGAACTGCAGATGGATTCTTTACCCACTGCACTGCCTGGGAAGCCCTGAGATATATATATATATGCATATATATATATATATATATATATATATATATATATATATATGCATATAAAGCTGATATGTGACCTCAACTGTAAAGACTCTCATCATGGACTGTGTTTCTAGTAACCCTTCAGATCAGATCAGATCAGATCAGTCGCTCAGTCGTGTCCGACTCTTTGCGACCCCATGAACTGCAGCACGCCAGGCCTCCCTATCCATCACCAGCTCTCGGAGGTCACTCAGAATCACATGCATCGAGTCAGTGATGCCATCCAGCCATCTCATCCTCTGTCATCCCCTTCTCCTCCTGCCCTCAATCCCTCCCAGCATCAGAGTCTTCTCCAATGAGTCAACTCTTCGCATGAGGTGGCCAAAATACTGGAGTTTCAGCTTGAGCATCATTTCCTCCAAAGAAATCCCAGGTCTGATCTCCTTCCGAATGGACCAGTTGGATCTCCTTGCAGTCCAAGGGACTCTCAAGAGTCTTCTCCAACACCACAGTTCAAAAGAATCTATTCTTTGGCGCTCAGCTTTCTTCACAGTCCAGCTCTCACATCCATACATGACCACAGGAAAGACCATAGCCTTGACTAGGCGAACCTTTGTTGGCAAAGTGATGTCTCTGCTTTTGAATATGCTATCTAGGTTGGTCATAACCTTCCTTCCAAGGAGTAAGCGTCTTTCAATTTCATGGCTGCAGTCACCATCTGTAGTGATTTTGGAGCCCAGAAAAATAAAGTCTGACACTGTTTCCACTGTTTCTCCATCTATTTCCCATGTAGTGATGGGACCAGATGCCATGATCTTCGTTTTATGAATGTTGAGCTTTAAGCCAATCTTTTCATTCTCCACTTTCACTTTCATCAAGAGGCTTTTGAGTTCCTCTTCACTTTCTGCCATAAGGGTGGTGTCATCTGCATATCTGAGGTTATTGATATTTCTCCCGGCAATCTTGATTCCAGCTTGTGTTTCCTCCAGTCCAGCATTTCTCATGATGTACTCTGCATATAAGTTAAATAAACATGGTGACAATATACAGCCTTGACGTACTCCTTTTCCTATTTGGAACCAGTCTGTTGTTCCATGACCAGTTCTAACTGTTGCTTCCTGACCTGCATACAGATTTCTCAAGAGGCAGATCAGGTGGTCTGGTATTCCCATCTCTCTCAGAATTTTCCATAGTTTATTGTGATTTACACAGTCAAAGGCTTTGGCATAGTCAATAAAGCAGAAATAGATGTTTTTCTGGAACTCTCTTGCTTTTTCGATGATCCAGCGGATGTTGGCAATTTGATCTCTGGTTCCTCTGCCTTTTCTAAATCCAGCTTGAACATCAGGAAGTTCACGGTTCACATATTGCTGAAGCCTGGCTTGGAGAATTTTGAGCATTACTTTACTAGCGTGTGAAATGAGTGCAATTGTGCGGTAGTTTGAGCACTCTTTGGCATTGCCTTTCTTTGGGATCGGGATGAAAACTGACCTTTTCCAATCTTGTGGCCACTGCTGAGTTTTCCAGATTTGCTGGCATATTGCGTGCAGCACTTTCACAGCATCATCTTTCAGGATTTGGAATAGCTCCACTGGAATTCCATCACCTCCACTAGCTTTGTTCGTAGTGATGCTTTCTAAGGCCCACTTGGCTTCACATTCCAGGATGTCTGGCTCTAGGTCAGTGATCACGCCATCATGATTATCTGGGTCGTGAAGCTCTTTTTTGTACAGTTCTTCTGTGTATTCTTGCCACCTCTTCTTAATATCTTCTGCTTCCATTAGGTCCACAACGTTTCTGTCCTTTATCGAGCCCATCTTTGCATGAAATGTTCCTTTGGTATCTCTGATTTTCTTGAATAGATCCTTAGTCTTTCCCATTCTGTTGTTTTCCTCTATTTCTTTGCATTGATCACTGAAGAAGGCTTTCTTATCTCTTCTTGCTATTCTTTGGAACTCTGCATTCAGATGTTTATATCTTTCCTTTTCTCCTTTGCTTTTCGCTTCTCTTCTTTTTGCAGCTATTTGCAAGGCCTCCCCAGACAGCCATTTTGCTTTTTTGCATTTCTTTTTCTTGGGGATGGTCTTGATCCCTGTCTCCTGTACAATGTTACGAACCTCATTCCATAGTTCATCAGGCACTCTATCTATCAGATCTAGGCCCTTAAATCTATTTCTCACTTCCACTGTATAATCATAAGGGATTTGATTTAGGTCATACCTGAATGGTTTAGTGGTTTTCCCTACTTTCTTCAATTTCAGTCTGAATTTGGCAATAAGGAGTTCATGGTCTGAGCCACAGTCAGCTCCTGGTCTTGTTTTTGCTGATTGGATAGAGCTTCTCCATCTTTGGCTGCAAAGAATATAATCGATCTGATTTCGGTGTTGACCATCTGGTGATGTCCATGTATAGAGTCTTCTCTTGTGTTGTTGGAAGAGGGTATTTGCTATGACCAGTGCATTTTCTTGGCAAAACTGTGTTAGTCTTTGCCCTGCTTCATTCCATATTCCAAGGCCAAATTTGCCTGTTACTCCAGGTGTTTCTTGACTTCCTACTTTTGCATTCCAGTCCCCTATAATGAAAAGGACATCTTTTTTGGGTGTTAGTTCTAAAAGGTCTTGTAGGTCTTCATAGAACCGTTCAACTTCAGCTTCTTCAGCATTACTGGTTGGGGCATAGACTTGGATTACTGTGACATTGAATGGTTTGCCTTGGAAACGAACAGAGATCATTCTGTCGTTTTTGAGATTGCATCCAAGTACTGCATTTCGGACTCTCTTGTTGACCATGATGGCCACTCCATTTCTTCTGAGGGATTCCTGCCCACAGTAGTAGACATAATGGTCCTCTGAGTTAAATTCACCCATTCCAGTCCATTTTAGTTCGCTAATTCCTAGAATGTCAACATTTACTCTTGCCATCTCTTGTTTGACCACTTCCAATTTGCCTTGATTCATGGACCTGACATTCCAGGTTCCTATGCAATATTGTTCTTTACAGCATCGGACTTTACTTCTATCACCAGACACATCTACAGCTGGGTATTCTCTAGTAACCCTTATCCTCCATCAAGTAGGATTTGCACTGCTATTTTCATACTGGAATAGAGAAAATGGAAGTAGAGTAAGTTTAAATGCACATTTGCAGTAATCAAGGCAACAAAATTACTGATTAAAACCAATTGTTTCCTCTTTTATTTTCTTTTTCAAAATTTAGTAGATGTTTTAGACTCAGTAGATTTATTCGCTTTCCCCTTAAGCATATTCTACTGCCGAATGCCAATGCCCACTTTTTAATTCATACATAAAACAAGAAATATGAACTTATAGGATAAATAAAACAAGGAACATTTATTCCCCAAGTCAATATCCTGAGACCTAAAATTTTAGAGTCGCTTACTAAAATTGTCCTTTCTATGAAGTATGGCTAAACAAAAGCCAACAGAATGTTGAACCCAACACTAACTGCCAAGTTTATTTTGGACAAACATAGAATTGAGCCGTCAGTTTCCTTATTCCTTAAAAAATGTCAGGAAAAAATATGAAGACTATCCTAACTAAAACTCATATATTCAAGTGCATATACTTTGGCCACCCGATGCAAAGCGCCTACTCATTGGAAAAGACTCCAATTCTCGGAAAGACTGAAGGCAAAAAGAGAGGAGGGAGGCAGAGAATTAGATGGTTAGATAGCATCACCGACTCATTGGACGTGAATCTGAGCAAAATCTGGAAGATAGTAGAGGACAGAGGAGGCTGAAATGCTCCAGTCCATGGGGGTCACAAAGAGTCAGACATGACTTAGTTACTGAACAAGAACAAAATATTTTTATATTTTAATTTTCATATAATGTTTTGAAGTTTAATATCTGATTGAAAAATCATCAGTTTTAACTCTTTTTTAATAAAGCAAACTCACCCATGTAACTATCACCCATGTTAGAAAACAATATTATCAGCAACCAAGAAAAACTCACAAACCCCTTGTCAATCACTATAGCCCCTGAAAAGTATCTACTAACCTGTCTTATAAAATTTCAGGTTCATTTTGATTATTTTTAAACTGTATAGAAGAATTAAAGTAGCTTTACATTTGTTTCTTGCTTCTTTCACTAAAGATTAAATTTTCAAATCCATTTGTTGCTAATCATGTAACTCACTTTTATTAATAAATATGGATTTCTATGAATTAATATGTAAATTTGCCACAATCCACTTAGTTATGTTTCCCACCAGTGATACCCCATTAGTGATGGTTGTTTAATCTTTCATATATAGAAATGAACATTCATATATAGAAGTAGGATTTCTGAGTCATTGGATATGGTTTTGCTGGAACTGCCAACTTTCTAAAGCTGTTTTAATGACTTTATTCTCCCCTCAACGGTGTGTGAAAGTTTCAGTAGCCCCATATCCTCATTAACTTTTAGTTTTCCATCATTTCCAGCTTAGTTATTCTGTGAGGTGGCTAATGCATTTGGCTCCTTTTTATGTGTGTATTGCTCATTTTAACATCCTCTTCTAGAAATGGCTCATTAAGTCCTTTCTCTGTTTTTCTATTGGATTACCTATAATTCTCTCATTGAATATAGGTGTTCTCTTTATAGTCTGGGTGTTGGGGCTTTGTGAATAATATGTGTTATAAATACCTCCCTCCCACTCGGGGGCTTTCCTGTGACTCAGTGGTATCCTTTAAGAATCAGTTCTTAGCCGTTTTAATGAAGTCTGGCATATCTATCTGTATTTTGCAAGCTTTATGTCTATTTTTAAAAATTATTGTCTATTCTAAATCAAGGAAAATATTACCTTATATTTTCTTTAAAATCTTGCTTTTTTACCTTCTACCTTTAGATCAACAGTCCACTTAGATTTGACATTTCTTTATGTGAGCTAGAGTATAAGTTTCATTTTTCACATATGGCTATCCAATTGATTTAGTGCTATTTACAAACCTTTCACACTGTTGTACAGTATCATCTTTTCCATAAATCAGTTTGTAATATATGTGTGGATCTATGTCTGGGTTCTATCCTGCTTCGTTAAGCCTATTTATGTACATGCCAATACCACAGACTCTTAATTTTTACCTTTTAAACCTTGATGCCCGATATGTTCTGACCTCAAATTTTCTTTTTTTAAACTTGATGTTTAATTGCTTTACATTGTTGGGTTAGTTTCTGAGGCTTCCCATGAGTTATCTGTTTTACATATGGTCATGTTGTTTGTCGATGCTATTCTCAATTTTTCTTTCTTAACTTTTTTTGCTTAGTCTTAGATTAATTATTCTTGGTCATTTATATTTTCATATATATTTTATTAATAATGTTATCAATTTTCACATAAACTTTCTCAGGTTATATTTAAATTTCTTTAAAAATATAAATCAGTTTTTGATGAATGGTCCTTATTACAATGTATGAAATGTAGTCTATGATTGGTAGTCTGCAGTTTCTGTAAGTTTATTACTTCATCAGATTCTTAAGAGAAAGTATTTGTAAATTTAAGTTTCAAGTTACCTTACCCAAGTTAGAGATGTTGAGAAATATATCTCAATGAATGTATATGAAAGATTGGGCTTTCAAGTATCAGACCATCACATAAGTAGAAAGGCACTACATCTCATTTCATACTTTAAGTTGGAAAAAAAATTAGAAGCCCACATAAGAATGTAACATTTTAGAAATACTTCCATATTCTTATATTGGATCTAAATAAATATATAAAATGTAAAAAAATAAACAAAAAAACACCAAAACTTAAAAGAGGCTTCTACAGAAGACAGAAAAGAGAGAAAAACTGGTTAGATGTTTCTATTGCAGTGGGTCCTGCTATTTAATTGAACCCTAAATAGAGATAATAGTGAAATTAATTATATTAGAATATACAACTCATGTACACTGAATATTCTCCCCAAAACACAGTCCAATTAAAAAATTGACAGATAATCTGAATAAGAATTTTTCCAAAGAAGACATAAAGATGACTACCAGATGCAAGGAAAGCAATATGACTAATTACCAGGGAAATGCAAATCGCAACAACAATAAGATATCACCTCACCCCTGTCAGAATGACTGTTATCAAAAAGACAAGAAGTAGCAAGTGTTGAGGATGTGGAGGAAAGAGAACCCTTAGTACACTATTGGTGAAAGTGTAAATTGGTGTAGCCACCATCAAAAATAGTATGTAAGTAAGTGCTAGTCGCTCAGCCCTGCCGGACTCTTTGTGACCCCATGGACTTCAGCCTACCAGGCTCCTCTGTCCATGAGATTTTTCCATGCAAGAATACTGGAGTGGGTTGTCATTCCCTCCTTCAGGGGATCTTCCCGACCCAGAGATTGAACCGGGGTCTCCTGCAGGTATGGAGACCCTTCAAAAAAAAATAGAGGTATCATATGATCCAGCAGTTCCCTTCCTGGGCATTTATCTGGAAACACTAGTTTGAACAAATATATGCACTCCAATATTTATAATAGCCTTATTACAATAGATGGTATGTGGAAGCAACCTAACTGCCCATTGATAGACAAATGGAAGAAAAAAGGATCCGGTATATATACACAATGGGATATTACTCAGACATAAAAAAAATCATATCTTGACATTTTCAAAAACATGGGTGGATCTGGAGGATATGCTTGGTGAGGTAAGTCATACAAATAAAGACAGATACTCTATGCTTTCACTTATATTTGGAATTTTAAAGACAAAACAAACAAATACAGCAAAACAGAAACAGACTTAAATATCAGAGAACAAACTAGCTAACCTGGGGAGTGTGAATGAGGGGGGAGATGAAATAGGTGGAGGAGATTAAGTGGTATAAAACACAGTTATAAAATACATAAGTTACAGGGATGTAACACACAGCACAGGGATATAATCAGTAACTTTGAATGATGTGTAATCTATAAGAACATTGAATCACTATGTGGCACACCTGAAAATAATATAATAAGTTAATTACTCTCCAACAAAAAAAAAGGAAATGTAAAAGATAGAATGTACTTTAATATGCTAAATGTTTGGGGAAAAGAGGGGGAAAGATGTTTAAAAAAAAGAGAGAAAAGAAACTCCTCTGTTCAGTTCAAATCATAGTCATAAGAATTCAGGTCAGTATTTCATCTCAATAAGTTACACAACCAGATCCCAAATATAATGGATTATAAGAAGAAGCCAAGTGTTATGAATAACTAGATTATTTCTGAGAACTGCTCTATTCTCTTTCATCTCTTTGAGATAAATTTAAAATAACATTTTTTTTTATCATTTTCACTTATTTCTTGACAACTCCTAATAATATAAATATAAATCATCTGTAATGCAAATTGTGTAATCTAACACAACATACTATCAAAAATTGCTTCATTTTATTTTGCTATGATAAGATAACAAAAAGGAACAGTTTTGAGGTCCAATTTATACTAGAAAGATGATAAAATGCCTTTTCCAATTATAGTTAACATTTTATTACATACTTTGCCTGATTCCTTAGATAAAGTAGGTGTTTTCAGGCCATTTACAGCAAACAAGAAAGACATTTCACTCTGTCCTGATATTTTTAGTTTATCTCAACTTTGAATGTTTATCAAAAACAATAGGACCTAGTATTATCAGAAGAAATATTTTAAGGTAGAATGCAGTCAAATGAGCAGTCTCAAATTTTGATGGTGTTCTCAAGCAGGTAGCAAATAATGCTTAACTGTACTACTCAGTATCTGAAATTACTGAGATAGTCAACTTTATATTTCTCCACCATAATGAGCTTATCAAAAAGGAAGATCTATTCAAAATTATGTCTTGAATTAAGAATATACAGAAGGCTTTTTGGGAAAGATTATTGTCCTGCACTTTTGGTACTAGAATTTGTTTGGGATTGCAAATAACTTGATTTGAGGAGAGAAAAGGAACCTCACCTATCTTTTTTGCAGTTAACAATGCTTTTGTCTCTTATTTGGCAGGGAGACTAGTAAAGTGAGTAATCTGCTCTTTGGAAGATAAACATGGCTAACATGAAAATGTTTGGGAACAATATGTAACGCTGGAACTGCTGGAACTTTTAATGACATTTGAGAATATATTTAAAATCAGCAGAGTAATAGAGTGTTCTATTGCCCAGGTACCTATTGAAATTTATAAGGAATTTCAGAATACACTTGTGTGTATATATTCCAGTATTATGACCTGGAAGGCCCAGGAGACCCATCTAGGTTTTCCATGAGGTGAAAACTTGATGTAATGACACTAGATATTGTGCCTCTTTTAACAATCTCAAGTAAAAGTCGAAAGCAAATTCCTATGAGTATCTACATATCTTAATAAAGAGATTCATGTCCATTTCTAATGTACTCATAAATTATAACGAAGATTACTGTATACTCAAAACATACACAAAAGAATTATTTGCTATTATTATTATTTCTTCAAGATATGACCTAAAACTTTTCAGTCAAAAAATGCCTCTTTCTTGCCTTTTGGAACAAAATCTTGGCTCTCAATGTTATACCTACCAAAGTGCTTGGATAAAATCTCTTTACCTGAAAGGAAAATAAACATGCATTCCATATCCTAGACATCTATGATGCCTTTATGTCTATCTAGTTGCTCTACATATGGCTAAGAATAAGTTTCAAGCTTCTAAATCTTCAAAAGTTAGTTTTCTGTCCAATTTATATCTACAGTATATTTGGCACTTTGAGTGGTCATTCTCAGGCATCAAAACATGAACTTACACTGTGGCACTGCTGCTGCTGCTGCTACTAAGTCGCTTCAGTCGTGTCCGACTCCGTGCGACCCCATAGACGGAAGCTCACCAGGCTCCCCCGTCCCTGGGATTCTCCAGGCAAGAACACTGGAGTGGGTTGCCACTTCCTTCTCCAATGCATGAAAGTGAAAAATGAAAGTGAAGTCGCTCAGTCGTGTCCGACTCTTAGCGACCCCATGGACTGGAGCCTACCAGGATCCTCTGTCCATGGGATTTTCCAGGCAAAAGTACTGGGGTGGGGTGCCATTGCCTTCCCCGCACTGTGGCACTACAGAATAGTAAAAAGAAGCAATGAAAGATGAGCCAGAGGACATTGATTTCAGTTAGGACTTGTCATTTGCAACAGGGAATCTTGGGCAAGAAGCCTAACCTCTCCAAAGTGGCCATCTTTGAGACGTTGACTGATATAGGGAGACAACTAAGATCTGAGTAAAAAGCTCATGTTGCTACAGGTATGGAATTTATTGGATATACAATTTGTGCACTTTGTGAATCTTTGATATATTTTTGTTTTTTAAATATATCCCTTTCTTCCTCAGAAATTATGTTATGGGCACCCAATATTTGGGTCAAATGTGGACAGTTGGAGGTAATCATATTTAAAAGAAACATTTTAACCTTTTGTCTTTCTTTACACTGTAGAAAATGTCAACATGACCTTGCCATGCTATAATTTTTTTTCACTTTAAATTAAATGTGTGCACTATCCATCTAATGATTAAGGGAAATCCCTATTCTTATAACTCTGAAATCCTGTGACAAATCTTATTCTTGTCTCAGCATCGTAACTATTATGAATTGTTTAATCAAAGCTTTATGTCTTGCTCTACTCTTGTTAATGTTTAATCCTCTGAATAGCCACCAGTGTATGACACTGAAACTTTATACTGCTGTCTTTAAACTTACCATCGCCTTCTTCAGGACAGAAAATTTAGAGAAATAATGGCTTATTTAATGAAAGGAAATGCTACTTTTACTCATTTTACTTGTATATTAGAAAAACATTAGAAAAAGACAATATGAGAAGAAGAGTAAAGAGAGAATATTTTATTTAGTACACATTTTTAAGCTCTATCAATTTTTAGAAACAAATCAGAAGATTAAAATAACTTAAATATCTTAAAATATACATTCCTTTGTATATACAGTAAAAGCCTAATGCTACTCCATGTTTCCAAGACACTGAATAAAATGTGTTTTTAAAACTTCTTCCAGGTTACATCCCATTTGAATCTGATGAGCCAATCTTGTTTTGCAAGGAACTGATAATTTTTCCTTTTTGTGTGGTTTGTAGATCATTGTAGAAAACTCATTTATGCTACTTTTAATGACATGTCACAGCTCATAAATATAGTTTAATATTGTTTTCATATAATAAAAGAAATTGCTCTCCTGTATTCAGTATAGTGGAAATGTGTACTATTCAAGTTATAATTTTTCTCTACATTGTTGAATATAAAATAATCACATATGCCAAGACATAAATATTGTTTCAATAACATTTCAGCAATTCTAAATTTCACCATCATATTACCTATATTGAAAATTCTGTCAAATCACAAAGCAGAAATTATGTAATTGACAGACTAACATTTATTCCTCAAGTACATTTTAGATGGTGTCAGACAGTGACAAAAGTCTTTTTGAGAGGATAACCCAATCCTTGATACTTTTAACAACCCCTCTTGTGTCTCATACATAGTGATAAAACAGGAATAAAGAAGTGAAAAATATGAAAACTTTTCCTCTCAAAAGAAAACAAAAATCAATAACTGGACCTCTCTCTAAGGTTGTATCAGCTGCTTTCCACAATTTCCTCTTTTTGGACTTCCATTCTGAATATTTCCTACCCATAGATCAGCCTTCTGACAAAAAACACCTTTGCTGTTTATGGTTAGTTACTCAGTTGTGTCTAATTTTCTGTGACCCCATGGACCCACCAGGTCCCTCTGTTCATGAGATTTTCCAGGCAAGAATATTCGAATGGATTGCCATTTCCTTCTCCTTAGAAAAAACAGTGTGGTTTAGTAAATAAATATTCTTCATATAGCTTGTCTATGGTATGATCAATTTTGTAAATCATTTATATATGTTCATTGCTTATGTTTGAATTGAAATATGCCAAGGCTGTTAGTTTGATACACTGGGGGAAAAAGTGTATATCAATACAAAGGAACTTGTCTATATATTATTAATCTAGTGGAATTTGATATAATGCAGATATATCTGACAATTTACAAAGTTTTAGAATTGAATTAATAAAACTCTTTGTTATTACAAATTACATTATCTACATATGTCTTAAAGTATAATGTGAGATACTCTTGGAAAAGACATTTTATTTCAATTATGAACATGCTTTAAACACATTTTGGAAAGTAATTGCACATGGTGATGTCACTTCAATCATTTTAAATGAAATTCTATTTATTTTTAAAACCAAGAATGTATACTGAATCTTGAGTTGATCAATATTCACTGTGTGAGAAAATGAAACCCAAACTGGTTGTATTATGCACCCAGATATAAAAGCTTAATGTATTAAATAATTTCACCTGGCTTTTGATAACACAACATGAGCCAAAAACTCAATACTATGGTGGAGTTCACTGTTTTGATTTTTCCTTCAATGTAATAAGACAGGGGGGTAAAATGGAGCAACTAGAGCAAAAGAGGGAAAATAAGCCTTTAGTCCACTAGGATTTCATCAAACATGTAAAATATTGTAGTTGATGATAACAGATAAAAATCAAATATTTGAATCTAGGTGTTTTAGATAAAATCAGAAAACTTAGAGAATGTGGGAGAAAACGGAAAATTCAATTGCAAGCCACTTATCTCCCTAGGGTTTCCCTGGTGGCTCAGAGGTTAAAGTGTCTGCCTGCAATGCGGGAGACCTGGGTTGGATCCCTGGGTCGGGAAGATCCCATGGAGAAGGAAATGGAAACCCGCTCCAGTATTCTTTCCTGGAGAATTTCATGGATGGAGGAGCCAGGAGCCTGGTGGGCTACAGTCCATGGGGTTGCAAAGAGTCGGACACAACTGAGCAACTTCAATTATCTCCAGCCTAGACCTTTCCAAGCATTGCAATATTCAAAACACATGTCTCCAATAGTAATGTTGTGATGTTCATCCCTTTAATTCTTATAGTGGTAATTGGGCCTTAGGGCCTTCAGGATTCATAGGATTATTGCTTTTACCAAGGTTTGCCGTTTCCATTTATCTAACATACTCTTATTTTCTTAGTATGAGGTGATATGAAAAATACTAGGGAGAAATATTATTGGTTGTTAAAGAGGAAGAGAGAGCCAAACTTTGCACTGACACATCAAAAATAGTTGAGTTTCTAGAATATATTTGTCATGTCTTTAAATGTCCTGAAATATTCTTCCAGTATACATAGCTATTAGAGAAAGATCTCTCCTACCTACCTCTGTATTGCACTGTCTCCTTGTTTAAACTTCCATGTTGTTGTTGCTATTGTTGTTGTTACCCAGTCATGTCCAACTCTTTGCAACCCCATGGACTGCCGCATGCCAGGCCTTCCTGCTCCTCACCATCTCCCAGAGTTTGCTCAAGTTCATATTCGTTGTACTGGTGATGCCATGAAGCTATCTCTTCCTCTGATGCCCTCTTTTGCTTCTGCCATCAATTTTTCCCAGCATCAGGGACTTTTCCAATCAGTCATCTGTTTGCATCAGATGATCAAAATACTAGAGCTTCAGCTTCAGCATCAGTCTTTCCAGTGAATATTCAGGGTTGATCTCCCTTAAGATTGACTGGTTTGATCTCCTTGCTGTCCAAGGGACTTTCAGGAGTCTTCTCCAATACCACAGTTTGAAGGCATCAATTCTTTGCTTTCTGCCTTCTCTATGGTCCAACTGTCATAACCATAAGTGACCACTGGGAATACCAGTCTTGACTATATGGACCTTTTTCAACAGAGTAGTGTTTCTGCTTTTCAACACACTGCCTAGGTCTGTTATATCTTTCCTGTGAAGAAGCAATCATCTTGTGATATCATGGCTACAGTCACCATCCACAGTGATTTTAGAGTCCTAGAAGAGGAAATCTGTCACTTCTTCCACATTTTCCCCTTCTATTTGCCATCCAGTAATGGGGGCAAGTGCGTGGTCTTAGTTTTTTTAATATTCAGTCTTAAGCTGGCTCTTTCACTCTCATCAACAGGCTCTTAGTTCCTCCTCACTTTCTGCCATTAGAGTGATATCATCTGCATATCTGAAGTTGTTGATGTTTCTCCCACCTATTTTGATTCCAGCTTGTAACTCATCCAGTCTGGCATTTCTCATGATATGCTCAGTATATAGGTTAAACAAACAGGGTGACCCCAGACATCCCTCTTCTATTCCTTTCTCAATATTGAACCAATCAGTTGTTTCATACAGGGTTTTAACTGTTGATTCTTGACCTTCATACAGTTTCCTCAGGAGACAGGTAAGATTGTTTGGTATTCCCATCTCTGTGAGAGTTTTCCACAGTTTGTCATCATCCACATAGTCAAGGCTTTAGTGTAGTCAATGAAACAGTGATAGTAGATGATTTTTCTGAAATTCCCTTGCTTTCTCTATAATCCAGAAGATGGTGGCAATTTGATCTCTAGTTCCTCTTCCTTTTGTAATCCAAGATTGGACATCTGGAAGTTTTTGGTTCACATAATGCTGAAGCCTAGCTTGCGAGATTTTGAGCGTGACCTTACTAGAATGGGAAATGAGTGTGATTGTCCAGTGATTAACTCATTCTTCGGTAAACTCTTCTTGGGAATTGGGATGAAGATTGACCTTTTCCAGTTCTGTGGCCACTGCTGGGTCTTTCAGAATTGCTGACATAATGAATACAAAACTTTGATGGCATCATCATCATCAACCCTTTAGAGATTTGAATAGTCCTGCTGGAATTTCACCACATTTACTAGTTTTATTAACAGCAGTGCTTCATAAGGTCTACTTGACTTCACACTCCAGAATATCTGGCTCTGGATGACTAACCACACTATCTTCTGTAGCCAATCAAAATCGGACACATCTCAGTTTTGGTTCTTAAATAATGTTTAGTTCTACACTCTGGAATACTGCACTTAAAATTACAAGTATGATGTTCAATATTTGCATTATTTAAGGGGAGAACAATATTTGGGCAGTGGAGGCAAAGCAAGAGTGTCTGAATCTAAAACAAAGATTTCTAAACTTGAAAGTGGAACCAGAATTAAAGGAAATGAAATGCTCCTACCTAAGACTGGGGCACATACCTCATCATGAACAGGATTTTAGCTGTGGTTTAGATGTCCACAATTCCATTTCACTATGGCATCTGCCTTTTATTCTCAATGAAAATTAAAAAAAAATGATAAAGCAGATTTAGCATTAGTATATGGCAGATCAGAACATAACGTGGTTGTGAATGCTAGTACAGAGAGGTATGGACATGTAGGGTTCTGTTGGAAAGCTCCTATAGTCTTCTAGTTCACTTAGCTTTGATCATGCTAGCCTTCTTGCTTGTCTTTGTGTAGACCAGACAAGATCACAATTTACAGGTATTTGTTTTTGTTCTGTCTTTCCTGTTATACCCTAAACACCTTGGACAGAGACTTATATGTTAATAGATGATCCATAAGATTTGGCAATTGAATGAGTGACAATTGACATAACATATGAGAGTTTCCATCACTCTATTAGGTGCTGTACTCAACTTGGGATAAATATGGTTATAATAAAATAGTCACAAATCTGACTGAAAAAAATTTAAGTTTATTGACCTTAAGTTCAAGAAAAAAGTACAATGTCAAAAAACTAGTTTTAACTTTTTAAATTATGTAAATGCTTGATTTACCTTTTCACCACTAATTTATGTTATAATTTTTGAAAAATTCCTTCCTAGTTTTAGCTTACTGAGACTACTGCACGGATGCTCAGTCATGTATGAATCTGTGTGATTCCATGGACTGTAGTCCACCAAGTTCCTCTGTTCATGGATTTCCCAGACAAGAATACTGGAGTGAATATGAGTTGCCATTTCCTTCTCCAGGGATTTTCCTGACCCAGGGATCGAATCTGCCTCTCTTGTGTCTCCTACATTGTCAGGTGGACTCTTTATCATTGTGCCATTTCACTAAAACATATTAACTCCATATCTGAGTCAACACTAGAGGGCTTTATCATGATTCATAGTAAAAGAGGTGCTTTTCTTTAATATTTGATCATGGGTTCTGTTTTCTGAGGGCAAGTTCTTCACTTCTGGGAATATAAAGCTTGTGGTCAACTAGCATTTGAGATGCTGGTGTTTTACAACCTCCTGGAGAGCCCCTGGATGTAACCTGAAAGCAGTCCCACTTAGTAGAGGGCAGGGAGAGACAGAAGAAAACAGATAGATCACCCCAGATTGGAGGGTGATAGGTTTAAGAAGCAAGGGAATGTACTTCAGGACTTGTTTTGAGTGGCTACAAGTTGAGTCAATTTTCACATCCACCTGCCAGAATCTTAAAAGTTTATACAGGGGCTTTATCTGGGTTCAGTAACATCCCCATTTCAGGGAGCAGTCTCAATACCACATTTCTGTTTCAAGGCTGCGTACTTGGAGAAGCTTCTGTAAGCTGGAAAAGTGAGAGGATTGACATTCAAAAGACAAGGAAGGGGGTGGAGAGCTTCCAATTGCCCAGGCCCAGTGAGAGGGTCAACTGATAGTCACATCTTCTTGATGACTTCCTCTAACAGATATAGGCATTTACTCCCCACATCTCTGCAAGTGGGTGTTTCTTACTTTAATTGGAGAAGGAAATAGCAACCCACTCCAGTACTCTTGCTTGGAAAATCCCATGGATGGAAGACCCTGGGCAGCTACAGTCCACGGGGTTGCAAAGAGTCAGACACAACCTCACTCTCATTTTCTTATTTTATTACTGCAGCATTCCAACAAAATGGCATATATTCTATATGGAAACATTAGTTTTTAAAGATTCCAACAATAATCACAAACATCAGATAAGGGGGGAAAAAAGTGCTGAACGAGAAAACAAAACCAAATTGTGGAGTTACTCATAGGTACTGGAGAAGACTCTTGAGGATCATTTGGACAGCAAGGAGATCAGATTAGTCAGTCCTAACGAAAACCAACCCTTATTCATTGGAAGGACTGATACTGAAGCTGAAGCTCCAATACTTTGGCCACCTGATACAAAGACTCATTGGGAAAAAACCCTGATACTGGGCAAGATTAAGGACAGGAGGAGAAGGGGTAACAGAGGAAGAGATATTTGGATGGCATCACCAGCTCAATAGACATGAGTTTGAGCAAATTCTGGAGATAGTGAAGGACAGGGAAGCTGGCATGCTGCAGCCTATGGGGTTGCAAAGAGTTGGACATGACTTAGTGATTGAACAATGAAAAAGAACACTCATTATAAAGAAAATATCCAGACGACAAAAAGAAGCAAACTACAAAACAAAGTAAACTGATGAGAAAATTTTGTGATAGAAACCAAAACAAATACCTGTAGTATACCTGAAATTTCCATAATAAATCTAGGATGAGTCACACTGGTATCTGCACTGTCTTTTCCACATTTGCTGGTGATTGTACAGTTAACATCACCTCTTTCTGTGTATCCCTCTTTATAATCTTCTACAGCAATAAAGGTCTGAAAGCCTTCATGACATAAAAAAAGCCTTCATGTACAGTGTCTGTGAAATCAAGTTGTGAGTGGACTAGCAATGTTTTGATGTCCGGGACTTTCAAAGTATATTTAAAAAATCATTTTAACAGTATTTTTAAAGTTTTTAAAGAGTGCTTAAAAAAAAACACTATGCTTTTATTTATGCTTTACTCTTGGATTTTATTATAATTAGACAAAAACCACTACTAGGAAGAAAATTTCCATGGTTTACATCATGTTTTCACATATAGATAAGAGTCACTAGATTTGCCAAAAAATTATATGCCTACCTGGAATTTTCATGATTTATAAAAACCTCATGGATTTTTTAGACCTATGTCACTGATATTAAAATTGACAGTCTTAATGGGATTTCTTTTATTTGACAAAACATATTGTGTTCAAGGTTAATAATACATTTCATTTCAGCAACATATAGAGTGTACTTGGCAGATGTGTGTTCAGTTTCATCATTTTGAGAGGCAGATCCTATTCTTTTCCTCTTCATAATAAGTAAAATCCTGCCAAAAGCCAACAGTTTGAATTGCTTTAAAGTTCATTTTAATGTAAATTTGGAGAGAGTGCATTTTTTCTCTTGATACAAGCCTAGCAAGCCTGTCTCTGCAAGAAGACTGGCTGGCTGGAAAGGAAGTTGATGATTTTAAAAGAAACTTATTACAAAACAATGAATGGGATACAGTTGTATTACTTGTTCGGTGGGAAAAAAAAATGAAAAGTTTTCTTTTAGTGTAAGAGAGAAGGGTCTATTGAGACTGTCATGTCTAAAACAGGATTCCAAGCTATCTTTTATTAGCAAAAGCTTGCTATTAAATTTGCAGTATTTCAAGGATGATTAACACAGACTCGTTCCTAGTATTGAAACTCTGGAAAGACATTACAGAAAAGTCATAGCTTTTCAAAACTTAGGAATTTCAAAACAATCATCCTGTGCTTTGTTACTGAAATTGATCACAAATATACTCTGTAAAAGCAATCTGTATATTAGTTCACACATGAAATATTATTGAAACTCAACCCTTTTCTCTTGATTAAACAAACACATCTCAAATTATCCTACTTCAAAAAGATTATGATACAGGAGGCTCATTTTGTTTGATAAAATACTGCAAAAATCCACCTGCAACAAGTTAACCAAAGGCATCCCAGATGGCCTAGCGGTAAAAAATCCACCTGCCAAGCAGCAGACTCAGGTTTGATCCCTGGATCAGGAAGACCCCCTGGAGGAGGAAATGGTATCTGACTCCAATATTCTTGCCTGGAAAATCCCATGGGCAGAGAAGCCTGGTGGGCTGCAAGACTAGCACCACCTGGGAAGCCTTTATAAATTCTACGTATGTTCTTTTAGAAGGAGTTAAAGTGTCTTTTGTAAATCCTGGACAAGATAACTATACTTTAATAATGTCATGCAGATTAGAATATGCCACCAAGCCTCGAGTTACTGAGTCACAACCTCCCAGGGAAATTGAACTTGTCACTTTCAACTCATCTAAACTATCTAGGGATGCATATCCAATAAGAAACCTCGGACTGGCTAAGGGACACATCTGTGGCTGAAGGAGTTAATTCAGCTTCTTGTCTCCCACTGGAAAACCTGACTCATTGCACATCCAGAATGTGCAAAGCAATTTCAGTCTGCAGACAACAGGCAGATGGACTACCTTGAAGACAGAACTCCCTTGTTGACAGACAAAACAAGTACAGAAATGCAGCCTAAGGTCAAATGCTTGCAAACTGCTTGAACAAGCTTTAGGGAGCTAAATTGGCAAACGAACCTGATGTCCCAAGAGGGATTTTGGTTTTGGAATTTATTATAGTGTTTATAGTAATTGATTGTATTCTATTGAAAAAATAATTTATTTAACATGGATTAGAAAGGCTTTTAAAAAGATAGACCATGAGGGAATTAACTTTGATATAACAAATAAGCATTAACACTGAAATGAAGAACATAATGCATTGTAATGCTCTATAGAAAATATTGCATTTTCTCCTCTGTCTATAGAATTTTCTGGCAAAGAATACTGAAGTGGGTTTCCATGCCCTTCTCCAGGCGATCTTCCTGACTCAGGGATCGAATCCACCTCTCTTATGTCTCCTGCATTGACAGGTGGATTTTTTTTACCACTACACCACCTGGGAAGCCTACCTGGTACAAAGAGTAAACCTTAACAATACAAATATCTCTCTTTATATTTTTCAATTATTTCCCCCAAATTATTTTCCTATAATAGGTTTTTTTTTAAATGTTAAATGATATGGGGATAAAAATAACTCTCATTTGTATATACTTAAACTTATACACCTTATGTCATTGAAACAAAACAAAGTTTACCACAAAGTATACTACCCTTGTACCAGCAGTGAAAATACAGTAACTGTCCTAGATGATGACTTGTATTTGAGAAAAATTCAAATTTTATCTTGTTTCCTATTTCTGAGTATGTATATTGCTGCATATATAGTAAACAATGTGTTTTCTCCTTCCTTTTTAAGGCATCTTTTCTAGAAATTCGAGATCTCTTGAGTTTTGTGAAATGCAATCAACTCAGAATCATTCAACAGTGTATAGCACTGCAGTGTTTATGGAGTGAAAACAAAAACCAGCTGGGAAGAGTTGGCTCTCTAAAAAAAGTCATTTAACTTAGAAAACTTGTAAACTTTAGGCATTGGAGATGTAGACTCATGTGTCTGTGTGCATGCTTAATGTGTGTTTGCATATTTGCACATACAAATATGATTGTTATAAATGGCCTGTTTATCTAAACTATAAACTTGGCATAAATTTCTGGATTTATTATGTAAATAGTAACTGTAAAGTTTTTAAAATTTGAAGATACCATTTTAGAAGCTTTTCTCTTTTAGAAATTTGTCTATTTGAATCAAGTCTATGAAACTGAGCCATCCTTAAAACATCTACTTCAAAGATACTTACCTTGAATATCTTCTTTAAATTCCAACCCGTGGCTGGGAAAGCAGTGAAAATAAGAATGATTGTCTTTAAAAAGAGGTGGAAAGTATTTCATTCTCATTAAGGAAAATAATCTGCTTGCACAGAGAAGCTCTAACTGAACCAGCTTTTATGGAGAACCTACAAGTGCAAGCAATTCTTCCAGACTGTGAGGATCTAAGGAGAAATAAAATAGCATTTCCAGAAGGAGTGATTCTTAACTTCCTTTGCACAACAGAGTCATCTGGGGAGTCTTTCAAAATCCCAACACCTTAAGTCTTAAGTAAGTTCAATTAAATCAGAATTTCAGGGATGAAACTTAGGAATCAGCTCTCCCAAGTGACTGATGTGCAGCTTACCTAGAAAACTACTGTGCTAGAAGGATTCTTCTCAAATTTTAATGGTCTCGTATGTTACTTGCAAATCTTGATAAAATGCATATTCTGACTGAGTAGTTATGAGGGTTGCTGGGAGTTTACATTTTAACCCATTCCCAGAAGCAAGTTAGGGCAACATGATTTTGTGCTGTGTGAAATTACTCATTTCTAATTGTGCAATCATTTCATTTACCAACTTATTTGTGGAAGTCATTTGATACAATAGTGACAGATTCCTACAGAGACAATGTATATTTCAACTCTGAGTGTCTAGTGCACTCTATGTCTAGACTCTCTTACAAATTTATTTGGTTGCTTTATGGCTTCTTGTATCATCCAAACTGTGAATGTCAGCTTCAAATCAAGGTATAGACCTGCATGAGGATCCAGTTTCTCACGGAGTTTCCTATTTTTCACTCTTTTCCAAGAAAAGTTTATTGTACCACTTGTAGTTCTGAGTGTGTGGACAGTAGTACCCATACAATAATTTCTGTAGTCAAGATGCCAGTTAATTACCGAACACTTTTTGGTTTTTTCACTTTGGCTGTGCTGGCTCTTTGTTGTGGTGTGCAGGTTCTAGAGCCCAAGGGCTCAGTAGTTGGAGTGTGTGGGCTTAATTGCCCTGTGTCATGTGGTATCTTAGTTCCCTGACCAGTGATCAAGCCTATGTCTCCTGCATTAGAAGGTAAATTCTTAGTCATTGGAAGTTCCACCATGGAAGTCTCACCAAACACTTCTAATATTTTTTTTTTTCCTGAGTAAATAATCTAGATACATGTTTCTCTTAAATTTTGATATGGCTATGTGACTGAAGCTTCATAAATAAAATGTTAAGAGGTGATATCTGACAATGCTTATGAACATTTTTACACACAAACTTCCATGCTTTTACTTGTTTACCAACATTTGCAGTATCCCCTGAGTAACTGTGTGAAGAACATCCAAGTTTTTCCACCATAACTCACCACTAGCCTGCTCAAATGAGAAAAACCCCTGGAGTTGTTGTGCTATTATACATTATGAAACTAACCATGATATTCAATTTCCAATCTTGGTTTGTCCTGAGATACACTTTTTTTTTGTCTCTTAGGTTACAGAAATCTCTTTAAACCTTATGGGTTGAATAATATACCACCAAAAATGTATTTCAGCGTCTTAACTTCTGGCACCTGTGAACACAGCCTTACTTGGAAATAGGGTCACTGCAATGTCATCAAGTTATAAGGTCATTAGAATAGACTCTATTTCAATGTGATTGGTATCCTTGTATAAAGAGAAGAGATACAGAGACAGAAAAGCATGGAGAAAATATACTGTGAATAGAAACAAGGGGAAAGCCACATTACAGAGGCGGACATTGCAGTGATGCAGCTATAAGTGGAGAAACTCCAAGGATGGCAGGCTACCAGCCGGGCAAGGAAGATATAAGGGAGTAGTCTACCCTGGGTTTCAGGGAGTTGGGCCCTGATGACACCTTGATTTTAGATTTCCAGCCTCCAGAACAATGAGAAAATACATTTCTGTTAAGTCACCCAGTTTTGGGTACTTTATTACGGCATCCCTGGGAACTCACACAATTCTTAAACATAATTGGCATGTTTGGACATGCCTGGAGAATGTTGGCAAGTTCAATGGTCAGGATTCTTCTCAAGGGATCTGGTTTCTTTTCTATTTTGTCCAAATGATTCCATTGTAAATCTTCATATTTACAAATGTATTGAAATATAAGCCAGTCACCTTTCCTCATGATGAAAACTGAGAACTAAAACTACTAATTTTTTACTTTATTTTAATATGGGTTTACTATGTCCCTGTCCGCATCATTGCACATTTACAATTTCAGGCAATCACTAATAACTTAATTGCCTTTCCCAAAACTTCCATAAAATGCTATTCGAATAAATGTACAACTATCCAATATTCAGTAGATTATATAAATTGGCAGTTTTATGTCCTGAGAAAGTCAATCCCCTCATTTTTTTAAATGTTAAACTACATCTACTAACTTAAAAAGAAGAGATCTGTTGTACAAATAGCATTGCCTGAATGTGCTCTTCAGAAGGTATCTTGACATCTTTATCCATAAAAGTTGAATGTAATTTTGAAAGGTGCTTACCTAACTCTTGTACATAAATCAGGCCCCAAATGAAGATATCATGTTGGCTTGGCACTTCTTGAGGGCAAAATATTTTCTGACCATAGGGAGGTATATTAGACCTGGATCCATTTTGCTTCAGATTGATTGAAAAGGACAAAAATCAACAGTGGATAGATAACAGAGTCTTATCTTGCACCAGTTCTTGTAACACTCCTCTCCTGATCCAAGAAAACCAGAATGCTATTCCATGTTCTCAACCAGAGCTTGCACAAAGGATTTTAAATTGCTTTCCCATTCTACTTTTATCCAAAAACCGGAGGACCTGCCATAGTACTCTGCAAAAGAAATCAGCTCTGAAATAGAGTCTATCTACTTTATATATAGTTTCAGCTCAGAAAAGACAAAAGGTTTCTAATGGTAAGTGAAAATTTTGTCTAAAGTCCATAACTCTAGAAAGTGATATTAGAGCAGCTGAGGGAGGAGACAAGAGGGTAACAGCATGAGGCACCTCAGTTCAGTTCAGTCGCCCAGTCATGTCCAACTCTTTGTGACCCCATGGACTACAGCACGCCAGGCCTCCCTGTCCATCACCAACTCCCGTAGTTTACTCAAACTCACGTCCATCGAGTTGGCGATGCCATCCAACTATCTCATCCTCTGTCTTCCCCTTCTCCTTCTGCCTTCAAACTTTCCCAGCATCAGGGTCTTTTCTTTTCTTTCTTTCTTTTTTTTAAATATAAATTTATTTATTTTAATTGGACGCTAATTACTTTACCGGGTCTTTTCAAATGAGTCAGTTCTTCTCATCAGGTGGCCAGAGCATTTGCACTTCAGCATCAGTCCTTCCAATGAATATTCAGGACTAATTTCCTTTAGGATGGACTGGTTTGATCTCCTTGAAGTCCAAGGGACTCTCAAGAGTTTTATCCAACCCCACAGTTCAAAAGTATCAATTATTTGGCGCTCAGCTTTCTTTATGGTACAATTCTCACATCCATACATGACTACTCGGAAAAACAAAACAAAACATAGATTTGACTAAATGGACCTTTGTTGGCAAAGTATTATCTCTGCTTTTTAATATGCTGTCTATTTTGGTCATAGCTTTTCTTCCAAGGAGCAAGCGTCTTAATTTCATGACTGCAGTCACCATCTTCAGTGATTTTGGAGCCCAAGAAAACAGTCTCTCACTGCTTCCATTGTTTCCCCATCAATTTGCCATGAAGTGATGGAACTGGATGCCATGATCTAATTTTAGTTTTTTGAAATTTTTAAGTAAAATGAGTAATGTCCCCCCCCCCCCCCCGCCTTTTTCCCCCAGAAGAGAGATAATGGGAAAATACATTTCATAGTCAAACTGGTCATAATAGTTTGCATAGTCAGACCCTCATAATAGTTTGTCATTAATTTAGCATACACCTGCAACATATCAGAACAACTGAATAGAAAGTGGAATAAGTTTGACCTCATTAAGTTTTTGGATATAGTGTATTTTTTCAAAAATATATCTTTCCATAATATCTAATTCAGAACCTATTTTTTTGCCCAATTTTTATAATTATGCTATGGGCTGAAGGAAATGGCAACCCACCCCAGTATTCTTGCCTCGGAAATCCCATGGACAGAGGAGTCTGGCGGGATACAGTCCATGGAGTTGCAAGAGTCGGACATGACCGTGACTAAACCAACAGCATGGGCCGAATTATTTCCTTTCTCCCACCAGGTGGCGATAGTGGCAAAGAATGCCAATGCAAGACTGGAGAGACCTGGGTTTGATCACAGGGTGAAGCTCTCCTAGTGGAGGACATGACAATCTACTCCAGTATTCTTTTTGCAGAATCCCATGGACGGAGGAGCCTGGTGGGCTACAGTCCTTTGGGTCGCAGAGTCGGTGACAAATGTTACCTAGCGTCTTCCTAACTCAGGGATGGAACCCAAGTCTCCCGCTTTGCAGGCGGATTCTTTACCAGCTGAGCCACAGGGAAACTGGAGAATACTGGAGTGGGTAGTATTCTCTACCCACTTCTGGAGCGGGTCTTCCCAATCCAGAAATGGTGCCACGAACCGGGTTCTCCTGCATTGCAGGCAGACTCTTTACCAACTGAGCTATCAGGGAAGCCCTAGCATACACCATGCCCCGTCAATTCACATGCTGAAGCCCTAATCCCAACTATCTCAGAATGTGCCTGTGTTTGTAGGAAAGGCGTTTAAAGAGAATTATGTTAAAATGAAGCTTTTAGTGTGGCCCCCTAATGCAATCTGAATGGTATCCTTCTAAGAGGAAATTTGAACACACAAAAGAAACACCAGAGATACCTGAACATAGAAGAAAGGTTTTGTGATGGTATAGTGAGAAAGTGGCTATCTGAAGAGAGAAGCTCAAAAGAAAATCAAACATGCCAACACCTTGATCTTGGATTTTAGACTTCAGAACAAGAAGAAAATAAACTTTTGTTGCTTAAGGCACCCAATTTGTGCTATTATGGCAGCCCTAACAAACAAATACACACTGCTTAACAGCTAATTGTATTTACCAGCAACATCATTTAGTATTTAATTTTATCATCTTTAATTATGATAGTCCTGATTTATGTGTATGCTTACTTGTCTTCAACTCTATGACGCTCAGGGCTGTAGCCCATCAAGCTCCTCTGCCCATGGGATTTCGCAGGGAAGAATACTGGGGTAGTTTGCCATATCCTCCAGGGAATCTTCCTGACCCAGGGATCAAATCCTCCTCTCCTGTGTTTCCTGCATTGCAGGTGGATTCTTTACTGCTGCATTATTCGGGAAGCCCTATTTTGCTTGTTCCAAAAAAAGCCTGAGGCTTATTTTTTAAACACTAATTTGAATTGATATTTAATAACATATCTTAAATGTGATTTCATCAGATCAGATCAGTTGCTCAGTCGTATCTGACTCTTTGCGACCCTATGAATCACAGCACGCCAGGCCTCCCTGTCCATCACCAACTCCCGGAGGTCACTCAGACTCACATCCATCGAGTCAGTTTTGCCATCCAGCCATCTCATCCTCTGTTGTCCCCTTCTCCTCCTGCCCCCAAACCCTCCCAGCATCAGAGTCTTTTCCAATGAGTCAACTCTTCACATGAGGTGGCCAAAGTACTGGAGTTTCAGCTTTAGCATCATTTCTTCCAAAGAAATCCCAGGGCGGATCTCCTCCAGAATGGACTGGTTGGATCTCCTTGCAGTCCAAGGGACTCTCAAGAGTCTTCTCCAACACCACAGTTCAAAAGCATCAATTCTTCGGCGCTCAGCCTTCTTCACAGTCCAGCTCTCACATCCATACATGACCACAGGAAAGACCATAGCCTTGACTAGGCGAACCTTTGTTGGCAAAGTAATGTCTCTGCTTTTGAATATGCTACCTAGGTTGGTCATAACTTTCCTTCCAAGGAGTAAGCGTCTTTTAATTTCATGGCTGCAGTCACCATCTGCAGTGATTTTGGAGCCCAGAAAAATAAAGTCTGACACTGTTTCCACTGTTTCCCCATCTATTTCCCATGAAGTGATGGGACCGGATGCCATGATCTTCATTTTCTGAATGTTGAGCTTTAAGCCAACCTTTTCGCTCTCCACTTTCACTTTCATCAAGAGGCTTTTTAGTTCCTCTTCACTTTCTGCCATAAGAGTGGTGTCATCTGCATATCTGAGATTATTGATATTTCTCCCAGCAATCTTGATTCCAACTTGTCCTTCTTCCAGTCCAGCATTTCTCATGATGTACTCTGCATAGAAGTTAAATAAACAGGGTGACAATATACAGCCTTGACTTACTTCTTTTCCTATTTGGAACCAGTCTGTTGTTCCAAGTTCAGTTCATATTAGCATACTATTTTACCTTACTGTGAAATACTCCATTCTATGAAGACAGCACTTTGTATTTAATCAATTCTACAATGGTAAACATTTAAACTGCTACTAGTTTTCTGTTATTATGCTGCCACGGACTACTTTGTATATATATCTTTGCTCAAATGTCACTATCTCTGAAGATCATTTAGTTATTAGAGTTGTTTGGGTTAAAGTATATCTTTTCAATTTTGACAAATATTTAAAATTTCAATGACAGTTGAGAATTTACAGTCTTATATACATCCACTAGTATCTGTTTCCTAGACTCACTATATTGTGATTTTTTTCAAGCAATTAGTTTATTTAGCAAATTAATAGGTGAAAATGGGTTGCATTTAATTCATTGTGAGATTGCTTTCATTTTTACTTGCCATTTATCTTTTGTGGACTACCATTTTTGGTTCTTTGTCCCTTTTTTTTTTATTTGGTTGTTCTTTTTCTCATTGATTATATGAGTTTTTCATATATTAAATAAAATAGTTCTTTCCTTTAGTATCAAGCACCTTTCCTTACTGAAATATTCCTTTTATATTGGTTGCAAATATTTCTTTTCCAGTTGGTCATTTTTTTAATTTTTTTAACATTTTATTTTGTATTGGAGTATAGCTGATTAACAATGCCATTATAGTTTCAGGTGAACAGTAAAGGGACTCAGCTATACATATGCATGTATCCACTCTCCTCCAAACTCCTCTCCCATTCAGGCTGCAATTTAACATTGAGCAGAGTTATAGACCAGGTATACAGCAGGTACTATTCAGTAAGTCTGCATCTGTCTTCTATTCTAAATACCAGCTGGTCATTTTTAAGTACTTTGTATTATTTATTTATGTCCATAGGCATGTGGAATCTTAGTTCCCTGACCAGGGATCAAACCTGTGCCTCCTGCAGTAGAAGCGCAGATTCTTATCCCTGGACCCCCAGGGGAGTCCCAGCTGGTCATTTTAAAGTTCCCTTATGTATGATTGAAATAAAAGCAAAGAAAATTAAAAACACAAATGCTGTATTTTACAATGTAACCTTTTATTGATTACATGTTTAGATCACATGCTATTGATACATATTTAGACTTAAAGGGGAGGAAAATTACATGGTATCTTAAAGAAGGCATTGATGGGATTTTTCTACCTTTGAGAATATATAGTACAGTTATATTGTGAGAAAAACAAAAAATTCACTGGAGAAAAACAAGTATTATCAAAAATTTAGCTCACTGAACAGAACTAAATACATTTGTTCTTCTGCTAAACACCTAGTGGTAGCTTTTAAATCATTAAAAGAAATTTAAAAAATAAAATATTAAACACTTTCTCTGTGTATCAGAGTTGTCAGATGATGAATTTTGAAAAATCACTCCATTTTTATTATTATTTTTCTGTTTTTTCTACCTAACACAATGAAAAAATAATCTAAGTGCTATTTAGGGTCTTTGTCTAATTCACTAATATATTGTCAACACCTAGAGAATCAGATCAGATCAGTCGCTCAGTCGTGTCCGACTCTTTGCGACCCCATGAACTGCAGCACGCCAGGCCTCCCTGTCCATCACCAGCTCCCGGAGGTCACCCAGACTCACATCCATCGAGTCAGTGATGACATCCAGCCATGTCATCCTCTGTCATCCCCTTCTCCTCCTGCCCTCAATCCCTCCCAGCATCAGAGTCTTCTCCAATGAGTCAGCTCTTCGCATGAGGTGGCCAAAATACTGGAGTTTCAGCTTTAGCATCATTTCTTCCAAAGAAATTCCAGGATTGATCTCCTTCAGAATGGACCGGTTGGATCTCCTTGCAGTCCAAGGGACTCTCAAGAGTCTTCTCCAACACCACAGTTCAAAAGCATCAATTCTTCGGCGCTCAGCCTTCTTCACAGTCCAGCTCTCACATCCATACATGACCACAGGAAAGACCATAGCCTTGACTAGGCGAACCTTTGTTGGCAAAGTAATGTCTCTGCTTTTGAATATGCTACCTAGGTTGGTCATAACTCTCCTTCCAAGGAGTAAGCGTCTTTTAATTTCATGGCTGCAGTCACCATCTGCAGTGATTTTGGAGCCCAGAAAAACAAAGTCTGACACTGTTTCCACTGTTTTCCCATCTATTTCCCATGCAGTGATGGGACCAGATGCCATGATCTTCGTTTTCTGAATGTTGAGCTTTAAGCCAACCTTTTCACTCTCCACTTTCACCTTCATCAAGAGGCTTTTTAGCCCCTCTTCACTTTCTGCCATAAGAGTGGAGTCATCTGCATATCTGAGGTTATTGATATTTCTCCCAGCAATCTTGATTCCAACTTGTGTTTCTTCCAGTCCAGCATTTCTCATGATGTACTCTGCATATAAGTTAAATAAACATGGTGACAATATGCAGCCTTGACGTACTCCTTTTCCTATTTGGAACCAGTCTGTTGTTCCATGACCAGTTCTGACTGTTGCTTCCTGACCTGCCTACAGATTTCTTAAGAAGCAGATCAGGTGGTCTGGTATTCCCATCTCTTTCAGAATTTTCCATAGTTTATTGTGATCCACACAGTCAAAGGCTTTGGCATAGTCAGTAAAGCAGAAATAGATGTTTTTCTGGAACTCTCTTGCTTTTTCCATGATCCAGCGGATGTTGGCAATTTGATCTCTGGTTCCTCTGCCTTTTATAAAACCAGCTTGAACATCAGGAAGTTCACGGTTCACATATTGCTGAAGCCTGGCTTGGAGAATTTTGAGCATTACTTTACTAGCGTGTGAGATGAGTGCAATTGTTCGGTAGTTTGAGCATTCTTTGGCATTGCCTTTCTTTGGGATTGGGATGAAAACTGACCTTTTCCAATCTTGTGGCCACTGCTGAGTTGTCCAAATTTGCTGACATATTGAGTGCAGCACTTTCACAGCATCATCTTTCAGGACTTGGAATAGCTCCACTGGAATTCCATCACCTCCACTAGCTTTGTTCGTAGTGATGCTTTCTAAGGCCCATTTGACTTCACATTCCAAGATGTCTGGCTCTAGGTCAGTGATCACATCATCATGATTGTCTAGGTCTTGAAGCTCTTTTTTGTACAGTTCTTCTGTGTATTCTTGCCACCTCTTCTTAATATCTTCTGCTTCTGTTAGGTCCACACCAACTCTGTCCTTTATCTTGCCCATCTTTGCATGAAATGTTCCCTTGATATACCCAGCATTAAATAGGAACAAAAATATCATTATTAAATCAGATCAGATCAGATCAGTCGTTCAGTCGTGTCCGACTCTTTGCGACCCCATGAACTGCAGCACGCCAGGCCTCCCTGTCCATCACCAGCTCTCGGAATTCACTCAGACTCACATTCATTGAGTCAGTGATGCCATCCAGCCATCTCATCCTCTGTCCTCCCCTTCTCCTCCCACCCTCAATCCCTCCCAGCATCAGAGTCTTCTCCAATGAGTCAACTCTTCGCATGAGGTGGCCAAAATACTGGAGTTTCAGCTTTAGCATCATTCCTTTCAAAGAAATCCCAGGGCGGATCTCCTTCAGAATGGACCAGTTGGATCTCCTTGAGAGTCCAAGGGACTCTCAAGAGTCTTCTCCAACACCACAGTTCAAAAGCATCAGTTTTTCGGCGCTTAGCCTTCTTCACAGTCCAGCTCTCACATCCATACATGACCACAGGAAAGACCATAGCCTTGACTAGGTGAACCTTTGTTCGCAAAGTGATGTCTCTGCTTTTGAATATGCTATCTAGGTTGGACATAACTTTCCTTCCAAGGAGTAAGCGTCTTTTAATTTCATGGCTGCAGTCACCATCTGCAGTGATTTTGGAGCCCAGAAAAATAAAGTCTGACACTGTTTCCACTGTTTCTCCATCTATCTCCCATGTAGTGATGGGACCAGATGCCATGATCTTCATCGTCTGAATGTTGAGCTTTAAGCCATCCTCTTCACTCTCCACTTTCACTTTCATCAAGAGGCTCTTTAGTTCCTCTTCACTTTCTGCCATAAGGGTGGTATCATCTGCATTTCTGAGGTTATTGATATTTCTCCCGGCAATCTTGATTCCAGCTTGTGTTTCTTCCAGTCCAGCATTTCTCATGATGTACTCTGCATATACGTTAAATAAACATGGTGACAATATACAGCCTTGATGTACTCCTTTTCCTATTTGGAACCAGTCTGTTGTTCCATGACCAATTCTAACTGTTGCTTCCTGACCTGCATACAGATTTCTCAAGAGGCAGATCAGGTGGTCTGGTATTCCCATCCCTCTCAGAATTTTCCACAGTTTATTGTGATCTACACAGACTTGATATTTACTGTAATTTTTACTCCTCTTATGAATAACCTCTTTAAGTTTAGCATAGCTATTTTAAAGTTCATATTTGTACTTTAAAATATTTGTCTGTTCACTAAAAATTACACTTTCTTTAACATTTGGACCTTAAAAAACAACCAGAAAAAGAAGACAATATAAACCCTGTCATATAAAACAAATGTATTTACTAAACACAAAAATGGAATTCACTTAAGCACAAATATGTTTCAAATTAATTTTGACTAAATAAATACTAATGGAAATAAAATTCACACATAATTTCTGCATTTATTTTCCCTGAAAACTCTGCATAGAATGAGGAAAAAAATAAGCCCTGGAAAACAGAAAACATAACACATGTTTTTTGCTATTATTTTTTTTTAATGTCAAACAGCTCAGAATCTGCACATGAGCAATATATGTGAATAAACACTTGTATAGCGATGACAGTTATCATTCACGGATCATTTAGCAAGCTCTGTGTGTCACTCGAAGCATTCGTATGTATTTCCTTACTTAATCAATAATGCATTATTGTTCAGTATTAAGTTATCTCCAGCTTTCTGTGATCCCATGAGCTACAGCACACCAGGCTATGCTGTCCTTCAGTATCTCCTGGAGTTTGCTCAAACTCATGTCTGTTAAGTCAGTATGTCATCCAACGATTTCATCCTCTGTTGCCCCCTTCTCCTCCTGCCCTCAGATACTCCCAGCATCAAAATATTTTCCAATGAGTTGGCTCTTCACATCTGGTGGCCAAAGTATTACAGCTTCAGCTTCAGCATTGGTCCTCCCAGTAAATATTCAGGGTTAATTTCTTTTAGGATTGACTGGTGTATCATTAAACTCCCATTGTATAGATTAGAAAAGTTCAGGATCTAAGAACCAAGTACACTAAAGTGTTTTGAAGTTTCACAAGTGATACTCAAACCTAGACTAGCAAACTTCTGTGCCCCTCATCATAAATACTATCCAAGAAAAAGCATAAAATCTGTCAGGGGGTATAAAAAGTATTATATCCAGTGGAATATCATTATATGGCTGATTTCTCCTTAGAATCAATAAAAATTAGAACACAATAGAAAGATGTGTTTAGAGTTCTGAAAATTAAAAATCTGTCAATCCAAAATTATCTGTTTAGTGTAAATTTTTTTAGTGAATTTAAACCAAAAGCATTTAAAAAGAGTAATGCCTTAGAGAAATGTCCAGTTAAAATGAGTCAGACATGACTGAGCGACTGAACTGAACTGAACTGAAATTAACTATAACGAATTGTCAGCAAAGTTCTTCAGTTTGACTAGAAGTTATTTCAAATAGAAATCCAGATCTGCGTGAAGAAAGATGAGTGTCAGGAAAATTTAAATTGAGGATAACTATAAATTACCTTTTAATCATTTTATGAGTGGATGTATATATGTGTATCACATATTTAAAAATTCTTTAAAATAGTATTGACTAAAGCAAAAATGATCCAAATATATTCTCATTGTTATTCCATATGGAGAAGTAAATATATATGAATACAGAAGTGCAAAGGACAAGCACAAATGGAATTACACTACTGTGAGGTTTGGGCATTGTTGTCAAATAGTATAATATTATTTGAAAATTCAATATGATTAATTAAATATTTGTACTATAAGCTCAAGAATAATGCTTTCCAATACAATTTCCTGTGAAAATGAAATATTTTGGTACTCTGTGCTGTCCAATTTTTTAACCACTAGCTACATGTGGTTATGATGTTTTATTAAGTACATTTTGATTTAAATGACCCCATGTGGATAGTGACCACTCTATTGGACAATCCAGCTCTAGAGCAGTCACTAAATTTTTTTTAAAAAATGAAGAAATATAATCCAGAAATTAATAGAACAGGTAAAAAGGAATAATAAAGTATACTTACTTATACCAAGTGTATGCCTGGTGTCTCAGCAGTAAAGAATCTGCCTGCCAATGTAAGAAATGTGACTTTGATCCCTGGGTCTGGAAGATTCCCTAGAGGAGGAAATGGCAACTCACTCCAGTATTCTTACCTGGGAAATCCCATGGACAGAGGAACCTGGTGGGCTACAGTTCATGTGATCACAAAGAGTCAGACATGACTTAGTGACTAAACAACAACAGTAACACTTATACCAACATAGAGGAAAAATAAGGAAGAAAAAGAACAAAGTACTGCTATAATTAAACACAACTCAAACACATCAATTATTTGATCATGTAAATAAATAAATCAGCCAAAAGTCAAATGCTTTTAGATTAGAAAAGAAATCAGGACTCCAAGAGTGGGGGAAAAAGGCTTAGAAACACAAACTTTAAATATAAAGGCATAAAGCAATTGCAAAGCAAATATCAGAAGAGAGCGTAGCAAACACAAGAAAGCTGGTTTAACTGTATTTAATAAGAAAAAGTATTCTTCAAAAACTCACCAGTGGTAAAGTATAACATTTCCTCATGATAAAAGTCCAATTCATCAGTAAGATAAAAATAAATTAGCATATACCTAATGGCGAAGATTCAAATACACATATCAAAAAATTGCTATAATCCAGGATTTAAAACTCTCTATTCTGAGTAATTGATAAGTAGACAAATAATTAGTAAGAAGAAAGAAGTTCATTGATCTAATTGACCTTGATAGAATACTATATCTCAAAGCTAAACTGTCATTTTTTCTTCCAATAAACATTGACTACCATGGACAGAAGAGCCTGATGGGCTACAGTCTATGGGATCACAAAGAGTTGAACACTACTGAGCAAATAAACACATACACACATCCACCCATACTGTTGACACGCTGAGCTATATATTATCCCCCAAAATTTCAAAATATTGATCTTATTCAGTTTGTGTTTTGATTGCTATAGAATTAAATTAGAAGTCAGTAATTTTAAAGATATACAGAAAATCATCAGTATTTGGCAATGTAGTAGTATATTTCTACATAAAATGTGGGTCAAAAATTGACTATAAGAGATTGTCTCTTTGAGTCGTGTGTCTGTTCCAATACTTTCTATGAAGCCAGCCTTTTGGGTAGAGAGCACCATCTATGTGTTTTGGGGGCAGATGAAATTTCCCAGATCTATTCATGCCTCGCTGAATAACATCCCATTGTATTCCAGAATCATCCTCTTATTCACTCTTAAAATGACCTAAAAGTTTTCCAAATTATTGGCTATTGGTGATAGTGCCACAAGTAGAAAATAATTCCAGTATTTCTATAGCCTACTTCCTCCTGCCCTGAAGTATGACCCTGAAGACAGAGGAAGGAATGAGTCCCTTGAGCCTGATGTGTATTTAATTTACCCTCCTCTTCCCTTGTTACTTTTCCATATCCCTGTATCCTGTCTTCTCATCCCCTTCTCTTTCTTTGTTGAGATGATTTTCTTACTTTTCCCAAGAGAATGATTACAGAGCATGACAGAGGAAAATATGACCAAGTAAAACACTCAAAAATATCCCTGTGTGTATAGGCTGGTCAAACCATTGGTGATCAAGGTAAAAAGATAACGTCCCCATAAGACTCTTGAAACATATATGCCTCAGATCAGTTCCTTATCATGACAGGTTAGACCAATATAGTTAAAATCACAAATGCTAAAAATGTGTAAGGCAGAGGTGTTCTGCACACTCTGTGACATGCTGCCTGCTTTTCACATTACTCTATGGATTACTCTATTTTGAGCTCTAGCTGTTTTGCTAGATGCCTTTTAAAAATCTGTTCTTGTAGTTCTCAGCTGTATTATGGTAATGGCGAAGGTTTTAAATCAGGAAACTAGTAGAATAATCAGGGACAAATCTATGACATTTTCTACATGGAGAATGAAAATAGAAGTGCTGGTTTCCTGTGCAATGCAATTTAATACCCCTTCACCCAAAACACATACTTGTAACCTGAAAGGGTTAATTTTGACTACATACTGGATCTGTCTCTGTGATTTTAACCCTGTCTTGCAGCTTCTGTTATTATAAACAAACATAATGGTCAGGGAACCTTGCCCTCCTCTGACCCTTAAACCTCTCTGACCCTTGCCCTCTCTCACCCTCCTCTTGACCCTTAAGCTAACGTGCCTTTGTTTAGTTCACAGAAAGATAACCTGAGCCTGCCTGCCTGTGAATGACTGTGACATTCTTGAGTTACCATCAAAACCCTCTGCCTGAGACTTGTCAGTCTAGGAGATATTTACAAGAATTAAATGATCTTTTTACTTTACTTCCTCAGCTCCCCCATCTAAGATCCATGAAAGAGCTTGGCATCCAGGCCCCAACAAGATGGTTATTTTGAGATGTTAGTCTGCCATCTTCTCAGTCAGCCTGCTCTGAATAAACTTATATTCCTTGTCTTAACACCTCGTCTCCTGGATTTATGGGCCTATCGTGTGGTTAAGTAAAGTGAGCTTGGACTCAGTAACATACAGACACCCACACAACACATACAAATTAACACACTCTTTTTTGGCTAAAGACCATCAGTGTTGATATCAATTCCATTTCAGTCAGATGTGGGCTACAAAAGTATTTTTGTGTGCCTTATACTTACTTAGTATGCTATTATTTTGAGTATGTGTGCTGCATAAGTAAACACCAAAAAATGTAGTTGTAAAAAACAACCATTTTCATGTTCTTAGAATTTTATGAGTCAGAATTTAGGAGGTTGCAACAGAGGACTCATCGTTGCTTCACAGTGACTGAGCTTTGGTGGTTAAAACAGTTAGAGATGGACGTGATGGATAAAATGAGACCATGTGTCTAAGGTCTTAATTGTGGTTGTTGGGTGATCCTAGATGCCTTCCTCACTCACCTGTTTGACACCTGGGCTGTGGGATGGACTGGCTGGAGTAGCTAAGGTGAACTGAGAGCGTTTCTCTCACCTTCCCTCTTTTTCCTCATCACTTTCTCTCTTCAGTATGACAGTTTCCAGGTTATTGGACTTTTTACAGAGTCTCTGGCTTCCGCTAGTGGCAATATTCCAAGAAATCTACATAGAAGTAGCAACACTACCAATGAAATAGTTTTGGATGTATTAAAATACATTCTTAAATGTACTTCTCTAAACATTTAATTAATGAAGTAGACTATTAAGACAAGCCCAAATTAAAGAGAAGTAAAATTAGACTCTACCTCTTAATGGGAGAAGCAGCAAGAACTTGTGATCACCCTTATTTTTAACCATGCAATGAGCAATGTTAACTGTAGTCATCATGTTATATGTTACATTTCCAGTATTCATTTTTCTGGGGTGCAGATATCTTTTCAGCATAGTGTTTTCATTTCCTGTGGATATGTTCCCAGAAGTGAAATTGCTGATCGTATATGGTAGTTCTATTTTTAATATATTGAGAGACTTCCATAGTGGTGTACAAATTCCCTCCAACAGCACACAGTTTCATTTTATCCATATTCTCTCCAGTGTATATATCTTTTGTCTTTTTTATGTTAGCCACCCTAATAGGCATAAGGCAATATTTCACTGTGGTTTTGATTTGCATTTCCCTGATGATTAGTGATACAGAACGTCTTTTCATGTACCTATTGGCCTTTCATATGTCTTCTTTGGAAAATAAATATCTATTCAGTTGCTTTGCTGATTTTTTAAATGGATGCTTTTTTTCTTTTTTTTTTTTTTTTGGTTGTTGAGTTGTATTAGTTCTTTGTACATTTTGGATATTAACCTCTTATCAGATAAAGGGCTTGAAAATATTTTTTACCATTCCATATGCTCTTTTCATTCTGTTGAATGTGTCCTTTGTTGTGCAGAGCTCTTTGTTTGTTTATGTAGTCTACCTTGTTTATTTTTATTTTGTTGCTTGTACTTTAGGTGTTCCATTCAAAATGTGTCCACATTTAGTATATGATAGAATTGGCTCTGTGTAAAGTGGCTCACAAACTTACAGTGTTGAAGAAAAGCATAATAAATCAATCACACAGTCATTGCCATTTGATCCATGTGAATTATGCTGAAATGCTTCCACAGGTTGACTGCTTAGCCTTTTTCTATTTTCGGCGTCTACCATAGGTTTTGCATTATCATCTTACCCACATGACCTACCTTCCTCCCACACCTTATAAGATATAAAAAGTTTTATCTCTGTTGAAACTGTCACTCAAAATCTAACCCATATTTTAACATAATTTTATACCTAGAGTTCTATAGACACCATGTCTTTGGAAATATTCAGCGTAAGCAAATGATTCTACTAAACTTGCAAAAATGTTCTTATACTATATTCTTTCTATCTTAAGAAAATGCTAGAATCCCAGCAAGTCTCAATAAAGAAGACAAAATTTAGTGAGCTGTAGGAAAATCAGTAAAACAGCATGAGGAAAAGAGTGAAACAAATAATATAGCAATGTTGGATGTTACTGTCTGCCATTACATGTTAACTTAGCTAAAAAAATATTAGTTCACAAAAGAGGTTTTTGATATCAACTAATTTAACACATTTTTGCACATTTCTTAGTGATTTTCATTTTAGAAATACATGAAAGCAAAATTTTTATAGGAGCAATATTTTAACACATTGCAAAAAGCAAGCTCTTTCAGAAACTATCATGAGATTATAGAGTTCATGTAATTTCTTAGTTTAGTTTCTTATACATCTAGAGTTACATAATTTCTTAGTTTAAATTCTTCCAGGTGGAGTATTAATATCCAACTGATGGAAGGAGAAAGAAATGGAGCAAAGGAAGTACACTGTATTCCCAACTCATTTTGATAATAGTTTTTGTTCAGAATTATTATAAGGAAAGCATTCCAGAGATTTGTTAAACTATTCTGGCATAACATTTTGAATAATGTAAGAATAGCAAAACAAATTATGACTTTCTAATTGAGAAAACATTAATAGAATTAGAGACTTTAAACTCTAGACTTATGGGGGAAAAGGAGAAAAATATTTTAATAGTATCCAGCCTCAAAGTCTTTTTTGTCTCACTTTATAAAGTTCAAAAGGGATAAATATAACCTAAACTTAAAATCACGTGTGTTCGTCACTTTACCAATTAATAACAGTCAAAGTTACAGAACTGGATTTTTGTGTTGTGTGTTTAGCTGCGTCTGACTCTTGTGACCCCATAGACTGTAGCCTACCAGTCTCCTGTGTCGATGGGATTCTCCAGGCAATAATACTGGAGTGGATTGCTATTTTTTTTTTTTTTTTCTCCAGGGGTCTTTCCGGCCCAGGAATAAAGCCCCGGTTTCCTGCACTGCAGACAGACTCTACTGATCAAGCTACATATGTTATATAAGTGTTCTGGTAGCATTTTTTTTAAGTCATTCAGTGTTGCTGTGCCCTTGGCTCATTTATTTAACTCAGAAAATGACATGTTCACCACGTGAGAGTGAAAAAATTAGAGAATATGTGGAAAACAATAATAATTTGTTAAATCACCCTTCTCCCTAGTAGAGCGAAATGCATTTGATTCACAGACATGAAAAAGACATAGATATGCTTGAACACACAACACACTTATACATTTGTCTCACTTTGCCTGGAGAATTCCACAGACAGAAGAGCCTGGTGGGCTATAGTCCATGGGGTCGCAAAGAGTTGGCCACAGCTGGGCGACGAACACTTTCATTTAAATAACTTGAGAAAATAGTTACATGTCTCACCATTAATAGTCAGTTAGAGAAACTCTATAATGATATGTACATTCTTGTTTGCATTTTTAACTGTGAAATAAACGTCAAAAATATTTTTCAGCATAATAAAACTCTTCCATTTCCTTAACAGATTTCATCTATTAGAAACAGATGGTGTTTTGGTGGTAAACATAATTAATTTCATTTTATAGAATTTACTTAATTAGAATCGGCCTCCATATCTCACATGCATTGGATTTCATTGTTATGCATATTGTTTATAATTCTGCAAGCTGTCATAAATGCATACTGATTATTTTTAATTCTTAAAAATACCATTTATAAACAGGAGATAATCTATTCATTTCCCTGAATAAGTTGAAAATGAAATACATTACTTTAAAATTGAGTTTTATATAATTCTATAAGCAGATAAATTACCTTGTTTCAAAAATGCATGGAGACGTCAGAGTGTCTACAAATTCGAAAATTTATCACCATTTTATATCTCTTCAATTATGTTAATGTTTTTGGTTTTATTTTATAAAGTATTAGCTGGAATATTTTATACTTCTAAAGTTTACAAAAATACTATGACAAAACACATGGTTATTAGACCATGAAATCAGTCTCAATTTATTCACAATTTGCTAACAAGAATATTCTAAATGTAGATTATACATAAGAACCAAATAATCTAATAAAAAAAATTTGCCTGTTTCCTATATATTGGTTACACATAATGCTTCACAATGAAATGGTTAGTATTTCAAACATTGTACGTGTATATGTGAGTTTATCTCCTTCTGATCACCTTCAGTTTTCTAATATTATAGTGATGAATTAAATGTAATAATATGCTTATTAATGACTGAACTGAACTGAATTCAAATTGTTTATATTTTTTAAATGTATTTTTACCATTTGATTTTTTGTTTATATTCCAAAGAGCAAAACATTGTCCTGGCTGTTAATCTATTTGAGCACAGTCTTCTTTTACTCTGTAAAGTACAATTTATCATTTGTAACTCACTACAGTAATGGTTTCTAATAAGTATCAAATGATATGGTTAAAAGCTATGCATTTTATAATCTAACTAGAATTAGAAAGTTTAAAGAATATTTTAAATGTGTTTAAAGGAATTTAAGCTTAATAACTTCTAACTATTGTTTTGTTTATACTTATTTTTAAATTTTTAATTGAAGTACAGTTGATTTACAATGGTGTGTTAGTTTCAGGTATACAGTAGTAATTAAGTTATAGACACATCTATGTCTACTTTTTCATATTTTTCCTTTATAAGTTATTACAAATTATTGAGTATAGTTTCCTGTGCTATAGAGTAAATCCTTGTTTGCTAATTTTTTTATATATAATAGTGTGTGTATGTTAACCCAAACTACTAATTTATCTCTCCCCCACCCTCACTATCCCCTTTGGTCTGTTTGCTGTATTGGTGAGCCTTTTTCTGTTTTATATGTAAGTTCATTTATATCAATTTTTAGACTCTACATATAAATATGATATATGATATCTGTTTTTCTCTGTCTGGTTTATTACACTTAGTATTATAATTTAGGTCCATCCATGTTGATGAAAATGGATCTATTTCATTGACTTTTTATAGCTGGGTAATATTCCTTTGTGTACATATACCACACCTTCTTTATTCATCCATCTTTTGATGGACATTTAGGTTGCTTTCAGGTCTTGGCTATTGGAAATAGTACTTCAGTGAGCATTGGGGTGCTTGTGTCTTTTGAAATTATGGTTTTCTCCAGATATATGATCAGCAATGGAATTGGGAAGATCATACTACAGCTCCATTTTTTAGTTTTTTAAAGGCATCTAAACTGCTGTCCATAATGGTTGTGGTTTTCCCATCAACAATGATTTAGATTCCGACCAGCAGTGTAGGAGGAGGGTTCCTTTTATCTCTCACACTCTCCAGCATTTATTATTTTCAACTTTTTGATGATGGCCATTCTGACTAGTATGAGGTTATAATTCATTGCAGCTTTGATTTGCATTATTCTAATTAGTGATGTTGAGTGTTTTTGCATCTGCCTCTTGGGCATTTGCATCTCTTCTTTGGAGAAATGTCTATTTAGATATTTAGATCTTCTGCCTTTTACATTTTTTTCTTATTTTTTGTGTTGTCTTTGTCTGATTTTGGTATCAGGGTGATGGTGGCCTCATAGAATGAGTTTGGAAATGTTCCTTCCTCTGCAATTTTTTGAAAAAGTTTTAGAAGGATAAGCATTAGCTCTTCTCTAAATGTTTGATAGATTTCTCCTATGAAGCCATCTGGTCCTCTGTTTTTGTTTTTTGGGATTTTTTTTTTTTTTTTTTATCACAGCTTCAATTCCAGTCCTTTAATTGGGTTGTTCATAATTTCTATTTCTTCCTGGTTCAGTCTTGGAAGATTGAACTTTTTTAAGAATCTGTCCATTTCTTCCAGATTATCCATTTTATTGCCATACAGTTGCTCATGATGGTCTCTCATAATCCTTTGTATTTCTGCATTGTCTGTTGTAACTTCTCTTTTATCATTTCTAATTTTGTTGACCTGAATCTTCTCTCTTTTTTTTCTTGATGAGTCTGGCTAAAGGTTTGTTAATTTTGTTTATCTTCTCAAAGAACTAGCTTTAACTTTTATTAATCTTTACTACTGTTTCTTTCATTTCTTTCTGCTCAGATCTTTATGATTACTTTACTCTTCTTAATTATTTTGTTGTTGTTGTTTTTCCAGTTGTTTTAGGTGTAAACTTAAGTTGTCTATTTGAAGTTTTTCTTGTTTCTAGAGGTAAGATTGTATTGCTATAAACTTCCCTCTTAGTACTGTTTTTGGCGCACTCCATAGGTTTTGAGTTGTCAAGTTTTCATTGTCATTAGTTTCTAGAATTTTTTTATTTCCCTTTTGATTCTCTCAGTAACATGCTAGTTATTTAGAAATGTGTGGTTTAATCCCCATGTGTCTGTGTTTCTTACACTTAATTTCTCATAGTTGATATCTAGTTTCAGGGTTGTGGTCAGAGAAGATGCTTCATTCACAATTTCAATTTTCTTAAATTTACTCAGGTTTGATTTGTGACCCAAAATGTGGTCTATCAATGCAAAGAAATAGAGGAAAACAACAGAATAGGAAAAAAATGAGATCTATTCAAGAAAATTAGAGATACCAAGGGGACATTTCATGCAAAGATGGGCTCGATAAAGGACAGAAATGGTATGGACCTAACAGAAGCAGAAGATATTAAGAAAAGGTGGCAAGAATATACAGGAGAAATGTATAAAAAAGGTATTCACGACCCAGATAATCATGATGGTGTGATCACTCACCTAGAGCCAGACATCCTGGAATGTGAAGTCAAGTAGGCCTTAGAAAGCATCACTACAAACAAAGCTGATGGAGGTGATGAAATTCCAGCTGAGCTATTTCAAATCCTGAAAGATGATGCTATTAAAGTGCTGCACTCAATAGGCTACCAAATTTGGAAAACTCACCAGTGGCCACAGGACTAGAAAAGGTGACTTTTCATTCCAATCCCAAAGAAAGGCAATGCCAAAGAATGCTGAAACTACCACACAATTGCACTCATGTCACAACCTAGTAAAGTAATGCTCAAAATTCTCCAAGCCAGGCTTCAGCAATACATGAACCATGAACTTCTAGATGTTCAAGCTGGTTTTAGAAAAAGCAGAGGAACCAGAGATCAAATTGCCAACATCTGCTGGATCATGGAAAAAGCAAGAGAGTTCCAGAAAAACATCTATTTCTGCTTTATTGATTATGCCAAAGCCTTTACTGTGTGGATCACAATACACTGTGGAAAATTCTTCAAGAGATGGGAATACTAGACCACATGACCTGCCTCTTGAGAAACCTATATGCGGGTCAGGAAGCAACAGTTAGAACTAGGCATGGAACAACAGACTGGTTCCAAATAGGAAAAGGGGTACGTCAAAGCTGTATATTGTCACCCTGCTTATTTAACTTATATCCAGAGTACATCATGAGAAATGCTGGGCTGGAAGAAGCACAAGTTGGAATCAAGATTGCTGGGAGAAATATCAATAACCTCAGATATGCAGATGACACCACCCTTTTGGCAGAAAGTGAAGAGGAGCTTCACTGAAGATTTCATAAAATCTTTTTTATGAAAGTGGAAGAAGGGAGTGAAATGGTTGGCTTAAAACTCAACATTCAGAAAGCTAAGATCATGGCATCTGGTGCCACCACTTCATGAGAAATAAATGGGGAAACAGTGGAAACAGTGTCAGACTTTATTTTGGGGGGCTCCAAAATCACTGCAGATGGTGATTGCAGGCATGAAATTAAAAGACCCTTACTCCTTGGAAGGAAAGTCATGACCGACCTAGATATCATATTAAAAATCAGAGATATTACTTTGTCAGCAAAGGTCCATCTAGTCAAGGCTATGGTTTTTCCAGTGGTCATGTATGGATGTAAGAGTTGAACTGTGAAGAAATCTGAGCCCTGAGGTATTGATGCTTTTGAACTGTGGTGTTGGAGAAGACTCTTGCGAGGCCCTTGGACAAGGAAATCCAACCAGTCCATCCTAAAGGAGACCAGTCCTGGGTTTTCTTTGGAAGGACTGATGCTGAGGCTGAAACTCCAATACTTAGGCCACTTCATGCAAAGAGCTGACTCATTGGAAAAGACCCTGATGCTGGGAGGGATTGGGAGCAGGAAGAGAAGTTAACGACAGAGGATGAAATGGCTGGATGGCATCAATGACTCGATGGATATGAGTTTGAGTGAACTCCGGGAGTTGGTGATGGACAGGGAGGCCTGGTGTGGGGTTTCATGGCGTTTCAAAGATTCAGACATGACTGAGTGACTGAACTGAATTGAACTGAACTGAATTGAATGTGGTCTCTTGGAGAATGTTCCATGTACACTTTAGAAGCAGGTATACTCTTCTGCATTTGGATGGAATGTTCTGAAAATATGAATGAGATCCATCTCATCTAATGAATCATTTAAGACTTGTGTTTCCTTATTAATCTCCTGTCTTGATGCTCTGTCCATTGGCTTGGGTGTTAAAGTCTCTTATTGTTATTTTGTTACTGTCAACTTCTCCTTTTATGTCTGTTAGTGTTTGTCTTATGTATCGATGTGCTCCTATGTTGGGTCCATATATATTTACAATTGCTATGTTTTTCTCTTGGATTGATCCCTTCCTCTTTGATTGATTCCTTTTGATCATTATGTAGTGTCCTTCCTTATCTCTTGTAATCTCCTTTATTTTAAGATCAATTTTGTCTGATATGAGGATTGCTACCCCAGGTTTCATTTGTTTCCCATTTGCATAGAATATATTTTTTAATCCTCTCACTTTCAGTCTATATTTGCCTTTAGGTCTTAAGTGGGTTTCTTTTTTTTTTTTTTAATATAAATGTATTTATTTTAATTGGAGGCTAATTACTTTACAATAATGTATTGGTTTCACCATACATCAGCATGAATCCACCACGGGTGTACACGTGTTCCCCATCTTTTTTTTTTTTTTTTTTTTACCATACGGATTTTTTATTTTATTTATTTATTTATTTTTAAATTTTATTTTGCTTAACTTTACAATATTGTATTGCTTTTGTCATACATCAAGATGGATCTGCCACAAGTATACATGTGTTCCCCATCTTGAACTCCCCTCCCACCTCCTTCCCTCTACCATCCCTCTGGGTCAACCCAGTGCACCAGCCCCAGGCGTCCTGTATCATGCATCGAACCTGGACTGGTGATTCATTTCACATATGGTATTATACATGTTTCAATGCCATTCTCCCAAATCATCCGACCCTCGCCCTCTCCCACAGAGTCCAAAAGACTGTTCTATACATCTGTGTCTCTTTTGCTATCTTGCATACAGGGTTTAAGTGGGTTTCTTGTAGACAGAATATATATGGGTCTTTTGCTGTTGTGGTTTGGTTGGTTGGTTTTTAATCTATTAAGCTAATCTGTGTCTTTTGGTTGGAGCATTTAATCCATTTACATTTAAAGTAATTATTGATATATATGTTCTGGTTGCTATTTTCTTAATTGTTTGGGGTTAATCTTGTAGATCCTTTTTTCTTCTCTTGTATTTCTTGACTATATAATCTTTTTGATATTTATTTTAAAGCTAGTTTGGTGGTACTGAATTCTCTTAACTTTTGCTTGTCTGAAAAGCTTTTTATTTTTCCATCAATTTTGAATGAGATCCTTGCCAGGTACAGTAATCTTATTATAGATTTTTCCCTTTCAGTACTTTAAATATATCCTGCCATCCCCTTCTGGCCTGCAGAGTTTCTGCTGAAAGATTACCTGTTAAGCATATGGGGTTTCCCTTGTATGTTACTTGTTGCTTCTCCCTCGCTGCTTTTAATATTCTTTCTTTGTGTTTAGTCTTTGTTAGTTGACTAGTATGTGTCTTGGCATGTTTCTCCTTGGGTCTATCTGAAAGATGCCTTGGAAAAGGAAATGGCAACCCACTCCAGTATTCTTGCCTGGGAAATTCCATGGACAGAGAAGCCTAGTGGGCTACAGTCCTTGGAGTCACAAAGAGTTGGATATGACTGAGTGACTAACACTGAACCCTGACTGTCAAAAAACTCAAAGCTATGCTATTATCACAAATAATGACCACATACTGCATATAGTGACTCAAAGGTAAGATGCAATTTGTTCTGAAGAATTCTCTTAATAGTAATACATTATAATCAATAGTTGAACAATTTCAAATCCTAAGAGATGATGTTGTTGTAGCGCTGCACTCAATACATCTCCACAGTTGGAAAGCTTAGCAGTAGCCACATGACTGGAAAAGGTCAGTTTTCATTCCAATACCAAAGAAGGGCAAAACCAGAGAAATGTTCAAACCACTGTACTATCACACTCATTTCACATGCTAGCAAGGTAATGCTCAGAATCCTTCAAGCTAGGTTTCAACAATATATGAACCAAGAACTTCCAGATGTACAAGCTAGATTTAGAAAAGACAAAGGAACCAGAGATCAAATTTCCAACATCCATTGGATCATAGGAAAAGCAAGACAATTCCAGAAAAATGGTACTTCTGCTTCATTGGCCACACTAAACCCTTTGACTGTGTGGATCACAACAAAGTACTGGAAATTCTTAAAGACATGGAAATAACAGAGAACCTTACCTGCCTCTTGAAAAACCTTTATGCAGGTCAAGAGACAACTGTTAGAACCAGACATGGAACAATGGATTGGTTCCAAATTGGGAAAGGAGTACATCAAGTCCATATATTGTCACCCTGCATGTTTAACTATATGCAGAGTACATCATGGGAAATGCCAGACTGGTTGAGGTACAGGCTGAAATGAAGATTTCTGGGAGAAATAGCAATAACCTCAGATATGTAGATGACACCCTCCTTATGGCAGAAAGTGAAGAGGAACTAAAGGGCCTCTTGATGAAGAAGAAAGAAGAGAGTGAAAAAGCTGGATTAAAACTCAACATTCACAAAGAGCATAGCATCTGGTCCCATCACTTCATGGCAAATAGATGGGGAAACAATGGAAACAGTGACAAACTTTATTTTCTTCGTCTCCAAAATCTCCTTTACTGAAGACGATGACTGCAGCTGTGAAATTAAAAGATGCTTGCTCCTTGGAAGAAAAGCTATGAAAAACCTAAGCAGCATATTAAAAACAGAGATATCACTTTGCCAAGAAAGGTTGATATAGTCAAAGATGTGGTTCTTCCAGTAGTCATGTGTGGATGTGAGAGTTGGATAATAAAGAAGGCAGAGCACCAAAGAATTGATGCTTTCAAAATGTGGTGTTGGAGAATACTCTTACGAGTCCCTTGGACTGCAAGGAGATCGAACCAGTCTATCCTAAAGGAAATCAATCCTGAATATTCATTGGAACGACTGATGCTAAAGCAAAACTCTAATACTTTGGCTATCTGATGCAAAAAAACTGACTCTTTGGCAAAGACCCTGATGCTGGGAAAGATAGAAGGTGGGAGGAGAAGGGGACGACAGAGGATGAGATGTTTGGATAGCATCACCAACTCGATGGACATTAGTTTGAATAAACTCTTGGAATTGGTAATGGACAGGTAAGCCTGGCATGCTGCAGTCCATAGGGTCACAAAGAGCTGGACATGACTGAGTGACTGGAATGACTGACTGACTGAAAGGAAGAATTTGTGTAATATTGAAACCCAAAGTGTAGACTCATAGATCAGTGAAAAAGAGATGCATATGAAATGTTCAATAATATTTTTAAGAAAATATATTTTGTATAAAATCCCTTTACATAGATAAATGTTTATGTTTCAATGGATGACCATTTGTAACCTTGCTCATTTAATTGTCTATATGACTACATATTTAAAGGAACAGAAAAAAAAAAACTATCGCATTTTTTTAGCAAGATTGTATTAATTGCATTTGGATTGAATATATCTTTCTTAATCTTTAATACATTTAGTATAAAAAGTATTAACACACTGGCCCAGGGGAGAATTAACAAATTTATGTAGCCATTTACACACTTTTCTTTTCTAAAATATAGCTGTGAATCTGAGTGAGAGATAAGAAGGGAGAGTAAAAGAATGAAACTGAATAAGGAAAGGAGGAAAACAACCAACTATTAGAACTTTGAATATATACCAGTCAACTAACTAAAAAAGAAATTCCTTGTCCTTTCAAATATGGCCTAATCTAAATTACTGTTTCTATAGGCATCAAAGAAAATAAAGAGTTCTATGCATTTGTGTTAGGTGTGTATGTACATGTGTGTGTGAACAAATAAAAAAAGATCCTCTGAGTTGTAGGTCATCACAAACCTATGATTTTGTACTTGTGAAAATATTTTCAGATTCTTACTGATTCTGTCACTGAAAAGGCCACTCAACCTATCACATGTGTAGAAATTGCTTATGAGTGGAACAGATTTATCTGGGCAATTATTACATTGACTAAGAAACAAGGAGGCCGAGTATCCTCTTAACACAATTGTTGTTTCATTGACTAGTGTTAAGTGAGAGACAGAGCCTAAGGACATAGGAATAATTGTGCCCTCCTGGGAGCCAAGCATGATGCTGTGTAAAGACTTGAATTCTAGATAAATCACTGGAATAATGTCAGCAGCAGTATGGATCCACGGTTTGAAAATTGGTTTATCCCTAGTGTGACCACACTGACTGAAATAAATGCCCAAAAATGTACAGAGCCAACAATTGTTCCTCAGTGGGAATCATTTTAGTCATTGTTAGTGTATTTTCATTTAAATTACATCCAAGAGGTTGTTAATTGATATCTGGGGATATATTAATATCCCAGATAGCAAATAGAGTTTTGTCACTTTACCTATTTTTTTTTCTCTAGTAATAACTGATTTTAAATCTAATATCAAGGCCTACTCTCCAAAAAAACTTATACAATTTTTAAGTCTGAATTTTATGATAAATCCAATTTATCAAAAAGCAAATGGTTATTATTAGAAGTTATATTGTTTGCAACAGCTAGTCTCAATGAGCAAAGAAGCATAGACTCTGGTTTTTATTTTTTCAGTGTCAATGTGCTGTCCATTTATTCTTTCACATGATGGATACTAAGAGAAACATAAACCTGGTGAAACAAATCAAGATTTTCTTTGAATTAAAAGTTACATAACTAGTTTTGTGTTTGCATATTCTTGCTTTCTCAGACATGATGCTTGTGACCTTTTTCCTTTATTTCACAACCATGATTTTAACCTTTGGCCTCTAATCCTGAGATAGAAACATCCAGATTTACAGTGTACTTCACTATAGAACTACCTCAATTCTATAGAACTGGTCCCTAAAGTCACCCCCTTTTAAATAAGGGTTTAATGCTAGAACCATTGGAAAGATAAAGGCTCAATTCCTGTTTTAATTTATTATTCTTTTCATACAAGTATTTATTGAGCATCTATATGTGCTGAAAGCAGAACATAAAATGAGGAGTACATCATCTCAGAAAAGACCTTAAAAATACCAGCATCAGTCACTTCTCTGCCATACATCCTTACCCTTACTTTAACTGCAGTATAAACTAAAATGCATCTCTCTCTCTTGGTCATTCTTTCGTGCATGCATGCAGATGCTCACACACACATCGGATGGTCAGTGTTTTAACCTGAAAATGCTATACTATTGTTGTTGTTGTTGTTGCTCAGTTGCCCAGTAGTATCCAACTCTTCGCAACCTCATGGACTGCAACACACCATTCCTCCCTGTCACTCATGCCGAAGTTAATGTGCATTGCATCGGTGATGCCATCCAGTCATCTCATCTTTTGACACCCTCTTTTCCTTCTGCTTTCAATCTTTCCCAGCATCAGGGTCTTTTCCAGTGAGTCAGTTGTTCCCATTAGGTTGCTAAAATATTAGAGCTTCAGCATCAGTCCATCCAATGAGTATCCAGGGTTGGTTTTCTTTAAGATTGACTGGTTTGATCTTGCTGTCCAAGGAACTCTCAAGAGTTTTTCCAGCACCAAAGTTTGAAGGTACCAATTCTTTGGTGCTCTGCTTTCTTTACAGTCCAGCTCTCACAATTATATGAGACTATTGAAAAGACCAGAGCCTTGACTATACAGACTTTTGTCAGCAAAATGATGTTTTTGCTTTTTAACACACTAAGTTTGGCTTAACTTTCCTGCCTAGAAACAATTGTTTTCTAATTTAATAGCTGCAGTCACCATCTACAGTGATTTTAGAGACCAAGATAAGGATATCTGTCACTTCTTCCACATTTTCCCCATCTATTTTTTTTTTTTTTTTTAAGAATTTTTACATTTTTATTGAAATATAGTCGATTTACAATGTTGGGTTTCAGATGTACATCAAAATGATTCAGTTATACATATATATACACACATAGCTATTTTATTTATTTATTTATTTTTATTCACTAGATTACTGGTTTATTATAAAAGGATGTAACTCAGGAACAGGCAGATGGAAGAGATGCAAAAGACAGTGAATACAGAAAGGAATGTGGATACTCTAGAGGGCGCCACTTTCCCTGTACCTCTATGTGTTCACCAACCTAGAAGCTCTCTGAACTTTGTCCCCATCTATTTTCCATGAAGTGATGGGGCCAGATGCCAAGATCTTAGTTGTTTTTTTTTTTTTAACATTTCGTTTTAAGCCTGCTTTTTCATTCTCCTCCTTCACTCTCATCAAGAGGATCTTTAGTTCCTCTTTGTTTTCTGCCATTAGAGTGGTATGACCCATATATCTGAAGTTTCTCCTGCCAATCTTAATTTCCAGCTTGTAACTCATCCAGCCTGCCATTTCTGATAGTGTATACATTAAATAAACAAGGTGATAATCAACAGCCTTATTGTACTCCTTTCTCAATCCTGAACCAATCAGTTGTTCCAGACAGTGTTTAAACTGTTGTTTCTTGACCTGCATACAGGTTTCTCAGGGTACAGGTAAGATGGTCTGGTACAGCCTTCTTAAGAGTTTTCTACAGTTTGTTATGATCTACAAAACTAAAGGCTTTAGCCTAATCAATGAAACAGAGGTAGATATTTTTCTGGAATTTCCTTGCTTTCACTATGACCCAGCAAATGTTGGCAATTTGACCTCTGGTTCTTCTGCCTGTTCTAAACCCAGTTTGGATGTCTGACAGTTCTTGGTTCACAACATTCTGAAGCCAATCATGCAGGATTTTGAGCATAACTTTACTAGCATGTATGTACTTACTAGTATAGTCCATGGGATCGCAAAGAGTCCGATATGACCAAATGGCTTTCACTTTCACTTTACTAGCATTGGAAATAAGTGCAAACATTCTTTAGTACTGCCATTCTTGGGAATTGGAATGAGGATTGACATTTTCTATCCTGTGGCTATTGCTGAGTTTTCCAGATTTGCTGATATATTGAGTGCATCTCTTTGTTAGCATCATCTTTTCGGATTTTAAGTAGCTCTACTGGAATTCCTTCACAGCCACTGTCTTTATTTACAGAAGTGCTTCCTATGGACCATTTAACTTCACTCCAGAATATCTGGCTCTGGGTTACTGACCACAACATCCTAGTTACTCGAGTCATGAAGATCTTTCTTGTATGGTTCTTCTGTGAACTTTTTCCATCTTTTCTTGAACTCTTTTGTTTCTATAAGGTCTTTACCATTTCTGTCCTTTACTATGCCCATCTTTGGGTGAAATTTTCCTTTGATATTTCCAATTTTCTTGAAGAGGTCTCTAATCTTTTCCCTTCTGTTGTTTTCTTCTATTTCTCCACAATTTTCATGGAAGAAGGCCTTCTTGTCTCCTTTTGCTGTTCTCTAGGCTTCCGAATTTAGCTGGGAATCAGTTCAGTTCAGTTCAGTCACTCAGTCGTGTATGACTCTTTGCAACCTCATGGACTGCAGCAAATCAGGCCTCCCTGTCTATCACCAACACCCAGAGTTCACACAAACTCATGTCCATTGAGTCCAAGATGTCATCCAACCATCTCATCCTCAGTCATCCCCTTCTTCTCTCTCATTCAATCTTTCCCAACATCAGGGTCTTTGCCAATGAGTCAGTTCTTCACATCAGGCATCAGGTGGCCAAAATATTGGAGTTTCAAGGAACATACAGGACTGATCTCTTTTAGGATGGACTGGTTGGATCTCTTTGCAGTCCAAGGGATTCTCAAGAGTCTTATCCAATACTGAAGTTCAAAAAAATCAATTTTTCAGTGCTCAGCTTTCTTTATAGTCCAACTCTCACATCCACACATGACTACTGGAAAAAGCATAGCATTGACTAGATGGACCTTTGTTGACAATAATGTCTCTGCTTTTTAATATTCTGTCTAGGTTGATCACAACTTTCCTTCCAAGGAGTAAGTGTCTTTTAATTTCATGGCTGCAATCACCATCTGCAGTGCTTTTGGAGCCCAGAAAAATAAAGTCTGACACTGTTTCCACTGTTTCTCCATCTATTTCCCATAAAGTGATGGGGCCATATACCATGATCTTAGTTTTCTGAATGTTGACCTTTAAGTAAACCTTTTCAATCTCCTCTTTCACTTTCATCAAGAGGCTTTTTAGTTCCTCTTCACTTTCTGCCATAAGGGTGGTGTCATCTGCATATCTGAGGTTATTGATATTTCTCCCAGCAATCGTGATTCCAGCTTGTGCTTCATCCAGCCCAGTGTTTCTCATGATGTACTCTGCATATAAGTTAAATAAGCAGAGAGACAATATACAGCCTTGATGTACTCCTTTCCCTATATGGAACTAGTCTGTTGTTCCATGTCCAGTTCTAACTGCTGCTTTCTGACCTGCATATAGGTTTCTCAAGAGGCAGGCCAGGTGGTCTGATATCCCCATCTCTTTCAGAATTTTTCACAGTTTATTGTCATCCACATAGTCAAAAGATTTGGCATAATCAATAAATCGGAAATAGATGTTTTCTGGAACTCTTTTGCTTTTTCCATGATCCAGCAGATGTTGGCAATTTGATCTCTGGTTCCTCTGCCTTTTCTAAAACCAGCTTGAACATCTGGAAGTTCGTGGTTCGTGTATCATTGAAGCCTGGCTTGAAGAATTTTGAGCATTACTTTACTAGCATGTGAGATGAGTTCAGTTGTGCCGTAGTTTGAGTATTCTTTGCCAATGTATTTCTTAAGGATTGGAATGAAAACTGTCATTTTCCAGTCCTGTGGCCATTACTAAGTTTTCCAAGATTGCTGGCATATTGAGTGTAACACTTTCAGAGCATCATCTTTTAGGATTTGAAATAGGTCATCTGTAATTCCATCTCCTCCACTAGCTTTGCTCATAGTAATGCTTCCTAAGGCCCACTTGACTACACATTCCAGGATTCCTAGCTCTAGATAAGTAATAACACCATCATAATTATCTGGGTCATGAAGATTTTTTTGTATAGTTCTTCTGTGTATTCTTCCTACCTCTTCTTAATATCTTATGCTTCTGTTAGGTTCATACAATTTTTGTTCTTTATCTAGCCCATCTCTGCATGAAATATTTCCTTAGTATCTCTAATTTTCTTGAAGAAGTCTATAGTCTTTCCCATCCTATTGTTTTGCTCTATTTCTTTACACTAATCGCTGAGGAAGGCTTTCTTATCTCTCTTTGCTATCTTTGGAACTCTGCATTCAAATGAGTATATCTTTCCCATTCTCCTTTGTTTTTTGCTTCTCTTCTTTTCACAGCTATTTTTAAGCCCTCGTCAGACAGCCCTTTTGCTTTTTTGCATTTCTTTTCCATGGGGGATGGTCTTGATCTCTGTCTCCTGTACAATGTCACAAACATCTGTCCATAGTTCATCAGTCACCATGTCTATCAGATCTAGTCCCTTAAATCTATTTCTCATTTCCACTGTATAATTGTAAGATATTTTATTTAAGTCAAACTTGAATAGTCTATTGGTTTTCTCTAGTTTCTTCAGTTTAAGTCTGAATTTGGCAATAAGGAGTTCATGATCTGAGCCACAATCAGCTCCCAGTCTTGTTTTTGGTGACTCTATAGAGCTTCTTCATCTTTGGCTGCAAAGAATATAATCAATCTAATTTTGGTGTTGACCATCTGGTGATGTCCATATGTGAAGTCTTGTCTCTTGTTGTTGGAAGAGGATGTTTGCTATGACCAGTGTGTTTTCTTAGCAAAACTCTATTAGTCTTTGCCCTGCTTCATTCTGTACTCCAAGGCCAAATTTGCCTGTTACTCCAGGTGCTTCTTAACTTCCTATGCTAGCATCCCAGTCCCTTAATGAAAAGGGCATATTTTTTAGGTGTTAGTTCTAAAAGGTCTTGTAGGTCTTCATAGAACCGTTCAACTTCAGCTTCTTCAACATTACTGGTCAGGGCATAGACTTATATTATCATGATATAGACTAGTTTGCTTTGGAAATGAACAGAGATCATTCTGTCATTTTTGAGATTGCATCCAAGTACTGTATTTCAGACTCTTTTGTTGCCTATGATGACTACTCCATTTCTTGTAAGGGATTCCTGCCCACAGTAGTAGATGTAATGGTCATCTGAGTTAAATTCACCCATTCCAGTGCATTTTAGTTCTCTGATTCCTAAAATGATGACGTTGGGTATAGTTGGGTGAACATTTCCCTTTCTTTCATGCTTTTTGCTTCTCTTCTCTCTTCAAATATTTGTAAAGCCCTCTCAGATAAGCATTTTGTCTTCTTGCTTTTCTTGTTCTTTGGGATAAGTCTGCTGCCTCCTGTGCAATATTATGGACCTCTGTCCATAGATTTTTAAGCACACTGTTTACTAAATTTAATCCCTTAAATCTGTTCATCACCTCCACTGCATATTTATAGGGGATTTGATTTAAGTCATACCTCCCTGGACTAGTGGTTTTATTTGCTTTCTTTAGTTTAAGCCTGAATTTTGCTATGAGAAGCTGATGATCTGAGCCACAGTCAGCTTCAGGTCTTGTTTTTGAAGACTGTATACAGCTTTGTCATCTCTTGTGTTGTTGAAAATGGGTGTTTCGTGTGACCAATGCATTCTCTTGGCAGAATTCTGTTAGCCTTTGCCCTGCTTCATTTTGTACTAATAGGCCAAATGTACCTGTTACTCAAGTTTCTCTTGATTTTCTACTTTTGCATTCCAATCCCCAATGATGAATAGAACACCTTTTTTTTTGTTATTAGTTATAGGAGCTCTTCTACGTCTTCATGGAACTGATCAGCTTCAGCTTCTTCAGCATCAACAGTTGGAGCATAGATTTGAATTACTCTCATGTTGAATGGTTTGCCTTGGACATGAACCTAGATCTTTCTGTTGCTTTTGAGATTGCACCAAAGTTGTGCATTTCAGACTCTTTTGTTGATGATGAGGGCTACTCAATTTCTTCTAAGGCATTCTTGCCCACAGTAGTAGATATAATGGTCATCTAAATTAAATTCACTCATTCCCATTCATTTTATTTCACTGATTCCTGAGATGTTGACGTTTACTCTTGCCATCTCCTGCTTGACTACATCCAATTTACCTTCATTCATGGATCTAACATTCCAGGTTCCTATGCAATACTGTTCTTTGCAGGATCGGATTTTACTTTCATCACCAGATACATCCACAACTGCATCTCATTTCCGCTTTGGCTGAGTCAATTCATTTTTTCTGGAGCTATTAGTAATTGTCCTCCAAGCTTCCCCAGTAGCACATTGGACACCTTCCAACCTGGGGACTCATCTTTCAGTGTCTTATCTTTGTGTCCTTTTATACAGTTCATGGAGTTCTCATGGCAAGTATATTGGGGTGGTTTGCCATTCCCTCTTCCAGTAGATCACATTTTGTCAGAACTCTCCACTATGACCTTTCTGTCCTGGGTAGCCCTACTTCTCATGGCTCATAGCTTTATTGAGTTATTCAAGCCCCTTCACACCGACAAAGCAGTGATCCATGAAGGGGTATAATACTATTAACACATTTAAATTACACATAATTACATGTGTGCATGTGTATGCATTATTTGCTTTGTGTTAGGCATTGTTATAAGCACTTTAATTCTGAGCATAATCTAACTGAGAATTATACAGTTGATGGTCTTGATTTTTTTGGATTAAGTGTATAGCTTTCATATACACTAATAGTTTTAAAAGCAGAAATAGCTTAAAATGTTGACGATTCTACTGGCAGCTGGTTAACTTAAAATTAAAGGCAACTTGATAAAGCATTCAAAGCGAAATAATTACTTTAGCATGTGATCTCAAAGAAGTAAAAAAAAAAAAAAAAGCATAAATACAGAAAGGGAGAAGATGTCTTTTTCCTGATAAATCTCTATTTATTTGGTGCTTTAATTTATGAACAGATTTGACTTAAAGTGCTAAAGTTTAAATATTACCAGTTAATATTTATAGAATATAACTGAAAACATTCCTTGAGAAACATAAGAAAATATATCAGATATATCTATATTTAAAAGCTACTCTATATTTTTATCATAGTATCAATTATTTGGGAATTTTGATTCTGACTATTATGAATTAAATTATAGCTCCCCCATGTATTTGTCTCAGAATCATGTGGGAATTAGTCAAATGTGTAAGCCTCAATTATATCATCCATAAAATAGAGATAAAAACATGAAACTGATAGAATGTTATGAAGCCTGAGATAGTACAGGTGATGTAATTAGCATAGTATCTAGCACACACTAATACTTCAGTAAGTGATAGCTATGCGATGGGGCAGAAACAGCCAAAAGGAGTTACCCTGCATCCGAGGTCAGGAGGGGCAACCGAGAGGAGATACCAAGCGTCTGTGGTCAGGGGCTGCGAGGAGAGGAGTTGCCCCAAGTCCGAAGTCAGGGGCGGCGGCCCAGAGGACATACCTCATGCCCCAAGCCCGAGGCCAGGGGCAGCAAGCAGGAGGAGCTACCCCACACCCTCATGCCCAAGGCCAAGGCTGGCGACTGGGAGGAACAACCCCACACCTGAGGCCTGGGGCGGTGGCCTGGAGGACCAACCCCATGTCCAAGAAACCGTGGCTGTGCAGGCGCAGGAGGGCCTAATGGAGCTATCCCACATTGAAGATCAAGAAAGGCGGCAGTGAGGAGATACCCATGTCCAAGGTAAGGAGCAATGGCTGTGCTCTGCTGGAGCAGCTGTGAAGAGATACCCCACGCCCAAGGTAAGAGAAACCCAAGTAAGACGGTAGGTGTTGCAAGAGGGCATCAGAGGGCAAACACACTGAAACCATACTCAGAGAAAACTAGTCAATCTAATCACACTAGGACCACAGCCTTGTCTAACTCAATGAAACTAAGCAATGCCCGTGGAGCAACCCAAGATGGGCGGGTCATGGTGGAGAGATCTGACAGAATGTGGTCCACTGGAGAAGGGAATGGCAAACCTCTTCAGTATTCTTGCCTTGAGAACCCCATGAACAGTATGAAAAGGCAAAATGATAGGATACTGAAAGAGAAACTCCCCAGGTCAGTAGGTGCCCAATATGCTACTGGAGATCAGTGGAGAAATAACTCAGGAAAGAATGAAGGGATGGAGCCAAAGCAAAAACAATACCCAGCTGTGGATGTGACTGATGATAGAAGCAAAATCCAATGCTGTAAAGAGCAATATTGCATCAGATCAGATCAGATCAGTCGCTCAGTCGTGTCCAACTCTTTGCAACCCCATGAACTATAGCACGCCAGGCCTACCTGTCGATCACCAGCTCCCGGAGGTCATTCAGACTCACATCCATCGAGTCAGTGATGCCATCCAGCCATCTCATCCTCTGTCGTCCCCTTCTCCTCCTGCCCCCAATCCCTCCCAGCATCAGAGTCTTCTCCAATGAGTCAACTCTTCGCATGAGGTGGCCAAAATACTGGAGTTTCAGCTTTAGCATCATTCCTTCTAAAGAAATCCCAGGGCTGATCTCCTTCAGAATGGACTGGTTGGATCTCCTTGCAGTCCAAGGGACTCTCAAGAGTCTTCTCCAACACCACAGTTCAAAAGCATCAATTCTTCGGCGCTCAGCCTTCTTCACAGTCCAGCCCTCACATCCATACATGACCACAGTAAAGACCATAGCCGTGACTAGGTGAACCTTTGTTGGCAAAGTAATGTCTCTGCTTTTGAATATGCCATCTAGGTTGGTCATAACTTTCCTTCCAAGGAGTAAGCGTCTTTTAATTTCATGGCTGCAGTCACCATCTGCAGTGATTTTGGAGCCCAGAAAAATAAAGTCTGACACTGTTTCCACTGTTTCTCCATCTATTTCCCATGTAGTGATGGGACCAGATGCCATGATCTTCGTTTTCTGAATGTTGAGCTTTAAGCCAACCTTTTCACTCTCCACTTTCACTTTCATCAAGAGGCTTTTTAGCCCCTCTTCACTTTCTGCCAAAAGGGTGGTGTCATCTGCATATCTGAGGTTATTGATATTTCTCCCAGCAATCTTGATTTCAACTTGTGTTTCTTCCAGTCCAGCATTTCTCATGATGTACTCTGCATATAGGTTAAATAAACATGGTGACAATATACAGTCTTGACGTACTCCTGTACCTATTTGGAACCAGTCTGTTGTTCCATGACCAGTTCTAACTGTTGCTTCCTGACCTGCATACAGATTTCTCAAGAGGCAGATCAGGTGGTCTGGTATTCCCATCTCTTTCAGAATTTTCCACAGTTTATTGTGATCTACACAGTCAAAGGCTTTGGCATAGTCCATAAAGCAGAAATGGATGTTTTTCTGGAACTCTCTTGCTTTTTCCATGATCCAGCGGATGTTGGCAATTTGATCTCTGCTTCCTCTACCTTTTTTAAAACCAGCTTGAACATCAGGAAGTTCACGGTTCACATATTGCTGAAGCCTGGCTTGGAGAATTTTTAGCATTACTTTACTAGCGTGTGAGATGAGTGCAATTGTGCGGTAGGTTGAGCATTCTTTGGCATTGCCGTTCTTTGGGATTGGGATGAAAACTGACCTTTTCCAATCTTGTGGCCACTGCTGAGTTTTCCAAATTTGCTGGCATATTGAGTGCAGCACTTTCACAGCATCATCTTTCAGGACTTGGAATAGCTCCACTGGAATTCCATCACCTCCACTAGCTTTGTTCGTAGTGATGCTTTCTAAGGCCCATTTGACTTCACATTCCAGGATGTCTGGTTCTAGGTCAGTGATCACACCATCATGATTATCTGGGTCGTGAAACTCTTTTTTGTACAGTTCTTCTGTGTATTCTTGCCACCTCTTCTTAATATCTTCTGCTTCTGTTAGGTCCATATCATTTCTGTCCTTTATCGTGCCCGTCTTTGCATGAAATGTTTCTTTGGTATCTCTGATTTTCTTGAAGAGATCCCTAGTCTTTCCCATTCTGTTGTTTTCCTCTATTTCTTTGCATTGATCGCTGAAGAAGGCTTTCTTATCTCTTCTTGCTATTCTTTGGAACTCTGCATTTAGATGCTTGTATCTTTCCTTTTCTCCTTTGCTTTTCGCTTCTCTTCTTTTCACAGCTATTTGTAAGGCCTCCCCAGACAGCCATTTTGCTTTTTTGCATTTCTTTTCCATGGGGATGGTCTTGATCCCTGTCTCCTGTACAATGTCACGAGCCTCATTCCATAGTTCATCAGGCACTCTATCTATCAGATCTAGGCACTTAAATCTATTTCTCACTTCTACTGTATAATCATAAGGGATTTGATTTAGGTCATACCTGAATGGTCTAGTGGTTTTCCCTACTTTCTTCAATTTCAGTCTGAATTTGGCAATAAGGAGTTCATGGTCTGAGCCACAGTCAGCTGCTGGTCTTGTCTTTGCTGATTGTATAGAGCTTCTCCATCTTTGGCTGCAAAGAATATAATCGATCTGATTTCGGTGTTGACCATCTGGTGATGTCCATGTATAGAGTCTTCTCTTGTGTTTTTGGAAGAGGGTATTTGCTATGACCAGTGCATTTTCTTGACAAAACTCTGTTAGTCTTTGCCCTGCTTCATTCCGTATTCCAAGGCCAAATTTGCCTGTTACTCCAGGTGTTTCTTGACTTCCTACTTTTGCATTCCAGTCCCCTATAATGAAAAGGACATCTTTTTTGGGTGTTAGTTCTAAAAGGTCTTGTAGGTCTTCATAGAACCGTTCAACTTCAGCTTCTTCAGCGTTACTGACTGGGGCATAGACTTGGATTACTGTGACATTGAACGGTTTGCCTTGGAAACGAACAGAGTTCATTCTGTCGTTTTTGAGATTGCATCCAAGTACTGCATTTCGGAGTCTTTTGTTGACCATGATGGCTACTCCATTTCTTCTGAGGGATTCCTGCCCGCAGTAGTAGACATAATGGTCATCTGAGTTAAATTCACCCATTCCAGTCCATTTTAGTTAGCTAATTCCTAGAATGTCGACATTCACTCTTGCCATCTCTTGTTTGACCACTTCCAATTTGCCTTGACTCATGGAACTGGCATTCCAAGTTCCTATGCAATATTGTTCTTTACAACATTGGACTTTGCTTCTATCACCAGACACATCCACAGCTGGGTATTCTTTTTGCTTTGGCTCCATCTCTTTATTCTTTCTGGAGTTATTTCTCTACTGATCTCCAGTAGCATATTGGGCCCCTACTGACCTGGGGAGTTTCTCTTTCAGTATCCTCTCATTTTGCCTTTTCATACTGTTCATGGGGTTCTCAAGGCAAGAATACTGAAGTGGTTTGCCATTCCATTTGCATATTGCCATTTGCAATATTGCATAGGAACCTGGAATGTCAGGTCCATGAATCAAGGCAAATTGGAAGTGGTCAAACAAGAGATGGCAAGAGTGAATGTCAACATTCTAGGAATCAGCGAAGTGAAATGGACTGGAAAGCGTGAATTTAACTCAGATGACCATTATATCTACTACTGCAGGCAGGAATCCCTTAGAAGAAATGGAGTGGCCATCATGGTCAACAAAAGAGTCTGAAATGCAGTACTTGTATGCAATCTCAAAAATGACAGAATGATCTCTGTTCGTTTCCAATGTAAACCATTCAATGCGCCGAAGAATTGATGCTTTTGAACTGTGGTGTTGGAGAAGACTCTTGAGAGTCCCTTGGACTGCAAGAAGATCCAACCAGTCCATTCTGAAGGAGATCAATCCTGGAATTTCTTTGGAAGGAATGATGCTAAAGCTGAAACTCCAGTATTTTGGCCACCTCATGCGAAGAGTTGACTCATTGGAGAAGACTCTGATGCTGGGAGGGATTGAGGGCAGGAGGAGAAGGGGACGACAGAGGATGAGATGGCTGGATGGCATCACTGACTCGATGGATGCGAGTCTGAGTGACCTCCGGGAGCTGGTGATGGACAGGGAGGCCTGGCGTGCTGCGGTTCATGGGGTCGCAAAGAGTCGGACACGACTGAGCGACTGATCTGATCTGATCTGATCTGATGCCCCAACTAGTAATGCTGAAGAAGCTGAAGTTGATTAGTTCTATGAAGACCTAGAAGACCTTTTAGAACTAATACCCAAAAAAGATGTCCTTTTCATTATAGGGAACTGAAATGCAAAAGCAGAAAGTCAAGAAACACCTGGAATAACAGGCAAATTTGGCCTTGGAATATGGAATGAAGCAGGGAAAAAACTAGTAGAGTTTTGCCAAGAAAATGCATTGGTCATAATAAACAACCTCTTCCAACAAGACAAAAGACTCTATACATGGACATCACCAGATGGTCAACAGCGAAATCAGATTTATTATAGTCTTTGCAGCCAAAGACTGAGAAGCCCTATACAGTCAGTAAAAACAAGACCAGGAGATGACTGTGGCCAAATTCAGACTGAAATTGAAGAAAGTAGGGAAAATCACTGGAGAAGGCAATGGCACCCCACTCCAGTACTCTTGCCTGGAAAATCTCACGGACGGTGGAGCCTGGTAGGCTGCAGTCCATGGGGTCGCTAAGAGTCGGACACGACCTAGGAACTTCACTTTCACTTTTCACTTCCATGCATTAGAGAAGGAAATGGCAACCTACTCCAGTGTTCTTGCCTGGAGAATCCCTAGGACGGGGGAGCCTGGTAGGCTGCCGTCTATGGGGTCACACACAGTCGGACACGACTGAAGTGACTTAGCATAGCATAGCATAGGGAAAATCACTAGACCATTCAGGTATGACCTAAATCAAATTCCTTATGATTATACAGTGGAAGTGAGAAATAGATTTAAGTGCCTAGATCTGACAGACAGAGTGCCTGATGAACTATGGAATGAGGTTCGTGACATTGTACAGGAGACAGGGATCAAGACCATCCCCAAGAAAACGAAATACAAAAAAAAAAAAAAGAGGTGTCTGAGGAGGCCTTGCAAATAGCTATGAAAAGAAGAGAAGCAAAAAGCAAGCAGAAAAGGAAAGATATAAGCATTTGAATGCAGAGTTCCAAAGAACAACAAGGAGAGATAAGAAAGCCTTCCTCAGCAATCAATGCAAAAAATAGAGGAAAACAACAGAATGGGAAAGACTAGAGATCTCTTCAAGAAAGTCAGAGATACCAGAGGAACATTTCATGGAAAGATAGGCTCGATAAAGGACAGAAATGATATGGACCTAACAGAAGCAGAAGATATTAAGAAGAGATGGCAAGAATACACAGAAGAACTGTACACAAAAGATCTTCACAACCCAGATCATAACGATGGTGTGATCACTGACCTAGAGCCAGACATTCTGGAATGTGAAGTCAAGTGGGCCTTAGAAAGAATCACTATGAACAAAGCTAGTGGAGGTGATGGAATTCAAGTTGACCTATTCCAAATCCTGAAAGATGAGTGTTGCGCTCAATATGCCAGCAAATTTGGAAAACTCAGCAGTGGCCACAGGACTGGAAAAGGTCACTTTTCATTCTAATCCCAAAGAAAGACAATGCTAAAGAATGCTCAAACTACCACACAATTGCACTCATCTCACACGCTAGTAAAGTAATGCTCAAAATTCTCCAAGCCAGGCTTCAGTAATATGTGAACCGTGAACTTCCTGATGTTCAAGCTGGTTTTAGAAAAGGCAGAGGTACCAGAGATCAAATTGCCAACATCCGCTGGATCATGGAAAAAGCAAGAGAGTTCCAGAAAAACATCTATTTCTGCTTTATTGACTATGCCAAAGCCTTTGACTGTGGATGAAAATAAACTGTGGAAAATTCTTCAAGAGATGGGAATACCAGACCACCTGACCTGCATCTTGAGAAATCTTTATGCAGGTCAAGAAGAAACAGTTAGAACTGGACATGGAACAACAGACTGGTTCCAAATAGGAAAAGGAGTTCGTCAAGGCTGTATATTGTCACCCTGTTTATTTAACTTATATGTAGAGTACATCATGAGAAACGCTGGACTGGAAGAAACACAAGCTGGAATCAAGATTGCTGGGAAAAATATCAATAACCTCAGATATGCAGATGACACCACCCTTATGGCAGAAAGTGAAGAGGAACTAAAAAGCCTCTTGAAAGTGAAAGTGGAGAGTGAAAAAGTTGGTTTAAAGCTTAACATTCAGAAAACGAAGATCATGGCATCTGGTCCCATCACTACATGGGAAATAGATGGGGAAACAGTGGAAACAGTGTCACACTTTATTTTCTTGGGCTCTAAAATCACTACAGATGGTGACTGCAGCCATGAAATTAAAAGAGGCTTACTCCTTGGAAGGAAAGTTATGACCAACCTAGATAGCATATTCAAAAGCAGAGACATCACTTTGCCAACAAAGGTCCGTCTAGTCAAGGTTATGGTTTTTCCTGTGGTCATGTATGGATGTGAGAGTTGGACTGTGAAGATGGCTGAGCACCGAAGAATTGATGCTTTTGAACTGTGGTGTTGGAGAAGACTCGTGAGAGTCCCTTGGACTGCAAGGAGATCCAACCGGTCCATTCTGAAGGAGATCAGGCCTGGGATTTCTTCGGAAGTAATGATGCTACAGCTGAAACCCAAGTACTTTGGCCACCTCTTGCGAAGGTGGACTCATTGGAGAAGACTCTGATGCTGAGAGGGATTGGGGGCAAGAGGAGAAGGGGACTACAGAGAATGAGATGGCCGGATGGCATTACTGACTCGATGGATGTGAGTCTCAGTTAACTACCCGTGTGATTGATAGACAGGGCAGCATGTCATGCTGTGGTTCATGGGGTCGCAAAGAGTCGAACACGATTGAGTGACTGATCTGATCTGATCTGGTCATTTGAGAGCATATTAGAAATACACCAATGTTTAATCCTACAAGGGAGGAACATTCCAGCAAGTAAACCATGGAAATGTAATCCCAAAGCTACATTATGTTTTTTAGTTTATTTTTTTAATCGAAGGCAAATTAATTTAGTTGTGTTATGAATCAGTTATAATTATATATATATATATATATAAAATTATAACTGATTCTCCCCTCCCTCTTGTGCCTCCCTCCTCTCCCCCATCCCACCCCTCTAGGTCATCACATAGTGCCAGACTAAGGCCCCTTTTGTTATATAGCAACTTCTTACTACTTATTTTGCACACAGTTGTGTATATATGTCAATGCTACTTTCTGAATTTGTCACACCCTTACTTTCCACCACTGAGTCCACAGATCTCTTCTTTATATCTGTGTATCCATTCAGTTCCTGCAAGTAGGTTCATTAGTATCTTTATTCTAGGTTCCATATATATGTGTTAATATATGATATTGATTTTTCTCTTTTCAATTTACTTCACTCTGTGTTAAGAGGCTCTGGGTTCATCCACTTCACTACAACTGACTCAAATTTGTCTTTTTTTTATGGCTGAGAAACATTCCATTGTACACAGGTATTAATGCTACTTCTTTATCCATTCATCTGTCAATGGACACATAGGTTGCTTCCACATTCAGCCAGGGTTATATTTTTGAGCCTTGTGAAGCTATGAGTCTCTACTTTCATAAGGCTAAAAACAAATTTCAAAAATTCTCAAACATAAGTTATATTGACAGTGGAGAAATAGAAAATATCCTTAGAGTTAGAGACTATTTACTTGAGTTCCCTTCATCACCAGTTCCCTTCAAGAATTTTCTCAACTATGAGCTATCATTTGTCTACTAATTTTCTGAGAGTATAGAGTCTTGTTGTTCAATTCTTGACAGTAACACATTTTTTTCCATACTAATAAATATGAACTCTTACATTTAATGCAATTTTTGCTATTCAAATTGCTTACGCATTTTGTTTTTATATCTCCATACAATACAAAACTAATGCCTATTTTCATTAAAATATCACCTTATAAATTATATAGATAAATGTGATATTCTTTATTAAATTTCATTTTATTCGAATCTGTAAATGGAACTAGTTTTTGATATTAGAGTTTTTCCTGTCATTAAAATAAAATATTTTCTCAAAGATGAAATAGCCTGGCCACGGTTAGTGAAAAGAAGTTAAGAGGTGTAGGAAATAAAAATGTTCCTTGGCTCTCATAGAGTCCTTGGCTGGGTCTGAAAAGAAACTGACAAAGGCAAATTAATAGGAGAAATATTTTTTTTAACGTAAGTTTTATTTGACATGACAGACTTCATAAGTTAATGAAACCCCAAGAAACAGTTAAATCTGAGTGTTTTTATGCTAGGTCTAAAGAAGGGTAGACAGTCAGGGAGAAATATTCTAAGTCAAGGAGTGCAAGGCAAAATGGGGAAATTTAGCAAAGCCTATTTGTTATGATTCTTTTCATACTGCCGTGTTTTTGGACATAAAGATGTTCCTTCCTTTCAGTTACAGGTAGGGCACCTTCTTCCAGACGTTTTTATAAATTTTTCAAGGGACAAATGTGGGGAGAAGGTCAGTGTGCATTCCAGCTTCTGCTGTTTTCAAACTCTTTCTGCTTGAAGTATTCTGTATGCCAAGATGCCATATTTGGGGTACTGGGTCCTGAAACTTGTTAGAGGAGTGTGAACCCTTCAAAGTTAGTATCCTTAATTGTTGAAAAAGAAATTTCAGAAGAAGTGACAACATTAATAGTAAGTGTATCATGACAAATTTTTATTGTGATTAGAATAAGCTAAGCTAATGATTATAGTAATATCAGAGACAATGTTAATTTTCAGTGAGTTTTAAGAAAGTTTAAAGTGAGATAATAATGGATGTTTAGGATGAGAATATATTGCAATAAGCATGGAATGATACAGAAAAATTATATTACAGAATAAAATTATAACCACTATTTTAACTGAAGTCTCTTATAATTATTCTTTCAAAGAGATGGTGCAAGATTTTCAGGTTATAATATTGATTGTACAGATGAATAAGAAGAAACTAACTTTCATATAAGAATACTAGTATTAGAGTGGTAGATGTGATTATTAAAAGTATGATGAAATATATGACAAAAATTAAATGGGTTATTATCCTTTAAATGGGTTACTGTCCTCTGGGAAGGCTTTACAAATAGCTGTGAAAAGAAGAGAAGCGAAAAGCAAAACAGAAAATGAAAGATATAAGCATCTGAATGCAGAGTTCCAAAGAATAGCAAGAAGAGATAAGAAAGCCTTCTTCAGTGATCAATGCAAAGAAATAGGGGAAAACAACAGAATGGGAAAGACTAGAGACATCTTCAAGAAAATGAGAGATACCAAGGGAATATTTCATGCAAAGATGGGCTCAATAAAGGACAGAAATGGTATAGACCTAACAGAAGCAGAAGATATTAAGAAGAGATGACAAGAATACACAGAAGAACTGTACAAAAAGATCTTCAAGACCCAGATAATCACAATGGTGTGATTACTCACCTCGAGCCAGACATCCTGGAATGTGAAGTCAGGTGGGCCTTAGAAAGCATCACTACAAACAAAGTTAGTGGAGGTGATGGAATTCCGGCTTAGCTATTTCAAATCCTAAAAGATGATGCTGTGAAAATGCTGTGCTCAATATGCCAGCAAATTTGGAAAACTCAGCAGTGGCCACAGGACTGGAAAAGGTCACTTTTCATTCCAATCCCAAAGAAAGGCAATGCCAAAGAATGCTCATACTAGCACACAATTGTACTCATCTGACATACTAGTAAAGTAATGCTCAAAATTCTCCAAGCCAGGCTTCAGCAATACATGAACCATGAACTTCCTGATGTTCAAGCTGGTTTTAGAAAAGGCAGAGGAACCAGAGATCAAATTGCCAACATCCACTGGATCATCGAAAAAGCAAGAGAGTTCCAGAAAAACATCTATTTCTGCTTTATTGACTATGCCAAAGCCTTTGACTGTGTGAATCACAATCAACTGTGGAAAATTCTGAAAGAGATGGGAATACCAGACCCCCAGATCTGCCGCTTGAGAAATCTGTATGCAGGTCAGGAAGCAACAGTCAGAACTGGACATGGAACAACAGACTGGTTCCAAATAGGAAAAGGAGTATGTCAAGGCTGTATATTGTCACCCTGTTTATTTAACTTATATGTAGAGTACATCATGAAAAACGCTGGATTGGAAGAAACACAAGCTGGAATCAAGATTGTTAGGAGAAATATCAATAACCTCAGATATGCAGATGACACCACCCTTATGGCAGAAAGTGAAGAGGAACTCAAAAGCCTCTTGATGAAAGTGAAAGTGGAGAGTGAAAAGGTTGGCTTAAAGCTCAACATTCAGAAAACGAAGATCATGGCATCTGGTCCCATCACTTCATGGGAAATAGATGGGGAAACAGTGGAAACAGTGTCAGACTTTATTTTTCTGGGCTCCAAAATCACTGCAGATGGTGACTGCAGCCATGAAATTAAAAGACGCTTACTCCTTGGAAGGAAAGTTATGACCAACCTAGATGGCATATTCAAAAGCAGAGACATTACTTTGCCAACAAAGGTTCGCCTAGTCAAGGCTATGGTTTGTCCTGTGGTTATGTACAGATGTGAGAATTGGACTGTGAAGAAGACTGAGCTCCGAAGTATTTATGCTTTTGAACTGTGGTGTTGGAGAAGACTCTTGAGAGTCCCTTGGACTGCAAGGAGATCCAACCAATCCATTCTGAAGGAGATCAGCCCTGGGATTTCTTTGGAAGGAATGATGCTGAAACTGAAACTCCAGTATTTTGGCCACCTCATGTGAAGAGTTGACTCATTGGAGAAGACTCTGATGCTTGGAGGGATTCGAGGCAGGAGGAGAAGGGGATAACAGAGGATAAGATGGCTGAATGGCATCACTTACTCAATGTACATGAGTCTGAGTGACCTCTGGGAGTTGGTGATGGACAGGGAGCCCTGGTGTGCTGCTATTCATGGGGTCGCAAAGAGTCAGACACGACTGAGCGAGTGAACTGAACTGAATTGATCCTTTAAAATATCTAAAGCTATTATTTGTATTGGAAACATAAAAAGTGCATTACTCAACGAGGAAACCATCAACAAAATGAAAAGATAACCCACAGGATGGGAGAAAATATTTGCAAATGATGTGATAATCAAGAGCTTAATTGAGTTCCATATAACTCAATAAGAAATTCAATTAAACATTTGAGCAAATATTTTTCCAAAGAAGACAATATAGGTGGTTAATCAGGCTCCTGATGCTCGTCACTAATTATTAGAGAAATGAAAATTAAATCCACAATGAATAGTTTCAAACCCTCATACCTGTCAAAATGATTGTCATCAAAAAGTGTACAAATAACAAATGTTTGAGAGGAAGTAGAGAAAAAGGAACCCTCTTTCAACATTATTGAAAGGGATGCAAATTAATGCAGCCACTGTGGTAAACAGTACGATGGTTACTCAAAAAACTAAAGGTAAATTACCATATGATCCAGCAGTTCCAGTCCTTGGTATATATTTGGGAAAAAAAGCTCTTATCTAAAAAGATACATGCACCCCAGTGTTTATAGCAGCTCTATTTACAGTAGCCAATATATGGAAGCAACCCAAATACCCATCAATGGATGACTGATTTAAGATGTGGAATATCCGTATAACACACCTTGAATCAGTCGATTAATATTCCACACCTTAAATCAATTGCCCATCAATGGGTATTTGTGTTGTTTCCATATCTTGGCTATTGTAAACAGAGCTGAAGTGAAAACTGGGTTGCATGTATCTTTATGGAATACAGCTTTCTTTATGAATATTAGTGAGCCATAAAAAAGAGATTTGCCATTTGAAACAATGTGGATGAACCTAAAGAGTATCATGCTTAGAGAAATAAATCAGACAGAGAAAGATAAATACTGGATGATCTCACTTATATCTGGAATCTAAAAATGAATACAAATAAATATATTAAAAAGTAGGAATAGACTCACATAAAATAAACCTCTTATTACCAAAGGGGAAAGGAGGGGGAAGAAATAAATTAGGTTTATGGGATTAATAGATGCAAACTCCTATACATAAAAAGGAAAAGCATCAAGAATTTTCTGTATAACACAAGGAATCATGTACAGTATCTTGTCGTTACTGTTGTTCAGGTGTTGAGCTGTGTCTGATTCTTTGTGACCCCATGGGCTGTAGCACACCAGGCTTCCTTGTCTTTCACTATCTCCCAGATTTTGCTTAAATTCAGTCCATTGTGTTGGAGGTGCCATCCAACCATCTCATCCTCTGTGACAGTTTACTCCTCCTGCCTTCAATCTGTCCCACCATCAGGGTTTTTAAGAATAAGTAGACTTTTCACATCAGGTGGCCAGAGTATTGGAGCTTCACCTTCAGAATCAGTCCTTTCAGTGAATATTCAGGGTTAATTTTTTTTTTTAGGATTGGTCAGTTTCTTCTCCTTGTTGTCCAAAGGACTCTCAAGAGTCTTCTCTAGCATCACAATTAGAAAGCATCACTTCTTAATTGCTTCCCTGTAGCTCAGATAGTAAGGAATCGGTCTGCAATGTCTAATAGACCCTGGTTTGATCCCTGGGTTGGGAAGATCCTCTGGAGAAGGGAATGGCAATCCACTCCAGTATTCTTTCCTGGAGAACCTTGTGGACAGAGCAGCCTGATGGGCTACAGTTCATACCATCACAAAGAGTCAAACATGACTGAGTAACTAACACTACTATTATAGCCTTCCTTATTGTCCAACTCTCACATGTGTACATGACTACTGGAAAAACCATAGCTTTGAGTATATGGACCTTTATCAGCAAAATGATGTCTATGCTTTTTAATACACTGTCTTGTTTTGTCATAGCTTTCCTTCCAAGGAGCTAGTTTTAATTTTTGGGCTGTAGTCACTGTTCACACTGCTTTTGAAGCCCCCAAAATAAAATCTGTCATTGTCTTCACTCTTTCCTCATCTATTTAACATAGGGTGATGGGATCAGATGCCATGATCTTTGTTTTTTGAATGTTGAGTTCTAAGCCAGATTTTTCAATCTCCTTTCCCACCCTCATCAAAAGTCTCTTTGCTTCCTCTTCACTTTCTGCCATTAGAGTGGTACCATTTGCATATCTGAGGTTGTTGATATTTCTCCTGGCAATGTGAATTACAGTTTGTGAGTCATTCAGCTGGGCATTTCACATGATGTACTCTGCATATAAGTTAAATAAGTAGGGTACAATAAACAGCCTTGTCGTGCTCTTTTCCAAATTTTGAACCAGTCTGTTATTCCATGTCCAGTTCTAACTATTGCTTCTTGACTTGCACACAGGCTTTTCAGGAGGCAAGTAAGGTGATCTGGTATTCTCATCTTTTTAAGAATTTTCCACAGTTTGTTGGGATTCACACAGCCAAAGGCATTAGGATACTCAATGAAGCAAAAGTAGATTCTGGAATCCCCTTGCTTTATCTATGATCCAATGTATGTTGGTAATTTGATCTCTGGTTCCTTTGCCTTTTCTCAACTCTGGTTGTACATGTCTTGTAATAACCTAAAATGAAAAATAATTCTCAAAAATGCAAATCACTATGCTGTATGCCTGAAACTAAAAAAGTGCTGTAAAACAATAAAAATTAATATTTTTATTTAAAAGAATGCATTATCATGCAGTCCCTCTGTAAATAAATCCAAAGAAAACACTTGCAATTTAACATATGATATTTAATTAAGGAAAAATAAATGTTATCTCACCAGTTAAATTTAAATACAACCTGGTTCCAATTCCACTTCTGTTGCTAAAATGTTGTGAGACTAGGGAAATCATTTAACTTCTCTGAGAGTTTGTGTGCTGATCTGTAATGGAGGGGATAGGAATCGCAATTTGACCTCTGAGGTCCCCTCAGGCTATAATAAGCTATGATTATATGAAATTAGCAGAGTTTAATAGAATGAAATCAATAGAGATAAACATGCCAATTAGGCTTTCTAATTCAGACTTCTCTCTTATAGGCTTATCTTTAAAAGGACATGTATTGCAAATACAAAAAAATTTACATAGAGATATTAGAATTATTCAACACTATGTTTCACTTGTAGCAAAACATTTCCCAAGCCAAATGTTTCAATATATAACTATATTGAAACCATTAACTCTAGCAAATTGAGAAGAGATTTGGGATTATATAAAATTTACTTAATACATTTTTGTAATAGCAGAAATGTTCTATTGCAAGTTCATGTATAGATGCATTTGTGATGTAACATTCTTCCTCAACTATACTTTCATGTTTTCTATGAGAAAAACAGTGTCATATCCACTAAGTTGCATTGCTTGATATTAATATATATATATATATATTCCATTTAATGCTAAAATCATATATTAGAAAGTGATTGCTATCTTAATTATATCTATTACTTTTGTAACTATTTTGAAGTTTCTGGAAAAAGCTAGTGATATTTTCCTAAAAACAAGTAGAAGTTATTTATCAAATGAAGGGTTTTTCCTTAATGTTACGAAAATCTTATACTGTGTCCTTCTCAGTTTTAATGACAGTTTATAAGAAATTTGCAAGAGAGATACGTCCATTAAGGAAAAGATGCTAAACTATTTCAGGACTTTTTCCTCCCACATCAATGTTCTGCATCTAAAAATAATGTTTTAGATTAGAAATGTGGAAACAATGGCAATGAGTACTTCCATGAAATGATAGATTGACTATTTGAGACCATTTTAAGATCAGTGATAAGTGCTCTAATCCCCTTCATGAGACAGCAATTCAAGTTCTTCCACCTTTTAGCCTTGACATCTCTTATATTCTCATTTTCCACAGAAGGAAAAAGAGAACATGTAGGATTCATAGATCTGAAAATAAAGTCTTAACTTGAAAATACAAAATATAACTTCCATTTAAATTCCTTTTACAAGAACACATTGTTGTGCCTACATCTAATTGCAAGGATAATTGGGAAATATATTCACTCACAGAAAATAAGCATAGACAATGTTGGTTAACATTTAGACACTTTGTGGGGGTTATTTTGTCTTATTTTGGTTTAGAACTATTCTCCATGAACTTTAATATTTAATGTATAATGCAAAATAAGCTATATTCTTGAATTAACTTCTTAAAATGTTAAGGACAAAAGTCCTGTATTCACAACAATTCCCAGAAAAATATACACATTCAGAGAACCTATATTGTTAATTAATCATCACTTTAAAAATGTGAAAATATTATTCAATATTAGAAAAATATCACTTAAGATGAAGTACTAAAAGTAGTATAGATCATGTAAATACACCTAAACATGTTGTTGTTTTATATAATGCAAGCATTTTCACGATTACTTTTTTGTGCTAGATATAATAACGGAAAGTCAGAAATCTTGTTAGATTCTAACTTAAACCTAAAAATTTAACTCAAATCATTTTTCAAGAAATAGATGAAGATGTCCCTCTCACCATTTCTTTTCAGCATGCTATTAGAGGCTCGACCTAATGCAATGAAACTAGATAAGAAAATAAAAGGTATACATATTGGGAAAGAAGACATAAAACTATTATTGTTTGCAGGTGACATGATCATCTATATAGAATTTCCAAAAGAATTAAGGGGAAAAATCTTCTGGAACAAGCAAGGGATTATAGCAAGTTTGCAGAATACAAGGCCATAGTAAAATTTTAGTTATTTTCTTATACACCAGCAGTAAATAGGTATTTCTTGGTATTACTGAAAAGAGCTGAAAATGTATATCTGCACAAAAATCTATCTGAACACATATATTTATAGCAGCTTCATTCATAATTGTCAAAACTTGAAAGAGCCCAAGATTACCCACAGGTGATTGACGAAATAAACTGTGGGACATGCAGACAGTGGAATATTATTCAGTGCTGAAAATGAGGTGGTAAACCAGGAAAAAAACATAGAATATAAATGCATATTATTAAATGAAAGAAGCCACGCTGAAAGGACTACACACTGTATGATTCTAACTATATGGATTCCAAAAAAGATGTAACCATTATGTAGAAGTAAACTTCTACACTAAAGCATAAAGTTTCTGAAACATAACTTTTATAATTTAAGAGATATTTTATACTGAAAGATTCAGCATTATTAAAATATCACTTACCTGCATTATCACATAGATTCAATTTAATCAACAGAAAATTTCCACAGCTTTTATAGTTTTATTTTAGAGATTAAACTAATTTTATATTAGAAAGGTGAAGGAACAAACTTAGCCAACTTAATTATTAACAATGAAAGGAGGAAAAAAGTTAGAAGATATTATAATACCTGAGTTCAAGACATACTATAAAGCTACATGAATTAAGAAAGTATGGTATTTATGTTAGTAATAGAACATGGCATGAATAGTATAAGTATATATACCATTCGTATAAAAATGTGAATACTATACTTCTATATATATGACATATAAATTTATATAAAGAGTACATTATATATATATATGTATATATATAAAGAAAGTATGTTATTCATGTTAGGAAATAGAGAGCTAAGAAATATACCTAAAGATATGGACAGTTTATTTTTTATAGAGCTATCAAAACACTTCAAGATGGAAAAGAGTTTATTTTTAATAAATTGTGCTAGAATAACTGAAAATCTTTATTTAAAAAGGTGAAACTTTTCTCTCATATCATACAGAAGATTCACATGAGGGCAAGATGTTTAAATATGAAATCTAGAAGTCTGAAATTTCTTGAAAAATACATAAGAGAATATCTCTTTGACCTATAGAAAAATAATTCTAAAGGAAAACAAAAGCAGTGTTTTGAAATGACCAAGTGGACTTCATCTAAATAAAAAAAATTTCTTTTTTAAAACAATGTTAAATAAATATAAAAATAAGGTAAACCGTTAAAGGTAGAGAAACATTCACAAAACACATATGTTATACATGCATGTAACAATGGAGTTGAATTCAGAATATCAGGAACTATCAGACCAAAAAAAAGGCAAAATTGAACTAAGCTTAGTCCATTCTGACTGCTATAACAAAGCAACAGAAATACCATGGATGTACTAGATAGTTTATAAACAGCAGAAATTTATTTTTCACTATTCTGGAGGCTGGAAAGTTCAAGACACGGCATCAACAACTTTTTTTTTTCCTTTTTTCCTGCAAGGTTGATGAAGGCTTTAATTTCATGCCCAAAAAAGAAACCTCTATGCATAATTTAGAAAGGAAACAAAAACAAGGAAATACAGTAAAGGGTACAGAGGAACATAAGACACAGATAAATTGTTGCTCCATAAAAAACACTATAAAGAATCAGGATCAAATATCATTTTGAACACAAAGAAGACTACCTCATTCTGTGGTCAAAGCTGCGACTGGTGAGAGCCTGTTTCCCAGATGGCTGTCTTGTCACTATAACCTTACATGGCAGTGGGAAAGGGATATCTTTGGGGTGTCTTTTAAAGTTTACTCATCTTCCAAAGACCTCCATCTCCAAATATTATCAAATTGCCTATTAAATTTCAAAATTTGCATTTTGGGGAAGGGGACATCATCATTCAATCCATTGCATTAGCTCTCTGGGAAATGTAAATCAAAACCACAAAAAAAGTATTAGCTGCCTATTGAGGCTGTCAAGATTCAGAAAATTTATATCATGGAAGGCAATATAAGTGGGGTAGAGAAAAGTGAGAAAGTTCATGAAGGTATTTGGAATTATAGTCAACAGCACAACCCTTTAACAACATGGATTTGAACTGTGCCAGTGCACGTATGCTTGGATTTTTCCAATAATGTAGAATTAGCCCTCTATATTCTCAGGTTTCCCATCAGCAGTTTCAACAACAGCAGATCAGAACGTTCATCTGCTGTTGGCAGAATCCATGGATGTGGAACCTGGGATACAGAGAACCTACTATGGAACTTAAGCACAACTGAATTTTGGTATATTCAGGGGCTCCTGTACAAGGGATTCTCAAGAGTCTTCTCCAACAGCTCAAAAGCATCAGTTCTTCAGCACTCAGCCTTCTTTATGGTTCAACTCTCACATCCATACATGACTACTGGAAAAACCATAGCTTTGACTTGATGGACCTTTGTCAGTAAAGTTATGCCTCTGCTTTTTAATATGCTGTCTAGGATTGACATAGCTTTTCTTCTGAGGAGTGTCTTTTAATTTCATGACTGCAGTCACAGTGCACAGTGATTTTGAAATGATTTATATTTATTTAGCTCCAGTGAAATCATAAGTAAACCAAACATGACCCTGCCCAGCAGGCAGCAGTCAATCTACTGACACCAGGTATATATATATATATAAATTAAAGGATAAGAGGTTTCCCCAATAGCTTGTTTCATAAACAATCCACCTGCAATGAAGGACACAAGAGATATGGGTTTGAGTTCTGGGTTGGGAGGGTCCCCAGAGAAAGAAATGGCAACCCACTCCAGATTTCTTGCCTGAAAAATCCCATGGACAGAGAAGCCTGGTGCGTTACAACCCAAAGGGTCCCAAAGAATTGGACATGCTGAGAGACTAAACACAGGAACATACACAGTTGCTTTCCAACGTTCTGCTGGTTTCTGCCATACAGCAGTGTGAATCAGCAAGTATACATTTATTATCTCCTTCTTGAATTTCCCTCCCACCCTACCCCTTCCCACCCCTCTAGGTTGTCACAGAGCACAGGACTGAGCTCCCTGTGTTATACAGCAACTTCCCACTAAGTCTCTATTTTATATATTTCAATGCTACTCTCTCAGTTTGTCCCATCCTCTCCTTTTCTCTCTGTGTCCACAAGTATGTTCTCTATGTATCACTATTCTTGCCTTGCAAACAGGTTCATCAGTACGATTTTCTAGACTCCATATATATGCATTAATATATAATATTTTTTTCTCTTTCTGACTTACTTCACTCTATATAACAGGCTCTAAGTTCATCCACCTTGCTGCTGCTGCTGCTAAGTCGCTTCAGTCGTGTCCGACTCTGTGTGACCCCATAGACGGAAGCTCACCAGGCTCCCCTGTCCTTGGGATTCTCCAGGCAAGAATACTGGAGTGGGTTGCCATTTCCTTCTCCAATGCATGAAAGTGAAAAGTGAAAGTGAAGTCGCTCAGTCGTGTCTGACTCTTAGCGACCCCATGGACTGGAGCCTACCAGGATCCTCCGTCCATGGGATTTTCCAGGCAAAAGTACTGGGGTGGGGTGCCATTGCCTTCCCCGTCATCCACCTTAATATGTCTTTAATTGCTAGGTGCCCAACGTGGGCCAAGAAAGGAGAAGAGACACACAATGCTCAAAAGACTCAAAACTCCTCAATGGCTTTCAGGGAAGAACTTTTAAAGTCAAGGTGAGGGAAAGGTTTGTGGAGTATATGATCAGCTCACGTACTCTTTTGTTGGTTGACTGTGAGATAACCAGGTGGTATTTTTAGACTCAATGCTATCAACCTTCTAATTCCAACCAATTTGAAATCTATATACTAGTGGTCAGCAGTTAACTTCTTCCACCACATGGGGGTTTTAGTATTACCAAAACAACCTAAGGAAATGACTCAGGATATTATCTATAGCACTTGAGAAAGAACTAAAGGTCTTCAACTTTTTCTTATAACTAAATTATTATAATTTTGGCTTGCTTAATTCTTTGTTTCTGCATTTTCCAACTCCTCTGATTAAATTTGCTCTTTGGAACTCGGGGAAGGCCTGGGAGACTAAAGCATTTTCTGTAAGCAAGTGTCAAAGGACTTGGGCCTGGGGAGTCTGTCCCTGGAAAGATCCCACAGAGTCCTGTTCTGTTTCAAAATGTGGAAATTTGACTCCTATATTGTTCATTTTCTCCTCCACTTTTTATGCCAATTACTTGTTACACAAATTATGTCTATATTTGGTATGTCATTGTTATAATTATTAGGATTCCCAGGAGGCTCAGTGGTAAAGAATCTGCCTGCCAATGCAGGAGATGCAGGTTCTATCCCTGGGTTGGGAAGATCCCCTGGAGAAGGAATAGCCACCCACTCCAGTCTTGCCTGGAGAATTCCATGGACAGAGAAGCCTGGCAGGCTACAGTCCATGAGATGACAAAGAGTTGGACACAACTGAGCACACATAATTATTGCATTATATATTTTAAAGAAGCTGAGAGTAGATGGGAAAGCATATCTAATGCTTTAAAATTACATTCTTATCTACCATTTCTTACTCTCTTCATTTTTGCAGATTTGTTGCTAATCAGTGTCATTTGTTTATACCAACACAGCTTTTTCCCCACCTACTTGTTCTGTGTTGTTTTGTTATTGTCAAATATATTACATTTCTCTGTGTTATGGGTCCAGCAGTACAATTACATAATAATTGTTTTGGACTACTGCTTTTGAAATTAGTCATGAGAAGAAACAAGAAGAAATGTGCAATTATAATCTTTTGTAATTACCTATATAATTATCTTTAATGGAACTCATTCCTTTGAATTTCATTCTGATGTCACTTGCTTTCACCTTGAAGAATTCATTTAGAATTTCTTGTAAGGTGTGTCTCCAAGCAATGAATTCCCTCTCTTTTCATTTACCTAGGAAATGTCTTTATTATAATTTTTGTAAATACATTAAAATTAGTATCAGATGCATAACAGAATCTTGATTGACAGCTTTTTGTTTTATTTTTTACTTTTATCACTTTGAATATGATGTCCCACTACTTCTTGTTTCTGATCATAGGACTGCTTATTTCTTATTGGGATACCCATATTAATAATGACTTGTCTTGCTTTTGCTGCTTTCAAGATTTTCTCTTTGCCTTTGACTTTTTAATGTATTGACTATAATGTGTCCGAGGGTATATCTTTTATCTTATTTGGAATTTGTTGAGCCACTTAAGTAAGCAGATTGATCTTTTCATTAACCTGGGCAGATTTCAGTCATTATTTTCTCAATTTTTTTTTCATCTTTCTTTCTCTCCTCTCTTCTGCCGAGTTACACATAGATTATCTGGTTAATGGTGTCCCAAATTCCTTTAGGCAGTATTAATTTTTCTTTAGTTTTTTTTTTTTTGGTTCTTCAAATTGCCTGGTCTCTATTGATCATTCTTCAAATATGCTTGTACTTTTTCTTTTTTCTTTCAGATTAAAACTCTTATTGAGCTCTTCTTGTGAGAATCTTATTTTGGCTATGTGTTTTTCAACTGTGGAATTTCCATTATGTTATTTATAATAATATCTATGGCTTTATTAATGTTCTATGTTTCCATACATTCTATTTGTAAAGTATATATTTCTTTAGTTTTCAAGCATATTTGGGACATCTGCTTTAAAGGCTTTGTTTTCTGATTCTAGGCCCCTTCACAGGCAGTTTCTATTGCTATTTTCCCCCTTGTGTACGTGCCATACTTTTACTTTATTATTTGCACGACTTGTAGTTTGGGGTGGAAAAAAGTGGAAATTTTAGAATGTAGTGGAGTAACTCTGATTATTGATTCTCCTTTTCCAGAGGTTGTTTTGTTGTTGCTTAGTTAGTCATTTTTGTTCAGTAATTATGCTAAACTTATTTTGTGAAGTTACTTGTCTCTGCATTTTGAAGCTCCTGATGCCCCTGTTCAGATGATTTCCCCCCTGCTTTTATATTTCAGTCCGGCTTCTTGTGGGTCAGCCCTGAATTGGTATTAGCTGCATTTTACAAAGGTTTTATTTAAGCCCTCTTAGTCATTTAGATTTCACCGTTTACTATTATATGTGTGTGGCTTATTTTGTCTCCAGTTTCAGAGACCATTATCTTAAAGATACTCTCTCAGTTCATTCCTAAGAGGGTTAAGCATGGGTATGCACTCAATTTTCCAAACTCCCAAGAATGAGAGCGATTTTGTTTTTAATTCTTAATTTTTGAATTCACCTATAAGAGCAGTTTATAATTCAGTTTTTAGCCAGAAATTGTGTTTAAACTCCTATGTCAATGGCTCTTCCACTATGTGTGGTTAGTCTATATGTGGCTTCAAGATGTTTCCAAGTCTACCCAGCATCTTGCTCTGATCACTCCTGAGATAATTCAACAAATTCTTCCCAATTTCCCAGTGTTTACAGTGTTCCCTGAAGACCTATTCTTAGCTTTCTCTTCTTTTCATTCTCTGTTAAACTTCTGGCTGTTCTATTAATGCTACTTTGCTATATCATAGACCAATCAAATTTCTCTTATTTTCTCTTCAAGATCTACTTTTGACAACGCCCTTAAGCATGGGAGTCTACATTGTCCGATCAAAAAAAAAAAAAAGAAATCAGCCCCCTCAGATAGAATGTTTTCTAAGGTGACTCTCTCTAAGAGTTGACATTGAATAGTTGTGGCAATCATTGTTTTTTTTTTTTTTTTTCAGCTTTCTTCCTTTCTTCCTAGTGTGCAACTCCTGCCCTAAGAATGAATGAGGAGAGGGGGGCACCCAGCATTTTTGGTGTAACATGCCTGAGTAAGAATTTCCACCATAGAAGTGGGAGTTTGGTAGGGGAATGGAGACCTGGTTGTATCAGATATGCACCTAGATGGAATAGAGCCTCTAAAACAAGGTGCTTGAACCACCAACCTGTGTCTTGGCAGTAAGTGAGAAACTCAAGCAACCTGTTTCTTCGAGAGTGAAACCACATGCCCACAATAACTGGAAGGAACTCACCTTGGTATTACTTGCTTGCCGTAGGGTGTTACGTGTATAACTTCTGTAACGTGTTGCTAGAGTTATGGTAAAGGCTATTCAATTCTGTTCAGTTGCTCAGTCATGTCTGATTCTTTGTGACCCCATGGCCTATAGCACCCCAGGTTTCCCTGTTCATTACCAATTCCTGGAGCTTGCTCAAACTCACGTCCTTCAAGTTAGGGATGCCATCTAACCATCTCATTCTCTATTTTCCCTTTCTCCTTCTGCCTTCAATCTTTCCCAGCATCAAAGTCTTTTCCAATGAGTAAGTTCTTTGCATCAGGTGGCCAAAGTATTGGAGCTTCAGGTTCAGCATCTGTCCTAATAATGACTATTCAGGGTTGATTTCCTTTAGGATTGACTAGTTTGATTTCATTTAAGTCTAAGGGACACTCTAGAGTCTTCTCTAACACCATAGTTCAAAAGCATCAGTTCTTCAGGGCTCAGTTTTCTTTATGGTCCAACTCTCACATTTATACATGATTACTGGAAAAACCATGGCTTTAACTATACTGACCTTTGTTGGCAAAGTAATGTCTCTGCTTTTTAATATGCTGTCTAGGTTGGTCATAGCTGTTCTTTCAAGGAGCAAGTGTCTTTTAATTTCATGGCTACAGTCACCAGCTGCAGTGATTTTAGAGCCCAAGGAAATAAAGTCTGTCACTGCTTCCATTGTTTCCCCAATTTGCCATAAAGTGATAGGACTGGATTGCATAATTTTACTTTTTTTTAGGTTGACTTTTAAGCCAGCTTTTTTACTCTCTTCTTTCACTTTCATCAAGAGGCTCTTTAGGTCCTCTTCCCTTTCTGCCATAAAGGTGGTGTCATCTGCATATGTGAGGTAAAGCAGGAGTTTACAGCTAAATGCAAGGTCTCCTGCTATTCTGTGAAGGGATTTATTTATTTTCCTGAATGAATGTTCCATTGTTTTTAATAATTCATTAGGGCAATTTCAGACTAATTTCTAATCATCATAGTTAGATCGAATAAAATTTATTTTAAAAATATATAGGTTTTTTTTGCCTAAATTTTACTTCTCACCAAACTGATTACTTTTAATTTTTTTGCAACCAACTAAGATTTTGTTAGTTTTAAGAGCGAGAAATGAGGATCAAAGAGGTTCAACCTTTTGAAATGATAGGGTAAATTAAAAGTGAGAGGTAAATGCAGCATAATATATAATAGCCAAGATATGGAAACAACCTAAGTGACAACCTAAGTGTCCCTCAATGGATAAAAAGGACTATATATATGTATATATATATATATATATATACACATACATACATGCACATATATTCCACTGTATGTGTATATATATAGCATCCCATTGTGTATACATACACACACATATATGTATGTGTGTATATATATATATATATATATATATATATATATATATATATGCTAAGTCTGCTAAGTCACTTCAGTCATGTCCGACTCTGTGTGACCCCATAGACGGCAGCCCACCAGGCTCCCTCGTCCCTGGGATTCTCCGGGCAAGAACACTGGAGTGGGTTGCCATTTCCTTCTCCAATTAATGAAAGTGAAAAGTGAAAGCGAAGTCGCTCAGTTGTGTCTGACTCTTAACGACCCCATGGATCCCAACCTAACAGGCTCTTCCATCCATGGGATTTTCCAAGCAAGAGTACTGGAGTGGGGTGCCATTGCCTTCTCATATATATATATATATATATATATATATATATATGCCATGTATATATATAATATATATATGGCTTCCCTGGTGGCTTAGTTGGTAAAGATCTTGCCTGCAGGAGATGAAGTTTCAACCCCTGAGTTTGGAAGATTACCTGGAGTAAGAAATAGCAACGCACTCCAGAATTCTTGCCTGGGGAATTCCATGGACAGAGGTTCCTTGTGGGCTACAGGCCATGGGGTTGCAAATAGTCAGACAAAATTGAGCAAACACACACATACGGCTTCCCAGGTGGCTTCAGCAGTAAAGAACCTGCCTGACAATGCGGGGGACATAGGAGCTGAGGGCTCGATTCCTGGGTCGAGAAGATCCCCTGGAGAAGGGCATGGCAACCCACTCCAGTATTCTTGCCTGGGAAATCCCATGGAGTCTGGTGGGTTACAGGCTATAGTGTGACATAGAGTGGGACACTATTGAAACAGCTTAGTGCACACATGCATGCACACACACACATACACACACACACATACATATATATACACACACAATGGAATATTATTCAGTCATTAGAAAGAAGGTAATCTTGTCATTTGCAATAATATGGATGGACCCTGAGGGCATTATGCTAAGTAAAATAAGCCAGGCAGAGAAAGACAAAAACTGCACAGTTTCACTTACATGTGGAATCTAAAAATGAGAAGAAAAAAAAAAAGTTAGAAAAGTACTTGCTATAACAAACAAACAAAAGTACTTGTTGGGGGCTAAGGGTACAGGAGAAAAAGGGAGAGACTATAAAAGGGTGATAACTTTCAGTTATAAGATAAGTAATGCCTGTATGACATGCTAACTATAGTTGACAGACTATATTTTATAACTGAAGTCTGCTAAGAGAATAGAACTAAAATGTTCACAACAAGGGAATAAAAAAGATAAATATGTGAGGTAATGGATATGTGATTGACTAAATAATGGAAATCCTTTCACTATGTGAAAATACAAAATTACCAGGATGATAAATTTAAATATTTTATAATTTTATTTATCATGTATTCCTCAATAAGAGGACTTCCCTGGTGGCTCAGACGGTAAAGCGTCTGTCTACAATGTGTGAGACCAAGAGTTCGATTCCTGGGTTGGGAAGATCCCTTGGAGAAGGAAATGACAATCCACTCCAGTATTAATGCCTGGAAAATCTCATGGACAGAGGAGCCTGGTAGGCTACATACAGTCCATGGGGTGGCAAAGAGTCAGACACGACTGAGCGACTTCACATTCACCTTCACATTCCTCAATAAAGCTGAAATTTATTTAAAAAAAAAAAAAGAAAGGGTTAGAGATAAATTTGAAAGCAAGTTTTATGCCATTTCCTTGTACACTCCAGCTAGGCCACTATTTCATATTTTGTTCTGAATTATCTGTTTCACACCTCTATCAAAAATCTTGAATACTAGTCTTTTACAATATTTCTGCCTTCATCCAAGTCTCTCAAGTAGGAACTAGTGTGCAAATTGAAATGTCTCTTCCAAATAAAGCCTGTAAGCAACTAAATTGTTTAGAAATTGAGGAAATGTCTGTTCCCTTACCTACAAGATCTTATTCCATTTATCAATTGCAATTGTTTAGATCAAAGTTGAGAGACACATGAAATTCACTGTGAAGTCTGCAAACTGCAGAACATGTGGCATATGTTTCTTTAGTTTGCTTCAGCACAAAACCTTGAATTTTGCCCTTGTATTCTGAACAGATTTCTAACAGGCACTATAGTTTTCAGTGTGTGTTTAATGTTAAAAAATAAACAGAGACAGTTTCTTTGAATAAATATTCTAATTGTTTGGAAAACATTGAAAATATTAACAGTTCTTGTAATGAGCAGAAAATTGTGCATTGTTCATTGTTTAAGAACACAAGCATTTTCTGACATAGAACTATGCCAGATCTCTATTAGGTATATCGTGCCTCTGTTTTCATATTTTTTCTAAGTCAGTATTATGATGTAAAGTCTTTATTACTGTACATGGATTATTTTATACCCAACTGAAAGTCCAAAAATACCCCATTATATCAAAGAATCAGAAGAGAAAAACATTTTTCCATTTCCTGGAAATTTAATTTTCCCCAAACCTCATCTTTGCAGAGTCTACAAATTCCTCTTCCTGAGGCTAAATTTCTTTTCAGACATAAACTCCAAAATCAAAATTGGAGATATATTTTCCTAACTGGAACCCTAAAGTGGATACAATTTATTTTTCTGTTTTGGTAAAATTAGTCCTTATCCAAAGCATATGAAAGTGTGAGTCTCTCAGTGGTGTCTAACTCTTCATAGCCACATGAACTGTAGCCCGACCAGGCTCCTCTGTCCGTGGAATTCTCCAAGCAAGAACACTGAAGTGCATTACCATGCCCTCCTCCAGGGAATCGTCCCAATTCAGGGATTGAACCCAGGTCTCCTGTATTGTACTGCAGGCAGATTCTTTACCATCTAAGCATGCATCCATCAAAAAAAAAAAAAGAGGTATGATCTGAATTTCTCAATTTTTTTTCCGTTTAATGATCAGGAGTTCATTCTAGTTGCATGCTTTGTATAGATCTAGAATAAAGCTCATTCATCTGCCTAATTCTTTGTACTTCCAAATTCCATTTTATCCTCAGATGTCTTCATCATATCCACAAAAGAAAACAAATTTCACAGTATTATTGGAAGATGAACTATCTAAAGAGCCCATAAACAGATTGACATTATATCAGAAAGAAACCTGTTATTTATGGAGCAGTTTTGGGGGGCTGACAACTAACTTAATAAAATATTTTATTACTTTGGCAAAATGTCAAATTGTGGAAACAAAAATGGTCAAAAACATGCCATGAAGATGTTGTCATAAATGTATTGTGACATTTAGAAAATTATAATCTTTGAACTGTTAGATTTTGGAGAAAACTCCTTTGTACACATAATAGAGTATCTCACTAGTAGTATACAAAGTTCTATCAAAAAAAGATAGTAAATCTAATATATTAATAATTGCAATTAATAATAAATATTTAGAAATCAAACATTATTTAAAGGTGAAAACCAATTAATAATCATTCATAGACTTATTAATGCAGGTGAGGTAGTGTGTTTGTGCATTTGAACTACTAAAGTATATGATAATCAATTTATATCATAATGTATTATATAAGTTCTAATAATAACCTCCATAATCTTCTTATAAATTTATATTCTAAATGAAAATTTCTCAGATGATCTAAATGTCATTATATAACTTTGGGTAAATGTCATTCAGATCAGATAAGATTAGTTGCTCAGTCGTGTCCGACTCTTTGCGACCCCATGAATCGCAGCACTCCAGGCCTCCCTGTCCATCACCAACTCCCGGAGGTCACTGAGACTCACATCCATCGAGTCAGTGATGCCATCCAACCATCTCATCCTCTGTCATCCCCTTTTCCTCCTGCCCTCAATCCCTCTCAGCATCAGAGTCTTCTACATTGAGTCAACTCTTCGCATGAGGTGGCCAAAGTACTGGAGTTTCAGCTTTAACATCATTCCTTTCAAAGAAATCCCAGGGCTGATGTCCTTCAGAATGGACTGGTTGGATCTCCTTGCAGTCCAAGGGACTCTCAAGAGTCTTCTCCAACACCACAGTTCAAAAGCATCAATTCTTCGGCGCTCAGCCTTCTTCACAGTCCAGCTCTCACATCCATACATGACCACAGGAAAGACCATAGCCTTGACTAGGCGAACCTTTGTTGGCAAAGTAATGTCTCTGCTGTTTAATATGCTATCTAGATTGGTCATAACTTTCCTTCCAAGGAGTAAGCGTCTTTTAACTTCATGATGCAATCAAAAACTATGTAGTGTTAACTAATAATATATGATTAAAGAAATAAAGAGGAAAAAGCATGTAAGGGACAATACAACAGAGCAAATGTGCTGAAGGGTTTCTACTATATTTCCAATGATATTACATGAATTACAGTAAACGATCTTTTGGATTTACTCTTATGCTCAAAATAATTTAAAGAATATCATTCAGAAATTTAAAAAAAAAACAACAACAATAAACAGTTGAAACTGAGGAGAGAATTCTCAGGTTGTAAAATCTAATCAGTGATAGATTTTGGGGAGCAAATGCCAGTACTGTTGTGAAATGCAGGTTTTTGAGACTATGTGATGTTCCAAAGTGATTCAGATGGTAAAGAATCTGCCTGCAATATGGGAGACCTGGGTTTGATCCCTGGGTGGGGAAGATCTCTTGAAAGAGGACATGGCAATCCACTCCGGTATTCTTGCCTAAAGAATCCCCATGGACAGAGGAGCCTGGCGGGCTACAGTCCATGGGGTCACAAAGCATTGAACACAACTGGGCGACTAAGCACAGCACAATATTCCAAAGCATTGCAAGTAAACCTGAGAGGCCATCATAAATTCAGATTCAATAGGGAACTTTGTTCAACTGTTTAATTGTTGTAACTTTATTTCTCTCTCATTTAATGGTCCAGGGGTGAATGTTTTAATGTTGACCAAGTTTATCTTCATAAAATTATCCAGGAACCTTAGATATTAGATATTAGATTAGCATTAAACTCATCCATAAGTCTGTGATATCTATCACTAGGGTCTGTAACATTATTAAGAGTTGCTCTTTTTCTCCGTGATTGATAAAGATGATAAATGGGTTTTCAGTGGAAGTATGCAAATTGGAAGTGGTCAAACAAGAGATGGCAAGAGTGAATGTCGACATTCTAGGAATTAGCGAACTAAAATGGACTGGAATGGGTGAATTTAACTCGGATGACCATTATATCTACTACTGTGGACAGGAATCCCTCAGAAGAAATGGAGTGGCCATCATGGTCAACAAAAGAGTCCGAAATGCAGTACTTGGATGCAATCTCAAAAACGATAGAATGATCTCTGTTCGTTTCCAAGGCAAACCATTCAATGTCACAGTAATCCAAGTCTATGCCCCAACCAGTAATGCCGAAGAAGCTGAAGTTGAAAGGTTCTATGAAGACCTACAAGACCTTTTAGAACTAACACCCAAAAAAGATGTCCTTTTCATTATAGGGGACTGGAATGCAAAAGTAGGAAGTCAAGAAACACCTGGAGTAACAGGCAAATTTGGCCTTGGAATACGGAATGAAGCAGGGCAAAGACTAATAGAGTTTTGCCAAGAAAATGCACTGGTCATAGCAAATACCCTCTTCCAACAACACAAGAGAAGACTCTATACATGGACATCACCAGATGGTCAACACCGAAATCAGATCGATTATATTCTTTGCAGCCAAAGATGGAGAAGCTCTATACAATCAGCAAAAACAAGACCAGGAGCTGACTGTGGCTCAGACCATGAACTCCTTATTGCCAAATTCAGACTGAAATTGAAGAAAGTAGAGAAAACTACTAGACCATTCAGGTATGACCTAAATCAAATCCCTTATGATTATACAGTGGAAGTGAGAAATAGATTTAAGGGCCTAGATCTGATAGATAGAGTGCCTGATGAACTATGGAATGAGGTTCGTGACATTGTCCAGGAGACAGGGATCAAGACCATCCCCATGGAAAAGAAATGCAAAAAAGCAAAATGGCTGTCTGGGGAGGCCTTACAAATAGCTGTGAAAAGAAGAGAAGCGAAAAGCAAAGGAGAAAAGGAAAGATATAAACATCTGAATGCAGAGTTCCAAAGAATAGCAAGAAGAGATAAGAAAGCCTTCTTCAGTGATCAATGCAAAGAAATAGAGGAAAACAACAGAATGGGAAAGACTAGGGATCTCTTCAAGAAAATCAGAGATACCAAAGGAACATTTCAAGCAAAGATGGGCACAATAAAGGACAGAGATGGTGTGGATCTAACAGAAGCAGAAGATATCAAGAAGAGGTGGCAAGAATACACAGAAGAACTGTACAAAAAAGAGCTTCAAGACCCAGATAATCATGATGATGTGATCACTGACCTAGAGCCAGACATCTTGGAATGTGAAGTCAAATGGGCCTTAGAAAGCATCACTACAAACAAAGCTAGTGGAGGTGATGGAATTCCAGTGGAGCTATTCCAAATCCTGAATGATGATGCTGTGAAAGTGCTACACTCAATATGCCAGCAAATTTGGAAAACTCAGCAGTGGCCACAAGATTGGAAAAGGTCAGTTTTCATCCCAATCCCAAAGAAAGGCAATGCCAAGGAGTGCTCAAACTACCGCACAATTGCACTCATCTCACACGCTAGTAAAGTAATGCTCAAAATTCTCCAAGCCAGGCTTCAGCAATATGTGAACCGTGAACTTCCTGACGTTCAAGCTGGTTTTAGAAAAGGCAGAGGAACCAGAGATCAAATTGCCAACATCCGCTGGATCATGGAAAAAGCAAGAGAGTTCCAGAAAAACATCTATTTCTGCTTTATTGACTATGCCAAAGCCTTTGACTGTGTGGATCACAATAAACTATGGAAAATTCTGAAAGAGATGGGAATACCAGACCACCTGATCTGCCTCTTAAGAAATCTGTATGCAGGTCAGGAAGCAACAGTTAGAACTGGTCATGGAGCAACAGACTGGTTCCAAATAGGAAAAGGAGTACGTCAAGGCTGTATATTGTCACCATGTTTATTTAACTTATATGCAGAGTACATCATGAGAAATGCTGGACTGGAAGAAATACAAGTTGGAATCAAGATTGCCGGGAGAAATATCAATAACCTCAGATATGCAGATGACACCACTCTTATGGCAGAAAGTGAAGAGGGGCTAAAAAGCCTCTTGATGAAAGTGAAAGTGGAGAGTGAAAAGGTTGGCTTAAAGCTCAACATTCAGAAAACGAAGATCATGGCATCTGGTCCCATCACTGCATGGGAAATAGATGGGGAAACAGTGGAAACAGTGTCAGACTTTGTTTTTCTGGGCTCCAAAATCACTGCAGATGGTGACTGCAGCCATGAAATTAAAAGACGCTTACTCCTTGGAAGGAAAGTTATGACCAACCTAGATAGCATATTCAAAAGCAGAGACATTACTTTACCAACAAAGGTTCGCCTAGTCAAGGCTATGGTCTTTCCTGTGGTCATGTATGGATGTGAGAGCTGGACTGTGCAGAAGGCTGAGCGCCGAAGAATTGATGCTTTTGAACTGTGGTGTTGGAGAAGACTCTTGAGAGTCCCTTGGACTGCAAGAAGATCCAACCAGTCCATTCTGAAGGAGATCAATCCTGGAATTTCTTTAGAAGGAATGATGCTAAAGCTGAAACTCCAGTATTTTGGCCACCTCATGCGAAGAGTTGACTCATTGGAGAAGACTCTGATGCTGGGAGGGATTGAGGGCAGGAGGAGAAGGGGACGACAGAGGATGAGATGGCTGGATGGCATCACTGACTCGATGGATGCGAGTCTGAGTGACCTCCGGGAGCTGGTGATGGACAGGGAGGCCTGGCGTGCTGCGGTTCATGGGGTCGCAAAGAGTCGGACACGACTGAGCGACTGATCTGATCTGATGCAATGAGTGCATTTAAATTGAAAGCATGTAAGAATGTGATATGTGCATAGAGTGCCTTGATAAAGTGATTCCACTTATAAAATTTTCACCTAGAGGAAAATCAGATAGATGTGTACACATGTAAATAATAATGTGGTATATGTTATTTATAAGAACAAATATATAGTTTAAAGTTTAGGTGTTGGTAGTGATTTAAAAGGACTTCTCAGGTGGCACTGTTGGTAAAGAACTCGCCGCCAATGCAGAAGACATAAGAGATGAAAATTTGATCCCTGGTTTGGGAAGATTCCCTGGTAGAGAGCATGGCAACCAACTCCAGGATTATTGCCTGGAAACTCCCATGGACAGTGGAGCCAGGCGGGCTACGGTCTGATCCATAGGATCTGAAAGAGTCAGACACAACTGAAGCAACTTAGCAAGCAAACAAGCAGGTGATTTAAACAACTCTATTTTTTACATCCCCAATAAACTCAACAGAATGCAAAAGGAGAGATTTCCAAAAAGTAATCATAAGAAACATACATACAATTCAGAGTGTTTCAAAAATGAAAGTGAAAGTGAAGTCGCTCAGTCGTGTCCGACTCTTTGCGACCCCGTGGACTGTAGCCCACCAAGCTCCTCCGTCCATGGGATTCTCCTGGCAAGAATACTGGAGTGGGTTGCCATTGCCTTCTCTAGGGGATCTTCGCAACCCAGGGATCGAACCCAGGTCTCCCACATTGCAGGCAGACGCTTTAACCTCTGAGCCACCAGGGAAGCCTTTTCAAAAATGAAAATAGAGGCTATTTTTATATAAAGTTTTTCAGATGTTAAAATTTAAAAGGATTTTAAAATGCAAATTTCTTAGTATGCTTGTATGCATATTATTTAAGTGTCTACATATATGTATATCTATAACAATCATATTTATAAGAAATATGAGCAAATAAGAATAATAATGAGTTGTGTTAGAGAAGGGGCATGAGCTTATAGAAACAGCTCAGTTTGAATCCCACATCTGACCTGTATTATCTATGTGATTATCAGTAATTGATTTCCCCCATTTTCAGTTCAATCACACGAAAATCAGCTTAGTGAAGATTACAGTTGTGTACCCATGGGTATAAAATAAGCAACTAGTTGTGAAGTACTCAATACAATGTTAAGAATAGTGTGCAATGATGGTAGCTTTATAGTTTGTCTTCTACGGTTGTTATTATAATTACTATTGTCATATATTTTTAAAGGAATTTTTGAAGTCTTTAATATAATGGTTGTGCACATGTCCTTTTTACCAAGATTAACCAGGTTCTGCTAAAACATTTTTAGAGACAGAGAAACACTATAAATTCCTTTTATCTATAAATGTTATAATTTTATGTAATTATTGCTATGCTAAATCTATACATCAGTATATATTACAAAACGATCCTTTTGACATTTATTCAAAATTCTTATGACTTTGCTTAACAATTTATCAACAAATTAGTCATACATTTTAAACTATTTTTTCATTTAGAAAGGTTCAATAATAATTATAATACAATGTATCAGTTTGATAGGAAAGTGTACAATTATGGATTTCCTTTGGAAACCAATTAAATAAGATACACTTATTGAAAATATTACTCATATGTGGCAGAACAAGGCTGATATTTTGTGCATTCCTGAGAAATAACATTTAATAACTGAGAAAGTGGCAGAACTGTGCCACATTGTATTTCCATTAAATAATCTATTTTTAAGATAAGATTTTTGCTTATTAACATTTTAAATCTCATTTTTGGAGCAAAAGATTAATAATCTTTGGCAGGATCTATCCAATCACCTTTAAGAAAAGCATCCATATAGAGGAAGCCTTCATTTTAGTTTTCTTAAATTCAGGTCTGTTAGATTGCTTCCTTTTGCATATAGCTAGAATATAATTACAATAGATAATTAGAGAAAGTAATTACTGAGTTCTTTCAGTCCTTGCACACTCATTAAGGATTATATATAAATCTAAATTAGCCTAAAAAATACAGTAGTTGACAGCTCAAAAGCTATCTTGAATTATAATATTAAGAACAATCATCTTTTATCATAAATATCTGTGTTTAGTTTGGGACCATGCAAAGTTATATTAATTTGTATATTCAAGATTTTTATATACTATAGAGTATTAATGAGGAACTGTAGGAACAATCTGAATTTGTATCTTGTATTTACTTTAAATCAGAAACAGAGAAAGGTTTTGTTTCCTTTTTTTCATTTTACTTGTATTTTCAAATCTCAAAAGTTGCATTAAGCCATTATTTCTATGATATAAGAGGTACTATATACAGAATGATACCTTTTCTACCTTGTTCTGTTCAAAATATATAAGCTGTGGGCACTTTCTCTTTATTAAATGGAAGGATAAACAATGAAACAATGTGAAGTGTTACTGCATTATAGCCATTGACTTTCTGTGAGTAAAAAAATAGGATTTCAACCTAGATTACAAATCATAAAAGTGTCTAGCGTGTGGATATATTTACAGCCCTGAACTTGATTACAATGTAAATTTCGTAAGTTTACTTTAATGATCATAGTCTTTCTAGTCTTTAACCTTATTCCCATCATTGATGCCTGCCTAAGTATCCAATGCCTACCAAAAAATGAATAGTATTTAATTGAAAGAATTATTTGGTAGAAAAATAAAAAAGGATTTTGAAATTGAATGAGGAATTATGTTAAAATTAAGATTCTTTTTTTTCAGGAATAGTTAATATTATTAGAATATTTTGTTATTGTTTTCATATTGTAAGGAAAGCAGATATACATCAATATCTACAAATTAAGTTATATAAAAATATGTTTTAAAGATTTCCCTTATTGACTTAAATTTCAGGCTTCCATCTGTTTTACCAAATATTAATTCATAGTAATCTTTGGATTAATCATGCAAGGAGAGGAAACAAATAAAAGTTTTGAAAGATGTTTCTGAAGAGGAGTGAGTAGGAGAGTTGCTGTACAAGACATCGATGCATGTACAGCCATGGTAGACAAGACATGCTGTGCAGAGATGAGCAAAAAGAGACTGAGAACAGAGAAGGAAGCGGCCAAAAAGGCTGCTTTGTATGAATTTCTGACATATACTGAAAATAACTTTAATATTCCTAAGGAAATCAAATATTATGCATAAATAGGGCTCAGAGAATAATTTTAACTACCAGATTGGGAAAAAAATATCACAATCTCAATTGTTAATAAGGTAAGAATGTATGAACACACCACTGAGGACAAACTGGTACTCCCATTTAGTTTTTAAAATCACTTTGGCATTTCTTTATAAACTTGAGCGTGTACATATGTTCCTTATTATTCAGCGTTAGTGCTTCCAGAACATAGACTTGCATACCAGAAGCCATGTATCTTATGTACTATTCATAACAGAACAACAACAACAGACACACACACACACAGAAACTAAAAATAATACATATACCTATCATTTTTAAAATGGATATTGATTTAGATATGGTCATAGAATACAAAATTAAGCAATGTATTACTGAGAGTGTTAACCTATGACACAAGTTAGTAATATTAAGCAGATATTAAATAATACAAAATTCAGAAGAGTCATTTCATTAAGGGAAAAAAAAGAGCACAAATGTGAATCAAGGTTCACTTAGTGCTTTGTTCCTTAAGGAATGTGATCAGGATACAGGTGTTTCTTTCTTCAGATTGTGAGTTACCTATTACATTCAGTTTTTGGTATGCCAGAATGCAAACAGAAATGAAAATACCATGAAAACTGGAGCAAAAGCTGTTTTTAAAGCTAGAAAAAACAGATTGAATCAGATTTTTTAGTTTCAAATAATGGATAAAAGAAAGAAATATAAATTATTTTATGTGCAAAATATTATTCTGATGGTTTGATTCTAATGAACCAAATGTAATTTCTGAAATGATAAGCACAAATTTATATACTCACAGTTTCAGATAATTTTTCCTGACCTAATTATGTCCAAGAGCTAAAAGAAAAACAACATTCAGTATTCTTCATTAATATAGAAAAGAGACAGAACAGAACATTCTGGTTACTGTGGAACATTCTTTTTCCAAAACCGTCAATAAAGAAGCACCCTCTAAATTAAGAGGCCAGTCTCTCAGTTAACTATCCTTATGGTGGGCCCCTCCTCTTGACCTCCTTCTTAGATGGAGGAGAATACAGAGACTCTTTTGAGACAGCCTGCTCTTTATTAATCTACAAAAGTTATTGGTTAATTTTTTATTAGAAATAATTACATGCTTATACTTTTCCTACCATATTCCAGTGAAAATATTTTAGCATATTATTTACTGAACATGTGATGATATGCACTAGACATAGTGACAAATTATCTAATAAAGTAAAATTAAAGACAAATCTAGTGTGACTGCTACATATCAATAGACCAGAGTGACAAGAATAATTTTAAGAACAAAATATTTCTCTTTGTTATTTTTTAAGTTATGAAAATATGAGAACACATTCAAGAAGACTTGGAAAATATAGAATAAAGTTGCATATAGTTCCACTACATATTACAGTTATTTAAGTAGATAAATTAAGATTTTTAGTTGGAGTTTCAATATCAAACTCTCAAAAATTAACAGAATGAATATACAAAAAAGTAGAAGTATATAGTACATCTGAAAAGCACCAATTCAACACAAGATTTATATAGTTTTCACATAATAGTAGGATACATGTTCTATTCAAGTTCCCATAGTCTTTTTGTTTGTTTTTTGTTTTTCCTTTTATTCCCCGTATAGTCTTTAAATTAGGAGACACTAAAACATATCCAAAGACATAAAACAAGATGCAAAAATGTCATGATCTGAAGATATTGAAATTACAGAGTCTAAGAGCAGAATTTCTATTGAGGCATAATGCATTGATGCCTGTCCATCGGTTCCTGCTGCTGCGGCTGCTGCTAAGTTCTGTTAGTCGTGTACGACCCTGTGCGACCCCATAGATGGCAGTCCAGCAGGCTCCCCCATCCCTGGGATTCTCCAGGAAAGAATATTGGAGTGGGTTGCCATTTCCTTCTCCAATGCATAAAAGTGAAAAGTGAAAGTGAAGTCGCTCAGTCGTGTCCGACTCTTAGCGACCCCATGGACTGAAGCCCACCAGGCTCCTCCATCCATGGGATTTTCCACGCAAGAGTACTGGAGTGGGTTGCCATTGCCTTATCCATATATATATATATATATATATATATATATATATATATATGTGTGTGTGTATATATATTTGTAGAGGTGGAATGGGTTGAACTGTGTACTGCATGCATGTATTAGGCAACATTAAATTCAGAGGAGAAAGAAAATAGGCTATGTCTGGTTAGACTTGAACTTAGTCTTAAAAAATGACGAGAATATTCAATATTATAGAAAGAAGAGACTGATGAAAATGAAATCAAAAATACAGGAAGCAGTGATAATTTAATACAGGCAAACAAGGAAAAGTTAACCACATAAGTAAAATCAGAGTTTCTGTTATTCAGTCTAAAAAATATTTTTAGAGCACCACCTTTTGGGAGATGGTTTTCTGGGTCCTTTTTGTTTTTAAACTTCTTGCATGCAAAGGCACTGATAGCTTTTGTCCCAGATACATTTTTAAAGGCAGTCTGTAGAATGAACCACCCTGAAAGATAGAGATAGTGTCTTTCTCTAGAGCAGAGAGATTTGTCTGCTGGCCACAGTGGTAAAGTTAATGTCTCTCTCTGGGGCAAAGGTTGGACAGGTTTGACTGCATCACTGGCAAAGATAGGCATTTTCTGAAATTGGAGTTCTTTGGATGTGAGCAGAAACAGTGCTCATGTTACCTACAACTAGTCACATCTGAATTACTTCAGTGAGACCCAGGAGACATAGGGAACCAGAGCAAACACACAGTTCATGATATCTGTTTTGTTAAGAGTAAAAAATAAACAAACATACACACCTCATCTTTGATTCAGAGGTCTTCTGTTAGCTTGAAAGGAGAATAAAATCTCAGTCCCTTCACATTTCTTGATACCTACTATGTTCTAGGCATATTTAGGGCTTCCCAAGTGGCTCAGTGGTAAACAATCTCCCTGACAAGGCAAGAAACACAGGAGACACAGAATTAATCCCTGGGTCAGGAAGATCCCTTGGTGGAGGAAATGGCAACCCATTGCAGTATTGTTGTTTGGGAAATACTATGGACAGAGGAACCTGGCAGGCCACAGTCCACGGGATCACAAATAGTTGGAAATGACATAGTGACTAAGCACACACACAGGTGTATTTTAGGCTTTGGGAAACATAAGTGAGTAAAACAAACCATGATTTCTACTCTATTAGAGCTTGTATTAGAAAAGGAAAGATATAAACATCTAAATGCAGAGTTCCAAAGAATAGAAAGAAGAGATAAGAAAGCCTTCTTCAGTGATCAATGCAAAGAAATAGAGGAAAACAACAGAATGGGAAAGACTAGGGATCTCTTCAAGAAAATCAGAGATACCAAAGGAACATTTCATGCAAAGATGGGCACAATAAAGGCCAGAGATGGTGTGGACCTAACAGAAGCAGAAGATATTAAGAAGAGGTGGCAAGAATACACAGAAGAACTGTACAAAAAAGAGCTTCAAGTCCCAGATAATCATGATGATGTGATCACTGACCTAGAGCCAGACATCTTGGAATGTGAAGTCAAATGGGCCTTAGAAAGCATCACTACAAACAAAGCTAGTGGAGGTGATGGAATTCCAGTGGAGCTATTCCAAATCCTGAAAGATGATGCTGTGAAAGTGCTGCACTCAATATGCCAGCAAATTTGGACAACTCAGCAGTGGCCACAAGATTGGAAAAGGTCAGTTTTCATCCCAATCCCAAAGAAAGGCAATGCCAAAGAATGCTCAAACTACCGAACAATTGCACTCATCTCACACGCTAGTAAAGTAATGCTCAAAATTCTCCAAGCCAGGCTTCAGCAATATGTGAACCGTGAACTTCCTGATGTTCAAGCTGGTTTTATAAAAGGCAGAGGAACCAGAGATCAAATTGCCAACATCCACTGGATCATGGAAAAAGCAAGAGAGTTTCAGAAAAACATCTATTTCTGCTTTATTGACTATGCCAAAGCCTTTGACTGTGTAGATCACAATAAACTATGGAAAATTCTGAAAGAGATGGGAATACCAGACCACCTGATCTGCCTCTTAAGAAATCTGTATGCAGGTCAGGAAGCAACAGTTAGAACTGGTCATGGAACAACAGACTGGTTCCAAATAGGAAAAGGAGTACGTTAAGGCTGCATATTGTCACCATGTTTATTTAACTTCTATGCAGAGTACATCATGAGAAATGCTGGACTGGAAGAAACACAAGTTGGAATCAAGATTGCTGGGAGAAATATCAATAACCTCAGATATGCAGATGACACCACTCTTATGGCAGAAAGTGAAGAGGGGCTAAAAAGCCTCTTGATGAAAGTGAAAGTGGAGAGTGAAAAGGTTGGCTTAAAGCTCAACATTCAGAAAACGAAGATCATGGCATCGGGTCCCATCACTACATAGGAAATAGATGGAGAAACAGTGGAAACAGTGTCAGACTTTGTTTTTCTGGGCTCCAAAATCACTGCAGATGGTGAGTGCAGCCATGAAATTAAAAGACGTTTACTCCTTGGAAGGAAAGTTAAGACCAACCTAGATAGCATATTCAAAAGCAGAGACATTACTTTACCAACAGAGGTTCGCCTAGTCAAGGCTATGGTCTTTCCTGTGGTCATGTATGGATGTGAGAGCTGGACTGTGCAGAAGGCTGAGCACCAAAGAATTGATACTTTCGAACTGTGGTGTTGGAGAAGACTCTTGAGAGTCCCTTGGACTGCAAGAAGATCCAACCAGTCCATTCTGAAGGAGGTCAATCCTGGAATTTCTTTAGAAGGAATGATGCTAAAGCTGAAACTCCAGTATTTTGGCCACCTCATGCGAAGAGTTGACTCATTGGAGAAGACTCTGATGCTGGGAGGGATTGAGGGCAGGAGGAGAAGGGGACGACAGAGGATGAGATGGCTGGATGGCATCACTGACTCGATGGGTGTGAGTCTGGGTGACCTCCAGGAGCTGGTGATGGACAGGTAGGCCTGGCGTGCTGCGGTTCATGGGGTCGCCAAGAGTCGGACACGACTGAGCGACTGATCTGATCTGAGAGCTTGTATTCTAAGGATATAAAAATTTTTTACTCTAGGGATTCAAAAATTTTAAAATAATAATTAAAATAAGTAAAATATAGCATGTAAATAGAATTTTTATAAAATTTTATTTAAAATTGTAAAGAAATAAAGGTAAACTTTACATAAAATTGTGCCATGTGAAAATGCTATGATGATCATATACTTTGAAGATATTATTTAACAGAGGATGTTGATAAGCATGGTAGGACTAGAGCTTAAAATTAAATGGCTAGCACATATTTTAAAGCCAACTAGGAACTCCTTAATGGCTTGTATCTTAAAATGAGTAACCAGAGTGAGGACAGAGACAACGTTATGTAATCTCTTGTGTTTCATGAAATGTGATCTAACTACAAATTTTAAAAGAGGTTAATATAAAATTAGAAAAATAATTCTGATGCTGAATTTGACAAGACTCAAAATGATGGAGTAGCCATGAAGTTAAAAATGTGGCCTTGAAAAATGTTAAACTGGAAATTGATAACATAGATGACAGAGGAAGAGGTATTAAGACAGGACTCTACTTTAGTTTTAGGAACCTTGATTACAGGATGATAGTAAGACTTCCAAATGAAAGGGATCATGAAACAGTGAAAAGTTGGCCCTAGAATTTAGTAAGAAATTTGAATGTGAGACAAAGTTTAGTGTCATCGTAGAGAATTGATTTCTTATGCTGCGAGAAAGATAAGCTCTCAAGGATGGTGTAAAAATGAAAGAACAGATGGTCAAAAACCTAATGTTGAATCACCCACATTTTCAGAAAGTTCCCAAAAATAATCCACTAAAGTGAAATAGAGTTGGAGAAAGAGAAACAGGAGAAGGATGAGGGGATTCAAGGTAGCACAGGGCCCTAAATACCAATGCAGACAAGAGTATCAGCAAGGAGGGAATGACTGCTTTACACAGGGACCAAAGAATGTCAAAACTGGGGAAAAATTATAGGTGACCCTCAATTTTGTAAAGGTAGAGGCCATAGAATTCATAAAAATAAAAGCAAGATAGTTTTAAAGCAATATTTTCTTAATATTATGCATGATTGTTATTTTTATTGAAACATAGTTAATTTACAGTATTGTATAGGTTGCTTTATTGTGTACAATATAGTGACGCACAACTTTTAAAACTTATACTCCATTTATAATTATTATAAAATATTAGCTCTACTCCCTGTATTAGACACTACATCCTTGTAGCTTGTTTTATACATAATAGTTTATACCTCTTAAACCCCTATCCCTATATTATATATATATATACACATTATGTATATATATATATATATACACATACACCATTTATTCTATATTTATTCATCTGTGTGGACATTAGCTTAATGTGTGGACACTTAGCTTGCTTCCATACCTTGGCAACTGTAAAGAATACTACTGTGAATATTAGGATGCATGTATCTTAAGACAAGAAACCATAAAACCAGAGGAATAGGCAAAAAAGGCAGAACCTTCTTTGACATAAATTACTACAGTAATTTTTCAGATATGTCTCTTAAAGCAAAGGAAATGAAAGCCAAAATAAATAAATGAGACATAATTAAATTAAAATCTTTTGCACAGCAAAGGAAACCATCTATAACATGAAAAATATCCCTACTAAATAGGAGAAAATATTTGCAAATGATGTGTCCAATAAGGGATTTCTATCCAAAATATATAAACAGCTCATACAGTTCAACATAAAAAATAAACTAATTTAAAAATAGGCAGAGGACCTGGATAGGTGTCTTTCCAAAGAGGAAATTCAAGTGGCCAACAGATGTTAAAAGATGCTCAATATCACTAATCATCAGGAAAATGCAAATCAAACCACAGTGAGATATCATCTAGAACCTGTCAGAATGGCTATTGTCAAAAAGACCACAAATAACAAATGTTGATGAAGATGTAGGAAAAAAAAAGAGAGAACCCTTTTAGTCTGTGGGAAAATAAGTTAGTGCAGTCATTACAGAAAACACTATGGAGGTTGTTCAAAAAACTAAAGAGAGAACTACCGTATGACCTAGCAATTCTAATCATGGGTATATATTGGAAAAGCAAAAACACTAATTTAAAAAGATACAAGTAAAGCATAATTATTAAATTAATTTGTCAGATATTCTATTAAATGATCTTTAATTTTTTACTTAATTATATATATGTTCAATATACAAAATGTCATTTAAATAAATCTTACTCTTTTGTGTGTATAATGTAATTTCAACATTAAAATTAATAATATAATGCCTAGCTATAATTTTATTTGTTTTCAATAAGGCTTTTCTGTGCTGAGTCCTGAAAAAAAAAAAAAAAAATATGACTTTTTTCAATTCACTCATTATATTAACAAGTGATTAATGTTATGAAATGATTCAGTATGAGCAAAGGGATACATCTAGAGCAATAAAAATTATCCAATATTTCTTCACTTACTCTTAACTTCATTAACTTTCTGTGTCTTTGGGAAAGGAAATGTATTCCACATCAGTTTTTCAATGCGTGTGTAGGAAGAATGATACCTGCATCAAATTTATCTAAATACTGGTACAATTGATTTTGAAGCAAATGCAGAAAAATATAATGAGTGAGGCAACAAATAATTTAAAGTTTCATTTCAATAGTGTTAAATAGTTTAGAATTTTTTAATTATATTACTTTGTTTTAGCTACACAATTTCATTACATTAACTAGTAATATGAAAAAATACATATTTTTCTAAAATACATGGGGGATCATCAGCCTTCCTCTCTCTAACCTAATTCTGTCTACTTTTATGAATAACCACTGAGTTCATTAGAGACTACTGATGTGTGCAAAGTAATTTGATAGTTCACAACGTCATATATTTAACTTTGTGAAAAAAATGTTAAATGCTGTTAAATTTATTGCTACATTCATGTGCCTGCTGTTTTTGCCATCAACTCAAATAAAAATTAAAATGCAATACTTTGTTTGAATGCTGACTTAATGGTAAGTTTTCTGTAGGCTATTATACACTTCTTCAATAGAAGAAATAAAACGGAATAATACTATATTGTTTACTGTGATTTATGTTACTAATTTGGTGTCATAAACATGTTAAAAACTTAGCCATATCACTTTCAGTAGATTTTCGTTTCCATAGTTTCGTGACAAATGACTGTGTACAGAAAAGAGAATGAGTGCCAGGAAAACTTAAAAGAAACATATTCCACAGTTGTATTTAAACCAAAGGTGACAAAGACTGATATGCAAAAGGTACCACATGCAATCGACAAGGGAGAATAAAATCTCAAGGGCTCTCAATTCTTGTGATTAAGGACATTTGCCATATGGAGTTAGTAAGAAGAATCCTACTGGAATTTTCTCTATAGATAAACATCTTACATCTATTTTATAACTAAAATGATATATCCAAGCATGTGATACTGCTTAAGATAACTGTAATATGTTATCACTTATTGTGAGTTAGCTATATGCTAGGTGATGAAATTCCAGTTGAGCTATTCCAAATCCTGAAAGATGATGCTGTGAAAGTGCTGCACTCAATATGCCAGCAAATTTGGAAAACTCAGCACTGGCCACAGGACTGGAAAAGGTCAGTTTTCATTCCAATCCCAAAGAATGGAAATGCCAAAGAATGCTCAAACTATTGCACAATTGCATGCATCTCACATGCTAGTAAAGTAATGCTCAAAATTCTCCAAGCCAGGTTTCAGCAATATGTGAACCGTGAACTTACTGATGTTCAAGCTGGTTTTAGAAAGGCAGAGATACCAGAGATCAAATTTCCAACATCTGATGGCTCATGGAAAAAGCAAGAGAGTTCCAGAAAAACATCTATTTCTGCTTTAAAGATTATGCCAAAGCCTTTGACTGTGTGGATCACAACAAACTGTGGAAAATTCTGAAAGAGATGGGAATACCAGACCACCTGATCTGCCTCTTGAGAAATTTGTATGCAGGTCAGGAAGTAACAGTTAGAACTGGACATGGAACAACAGATTGGTTCCAAATAGGAAAAGGAGTACGTCAAGGCTATATATTGTCACCCTGCTTATTTAACTTATATGCAGAGTACATCATGAGAAACGCTGGATTGGAAGAAGCACAAGCTGGAATCAAGATTGCCGGGAGAAATATCAATAACCTCAGATATGCAGATGACACCCCCCTTATGGCAGAAAGTGAAGAGAAACTCAAAAGCCTCTTGATGAAAGTGAAATGGAGTGAAAAAGTTGGCTTAAAGCTCAACATTCAGAAAACGAAGATCATGGTGTCTGGTCCCATCACTACATGGGGAATAGATGGGGAAACAGTGGAAACAGTGTCAGACTTCATTTTTCTGGGCTCCAAAATCACTGCAGATGGTGACTGCAGCCATGAAATTAAAAGACGCTTCCTCCTTGGAAGGAAAATTATGACCATCCAAGATAGCATATTTAAAATCAGAGACTACTTTGCCAACAAAGGTCCGTCTAGTCAAGGCTATGGTTTTTCCTGTGGTCATGTATGGATGTGAGAGTTGGACTGTCAAGTAGGCTGAGCGCCGAAGAATTGATGCTTTTGAACTGTGGTGTTGGAGAAGACTCTTGAGAGTCCCTTGGATTGCAAGGAGATCCAGCCAGTCCATTCTGAAGGAGATCAGCCCTGGGATTTCTTTGGAAGGAATGATGCTAAAGCTGAAACTTCAGTACTTTGGCCACCTCATGCGAAGAGTTGACTTATTGGAGACGACTCTGATGCTGGGAGGGATTGGGGGCAAGAGGAGAAAGGGACCACGGAGGATGAGATGGCTGGATGGCATCACTAACTTGATGGATGTGAGTCTCACTGAACTCCGGGAGTTGGTGATGGTCATGGAAGCCTGGTGTGCTGCGATTCATGGGATAGCAAAGAGACGAACACGACTGAGCGACTGGTCTGATCTGATCTGAAACACTATATTGTTATAGTTTTTTATTTGTTTTCAAAATGTATCTATAACTTAGGAATTATCACCCCCCATGTTTAAATGAAAAAATGGAGGAAGGGATAGAGGAACAGGCTTAAACAACTTGCAAAAGGATAATGACACACCTTCAATATAATCCATTTTATAAATTCAAAATACCATATTAGGGACTTCTCTGCTGGTCCAGTGACTAGGACTCCTTGCTCCCAAGACAGAGGGCCTGGTTGGGGCCATGCCTGGTTGGGAAACTAGATCCCACATGCCAGAACTAAGAATGCATATGCCACAACTGAAAGATCCTGCATGTCTCGGTGAAAATCAAGGATCCAAGTGAGACCCGTCACAGCCAAATAAATATATTTTGCAAATACCATATTAGTATTTTCTGATGTTATATTACTTAAAATATTATCTATTTTAATATACAATATGAGCAAACAACCACTTTTAGACTTACTTAAGGAAATGTTTGTCCTTCTCATCCAGATCCCAACATATATCCAAAAATCTTTTTTTTTTTTTTTTAATGAAAAGTAGATAGTTTTCTCTTGTCAATGAAAAAGATAAGTAAATTTTATCTCCCACTCACTTTCCCAACATTAGTCTCATTTCGGTTGATCCTTGAAATACATTTCTCAATTCATCTCTTCTGTCTCCATTTCTCTACATTTTTAGATAATTTTAAGTGCATGCATTTATTTCTTATGATGATATTTAGTCTCAGGTAAACCTTATTAGTTGAATGGATAAAGTTATTTTATAATAATAAATGTGTTAGCCTTTCAGTTGGGAACTGAACTGACTTTTGATAAAAATCAGAAAGTAACCATATACTTTATGATATTAAGCACTTACATTTGAATTTTGTGTATGTATATTTGATTTCTAAATAAAAAAATATTTAAAACAGATAGCTTTAAAGTTGTTTTGGAAATGCAGTGAAAGTTGTGAGAAATTAAATCTATGAATTAAAATTTTATTATAATTTTGAATCATAATATGAATGTGGATAATTAATCTTTCCCACCAAGTTCGGGGTCAACTGAGAAGCAACAAAGAATTAGCAGGTGTAGAAATATCATATACTTTTGTTTTGTTTAACTGATAAAGATGTAGCTTATTTGAGAGAAAAATAAATGGTTTGCATGCTTCTTATTATTCTTGAAATATCCCATGAAATTAATGCTTGAAAGTGTAGAAGAGACATTATTTACCCATATTGCTACTGTCTACTACTTTGGAGTATGTGTATATGTGTGCAGGGGTGGCAGAGTGGGAGCACCCCTCACTTCAGCTGGTTGAGAAATTTGGATGAAGACTCTGTTCCCTTCCAGTTAACATACCCTACCCCAAAAGAAATACTAAGGAGTGGTGAGTGGTGGAAGAAGACAGGAGAATTTAGGAAAATTCTTTCTCATGAATGAGAACAGAATACTTGAGAAATGGATCATCCAATTCACCCTTAGTTTTGTTTGTTTTGTTTTCCAAACTTCATTCAAATATATACAACACCCAAAACCTAACTTTCCTTTTGGAATGCCGGAGTGGAAAGTGAAGGCAATAGAAAGGTTTTCTTCTCCTTTTCTCAATAATATACTCCATATGTAGAAGATAGATTGCATAACTGGTAAATATAAAGTTTACTTGAACTGAGCCACCCTGAACTACAGGAGCAATCTTATTTTCAATTTATTAAGATAATATTAATAGTTAAGAAGATAAACTTGGTTGGTTCTGAACTATTCCATCAGCCAGTTCACAGTAATTTTTCTAGCCTTTAAATCAAAACTCATCTCTTTGCCTCACAATTGTTACAAATACTCATAACCTTAATAATAATTCTATATCTAATTATTATTATCTATTTATGATAGTCTCAACTTTTAAAATGTTTTATGACACATATTATAGTGCCTTGAGAATAACAGATAATAAATATTTCTTGATTTGATTTCTAATTTTTTTGTTTTATAACTGAATCGTCTGTGCTTAAACTGATGATATCAAGAATTGAAAAATAGAGAATTTAAAATATCTCTAAGTTTCTTCACTTTCTATGTATAAATTGCTATTCCTCTTGGATGTCAACCTATTATATAATTTCTTTATGGTACTACCCATCACCTTCCAAAGGGCTGATGATACCATTTGGGAATTGTTAATATAATATCAATACTTACCTCTAAATAAAGTTAAATGAAACATATTGTGTACAAAGGCATTGAGGTGAATATTTTATTGACACTCAGAATGGTTGCATTTTTTTAGACTTTGAGTCAAATTTTGATTCTGTTCTTGAACACAATCTATTTTCTATTATGTAAATAGTCTTAACACTGTAAATTTAATAGTGAGGCATTCAACACATCTCTTCCTCATTTTATTTCTCTTTTTTTTCCTCGTTTTACTTCTCATGCTAATTTCCAACCTATCTCAGGTCTTCTATTCATAGGATATAGGTATATTATAGTTACATCATATAATAAATTGTTTTTTCTATTTGCATGTCCACTATTGTACAATTTCAGTGACCAAATAATTCCTTATTTATATCAGAGGAATGCACATGTTCATTTACTGACATACATCTCTTCTGCATTCCAGTTCTGTTTGAGTATAACTCACTAAAGAGCAGGAGGAACCCATAAAAGGAAAACAAAATAAGGGAGAGTAAAGGTATTTGTTAAGGAAAAGTATATGAAACACAAAGGTTTGCCTGAGAAATCAGAAGAAAGAGGGGAAAGAATAGAAAGACACATATGTAAGAAAAAAGGGAAAGAGGAAATCTTCACCAAGGGGAAGGAAGAAAGGTGAAATCAGAGAAATTATATATTTTTTGTAAAATCTTAAAGGATCCTTGATATTGCTGCAAATAAGTATTAATAATCTGTCCTGCTGACTCCTCCAAGCACAACTCCAGATTCACATCACTTCACTTAAACCAATCGTTGATAATGAATGTTCCTTTTAACCACATTTTCTCAGAGTTCTTAGTTCAAATGCTTGTGTGTGTCCTCTGCTAACTGATAATGACTCTGGACTAGGAATGACTCACGAGTCTGTTGACAATATCTAACAATCCAAGGTGGCATCAAAGTAAAAGTTTAGTGCAGTGAAAAAAAAAAAAAAAAAAGGAGTCTAACTCCAGAGAGTCTTCTCTTTCTTTCCTAGTAACAAGCATGTAAGCCAACTGTGAACTACTGAGAATATGTCAGAATCTATCCTTAGCAATCACCATTTCTTATTTGAATAAAGGAGCCTGAATTTATATTTTAAGTACAGGAATTCTCACATGGGAGAGGTGAGTGGAAGCAGGATATTCTTTTTCCGCAATATTAAAGACAATATGAGGATTTATATTACTTTTTTTAAATGTAAAAGCTGAGTCTTTTGGCCTTTGAATTCCAAAAGTTTGGCAGTTTACATTTTTTATGATGTTATCAAAAATGTAATAGCATCTGAGTTACAATACCTAATGCATTTAATTTTAGTCAAACTTATTACACATGGATCTAGAGATAGGAGGTAAATCTGTTCTTGTTTGAATTGACCTTAAAGAAACTGCAGGAGAACATACACTGCAAGTATAAACCTGACCATGCAAATGTGTGCAAAATAAAACTAAATTTCTTTCCCTGAACTTAATGCTAACATGAGCATCAACTCTAACCAGTATGCTAATTCAATGTAAGAATAGTCTAATAAGAATTTTTTCAGATAACTTAGCTTTCTGCCTGCCCTTTTATCCAAGGGTAGATAAAAATTATGAAAAAGTGGACTCGCAGCCAGTGGATTGACAGAGGAGCTACTGATACTTGATCAATATATTTCTTTTCAACCAAAGAGACGTATATGGTTGTATGGTTGGGACATCATATCATCCAGTTCTAACATTGTTTTCTCAATGCATTATATTCATTGATGTCCTTGATCTGGCCCTTATTTTATATATATATGGATTTCCCTGGTGTCTCAGATGGGAAAGAAATCTGGCTGCAATGAGGGAGACCTGGGTTCAATCACTGAATGAGAAAGATCCCCTGGAGAAAGAAATGGCAACCCACTCCAGTATTCTTGCCTGAAGAATTCCAAAGACAGAGAAGCCTGGTGGATTATAGACCATGGGGTCACAAAGAATTGGACATGACTGAGTGACTAACACACACACACACATAGTTAAAATTTGTATTGGAGTATAGTTGATTGACAATGCTGCTTTAGTTTCAGGTATACAGCAAAGTAAGTCAGTCATCATATATATGTATTGACTCTTTTTTAGATTCTTTCCAGAGTATTGAGTAGAGTTCCCTGTGCTATACAGTAGATCTTTATTAATTAGCTGTTTTATATATAATAGTGTTTATATGTCAATCCCAACCTCTCAATTTATCCCTCCCCCTTTCACTGCCCACCCCCCCAGGTAATTATAAGTTTGCTTTCTACATTTGTAGCTCTATTTCTCTTTTTCTTCTGTTACAACTTTCCTCCCTCAAACTATGAGCCTCTCCAGGCCATACTCTTTCTCTTTCTCATCTTTATCTCTAGATTGAGAGAATACCTATTGAAAAGTAGGTTAAATAAGTTTTGATTTTAAAATATAATAAAATTTGCATTTATCTACACTGAGCAGTGTTGAAGATCTTTTCATGTGCCTCTCGATCATCTTTAAGAACAGGTGGCAAGAACACACAGGAGAACTATATAAAAAAGATCTTAATGACCCAGATAACCACAATGGTGTGATCACTCACCTAGAGTCAGACATCATGGAGTGTAAAATTAAATGAGCCTTAGAAAGCATCACTACAAACAAAGCAACTAGAGGTGATGGAATTCCAGTTGCGCTATTTCAAATCCTAATGATGATGCTGTGAAAGTGCTGCATTCAATATGCCAACAAATTTGGAAAACTCAGCAGTGGCCACAAGACTGGAAAAGTTCAGTTTTCATTCCAATCTCAAAGAAAGGCATTACAACAAATGTTCAAGCTACCACACAATTGCATTCACCTCACACTCTAGCATGGAGAAGGAAATGGCAACGCACTCCAGTATTCTTGCCTAGAGAATCCCAGGGACAGAGGAGCCTGGTGGGCTGCCATCTATGGGATTGCACAGAGTTTGACACAACTGAAGTGACTTAGCAGCAGCAGCAGCAGCACACTCTAGCAAAGTAAGGCTCAAAATTCTCTAAATCAGGCTTCAATAGTATGTGAACCAAGAAGTTCCAGATATTCAAGCTGGATTTTAAAAAGGCAGAGGAAACAGAGATCAAATTGCCAACATGCACTGGATCATAGAAAAAGGAATAGAATTCCAAAAAAAAAAATATCTACTTCTGCTTCATTGACTACACGAAAGCCTTTGACTGTGTGAATTGCAACAAACTGGAAAATTCTTAGAGATAAGAATCAGATCAGATCAGATCAGTCGCTCAGTCGTGTCCGACTCTTGGCGACCCCATGAACCGCAGCACGCCAGGCCTCCCTGTCCATCACCAGCTCCCGGAGGTCACTCAGACTCGCATCCATCGAGTCAGTGATGCCATCCAGCCATCTCATCCTCTGTCGTCCCCTTCTCCTCCTGCCCTCAATCCCTCCCAGCATCAGAGTCTTCTCCAATGAGTCAACTCTTCGCATGAGGTGGCCAAAATACTGGAGTTTCAGCTTTAGCATCATTCCTTCTAAAGAAATTCCAGGATTGATCTCCTTCAGAATGGACTGGTTGGATCTTGCAGTCCAAGGGACTCTCAAGAGTCTTCTCCAACACCACAGTTCAAAAGCATCAATTCTTTGGAGCTTAGATTTCTTCACAGTCCAGCTCTCACATCCATACATGACCACAGGAAAGACCATAGCCTTGACTAGGCGAACCTAGGAAGCTTACCTGCCTCCTGAGAAATCTGTATGCAGGTCAGGAAGCAACAGTTAGAACTGGACATGTAACAACAGACTGATTCCAAATTGGGAAAGGAGTACACCAAGGCTATATATTGTCACCTTGCTTATTTAACTTATATAAGTTAAATATACAGAGTACATCATATGAAATGACTGTCTGGATGAAGCACAAACTGGACTCAGGATTGCAGGGAGGAATTTCAGTAACCTCAGATATGCAGATAACACCACCCTAATGGCAAAAAGTGAAGAAGCACTAAAGAGCCTCTTGATGAAAGTGAAAGTGAAAGTCACTCAGTCCTCTGACTCTGCAACCCCATGGACCCCACTATACAGTCCATGGAATTCTCCAGGCCAGAATACTGGAGTAGGTAGCCTTTCCCTTCTCCAGGGGATTTACCCAACCCAGGGATCGAACCCACATCCCCCTCATTGCATGCATATTCTTTTACCAGCTGAGCCACAAGGGAACAAAAGAATACTGGAATAGGTACCCTATCCCTTCTCCAGGGGATCTTCCCAGCCCAAGAATCAAACCCGAGTCTCTTGCATTGCAGGCAGATTCTTTACCAAATGAGCTATGAGGGAAACCTCATGAAAGTGAAAAGGAGCGTGAAAAAGCTGGCTTAAAACTCAACATTAAGAAAACTAAAATCATGGTATCTGGTCCCATCAGTTCATGGCAAATAGATGGGGAAAAAAATGGAAACATGAGAGACTTTGTTTTCTTGGGCTACAAAATCACTGCAGATGGTGACTGAAGCAGTGAAATTAAAAGCTGAGCACCAAAGAATTGATGCTGTTGAACTGTGGTGTTGGAGAAGACTCTTGAGAGTCCCTTGGACTGCAAGGAGATCCAACCAGTCAATGTGAAAGGAAATCAGTCCTGAATATTCATTAGAAGAACTGATGCTGAAGCTGAAGCTCCAATATTTTGGCTAGCTGATGCGAAAGAACTGACTCATTGGAAAAGTCAGGTGATGACTTTCTCACCTGATGCTGAGAAAGGTTGAAGGCATGAGGAGAAGGGGAGGACAGAGGATGAGATGGTTGGATGGCATCACCGACTTGATGGACATGAGTTTGAGCAATCTCTTGGAGTCAGTGATGGGCAGGGAAGCCTGGCATGCTACAGTACATGGAGTCACAAAGAGTCAGACATGACTGAGCAACTGAACTAAACTAATCTGGAAAAATAGAATGGAATGGAATAGAATAGAATAGAAAATATAAGTGTAAGAGTAATTGGTCCTATAATGAATTCATCAAAACAAAAACATCAGTACTTCAGTGACTTTAATTTACTCTTCTGGTGGTCTCATTTTATGCACATGTTGGTTGTTACAGTTAAAGTTATCAGAGTTATCTACATACGTTTTTGTATGTATGATATTTATATATCTCTAAGCAAAAAGGCATTCATGTTTGATTGAAAGAATATTTTGAAAAAATTTTTAAAAATGGAAAAAGAATCCATTTATTATTATTATCATTATTGTTAAAATTGAATCTTAAATTTTTCTATATGTAATGTGTATATTCTTTCTCATATGACAATTTGACATTTAATTTGAAGTTCAGTGTGTATGTATACATTTATTGAAAATTACACATTCCGCATAAGTCACACTTTTTAAAGTCTACCTTTCCTCCACTGTCTTCAAATTACCTTCATCCCCTCACCTCAGTATTTCTACATTTTTCTTTATTTCTCTTTCAACTTGAAATAGTTTATATGAAGATTAAAGGAGAAACACGATGTAGAATTATAGAAGGAAACTTAAATATATTTAACAATGGCAAGTTCACAGTGTTTAATAATATACTTTGTTAAATATGTAATATTTCAATTTTACCTTCTAATTTTAAGAATAAAAATTATGTTCCCTGATAAGCAAAAATATGTAATCTAGAAAATTTGTTCTTGCTTTCTTAATCATTATCTTTTGAAGAGTATAACTTTATTTTATGCATATGTAGGAGTAAACTTATTCATTGTCTAACTGGTGAGATAAACTAATCATTCATCTTTGAAATGTCGCCATGGAGAGGTGATTCTATGTAAAATATGTTTTAACAAGTCTTCAATACAGATTTCATTACAGTATATTAAACTCAACTGTTTATTTGCATAATTTTCTTACTAAATCACAAATATCCTAAATGCAGAGACATAAATTCAGGGATCATTCCTAAATTAGACTTGCATTGTTCATTCATGTATCATTATTACCTATTTTGGAGAAGGCAATGGCAACGCACTCCAGTACTCTTACCTGGAAAATCCCATGGATGGAGGAGCCTGGTGCACTGCACTCCATAGGGTCGCTAGGAGCCGGACACGACGGAGCGAATTCACTTTCACTTTTCACTTTCATGCATTGGAGAAGGAAATGGCAACCCACTCCAGTGTTCTTGCCTGGAGAATCCCAGGGACGGGGAAGCCTATGGGCTGCCATCTGTGGGGTCGTACAGAGTCGGACACAACTGAAGCGACTTAGCAGCAGCAGCATTACCTATTTTAGTACTTTCAGTTCAGTTCAGTTCAGTCGCTCAGTCATGTCCGACTCTTTGCAACCCCATGAACTGAAGCACGCCAGGCCTCCCTGTCCATCACCAACTCCTGGAGTTCACTCCAAATCATGTCCGTCGAGCCAGTGATGCCATCCAGCCATCTCATCCTCTGTTGTCCCCTTCTCCTCCTGCCCCCAATCCCTCCCAGCATGAGTCTTTTCCAATGAGTCAACTCTTCGCATGAGGTAGCCAAAGTACTGGAGTTTCAGCTTTAGCATCATTCCTTCCAAAGAACACCCAGGGCTGATCTCCTTCAGAAAGGACTGGTTGGATATCCTTGCAGTCCAAGGGACTCTAAAGAGTCTTCTCCAACACCACAGTTCAAAAGCATCAATTCTTTGGAGCTTAGATTTCCTCACAGTCCTACTCTCACATCCGTACATGACTACTGGAAAAACCATAGACTGGACTAGATGGACCTTTGTTGAAAAAGTAATATCTCTGCTTTTCAATATGCTATCTAGGATATAGCTAATAGTCAATAAATATTTTTAAATTAAGAAATATTTCTTACCCAAACTGTTTTCTAATTCTATATTTTTTACTTTGTTTGATTCAGTCAGCTCAGTTCAGTTCAGTTGCTCAGTCATGTCCGACCCTTTGCTACCCCATGAATTGCAGCACGCCAGGCCTCCCTGTCCATCACCAACTCTCGGATTTCACACAAACACATCCAATGAGTCAGTGATGCCATCCAGCCATTTCATCCTCTGTCCTCCCCTTCTTCTCCTGCCCCCAATCCCTCCCAGCCTCAGAGTCTTTTCCAATGAGTCAACTCTTCGCATGAGGTGGCCAAAGTACTGGAGTTTCAGCTTTAGCATCATTCCTTCCAAAGAACACCAAAGACTGATCTCCTTCAGAATGGACTGGTTGGATCTCTCTGCAATCCAAGGGACTCTCAAGTGTCTTCTCCAACACCACAGTTCAAAAGCATCAATTCCTTGGTGCTCAGCTTTCTTCACAGTCCAACTCTCACATCCATACATAACCACTGGAAAAACCATAGCCTTGACTAGACGAACCTTTGTTGGCAAAGTAATTTCTCTGCTTTTGAATATGCTATCTAGGTTGGTCATAACTTTCCTTCCAAGGAGAAAGCATCTTTTAATTTCATGGCTGTTGATTACATTAACTCAAATATTATCAGTTATGTTTTGATTTTGGCACCCGACCCCAGTACTTTTGCCTGGAAAATCCCATGGACGGAGGATCCTGGTAGGCTCCAGTCCATGGGGTCGCTAAGAGTCGGACACGACTAAGAGACTTCACTTTCACTTTTCACTTTCATGCATTGGAGAGGGAAATGGCAACCCACTCCAGTGTTCTTGCCTGGAGAATCCCAGGGATGGGGGAGCCTGGTGGGCTACTGTCCATAGGGTCACACAGAGTCGGACACGACTGAAGTGACTTAGCAGCAGCAGCAGCAACATTTCTATTTTTATTTTTTAATTAAATGAAAGATTCTTTAAATTTTATTTTACAAAGAATTTGCAACGTTATAATTTTCAAAAGAGTCACACAAATGTTCACATAATTCCCTACTAATCCTTTTTCCTTTCAACCCCTATATTACACCTCTTATTCTCACCATCCCTACAGGTAACTTCTGCTTTGTTATCTTTATGTAAGTGTCTCCTTCTTTTTTGTTTTATTCACTACTTTGTTGTTCTTTTTTTAGAATCCATATATATGTAATAAAATAAAGTATTTACCTTTCTCTGTCTGACTTATTTCACTTAAACATAATGCCCTTCAGTTTCATCCTTGCTACTGAAAATGACAAGACTTCATTGTTTTTATGGCTGAGTAATATTCCATTGCATGTTTATGTACACCACATCTTCTTCATCCACTTGTCTTTTGGTGCACACTTAGGTGGCTTCCATTCCTTGACAAATATAAATAATGCTGCTATGAACATTGGGCTCCATGTGTCCTTTCAAATTAGTGGGATTTTTTTGTCATTTCTTTTTTTCTTTAGTCAGATATATATATATCCATGAGTGGAATTGCTGGGTCATATCGTAGTTCCACATGGGAAAATAGATGGGGAAATAGTGACAGACTTTATTTTCTTGGGTTCCAAAATCACTGCAGATGGTGACTACAGCCATGAAATTAAAAGACGCTTGCTTCTTGGAAGAAAAGCTCTGACCAACCCGGACAGCATATTAAAAAGCAGAGACATTACATTGCCAACAAAGGTCCATCTAGTCAAAGCTATCGTTTTCCAGTAGTCATGTATGGATGTGAGAGTTGGACTATAAAGGAAGCTGAGTGCTGAAAAACTGATGCTTCTTAACTGTGGTATTGGAGAAGACTCTTGAGATTCCCTAGAACTGCAAGGATATCAAACCAGTCAATCCTAAAGGAAATGAATCTTGAATATTTATTAAAAGGACTGATGCTGAAGCTGAAACTCCAATACTTGGGCCACGTGATGCAAAGAGCTGACTCATTAGAAAAGACCCTGATGCTGGGAAAGAGAGAAGGCAGGAGAAGGGGATGACAGAGGACAAGATGTTTAGATGGCATCACCAACATGATGGACATTGGTTTGAGCAAGCTCCGGGACACGGTGAAGGATATGAAAGGCTCACGTGCTACATAGTCCATGTGGTTGCAAAGAGTTGGGCATGACTGAGCAACTAGACTGAACTGAATCACTAGTGACGTTGAATATCTTCTTGTGCCTTTTAGCCATCTGCATTACTTCTTTGGAAACATCTATTCATTTCTTCTGCCCATTTTTAAAATGGAGTTTTTTTTTTTTTTTTTTTAATATATTGAATTGTGTGTCCAACTACATGCCCATGGGTTAACATAAATAATATCAGGATTTAAAGATCTGTCAACTTTGTACAGCTTACATTAGTTTCTTGTTTTCTTGGTAACATCTTGAGTCAAATGGAAGAATTAATTAGTTACTTCAGTCACTTAGTAATGTCTGACTCTTTGTGACCCCATGAACTGCAGTAGGCCAGGCCTCCCTGTCCATCACTAACTCCCAGGGTCCACCCAAACCATGTCCATTGATTTGGTGATGCCATCCAACCATCTTATACTCTGTCGGTCCCTTCTCCTCCTGCTCTCAATCTTGCCCAGCATCAGCGTCTTTTCAAGTGAGTAAGCTCTTCGAATCAGGTTGCTACAAGTGGATGAAACTGGAGCCTATTATACAGAGTGAAGTAAGCCAGAAAGAAAAACACCAATACAGTATACTAACACTTATATATGTAATTTATAAAGATGGTAATGACAACCCTGTATGTGAGACAGCAAAAGAGACACAGATGTATAGAACAGACTTTTGGACTCTGTGGGGAGGGGGGAGGTTATTTGGGAGAATGGCATTAAAACATGTATAATATCATATAAGAAATTAATCACCAATCCATGTTCAATGCAGGATACAGGAAGCTTGGGGCTGGTGCACTGGGATGACCCAGAGGGATGGTATGGGGAGGGAGGTGGGAGGGGGGTTCAGGATGGGGAACACGTGTACACCTGTGGTGGATGCATGTTGATGTATGGCAAAGCCAATACAATATTGTAAAGTAAATATAATAATAATAATAACATTAAAAATTAAAAAATAAAGTATTGGATTTCACCTTCAGCATCAGTCCTTCCAAAGAATATTGAGGACTTATTTCCATTAGCATGGACCGGTTGGATCTCTGAGAAGTCCAAGGAACTGTCAAGAGTCTTCTCCAACACCACAGTTCAAAAGCATCAATTATTCTGCACTCAGCTTACCTTTTAGTCCAACTCTCACATCCATACATTACTACTGGAAAAACCATAGTCTTGACTAGACTGACTTTTATTGACAAAGTAATGTCTCTGCTTTTCAATATGCTGGAAAGGTGGGTCATAACTTTCCTTTGAAGGAGTAAGCGTCTGTTAATTTCATGGCTGCAATCACCATCTAAAGTGATTTTGGCCCCAGAAAAATAAAATCAGCCAGAGTTTCCAATGTTTCCCCATATATTTGCCATGAAGTGCTGCGATTCATGGGGTCGCAAAGAGTCGGACACGACTGAGCGACTGATGTGATTTGATCTGATCCAATGGGACCAGATGCCATGATCTTAGTTTCCTGAATGCTGAGCTTTAAGCCAAATTTTTCACTCTCCACTTTCACTTTCTTCAAGAGGCTCTTTTGTTTTTCTTCATTTTCTGCCATAAAGGTGGTGTCATCTACATATCTGAGGTTATTGATATTTCTCCCAGCAATCTTGATTCCAACTTGTGTTTCTTCCAGTCCAGCGTTTCTCATGATGTACTCTGCATAGAAATTAAATAAGCAAGATGACAACATACAGCCTTGGCATACTCCTTTTCCTATTTGGAACCAGTCTGTGATTCCATGTCCAGTTCTAACTGTTGTTTCCTGACCTACATATGAGTTTCTCAAGAGGCAGGTCAGGTGGTCTGGTATTGCCATCTCTTTCAGAATTTTCCACAATTTATTGTGATCCACACAAAGGCTTTGGCATAGTCAATAAAGCAGAAATAGATGTTTTTCTGGAACTCCTGCTTTTTTGATTATCCATTGGATGTTGGCAGTTTGTTCTCTGTTTCCTCTACCTTTTATAAAACCAGCTTGAACATCTCGAAGTTCACGGTTCACATGCTGCTGAAGCCTGCCTTGAAGAAATTTAAGCATTACTTTACTAGCGTGTGAGATGAGTGTAATTAAGCAGATTTTTGAAATTCTTTGGCATTGCCTTTCTTTGGGATTGGAATGAAAACTGATCTTCTCCAGTCCTGTGGCCACTGCTGAGTTTTCCAAATTTGGTGACTTATTGAGTGGAGCACTTTCACAGCATCATCTTTCAGGATTTGAAGTAGCTCAACTGGAACCCCATCACCTCCTCTAGCTTTGTTCATAGTGATGCTTCCTAAGGCCCATTTGACTTCGCATTCCAGGATGTCTGGCTCTATGTGAGTGATTACACCATTGTGATTATATGGGTTGTGAAGATCTTTTTTGTACAGTTCTTCTGTGTATTCTTGCCACCTGCTCTTAATATATTCTTCTTCTGTTAGGTACCTACCATTTCTGATCTCTATTGAGCCCATCTTTGCATGAAATGTTCCCTTGGTATCTAATTTTCTTGATGAGAACTCCAGTCTTTCCCATTCTTTTGTTTTCTCTATTTCTTTGCATTGATTGCTGAGGAAGTCTTACTCATCTCTCCTTGCTAGTCTCTGGAACCCCATTTTCAAGTTGGTATATCTTAGTTTTTCTCCTTTGCTTTGCACTTCCCTTCTTTTCACAGCTATTTGTAAGACCTCCTCAGACAGCCATTTTGCTGTTTTGCATTTCATTTTCTTGGGGTGATCTTGATTCCTGTCTCCTGTACAATGTAATGAACTTCCATCCATTGTTCATCAGGCACTCTGTCTATCAGATCTAGTCTATAAAACCTATTTCGCACTTCCACTGTATAGTCATCAAGGATTTGATTTAGGTCATACCTGGATGGTGTAATGGTTTTCTCCACTTTCTTCAATCAGTCTTAATTTGGCAATAAGGAGTTCATGATCTGAGCCACAGTCAGCTCCTGGTCTTGTTTTTGTTGACTGTATAGAGCTTTCCATCTTTGGCTGCAAACAATATAATCAATCTGATTTTGGTGTTGACCATCTGGTGATGTCCATGTGTAGAGTCTTCTCTTGTGTTGTTGGAGGATGGTGTTTGCTATGACCAGTGCATTCTCTTCACAAAACTCTATTAGCCTTTGCTCTGCTTCATTCTATATTCCAAGGCCAAATTTGCCTGTTATTCCAGGTGTTTCTTGACTTCCTACTTTTGCATTCCAGTCCCGTATAGTGAAAAGGACATCTTTTTGGGGTGTTAGTTCTAGAATGTCTTATAGGTCTTCATAGAACCGTTCAATTTCAGCTTTTTCAGTGTTACTGGTCGGGGCATAGACTTGGATTACCGTGATATGGAATGGTTTGTCTTGGAAACGCACAGAGATCATTCTGTTGTTTTTGAGACTGCATCCAAGTCCTGCATTTCAGACTCCTTTGTTTGTTTATTTTCTAGCAATTTTTTAAAATTTAAATTTATTTAATTTAATTGGAGGCTAATTACTTTACAATATTGTACTGGTTTTGCCATACATCAACATAATTCCACCACGGATGTACACATGTTCCCCATCTTGAGCCCTCTCCCACCTCCCTCCCCATACCATCCCTCGGGGTCATCCCAGTGCACCAGCCCCAAGCATCCTGTATCCTGCATCGAAGACTATGATGGCTACTCCATTTCTTCTAAGTGATTCCTGGCCACAGTAGTAGATATAATGGTCATCTGAGTTAAATTCACCCATTCCAGTCTATCTTATTTCACTTAGATTCCTGGAATATCGATATTCACTCTTGTCATCTCCTGTTTGACCACTTCCAATTTGCCATGATTCATGGACCTAACATTCCAGGTTCCTATGCAATATTGCTGTTTACAGCATTGATTCTTTCTTCTACCCCCAGTCCCATCCACAACTGAGTGTTGTTTTTGCTTTAGCTCCATCTCTTCATTCTTTCTGGAGTTATTTCTCCACTAATTTCCAGTAGCATACACCTACTGACCTGGGAAATTCATTTTTCAGTGTCCTATCTTTTTGCCTTTTCATACTGTTCATGGGATTCTCAAGGCAAGAATGCTGAAGTGGTTTGCCAGTCCCTTCTCAATAGACCACATTCTTTCAGACCTCTCCACCATGACCTGTCTGTCTTGGATGACCCCACATGGCATGGCTTAGTTTCATTAAGTTAGACAAGGCTGTGGTCCATGTGATCAGATTGGCTAGTTGTCTGTGATTGTTATTTCAGTCTGTCTGCCTTCTGATGCCCTCTATCAGTGCCTACCATCTTACTTGGGTTTCTCTTACTTTGGGCCTAGGTTATCTCTTCATGGCTGCACCAGGTCAGGGACGGTGGCCAAGAGGAGCTACCCCGTGTCCAAGGTAATAGAAGAATATGGGCATCTTAATAAAGTCTATGGTAATGGGGGGGAAGAGTAGGAAATGGCAACCCTGTCCAGTATTCTTGCATGGAAAGTCTCATGTACAGAGGAGTCTGGTGGTCTACACTCCTTGGGGTCACAAAGAGTCAGACACAACTGAGCAACTGAGTACAATGGGGAAAAAATGAATTTTTCAAGCATGTGTGAATTTGGACAACGAGTGGACTTTATAAGGCAATTATACTGAGTCAAAAACAAATTCAAAGACAGGAAGAAATTGGGTGAAACATAAATCTGTGAGGAAACAACAGACAAGGAAAACAGGCATCCACTATTCGATATTTTTGCTTGGAATTTTGTAGTTATTTTCATTCTCCTTTGCCTCTTCCACGTCCTGACTCACTATTTTCTACCATGTGTAGGTTTGTATTCCTAAGTCTATTTTTCTTCTTTTTTTTTTCAGTGAATCCTAGTCCAAATTCCAGCTATGATATGTACTTCAGTGTTCTAAAGAAAATAAGTATTAAAAAGTCACAGGGTTGTTAAAAGTATGTTTGGTTTCTAAACAACTATTTAGTGTTGTATTTCTTCTAGGGCTTCCTTTAAGTAGTGTTTTTCAAATCTGGCTGCTTATTTTGATAACTAAGGGAGATTTTTTAATGTGCTGGTATCCACATATCAGTATATTTTTTAAAGCACTCTTGTTGATTCAAATGCACAGCCATGGCTGAGAGCTACTGCCAGAAATCGACTAAAACAGTTGATTCACTTAGTGGACATTTCATATAAAACTGATGTCATCTTCAAAATCAGGCAAAAAAGTGATTTATTAGAATGGTCTCCATACACAAACTGAGATAAAGACATTTACCATGCTTTATTGCAAAGAAGAATAAAATATCAATATCCAAAAGAAAAAAAAAAATCTCAGGAAGGAACCTTTGAAAATGCAGGGATTTTACTGCTTTTTTTTTTCTTAATATAGTTTTTTAAAATGAAAGATATTCCATTTGTCCTCTTCTCCTTCTGTTTCTTCTTCCCCCAAAATAGAACAGAAGGTACAAGGCAGCAACCTACTTTTACTTCACTATGTGTGGAATTCTTAAAAAGAAAACATGACCGATAGGTGGTACTTAATGTTACAAGCATTTTTGTAAAAATGTGATACTTTTATTTGAATAACTTTTACATTGGAAAATAACGTTTAATTTTAAATGCCTAAAAAATAAAATTCATTTGACAAATTCAAGTTCTGAAAAACAGACATTGATAAGAAAAAATGATTATACATAGTGAATGCCACACAGAAATATTTTTAAGACATTTATTTCTTTTTTTTTAACACAGATTTTCCAAAGTATAAGGTTCTGTGTTCCCCAGAGCTAAAATGACTCAATATCTCAATTTGGCCGAGGAAGCTAAAGTTTTAATACTCCATATTTTAGGAAATGTCCAGGTCAGAGCATATTACTCCAGAAATAAGTACTGTATATGTCTTCTAGTGAGATATCTGAGATGGCCTCATTTTGTGCTGGTTCATAACGCAATTCATGATTCCTTGTACTTTGCCATAAATGGTTTAGATTTTCTTCTAAGACAAATTCAGTCCCAAGGGTTTGATTGCATTTTGTATCGGGGGGACCCTGGATTCCAGATAAGTTCAGGATTTGAAGATACTTCTTTTTTCCTCTTCTCAAAATTCTCCAAGCCAGGCTTCAGCAATATGTGAACCACGAACTTCCTGATGTTCAAGCTGGTTTTCAAAAAGGCAGAGGAACCAGAGATCAAATTGCCAACATCCGCTGGATCATGGAAAAAGCAAGAGAGTTCCAGAAAAATATCTATTTCTGCTTTACTGACTATGCCAAAGCCTTTGACTATGTGGATCACAATAAACTGTGGAAAATTCTGAAAGAGATGGGAATACCAGACCACCTGATCTGCCTCTTGAGAAACCTGTATGCAGGTCAGGAAGCAACAGTTAGAACTGGACATGGAACAACAGACTGGTTCCAAATAGGAAAAGGAGTACGTCAAGGCTGCATATTGTCACCTTGCTTGTTTAACTTATATGCAGAGTACATCATGAGAAATGCTGGACTGGAAGAAACACAAGCTGGAATCAAGATTGCTGGGAGAAATATCAATAGCCTCAGATATGCAGATGACACCACCCTTATGGCAGAAAGTGAAGAGGAACTAAAAAGCCTCTTGATGAAAGTGAAAGAGGAGAGTGAAAAAGTTGGCTTAAAGATTACTATTCAGAAAACGAAGATCATGGCATCTGGTCCCATCACTTCATGGGAAATAGATGGGGAAACAGTGGAAACAGTGTCAGACTTTCTTTTTCTGGGCTCCAAAATCACTGCAGATGGTGACTGCAGCCATGAAATTAAAAGACGCTTACTCCTTGGAAGGAAAGTTATGACCAACCTAGATAGCATATTCAAAAGCAGAGACATTACTTTGCCAACAAAGGTCCGTCTAGTCAAGGCTGTGGTTTTTCCTGTGATCATGTATGGATGTGAGAGCTGGACTGTGAAGAAGGCTGAGCGCAGAAGAATTGATGCTTTTGAACTGTGGTGTTGGAGAAGACTCTTGAGAGTCCCTTGGACTGCAAGGAGGTCCAACCAGTCCATTCTAAAGGAGATCAGCCCTGGAATTTCTTTGGAAGGAATGATGCTAAAGCTGAAACTCCAGTATTTTGGCCACCTCATGTGAAGAGTTGACTCATTGGAAAAGACTATGATCCTGGGAGGGATTTGAGGCAAGAGGAGAAGGGCACGACAGAAGATGAGATGGCTGGATGGCATCCCTGACTCGATGGACGTGAGTCTCAGTGAACTCCAGGAGTTAGTGATGGACAGGGAGGCCTGGCGTGCTGTGATTCATGGGGTCGCAAAGATTTGGACACGACTGAGCCACTGATCTGAGCTGATCTGATATCAAGACTACATGCTTAACTTGGAATGTATTATTTAAGACAAATAGATTCAGTCAATCCTCTTTCTACTGTTTCAAGAAGCTTTTTTTCCTGACTTTGCATTTCTCTGAGGAGTCTATTTTCAATTCCTCCTGATGTGTTGATGTGAAGGAACAGGCCTTATTTAATTGATTTACTGAAGCGTCCTCATTTTGGTGAATTAATCAAGCATTGTGAGAAACAGATAAGGAATGACTTTTGGGGAACAGTGTCACATATAAAGATTAAAGATCTTTGTCTATCACAAGAGCTGCTTCTAAATGTGTGACAAGTGAGTTTGAGCTTGGTGGTTTATGATTAGTTTCTACTGATACTTGTTTTCTATGATTTTTTTGAACCGTTTTGATTGCTGAGCAAACAACATGTAGGTGAGCAAGGAAGGACTGCTTTGGCAAGAATTTATAAATATACTTTTGACCACCCTTAACATTGGAGAAGGAAATGGCAACCCACTCCAGCGTTCTTGCCTGGAGAATCCCAGGGATGGGGGAGCCTGGTGGGCTGCCGTCTATGGGGTCGCACAGAGTCGGACACGACTGAAGCGATTTAGCAGCAGCAGCAACCTGTACTCAGACAGTAAAAGCCTCTGCCTGCAATGCAGGAGACCTGGGTTCGATCCCGGGGTCAGGAAGATCCCCTGAAGAAGGAAATGGCAACCCACTCCAGTACTCTTGCCTGGAAAATTCCATGGATGGAGGAGCCTGGTTGGCCAGTCCATGGGATCGCAAAAAGTCGGACATGACTGAGCAACTTTTCACTTTCACAACCAGTACTACTGAAAGAAGGACTCAATTATCAGACAGAGGGAATCTTTATGTGTTCTGGCCCCTTAGGTATCTATCCATGTGGTTTTCCTACCAGGAGTGCAAAAAGCCATGTTCAACTTTGAGTTTCTTTTAGTATTGGCAAGTGCTGTCAGACAAGCAGCCTCAAACTTAAATCACTATTTTGTTTTTGACTGTTTTCAGGACCAAAGGAAGGAACTGTAGTATAAGCTAACCTATGTAGTTTTTTTGTAGGCAAATAAATTTTGAGCACTCACATGCGAATGCAAAGTTAAATGCAAACTCAGGGAAACAGGCTTCCTGAAACAGTAACTAGCAGATTAACTGAATCTATTTGTCTTAAATATTGATGCCTTCTGAGTTAAGCATGCGGTCTTGATATAAAAATAGAAAAACAGAAGTATCTTTATATCCAGATTTTTTCTGGAATCTGGGATTCCTCTGTAAAAAAATGGAATCAGATCAGATCAGATCAGTCGCTCAGTCGTGTCCAACTCTTTGCGACCCCATGAACTGCAGCACGCCAGGCCTCCCTGTCCATCACCAACTCCCGGAGGCCACTCAGACTCACATCCATCGAGTCAGTGATGCCATCCAGCCATCTCATCCTCTGTCGTCCCCTTCTCCTCCTGCCCCCAATCCCTCCCAGCATCAGAGTCTTCTCCAATGAGTCAACTCTTCGCATGAGTTGGCCAAAATACTGGAGTTTCAGCTTTAGCATCATTCCTTCCAAAGAGATCCCAGGGCTGATCTCCTTCAGAATGGACTGGTTGGATCTCCTTGCAGTCCAAGGGACTCTCAAGAGTCTTCTCCAACACCACAGTTCAAAAGCATCAATTCTTCGGCGCTCAGCCTTCTTCACAGTTCAGCTCTCACATCCATACATGACCACAGGAAGATGAGCGTAATTGTGTGGTAGTTTGACATTCTTTGGCATTGCCTTTATTTTGTATTGGAATGAAAACTGATCTTTTCCAGTCCTGTGGCCACTGCTGAGTTTTCCAAATTTGCTGGCATATTGAGTGCAGCACTTTCACAGCATCATCTTTCAGGATTTAAAATAGCTCAACTGGAATTCCATCACTTCCACTAGCTTTGTGAATAGTGATACTCCCTAAGGCCCACTTGACTTCACATTTCAGGATATCTAGCTCTAGGTAAGTGGTCATATCATCGTGATTATCTGGGTTGTGAAGATCCTTTTTTGTACCGTTCTTCTGTGTATTCTTGCCAACTATTCTTAAAATCTTCTGCCTCTGTTAGGTCCATATCATTTCTGCCATTTATCGAGCCCATCTTTCCATGAAATGTTCCCTTGGTATCTCTAATTTTCTGAAGAGATCTCTAGTCTTTCCCATTCTATTGTTTTCCTCTATTTCTTTGCATTGATCACTGAGGAAGGCTTCCTTATCTCTCTTCGCTATTCTCTGGAACTCTGCATTCAAATAGGTATATCTTTCCTTTTCTCTTTTGCTTTTTGCTCTTGTTCTTTTCACAGCTCCTCAGACAGCCCTTCTGCTTTTTTTGCATTTCTTTTCCATGGGGATGGTCTTGATACCTGTCTCCTATACAATGTCACGAACCTTTGTTCATATTTCATCAGGCACTCTGTCTATCAGATCTAGTCCCTTAAAACTATTTCTCACTTCCACTGTATAATCATAAGCGATTTGGTTTAGGTCATTTGTGAATGGTCTAGTGGTTTCCCCTACTTTCTTCAATTTAAGTCTGAATTTGGAAACAAGGAGTTCCTGATCTGAGTCACATTCAGCTCCCAGTCTTGATTTTGCTGACTGTATAGAGCTTCTCCATCTTTGGTTGCAAAGAATATAATCAATCAGATGATGTTTGCCATCTGGTGATGTCCATATGTAGAGTCTTCTCTGGTGTTGTTGGAAGAGGTTGTTTCCTATGACCAGGGAATTCTCTTGGCAAAACTCTATTAGCCTTTGCTCTGCTTCATTCTGTACTCCAAGGCCAAATTTGCCTGTTATTCCAGGTGTTTCTTGACTTCCTACTTTTGCATTCCAGTCCCCTATAGTGAAAAGGACATCTTTTTGTGGTGTTAGTTCTAAAAGGTCTTGTAGGTCTTCATAGCACTGTTAAGCTTCAGCTTCTTCAGCATTACTGGTCAGGGCATAGACTTGGATTATCATGATATAGACTGGTTTGCCTTGGAAATGAACAGAGATCATTCTATTGTTTTTGAGATTGCTTCCAATTACTGCATTTTGGACTCTTTTTTTGACTATCATGGCTACTCCATTTCTTCTAAAGGATTCCTGCCCACAGTAATAGATATAATGGTCATTTGAGTTAAATTCACCCATTTCAGTCCATTTTAGTTTGCTGATTCCTAGAATGTTGACATTCACTCTTGTCATCTCCTGTTTGACCACTTTCAGTTTGCCTTGATTCATGGATCTGACATTCCAGATTCCTATGCCATATTGCTCTTTACAGCATCGGACCTTGCTTCTATCACCAGTCACATCCACAACCATGTGTTGTTTTTGCTTTGGCTCCATCCCATCATCATTCTTATTTCTCCACTGATCTCCAATATCATATTGGGCACCTACCGACCTGGGGAGTTCATCTTTCAGTGTCCTATCTTTTTGCCTTTTCATACTGTTATTGGGGTTCTCAAGACAAGAATACTGAAATGGTTTGCCTTCCCTTCTCCAGTGGACCACATTCTGTCAGACCTCTCCTCCATGACCCGTCCGTCTTGGGCGGCTCCACACAGCATGACATAGACAAGTACTATTGACCTTAGTGGGCTCCTCTGGTGGTTCAGACAATAAAAATTTATCTGAAATGCAGAAGCCCTGGGTTCGATCCTTGGCTTGCAAAGATACTCTGGAGAAGAGAATGGTTACCCAGTTCAATATTCTTGACTGGTGAATCTCAGGGACAGAGGAGCCTGGCAATCTAGAGTCCATGGGGTTGCAAAGAGTCAGAAACAACTGAGCAAGTAAGCACCTACATGGGTTGACATTAATTTATATTCATCTTGGACAGTGTATTTGTCACTATTCATCCTATCATAAAAAAAATGTTACTTTTAGAAAATATTTAGAAAATATAATAAAGTTCCATTATTTGTAGCAATGACATATGTATATACATATATATAATATACATATATATACAATGACATATATATATATAATATACATATATATAAGTATATTAATAACAAGAATGTTGATTAGTCCAGTCCTATGCATTTGAGTTTCAAGGGGAGTGCTGGGTCAGGCAAATATATTAAAAAAAGGAAACCAAAAAGGAAAAAAAAAAAGAGGAAAAATTTCAAATTAACCAGACAGAAGTTTGAAGATTAAATAATGAGTGAGCAGTGTCCCAGATGGAGACAACAATATTTGATTAAGAAATAAAGGAAAACACATAACACAGTTTCAGATATACTATGTGGGCATGTACATAGTAACTTCCATCCATTATAGGAATTCCACCCCTCCCCCATGTTACTGGATGAAACATTGGCATTGAAAGTTCACACAACTAAGAAGTGGGAGAATTTGTGCATTTCACCAGTATATAATCATTAGATAAGAGCTGCCAGAGTGTATTATTGAAAAAAAAAAAAAAAAACTTAGCAAAAATAAAGTCGAAGGAAAGAATACTAATATTCTGTGTATTAGTCTTTCATAAAGAGAAAACTGAGAAGCATTAAAAATCCAAAATCTTAACCAAACCCTCCTAAAACTATTAGGGGAGTAAATAAAAGAGATAAGAGCACATCTCTTAACTTCATATTGACATTGCTATCATAGGAGATGAATATACACTCAGTGCCTCATTATTCCAAAAAACAGGAGTGACCAGACTTTAGGAAATGAAACGCTCTCCAGGGAGCATGGGAAACTGAGAGCCCTGTGCCTGTGCAAGTCTGCTCAGTCGCGTCTGATTCTTTGCGACTCCATGGACTGTAGCCCACCAGTCTCCTTGGTCAATGAGATTTTCCAGGCAAGAATACTGGAGTGGGTGCTATTTCCTCCTTCAGGGTGTCTTCCCAACCCAGGGTTGAACTCCAGTCTCTTGAGTCTCCTGTGTCTCCTGCATTGGCAGGTGAATTCTTTACCACTGCACTAACTGGGAAACCCCGAGAGCACTGGAGTCAGTTTAACTAATGTGATTTTCTAGCTTTTGTAAGGGTCTTTTAAGGGAAACACTAAACTGCCCTCAGTGGGAGATTATCACATCCTGATGGATCATGGGCTTATTGGTTAGACTCAGTTCATTAAAAGAAAACCTTGGGGGATAGAACCAAGCATCTTTATTTCCGTGTCTCCAGGTTTTCATGTGGAGGGATTCCTGTGATGGATATTCATGACTTCTCTCCTTGCTCCTAATTTACTACTCTCCCTAAAGGATAATCTCCTTGTCTCTAGTTCCACTCATTTCAGGAAACTGGAAGTATGGTTACTGTAAGTGAAGCAGTTCCTAACTTGATTGTACCTAAAGCAGTAAAGTTGAATTGTACTCTTAATAATGGTTACAATGGCAAGTTTTATGCTATGTATATTCTACCACAAAAATTAGTTAGCTAATTTAAAAAATCTTACTGGATGAAGCAATAAATGGACTTTCTAGCACATTAATATTATGTGAAGGCTATGAAATCATCAGTGTGTAGCTTTTGTTGCAAACATTGCAGGTTCATCCTGTGTAGTAGTTTCCTCCTCAGAGCTTTCACCAAAAAAAAAAAAAAAAAGCCTTTCAAAAAATCTTTTGTGAGGCTATGATTGTATTGTCTTTTTTTATAACCAGTTCGTTGAAAAGGGAAAGAGACAGCAGCACTATCATCTACCTTGTTCTAAAAATTAGTAATCAACACATCGAAATATTCTTCAAAGTTAATTTTTATAGCTTTTTTCTAATAAAATTTAGATTATTCACACCTAAGTATGAAAGTAATAAATATGCTCTTTGAAAATTTTCTCATGTTTTACCCCTCATGCAACTGTTACTTAAAAAACACTCTTACAGTTCTCTGACCAGAACTGGGTTTCAGCCATACAATATAGCCAGACATAACTTTGGGTAGAACTTTTCAAAACAAATGCACAGGTTAGGTACCAACTCTGTGATCTAATGCCTAATGCTCTGATGTGGAGCTGATGTTATATTAATAGAAATAAAGTACACAATACATGTAATGTATTTGAATCATTCTGAAACCATCACCTGCCTATGGAAAAATTGTCTTCCATGAAACCAATCCCTGATGCCAGAAAGGTTGGGTACTGCTGTTCTAAAGAATTAGTTTGATGTGAACAAGAAGTAATATCTTAGCAAATCAATTATAAATAAAAGTGGAAAATGATATTTGGTTTTATTTTTTCTATCTTATGAAGGCTTTCCATTAAACAGGGGAGATGCTTGACAATATATGAAATGAGACATACTCCAAAAATTCATTATAACTTTGTAATCACTATTTTTATGTTTATATGTACTAATATTCATCTGTGAGGTTATGCATGTGTGTGTGCTTCTCTAAAGTCTAATCCAAAGTTATCTTTAACTCTATCAAATAGCAAAAAAGAGACATGCTGTTTTTACGTGATGCTATTTATCTATCTGAATAAAATGCTGAATTCAGATAAAAGCTGAAGAGATAGGTCTTTTTAAAAATGGGAAGTAATCCTTTCTTCCTCCAAATAAAATTGAACTATAACATTCTTCTTATCTTTCTAGGTGTCCGTGTTGCTTAAAGATTGGAAGTTAAATTTTAAAAGTAGGCAGAAGTTTGTATCTAGAAAGTGACATTTCACTGTAATAGTTATCATTATTGTAATGCTGGTAAAGTCCAATCAATGATAAATGTCAAAATCATAAGTGGATATATTGTGAGCTGTCTGAGGGCTAAGATACATGCAGAGAAATCTACTTTGAAGAGGTTAAAAAAAGGAAAATCATGATGGCTCTTTTCTAGAGAATATACTCTAAAGACAAATGACAAAGGTTTGCATTAAAGAGCCAAATGTAAAGAGTAGAATAGAGTATTTTAATTTGTTTTCTACTTTTTCAAGCAGTGTTTCACTAAGATTAATAATACCATTTAAAATTACAATACGACTGTATATGAGTTGTGACAGTGGGTATACTTGAAGTAGAGGAAAGTGAAGTAAAATGAAATTGAATGTTAAGCAAAGGTAATCAAAGTGAGAGTTCACACATGTCAAGAACTTTAAATATAATATCATATTTAATATTCACCTTGTATTCCATTACAGGTATTATTAACCCCAAATTCAAATGAACAGTAACGGCAAAAAATTTAAAGAGGTTAAGTAATTTTCAAAAGGTTTATGACTTACAGTGGTAATAGAACACCAAGTGCTTGCTTATTCATTGACTCTCTGCAGCGCCCCCTCTTGGATAAATGAGGTAAAGACTGTTGTAGGCATTTTTATTTCCTCTGTGACACTGAGTTCACTTGGAAAAAGTCTCAGAGAAAAAAAGTGTATAATATAAACTCAGAGGTTTTAGAATACCGGCCAAAGGTCTATGGGTTTGTTGAATTTTTAGTCTTGGCTGAATTGTGGCTGAGTAAGCAGGAGGGCATAAGAGTTCAGTCGAGGTTAAAAAGGACCATATGGCGTATCACCAGAGGAGCTTACAGGCTCAAGTCCTCTGAGAACCTGTGCAACTAAGAACTTAGGTTCATAGAGTTAATGGAAAGACTTTAAGTAACGTGTTGGGAGAAGTACAGTTAGGTCCCTTTGGGATTGTGAAGGTACAGACAGCGAAGGTAGTGTTCCAGAACCTGCCATCTGTAGGTCACGTTCACCTTCTGCTCAGAGACCCTTGTGAAGGGCATACATTGTGCACACATATTGAGCATTCTTCTGGAGCAGGATTTAAAGAAAAGGAGCTCCTTTCCTTCTTTCCTGAGTCACTGGAGAGACTGAGCCGTTGCAAAATATGATGTGAGAAATAACTTTAATAGAAGGTCGTTCATTTTAAACTTAAAACAGTCTAAAGAAATAGAGGAGAATCAAGCTTATTGCCCAGGATGCAAGTTAAAGTAGACACAGAGATGCAGGTCCCAAATGCCCCTCTAAAGAAAGATTAGCTTACAGGTCTAGGAAGTCAGGCAGTAGACAGACTCCAGCTGTCAGATCCTTTAGCATCTTGTCTCCACTTCAGAGAGCTACCTTTCTGAGGGCTATATCCTTCTGAGGAGCCTGAATCCAGTGGGTTTTCAGGTAGGAGGTCTAAAGAATTGGCAATTTCAGCTCAATGTGGACTTTCCTACCAGCAGTCTTCACCCCAGAGCTCTCCCTGTGATTGGATCAGGTTTTTCAGGCCTCTGAACGCAATTTAATTCCTTCCCCTGCCAAATCCTGTGTCGCCCTTTTCACACGGGTGGATTCTTGTTAAATATTTGGCACCCCAGGCTCCATCTGAAATCTGTCTCTGGGAGACCCAGCACATGCTGGTGGCTCTCACCTCCATAGGCTTCCCAAGTGGAGCTAGTGGTAAAGAATTGCCTTGCAATGCAGAAGACTTAAGAGACATGGGTTCAATCCCTGGGCCAGGATGATCCTCTGGAGGAAGAAATGGGAACCCATTCCAGTATTCTTGACTGGAGAATTCCATGGACAGAGGAGCCTGACAGGATACAATCCATAAGGTCGCAAAGGGTTGGACATGACTGAAATGTCTTAGCATGCACTCACCTTCATAGGAGGTGGAGCTGGAGATGGTGGGAGCTGGAGATTGTGAGGCCAGGAAAGAAGCCAGGTTTGAGGCAGAGCTTAGTTATCATCACTGTCTGTTGAGTGCTGGTGCAGTTCCCACATTGATGCAGCAGGAGCTTTGAGGGTTGGGTGTGAACTGGATTTGCTCCCTGTAAGTGTGTGTGCTATCAGCACCCAGCACCAGGACTCCCACGCCAGAGGAGAGGAGCACCTGAGCTAGTGAGTCCCATGTAGGAACTCAGCTCATGACTTAGCACAGGTTGTCGGGAGCTGGCCACAGACAGTGGTCCAGACCAGACTCCAATATGCCACCTGTGGGGGCACCAGCCATGTGCCTCCACGTCCCCTTGTACCTCATGGACAACTGGTGACATCTCCCACCCTTTGCTGGTCTTGTCTTGTTGTAGAGCCACACTGCAGGGCAGACAGAGCACATGTAGGCTCTTGGGGGTCATCAGGACCTGGGCTATGGGGGTCCAGTAGTAACCACTTTTTAAAAATTTATTTTTAATTGGAGGATATTTGCTTTACAATGTTGTATTAGTTTCTGCTGTAAAACAATGTGAACAATCTATAAGTATACACACATTCCCTCCCTCTGGAGCCTCCCTCAAACCCCCATATCTCACCCCTCTAGATGATCTAGAGTATCCGCTGAGCTCCCTGCTGTACAGTGGCTTCCCAGGAGTTATTTTACACCCAGTAGTCTATGTATGTCAAAGCTGCTCTCTCAGTCCATCCCACTATCTCCCCTCCCTGTGCCCACAGTCTGTTCTCTAAGTCTGCCTCTCTATTCCTGCCCTGTAAATAAGTTCATCAGTACCATTTTTCTTGATTCAATATATATGCAATTGAATAGAATAAATGATTCTTCAGAAGGATTTTTATTGTTTTATTGAATGATTCATTTAAAATAAATTTTCAATCACAACGGTATGGCAATGGAAAGTGTTGACTAATCCTAATAGTTACTTTTATGTAGTATGGTTGAGAAGTTTGACAGTAATAGATTATCACCATATGCAATGCCTACACTGGAAGTATACTAATATAATACTTATATCTACACGAAATATTCTCTTTGCACTAATATTTTTCCATTTATGTTTTTAATAGATATGAGTCCCATAGCTTTATTTTGTCATAATGAACTCTGAGTTCCTGGCTGCAATAGTTCTTCCATAATAAAGAGTTCCGAGCAGAGGGGGATTCCTTGGTGGCTCAGATAGTAAAAGAATCTGCCTGCAATGCAGGTGACCCAGGTTCAATCCCTGAGTCAAGAAGATCCATGGGAAAAGAAAATGGCAACCCAATTCAGTATTCTTGACTGGAGAATCCAATTGGACAGAGGGGCCTGGGAGTCTACAGGCCATGGGATTTCAAAAGTGTCGGACACGACTAAGCAACTAACACTTTCACTTTCAGAGAGGAGACATTTTTCTGCAGTGGTAAATAAATTTTTTTTTAAATAGTGAAAAACTTGCCTGAATTTTTTTCTTCAAGAAGATATAGAACATTTATTTATATTTAATTTAGTAGGCCACCTAGTAGCTATTATCTGCATAAACAGATGAGAAACTTGAAGGCTTAACTCAAAGAATGCCTGAAATAACTTACAGAAAGATTATTCTTATAAAGTGAGTGGAATACTTAGAGTAACTTTGTTGAAAATAATGACATTAAATTTACACTTTAGATTCATGACCTCTATTCTTCAGATGTTCTTTCTCATTTTCAACCCTCTCTGCCCTTTATCTCTGAATGGCAAATGTCTTTATAATGTACCATTTGTCAGCATCAACTCTCCTGAACTTCCTTTAATCTCTGTCACATTGACATTAACTCAATTATATTAGCTAAAGTTAGATTAAAATTTTCTTCATCCAACTCACATGGATTGGTTTCCAGAAATGATTAAGTCATTTTCAAGTATTGTGTACATCTTTAATTTCTTCTAAATTGCATATTTAAGACAATGTGTGTGTGTGTTGTGTGTGTGTCTGTGTGTGTGTCTTTGTGCTCAGTCATGTCCGGCTCTTTGCAACCCCATGGACTGGAGCTCCTGATTGGAGCCCGCCAGGCTTTTCTGTACATAGAATTTTCCAGGCAGGCATACTGGAGTAGGTTGCCATTTCCTACTGCAGATAATCTTCCTGACCCAGGGAATGAACCTGCATCTCTTGCGTCTTCTGCATTGGCAGATGAAATCTTCACCACTGCACTACCTGGGAAGCCCAAGACATTTTATAAAGAAATTCAAATACATAACTTCAAAAAAAATTGTAGATGAAATCTACTTTTTACACGGTTTAATTTGAGGGAAAAAAAGATTTAAAAATACATTTTCAAAGTAAGAGAATTGATCACTTGAGTGTACAACTGAACATCCTTAAAAGATGGAGTAGTTTACCAAGAAGAACATAAGATTGATTATGAAACTTTTTGGATTCTGTTCATAGCTCTGCTGTTGCTTGACTTTGGCAAGATCTAAAATATAGTCAACTTTTCACTTGCTTCATGCATATGAGCTAAATTAAATGGTTCCCCTCCCACCCATATGGTGGACTTTCTGCATAGATGCAGTTAGCATTACATGCTGTGCAGAATCCCAGCTGTAAACGGAAAATGGGGCTTTCATTTATTTTCTATTGTTTTTAGTTTTTTTTTTTTTTCTTTTGAAAATAAGCTTAAGAAGCAAATGGAAAACAGAAAACAGAACCAGTGTATTGGCTAGTTCCACCATGAAGTGATGAAAGATAGAAAGGACTGAAAATCAAAAAGAAAAATACTGATACATTTAAATGAAATGAATGATGAAAATGGTGAAACTCATAATAAGCTTCTTAAAATGCATATTCTTCAAAAGAAATGTCCTCCAAAACAAATATTCAGAAGTCCCAAAGGTTCTCCAAGGTTCTATTGAAGATGATGTGTTTTGAGGGAAAATCCTGTGCTCTGGTTCCTTTCAGAGGGTATAAAAATCTGAGAGCAAGGTAGGGAATGTGTAGTACCTCAAATACATATCATTTAGTATTTGATTAAAGCAGTGGGTAATTTTCAGCTTTACTATTAATATCTGGAAAAGGTAGGTTTAATATAAAAATAACTCTTTACTGTAATTTAAGTCTTTGGGTGTTTGTTTTTTTTTCCCCCCAAACCTTTATATTTTATTTTATTTTTTTTAATTAAATTTTATTTTGCTTAACTTTACAATATTGTATTGCTTTTACCATACATCGAGATGGATCCGCCACCAGTATACATGTGCTCCCCATCCTGAACCCTCCTCCCTCCTCCCTCCCCATACCATCTCTCTGGGTTGTCCCAGTGCACCAGCCCCAGGCATCCGTTATCAGGCATAGTACCTGGACTGGCGACTCGTTTCCGATATGATATTATGTCACAGCAGGATCCTCTATGACCCACCTCCCAGAATATCAGAAATAAAATAAAAAATGAACAAATGGGACATAATCAAACTTAAAAGCTTCTGCACAACAAAGGAAATTATAAGCAAGGTGAAAAGACAGCCTTCAGAATGGGAGAAAATAATAGCAAATGAAGCAACAGACAAACAACTAATCTCAAACATATACAAGCAACTCCTACAGCTCAATTCCAGAAAAATAAATGACCCAATCAAAAAATGGGCCAAAGAACTAAATAGACATTTCTCTAAAGAAGACATACAGATGGCTAACAAACACATGAAAAGATGCTCAACATCACTCTTTGGGTGTTTTTATGAGGCATTTCTGTTCAGAATTTTCTTTGATTCCAGATTTCTATATGTTCCTCAGTAGAAAATTTTACAGAATCCTTAGGCTAAAAGCCAATCTAAAAATCTAGAAGGATCCAGCATGAATGTGTACAAAACAAGCAGAGACAGTGAGATGTGCCTGAAAAGAGATGTGAATTTTGGAAAATGATGCACAGAAAAAAACTGCATTATTCAGGATTATTTTTTAGATAGTCTTTTCTCTACCTAGAATATAAGTTCTATCACTACCACAGTCTATATCTAGCTTTTCCCTTATGTTTATAACTCTATCATTGCTATCTCTTCTTTTAGTTAAAGTCTCAAGTGGTCCTCCTTATGTAGTGGCAAAGTATCTGGACTATAATCCTTTACCTTCCTCAAGATACATGAAATGAGTCACCAGTCCAGGTTCAATCCACGATACTGGATGCTTGGGGCTAGTGCACTGGGATGACCCAGAGGGATGGTATGGGGAGGGAGGAGGGAGGAGGGTCCAGGATGGGGAACACGTGTATACCTATGGCAGATTCATTTTGATATATGGCAAAACCAATACAATATTGTAAAGTTAAAAAATAAAATAAAATAAATTAATAAAAAAAGATATCTCAACAACACATAATAATAAAACTTTGATGAAATTAATATATTTCACTTGAAAACAATTTTTTCAAAGTTCATATTTCTCCCAAGTCCAGCTTTCTATACCCTAATAGCACATAACAAGGAGTAGGCAAAATTAACAAAAAAAGTATTAACTTTTTTGTGTGTTCTCTTGATTCTATGTAATTCACTGTACCTAAAATGAATATTGGATATCATGTGACATATATTGCCAATTCTTTCCTAGAGAAATCTTAGATATATTGAAATTGTCTACATTTCAGAGTGCAGAATTTTACATATCTTTGCAAATGTTCAGTATCTGTATATCAAATAATAGACAAGCACTAAAAATGCATAATGGCTTCCTAGGTGGTTCAGTGGTAAAGAATCCACTTGCCAGTGCTTGGAGACTGCCAGTGCAGATTTGATCCCTGGGTCAGGAAGATCCTCTTAAAGAGAAAATGACAACCCACTCCAGCATCCTTGCCTGGGAAGTCCCCTGGACAGAAAACCTGGTTGGCTACAGTCCATGGGGTTGCAAAAAGATTCAGGCATGTCTTAGCAACTAAACAAACAAAATGTATGCAAATTACCTATTTAAAAAATTGTTCAAAAAATTCTAAGCTAGACCACAGTCACAAGTAAAGACATAAAAAAAAAAAAAAAAGAAAAGAAAACTAAGTTAATAAAGGAATGCTGTACATCACTGAATTGTCCTAATCATATATAAAGTAATGTCAGATGGTGTTAACATTAGTGTCCTGGTTACCTACTGCTGCACACACAACTACCTCAAAAGTTAGTGGCTTACAACAACCATTACTTACTGTGATCACAGATCTACAATTTCAACAGGGCTGGGGTGGGAGGACTCCTCTTTGTTCCACAGAATGTCACTGATATGGCTAAACTATGGCTGGAGAATCTATTTCCAGGATGATTTGGTCAGATGGATGAGAGCTGAGCTAGTGTTGCCAGTCACGAATCTTGTCTTCTTTCCTTATGAGCATCTCCTTGAAACTATGTGGGGCTCTTGCTAGAATATGGCTGGGTTTTGACAAAGATTATTCCAAAAGATAGGAAGTGAGAATTGCCATTTTTCTAAGGCTTGAGCCTAGAATCTGTCACAACATTATTTCTGACATTTACTATCTGTCGAAGAAATCTCCCATAGTGAGTATCAACACCACATATGGGTGGGAAAATATCAAAGAATTTGTAGTCCACTTTAAGTTTTCACAAATATCAACAAAGCTGTATGAAGCAGGTTATAAGGAAAACCAATGAACCAGATTTGAAATGTCCACTGATTTTAGGTCTTTATTCCTCAAACTATGTTTCAAGTTAGTGGACTCCTGTTTAATGTGAGCTTATTTTTCAAGTGTCTGCAAAGTACAGAAGTATCTTTGTGGATAATTGACTTTGGATAAATAATTTTGAAAACCTTAAAGACACAATTTATATACAAGATAGATGCAGTTAATTTTTTCTGTAAGTACCTTACTATTTTATTAATAAAAATCAATTAAAATAGTTAACATTTCTATGATTTATCTATTAAATTGCAGCTAAGTTGCTTAGCATTTTAATAAATATCAGTTTATAACATAATATTCACATAGTTATAAATAATATAGTTATTATTTACTAACACTAGAACTTATAACTGTTATAATTATCATTAACTTTAATTACCTTAGGTCATTCTAGACTGTAACATACTTAATATGTACCATTTTCCTTAATAAAATCAAAAGAAAATCCAATTTAAAATAAATTACTTTTTAGCTTTCACTCAAGACTCAGAGCTAATCATACCATTGCTTATAAAATTTAAGGTGTATGTTTCCTTAATGTGTTTATAAAACTAAATGTAATGACTTTTCAAACTGATTTCTAACTTTTAAAAATATTTGGTGGGTAGTGGCTTGATTATACATTATATAGTGGTCTGATACATTATATCAAATGTGCCAGAGGAAACATTCTATTGAAATATAAAAGAAAAGATTTGCTTTTTACAATCTAAATGTTCATCAACACATGCATAAGGAAGATGCAAGTACATATATACAGTGAAATATTATTCAGCCATAAAAAAGAATGAAATTGGTTCATTTGTAAATATATGGATGGACCTAGAGACTGTCACACAGAGTGAAATAAGTCAGAAAGAGAAAAACAAATATTGTATATTAACACAAATAAGTGGAATATAAAAATGGATTAGATGATCTTATTTGCAAAACAGAAGCAGAGATACAGAGTGCATAAAGGCAGGGTGTGAGATGACTGGGAGATTTGGATTTGCATATATTCACTATTGATAACATGTATAAAATAGATAACTAATTATAACCTACTGTATAGCTCAGGGAACTTTCCTGAGTGCTCTGTGGTGACCTAAAAGGGAAGGAAATCCAAAAGACAGAGGACATATGTGTACATATAGATAATTCACTTTTCTGTACAGCAGATACTAACACCACATTATAAAGCAAATATACTGCAATAAAAATTAATTAAACAACAACAACAAAGACTTGCTTTTTAATACAGAATCCCCATGTTAGCTGAAAGTTACAAAAGACCGCAAGTCCACTGTTCATTTTTTTTCTGACCTGCTCAATGCTTCATTCTACATGGGATTTATTCAACAATGGGTTTTACTTCAGTCTCCCTTACGGGGGCCTTCAGGAGGCACCAGGATCTATTTCCCCACTGCAACACATCCTCATCTTGTGTATCCTTTATATTGTATTTCTTATTTACCAGGACAGTGATAAACTGAAGTGAACAGTGACTTTAGCTAAGTGGGGGTTATCATTCTTGCCATTTTTTTAACCCTAATTAGGCTGAGTAGTCTAGCTCACCGGAGAAGGCAATGGCAACCCTCTCCAGTACTCTTGCCTGGAAAATCCCATGGGCAGAGGAGCCTGGTAGGCTGCAGTCCATGGGGTCGCAAAGAGTTGGACATGACTGAGTGACTTCACTTTCACTTTCACTCTTCACTTTCATGCATTGGAGAAGGAAATGGCAACCCACTCCAGTGTTCTTGTCTGGAGAATCCCAGGGACAGGGGAGCCTGGTGGGCTGCCATCTATGGGGTTGCACAGAGTCGGACAAGACTGAAGCAACTTAGCAGCAGCAGCAGCAGCAGTCTAGCTCACAAACTGATAGAGCTGTTAAAGGCAGATATTTCAGACACATGAAAACATTTGATGCTGAAAAAAGCCAGAGCACTTTGGAGGTCATATTTTAATAATCAAAGAGCAAATGTTATTTCCTCTACTCTCAAGACCATCTCTGAAATATGTTTTCTCCAGTACATACAAAAATATTATACCTATTTGATTCATAGACGCAAATCTTTAAAGTGGGAGATGTTCAATACTAACGATACTTTGAAAATGAGGAACATACTGAGGATTGTAAAAACTTGTTTCAGCTACATCACTCATGAGAAACACAGTAGAAATTTTGACTTAGACTTCTGGGTCTGCAGGTTAGAGCTTTCTTCATGATTAGCACACATCAGGATTTTCTTTTAAAATATGGTATCAGTATAAATCATGTGACAGACCATTTATGTTTGTTGCATTACCAGAATTACCCTGAAAAAGCAGTATACATTAGTAAAGAAATCATGGAGCAGTGAGATATACAAACAGTGAATATAATGTGTAAAAACAGGTATAATGTATAATGAATATATATTTATACATATATAACTTACTGTATATATAAGAAAGAGAAGGAGAGAATCAAGCTTGAAGTTAACAAAGAGTGATGTTAAGATGCCTTAACAGCAAGGGATTATGGAATCCAAACTTTCTTGGTATTCAGCTCCCATGAAGTGATGATGGTACAAGGTCACACACCATGATAAAACCAAAATAAATTACCCTAACCATGAGTAACAAAGACATAACCCTATTTACGAGACAGCAAAAGAGACACTGATGTATAGACCAGACTTTTGGACTCTGGGACCGGGAGAGGGTGGGATGATTGGGAAGAATAGAATTGAAATATGTATAATATTATATCTGAAATGTATAAATTGTTCAAACTAATCACTGTCATGTTACAATTTGTTCATATTAGATGTTTCTGATAATCAATAAAAGAGATTCTTGATAAAACAAACAAACAAACAAAGACACTTCTCACTAGGACTGGGAAGCTAACTGAAGTGAAAGATAATGGGTGATATCTGACTAAACATATGCCTAAGCCTGAACCCCAAAGATTCTGGTGACCAATTCTCTATTTAAAGAACTAATATAAAAATCTATTCAAACACATAGGGTTTCTATAGGGACATACCAATCTTTATTCCATCAGGAAAAACAAAGTCACTTTAATGAAATAATGTGTTCAATAAATGTATTGAGATTAAATTGTGGTGAGTGCTAAGGCAGTTACAGTTGAAATCTTCACCAAATGTAAAACTATTGCAGCTGGGAGCGAGAGAAGCAAACCTAACATCTTCATCTTAAGAATTAGGTTGGGTGGTTCTCAGGGGCTTGGCCGAAATGCTAGAAGCTCCTATCAGCTGCCTCAGTCAATGGCAGGAAAATAATGCTTTTCCTCGCTTGTTTGTTGAGAAGCCACAGTGATTCTTCAGTATGCCCATGAGTATGGAAGACAATAACCTTTAAATATTGGACGAGTTCTCTTATTGGCACACTCTAGCCCAGAGTTTTGAAGAAAATAGGGCCCTGAAAATGAATTCCCTTGTTTCTTCCATGCTATGCAGAGAGAAACCACAGATGGGGGTGACAGTGATGTAAAATTGACGTGGGACAACCCAGCATAGGCCCCAGGAGATGAACGTGCTCCTGATCCCCATAAAGCTTTCTACAACCCAGGGCCACCTGAGACTCCTTCTGAAGACAATTCCTTTAGAGTAGGGCTCACACAGGAAACTGAAAAGCATGAGTGTGGATCTTTTCCTTTGAAACTGAATTTGCAAGATAAGAGAGAAAATTCACATCCAGAATCTAGAGATTTAAAACAGTCGGAAACTTATCTTGCAACAAATATAGTTCAGTTATTCAAAGAGAAGAATAATGATGGAATGTGGTCCACTGGATAAGGGAATGACAAACCACTTCAGTATTCTTGCCTTGAGAACTGCATGAACAGTATGAACAGGGAAAATTATAGGATACTGAACGGGGAACTTCCCCATCAGTAAATGCCCAATATGCTACTGGAGATCAGTGGAGAAATAACTCCAGAAAGAATGAAGGGATGGGGCCAAAGCAAAAACAATACCCAGTTGTGGATGTGACTGATGATAGAAGCAAAGTCTGATGCTGTAAAGTGCACTATTGCATAGGAACTTGGAATGTTAGGTCCATGAATCAAGGCAAATTGGAAGTGGTCAAACAGGAGATGGCAAGAGTAAATGTCGACATTCTAGGAATCAGCTAAATGAAATGGACTGGAATGGGTGAATGACCAGATATAATGGGTCAGATGACCATTATATCTACTACTGTGGGCAGGAATCCCTTAGAAGAAATGGAGTAGCCATCATGGTCAACAAAAGAGTCTGAAATGCAGTATTTGGATGCAATCTAAAAAACAACAGAATGATCTCTGTTCATTTCCAAGGCAAACCATTCAATATCACGGTATTCTAAGCCTATGCCCCAACCAGTAATGCTGAAGAAGCTGAAGTTGAACTGTTCTATGAAGACCTACAAGACCTTTTAGAACTAACACCCAAAATAGATGTCCTCTTCATTATAGGGGACTGGAAGGCAAAAGTAGGAAATCAAGAAACACCTGGAGTAACAGGCAAATTTGGCCTTCAAATACAGAATGAAGCAGGGCAAAGACTAGTAGAATTTTGCCAAGAAAATGCACTGGTCATAACAAACACCCTCCTCCAACAACAAAAGGGAAGACTCTGTACATGGACATCACCAGATGGTCAATACTGAAATCAGATTGATTATATTCTTTGCAGTCAAAGATGGAAAAGCTCTATACAGTCAGCAAAAACAAGACCAGGAGCTGACTGTGGCTCAGACCATGAACTCCTCCTTGCCAAATTCAGACTTAAATTGAAGAAAGTAGGGAAAACCACTAAACCATTCAGGTATGACCTAAATCAAATCCCTGATGACTATACAGTGGAAGTGAGAAAAGATTTAAAGGGCTAGATCTGATAGATAGTGTGCCTGATGAACTATGGATGGGCATTCGTGACTTTGTCCTAGAGACAGGGGTCAAGACCATCCACAAGAAAAAGTAATACAAAAAAGTAAAAGAGCTGTCTGAGGAGGCCTTACAAATAGCTATGAAAATAAGAGAAGCAAAAAGCAAAGGAGAAAAGGAAAGATATAAACACTGAATGCAGAGTTCCAAAGAACAGCAAGGAGAGATAAGAAAGCCTTCCTCAGCAATCAATGTAAAGAAATAGAGGAAAACAACAGAATGGGAAAGATGAGAGATCTCTTCAAGAAAATCAGAGATACCAAAGGAACATTTCATGCAAAGATGGGCTCGATAAAGGACAGAAATGGTATGGACCTAACATAAGCAGAAGATATTAAGAAGAGTTGGAAAGAATACACAGGGGAATTGTACAAAAAAGATCTTCATGACCCAGATAATCATGATGGTGTGATCACTGATCTAGAGCCAGACATCCTGGAATGTGAAGTCAAGTGGGCCTTAGAAAGCATCACTATGAACAAAGCTAGTTGAGGTGATGGAATTCAAGTTGAGCTATTTCAAATCCTGAAAGATGATGGTGTGAAAGTGCTGCACTCAATATGCCAGCAAATTTGGAAAACTCAGCAGTGGCCACAGGACTGGAAAAAGTCAGTTTTCATTCCAATCCCAAAGAAACTCAATGCCAAAGAATGCTCAAATTACCACACAATTGACTTATCTCACACGCTAGTAAAGTAATGCTCAAAATTTTCCAAGCCAGGCTTCAGCAATATATGAATCATGAACTTCCAGATGTTCAAGCTGGTTTTAGAAAAGGCAGAGGAATCAGAGATCAAATTGCCAACATCCGCTGGATCATGGAAAAAGCAGGAGAGTTCCAGAAAAACATCTATTTCTGCTTTATTGACTATGTCAAAGCCTTTGACTGTTGGATCACAATAAACTGGAAAATTCTGAAAGAGATGGGAATGCCAGACCACCTGACCTGCCTCTTGAGAAACCTGTATGCAGGTCAGGAACAGTTAGAACTGGTCATGGAACAACAGACTGGTTCCAGTATGGAAAAGCAGTATGTCAAGGCTGTATGTTGTCCTTCTGTTTATTTAATTATACACAGAATACATCATGAGGAATGCTGGGCTCGAAGAAGCACAAGCTGGAATCAAAATTTCCCTGAGAAATATCAATAACCTCAGATATGCAGTTGACACCACCCTTAATGGCAGAAAGTGAAGAGGAACTAAAAAGCCTGTTGATGAAAGTGAAAGTGGAGAGTGAAAAAGTTGGCTTAAAGCTCAACATTCAGAAAACTAAGATCATGGCATCTGGCATTTCCCCATCACTTCATGGGAAATAGATGGGGAAACAGTGGAAACAGTGTCAGACTTTATTTTTCTGGGTCCAAAATCACTGCAGATGGTGATTGCAGCAATGGAATTAAAAGACACTTGGAAGGAAAGTTATGACCAACCTAGATAGCATATTAAAAAGCAGAGATATTACTTGCCAACAAATGTCCGTCTAGTCAAGGCTATGGTTTTCCCAGTGGTCATGTATGGATGTGAGAGTTGGACTATGAAGAAAGCTGAGCGCCGAAGAATTGATGCTTTTGAACTGTGGTGTTGGAGAAAACTCTTATGAGTCTCTTGGACTGCAAGGAGATCCAACCAGTCAATTCTAAAGGACACCAGTCCAGGGTGTTCATTGGAAGGACAGAATCTAAGGCTGAAACTCCAATACTTTGGCCACCTGATGCAAAGAGTTGACTCATTGGAAAAGACTCTTATGCTGGGAGAGATTGAGGGCAGGAGGAGAAGGGGACGGCAGAGGATGAGATGGTTGGATGGTTTCACCAACTCGATGTACATGAGTTTGAGTGAACTCCAGGAGTTCGTGATGGACAGGGAGGCCTGGCGTGCAGTGTTTCATGGGTCACAGAGTTGCACATGACTGAGCAACTGAACTGAACTGAACTGATTCAAAGAGATAAAAGAAGAAGTAGAGTTCATAATGGGTCTAGAACATTTTTACTATACATAAATTGCAGAAACAAATATCTGCATTTACATTAGTGATAGAATGTTAATTAGTTTCTTATCAATTGATAAGCTAATTACTTATTAGTTAATCAGTTGGACAATATTTCTTAGGAAAACACCCAAGCACATCACAGTAAGTTTAAAGATGATGACAGAGAGAAAAAGCAAGAAGAAAAAGATGATGATTGAGCCAAGCAGATGGAATGATAACATGGATATGATAAAGGAACACAAGAGGGTGAAGAAAAGTGATAGGGAAGAAAATCTGAATCCAAATAGAAAGTAATTTTATCTATGAATACAGAAACTTTTTCAAGGAATACAGAAAACGTGTTCTCATATTGAAATAGTACAGTGAGCTCTGAGTTGAAAAGTAAAACAATCTTCACTTTCAAAACACTAAGAGTAAAGGCATATTTTTTACACACACACATATGTATGTCTGTATATATGTGTGTGTGTGTCATGGTAATAATTGAATTTCAAGATAAATAATGACATCTAAGAGTCATTTATAACTTTACAACTTCAACAATTAACAATTTGACCTTACCAAGTCACATAATCTTTTCAGCCTTAATTTACTCATTTGAAAAGTGGGAATAACACTATTGATTCTAACTTTAATAGAGGGTTATTCACAATTAAAAAGAAGCTACACTATTTTGAAGTTACTAAAGAAACTGTAGGGGAAATTATAAATATGAGCTACTTTTTAGTAACATTAATGATTTGAAAACTTAAAATGTCATTCTTTATCTGCTGCTACTGCTGCTAAGTCGCTTCAGTCATGTCCGACCCTGTGCGACCCCATAGACGGCATTCTTTATCTATCATCCATTTAATCATTGTTTCAAATATTAGAGTGTTCATCAATATGAAAAAAATAAAATAAGAAAAGTATTGGAAACTATGGGAAAGAAACTTATAAAAGTGAGTGAATGACAGTTTTTTTTTTTTAAATTTTCATTTCCATTAAAGCATTCTAACTGTATTTAAATGATACTATTATGTTGATTAAAATGCTGTAATAGAGTACAAGTTCAAGATCAAAAACTGCTTTCAAGTATAAGAATTACCAATGATGAAGATGGGTGGTTTCAGGTTGTTCTGACCTTCTTAGAATTATATCTAAACAAAGAAGTCTTTCAGCTTTGGAGACACTATACAAAATTGTCACTGTTCAGGACTGACCTGAGTTATATGGAGGTGAATATGGGGGATATTACCTGTATTAATATACTGAGCTTGTGCTAATAATAGTTTTATTTTAAGAAAGAATAATGATTTTGAAAATTCAGACTAAGCATAAATCTTCATGATTGTTAAGCTTTATATAAGCCACCTTAAATCTTCAAGACCTAGCAGTTATCAGTAAATCAATAAATGAAATAATTGCAAACTCAAAATTTTGGAATGGAAATGGGAAAGAAAAAAACTGTTTTTGCTTTTTATACAATGCATATTATAGAATGAAACTGCAAATAGTTTACATAATATAGCATACAATATTTAAAGAAAGTGTTTTCAGGCAGAAAAAAATCAGTATATAAAATTCAATGATTCTTCAAAGAACAGATCCTTTTAAACCCAAATTATTCTATTCAAGCGCAGAATGAGTCTTTCTAATGAAAGCAGCTATATGAGTAGTTTGGTTTTTTTTTTTATTCCCCAAAGAGGTTAAAATAAATTTGGCCCACCTTAGTCAAGGTTACAACTTCCTTGAGGATTATCTTCTAACATAATCATTTACTTCTCTATTAGCAACTTTTGTCTGGGGCTTTTCTGCTTCCTCAAAGTCTCCTGTTCTGTCTATAAGTCAAAAAGTGATCTGATACCCAATTATTTGCACTTTTAAAAACAGTATAAACTGAACTATAATTGGGTCACAATTAGATACAAAAGTAATAAAGCTTTTAAGATTTTTGGTTTATAGGTGGCTCTCTAAATAGTGAGCCTTTACAACGCTGACTTACATTGGAAAGCACTGCGAATTGGTTATTGGAGAAGAGAGGCAATTTCCCGGGCCGGTATCTCGAAGAAAGAACAGAGATTTCTCATTAACCAGACATCTTATCCAGCAGCAGATCTTACTTGGCTATACTTTCAATGTAAACAGCACAAAACATTCAATATTTCTGTGTTCTCCAAGATTGTGTTCAATCATGGTCAGTATTGAATAGCTAATTCCATGCTGCTGCTGCTAAGTCGCTTCAGTCGTGTCCGACTCTCTGTGACCCCATAGATGGCAGCCCACCAGGCTCACCCGTCCCTGGGGTTCTCCAGGCAAGAACACTGGAGTGGGTTGCCATTTCCTTCTCCAATGCATGAAAGTGAAAAGTCAAAGTGAAGTCGCTCAGTCGTGTCCAACTCTTAGCGACCCCACGGACTGGAGCCTACCAGGCTCCTCCGTCGATGGGATTTTCCAGACAAAAGTACTGGGGTGGGGTGCCATTGCCTTCCCCGAGCTAATTCCATACTGTATTGCTAATTCACTATGTATTGTTATACCCAAATGAGTTGATGAGATAAACCTGAATTTATTTCCTGCCATGGTAACAGAGAATACTACCTCAGCAGAGGGAAGAGATGTTGATTGAGATTTTAAAGTTTGGCTTTAGATGGATCATTGAATGTGAAGGCTTGGTTAGGATCAGGTAAGAATTAAAATTGTTTATGATTGTGGACATAGAAAAGAGTGAATTTTGAGGCAAGTAGTACAAAAGGTCTTGACATGTAGTTTTCAGTAAATTCTTGGAGTGAAAAATAAAACACTTGATAATTGCTATCTTCCAGGCAAGAGTTGTCTGTAATATTAACATGAAGTTGATGAAGTCAGCAGAGGAGGAAAGGCGTGTTAATGTAGACAGTAAGCTGTGCGATGGAGTCCCAGTTCTCAGCAGGAAATCCCCACAAAACAATGTCAAAACTGATGAAGCAAAACAAGAGAGCAGACACCAGAACAGAGAAATAGCAGGCTCGATGAAGAGCAACATTTAAACACAAAGAAAAACAAAATAAGATTGGATCTTAAAGGAACTATGGCTTTAAACACACACAGAGTAAATTTTTTTTTAATTCATAGACTAAATAGCAAGATGAATATTGCTGAAAAGTAAACTAATGGCACATGAAGACTGCTCCCAATGGAATAAGGAATTGTGAAGTAGGAAAAAAGATGTAAGAAATTTGGGAAAATCATGTTAATTTCCAACATCCAAATTGCTTGAATGCCAGAAAGAGAATACTATGGAATCAATGATTCAAAAATCAGTTTGTAATACTCAATATGGTGAATATAGACATCAATATTGTATTTTAATCATCAAATTGGATAAGACTGAATCTTAATTATCCTCAAAAAAGAAATGATGATTACGTGATGCTATAGAAATGCTAAGTATTTGTACAATCGCCATTGTATTATGACATATAAATGTCGCAAATCAACTCTTTGCACACCTTAAATGTATACAATGTTATATATAAAAAATATTTCATTAAAGGTACAACAAATATTAATAGAAATAAAAAATCAGTTTCACCTGAGAAAGTTTTAAAACCGAATTAATTATGCATTTCTATCCTAACCAAATATTTTGTTTTTAATCTCAAGCAAAAAACATTTAGAGGCTTACCTGGTGGCTTAGTGGTAAAGAATCCACCTGCCAATGCAGGAGACACAGATTCGATCCCAGGGCCGAGGAGAAACTGGCAACCCACTCCAGTATTCTTGCCTAGGAAATCCCATGGACAGAGGAGCCTGGTGGGCTACAGTCCATGGGGTTGCAAAAGAGTCAGACATGACTGAGCGACTACTAAACAACAACAACAAACATTTATGCTTCACAGAATGATGTTCTGCTATTCATAAAAGCAGAAAAGTATTTCAACTGCTAAGAAGCCCCTGAAATCATAGTCTCTGAGGGTTCTAGAAAATGTCTCTCATGCAGTGAGCAATATCTTATATCAGAGATGATCCAATCTAGGATGCAAGTCTCTTCTTCAACATTTCCTTAAGTGCAAGAGTGCTGAGAAGCTCTTCATGTCTGAGTGCCCTGAAAAATCTGAGGAGGGGAAAGTCTATATATCCCATAAAGTGAAAGAGTGCTCCTATTGTCTGGAATTCCCTCTCCTACGAGTGCACAAAGTAGGTTGATGGCATGTCACTTGTCCCCAAACTTTACTTAGCTTTTTATACACAATCCTTATCCATTTAGATTATTTTCTGAGTAGTTGGGTTGAGTTATCTCAATTAATTTTGATAATATTTTCCTAACAACATCCATGTTGCCTGTTATCACAGATGGCTTTACCATCTGAGCCACCAGGGAACTTACGGGCATTTAAGTACATGCTAAGATACTTATACGGGGAAGGCAATGGCACCCCACCCCAGTACTCTTGCCTGGAAAATCCCATGGACTGAACAGCCTGGTAGGCTCCTCAGTCCATGGGGTCGCTAAGAGTCGGACACGACTGAGCGACTTCACTTTCACTTTTCACTTTCATGCATTGGAGAAGGAAATGGCAACCCACTCCAGTGTTCTTGCCTGGAGAATCCCAGGGACAGGGGAGCCTCGTGGGCTGCCATCTATGGGATCGCACAGAGTCAGACAGGACTGAAATGACTTAGTAGCAGCAGCAATACCTACCTTCATACACTTTATCATAGAAGTTACATGCTAATGGGACAGAAGGTGATATAAACCTTTTTTTTTTTTTTTTCTTTCATCATTGTTAAGTAAAAACAAATCTGGATTTACTAAGGAGAAATTGTATTTGAAAGGAATATTGTAAGAGTGAAAAGGACTATTGTGATAGGGAGAACAATCTGATCATAAGGCTTTTGAATATCTCAAGGGTTAGGACAAGTTTTCTTTTATAGAGAGAAATGGACAAGGTTAAAAGGAACTGCATGAGGGGGAATGAGATGAAAGGGTGGCATGATCAGAAAGGAGATCAGAGAATGTTTCACTCTGAGGCCGACCTATTCTCAGGAAGGGCTGTTAAAGAAAAGTTGTATGCTGCCCAACATTAGGGACCTGGAGAAGGAGAGAAGCTTAGCCAAAGTTTGTTTTGTTTTGTTTTAACAAGCATTTATTCCGACTGGTCAGTGGGGACAAGCAGTTTGGTTTCTAATTAATGAAGCAAACAATGAGAATCAGGGAGGTGTGGGTCTGGGTTTGTTACAGGGATACAACGGGAACATCCACGATTCTTATCTAAATCATGTGGGGAAGAGAGGTTCATCACAGTAGACCTTTTCTGTGGAACACAAAAGGGTAGAGGATTTCTTAACTTTTGCTATTTTTCAGAATTACAGGGCTCAGGTAAGATTCAGCACTGTCATCATGAAGAACATTTTAGATAGGCATCAGAGATGCTCAAAGTATGTCGTGAAATTTCAAAGCACCGTTCTATAAAAACACTTACAGTCATCCTGTGAGGTTAGAAGTGAAATATTTAGGGGTTCTTCTTTGAATAAAAGCCTGAATCAAGCTGCTGCATTTATTGTTTGTTCTGACGGGCACATGTATACACACAACAAAATAAAAATGGTGTCTGTTAATATCTAAACACCTAAAAACTATAATACTTCTATCTCCAAATGGTAATATTTTTATGTTTTTATGGATTACATATGATATGGGTTTTGCCAACACAGGGAAATCTAGAACAGGTAGCCTGGGCTTCTACTTTCTCACTCAAAATGTAGCACATGAGTAGATGATTACTCCAAAGTTACATATAGTATATAACTCTTAAAATAATTATAAAATATAGAATATTATGTAAAATATAGAGTGCCATTCTACAACAGGTTTTCCAAAATTTGAAACTATAGATTTTGAGTGTGGCCAGTCTTTTCAGTGCTGATTCTGCTGTTTGCTGCAGAATCAATAGTTTTGCCATTAGTTTTGTCACTTTGGTAAGTTGTTAAGTCCTTTGTGCCTTATTTTCTACATCTTTAAATTGATTACTCCAATGCCCACTAACTTAAGTGAGCTTGGGAATGTAAAATTGATTTATTGCATGTGGATTAAAGTGCCAGTACAACAAAACAGCAAAAATACAAGGGATAAATTTCAGAATTAATAAGTTCTCTTATGAATGAATTCTGATAATAAGGATAGTCAATACTTGATGCCTAAATAAGAAATGACAGAGCAAAGATGCAAAAATTCTGAATCTACTCACCTAATAAACTCTGCCCTTGGTCTGCCCATGTAACACATAAACTGTTGCTTACTGCTCAATTCTTTTTTTTTTTTTCCCTAGAATAAAATCCAAAGGCATTCCATCCTCATATTTTTTAAACTTTATGAAATATTTGTTCTATTAGCACTAAAAATATGACAGATACATGCAGTTTTAAAAGCTAATCATTTTCTTGTCACACCCCTAGAGTTTCTTCAACTAGCATAATAATAACTGGGCCATTATTCCTCTGAGAACTGAAAATGAATGTTCATAAATAATCAAGTTTCTAAAAGCCATAATAACAAGGACTTTAAATGTCACATTTACTTACCAAATTCACTCTTTTTTTCTGCCATGTAATTTTCATATACCTTTATAGGTACTGTGAGTGATTTCTTTCTATAGCATTATCTCTAGAGAACAGTGATTTTTTTTTTTTCTGTAACTGAGTCTGAAAGAAAAAATCTAGAGGAATCTTTGAGATTAATATTTGTGTAAGAGGTGCTAGGATTCAATGCTGAGGAAGTTTTAGACTTTATGAGTATCTTTGATAATATTATTACACTGTTTAACAAGAATGTCAAGGGGCAATGGGATGGACCTAAAGTCATTTAAGAGTAACTGACAAGAAGGTTTGGGTGGCTCTCTTCTTCCTTGCATGTATATTTCTGTCAGGGAGATTTCACTACTAGCGTATTATTGTTTGGTTGCTGAGTCATGTTCTCCTCTCCCACGACCCCATGGACTGTAGTGCACCAGACTCCTCTGTCCATGGGATTTCCCACGCAAGAATACTGGAGTGGGGTGTCATTTCCTTGCCCAGTTGATCTTCCTGACTCAGTAATCAAACTCGTGTCTCTGGCAATGGCAGATGGCTTCTTTTCCAGCTGAGCAACCTGGGGAGCCCAACTAGAATATGTTGCTCATTGTTCAGTTGCTCTCTGTAGTTCTTGTTCAGTCATTCTTTGTGACCCCATGGACTGTAATTTGCCAGGTTCATCTGTTCTCCACTGTCTCCTGGAGGTTGCTCAAATCCATGTCCAGTGACTTGGTGATGCTATCTAACCATCTCATCCTCTGCTACCCACTTCCTCTTTTGCCTTAATCTTTCCTAGCATCAGGGTCTTTTTTGCATCAGATGGCCAAAGTAATGGAGCTACAGCAACAGTCCTTCCAATGAATATTCAAGGTTGATTTCCTTTAGGATTTGATCTCCTTGCAGTCCAAGGGACTCTCAAGAGTCTTCTCCAGCACCACAACTCAAAAGCATCAATTCTTTGGCACTCGACCTTCTTTAAACCAGAGTATAGTACATCTTTTTGGCAGCAAAGATATGAGTCTGTTAAAAAGTCAATTGGGCAATAACACCGGGAGAAAATGGGACTATTCAAGAGCTGTCTGCAATTATCTGAGGGCTCTAAGGAGAGCAAAGTGAAGCAGCTGCTGCTAAGGAAAGGATAAGCAGTTGTTGCCTACATGCAGTGAAAAATCAACATAACCATGTTGGCAAACATTTTAATACAGTACCCACTCTGTAACCTCAGCTCACCGTGTATTTAACCCCTGAAAGAAACCATAGAGTCCAACAGACCAAAATCTCTGCCAACACTGTATGTGACAAAGCAACAAGCTTGTGATCTAGAGCCCTTGATATCTGTTATTTTGGCTATTGTGTTATTTTCTACCTGCTCTCCCAATGAGGAGGTGAGGGCATTTTAAAAAATAGAAAAAATGTAAAACAAAATGCACGAGAGTTAGTTTCTCCACATCATTTTTCTCTACCATGTGCCCGTGTAAAATGAATTAAAGAGCAGTCTCAGAGAGGCACAGAGTTGAGCACAGAACTGCTACCGAGCAGGGAAGCCTGAGCAGAGTGGGAGCTGATCTGTAGGGGGAGCTCTCACACTCGCCTCAATCTCTGATTTAAGGTGTCTCTACAATTAAGCAGAGAGAAAGAAACTTCTTCCCACCTCATGACGGCCCAGACAGAGATTAGCAGCCAGTCAGTGAGCGGTCTCCATATTTTGAACTCCCAGCTTCCTCCACTGAACTCTGTTTATCACAGACCCTCTCAACTCCCAGTGCTGTGCTTAGTCTCTCAGTCATGTCTGACTCTGCGACCCTATGGACTGTTGACCACCAGGACCCTCTGTCCATAGGGATTTTCCAGGCAAGAATACTGGAGTGGGTTGCCATGCCCTCCTTCAGGGGGTTCTTCCCAACCCAGGGATGGAACCCAGGTCTCCTGCATTGCAGGCATATTCTTTACCATCTGAGCCCCCAGGGAAGCCCAAGAATACCAGAGCTGGGATCCTATCCCTTCTCCAGGGGATCTTCCTGACCTAAGAATCCAACCAGAATCTCCTACATTGCAAGCAGATTCTGTTACCAGCTGAGCTACCAGAGAAGCCTCTCAACTCCCTGTTTTACCCTTTAAAAACAAACATCCCCCTAACCTCTTGTTCTAAGGATTTGCCTTTGGTGTGCCATATCTGCATCTCCCTCTGGCTATTTCTGAGTAAACTTGTTTTTGCTGGCAAACAACTAGCTGTTATATTATTAAAGTTAACACCTCTATAGATAACAGAGAGTTACCCATCAGTCTCCACTTATAAAGTGCCCATAGAAGGTTTGTTTATAATATGCTTTGTGGGTTGGAATAATCAAAGGATGAAAGCCAAACCCCTAGAGGTTAAGCCTAAGTATGTTTATTGGATTCATAGCATCATGGTTTTCACTCATAAAGTCAAGGTCAAGTGCTTAAAACTTGCACATACACATATATAAAATGGATATTTTTCCTCTTGAATGATGATATTTTTCTGTCCTCAACGATGATGTTTCAGCTTATCATCATTTTCAGATTAGTATACCAAGATTCAAAGAGGGTAAGTGAATTTCTAGAATTGTAACAGTTAAAAATCCCTACCTCAAAGTGTTGCAGTGTGAATTAATTACACATGGATGACTTAGGAAGACTTTATAATGGTGCTTGTCACATGGAAACTACTTAAGAGGGTTTGCTCTTATTATGACCCCTGTTTTCAGGAAAAGAGTTGTTCATCTTGAATTACAAAGTTTGAAATGCCAGCTATGACTAAACTTTAACTGCCCTTTTAGAAAAAAATGGAAATAATCCAGGATTCATTTGCATTTAGGTACTATGCACTTCCTGGAGTGATGCTGGCCATGAAAGCAGTGCTGCTAGAAGATAAGGCGGGACCACATGAGTCAAGGATGCCTAACCCTCAGAAACCTCAAAGGAACTTGATTTAGATTTGACCTGAATTGGCATGAAACAGGCATAGTCAAACCAGTGGGCAGCCCAGGAGATGGAATGGGGATTCTGGGCATGTGAGAATGGCCCCACAGGACACCCTGACTCAGCTCTGTCATTCTTGACATCTGGACATAAGCTGGCTTCAGGACTTGAGTCCAAGTTTGCTGCTGCTGCTGCTGGTAAGTCGCTTCAGTGGTGTCCGACTCTGTGTGACCCCATAGACAGCAGCCCACCAGGCTCCTCCGTCCCTGGGATTCTCCAGGCAAGAGTACTGGAGTGGGTTGCCATTTCCTTCTCCAATGCATGAAAGTGAAAAGTGAAAGTGAAGTCGCTCAGTTGTGTCCAACTCTTAGTGACCTCATGGACTGCAGCCTACCAGGCTCCTCTGCCCATGGGCTTTTCCAGGCAAGAGTACTGGAGTGGGGTGCCACTGCCTTCTCCGAGTCCAAGTTTACAAATGTCTTAAGTGAAAAGTGATGGAGGAGACACAACTGAAACAATGCTACATGTTTATTCCTATAATAACTTGGCATTGTCTTTTGATGTTTACAAAACATTTTTTGGAAAATATTATCTCAGTAATTTCCTATAACAAAGGGCAAATATATTTATTAAACAATCTTAATTTTAAAGAATAGTATTAAGAGGCAAAGAGATCCAACCAGTCCATTCTGAAGGAGATCAGCCCTGGGATTTCTTTGGAAGGAATGATGCTAAAGCTGAAACTCCAGTACTTTGGCCACCTCATGCGAAGAGTTGACTCATTGGAAAAGACTCTGATGCTGGGAGGGATTGGGGGCAGGAGGAGAAAGTGATGACAGAGGATGAGATGGCTGGATGGCATCACTGACTCGATGGACATAAATCTGAGTAAACTCCAGGGGTTGGTGATGGACAGGGATGCCTGGCGTTTTGTGATTCATGCGGTCACAAAGAGTGGGACACGAATGAGCAATTGAACTGAACTGAACTGAACAAATTCATGTACCTCCACTTGCAAAGTCATTTCCAATCCCACTCATCTTGAAAAAAATAGAGTTGCAATGTTAAACCATGAAATTCTCAGGCTGGAAATTAGGCATACTGTCTCAGACAGTATGATTATAAAGATACGTGTTAATATTGTGGGATTCAGGGATTGAAAATACCACTTCCAGCAGATGTGTTGGGTTGATTGAGTGAGGAGTTGAAGGGTGCCTGCCCTGCTAAGAGCAGTCAACTGCTCCCAAGTTCAAATGTTGGCTGATGCCTTAATGGTATATCAAGATCTCCTGAAATTCTTCAAAAGCTAGAAATACCAATTTCAACGTGAATTCTCCATATTTAATGGTAGACAGCTAGTTCAATTTTATAAAAAAAACATTACTTCAAGCATAATAATCTACCAGTGGGATTCTGCTATGTCCAAATCCTTTACCCTCAAGCAGTGGGAACTTTAAATCAGAAAATAGTCAGAAAGAGAAGTGAGTGAGTTTTATGGCAGCATTGGGGGTTGGGGTAGTGGTGTGTGCATGTGTGAGTGATTGCTCAGTCACTCAGTTGTGTCCATCTCTCTGCAACCCCATGGACTGTAGCCTGCCATGCTCCTCTGACCTTGAAATGTTATAGTTAACAATACTGGAGTGGGTTGTCATTTCCTACTCCAGGGGATCTTCAGGACCCAAGGATTGAATCTGTATCTCTTGCATCTCCTTCACTGACAGGCAGATTCTTTACCACTGAGCCCCCTGGGAAGTCCTAGGGGTAGGGGTGGGACAATATACATTATTTAAGCATTGAGGTGATGGTGTGGCTACCAGGGGGTGGCTTAGTCATATGTAGTAGACACTAGTCTTCCTCATTCTTTATCTCTACTAGTGAAACCACCTTGAATTGAAAGTGTTAGTCACTCTGTCCTTTCTGACTCTTTGTGACCCCATGGTCTGCCACCTGCCAAGCTGCTCTGTCCATGGAATTCTCCAGGCAAGAATACTTGACTGAGTTGCCATTTCTTCTCCAGGGATCTTCCCAACCAAGGGATTGAACCCAGGTCTCCTGCACTGCAGTCAAATTCTTTACCAACTGAGCCACCAGGAAAGTGTGTGTATGTGTACATATGTGTGTACATATACATGTGTACATATATATGTGTGTGTACATATATGTGTGTACATATACATGTGTACAAATATGTGTGTGTGTATATATATATATATATATATATATATGCCAAATGTGTTTAGGAACATTTTCAAAGATATTACAATTTCAAGACTATTAATAGTTTAAACTGTGGAATAATTTTCAGTTCAGTTCAGTTCAATTCAGTCCAGTCGCTCAGTCATGTCCGACTCTTTGCGACCCCATGAATCACAGCACGCCAGGCCTCCCTGTCCATCACCAACTCCCAGAGTTCACTGAGACTCACGTCCATCAAGTCAGTGATGCCATCCAGCCATCTCATCCTGTGTCATCCCCTTCTCCTCTTTTCCTGAATCCCTCCCAGCATCAGAGTCTTCTCCAATGAATCAACTCTTTGCATGAGGTGGCCAAAGTACGGGAGTTTCAGCTTTAGCATCATTCCTTCCAAAGAAATCCCAGGGCTGATCTCCTTCAGAACGGACCGGTTGGATCTCCTTGCAGTCCAAGGGACTCTCAAGAATTTTCTCCAACAGCACAGTTCAAAAGCATCAGTTCTTTGGTGCTCAGCTTTCTTCACAGTCCAACACTCACATCCATACATGACCACTGGACAAAACATAGCCTTGACTAGACAGACCTTTGTTGGCAAAGTAATGTCTCTGCTTTTCAATATGCTATCTAGGTTGGTCATAACTTTCCTTCCAAGGAGTAAGCGTCTTTTAATTTCATGGCTGCAGTCACCAACTGCAGTGATTTTGGAGCCCAGAAAAATAAAGTCTGACACTGTTTCCACTGTTTCCCCATCTATTTCCCATGAAGTGATGGGATCAGATGCTGTGATCTTTGTTTTCTGAATGTTGAGCTTTAAGCCAACCTTTTCACTCTCCACTTTCACTTTCATCAAGAGGCTCTTTAGTTCCTCTTCACTTTCTGCCATAAGGGTGGTGTCATCTGCATATCTGAGGTTATTGATATTTCTCCCAGCAATATTGATTCCAGCTTGTGCTTCTTCCAGCCCAGCATTTCTCATGATGTACTCTGCCTATAAGTTAAATAAGCAGGGTGACAATATACAAAAGGTTGCCACTGGCGCACTTAGCGTGGGAGGCTGCGACCAGAGCACTTAGCGCAGCCGAGAGGAGCTACCCCATGTCCGAGGTCAGGGGCAGAAACTGGGAGAACCCCATGCCAGAGAGGATGCGGCCAAGAGGAGTTACCCCATGTCTGAGGTCAGGGGCAGCGGCTGAGAGTGCCAGGCTGCGCAGGCGCAGTAACGGTCTACAGGAGCTAGCCCACGTCCGAGGTCAGGAGTGACAGCAGGGAGGAGCTAGCCCGCGTCAAAGGTTAGGGGCGGCGGATGGGAGGACCTACCCCATGCCTGAGGTCAGGAGCGGCAGCCGGGAAGAGCAACCCCACATCCAAGGAGCGGTGGCTGCGCAGGTGCAGGACAGCCTAGAGGAGCTATCCCATGTTGAAGGTCAGGAAGGGCAGTGAGAAGATACTCCTCATCCAAGGTAAGGAGCAGCGGCTGTGCTTTGCTGGAGCAGCCATGAAGAGATACCCCACGTCCAAGGTAACAGAAACCCAAGTAAGATGGTAGGTGTTGCAAGAGAAGATCAGAAGGCAGACACACTGAAACCATACTCACAGAAAACTAGTCAATCTAATCACACTAGGACCACAGCCTTGTATAACTCAATGAAAGTAAGCCATGCCCGTGGGGCCATCCAAGACGGGCGGGTCATGGTGGAGAGGTCTAACAGAATGTGGTCCACTGGAGAAGGGAAAGGCAATCCATTTCAGTATTCTTGCCTTGAGAACCCCATGAACAGTATGAAAAGGCAAAATAATAGCATACTGAAAGAGGAACTTCCCAGGTCAATAGGAAGAATTTTAGAAGCTGTTAGAAACTATTGGGTTGGCCAAAAATATCATTTGAGTTTTCTGTACCATCTTATGGAAAAACCTGAACAAACGTTTTGGTCAACTCAATAATTTAATGCAATTAGCTTTAGGTGAAAAATATTGTAAGACTTTCCATGTTTAGGCTGCTTTTCACATAATTGAAAAAAGAACTTCCTTGTTCAAGAAGGAGGCAGTGAGAGAATTCTTAGAGGTAGTGGGGATCATATATTGTAATGTCAGTTTTCTTGGGAGGGATGATTCAGGTTTAATTTATACACTGCTTTTCTAATAACATTTTTTTAATAATAAAAGCTAAACTAGATAAAACATGGACAAGTGACTTAGGATGTTATGAAACCACATTATGATCAATTCATTTCTGTGCAATTGAGGAAAAAATAAAAATGTCTACAGGAACATAAATGCAGTAGGCTTGTTATGCAAACACACTTTTAGCATATATCCCTGGCCCCTACATCCACTAGTTCCTAGTTCTTTGCACTGTGAGTCTCTGATGCCAATGAAGATACCAGGAAAGTGAAAATACATCCATAGGTCACACACTGTCTACATTTTGCAGTTTGCAAGAACATATTTCTTAGAATACAAGGAATGGACTATATTTCCCTCTTGGGACAATCAGATGAAAAGTACTCTTATTTCCCCATACACTGAATCACATTATCACATTAAAGTATCCCTAAGCCAAAGACTTCTCTAAAATGGACTTGGTGGCAGAGAGGTAAAGAATTCACCTGTCAATGCAGGAAATGTAGATTTGATCCCTGGGGTCAGGAAGATTCCCTGGAGGAGGAAATGACAACCCACTCCAATATTCTTGCCTGGAAAATCCCATGGACAGAGGAGCCTATTCAGCTACAGTCCAAAGTTTACAAAACAGTCAGACATGGCTTAGCAACTAAACAACAACAAAGACCCCACTTATAAAATTGCCGATAAGATATTTGTCTGGGGATATGTAGAGCTCAGCCTTTGGATTAGATATAATTATTTGAAATCCAGCTACAATATATGTTAGGCCCCTGGCTTTGAACAAAGCATTATATTTCTCTGTGCTTCATTTATGTTATGGCAATAACAACAGTAAGCTGCAGAGTTGCTGTAGGTATAGCAGGATTCTGAGGCTGGATTGTGTCCCTGGTAGGGTTTTATTGTACCTAGGAACATCTGAAATCCTGATAGGGTAGCATAAAGAGAAGTGAATTTGCTAGAGACAGTTTAATTTTAGTTTTTGTAAATGACAGGGCAGTATAGAGACATGAATTTGATGACACCCATCCAACACCAGGAATGGGCTGGTGACTCAGATAGTAGAGAATCTACCTGCAATGCAGGAAACCTGGGTTCAATCCCAAAGTCAAGAATATCCCCTAGAGAAGGGAATGGCAACCCACTCCAGTATCTTGCCTGGAGGATCCCATGGACAGAGGAGCCGGGAAGGCTACAGTTTATGGGGTTGCAAAGAGTCAGACACCACTGAGGGACTACACTTTCACTTTTATCCACGACCAACCCCATAATGTGAGGGAAGGCCCTACGGCAATGTTAGTTTCATCACAAGCTGTCAGGACCCAGATTTGTGGGGCTTGAGCATTCTCCTTCTCCCAGTAAAAACAGCACACTTGAATTCTACATCACTTATTGATCTGCCAGCAGAAAGCAGTAGAGCACTAGCGGAAATCATCCTCCTTGGTGGATAATACCAGATGCAGTCTGGTAACATGCTTGGCCTGTTGTCAAAAGAAGATGCCCAGTAAGAGATGTAAGATTCTCAATGAAAGTGGTACTGGAAGAGCTTCTTTCAGCAAGGGTAGATTTCTAACATGAATACATGTAAGAGTAACACTAGAAATGCTAAGAAGTGTGCCTTTTGACACCACTCTTTTAATTCGAGCAATTTAGGCTGCATTTCTAACTATCTCAATATTAAAGTAGTACTAATCATGGAAAATCCCATGGATGGAGGAGCCTGGTAGGCTCCAGTCCATGGGGTCGCTGAGAGTTGGACACGATTGAGCGACTTCACTTTCACTTTTCACTTTCATGCATTGGAGAAGGAAATGGCAACCCACTCCAGTGTTCTTGCCTGGAGAATCCCAGGGACGGGGGGAGCCTGGTGGGCTTCCGTCTATGGGGTCGCACAGAGTTGGACACGACTGGAGCAACTTGGCAGCAGGCAGGCAGCAGCAATCATGGACAACTAAACATGATCACAAATCAAATGTTTCTGTTAAAAACCAACTATGAAGAGTTGACTCATTGGAGAAGACTCTGATGCTGGGAGGGATTGGGGGCAGGAGGAGAAGGGGACGACAGAGGATGAGATGGCTGGATGGCATCACTGACTCGATGAATGTGAGTCTGAGTGACCTCCAGGAGTTGGTGATGGACAGGGAGGCCTGGCATGCTGCGGTTCATGGGGTCTCAAAGAGTCAGACACGAGTGAGCGACTGATCTGATCTGATCTGAAGTCCTTACAAGATAATTCTTTATCTCCTGATAAAACACTTTCTTTTGATTCAATCTGCACAAGCTGGAATCAAGTTTGCTGGGAGAAATATCAATAAGCTCAGATATGCAGATGACACCACCCTTATGGCCGAAAGTGAAGAGGAACTAAAAAGCCTCTTGATGAAAGTGAAAGTAGAGAGTGAAAAAGTTGGCTTAAAGCTCAACATTCAGAAGACAAAGATCATAGCATCCGGTCCCATCATTTCATGGGAAATAGATGGGGAAACAGTGGAAACAGTGTCAGGCTTTATTTTTCTGGGCTCCAAAATCACTACAGATGGTGACTGCAGTCATGAAATTAAAAGACGTTTACTCCTTGGAAGGAAAGTTATGACCAACCTAGATAGCATATTCAAAACCAGAGACATCACTTTGCCAACAAAGTTTCATTTAGTGAAGGCTATGGTTTTTCCAGTGGTCATGTATGGATGTGAGAGTTGGACTGTGAAGAAGGCTCAGCGCTGAAGAGTTGATGCTTTTGAACTGTGGTGTTGGAGAAGATTCTTGAGAGTCCCTTGGACTGCAAGGAGATCCAATCAGTCCATTCTGAAGGAGATCAGCCCTGGGATTTCTTTGGAGGGAATGATGCTGAAGCTGAAACTCCAGTACTTTGGCCACCTCATGTGAAGAGTTGACACATTTGAAAAGACTCTGATCCTGGGAGGGATTGGGGGCAAGAGGAGAAGGGGATGACACAGGATGAGATGGCTGGATGGCATGACTGACTCGATGGATGTGAGTCTGAGTGAACTCGGGGAGTTGGTGATGGACAGGGAGGCCTGGCGTGCTAGGATTCATGGGGTCGCAAAGAGTTGGACACGACTGAGCAACTGATCTAATTTGGTTCCTGCAGTGTGATCACTCACCTAGAGCCAGACTTCCTGGAATGTGAAGTCAAATGGGCCTTAGGAAGCATCATTACAAACAAAGGTAGTGGAGGTGATGGAATTCCAGTTGAACTATTTCAAATCCTAAAAGATGATGCTGTGAAAGTGTTGCACTCAATATGTTGGCAAATGTGGAAAACTCAGCAGTGGCCACAGGACTGGAAAATTCAGTCTTTATTCCAATCCCAAAGAAAGGGAATGCCAAAGAATGCTCAAACTACTGCACAATTGCACTCATTTCACATGCTAGTAAAGTAATGCTCAACATTCTCCAAGCCAGGCTTCAATATTGTGTGAACCATGAACTTCCAGATGTTCATGCTGGATTTAGAAAAGGCAGAGGAACCAGAGATCAAATTGCCAACATTCATCGGATCATCAAAATCTGAGAGAGTTCCAAGAAACATCTACTTCTGCTTTATTGACTATGCCAAAGCCTTTGACTATGTGGATCATGACAAAGTGTGGAAAATTCTGAAAGAGATGGGAATACCAGACCACCTGACCTGCCTCCTGAGAAATCTGTATTCTGGTCAAAAAGCAATGTGAGAACTGGACATGGAACAACAGACTGGTTCCAAATCAGAAAGAGATTATGTCAACATTGTATATTGTCACCTTGCTTATTTAATTTATATTAAGAGTACATCATGGGGAAGCTGGGATGCATGAAGCACAAGATGGAATCATGATTGCTGGGAGAAATATCAATAACCTCGGGTATGCAGATGACACCACCCTTATGGCAGAAAATGAAGAAGAACTAAAGAACCTCTAGATGAAAATGAAAGAGGAGAGTGAAAAAGTTGGCTTTAAACTCAACATTCAAAAAACTAAGATCATGACATCTGGTCCCATCACTTCATGGCAAAAATAAAAAAAAAAAAGAGACAATGGAAACAGTGACAGACTTTATTTTGGGGGCTCCAAATCACTGCAGATGGTGACTGCAGCCATGAAATTAAAAGATGCTTGCTCCTTGGAAGAAAAGTTATGACCAACCTAGACAGCATATTAAAAAGCAGAGACATTACTTTGCCAACAAAGGTCCATCTAACCAAAGCTATCATTTATCCAGTGGTCATGTATGGATGTGAGAGTTGGACTATAAAGAAAGCTGAGTGCGAAGAACTGATGCTTTTGAACTGTGGTATTGGAGAAGACTGTTGAGAGTCCTTTGGACTGCAAGGAGATCCAACCAGTCCATCCCAGAAGAAATCAGTCCTGAATACTCATTGGAAAGAATGATGCTGAGGCTATAATGCCAATACTTTGGCTACGTGATGCAAAGAGCTGACTCATTTGAAAAGACCCCAATGCTGGAAAAGATTAAAGGCAGAAGGAGAAGAGAATAACAGAGGATGAGATGGTTGGATGGCATCACTGACTCAATGGACATGAGTTTGAGTAAACTCTGGGGTTGATGATGAACAGGGAGGCCTGGAGTGCTGCGGTCCATGGGGTCACAAAGCGTTGGACACGACTGAGTTACTGAACGGAACTGAACTCATTCCCACAGCATAAAACTTCCAAGTGGTTGTTGATAACTTGAAAAGATATTTTTAAGGAGTCATAATGCAGGTGACATGTAGCAATGAAGCCATTTGGTCCTTTTATTGTCCCCATGAAATCTTGATTATATACTTGGTCCTCTAATTGACTTTCATTGAAACTATTGAAAGCTTTCAGTCCAAGCACATTTTCCCTCAAAAATACCAAGATAGGAGCAAACCTCTTTTATTAAAACATGTTAGTCTTGTTTTCTTTAAATATGCCAGTAATGAAAGTCAAATCGTCAGATAGTGAATGAAAAGTTGGCTTAAAGGCCTAGTTATTTTGTAAAATTAACAATAAGAAAATTAGGTCATGTCATAATAATATGAAGCATCTGGAAATCTACGATGAAATTTTCTGTATCACTCCCAGAAATAGTTCTTCTAACTGGTGGAAACATATTCACAAACTGAAAGCTTACCCAAGCAAATGGAGCAAAATCAAATTCATTAGTGCTTTATATAATTACAAAGAATAGTTTTCACGTACCTGGCACAGTGTGTGACACCCAGCTGGGCAGTGGATGGTTTAGTTGCTAAGTCGTATCCAACTCTTGAGATCTCATGGACTATAGCCTTCCAGGCTCCTCTGTCCATGGGATTTCCCAGGCAAGAATACTGGAGTGGGTTGCCATTTCCTTCTCTAGGGGATTTTCCTGACCCAGAGATCTAACACAGGTCTCCTGCATTGAAGGTGGATTCTTTACAAACTGAGCCACCAGGGAACAAAACTAATGCTCTTTAAAAAATGATGAATATTTGAATTGATACATAAATAAATGAATGAATGAATGAATGCTATAATCAGTCGAAATATCTTACTGCAAATAAGATTAATGGGCTCCAGCTAACTTCAGTAGAAAACAAGAATCATTGGGAAGATGATAGTTCACAGAAGGATAGAAATCTTACTGAAATTAAGAAATTAAACAAACAAACAAAAAAGCTAAAGAAGAGAGTGCCTCAGCAGTAAGAAGCAAATCTAAGGATATATCACAAACAATTGGCTAGGATGTCCTGCGACATGCTGTATATCAACTTGTTTTTACCACCACTGACCTCATGGTGCTCCCATCTCTGATATGAGTATCCACTATATAGAGTCTTGATCACATGAGCTTTGTCTGGTCCTTTGGGATTTCACAGTAGGAAGGCAAGATCTAAACTCTCATGAAGACTCACACAATAGAAATACTGCTACTGACTTTAAAGTCAGTAAGAAAACAGCAAAAATTCTATACAATATTGTAGAGTATGATACCATCTTTGTTTTTGATACATCTATATCTATGCCCACCAGGGGCTTCCCTGGTAGCTCAGTTGATAAAGAATCCACCTGACAATGCAGGGCTCTTGGTTCGATCCCTGGGTTGGAAAGATCCCCTGGAGAAGGAAATGGCAGCCTGCTCCAGTATTTTTGCCTGAGAATTCCTATGGACAGAGGAGTCCTGCAGGCTAAATTGTGTGGGGTCGTAAGAGTTGGACACTACTTAGGAACTAAACCACAACCACCATATCTATGCATATGCTAACTGTAATTAATTTTGATCTTAGGGCCATGAATGAGTTTATTTGCTTTTTTTCAGTTTGTATCTACTTGTATTTTAATAAAAACAAATAATTGGATGAAACTACTTATCAAAGAAAAGATAGAGAATTTACTGATTTAGTCTATTCATTCACTCATTCTTTTATACATTGATTAATTCAATAAATGTTTATTGAATAACTATTATATTTTAAAGGCTATGTCAGAAACAGAATATTGTACAATGAGTACCCTTAACCCTTATAAACTATTGGAGAGAACATGTCACATAAATCTGTAAAGAGCTACACATTTTGATATGGAAAGTGATTATAATTGCTTAGCAATGTAATGTCTAACTGAGGAAGTGAAATAAAAGGTGATACCTAAAGAATATAAAAATTTGCTAAGAAAACTGGAGGTAGACCAGTCTAGGTCAAAGGCACACATTTCTATAAAGTGTATGTTTGAGTGTTTAGTCATACAGTTGCATCGGACTGTTTTCGACCCCATGATTCCTCTGTCTATGGGATTCTCCAGACAAGAATGCTAGAGTGGGTTGCCATGCCCTCCTCCAGGGGATCTTTACAACCCAGGGATCGAACCCAGGTCTCCCACATTGCAGGTGGATTCTTTACCATCTGAGCCACCAGACACACCCTTCTATAAAGAGCCATATGGTAAATATTTTCAGTTTTGCAGGCCATATGATTTCCCTTGCAATTGCCCAGGTCTGCCTGTGCAGGAGGAATGCAGCCTCAGACAGTCCACAATAACCAAATGAGTACACCTGTGTTCCAGTAAAACAGTGGACTCTTCACCCATGGGCAGTTGGTAGCTGATCCTCTACTGTCAAAGAACACATCAGGCATATATGAAGCCCCCAAGGCACAAGTTCTGAGTAAGTTTATCAAAACACAGGATGTTTACTGAACACTGTCTGAAATAGGAAACAAATGTTAAATACTTGCAACTGTAGTCATATATCACATTGACTTAGAATTATAGTTTCAAACTAAGGTTTTGCAGACTTTGGTTTTAAAAGTTTAGGGTTTTACAAAATAAATGGAAATACTTGCTATTTTTTCCATGATATAAAGTGCTATAAATTAACTTGAAATAATGGGTTATATGAAAAGTAGAAAAAGTATGGCAATCCATCTTTCTCTGTTGTTTTAATTTATTTTTTCTGATTATCAATATGTAAATTTTATAATTTGCTAGAATGCTTTCATTTTTCTACTGATTTTCAAATTCATCAGAGAGATACGTGTTCTATTTGCATATAGTTTTCTATCAAGATTGCCTCTATTTATAATAGTAACTCCTTTTTCATTTATTATCTTGTATATTCCTTATCCCCCACCATACATGCACATATATTTTCAGTAGGTTTATGATCTATTTAACTTATATGCAGAATACATCATGAGAAATGCTGGACTGGAAGAAACACAAGCTAGAATCAAGATTGCCAGGAGAAATATCAATAACCTCAGATATGCAGATGACACCACCCTTATGGCAGAAAGTGAAGAGGAACTAAAGGGACTCTTGATGAAAGTGAAAGTGGAGAGTGAAAAAGTTGGCTTAAAGCTCAACATTTAGAAAACGAAGATCATGGCATCCAGTCCCATCATTTCATGGGAAATAGATGGGAAAACAGTGGAAACAGTGTCAGATTTTATTTTTCTGGGCTACAAAATACCTGTAGATGGTGACTGCAGCCATGAAATTAAAAGACGTTTACTCCTTGGAAGGAAAGTTATGACCAACCTAGATAGCATATTCAAAAGCAGAGATACTACTTTGCCAACAAAGATTTGTCTAGTCAAGGCTATGGCTTTTCCAGTGGTCATGTATGGATGTGAGAGTTGGACTGTGAAGAAGGCTGAGCACCAAAGAATTGATGCTTTTGAACTGTGGTGTTGGAGAAGACTCTGGAGAGTCCCTTGGACTGCAAGGAGATCCAACCAGTCCATTCTGAAGGAGATCAGCCCTGGGATTTCTTTGGAAGGAATGATGCTGAAGCTGAAACTCCAGTACTTTGGCCACCTCATGTGAAGAGTTGACTCATTGGAGAAGACTCTGATGCTGGAAGGGATTGGGGAAAAGAGAAGGGGACAAGAGAGGATGAGATGGCTGGATGGTATCAATGACTCGATGGACGTGAGTCTGAGTGAACTCTGGGAGTTGGTGATGGACAGGGAGGCCTGGCGTGCTGCAATTCATGGGGTCGCAAAGAGTCAGACACGACTGATCAACTGATCTGATCTAATGATCTATTTTTTGAATAGCTTTCCCCAGAACTATTGTTTATTTTGTTATCTTTATTCAAAAATTATTGTATTTCATTAAATCAACTTGTATCTTTAATTCACTCTTAATTCAATTTTAATTTCAAATGGTTGAATTTATGATTTAATTTTTTTAATTTATTGGATTATTTTCAGAGATTACTACCTATAAATCTTTTATTTTTCCAAATTTACAAAACATTTTTGTGTGATAAACACAAAACTTTCAAGGACATAGATTTTTGAAAGATGTACATTTTATAGATATTCATTAAATCATGATTATAATTACTTCTTTTTTAATGTTAGCATTTCCTAAATTTGAGAGCATTTTAGAAAAAAATCTAATCAAATTGATTTAAGTCAAGTTCTTTAGATTTGTAATAATTGCACTATTTGGCTGATTTATTTTCATGCATATGTGATTATCATATTTTTTCACAAATTGTGACTTTTTCATATAAAATGTTTCATTTGATTTTGATTAGTAGGTTTTATTTTAGATTTCATTTTGATATATTAATACTGGTATTGTTTTTTCTCTTTAATTTGTCTTTACCTAATATCTCTTTTTCTATCTCTGTCATTTTTCAGATACTTTCTTTTAAGTGTATTTATTTAAAAATATAAATTTTTATTCTTAAACTTGTTTTTAAATCTTTTTTGAATAGATAATTTATTATTTTTTAATTATTCATAAATAATTAATATATCTGATTTCTTATTACTTTTTGTAGGCCCATTTCCCATTGCTTATCTGTTTCTATTTTTTTTAGCTCATGTGCTTTCTGATTTAATAAAAATATACTTTGTTATTTCCCTATGATCATTAATAAAATGTATTGGTTTTTAATTTTATTAATTCTATTTTCCCTTACCCTGCTCTCTTCATCAAAGACTTCTTTGATATAAAAGGAAAATAAAATTAAAGTGAATAAAATACCTTGATAAATATTTTCTAGCATATTTCCCCTAATTTCTCCTTACTTAAAACTCAATCTAAAATTTAAAATGCATATTTTGTTTTATGCTTCTTTTTTATTTATTTTTTATTCCTTTATTCTACTCTCATACCACAATAAAAACTTGGTAACAGCTTTATTTACTTTTACTTCTCATCTCCAACCCAACCTCTGTTTTCTGAGTTTTGTTGAAGTCATTTTTTTTTTTTTTTTTGTAATTATTATTATTATTACACAACTTATGTCATTTTGGTTTCAGGATTCTAGATATTTGTCTCTTAACAATATCCATTTTGTATATGTCTCACCCCTGATTCTTCATTCTTCCTAATTTTGAGTGTGTGTTCTTGTTCTTTGGTGAATTGTGTCTTGTGTTTTCTGACACAGATTACAGAAGCTCTGCTGTTTAAATCTTTGCTTAACTTCAAATATTATGACTTAACTCATGAATTAGCTCTGATAGGTAACTGCTATTTCAGTGGGCATACAGACTTTGGATTATAGTCCTTTATACTCAGTACTCTTTAAAAGCTATTCCCACTGATTTCTAACTTCCACTGACATTAAATGTGAATTCTGTACCCTGAACTTTTTCTCCTTTTGTTGATAAGTTTTTCTTTATAGTTAAGTTATTATTGTACTCTAGAAAATTATTTAATGTTGCAGTTGAGTAACTGAATTACTATTTTGTTCATGCCATGGTCCACCTTTTTCAGCAGTTCTATTTTGCTGTGTATGTTATTTGTTTCTGCAAATTGAACAGTCTCTCGTACAAGGTCCTATGAGATCCGAAGTCAATTACTTATTTTATATTAATTTATTATAGAATTCCCTGGTGGCTCAGCCAGTGAAGAATCTGCCTACAATACAGGAGACCCAGGTTCAATCCCTGAATCAGAAAGTTCCCCTGGAGAAGGGAATGGCTACCCACTCGAGTATTCTAGCCTGAAGAATTCCATGGACAGAGTAGCCCAGTGGGCTACAGTCTTTGGGGTCGCAAAGAGTCAGACATGACTGAGCAACTAACACTAGGTTCATGTCTTGTCAATGGATTGCCTTCAACTTCAAACACAGCTGAGTGGTGGTCATGATTTTAGCTCCATAACTTTATATGGTAGAACAAGAAACCAAGTCATTGTGCTCCTTGAAGAGGAATATATAAGTAGAAGCTTTGCGCTCTCCACATTTCTGTGTCCAGATATGTCTATGCAGGTAGAACATGACCGAGTCTTCAGCAACTTCTTACAATAAAAAAAATAACACTGTGATAGTTAATTTTATATCAATTTGACTGGGCAATGAGTTGCCAAGACATCTGTTTAAACATTATGCTGGCTGTGTCCATTAGGGTGTTTCTGAATGAGATTAACATTCAAATAAGCAGTCTGAGTAAAGTAAATCACCCTTTCTTATCACAGTGGACCTCGTCCAATCACTTGACAGCTGAGTAGAACAAAAGGTAGAATAGGCGAGAATGTGTTTTCTCTGCCTAATTATCTGTTAGCTGGGACATTTGTCTCCTCCTGTGTTCAGGCTCAAACTGATTTTATGCTATTGGCTCTCCTGGGTCGCCAGCTTGCAAAAGCAAATCTCGAGATTTCTTACCATCCATAATCAATTATATGAGCTAATTTCTTATAATATATCAAGTATAAGCATGGTATGTATACTGTGTACCCATGTTTTGTTTGTTGATATATCTTTATATCCTATTGGTTCTGTTTCAATAGATGACTCTAATACAAATTCCCTACCTTCAAACATCTCTTATGATCAACTTATCTGCTGGCTGGACTTAGCAATATCTAGACCTTGTCATAGGGACTTCAGTGTGACTATCTAGGCCTTTGTCTGTGTTTTAGACACTAAACTTGCACATGTTTTCCCTCCATCCTCTCGGGATGATGGAATGGATACATGTCATCTAGATGAATGCATCGCCTAGAAAAAAACATAACTTGAAGATGAAAAGGAAGGACAATGGAAGTGAACTTTTGCTGTTGTGGTTTGGTGGCTAAGTCATATCGGCATCTTTCGTGACCCCATGGACTCTAGCTCACCAGGCTCCTCTGTCCAAGGGATTTCCTAGGCAAGAATACTGGAGTGGATTGCCATTTCCTTCTTCAAAAGATCTTCCTGACCCAGTGATCGAACCATATCTCCTGCATTGGGAGGTGGATTATTTATCACTGAGCCACCTGGGAAGCTTGAAAGTGAATTAAGCTATTTCTATTTCTAAATACCTCCTCTAGAAAGACTGAAGTGAACATCTAAAATAAGTTTGTATTATTTTAAATATTAATAATACTTTGACTAAGGTATACCTCTAGGTCTTTGAGATTTTCAATCCTGAAAATAACCAGGATAAAGATTCCATAGTATATGTAATGATAAACATTTAATTATAAGTATGATGATTAACAAAGGTCTGTCTAGTCAAGGCTATGGTTTTTCCTGTGGTCATGTATGGATGTGAGAGCTGAACTGTGAAGAAGGCTGAGTGCTGAAGAATTGATGCTTTTGAACTGTGATGTTGGAGAAGACTCTTGAGAGTCCGCTGGACTGCAAGGAGATCCAACCAGTCCATTCTGAAGGAGATCAGCCCTGGGATTTCTTTGGAGGGAATGATGCTACAGCTGAAACTCCAGAACTTTGGCCACCTCATGCGAAGAATTGACTCATTGGAAAAGACTCTGATGCTGGGAGGGATTGGGGGCAGAAAGAGAAGGGGACAAGAGAGGATGAGATGGCTGGATGACATCACTGACTCGATTGACATGAGTCTGAGTGAACTGCAGGAGTTGGTGATGGACAGGGAGGCCTGGCGTGCTGCGATTCATGGGGTCGCAGAGTCGGACACGACTGAGCAACTGAACTGAACTTATGATGATTAACATTTATGATGCATGTGTTACTGATAGCTTATTTATAATTTTTTTTTTAATATTCACAACACTGACGTGAGGTTGGTTCTACATTTTCCTAATTTTATAGATGGTAAAAAAAGCTGAGCTTTAGAGAATTTAATTATATGTCAGACAATAGATAAGTAAATGAGCAAGGACTTGAACTGATGCCTTATTCCAGTCTTTCTGCTTATAATCACAGTTTGTGACCTTATAGACCATAGCCCACCAGGCTCCTCTGTCCATGGAATTCTCCAGGCAAGTATACTGGAGTGGGTTGCAATGCCCTCCTCCAGGGAAACTTCCTGAGCCAGGGTCTGAACCCGAGTCTCTTACATCTCCTGCATTGGCAGGCAGGTTTTTTACCACTAGTGCCACCTGGGAAGTCCTTATAATCACTACCCAATATATATTTTAAGTAATATAATTCAAAGAGAATGAGAAAAATATCCTCCTGTCTAAAATACTTCAGTTTTTGTATTCATTGCTCCTGCTTTCTGATTTTTCTGACTTTGAAATTTCCTTATCAAGAATATTTCAACAAAGTTTCTGCACTAAATTTCAAAAGGCAGCATTATTATTTAATTAGCAAAAACATCTGTGACTTTACTAGCATAAGATACAAGTAATTACAGGTAGCTAAAAAAAATAAATTTAACTTCAAAAGCCTTATATATTTTGCATATCTCTTTAGAAAATCTATCTGCTTACAGTTGCAATAACAGGTAATAAAACACATTTGTACTTTTTGAACAGAATTTTCTAGTCATTCATGATAAAAAGCAATGTAATAGTTTCTATGACAAGTCGATCAGATAGATTAGTACAGTGTAGTAACATCAAGAGTTTTTCCTCTACATAATTTTTATAAGAGTAGACTATTTTTTTCTTTTTATACTTTTATTTATTTATTTTTGGCTGTGTTGGGTCTTCGTTGCTGCGCATGGGCTTTCTTTAGTTGTGGTGAGCGGGGGCTGCTCTTCATTGCAGTGTGTGGGCTGCTCATTTTGGTGGCTCCTCTTGTTGTGGAGCACAGGCTCTAGGGTGTGCAGGCTTCAGTAGTTGTGGCACATGGGATCAGTAGTTGCAGCTCCTGGGCTCTAGAGCACAGGCTCAATAGTTGTGGCCCATGGGCTTAGTTGCTCTGTGGCATGTCAGATTTTCCTGGACCAGGGATGGAACCCATGTCTCCTACATTGGTAGGTGGATTCTTTACCACTGAGCCACCAGGGAAGCCCCACAAAAGAACTTTGGTCAAACGTTGTTTGGATTTTATAAGAGGAACTTTTACATGTTTGCTTTATTTGGTGTGTAGAAAGTACCAACAGTTACTGAAATTTGACTATAAAATATAAACTATGATATTTAAATTTAGTGCACTTGGAAAAAATGAAGCACTAGTTCTTTAGAGGCTTTCTTTTTCTAAAAGAAATGCACAGCTAAATATGTTACCAATTTTTTGTCATTTTAATATCTTTAAATGGCAGAGTGATTTTTATATTCATATAGGCTTTCTAGTTCATCCATTTCTTTTAGAGAAGAGTCATGTGCAGCATTCATGGTGACATATAATTCTTTGGTTGTATTCTATCATTTTTCTTGTGATTAAGGACTATGATTCAAGGAATATTCCATCTTTATTGGTCATTTAAAAATTGTATTAGATAATTACAAAACAGCATATGACTGCTTCTTTCACGTGAATTCATATTATGATTCTCTTCCTGGTTTTCCTAGAGGAAAGGAAGTAGTGAAGGAGAATGTGTGAAGTGACTGTCAGTCAACTAAAAATCAACAGATATTTTATGGCCAAATAATTGCAATGAAGTACACAATGGATTTATACTTTGAAGCATATACAAATGAAATTTGAAATGTAATATTAAAAACCATTACCTCAAAAACTGAGACATATGTATAATCTGAAGTGATTAGTTGCTTTGGGAGTAGAAAATAGTTGCTGTCAGAAGTAGTTCAGGTGCAGAATCACAGAAAGTTATAGAAAATGACAGATGAGAAGCAATGTCAGCTGGAACATTTTAGTTGAGATATTTGAGTGACTGTTAACACCACTTGGAAATACAAGGATAGTAAAATATGAATAATTTATTGATGAGAGAATATAAGTTCTGTTTTATATTTTACTACTTTAGTGTGACTTTTGATCATTCATAGAGATATATCATGTAAACATTTTTAAATGTGAATGTGGAACTCAAAATAATTTTCATTTTTTTAACATCAAATGTTCCTCAGTTCAGATGGAATACAAGTCAATGTAGATTTTAGCAAAAACAGCTAAAATAAGAAGTTTGTGCTAAGTTTCTTCAGTCATGTCTGATTCTTTGCAGCCCTATGGACTGTAACATGCCAGACTCCTTTGTCCATGGGGATTCTCCAGGCAAGAATACTGGAGTGGGTTACCATTTTCCTCTCCAGAGGATCTTCCCAACTCATGGATCAAATCCTAGTTTCTTATGTCTCCTGCACTGGCTGGTAGTCCCTTTATCACTAGTGCAACCTGGAAAAGTGAAAGTGAAGTCACTCAGTCATATTTGACTCTTTGTGACCCCATGGACTGTAGCCTACCAGGCTCCTCTTAAATGTTTTTTGGCTGAAGTTTGATAGTAAAGGAACAAAAAAGGCAATACCTAATTTTCAAGGAGTTAGGTATAATGATAGTAAAGACAGAACAATATCCCCTAGAGAAGAGGAGAAGGGTCGGGTCATAAGATCAAGAGGAAAAGCTAAGAAGTTAATCCAAAGAAATAATCAAATGAACAAGAAAGTCTTAGTGATAAGCTTCTGTTTAAGAATAAGAAACTATTATCTGTTGATTCCCTGGAGAAGGAAATGGCAACCCACTCCAGTATCAGACAACAGGCTGGTTCCAAATTGAGTAAGGAGTACATCAAGGCTGTGATGTGATTGTCACCCTGTGTATTTAATTTATATGCAGAGTATATCATGTGAAATGTCAGGCTGGATGAAGCACAAGCTGAAATCAAGATTGCCGGCAGAAATATCAATAACCTTGGATATGCAGATGACACCACACTTATGGCAGAAAGTGAAGAACTAACGATCCTCTTGATGACAGTGAAAGAGGAGAGTGAAAAAAATTGTCTTAAAACTCAATTCAGGAAACTAAGATTATGGCATCTTGTCCCATCACCTCATGGCAAATAGATGGGAAAACAATGTAAAATGTGACAGACTTTATTTTGGGGGGCCCCAAAATCACTGCAGATGGTGACTGCAGCCATGAAATTAAAAGACGCTTACTCCTTGGAAGGAAAGTTATCACCAACCTAGATAGCATATTCAAAAGCAGAGACATTAGTTTGCCAACAAAGGTTCGTCTAGTCAAAGCTATGGTTTTTCCAGTAGTCATGTATGGATGTGAGAGTTGGACTATAAAGAAATCTGAGAGCCGAATAATTGATGGTTTTGAACTGTGGTGTTGGAGAAGACTCTTAAAATTCCCTTGGACTGCAAGGAGATCCAAGTCCATCCTAAAGGAAATCAGTCCTTAATATTCATTGGAAGGACTGATGCTGAAGTTGAAACTTCAATACTTTGCCACTGATGTGAATGTCTCTTTGGAAAACGTTGGTGATGGACAGAGAAACCTGTGCTGCTTCAGTCCATGGGATCGCAAAGAGTCAGACACGACTGAGCAACTGAATTGAATTGACCTACCTGTTGATTTCCAATTACTAGATTGGTAGATACTAAATTATTTATAAACTACAAAAGGCATGTTAATAGTATTCTTTAAGAAGGTGAGGGTTGCCATTTCCTTCTACAGGATGTCTTCCTGACCCAGGGATTGAACCCACATATCTTGCATCTCCTGCAGTGGCCGGTAGGTTCTTAACCAGCTGAGTCACTAGGGAAGCTCTACGAAGGTAAAAATAGTTTAGAAACTATCTTGAAAAGAAGGAAAACAAATTTTAAAAGAAACTGATTAACCAACAGTATTAACGATCCATCTGATATATTCCCAGGGAATATAATCCTGTTGTGTGGATTGTATCATCATCTCATTTCCAACTGAGGTGAGCTGCACTCTTATATTAAAATCAATCTATGTGGAGGAACAAAGTGGGGGATTTAACTCCAAATAGAAAATCTTAATAAAGCTTCTAGCAGATAACTGAATGAAAAATTTTTATGAACATGGAATAGAGTATGATTTCTTGAATAGGGTGAAAAATTCTAACAGTTAAGAAATTATACAGTATTTAAATTAGGAAATTGTTTTTATTAATAACTTCTGTTAACATGTAAAGTGCAAGACAGATAGATCTATTGTTTGCTTATTTAATAATCGACAATCTAATCTCAGAATATGTAGGATTATTCCATAAATAATAAAAAAAATACAAGTCAAACTTAAAAAAGGACAAATGCTCTTGGGCAGTCATTTCACCAAAGAGGATATTCACATATCCCTTAGGAAGTCAACCCTGAATATTCATTGAGGGGACTGATGCTGAAGCTGAAGCTCCAATATTTGGGCACAAGATGCAAAGAGTCAACTCATTGGAAAAGACTCTGATGCTGGTAAAGATTGAAGGCAACAGGAGAAGGGGGTGGTAGAGGATGAGATGGTTACATAGCATTACCAACTCAACAGACATGAATTTGAGCAATCTCCGGGAGATAGCAAAGGACAGAGGAGCCTACCATGCTGCAGTCCGTGGGGTCTCAAAAGTTGGACATGACTTAGCAACTGAACAGCACCAGCAACATTAATGGATGAACAAGTGTAAAATCTTACTTATTTCCAGAGAAAGTCAAATTAAGTCTATGAGTCAACACTACATACCTACCTGCACATTCAAAAATTTAAACACCTGATTAATACTGATTGTTGCTGATGGTGTACAGCAACAGATACTCTCATACCTTCCAGCTGGGTCATAACAGGAGTACAAGGTCTTTGGAAATCTCATTGGCATTAATTGTAAAACCTGAACACAGATACACCAGATAATACAGCGTTATTATTCCTAGGAGTATGCCCAACAAAAGTGTATACAAAATCAAGAACTTAAATACTAATAGCAGCATAATTCATAACAGCCAAACTGTGAAAATTCACTTCCATTGATGTAAAACTTATAAGCAGTAGCATAAATATTATCATAGAGTGAACTGCTTTACAGGATTGAAAATGAACAAACTGTAGACAATGCAGAAGTCCATAAACATAATGGATGAAAAATCCAGTAAGACAAGGGACCTTAATGTGAGATTTCACTTACACAAACTAATCAGTGGTCATTAAATGGAAATCTGGCAAAACTATGGAGACAGAGAAATGTCAGTGGTTACCAGGATTGAGAGGTGAGGGAGGTTTGAAAAATTGAACCCGAGGGAATTTTTAGAGTGGGGAAATTATCATGTATGATAGTATTATGGTGCATACATAACTAGTATTTGTTCAAAACCGTGGAACTATGTAACACAAAGAGTGAACCCCAATGTACACTGTGGAATTTGGTTAACAATAATGTATTAATATGGGTTCTTCAATTGTGCCAAATGCATCACCCTGATGAAGATGTTAATTGGAGAAACTGTGGGCTTGGAAGAGGGAGTTTATGGGAGTCCTCTGATCTTTCAGTTCCATTTTTCTGTAAACTTAAACTGCTCTAAGAAACAAAGGCCATTAATTGAAGGAAAAAAAAAAAAAAAAAAGGACAAATATGCTTCCATGGCCCCATCAATCACTTCTTCAGCTTCCAGATTCCTTGACAGACACGGAAGACTCTCTCAAAATAAACATTGAACCGAGGAGCCATAAATTTGAGCCTTTCTTCCATTAATAAGCCTTTATTCCATAGATGAGTATGACTTTAGGACTTCATCAAAAGCTCTTCAGCTTTCAGGAAATTAAAAATTAAAAACAGGTTCTTCAACTTTTGATTTTTCCAATTGTAAGACGTGATTAATTATATAAACAGTTAGTCTGTTTCTGATCTAGCTATGCTATTGTTTATTGAGATTTTATTTAACTAATGGAATTGTTTTAGCTTGAGAGCAGCAAGATGAGTTTGCTGCTGCTGCTAAGTCACTTCAGTTGTGTCCGACTCTGTGCGACCGACCCTATAGACGGCAGCCCACCAGGCTCCCCTGTCCCTGGGATTCTCCAGGCAAGAACACTGGAGTGAGTTGCCATTTCCTGCTCCAATGCATGAAAGTGAAAAGTGAAAGTGAAGTCGTTCAGTCGTGTCCGACCCTTAGCATGGATTGCAGCCTACCAGGCTCCTCCGTCCATGAGCTTTTCCAGGCAAGAGTACTGGAGTGGGGTGCCATTGCCTTCTCCAAAGATGAGTTTACTGAAACATAAATAGTAAATCCATCTTTTCTAAGAAGTACAGACTCAGTGCTTTTGTCACTTGGGCTGTTTGTTTTGAAATACGCATGTGTGTTTGTGTGTGTGTGTTTGAATGAAAGAAAGAGATAATTTTCTAATTTGAGCAGTGAATGAAAAAGTAATAGTTTTAACAATATGGGGCCTTGAAAAAAATTAAATGTGATGAAATGTGAGTTATCAAAACTGTAATTACAATATAAAGAAATAAAAGCCTATTATTTGCTATTAGAAATCTTACTTTTATATTGCTTTTAAAATAATTTATTTGTCATAAAATTACAGTTGAGATTCAGTGTATAAATAAAAAAAAATAAACTAAGAAACAAAACTCAATTATAAGGCTGACTTGTACATACTTATAATTTGCAAAAAGATCAGTAGATATCCAGATCACAAGTTAAATGTACATGTCTCTTTTTGTCCATTTCAGTGCACGGCTAACATTACTTTTTAAATTTATGAATAGATGTAGCTGAAATACTCAAAAATACCTAGAGTACTTGTACACATATTTTCAAATGCAAATTATATGTTACTGCCACTAAGAATAGCTTTCCCTAACCTTTGAAACTCACCGCAGATCATTGAGTATACCTCCTCATAAGTACATTTAAGGCTGCTTCTTTAACTGAAAAATGTTAAGCACGTATTTCAATTACCATTGTGTCATTAGGTACATATGGTTTTCTTCCAGATTCAGTCATTTCATGGCTTGCTACTCATGCTGTTATGAAAAGAGATTAATGTAATAACTTGTCTGTGCTTTCTCTTAATTAAGTTAGAATGTGTTTCATTCCCCTCCTTGTGTTTGATTGAAAATTAGCAAGATAACGATTTTCTGCAGTATTTATAGAAGAGCTGGTTTGAAGCCATTTGTTCTATGGATTGGGATCCTTTCAAAAGGTTCAGGCTCATCTGGTTTCAGGTAGAGCCAAGAAATCTTTATAAAAACTCTTCAGTGACTATGTATGCGTGCTCGGTTGCTTACTCGTGTCTGACACTCTGGGACCCTATGGACTGTAGCCTGCCAGGCTCCTTTTTCCATGGGATTCTCCAGGCAAGAACATTGGAGTGGGTTGCCATGCCATCCTCCAGGGGATCTTCCCAATGCAGGGATCGAACCTGCATCTCTTACGTGTCCTACATGGGCAGACAAGTTCTTTACCATTAACATCACCTGGGAAGCCACTCAGTGACCATTATGCAAACTAAAATTTGAAAGCTCTAATTCATAGGAGGGAAAAAAGTGTCAATTTTTCTTTTTCCAAAGCAAATCTTTTAAAAAAAAATTCAATTTCTAGTTATTAAAGACACATTTAATGAGAGCTTCCTATATCTATACCCATATCTATCTATTAAATGCAGAGTTCCAAAGAATAGCAAGAAGAGATAAGAAAGCCTTCTTCAGCGATCAATGCAAAGAAATAGAGGAAAACAACAGAATGGGAAAGACTAGGGATCTCTTCAAGAAAATCAGAGATACCAAAGGAACATTTCATGCAAAGATGGGCACGATAAAGGACAGAGATGGTGTGGACCTAACAGAAGCAGAAGATATTAAGAAGAGGTGGCAGGAATACACAGAAGAACTGTACAAAAAAGAGCTTCAAGACCTAGATAATCATGATGATGTGATCACTGACCTAGAGCCAGACATCTTGGAATGTGAAGTCAAATGGGCCTTAGAAAGCATCACTACCAACAAAGCTAGTGGAGGTGATGGAATTCCAGTGGAGCTATTCCAAGTCCTGAATGATGATGCTGTGAAAGTGCTACACTCAATATGCCAGCAAATTTGGAAAACTCAGCAGTGGCCACAAGATTGGAAAAGGTCAGTTTTCATCCCAATCCCAAAGAAAGGCAATGCCGATGAGTGCTCAAACTACCGAACAATTGCACTCATCTCACGTGCTAGTAAAGTAATGCTCAAAATTCTCCAAGCCAGGCTTCAGCCATATGTGAACCGTGAACTTCCTGATGTTCAAACTGGTTTTAGAAAAGGCAGAGGAACCAGAGATCAAATTGCCAACATCCGCTGGATCATGGAAAAAGCAAGAGAGTTCCAGAAAAACATCTATTTCTGCTTTATTGACTATGCCAAAGCCTTTGACTATGTGGATCACAATAAACTATGGAAAATTCTGAAAGAGATGGGAATACCAGTCCACCTGATCTGCCTCTTAAGAAATCTGTATGCAGGTCAAGAAGCAACAGTTAGAACTAGTCATGGAACAACAGACTTGTTCCAAATAGGAAAAGGAGTACGTCAAGGCTGCATATTGTCACCATGTTTATTTAACTTATATGCAGAGTACATCATGAGAAATGCTGGACTGGAAGAAACACAAGTTGGAATCAAGATTGCCGGGAGAAATATCAATAACCTCAGATATGCAGATGACACCACTCTTATGGCAGAAAGTGAAGAGGGGCTAAAAAGCCTCCTGATGAAAGTGAAAGTGGAGAGTGAAAAGGTTGGCTTAAAGCTCAACATTCAGAAAACGAAGATCATGGCATCTGGTCCCATCACTGCATGGGAAATAGATGGGGAAACAGTGGAAACAGTGTCAGACTTTGTTTTTCTGGGCTCCAAAATCACTGCAGATGGTGACTGCAGCCATGAAATTAAAAGACGCTTGCTCCTTGGAAGAAAAGTTATGACCAACCTAGATAGCATATTCAAAAGCAGAGACATTACTTTACCAACAAAGGTTCGCCTAGTCAAGGCCATGGTCTTTCCTGTGGTCATGTATGGATGTGAGAGCTGGACTGTGAAGAAGGCTGAGCGCCGAAGAATTGATGCTTTTGAACTGTGGTGTTGGAGAAGACTCTTGAGAGTCCCTTGGACTGCAAGAAGATCCAACCAGTCCATTCTGAAGGAGATCAGCCCTGGGATTTCTTTAGAAGGAATGATGCTAAAGCTGAAACTCCAGTATTTTGGCCACCTCATGCGAAGAGTTGACTCATTGGAGAAGACTCTGATGCTGGGAGGGGTTGAGGGCAGGAGGAGAAGGGGACGACAGAGGATGAGATGGCTGGATGGCATCACTGACTCGATGGATGCGAGTCTGGGTGACCTCCGGGAGCTGGTGATGGACAGGGAGGCCTGGCGTGCTGCGGTTCATGGGGTCGCAAAGAGTCGGACACGACTGAGCGACTGATCTGATCTGATCTATTTGTATATATAAACTGCTCTGTAAGCATACAGAATTGAATCCAAAGTATACTTAAAGAAAACCTACAGACCAATAAATTCTATAGGAAAAGACCAATTAACAGAATCAATTCATGGCCAAATTTCTTTCCCAAATAAAATAAATGATACTTCTTGATGCAAATTTGAAGAGGTCCTAAATGTAACCTTTCGGGATAGTTTTTAGCAAGTAAGCCAAAATTGTAATAAGGACAATACTTGTTAACAAACAGTAAAAATTGCAACTCTTTTAAGAATGTTTCATGTACAGTGTTTAACATAGGTCATCTCTTTTTGAATTCAGTGAGGTACATATTATTAGTTTTTCTTTCATTTTATAAGTGATATATTAGTGAGGCTAAATACTCTGCCCAAAGTCATGAAATTTGTAAATGATGAAGCCATGCATTGAGCAGAGATCAGATGCACTTCTCAAACCTTCTAAATTGTATTTCATTACATAAAGGCAGGAATCTTTAGGATCTTCCTGAAATTATGACAAAATGTCAGAGGAGGCTGAAATACCAAACCATGATCAACTTGAAGAAAAATCTTGAGGTAAATATAGATATCTCAGTCTTCATACGACCCTCTTCAACCCAACATACCATTTCAAGAGAGTGAGTTGTGTTTTGTGAAGCTCTCATTAACATGGAACTTCCTTATACTATGGAGTCTCGCAGAGATCTGGCCAGAGAAAACTGTCACAACTTTGAAATAAACTGAACACTATTTGAAGAAGTATAGAAATGTCCATGTTAAAGAATTTAGTCACATGGAATTATCCAGGCAAGAATACTGGAGTGGATAGCCATTCCCTTCACCTGGGGATCTTTCCAACCCAGGGATCAAACCTGGGTGTCCCACACTGTAGGAAGATTCTTTACCATCTGAGCCAATAGGGAAGATCTTAGACATTATGCATTTAAATAATTTAAATGTATATGCATTTTTTCATTAGTCATATTTTGTGCCAGCAAGGTAAGTGAAAGTTGCTCAGTCATGTTCAGCTCTTTGCAATCCCATGGATTATACAGTCCTTGGAATTCTCCAAGCCAGTATACTGGATTGGGTAGCCTTCCCCTTCTCCAGGGCATCTTCCCAGCCTGGGGATCAATTCCAGGTCTCCTGCATTGCAGGAGGATTCTTTACCAGCTGAGCCACAAAGGAAGCAACTAAAAACAGTGTTTTGAATAGAATAGGCAGAAGCAGCAACTTGAAGGAAATTAAGCCTCATTAGTATAATGAATAAAGTTAAATAAAATAAAGACTGTGAAATGATCAAGTAGATGATTCAGTACATTCCATAATTGAGGAAAACCTATCTTGGAGATAAATTTACCATAGTTATGTTCAAAGACTTACTAGAAAATGTAGATAACACATATAAGATATGGGTACTTAAGCAAAAAAAGAAATTTATAAGAAAGGATCAAGTTGAAATTAGAGAAGTAAACTTTTGATATCAGAAGTAAAGAATTTCTTCAGCCATCTCAAAAGTAGCCTGGTAAATATGTCAATGGAAATTATCTAAACTGAAACACAAAGAAAATAAAGGAAAATTTATTTTTTAAATGTATGGGACAATATCAAGCAATCTAACAATGTAATTGGAGTCCAAAAAGGAAAAGAGTGTCATCAATACAACAGTTATATAGAAAATTAATGAAGAGACAGAAATTCTCACAGCACTACTAAAAATGATGGGAAAAAATCAAGACTGTCAGTAAACAATGACAATAGATTTAAGTACTACAATATTAGCAACCGCATTAGATGTAAATGGTTTAAGATACCACTTAAAAAAGAAGTATTAGCCACATTGGATCAAAAAATATACCTCAAATATATGTCACATGTAAAAAAAACGCAGCAGGTGATGTTTTTCTATTACAAAAATAGAACAACAACAACAAAAAAATCAAAATTTCACCCCTCCAAAAATGCAATGCAAATCTGGACAAAAGAGATCAGGATTAATTTTTATGAAATATAGACATTAACTAACGACTTTCAGCAAAGTGAGTGATTATTCAAGAAAAGCAGCTGAACTGCCAGTAAGCTCAGTGAGCTGTGTGGTATTTTAACTCATGCCAGTTTGATCCTCTTTCTCCAGTACAGTGTAGTCCTGGAAATGACAGCCAACATTTTCAGTACTGAAGTGAGCAACGACATCCTTTGCAAATTACTTTAATAATTACTTTTTAAAATCTGTTTAGTCATTCTTTGGAAGACCACCTCAAAGATTCTGCCTTTATTTCACCTGACTTAGAACTGATCATTACTAAATCTACATACATGGGTTATTTTGTTAAAAACATTTATAACATAAAGTTTTAGATACAGCTGCCAGTGGTGATATAACAACTGGGGCAAAGAAAGGAGTATGTCAAGAGCTTGGGAGAACTAAATGTCAATGAGATCTTCATAAGGGCTTTGAAAAACTCCAGTGTATTCCTGGGGAGTCGGAAGTTCTTGCTTATGCCCAGAGCTGTGCATTGGCTCAGGAAAGACCTGAACAGGTTCTCATTGTTCAGCTGACCAAACTTGAGCCATGAGGAAGCAAGAAGTGAAGGCCAAGACAAAGTTATCAAACGACTGACTGAGTGCTGAAGAGGCACCCAAACACATGGAACCACTCAGCAAACACTGGAAGAGTTTTCTGGTTCTAGATATTTAAGGAAATTTTGTCCAGTCATTCACTGACTACTAAGCTAATGGAAATGGCAACCCACTACAGTATTCTTGCCTGAGAAATCCCATGGACAGAGGAGCCTGGTGGGCTACAGTCCATGGGGTCACAAAGAGTCAGGCATGATTTAGCGACCAAATCAACCAAGCTAATGGAACAGAGACCTCAAGAGCCAAATGCAACAACAAACATTGATCTTTCAGAATTATTTTACAACATTTATGCAGTTTAGTTCAGTTGCTCTGTCGTGTCCAACTCTTTGCGACCCCATGGACTGCAGCACGTCAGGCCTCCCTGTCCATCACCAGCTCCCAGAGTTTACTCAAACTCATGTCCATTGAGTCGGTGCTGCCACCCAACCATCTCATCTGTCATCCCTTTATTCTCTCTCCTTCAATATTTCCCAACATCAGGGTCTTTTTGAATGAGTCAGTTTTTCACATCAGGTGGAAAAATATTGGAGTTTCAGCTTCAGCATCAGTCCTTCCAATGAATATTCAGGACTGATTTCCTTTTGGATGGTCTGGTTGGATCTCCTTGCATTCCAAGGGACTCTCAAAAGTCTTCTCCAACATCACAGTTCAAAACCATCAATTCTTTGGTGCTCAGCTTTCTTCACAGTCCAACTCTCATATTCATACATGGTACTTGAAAAACCATAGCTTTAATTAGATAGACCTTTGTTGGCAAAGTAATGCTTCTGCTTTTAAATATGCTAAGTTGATCATAACTTTTCTTCCAAGGAGCAAGTGTCTTTTAATTTCATGGCTACAGACACCATCAGCAGTGATTTTGAAGCCCAGAAAAATAGTCTGTCACTGTTTCCCCATCTATTTCCCATGAAGTGATGGGACCAGATGCCATGATCTTAGTTTTTGGAATGTTGACTTAAAAGGCAAATTTTTCACTCTCCTCTTTCACTTTCATCAAGAGTTATTAAACAAACAAGCAGAAACTGCATTAAGGAGAAGCAACAAAACAACATGACAAAGAAGTGTTATCAGATTTCCAAAGTTGTCACAATACTATAATGAAAATGTCCAGTTTCCAACAGAAAACAAATTAATAGATGTGGAAAGTAACACAAAATTATGACCAATATGTGGGGGGAAAAGCCACTAATAAAAATATTTGAAGAAGCACAAATATATCTCTAGAGAATTATTGAGTTGGCCAAAAATTAGTTTGAGCTTTTCCATAAGATGGTGTGGAAAACTCCAAATGAAACTTTTGGCCATTCCAATACTATAGAGCAGCTATTCTAAACATTTCAACCAGCTAATGAATGCCATTTCTAAAAAAATTAAGGAAAGATTGAGAATGGTATCCCATCAAATAGAGAATATCAATAAAGATACAGAAATTATAAATGGAGCCAAATTGAAATTTTGAAGTTGACCAGTACAACTGAAAAAAAAAAAAAAAACAGGGGGAGAGTTCAGTAGCAGTAAAGAATCAGCCACTGAAGATATGAGATTATCCAGTCTTAGAAAAATGAACAGCGCCTGAGACCTTTGAGAGACATGGAGCATGTCAACATATGCATAATGAGAGACCCAGAAGGAAAGGAGAGAGAGAGAAAAAGGAATTCTGAAGTAATATTGAAGAAATGGCACAAATCTTCCTAATTTCAATTAATCACTTAATATTGCTTATTCATCTGGCAAACCTAAAGTGGGAGCACACAGAAGGGATTACATATTATAACCATATTGGATTTCCGGCAGAAATGCAAGGTTGTTTCAATATATGAAAATCAATCCATGTGATATACCATATTAACAGAAAGAGAAAATAATCATTTTGATAGAAATAGAAACAGGATTTGACAGAATTCAACAGGTATTCATAATAACAACATTCAACAAGCAAGGATTAGAAGAAAATTTCTTTAGTCCAAAGAAAGGCTTCTACAAAAATCCAGGGCTGATACTCTAGATAAGGGGGAAACATTGAAGGCTTTCCAACTAAGATCAGGAGCAAGATAAGGCTGTCTGCATTTGCCACTTCTGTTCAGTATTGACTTAGAGGTTCTAGTTAGGACGATTAGAACATGAAATTTTAAAATATTACATTAAACATGAAATTAAAAAACATAGAGATTAGAAAGGAAGGAGCAAAACTATTTCTCTTCACAGTTGACATGACATCAAAAAAATACATACACACACACACAAACACACAACTATTAGAGGTAATAAATAATTTCAGCAAAGTTTCAGAATGCCCCAGCAATGGACAATGTGAAAATGAAATTCATAGAATCAATTCAGTTCAGTAGCTCAGTCGTGTCTGACTCTTTGCTATCCCATGAATTGCAGCACTCCAGGCTGTCCATCACCAACTCCCGGAGTTCACTCAAACTCATGTCCATCAAGTTGGTGATGCCATACAGCCATCTCATCCTCCGTCGTCCCCTTCTCCTCCTGTCCCCAATCCTTCCGTGCATCGGGGTCTTTTCCAATGAGTCAACTCTTCGCATCAGGTAGCCAAAGTATTGGAGTTTCAGCTTCAACATCAGTCCTTCCAATGAATATACAGGACTGATCTCCTTTAGAATGGACTGGTTGGATCTCATTGCAGTTCAAGGGACTCTCAAGAGTCTTCTCCAACACCACAGTTCAAAAGCATCAATTCTTCGGCACTCAGCTTTCTTCACAGTCCAACTCTCACATCCATACATGACCACTGGAAAAACCATAGCCTTGATGGACCTTTGTTGCCAAAGTAATGTCTCTGCTTTTGACTATGCTATCCAGGTTGGTCATAACTTTCCTTCCAAGGAGTAAGCGTCTTTTAATTTCATGCCTACAGTCACCATCTGCAGTGATTTTGGAGCCCCCAAAATAAAGTCTGACACTGTTTCCACTGTTTCCTCATCTATTTCCTGTGAAGTGATGGGATCAGATGTCATAGATTAATTCCATTATAATATTATCAAAGAACCTAAAATATATAATAAATTTAATCAACAATTTCAAGATTTATACATGGAGATTTATAAAATATATTTTAGTATCCTAATAGCAAATAAATACATGATAAAATGTAGAATGTAATTACTTAGATATTAATTAAAATCCCAATAGGATACAACTACAGAACTCTTACAGTTAATTTTAATAATTCTGAAAACATAAAGTGGTGACATGGATTCAGAACAACTGGAATACTCATGCATGTGGTGTTGGAAAAGACTCTTGAGAGTTCCTTGAACTGCAAGGAGATCCAACCAGTCCATCCTAAAGGAGACGAGTCCTGGGTGTTCATTGGAAGGACTGATGTTGAATCTGAAACTCCAATACTTTGGCCACCTGATGCGAAGAGCTGACTCATTTGAAAAGACCCTGATGCTGGGAAACATTGAGGGCAGGAGGAGAAGGGGACGACAGAGGATGAGATGGTTGGATGGCATCACCGACTCGATGGACACGGGTTTGGGTAGGCTCCAGTAGTTGGTGATGGACAGGGAGGCCTGGTGTGCTGTGGTTCATGGGGTCGCAAAGAGTCGGACACAACTGAGAGACTGAACTGAACTGAACTGAACTGATAAGAAAGCAAAATGTCACAGTCAGTTTGGAAAACTTTGGCAGTTTCTTTAAGTTTCAGATTCAACATCAGTCCTTCCAATGAACACCCAGGACTCATCTCCTTTAGGATGGACTGGTTGGATGTCCTTGCAGTCCAAGGAACTCTCAAGAGTCTTTTCCAACACAACATGCATGAGTATTCCAGTTGTTCTGAATCCATGTCACCACTTTATGTTTTCAGAATTATTAAAATTAACTGTAAGAGTTCTGTAGTTGTATCCTATTGGGATTTTAATTAATATCTAAGTAATTACATTCTACATATTATCATGTATTTATTTGCTATTAGGATACTAAAATATATTTTATAAATCTCCATGTATAAATCTTGAAATTGTTGATTAAATTTATTATATATTTTAGGTTCTTTGATAATATTATAATGGAATTAATCTATGCAGGTCAGGAAGCAACAGTTAGAACTGGACATGGAACAACAGACTGGTTCCAAATAGGAAAAGGAGTACGTCAAGGCTGTATATTGTCACCATGTTTATTTAACTTATATGCAGAGTACATCATGAGAAATGCTGGACTGGAAGAAACACAAGCTGGAATCAAGATTGCCAGGAGAAATATCAATAACCTCAGATATGCAGATGATACCACCCTTATGGCAGAAAGTGAAGAGGAACTAAAAAGCCTCTTGATGAAAGTGAAAGTGGAAAGTGAAAAGGTTGGCTTAAAGCTCAACATTCAGAAAACGAAGATCATGGCATCTGGTCCCATTACTACATGGGAAATAGATGGAGAAACAGTGGACATAGTGTCAGACTTTATTTTTCTGGGCTCCAAAATCACTGCAGATGGTGACTGCAGCCATGAAATTAAAGGACGCTTACTCCTTGGAAGGAAAGTTATGACCAACCTAGATAGCATATTCAAAAGCAGAGACATCACTTTGCCAACAAAGGTTCGCCTAGTCAAGGCTATGGTCTTTCCTGTGGTCATGTATGGATGTGAGAGCTGGACTGTGAAGAAGGCTGAGCGCCGAAGAATTGATGCTTTTGAACTGTGGTGTTGGAGAAGACTCTTGAGAGTCCCTTGGACTGCAAGGAGATCCAACCGGTCCATTCTGGAGGAGATCAGCCCTGGGATTTCTTTGGAAGGAATGATGCTAAAGCTGAAACTCCAGTATTTTGGCCACCTCATGCAAAGAGTTGACTCATTGGAGAAGACTGTGATGCTGGGAGGGATTGGGGGCAGGAGGAGAAGGGGACGACAGAGGATGAGATGGCTGGATGGCATCACTGACTCGATGAATGTGAGTCTGGGTGACCTCCGAGAGCTGGTGATGGATAGGGAGGCCTGGCGTGCTGCAGTTCATGGGGTCGCAAAGTGTCGGACACGACTGAGCGACTGATCTGATTTGATCTGAACCATGTGATCCAACAATCTTTTTCTTAGGTGTTCATTCAAGAGAACCAAAAACATATCCACACAAAGATCTATATTTGAATGTTCACAGCAGTTGTAGTCACCATCCCCGAACATAGAAAACAGCACCAATGTCCACCAAATTTTCAGTGAGCAAATAAAATATTGTTCATCTACATAAGCATATTCAGAATTGAGAAAGAGTGAATGATACACACAACATTAATAAACAAATGCATTACACTGAGTGAAAGAAGGCATCCCATATGTTCTATAGTATATGATTCTATTTATAACATCTGTAAAAGTTAAAAATTCAAGAGACAGGAAGATGTTTAGAGGTTATCAGAGAATGGTGTTGGGGGAGAGAACCGACTACAAAGAAACATGAATATTTTTGAAGAGATGGAAAATCTTTTATACATTGATTACCATGGTATTTATACAACTATAAACATTTTTCATACCAACAGATTTATATATTTCCTTTAGGTATGTAATTCTTTAATTGTTTAGCATCTCTAAATCATCTCTAACTCTGCAACCCTATGAGTGTAGCACACCATGGTCTTCTGTCCATGGGGTTCTCCAGGCAAGAATAATAGAGTGGATTGCCATTTCCTTCTCCAGGATAATTCCTCAGTGAAACTGGTTAAAAAAATAAGTGACTACGAATAGTTAATATTACCTGCAGAAAACAATGTCTTTATTTTATGCTCACAAGCTGTCCAGGTAAGTCATGTTTTTTCAAAGCTATATGCTTTCAAAATTTATCCCCAGGTGAAATGGTTTCTCTGAGACTGTATCTCAGAGAAACATGTATCCAATTACATAACTGTTATTTTCACTAATACATTCAAAAGGAATCCAAATTCATCATGTTCAAAACAGAAATCATAATCATTGTCACCTCTGCCTCAAATTTGCTTTACATCTTTTGTTTATTATTTCAGATAGTAGGGTCAGTTGTTCAAGCCAGGATTTCTCAGATTAGGCTTTTTCCCTTTTATTCTCTTTCTCTACACTTGGTCAGATTCAATCTGTATCTAGCAAATAGTACAAAAGCAAAATATATTTTTGGATGAGTGAATAAATTAAAGAATTCTGGTCCTGGGAATAGAATCAATGTTTGAATGATACTGAACAAAGAAGCCCATGACTTCAGATAAGCATCATGAAATATTATCTCTGCTTTTAGAAGCAAAACAATGCAATTATGGACAGCATATGAGAGGGGGGTCAAAATTAATCTGCTATTGAGATGCACAAGTTAAATATCTTTAGAGAAATGAGGATAGATTGATTGAACAAAACTATAACAAACCCTTCTATGTTTATCTCCTTAAGTTTTATGTTTTACATCCTGGGCCTTATTTATAATTCTTATATCTGTCTCTATATATGAATTCATAACTGCCTTGTTCTCTCATAGGCATTCCATTTCTCTATATTTTATGCCTGGCTTTGCTAAATCAATTAAGTTCAATTGAATTTAGCTAAATAAGTCACAAAAACTAAACCCAGAAGACCACATTAACAGAGACATACTGCTGCATTCACTCCCAATGAATATTTAGTAGTATCCATATTTCCTCAATCTGAAAGCTTATTTAATTTATTATATAAGCCTGTAAATAGAAGAAAATTGATTGGTCTTAAAATAACAGGCACTCTCATCTAAAAGGAAGAAAAATGTAGCAAACTGAAAATAGTGATGTTGGTGACAGCTATCTTGGTCATTCAAAAATAAAATTTAAATAGTACTCCTAGAGAGATGTGACAAGCCTCCCCGCCTCTCCTTCTTTATTTCAGTTTCTATAGAGACCAGTTGGCACTTATAAACTGAATTGGAGCCGCATATGACTTGTTTTCACAAACCCATGATGGCTAATGGCTAATGGGTGGGACTATGGCAACAAAGCACTGTCTTTGAACAAATAGTTGTGGGACTTGAGGATGTCATCTGCTTCACAAATGCACCAAGTTTCCCAGAAGAGCTGGCCAATAAAACTGCCAGATCAGGGAAGGTCAAGCACAAAAGAACTAATAGGATCTCAGGGGAAGAGCATTGAAGCTAGTGGTTATTACCACTCACAGCTAGACCAGGAGATATGTTAAAAAAAAAAAAAAAAAATCAGAACTCTTTCAGCAGGTAGAATAAATAAACTTACTCTGCCCCATGGTTTTTTCTTTTCATTCTTTCTGCTCCATGTTGATTTTTCTTTTCCTGCCCATAATCAAAAGACTGTATCGTTTTCTGCCTTCACATTGATTTAAATAGTCATACCTTTAACTTTTCCAAATGCTCACTCATAGTAGAGCACTTTTAATTTGGGTTATTAATAGTTTCTTATTATTATTGATTATTACTTTGTAAATCCTAATTGGGCCTTCCCTGGAGGTCTGTGGTTTAGACTGCAATTCCACTGCAGGGGGTGCTATTTCAATCCTTGGTTGGAGAAGTAGGATCCTGTAAGCTGCAGTATGCTTGGAGGGGAGGTGGGGGAACAAAAGAAATGAGCACTGGATGAGGGCATGGCACCCCTCTCTAGTATTCTTGTCTGGAGAATCCCACAGACAGAGGAGCCTGGCAGGCTACAGTCCATAGTGTCATCAAGACTTGTACACAACTGAATGACTTAGTAAGGATGCACAAAGCAAGGAATATTTTAAAATAATGTATATCATAAGATTATTTCTGGTCTATGTCCATAGTTTTCTGTTGACACTAAACAATAACATATTTTAGGACTCTGTTAGGTTGTTTTCCATGCATTTGATTTAATCATTTTTCTTAGAAATGGATTATTACTATTTTTTCATGAAAAAAATAAGATACTAAGATTAAAGAAAAAAGAGAAAATGCTGATTAATCTGACAATTCCTTCTTATCATTTCAAGCCGTTTAGATGGATTAGACACAGATTTTTATTAATAAACTGTTATTACTGTACATGAGTACTAAGTCTCTTCAGTTGTGTCTGACTCTTTGTAACTATGCCTGTAGACTGTAGCCTGCCAGGCTCTTCTGTCCATGGGATTCTCCAAGCAAGAATACAGGAGTGGGTTGCCATGTCTTCCTCTGCAGGACCTTCCCCACCCAGGGATGGAATCAGCGTCTCTTATGTATCCTGCTTTGGCAAGCGGGTTCTTTAACACTAGCGCAACCTGGGAAGCCCCACCACTGTTTATAGGTAAGTAAAAATATAGGTAACTAGTTCAGATATTTCTAAAATGCATTGAGAATCTAATCATTAATCACTTTTTACATGGAGATTCATTGATAATATCAATAATAATATCCTTTACATCATTAAGAGTTTGAAACATTTCTTTAAAATATTTGTGAACGATTCATAAGCCACTCTTGGTATGCTGTTAAGCTAACTTTAGAAAAACATCACCCTGAGATGATAATTCTACATGTTTCATTCACCAACTCCTTGAAACCACCCCCTAGACCAAGTCAATCCTGAGGATAAAAATAATATCCCAGGGGTGTCATTAGATTATCTTCCATGCCTCTGTCATCCATTCTACAAATATTCAAGCTGGATATTTATTGCAGGCAGTGATAGTTATAACATGACTATTCTCCAGCTGACATCAGTTTTAGAACAATGTCAATTATAAGATGCATAGTAATAGCAGTGTTAAACTCAGCACAAGTACATATTATGCCCAAAGATACACAACTAGTAAATGGTCAAGCCAGGATTCAAACTAAGGCCATTAAACACAAGAACCCATATCCTTATTGGCTTTTAATTAAGTCTATCTCATATCAAATCAGATCAGCTGCTCAGTCGTGTCTGACTCTTTGCGACCCCACGAATCACAGCACGCCAGGCTCCTTGTCCATCACCAACTCCCAGAGTTCACTGAGACTCATGTCCATCGAGTCAATGATGTCATCCAGCCATCTCATCCTCTGTCGTCCCCTTCTCCTCTTGCCTTCAATCCCTCCCATCATCAGAGTCTTCTCCAATGAGTCAACTCTTTGCATGAGGTGGCCAAAGTACTGGAGTTTCAGCTTTAGCATCATTCCTTCCAAAGAAATCCCAAGGCTGATCTCCTTCAGAATGGACTGGTTGGATCTCCTTGCAGTCCAAGGGACTCTCAAGACTCTTCTCCAACACCAAAGTTCAAAAGCATCAAAAACATCAACTCTTCGGCACTCAGCCTTCTTCACAGTCCAACTCTCACATCCATACATGACCACTAGAAAAACCATAGCCTTGACTAGATGGATCTTTGTTGGCAAAGTAATGTCCCTACTTTTGAATACGTTATCTAGGTTGGTCATAACTTTCCTTCCAAGGAGTAAGCGTCTTTTGATTTCATGGCTGCAGTCACCATCTGCAGTGATTTTGGAGCCCAGAAAAAGATAAAGTCTGACACCGTTTCCACTGTTTCCCCAATTATTTCCCATGAAGTGATGGGACCAGATGCCTGATCTTCGTTTTCTGAATATTGAGCTTTAAGCCAAGTTTTTTACTCTTCACTTTCACTTTCATCAAGAGGTTCTTCAGTTCCTCTTCACTTTCTGCCATAAGGGTGGTGTCATCTGCATATCTGACGTTATTGATATTTCTCCCAGCAATCTTGATTCCAGCTTGTGTTTCTTCCAGTCCAGCATTTCTCATGATGTACCCTGCATATAAGTTAAATAAACAGGGTGACAATATACAGCCTTGACATACTCCTTTTCCTATTTGGAACCAGTCTGTTGCTCCATGTCCAGTTCTAACTGTTGCTTCCTGACCTGCTTCCTGACAGAATGTGGTACACTGGAGAAGGGAATGGCAAACCACTTCAATATTCTTGCCTTGAAAACCCCATGAACAGTTGAAAAGGCAAAATGATAGGATACTGAAAGAGAAACTCCCTAGGTCAGTAGGTGTCCAATATGCTACTGGAGATCAGTGGAGAAATAACTCCAGAAAGAATGAAGGGATGGAGCCAAAGCAAAAAGAATACCCAGCTGTGGATGTGACTGGTGATAGAAGCAAGGTCCAATGCTGTAAAGAGCAATATTGCATAGGAACCTGGAATGTCAGGTCCATGAATCAAGGCAAATTGGAAGTGGTCAAACAAGAGATGACAAGAGTGAATGTCGACATTCTAGGAATCAGCAAACTGAAATGGACTGGAATGGGTGAATTTAACTCAGATTACCATTATATCTACTACTGTGGGCAGGAATCCCTTAGAAGAAATGGAGTGGCCATCATGGACAACAAGAGAGTCTGAAATGCAGCACTTGGATGCAATCTAAAAAACGACACAATGACCTCTGTTTGTTTCCAAGGCAAACCATTCAATATCACAGTAATGCAAGTCTCTGCCCCAACCAGTAACGCTGAAGAAGCTGAAGTTGAACGGTTCTATGAAGACCTTCAAGACCTTTTAGAAATAACACCCAAAAGAGATGTCCTTGTCATTCTAGGGGACTGGAATGCAAAAGTAGAAATTCAAGAAACACCTGAGTAACAGGCAAATTTGGCCTTGGCATACGGAATGAAGCAGGGCAAAGACTAGTAGAGTTTTGCCAAGAAAATGCACTGGTCATAACAAACCTCTTCCACAACACAAGAGAAGACTCTATACATGGACATCACCAGATGGTCAACACCAAAATCAGATTGATTATGTTCTTTGCAGCCAAAGATGGAGAAACTCTATACAGTCAGCAAAAACAAGACAAGGAGCTGACTATGGCTCAGAACATGAACTCTTTATTGCCAAATTCAGGCTGAAATTGAAGAAAGTAGGGAAAACCACTAAACAATTCAGATATCACCTAAATCAAATCCCTTATGATTATACAGTTGAAGTGAGAAATAGATTTAAGGGCCTAGATCTGATAGATAGAGTGCCTGATGAACTATGGAATGAGGTTCATGACATTGTACAGGAGACAGGGATCAAGACCATCCCCATGGAAAAGAAATGCAAAAAAGCAAAATGGCTGTCTGGGGAGGCCTTACAAATAGCTGTGAAAAGAAGAGAAGCAAAAAGAAAAGGAGAAAAAGAAAGACATAAACATCTGAATGCAGAATTCCAAAGAATAGCAAGAAGAGATAAGAAAGCCTTCTTCAGTGATCAATGCAAAGAAATAGAGGAAAACAACAGAATGGGAAAGACGAGAGATCTCTTCAAGAAAATCAGAAATACCAAAGGAACATTTCATGCAAAGATGGGCTCGATAAAGGACAGAAATGGTATGGACTTAACAGAAGCAGAAGATATTAAGAGATGGCAAGAATACACAGAAGAACTGTACAAAAAAGATCTTCATGACCCAGATAATCACGATGGTGTGATCACTGACCTAGAGCCAGACATCCTGGAATGTGAAATCGAGTGGGCCTTAGAAAGCATCACTATGAACAAAGCTAGTGTAGGTGATAGAATTCCAGTTGAGCTATTCCAAATCCTGAAAGATGATGCTGTTAAAGTGCTGCACTCAATATGCCAGCAAGTTTGGAAAACTCAGCAGTGGCCACAGGACTGGAAAAGGTCAGTTTTCATTCCCATCCCAAAGAAAGGCAATTCCAAAGAATGCTAAAACTACCACACAATTGCACTCATCTCACACGCAAGTAAAGTAATGCTCAAAATTCTCCAAGCCAGACTTCAAGCACTATGTGAACCACGAACTTAAAGGCAGAGGAACCAGATATCAAATTGCCAACATCTGCTGGATCATCGAAAAAGCAAGAGAGTTCCAGAAAAACATCTATTTCTGCTTTATTGACTCTTTCATATATGCCATAGCATATTAAATATTTTAGAGAGAAATGGACATTATAAATAAAATTGCCATAAACTACTTTCTTTAATTCTTATATACTTCTTTCAAACTGTAGTCCTGATATAGAGAGCCTAGCCTGGCTCTCTGTGATGACCTTGTGGGGCAGGATGCAGGAGGTGGGTTGGAGGCAGGCTCAGGAGGGAGAAGGTATATATATAGTTGTGACTGATTTACATGATTGTAGGGCAGAAACCAACAATATTTAAAGCAATTATCATCCAATTGGGGAAAAAAAAAAAACCCTGCTATCCTGTTACCTTTAGTTACACTGCACTGAACTATTCCAGCTGTGTGAAGTTATCCATCCTTCAGTGCACAAATTGTTTCTTGCTCGTTACACAAATGCATTAGGATATTGATGGCCAATGTAACAAATAAGTCCCCCAAATAAAATCATCTCAAAAAGGGTTATATATACACATTTTAGTTGAGAGTTTAGGTAAGTCTTCAGAGGTCACAAATTGTTGGAAGAAATCTTCAAGCCACTGTTTCCAAGAGTATTTCATTCTGTAAGTGAGAACAAAGAATTATACATGGCAGGTGCACAATACTTACAGAATGCATGGATAAGTGAATGTATTTGATGTTCAATTATCTTGAATAAAATATGAAATTTTTATCCTTGATGGAACAACCCCTCCTGAGAAGTCATACTGAAAAAGCATATTGAAAGCATCTGCCTTTGAATGAATAATTCCTGCTGATCCAGTTAAACCAGAGTAAAATTAGAAATCAATTTTCACTTTTATTTTTACTAAATAATATTTTCTCATAGGACCGAAAGAGCTATCTCATTTTTAGTAGATTTTTGAGGATGATAATGATGGTGCAGTGTGAATGACTGCCTAGTAGAAATGAGAACAATAATAAAAAATATTTCTAACGACATAAAATAGTATGTCGTTCAAGGATATCAGGATCATATAAGAGATCATGTAAGTGAACTAGTGAAAAATGATGATTCTTAATATATTAGTCTTACTCAAATCAACTAATACTCCTAAAAGTTTTTCTAGAGGTATTATAAGACTGTATATAATTATTTTTAAGGTCTTACAATAGACAAAATTCTATCTAGCAATAATTAAAATAAGAGAAATATATGTTTTTCAGTGTATATTCACATATGTTGTTCTACCCTAGATTTTCACTTGAATCTTTAAGTTAGGATGAAAATTATCATGGGTTTACAAATAAAGAAACCAGGACTCAAGTAAAATCATACCTGACAAGTTCAAGAATTCAATTCCATTGTCTTCCTTTACATCACTTCTATCATCACCTTTAAGAAGAACAAATCAAGAGAGAGGTCTTTTACCTCCTTCTGATAGCCAATTGTGATGTAAGAAAGTGGCAAGTATTATTAATTTGATACTTTAAACCAATGAAGGCTGAAGCTGTTTCACATATTTCACTCCCCTAACTGTTATGGGTACCCTCTCTCATTGTAGTTTATTTGAAGTAACCTGTGGTGTGCAGTCATGCCTCACCAGACTTGACCAAAACTCATTTCAGTTCAGTTTAGTCACTCAGTTGTGTCCAATTCTTTGTGACCCAATGGACTGCAGCTCACCAGGCCTCCCTGTCCATCACCTACTTCCGGAGGTTCCTTAAACTCACGTCCATCAAGTCCATGATGGCATCCAACTGACTCATCTTCCATTGTCCCATTCTCCGGCCTTCAATCTTGCCCAGTATCAGCGTCTTTTCAAATGAGTCAGTTCTTCGCATCAGGTGGCCAAAGTATTGGAGTTTCAGCTTCACCGTCAGTCCTTCCAATGAATATTCAAGGAAGATTTCCCTTAGGATGGACTGGTTGGATCTCCTTGCAGCCCAAGGGACTCTCAAGAGTCTTCTCCAACCCCACATTTCAAAAGCTAAGCCCTGGCTTGAGAAAGAAGAACGGAACTGGAGGAATCAACCTGCCTGACTTCAGGCTCTACTACAAAGCCACAGTCATCAAGACAGTATGGTACTGGCACAAGGACAGAAATATAGATCAATGGAACAAAATAGAAAGCCCAGAGATAAATCCACGCACATATGGTCACCTTATCTTTGACAAAGGAGGCAAGAATATACAATGGATTAAAGACAATCTCTTTAACAAGTGGTGCTGGGAAAACTGGTCAAACACTTGTAAAAGAATGAAACCAGAACACTTTCTAACACCATACACAAAAATAAACTCAAAATGGATTAAAGAGCTAAATGTAAGACCAGAAACCATAAAACTCCTAGAGGAAAACATAGGCAAAACACTCTCTGACTTACATCACAGCAGGATCCTCCATGACCCACCTCCCAGAATATCGGAAATAAAATAAAAAATGAACAAATGGGACCTAATCAAACTTAAAAGCTTCTGCACAACAAAGGAAACTATAAGCAAGGTGAAAAAACAGCCTTCAGAATGGGAGAAAATAATAGCAAATGAAGCAACTGACAAACAACTAATCTCAAAAATATACAAGCAACTTCTACAGCTCAATTCCAGAAAAATAAATGACCCAATCAAAAAATGGGCCAAAGAACTAAATAGACATTTCTCCAAAGAAGACATACAGATGGCTAACAAACACATGAAAAGATGCTCAACATCACTCATTATCAGAGAAATGCAAATCAAAACTACTATGAGATACCATTTCACGCCAATCAGAATGGCTGCTATCCAAAAGTCCACAAGCAGTAAATGCTGGAGAGGGTGCGGAGAGAAGGGAACCCTCTTGCACTGTTGGTGGGAATGCAAACTGGTACAGCCACTATGGAGAACAGTCTGGAGATTCCTCAAAAAACTGGGAATAGAACTGCCTTATGATCCAGCAATCCCACTGCTGGGCATATACACTGAGAAATCCAGAATTGAAAGAGACACCTGTACCCCAGTGTTCATAGCAGCACTGTTTGCAATAGCCAGAACGTGGAAGCAACCTCGATGTCCATCCACAGATGAATGGATAAGCAAGCTGTGGTACATATACACAATGGAGTATTATTCAGCCATTAAAAAGAATACATTTGAATCAGTTCTAAGGAGGTGGGTGGAACTGGAGCCTATTATACAGAGTGAAGTAAGCCAGAAACAAAAGCACAAATACAGTATACTAATGCATATATATGGAATTTAGAAAGATGGTAAAAATAACCCTATTTTCGAGACAGCAAAAGAGACACTGATGTATAGAACAGACTTTTGGACTCTGGGACCGGGAGAGGGTGGGATGATTTGGGAGAATAGCATTGAAATATGTATAATATTATATCTGAAATGTATTAATTTTTCAAACTAATCACTGTCATGTTACAATTTGTTCATATTAGATGTTTGTAATGTTTCTGATAATCAATAAAAGAGATTCTTGATACCTAATAAAAAACAAAAAACAAAAAAACAAAAGCTAAGCCCTGGCTACTTTGTCTACTTCAGTAGCCTTTTGACTTTTTCTGACATTGTTTCACATTTACTTCTCTTCAAATATTCTGAATATTCAAAATACCCTCCAAGCCTTCTGTTTATTTATTGGTTATTTACTACTTCTGAGTTTTCAAAACATAGATGAAACAAAAGCTTAAAATTTCATCTTGGTTTATAACTTCCCACAGAAATGATCATGTCTTCAAAGGACTATATTAGTCTAATTGTTCTGAATAAACTTCAAAGGAAGAAGGCTGTCCTATTATGAATTTTTTCCACTGAGGGATTGGCTTGATTTAAATGCCTACTTGTATTCATTTTGTGATGATATGAATAGATTTGCCCAGAAATGTCCTTGAAAGTTCATTCTGAATGTCCTGGTTAGTGATCCAGTTGAGAGAGTTGAGAGTTTGTTATTCCAGTCCCACCTTCTCTCATCAGATAGGGCTGTACCCAATTTCAGCTTCCCATGGGACAAGTTGTTGCTATTCCTTGACAGGAGAGGGTGTGACATCCCATAAGCACCAAGCTCTCCAGGTGCTGTGCAGCTGGTACTCCGATACCACTCTGTCAATAGCTGGCATAAAATTTCTAGACTGCCTAAAACCAAGCTCCCTTTGTTTTCCCTGTTCACAAGCTACTTTCTCACCCTTGCTCCAAATAATGAAGAACAAGGGGAGTCAATGTCCCTCCACTAGAATATAAACCACCCTGTATGCCCAAGCACTCAGGCCATAGTAACTTTCTCTACTGGGAGAACTAGGGAAACCTCAACTTTGCTAGCTGATCTAGCCTTGCAAATAGCACTTTATTGAATTCAGCTAGAATCTTCGTAGAGAAAAGGTTAGAGACCCAGAAGAAGCCCACTTTGCACAGCATAATGCTTTGCAACCTCTTACTTCTGAGCTCTAACTAACTAATCAGATAAGCATACAAGCACAGAGTGACTTAGAAGCAATTTGCATAAAAAATTATGGCTCTCACCTTCTAACCAGTATACTGTTACTAGTATTAGTATGGGGCTTCCCTGGTAGCTCAGTTGGTAAAGAATCTGCCTGCAATGAAGGAGGCCCTGGTTTGATTCCTGGGTTGGGAAGATTCCCTGGAGAAGGGGTAGGCTAAGCACTCCAGTATTCTTGGGCTTCCCTTGTGGCTCAGCTGGTAAAGAATCTGCCAGCAATGTGGGAGACCTGGGTCCGATCCCTGGATTGGGAAGATCCACTGGAGCAGGGAAAGGCTACCCACTCCACTATTCTGGCCTGGAGAATTCCATGGACTGTATAGTCCATGGCGTTGCAAAGAGTTAAACTGAGGGACTTTCACTCCCTGGTAGCTCAGATGGTAAAGAATCTGCCTGCCATGTGGGAGACTCAGGTTCCATCCCCAGGTCAGGAAGATTCCCTGGAGAAGAGAATGGTTACCCACTTCACTGTGCTTGCCTGGAGAATTCCAACAACAGAGGAGCCTAAAGGGGCACAGTCCATTGGTTTTCAAAGAGTCAGACACGACTGATTAACACACACTCAGTACAAGTATAAAAACTAGTGTAGCTCCTAATTCTTTTTAAGCTAGAAATTCTTTTTTTTTTTTTCCCTAGTTCCTTAATGCAGGCTTAGTTAACTTGAAATAATTACTTTAACTTAGGCAGAACTTCCAGCTGTTTTTGAAAACTTTCTACTTCAAAACTTATAACTTTCTGTTATTTTCCATTGGGCTATTTAAGCACTTATTGCTAAATGTAGCTTTTTTACTAATCCCCTATATAAAAACTTTGGCTACCATTTCTACCACAAAGATGCTTTTTTTTTTTTTAATACATATTTCAATGTAGTATCATTATTACCATTACTACTATAACTTGATTATGTAAACTTATTCATTTTACTTCTGTGTTTTTTTAAAATAATAGACATTATGTTTCTATATTATATCCTCATTTCTGAAAGAATATAACTCAAAATAACAAGAACAAACAACTAGAATTGAATTCAAAGATTAAACTTTTTCTTTATATAAATATATTAATGATATTGTATTTTTGTATTCTTAAGTTCACCATAAAATTTTCATTGTTATTATAATTTTAATATGTAATTGACACATATTCATTTTGTAATGTCTAACTGCCAAAAAAAAAAAAAAAAAAGGAAAATACAACTGATAATCTGAGTAGAGGGACTATAGGTAACTTTCCAGGTGACTTTTTTTCAATGGCCTACAGTTTCTAATTAATTTAGACAACTATTTTTTATCTAAGAACATTTAAAATACCTCAGAGATTCAAAGGTGGCATCTAAATGATTTTAAAAAAGCTTTGTGACTAGGTATTATTAATATTTACAGGAAAAATATTGTCCAACTCAGAGTTTCTGGGTGAAGTATATAGAATGTTTAAGGAGAAAGACATATGAGATTACTTATACTTTTCTAAAATTCTCATTGGAGAGGAATTAGTCATCTTGTAGTCTTCTCAATTTTCTCATTTAGGTATTCACACAAGTTCATTCACTATTTGATCACTTTTTGATATGATAATTCTATTACTACTTTGGCTTTTTCACTTGGTAAGACTACCCTTTTGATATCCACCATAGTAATTAGGTCTTTGTAAACGAGCATATATATGACTGCAACTCATTGTTTTCTACGTGACAGGAATGATATTTGTATTTGTCACAAGTACAATGAAAGCTAAGTTTAATTACCCAGCTTTTTCTAACTTTATTTTTAATTGAAGGATAATCACTTTACAATACTGTGTTAGTTTCTGCCGTACATCAACGTGAATCAGCCATAGGAACACTTGTCTCTTCCCTTTTGAACCTCCCTCCTCAGAATTTTCTTTGAGATTATTTTTTCAACAGATATTCAAAACAATGCCCAGTTTTAAGGTAAGACAAATAAATACAAGTGCCATTTCAAGAACTTGCCCAACGTCAGCTACAAATAAGCAACAGAGTCAAAATTTAGATCCCACTCTTTGTCCAAGGAGCACATTGGCAGTTGAGAGGAAAGGCATTCACCTTCCATCATATACCCTAACCCTCTGCTCTGGCTGTGGAGCTTCTGTCCATTCCATTTATACCAGACTGCCTCCCAATCACCAACAGCCAAATGTGGCAAATGGTTTTGCCTTGGGGCATACAGCTAAGTATATGCGTGATCACACTTATGTACTCCCCCTGAGAATTCATGAATGAGCACACAACTGCTTTATCATTGGTACGAGAGAGGAATCTACTGATGTAAGATTGCACTGTCATTACACTTTCTAAGTCAGAAAAATAACATAAAAATGAGAAAGTTGACCTCTCTGTGGATTCATTTCTATACAATTTTCTTTGAGAAGAGCCTCAATCAATGGAAGTTCTAGCATTCATATTTTGCCAGTCACTGGTGGATATTAAACTTGCCTCACCTTTGCTGACTGGGTTATGTGAGAGGCTAAACTGCTTGACTTCAGACCATTGCTGGTAATTCCCCATGATGGTGGGGCCGTACACCCTGACCCAAGGGAAATTTGCTTTCCCTTTGATAAACTGGGATTTCTCAACACTCTGTAACAGCTGGGTGACCTCGCTTGTTCTGGAGACAAGCTGTCCTTGTTTAATCTCCTCAGGTAATTCTCTTATTGGCCTAAATGAGAGACTAGTTGCTCCTTTAGAGGATGCCAAGTGATATGGTGTTGGTGAGAGTGAGGGTAGAAAAGTAAATGGCCTCATTTGCATTCAAATAAAGCCTCAGGTAAAAACAATAAGTGCCTTATGCTTAAGTAATTTACAGAAAAAAACAATTGTTTCAGGAAATTACATGCTATGAAAACAGGGAGAAAAAGCATATACAACAGCTTAATACTATGCTTACTCTTTCCTGAATTAATGTGTTTCCGTCTGAGAACTTTATCTCTAAAGAAGATATTCTAAATATTGCTGTCTTTTTTCCCCTGGTGTGTTATACATACTGTAAAGATATTGGACTAAAATTTAATAACATAATTAATTCTGAGGGATTTTAATCCATGATTAAGGAATCCCTGATTCCTTTCAAAAAATTTTGATATTCATTTAGGGTATTGTAAAAATTATGTGTGTGTTGTAGAAAAAATGTGTGTGTAAATTCAACTTTTAGAAAACTAAGATCATGGCATCTGGTCCCATCAGTCATTTCAGTTCAATCACTCAGTCATTTCCGACTCTTTGTGACCCCATGAATTGCAGCATGCCAGGCCTCCCTGTCCATCACCAACACCCGGAGTTCACCCAAACTCACGTCCATCGAGTTGGTGATGACATCCAGCCATTTCATCCTCTGTCATCCCCTTCTCCACCTGCCCCCAATCCCTCCCAGCATCAAAGTCTTTTCAAATTAGTCAACTCTTTGCATGAAGGGGCCAAAGTATTGGAGTTTCAGCTTTAGCATCATTGCTTCCAAATAACAAACAGAATTGATGTCCTTTAGGATGGACTGGATGGATCTCCTTGCAGTCCAAGGGACTTTCAAGACTCTTCTCCAACACCACAATTCAAAAGCAACAACACTTTGGCAGTCAGCTTTCTTCACTGTCCATCTCTCACAACCATACATGACCACTGGAAAAACCACAGCCTTGACTAGACGGACCTTTGTTGGCAAAGTAATGTCTCTGCTTTTGAATATGCTATCTAGGTTGGTCATAACTTTCCTTCCAAGGAGTAAGCATCTTTTAATTTCAAGGCTGCAGTCACCATCTGCAGTGATTTGAAGCCCCCCAAAATAAAGCCTGAAACTGTTTCCACTGTTTCCCCATCTATTTCCCATGAAGTGATGGGACCAGATGCCATGATCTTCGTTTTCTGAATGCTGAGCTTTAAGCCAACATTTTCACTATCCTCTTTCACTTTCATCAACAGGCTCTTTTGTTCTTTATTTTTTGCCATAAGGGTGGTGTCATCTGCATATCTGAGGTTATTGATATTTCTCCTGGCAATCTTGATTCCAGCTTGTGCTTCTTGCAGCCTAGCATTTCTCATGATGTATTCTGCATATAAGTTAAATAAGCAAGGTGACAATATACAGCCTTGACGTACTCGCTTTTCTATTTGGAATCAGTCTGCTGTTCCATGTTCAGTTCTAACTGTTGCTTCCTGACCTCCATACAAATTTCTCAAGAGACAGATCAGGTGGTCTGATATTCCCATCTCTTTCAGAATTTTCCACAGTTTATTGTGATCCACACAGTCAAAGGCTTTGGTATAGTCAATAAAGCAGAAATAGATGTTTTTCTGGAACTCTCTTGCTTTTTCCATGATCTAGCAGATGTTAGCAATTTGATCTGTGGTTCCTCTGCCTTTCTTAAAACCAGCTTGAACAATTGAAGTCCATGATTCACATATTGCTGAAACCTGACTTGGAGAATTTTGAGCATTACTTTACTAGTGTGTGAGATGAGGGCAATTGTGCAGTAGTTTGACATTCTTTGCCATTGCCTTTCTTCGGGATTGCAGTGAAAACTGACCTTTTCCAGTCCTGTGGACACTGCTGAGTTTTCACAGTTTGCTGGCATATTAAGTGCAGCACTTTTGCTGCATCATCTTGCAGGATTTGAAATAACTGGAATTTCATCACCTCCACTAGCTTTGTTCATAGTGATGCTTTCTAAGGCCCATTTCACTTCACATTCCAGGATATCTGGCTCTAGTTGAGTGATCTCACCATTGTGATTATCTGGGTCATGAAGATCTTTTTTGTACAGTTCTTCTGTGCATTTGTGACACCTCTTCTTAATATCTTCTGCTTCTGTTAGGTCCATACCATTTCTGTCCTTTATTGAGCCCATCTTTGCATGAAATGTTCCCTTGGTATCTCTAATTTTTCTTGAAGAGATCTCTAGCTTTTTCCCATTCTGTTTTCCTCTATTTTTTTGCATTGATTGCTGTGGAAGCCTTTCTTATCTCTCTTTGCTATTCTTTGGAACTCTGCATTCAGATGCTTATATCTTTCCTTTTCTCCTTTGCTTTTTGCTTCTCTTCTTTTCACAGCTATTTGTAAGGCCTCCCCAGATAGCCATTTTGCTTTTGCTTTTTCACATTTCTTTTCCATGGGATTGATCTTGATCCCAGTCTCCTGTACAGTGTGATGAACCTCAGTCCGTCAGGCACTCTATATATCAGATCTAGTCCCTTAAATCTATTTCTCACTTCCACTGAATAATCATAAGGGATTTGATCTAGGTCATACCTGAATAGTCTAGTGGTTTTCCCCACTTTCTTAAATTTAAGTCTGAATTTGACAATAAGGAGTTCATGATCTGAGGCACAGTCAGCTCCTGGTCTTGTTTTTGCTGACTATATAGAGTTTCTCCATATTTGACTGCAAAGAATATAACCAATTGGATTTCGGTGTTGACCATCTGGTGATATCCGTGTGTAGAGTCTTCTCTTGTGTTGTTGGAAGAGGGTGTTTGCTATGACCAGTGCATTTTCTTGGCAAAACTCTTATTAGCTTTTGTCCTGCTTCATTCCATATTCCAAGGCCACATTTGCCTGTTACCCCAGGTATTTCTTGACTTCCTACTTTTGCATTCCAGTCCCCTATAATGAAAAGGACATCTTTTTTGGGTGTTAGTTCTAAAATGTTTTGTAGGTCTTCATAGAACTGTTCAACGTCAGCTTCTTCAGCACTGGTTGGGGCATAGACTTTAATTACTGTGATATGGAATGGTTTGCCTTGGAAATGAACAGAGATCATTCTGACTTTTTTGAGATTGTATCCAAGTGCTGCATTTCAGACTCTTTTGTTGACCATGATGGCTACTCCATTTCCCCTAAGGGATTCCTGCCCACAGTAGTAGATATAATGGTAATCTGAGTTAAATTCACCCATTCCAGTCCATTTTAGTTCATTTATTCATAGAATGTCAACATTCTTGCAATCTCCTGTTTGACTACTTCCAATTTGCCTTGATTCATGGACCTAACATTCCAGGTTCCTATGTAATAGTGCTCTTTACAGCATTGGGCCTTGCTTCTGTCACCAGTCATATCCACAACTGGATATTGTTTTTGCTTTGACTCCATGCCTTCATTTTTTCTGGAGTTATTTTTCCACTGATCTCCAGTAGCATATTGGGCACCTACTGACCTTGGGAGTTCCTCTTTCAGTGTCCTATCATTTTGCCTTTTCATACTATTCATCACTTCATGACATATAGATGGGGAAACAGTGGAAACAGTTTCAGGCTTTATTTTGGGGGGCTTCAAATCACTGCAGATGTTGACTTCAGCCTTGAAATTAAAAGATGCTTACTCCTTGGAAGGAAAGTTATGACCAACCTAGATAGCATATTGAAAAGCAAAGATATTACTTTGCCAACAAATGTTCGTGTAATCAAGGCTATGGTTTTTCCAGTGGTCATGTATGGATGTGAGAGTTGGACTCTGAAGAAAGCTGAGAGCCGAAGAATTGGTGCTTTTGAACTGTGGTGTTGGAGAAGACTCTTGCAAGTCCCTTGGATTGCAAGGAGATCCAATCAGTCCATCCTAAAGGAGACCAGTTCTAGGTGTTCATGGAAGGACTGATGTTGAAGCTGGAACTCCAATACTTTGGCCACCTCATGCGAAGTGTTGACTCATGGGCAAAGACCCTGATGCTGGGAGGGATTGAGAGCAGAAGGAGAAGGGGACGACAGAGGATGAGATGGCTGGATGACATCACCGACTCGATGTACATGAGTTTGTGTGAACTCCAGGAGTTGGTGATGGACAGGGAGGCCTGACGTGCAGTGATTCGTGGGATTGCAAAGAGTTGGATACGATTGAGTGACTGAACTGAACTGAACTGAACTGATGTGTGTTCAGTCATGTCCAGCCATTTCTAGCTCTTTGCGACCTCAAGGACTATAGCCCCCCCCCCCCCCCAGCTCCTCTGTCTATGGAATTTTCCAGACAAGAATACAGGGACAGATTGCCATTTCTTACTCCAGGGTATCTTCATGACCCCAAGATAAGACCTGCATCTTTTGTGTCTCCTGCATCAGCAGGCAGATTCTTTACTGCTGAGCCACCAGGGAAGCCCCATAGAAATAATATAAACAGCCATACCAGTTAAAGGAAATTTAAGCATTGTATGAAAAAAATAAATCTTTTCTCACAACTAATGAATTTCAAGAACAGAATTTATCCATATTTACTGTTCCATTTTGGCTTGTCTATAATCAAGAATGACTATATTATCTGGTGCAAAAATATATGTGAGTATAAGGAAGATAGATTCTATGGGAAAAGCAAAAGGTATTAGACTAAATTTCAAAACACTTAACATCTAGCAATTTTAAATATACTAGACAAATTGGATGGGGAAAGGTACTGGTATCAGACAAAAAATCTTGCTTGATGGAAGCCATTGATAACTCCATTGGTGTCCGTCTGAGTCAGAAGTCTGTTTCTCTCACATGTGGCCTTCTAATGCTTTCCTTCCTGCCCAAAGATCATCCTAGACTTCAGCAGCTCATACATACACCAGCTCATCTTGGGATTTCTCATAACAGAAGTTAACTATATATAAACATTTATTTATTTAATTTTTTTCTGTTGAGTTTCCCTCACTTTGACAGCTAGTCTACTTGGAAAAGGTCAAAATATATCTAGTTTAGTTTCCTTGTATGAGTTGGCCATTTCATTCAGAAAAGGGCTCATTTTGGCCAAGTCAAACTTTGGAAACAAAGGGGGCTCTCCTTGGAGCCTAGAAATAAGGTTTTACTATCATCAAGAGATAGCTCCAAGCTGCCTCTCAGCCTTAGATTTACCTGGGAGTCAGGCACAATTACAAGAGTTCAAATTGCCCCATGCTTCCAAACTCTCATTTTGTTTTGCTCTTGTTCCATAGAAACTCTAGACCTACATTTACCAATGAGTATCTGACATCCAAAAATACATCAAAATTCTCGTAATTCAGTCCCACTATACACACGTGTCTTAAAGTTACAGAAAGGTTAAATGCATAACAATGGCTAGTACTGACTTTAAAGAAAAAGTCTTTCAAATCTCTCACAAATCTCTTTTTTCACATGTATATTGGACAAAAGTGGTTGCTGGATAAGAAGCAGAGAACATGTGGTCAATTGTTGCTGAGCAAGTCTTGATAACATGATGCTTTTAGAACCTTCCTTTAGAATTTCACAAGACTATTCCTCACTTTGGGGATTCAGTCAATATTTTGCACTGTTATTAAAAAGTTTGGCATTTTGTTTTGCTTTTGAGAAGGACTAAATTCAGAAGGCTAGAACGTTCATGCTGGTCATTGACAGGGAGACCACAGTTTCTTTATACATGGACCTCTCCTCAGGACTGCTTGAGTGTCCTTACAACATGACAGCTGAGTTCTCCAAGAGCAATCAATACAAGAGAAGATCAGATCAGATCAGTCGCTCAGTCATGTCCGACTCTTTGTGACCCCATGAACCGCAGCACTCCAGGCCTCCCTGTCCATCACCAACTCCTGGAGGTCACTCAGACTCACATCCATCGAGTCAGTGACGTCATCCACCCATCTCATCCTCTGTCGTCCCCTTCTCCTCCTGCCCCCAATCCCTCCCAGCATCAGAGTCTTCTCCAATGAGTCAACTCTTCGCATGAGGTAGCCAAAGTACTGGAGTTTCAGCTTTAGCATCATTCCTTACAAAGAAATCCCAGGGCTAATCTCCTTCAGAATGGACTGGTTGGATCTCCTTGCAGTCCAAGGGACTCTCAAGAGTCTTCTCCAACACCACAGTTCAAAAGCATCAATTGTTCGGCGCTCAGCCTTCTTCACAGTCCAGCTCTCACAACCATACATGACCACAGGAAAGACCATAGCCTTGACTAGGCGAACCTTTGTTGGTAAAGTAATGTCTCTGCTTTTGAATATGCTATCGAGGTTGGTCATAACTTTCCTTCCAAGGAGTAAGTGTCTTTTAATTTCATGGCTGCAGTCACCATCTGCAGTGATTTTGGAGCCCAGAAAAATAAAGTCTGACACTGTTTCCACTGTTTCCCCATCTATTTCCCATGAAGTGATGGGACCAGATGCCATGATCTTCGTTTTCTGAATGTTGAGCTTTAAGCCAACCTTTTCACTCTCCACTTTCACTTTCATCAAGAGGCTTTTTAGTTCCTCTTCACTTTCTGCCATAAGGGTGGTGTCATCTGCATATCTGAGGTTATTGATATGTCTCCCAGCAATCTTGATTCCAACTTGTGTTTCTTCCAGTCCAGCATTTCTCATGATGTACTCTGCATATAAGTTAAATAAACAGGGTGACAATATACAGCCTTGACATACTCCTTTTCCTATTTGGAACCAGTCTGTTGTTCCATGTCCAGTTCTAACTGTTGCTTCCTGACCTGCATACAGATTTCTCAAGAGGCAGATCAGGTGGTCTGGTATTCCCATCTCTTTCAGAATGTTCCACAGTTTATTGTGATCTACACAGTCAAAGGCTTTGGCATAGTCAATAGAGCAGAAATAGATGTTTTTCTGGAACTCTCTTGCTTTTTCGATGATCCAGCGGATGTTGGCAATTTGATCTCTGGTTCCTCTGCCTTTTCTAAATCCAGCTTGAACATGAGGAAGTTCATGGTTCACATATTGCTGAAGCCTGGCTTGGAGAATTTTGAGCATTACTTTACTAGCGTGTGAGATGAGTGCAATTGTGCGGTAGTTGGAGCATTCTTTGGCGTTTCCTTTCTTTGGGATTGGGATGAAAACTGACCTTTTCCAATCTTGTGGCCACTGCTCAGTTTTCCAGATTTGCTGGCATATTGAGTACAGCACTTTCACAGCATCATCTTTCAGGATTTGGAATAGCTCCACTGGAATTCCATCACCTCCACTAGCTTTGTTCGTAGTGATGTTTTCTAAGGCCCACTTGACTTCACATTCCAGGATGTCTGGCTCTAGGTCAGTGATCACACCATCATGATTACCTGGGTCATGAAGCTCTTTTTTTGTACAGTTCTTCTGTGTATTCTTGCCACCTCTTCTTAATATCTTCTGCTTCTGTTAGGTCCATACTATTTCTGTCCTTTATCGAGCCCATCTTTGTATGAAATGTTCCTTTGGTATCTCTGATTTTCTTGAAGAGATCCCTAGTCTTTCCCATTCTGTTGTTTTCCTCTATTTCCTTGCATTGATCGCTGAAGAAGGCTTTCTTATCTCTTCTTGCTATTCTTTGGAACTCTGCATTCAGATATATACCATCTTTAAAACATGGGCAAATTAAGTGAATGAAGGACAGCATAGTAGATAATGTATAAATATGGGATTGGTATGAAGCAAGTAAGCTGATAATCTTTGTGTATAATGTTGTGATCTGCTGCAAAAAAGATGTAACATCTTAGTTTTATGAAAAATAAGCCTATAGATAGACCTTAGTAATATTCTAGGATATTGTTTTTAGAGTTTTTTGAATTTTACACATTGACTTTATTATTATTAGTGACTTAATTAGGGGATCAGTAAACAAAAGTATCCATGAATGGAAAGGTGCAAAGTTTGAACCAATGCATATCTGAGGTGTGTATGAATAAATGATTTGGTTAAACCCTGTAACTCTGAGGTCAGAGACCTAGTTAATGCCTGTACAACAGAAGTTAATGCTCTTAACATTAGGATTTTGCTCTCAGGCTATTAATATTCATAGGTCTGGATGGTATTACTATAAGTGAATTAATGAATGAGTAAGTATATATATATATCTATATCTATATAGAAGACAAGGAAAGCCATATGTGGTCCAATTATGAGTGTTTAATTATATTTTTGTTATTAGTACATTTCTAAAGTGCTCAATTCCATTGTAAATCTATTTGGATAAATAGCATACAAAGATAAATACCTGGAAATCAATGTTCTGCATTATTTGAGAAGTGCTGACTACTTATTGAAAATAAGAAGATATGATCTAATTGGTTTTGTCTGGGAATAATGACGGAGAAAGCAATGGCAACCCACTCCGGTACTCTTGCCTTGAAAATCCTATGGATGGAGGAGCCTGGTAGGCTGTAGTCCAGAGGGTCGTGAAGAGTTGGACACAACTGAGCGACTTCACTTTCAATTCTGAAATTCTTCAAATTCTGAAAGGAATTTGTTTCAGAAAATCTATTAGGAGATTTGCAAATGAATCAATCCAGATAGCTCTATACCTCACAACTCAGGAGAAATGGAGAGGTTAGGCACATTCTCTCCCATCAGAAACTCTAGAATTGAAAGCAAAAGAGGAAGGCAGGCACTGTAAGTCAAAAGAGACTAACCAACCTTTTCATTGACTTGTGTATAAAACTCTGATTGAATCTCTAAGGTAAGGATCATGACTGAAGTGAGCAAAGAGTCTACTGATAGAACTTAGCTCATTTTCCTCATATCTTTCACACATATGTGATATTTTATATTATAAATATACATATACGTATTATACACATACATATGTATAAACATATACATATGATATACATACATATATATATATGATATGCACACTATATATATATATATATATATATATATATATATAGCTGTGTGCATGCTTGCATGCTCAGTTGTGTCTGACTCTCTGCGACCCCATGAACTGTAGTACCTAGTTTTCTAGTTTGCTATATACAATATATAGTGTGTGTGTATATATATATATATCGTGTGTGTGTGTGTATATATATAGTATGAAATGGCAACCCATTGCAGTATTCTTGCCTGGAGAATCCCAGGGACAGAGGAGCCTGTTGGGCTGCCGTTTATGTGTTCGCACAGAATCAGACACGACTGACACGACTTAGCATATAGTATGAAAGTGAAAGTGAAGTCACTCTTTCATGTCCGACTCTTAGAGACCCCGTGGACTACAGCCCACGAGGATCCTCTGTCCATGAAATTCTCCAAGCAAGAATACTGGAGTGGGTTGCCAGTTTCTTCTCCAGGGTATCTTCCTGACCCAGGATTCGAACCCAGGTCTCCTGTATTGCAGGCAGATGCAGGCAGACGCTTTAACCTCTGAGCCACCAGGAATCCCATTATATATATAGTATTCTATATAATATATAATTTATATATATTACATAATATAAAATATGTGCATAATTTTACATTATAATTAAATTTTATTATATAATCTATAATTGTATATATGTATATTTTGATAATATATCATATATATGTGTATATACACACACAGTCATTAGTCCATTCATATCTGGGAAGGATTGGCTTTCCAGGACCAATACCAAAATCAACAGATATTCAGGTCCCATCGTCAGCCCTTCATATGCAAATTCAGCATCCATAGATTCAACCAACCACAGATCCTAAAAATTGTACATAATTTATAGTTGATTGAATCTGTGGATGTGAAACTCATGGATATGGAAAGTCAACTGTGTATTTACTGGAAAAAAAAAAAAAAAAGTGTAACTTGACCCGTGTGATTAAACTCATGTTGTCCAAGGGGCAAGTGTATAGTTATATAATGTTTTGGCATCACTGATATATAGTCTTTGGTTCTTATTTACTAGAAGGACTCAGTATGTAGTCATACTCAAAGTTATAGTTCATCAAAGTGAAAGGATAAAGCAAAATTAGCAAAGGAAAATAGTGTATGGGAACGGCTGGGCTCCAAAATCACTGCAGATGGTGACTGCAGCCATGAAATTAAAAGACGCTTAGTCCTTGGAAGGAAAGTTATGACCAACCTAGATAGCATATTCAAAAGCAGAGACATCACTTTGCCAACAAAGGTTTGCCTAGTCAAGGCTATGGTCTTTCCTGTGGTCATGTATGGATGTGAGAGCTGGACTGTGAAGAAGGCTGAGCGCCGAAGAATTGATGCTTTTGAACTGTGGTGTTGGAGAAGACTCTTGAGAGTCCCTTGGACTGCAAGGAGATCCAACCGGTCCATTCTGAAGGAGATCAGCCCTGGGATTTCTTTGGAAGGAATGATGCTAAAGCTGAAACTCCAGTATTTTGGCCACCTCATGCGAAGAGTTGACTCATTGGAGAAGACTCTGATGCTGGGAGGGCTTGGGGGCAGGAGGAGAAGGGGACGACAGAGGATGAGATGGGTGGATGGCATCACTGACTCAATGGATGTGAGTCTGAGTGACCTCCAGGAGTTGGTGATGGACAGGGAGGCCTGGCGTGCTGTGGTTCATGGGGTCGCAAAGAGTCAGACATGACTGAGCGACTGATCTGATCTGATGGACTGAATATTTGTATTCTCCCCAAATTCATATGTTGATGCCCTAACTCCCAATACTATGGTGTCTGGAATTAGGGGTTTGGGAGGGGATTAAGATTAAATAAGTTAATGAGAGTGGAATCCTAGTCTGATGGAATTTGTGAACTTTTAAGAAGTAATACCAGACAGCTCTTTATGTCTAAATCTATATATCTCAATCTGTATATTTTGAAATTCTCCCCCATGTGAAGCTATAATGAGATGATGTGCAACTACAAGCTGTAAAGAGTTCTCACCAAGACCCAACATTGCTGCCACCCTCCTCTATGAATTCCAGCCTTCAGAACTGTAGTAATTTTCCATTATTTAAGTTACTCAGTCTGTGGTACTTTGTCATGGCAGTGCAAGCTAACCAATGCAATGTCTTTTCAGAGGAATCTAGGTACAAGCTTCAGAGAGTCCTCTTCCAGTTGAGTCACACAGTATGTGCTTAATTCTTCCAGCAATGTGCTGTGACCACGTGTGTAAAAGGCTGCCTACCAGAGAAATTCATTAGGGTCTCAGTGCCCAGGATTTCAACTGGAAGTTGGTCTGTAAGCACCCTCTGGTAGCATATTCCAAAATTCCAGAGTCCCAGAAGAAAAGTAAGTGTTCAGCATAAACCTTATCATTTGTAGGGACAATCAAGGCATATTAAGCCATTCTAAATAGTTTGAGGAACGACAGAACCCTTTCTAAATCTCAGATGCCAGCCAAAGGCCAATCTTGCAAATGGGCTTTTTGAAGAATAACAATCACAGGCCTGCTGTGTTAACTTTTTTCTGCCTTTAGCCCAATCTGAGTTGTATCAGGTAGGGAAAGCTAAGGAATTCTGCAGAGGAAGAAAAGCAATTGTTGAAAGATGAAACTTTGAATGCACTGAATGTAAGAAAGGAGCATTCCAACATCAAATTTCTGAGAGTTTGAAAAGCACTGAAAGTTAATGTCGGCTTTGGGGAGGTACCCTTGAGGAGGTGCCTGGGGTGAAAGTAAAGACTGCAATATTACTAGAACTCTATTGGTTACTGGCATTCGATGAAGAGTCTGACAGGAGAGAAATTGCCAGTGAGACATATGTGGAGTGTGAGACCATCTGGCATAAGAAGTTGAAAAGAATTTTAGCTTTGTAATAACACAAAAATATTATTTTCAAAAGTCAGTGCAGAGATAGACCAAAGGATGAGACTGAGAAAGCTAGACAATAACCAAGGACATGTAACTGGTACTCACTTTACTTGGTAAATAAATCTGGGTTATTTTAGCCTCTACCCAGGACTTTCAAGGAGCCTGAGAGCTTCCTTCCCATGAAGATTCTCCATCATTGTTAGAATATTCCAGGTGGAAAAGGTAACAGTCATAAAATACGAAGACCCACCCTACCTACCTAACCTACACACACACACACACACACACACACACACCTGTTTGCAGCATGATTTAAAATGTATGTTACCTGTGTGTGCTCCGTCATGTCCAACTCTTTGCAACCTCATAAACTATAGCCTGTAGGGCTCCCCTGTCCATGGAATTTTCCATGCAAGAACACTGGAGTGGGTCGCCATTTCCTTCTCCAGGGGATCTTTCTGATCCAGGGATTGAACCTGCATCTTTTGCATCTCCTGCACAAGGATATCACATTAAATGGGTAAAGCAGACAGCCACAGAGCAAAACAGACTGTTGCACTGGTGGCCACAGTAAAACAAGCAGAAATTGAAACACTGCTAACTTCTCCTTCTACAACCATCACAGATGCATGTAGAAAACTGGTCCAGAACACAGTGAGGAGATTGAAAGTTGTGACATAGAATTTAAAACTTTATAAATTGTCATCAGAAAAATGCCTTTCTGATGACAATTTATGAATTTTTATATTCCTATTACCTTGGTCTTGGAATGACATAATTTTCACTAATAAATAGATACATTAAGGTAGTACAATGCCCAAAGACAGGGAATCATAGCCTCAAGGATGTTTCATGAGGAAGACTGTGAATGAAGACTATGGGCAGTGAAGAAAAAAAGATGTTCTCTTACATTGGATTCTCTATTCTAATGTGTTCTAACAAATGATTTAATACTGAAATATGAATCAAGGATAATCTGAGGACACTGAAAAAAGTATAAATCTCAGGAGAGTTTTGCAGCCTCTCATACCTAGAGAATGTTCTTTCTAGGGCTCCATGGTATTAAAATTTTTATACTTTCTCCTTAATCCCTAACACAGCTTCTACAGAAGAAGAGAAGTGAAGTCACTCAGTTGTATTGGACTCTTTGAGACCCCATGAACTGTAACTTGCCAGGCTCCTTTGTCCATGGAATTTTCCACACACACAGCCTCTAAAACTCTCAGAATTCTCTGAGAGGTAGAATAATCTAATATTATTAATAAAAAGCCCTTTACAACACTTGAGTTTATGCCACAGGGGTTAACTCATGGTTGGACATCTCAATCGCTTCTGGATTTGGGCTGGTCACCAGGCAATCAGATGACTGGAGACTTGGAAATTTCCACCTGACCCTCTGACCTCTGGAAAGAGGAGGGGGACTAGACATTGAGATATAAATGAGATTTGAGAGATTTGGGGTTGATGAATATCAATATGCTGAGAAGGTGTAGTGCTAGATGAAAGCTCTGCACCCTCGAACTCCAAACTTTGTCCTATTGAATGCTTACATTTGGCTGTTTCTGACTTGTATCTTCTATAATAAACCAGTAATTGTAAGATTCTAGTTTGGGGGCTCCAAAATCATTGCAGATGGTGAATGTAGCCATGAAATTAAAATATTTTTGCTCCTTAGAAGAGAAGTTATGACCGACCTAGACAGCCTAACAAAAAGCAGAGACATTACTTTGCCAACAAAGATCCATCTCATCAGAACTTTGGTTTTTCCAGTAGTCATGTATTAATGTGAGAGTTGGACTATAAAGAAAGCTGAGTGCTGAAGAAATGATGTTTTTAAACTGTGATGTTGAAAAGACTCTTGAGAGTCCCTTTGACTGCAAGGAGATACAACCAATCCATCCTAGAGGAAATCAGTCCTGAATATTCATAGGAAGGGCCGATGCTGAAGCTGAAACATCAATTCTTTGGCCACCTGATGCGAAGAACTGGCTCATTTAAAAAGACCCTGATGCTGGGAATGATTGAAGGCAGGAGGAAAAGGGAATGGCAGAGGATGAAATGGTTGGGTGGCATCACCGACTCAGTGGACATAAGTTTGAGTAAGCTCTGGGAGTTGATGATGGGCAGGGAAGCCTGGAGTGCTGCAGTCCCTGGGGTTACAAAGAGTCAGACATGTCTGATCAAGTGAACTGAACTGAATAATTGTAAGTAGAGCACTGTCCTGAGTCCTGTAATTTGCTGTAGAGAATTGTCATACCTGGGGAATAGGTCATGGAAATCCTAAAAACTGTGATTGGCCAGATAGTGGTGTGAGTCACCTGGGAAACCCATTTATATCTAGTGTTTGAAGTAGGGGCAGTCTTGAGAGACTGAGCCCTTTTCTGGGTACCTGATGTCCTCTGCCAGCATTCAGAAGTTGTTTTGTGGAATTTACTCAGCATTTAAATGTTATTTTGATGAATTTGTTGGGGAGAAAGTGGTCTCCCCATCCTATTCCTCCACCATCTTAGGATCGCCCCCTCCTAAGGTTCAATGCAGGATACAGTATGTTTGGGGCTGGTGCACTGGGATGACCCAGAGGGATGGTATGGGCAGGGAGATGGGAGGGGGGTTCAGGATGGGGAACACGTGTATACCCGTGGCGGATTCATGTTGTGTGGCAAAACCAATACAATATTGTAAAGTAATTAGCCTCAAATTAAAATAAATAAATTTAAATTAAAAAAAAAAAAAAAAGAAAGACTGAGCCCTTCATTTGTTGTATCTGGGCTCCATACATATAACATAACCATGTGGAACATGTAAAACATATATAAGATAGAGATAATAGTCATACTGCTATAAAGTTGTCTTCAGTTCAGTTCAGTCGCTCAGTCCTGTCCGACTCTTTGCAACCCCATGAATCGCAGCACGCCAGGCCTCCCTGTCCATCACCAACTCCCGGAGTTCACCCAGACTCACATCCAGCGAATCAGTTATGCCATCCAGCCATCTCATCCTCTGTCATCCCCTTCTCCTCCTGCCCCCAATCCCGCCCAGCATCAGGCTCTTTTCCAATGAGTCAACTCTTTGCATGAGGTGGCCAAAGTACTGGAGTTTCAGCTTTAGCATCATTCCTTCCAAAGAAATCTCAGGGCTGATCTCCTTCAGAATGGACTGGTTGGATGTCCTTGCAGTCCAAGGGACTCTCAAGAGTCTTCTCCAACACCACAGTTCAAAAGCATCAATTCTTCGGAGCTCAGCCTTCTTCACAGTCCAGCTCTCACATCCATACATGACCACAGGAAAGACCATAGCCTTGACTAGGCGAACCTTTGTTGGCAAAGTAATGTCTCTGCTTCTGAATATGCTATCTAGGTTGGTCATAACTTTCCTTCCAAGGAGTAAGTGTCATTTAATTTCATGTCTGCAGTCACCATCTGCAGTGATTTTGGAGCCCAGAAAAATAAAGTCTGACACTGTTTCCGCTGTGCCTGATGAACTATGGAATGAGGTTCGTGACATTGTATAGGAGACAGGGATCAAAATCATCCCCATGGAAAAGAAATGCAAAAAAGCAAAATGACTGATTGGGGAGGCCTTACAAATAGCTGTGAAAAGAAGAGAAGCAAAAAGAAAAGGAGAAAAAGAAAGACATAAGCATCTGAATGCAGAATTCCAAAGAACAGCAAGAAGAGATAAAAAAGCCTTCCTCAGCGATCAATGCAAAGAAATAGAGGAAAACAACAGAATGGGAAAGACTAGGGATCTCTTCAAGAAAATCAGAGATACCAAAGGAACATTTCATGCAAAGATGGGCTCGATAAAGGACAGAAATGATATGGACTTAACAGAGGCAGAAGATATTAAGAAGAGGTGGCAAGAATACACAGAAGATCTGTACAAAAAAGATCTTCACGACCCAGATAATCATGATGGTGTGATTACTGACCTAGAGCCAGACATCTTGGAATGTGAAGTCAAGTGGGCCTTAGAAAGCATCACTATGAACAAAGCTAGTGGAAGTGATAGAATTCCAGTTGAGGTATTTCAAATCCTGAAAGATGATGGTGTGAAAGTGCTGCACTCAATATGCCAGCAAATTTGGAAAACTTAGCAGTGGCCACAGGACTGGAAAAGGTCAGTTTTTATTGCAATCCCAAAGAAAGGCAATGCCAAAGAATGCTCAAACTACCGCACAATTGCACTCATCTCACACGCTAGTAAAGTAATGCTTAAAATTTTCCAAGCCAGGCTTTTTTGTGAACCGTCAACTTCCTGATGTTCAAGCTGGTTTTAGAAAAGGCAGAGGAACCAGAGATCAAATTGCCAACTCTTGTTGGATCGTGGAAAAAGCAAGAGAGTTCCAGAAAAACATCTATTTCTGCTTTATTGACTATGTCAAACTTGTCTTAAATGGATTCAAATATACACTCTTATTAGTATTGTATCTCAGTTCTTGTTGCTCCACGTCCTCACTGATACTTGATTCTGTCTGTATTTTTCAACTTAGCCATTTAGTTGAAAAGTAGTATCAACTTGCATCTTTAATGTGTATTTCTCCAATGACTAATGTGAACCATATTTCTAATATTCAATGGCCTTTTAAACCTTCTCTTTTACAAAACGTTAAGTCTTGTACCCATTAAAATAATCTGATTATCTGGTTTTCTTTGACTTGCAGAAAAGAGCTAATTATTTTGGCTAGGAGATCTATATGCATATATGAATTATGAATACATTTTCCACTTTATAGTTTAAATTTTCAACCTCTTACTGGTGCATTTTGATGCACCAAGGTTCTTAATTTTAATATAGCTTAATTTGTCTTTACAAGTTTTGCATCCTGTCTTAAAAAATTATTATCTGTTCTAGTATTGAAAAATTATTTCTTGATATCTCCTTCTCAAAACTTTATAATATTTTTCTTTCACATTTGCATCCATAACCTATTTAGCTTTCATTTTTATATATAATTGTGAGATAGCAATGAAGAAATTTGCTTTTCATAAATACTGGATTGGCCAAAATATTCGTTGAGGATTTTTCCATAAGATGGAATGGAAAATCCAAATGAACTCCTTTGGCCAACTCAGTAGATGTTGAGTTGAAATGTATTGAGATCACAATCATTTCCATGTTTCACTGACATTATAACCACTGTTAATTACAGATCATATATTTTGATGTAGCTTCCTAGGTGGCCCAGTGGTAAAGAATACTTGTGCCAATGTGGAAAATGCAGGTTTGATCCCTGGGTGGGGAAGATCCTATGGAAAAGAAAATGGCAACACACTCTACCATTTTTGCCCGAAAAATTCCATGGGCAGAGGGACAGAGGACCTTGGTGGGCCACAGTCCATGGGGGGCAAAGAGTTGGATATGACTGAACACACATGCACACCATACAGAAGGTATATCATGTTCATATTGTTTTCTTCTTTTATTCTTTTATCTGCACACAATGTGTAAGCATAGCATTGTAGTTCATTGTAGTATTATATTTAGTATGACACCACCCTTATGGCAGAAAGTGAAGAGGAACTAAAAAGCCCCTTGATGAAGGTGAAAGTGGAGAGTGAAAAAGTTGGCTTAAAGCTCAACATTCAGAAAACAAAGATCATGGCATCTGGTCCCATCCCTTCATGGGAAATAGATGGGGAAACAGTGGAAATAGTGTCAGACTTTATTTTTCTGGGCTCCAAAATCACTACAGATGGTGACTACAGCCATGAAATTAAAAGACGCTTACTCCTTGGAAGGAAAGTTATGACCAACCTAGATAGCATATTCAAAAGCAGAGACATTACTTTGCCAACAAAGGTCCTTTTAGTCAAGGCTATGGTCTTTCCTGTAGTCATATATGGATGTGAGAGCTGAACTGTGAAGAAGGCTGAGCTCCGAAGAACTGATGCTTTTGAACTGTGGTGTTGGAGAAGACTCTTGAGAGTCCCTTGGACTACAAGGAGATCCAACCAGTCCATTCTGAAGGAGATCAGCCCTGGGATTTCTTTGGAAGGAATGATGCTAAAGCTGAAACTCCAGTACTTTGGCCACCTCATGAGAAGAGTTGACTCAATGGAGAAGACTCTGATGCTGGGAGGGATTGAGGGCAAGAGGGGAAGGGGACGACAGAGGATGAGATGGGTGGATGGCATCACTGACTCGATGGATGTGAGTCTGAGTGACCTCCGGGAGTTGGTGATGAACAAGGAGGCCTGGCATGCTGCGATTCATGGGGTTGCAAAGAGTCGGACACGAATGAGCGACTGATCTGATCTAATCTGATGTGAAGGAGAAATATCAATAACCTCAGATATGCAGATGACACCACCCTTATGGCAGAAAGAGAAGAGGAACTAAAAAGCCTCTTGATGAAAGTGAAAGAGGAGAGAGAAAAAGTTGGCTGAAAGCTCAACATTCAGAAAATGAAGATCATGGCATCCGGTCCCATCATTCTTGGGAAATATATGGGGAAACAGTGGAAACAGTGTCACACTTGATCTTTTGGGGCTCCAAAATCCCTGCAAATGGTGACTGCAACCATGAAATTAAAAGATGCTTACTCCTCGGAAGGAAAGTTATGACCAACCTAGATAGCATATTCAAAAGCAGAGACATTACTTTGCCAACAAATGTCCATCTAGTCAAGGCTATGGTTTTTCCAGTGGTCTTGTGTGGATGCAAGACTTGGACTATGAAGAATGTTGAGCACTGAAGAATTGATGCTTTTGAACTGTGGTGTTGGAGAAGACTCTTGAGAGTCCCTTGGACTGCAAGGAGATCCAATCAGTCCATTTTAAAGATCAGCCCTAGGTGTTCTTTGGAAGAAATGATGCTAAAGCTGAAACTCCAGTACTTTGGCCACCTCATGCGAAGAGTTGACTCATTGGAAAGACTCTGATGCTGGGAGGGATTGGGGGCAGGAGGAGAAGGGGACGACAGAGGATGAGATGGCTGGATGGCATCACTGACTCGATGGATATGAGTCTCAGTGACCTCCGGGTGTTGGTGATGGACAGGGAGGCCTGGTGTGCTGTGATTCATGGGATCGCAGAGTTGGACATGACTGAGCGACTGAACTGAATATTGCTAAGATTGTTCTTCTCCTAGAAGGTTATTTTGCCTTTCTTTTTGGCTTTTTTTTGTTTTTTTACTCGTCTCTTTGTATATCCACATGACTTTGTAATCTATTTATTAAGTTCTTAGGGGAAAAAAGCTATGAATATATTGATTGATATTGCCAACATATAAATAAATTTGACCTATTTACAATGGAGTCTCTATAAACAAACATGCTATTGAGTTTGATCATCAATAATTTTTTCAATAATAGTTTTTAGATTTTAGTGTTAAATTCTTACCAACTTTTGTCATATGTGATATTTTCATTGCTGTGTAAGTGATACCACTTCTTAAATTTCCAATTGTGTTGTTCTATTTCTATAGAACTTTTTTTTCATATTGACCTTGGATTTGATGATAGCACATTCATTAATTTATTAAGATGGTTCATAGAATATTTGAATTTTTAGTTGTCATGTTATCTTTAAGAAAATGACAATTTTACTGATAGTTCTTTACCTTCATTTCTTATCATCATAAGAAATTTTTTTACCCATTTTTTACCTCTCTTTTACCCTTGCCTTACTGCAATATTCAGACTCTTCCTTAAAATATTAAAGTGGAAATAGTGAGTATCTTTTTTCTCTTCACCCTCTACAAGTTTTCAACTTTTATTTTTACATCACCAAATATATTTACCTTCTATGTTTTCTGTAGATATTTCTTGTCATTTAAACCTGGGATGACCCAGAGGGATGGTATGCGGGCGGAGGTGGGAGAGGGGTTCAGGATTGGGAACACATGTACACCCAGGGCAGATTCATGTTGATGTATGGCAAAACCAATACAATATTGTAAGTAATTAGCCTCCAATTAAAATAAATAAATTCAAATTTTAAAAAAATCACTTTTTGTCCTAGCTTACTGAAAGATTTTTCATGAAAGGGTTTTGAATTTTAGTTAAGTGCTTCTATATCGCTTGTGTTTATATACATATTTTTTGTTCTATCTTGATTCTTCTTGACAAGATTTAGGATTCATTGTTCTGTCAGCCTCATAAAAGTAAAGGTCACTCTCATTTTTTTTTTCAGAAATTTTGTGTGAGATTAGAGTTATTTGTTTTTTAAAATAGTTATGAAAATTTACTATTAAATTGCTGGTACTGGAATTTCCTGTGGCAACATTTTTAAAATAACAAATTTAATTTCTTTAACAGATGCTTCACTAGTAAGATTTTATATATCACTTCGTAAGAAAATTGTAATCTGTGGACATTTGTTCATTCTGACTAAATTGTGTTTCCCTTCTTCAAAGTTATTCATAATGATCTTTAGTTATTTATGTTATAGATATATATTTATGCCATCTGTTCCATTTTTATTTTTGTTATTTTGTTTTTTATCTTTTTTGCCTTGATCAGTCTCATTAAGTATTAACAAATTAATAAATTTCAGTCTTTTCAAAATTCTAATTTTTGACTTTGTCTTTTTCTCTATTGTACAGTATTTTTCAAATGTCCTTCATTTGTTTTCATTTCAGTATTCCTTTCTTTCTTTACACTCATCCTTGAAATAGTTGTTTTTTTAAAAAAATTCACCCATTCTTCTATTTCATATATGCCTATGTCATATTTTTTTTTCTTTAAACATTGCTTAAACTATATCCCACAAGTTTTGATCTGTTATATTTTATTATAATTCAGTTCAGTAATTTTCTGTTATCTATGCTGATTCATTTCTTGATCTATGAGTTGTTTAGAAATGTATTATTTAATTTTCAGGTAGTACACCTTTTCCTAGTATAATTTTATTACTGATTTCCATTTTAATCCCATAATTAGAGAAAATAATTTGAATTACTTCAAAAATTTTAATATTTCAACTTATTTAAATATTTTAAATTTTGTTGAAGCTTTGTTATAATTCACCACATGGTTGTTTTTGATGAAGTTTATATATGTACTTACAAACAAAATAAATTCTGTTGTTGTTGAGTATTCTATATATGTCAGTTTGTGTTATGATCATCAGAACCTTTTTACCCCCTATTGTTGAGTGACTTTCTATCATCTGTGAAGAGTATGCTGATAACTGAAGTCAAAGTAATTCCAAATGGATTTCATTTCAATGAATTTTTAATATTGCCTCACATTATTCTAAAATGTATCCATTCTGGGGAAGATTCAGGTGAGAGATCTATGTCTCGGTCATTGAAATAATCTTTAAACGGTTGACAGCAATCCATTTACGGCATAAGTTTATACTAAACACACATCTTGGGCAGCTTTCCAGAATAGTACATTAACAATTTTTTAAAATAAGTGTTTCTATTTAATGCAATCAAGTGGAAAAACATTTATTTCATATCTAAATATTTTTAAATCTAACACTATAGCATTTTTGTGAATGTATATAGTTAAGTATTAAAGGAGCATGATATTTTGATAAAATCTGTGCTTAGCTTTCAATACTAAAAAAAAAGACAACTTCAAATATGCTATTTGGCTAGTTATCCTATAAATCGCAGAAGATGATTCTTATTGTGAATTTTTTCCCTTACCAAATATTCTTAGATTATATTTGGAGTTAACAAATATTAAGTCAGCATTTTTAAATTGAGAGAGGTTTTATAAAATGGTAATGTTAATGCTTTTGAACTATTAGAAATTTGACAAAACCAATGCTGTAACCTGCAATGGCATTTTCTCTGCAACCTACAGCCTCCAGTTTTGGGACAGATATCTTCATCTTAGTAGCTTCACCAACTTAAGTTCCCTGCCTAGCAAATGTAGAGAGATATTTGTGACTCCTGCCTTAAATAAAGTTGTGTGATCTTTAAGCATCCTAATCATCATTCAGTCCACATCTTCTCAAACGGAGTGTGTTTGGGCTGCTGATTGAGTTAAGAATATTGCAGATCAAGCTATAACAGAGGTTGTGAGGAGCAACTGGCAAATAATATGTGAAGGAGTGTGCATTTCACTTGTAAAATCATAAGCTTGAATGTTATTCTAACAATCACATACTTGGAGTTTATTAGTGAAATTTTAATTAGGTGGAAGTTATATCTGTGAGTTTTTTAATTAAGAAAAAAGATTAAATACAGAAGAGGAACACAACCCTAATGATGGTAACAGGACATCAGAAATAGTAGCAACGATGGAAAACAAACTGGATGGAAAGACTGAGACGTAATTATTACCTTTAAGGAGCTTTCTTTTGTTCCCCAAGTTCCAGAACTTTGAAGCAGAAAAACAAGGAAAAATTCCTCACAATGAGCAACATATGTATTTATTACGTGAGTTACCTGCAATGGTTAGGAAGTTTAGTGCTCAAAATCCACGGTCTATGCCACATAACATCATTTAATGTTAACATAGCTTAATGGCAGTTTCTGGAATAATGACAATCATTAAAAAAAAGCCTCATTTTCTGGAATCAGGATATTCATTTAGAGGGAACCTGAAGGAAAATTCACCTGATCCTAAGTTTCTAAACCATATGAAGTCAGAGATTATTACATCATTTTGCCTAGAAATGTTGTTAATCCAATTGTTTAAGATAAGGATGCAGTTTTCAGAGAGGAAGAAGTTAAACCCCAGCATTTGTGGCAGATTAAATAGTTATTGACATTCATTTCTAAAGTGAGAAATAATTCACTGTGGAAGCTATTTACTTCTTCAGATCCATAGACACAGCCAGAGCAACAGGATTTGAATATACTTCCAAACTGAAAGAAAATTAATTGCCTAATTTCTCAGAGTCCATGTACATTCTGGGGATGTGCTCTGACTGAACAAAACAAAATAGCAAGATTTTAAATACCAAGACCATTATCTTACACTAAGAAAAATAGATGAAACTAAGTTTTTTTTAAATTATAAGACAGAGAAAGAAACAATTGAAAAGGGTGTAACATTTGGATAACTAGACAGAGACCTGAAAGACAGAAGAAGGTCTCTTTTTGAGAAAAATATGGGTAATTTTTTTCTCCTAAACCAGTATGACAACATATGCCAGGAAAGTAAAAAATAAAAATGCCTAGTACCATAACATTTGAATAATACTATAGTAATCATTGGATTATAGTACTGATATAGCTTAAAAGTTCACAAGAAAACAGTTTCTTCCACCTTAATTTATATACATATATATATGTATATATGCTCAGATGCAGGTCAAGAATCAACAGTTAGAACTAGACATGTAACAACAGACTGGTTCCACATCGGGAAAGGAGTATATCAAGGCTGTATATTGTCACCCTGCTTATTTAACTTATATGCAGAGTACATCATGAGAAACGCTGGGCTGGAAGAAGCATAAGCTGGAATCAAGATTGTTGGGAGAAATATCAATAATCTCAGATATGCAGATGACACCACCCTTATGGCAGAAAGTGAAGAGGAACTAAGGAGCATCTTAATGAAAGTGAAAAAGTTGGCTTAAAACTCAAGATTCAGAAAACTAAGATCATGGCATCTGGTCCCATCACTTCAGGGCAAATAGATGGGAAAACAGTGGAAACAGTGACAGACTTTATTTTTAGGGGGTCCAAAATCACTTCAGATGGTGACTGCAGTCATGAAATTAAAAGATTTTTGCTCCTTGGAAAAGTTATGACCAAACTATACAGCATATTAAAAAGCAAAGATATTTCTTTGCCAACAAAAGTCCATCTAGTTAAAGCAATGTTTTTTTTTAGTAGTCATGTATGGATGTGAGTTGGACTATAAAAAAGTTGGGCCCCAGATAACTCATGCTTTTGAACTGTGGTGTTGGAGAAGACACTTAAGAGACTCTTGGAACTGCAGGAAGATTCAACTAGTCCATCCTAGAGGAAATTAGTCCTGAATATTCATTAGAAGGACTGATGCTGAAGCTGAAACTACAATACTTTCCACCTGATGTGAAGAACTGACTTATTTGAAAAGATCCTGATGTTGGGAAAGGTTGAAGGTGGGAGGAGAAGGGGATGGCAGAGGATGAGATGGTTGGATGGCATCATCTACTCAAGGGACATTAGTTTGAGTAGGCTCTGGGTGTTAGTGATTGACAGGGAGGCCTGATACGCTGGTGTCCATGGGTTTGCAAAGAGTCAAACACAATTGAGTGACTGAACTGAACTGATATATATATATGTCATAACACACATAGATGGAAAAAGTTTTTATAATCTACTATGACTGTGTTTGTTTGCCCAAATATTATCTGAATGAACAGTTGAAGGTTTCCAAAGATGTCTCCATGTTATTCTTCACCCACCTTAAATTTCCAAAGTATTCCCTGTGAAGAAGTATTATGAAAACATAAACAGCTGGCCTTGAAACTTAAATATATAATTGGAATTTCCCCCTCCCTATCCAGATAAAGAAATAGCTCTTGTTGAAGCCTGAGATGGCTAGTAATTCAAAATCCACTTTATAGTTTTATTTCAAGCCCATTCAGCTCAATATAGACAGAAGTTTAAAGCTAATACCAAATAAAGCCGATGACATATTTTTTAAGCATTTAAGAAAACTCATCAGCCAGTTCCTACTGGCTTTTTTTTGTTTGTTTGTTTGTTTGGCACTCAGTTGTGTCTGACTCTGTGATGCTATGCACTGTAGCCCTCCAGGCTCCTCTGTCCATGGGATTCTCCCAGCAAGAATATTGGGGTGGGTCGTCATGCCCTCCTCCAGGGCATCTTCTGGACCTAGGGATCAAATCCATGTCTCTTATGTTTCCAGCACTGGCAAATGGATTCTTTACCACTAGCGCCACCTGGGAAGCAACAAGCAGAGAGAAATAAGGTAGTTACAAAGGACATGAGGAAGTAAAAAGTGCATTACAGAGAGAACAACAGTATAGAGAGTATTTGGATGTGGGAAAGAAAGAGAAACATGAAAGATTTCTTTCACAATGAGCTCACTTGGCTTAATGGTAAATCTCTCTGAAGCAGAATACAAAGGAGGAGGGCCACATTTTGGAGGGAAGATAAAGATATTGGTTTTAGATAAATTAATTGAGATTTCAGTACTTAATAAATTAATTTGTTGTCTCTTCAAAGTATTTAATAACTGAGACAGCAAGGGCTATGATTAATCAGGAGGATGTTGGCTAATTCCCTGGACTAGGGTCCTACAGGCTCCATGACATGCTGGACTCTGGGGAAGAGAAGAGGTGTCGAACTGTGGATGATTAGGAGATCCATTACACCAAGTTGGAGCAAGGATCTCCAGTCCAAACAGATGATACGTATGGGTATGAGACAGCAGCTTCAGCCAACTCATACAGTGTACACGTGTCTGTAGTCATATCAGTGCACCAGTATGAATCAGTCATGGAAATGTGGACTTTCATATTAGATGATGGTAGTGGTGCAGTCACTAAGCTGTGTTCTACTGTTTGCAACCCATGGACTGTAGCCCACCAGGCTTTTCTGTCCATAGGGATTCTCCAGGCAAGAGTACTGGAATGAGTAGCCATTCCTTTCTCCAGGGTATCTTCCCCACCCAAGGATTGAACCTAAGTCTCTTGCATTGCAGGCGGATTCTTTACTGACTGAGCCACTAGAGAAGCTCACATATTAGGAGAAGAATCTGTACTAGAGGCAGATGTTTGGGCATTTTTTCTCTTTGTACTAGTGACCAGAGTCCTTCATATGGGTAGAATTTCTACTCTGTCTGTTGTATTATTCAATAAAGCTTTTACTCAATTTCTTACAGGCTTATTTCTCAAAGAACAGGGGATATTCTTTTCTTCGTGCCTTGAACTAAATTAATTAAAAGGTTCTTTTCTATAAAACTGTCAAACAAAGAATAACCGGAAAAATTAAAGAAAAAAAAACCCTCAAAGACAGATTTACTCATAGGAAGTTTTAAGCAAGTTACTTTTAATTTTCTACTTGGGTTAATCGTTAGACTAGATATCATCTATTTTGGCTTATTAATCATTTCTTTCTTTTCTTCCATGTCTAAAATGCAAAGTGGGAAATCTATACTCACAGCATGTCTCAGAGTGTCAAGTAGTGTGAAGAGTCTTAGATTTTTATCCTTCTTGCAAGCTAACAGGTGAGCCTGCCACTGTTTTATGGATGCTAGCAGAAGGCATGACACTCCTGAGTCAAATAATTTTATTAATCACAGCAATTCCAGGAGCCAGAATATCAGCATTTTCTTGATCAAAGTTCCTCAAGCTGCAGTTCCCTTGGGGCATGGCAAAGATGGCCAGATGAAGCCTGCACGTGAGTGAAATTTCTAATAGGAGAGAAACTCTGAGTTTAGGAAACCTAATCTTTGATCACAGATACTAAGTTTGATTTCCCTTTCGTTCCAGACAGAGACACTATTTTACTGTATTGGGCTATGAACAGATCTGCCCTTTGCGTTGAAAGGAGATATTTCTGGCTATCAAGGCTCTTTGCTGTATAAACATCATTGAAAGTCATCTTGATCAAGATAAGCAGGAAAATAAGAGATTTATAGAAGACTGTCTCCCAGTAATACCTGTCCCTCATTTTTCACAATTCTGACTTCCAGGAAATGTCCTCATAAGAGCACATCTCCACTGACTTTTTTGGTTAACTTGACAGACAGTGTCTAGGACCAAATCTGTCCCATTATTCTCCTTCTGCATTTAACCTAGGTTGTTACATGAGTCCAAGCAGCAGGATGAATCCTTCCTGCAGATTTCAAACATGTGCGGGCATGATGGTCTCTACTGGCTGAAAAAATCCCATAAACTATCAGGGTCTACCTTAGAAAGCCATGTTCTGTTTTTCAGTTTCTAAATTTGTCATTCGATGAGACATGGATCCAGTTCCTCAGGACTTAGTACTAATTACCAGATTTCACCTCTGTGCAAAAAATGAATTTTAGGAGGAATTCCCTGACTTAGAGCATGAATTTTTGGTAACCAGTGGAGAATGTGTGAGGAGAGGGATAGTTTGAGAGTTTAGGACTGAAAATGCTATCATATTTAAAATAGATAACCAACAAGGACCTACTGTGCAGCATAGGGGACTCTGTTCAATATTCTGTAGTAACCTAAATGGGAAAAGAATTTTAAAAAGAATAGATACATGAATATATATAACCAAATCAGTTTCCTATACTCCTGGAATAACACAACGTTGTTAATCAACTGTGCTCCAGTATAAAATAAAAAAGATTTTAAATAAATAAAATTGGGAAAATAATTTTATGGAACATATAAATTCAAAACATACCACTGAACTGAGGATAATCTGAAAGTACTCTAAGGCCAGAGGAGTATTTTTTAAAACACTTGAAGATTACTTATGCTGCTACTGCTATTACTGCTAAGTCGCTTCAGTTGTGTCTGACTCTGTGTGACCCCATAGACGGCAGCCCACCATGCTCCCCCGTCCCTGGGATTCTCCAAGCAACAACACTGGAGTGGGTTTCCATTTCCTTCTCCAATGCGTGAAAGTGAAAAAATAAAGTGAAGTTGCTCAGTCATGTCTGACTCCTAGCAACCCCATGTACTACAGCCCCTCCATCCATGGGGTTTTCCAGGCAAGAGTACTGTAGTAGGTTGCCATTGCCTTCTCCATGAAGATCACTTATAACCATATCTAATGAGCAAGGCACCATGTTTCTGAAAACGAGGCAGGTTAATACATGTTTTTCACCCAAGAACTGTAGTCCAAAGTCCCCAGTTTAGTTTGAGTAATTGGCTTAGTACACAAGGACATTTTTTATTGAACTTATAAAGATCTTCTATGTTCCTCACTTTCACCTGCATGGCATGGTAATGAATTCAGCCAAATGGTCATTATCTTTGTGGTCTAAGACTGCTTATTTAACAAATTAATCTAGCTAACTTAACTTAAAATGAGTATAGCCCTATTCCCTCCTAAAGGAAATCAACCCTGAATAATCTTTGAAAGGACTGATTCTGAAGCTGAACCCCCAAAACTCTGGCCTCCTGATGCTCAGAACTGACTCATTAGAAAAGAGCCTTATGCTGGGAAAGATTGAAGGACAAAGGAGAAGTGGGTGGCAGAGGATGAGATGGTTAGATAGCATCACCAACTCAATGGACATGAATTTGAGCAGAATCTGGGAGACAGTGAAGGACAGAGGAGCTTGGCATACTGAAGTCCATGGGGTTACAAAGAGTCAGACGTCACTTAGATACTGAACAACAACAAGGCTTATTTCCTAGACTCCCTTCAGGATGCCACTCGGGGTGTATACTAGTCAGACTGACCTGAAGTTGCCTTTACAGGAAAGAACGAAGCATTATACCTAAGAATGGTGGAGGTAGGAGCCTGAAATGGGTGTATATAATCTCCAAGTTGTTCATTCTGATCATTATCCAGGAAGTAATTGAGAGTGTATTATCCCATTCTGGTTATAGTCACATTCAGAGACAAAACGTCCTTCCTTAGATATGTGAACAAAAAAGAACTAAAATGACAGTCAGAAAACGTTTTATTGGGTTGGCCCAAAAGTTCATTTTGGCTTTTCTGTAATATCCTATGGAAAATCCCAAACAAACTTTTTGGCCAATCCATCAATTTTGGAAGAGATGTTTCTAATATGCAAACATACCAGATGTCTATAAATGGTAAAAAGCATGGAAGATTCACTGAATATCTTGAAAATCATTTATTGTTAAGTGTTTTTTGTGACAAAAGCCTACCAGTATCAGATTTCAGATGATCCAGAAATTGAAAATGACATGTATTATTTTCAAGGGCTGAAGTGGTATAGCAGAGTCAGCAATTGAGCTAGAGCAGCAAGTCTCTAAACTAAAAAAGCATCAACATCAGTAATGCATAACATTTCTAGCTCCTGGGGTCTCCTACACCATGTAAGCTGGTTCATCTAAGTATAAAAATTAATGGAGGTTGGCAGCTATCACATAAATAACTCCCATAAAAATGATGCCTCTCATTCCATACGTGAATAATTTCAACCTCCACCATGCTCTTTCCTATTTAGTATGAGTATTAGTTTGATGGGCTTCCCTGATGGCTCGGGTTGGTCAGGAATCTGCCTCTGTGCCAGAGACCTGCTTTCGACCCCTGGGTCAGGAAGATTCCCTGAAGAAGGGAATGACAAGCCACTCTAATATTCTTGCCTGGAGAATCCCATGGACAGAGGAACCTGGCTACAGTGCATAGTATCACTAAGAGTTGGACACGACTGAGCAACTCACACTTTTAGTTTTCTAGGGCCACTATAACACAGTACCACAGACTGGGCAGCTTAAACAACAGAAATTCGTTTTCTCACCATTCTAAAGGCCAGAAAATTAAGTGCTTCCATGGTGCTTCCCTGTTTAATTTCTTCTGAGGTCTCTCTCATTGATTTGCAGATGACTTCCTTCTTGTCTTGTCACATGATGATCCTCTGTGTACATGCACCTTTGGTATGTCCTTGTGTGTCCAAATTTTCTCTTCTGAGATGAACACCGATCAGGTTGGATTAAGGCCCACCTCCATGGCTTCACTTCACGTTAATTACCTCTCTGAACTCCGTATCTACAAATGCTGTCATATCCTGAGCTAATTATTTATAGAGCTGTTGACTAAAACATATAGTCACAACCTGAAAGTAGAGAGTCATTTTTTTTCAGTGGGAAGGTGTAAGACTCCGAGCCTGGGAGACAGCATCATAGTAGCTCTGAGAAGACTGCTCCAAGGAGGCAGGAGCAGAAGTCAGGCTATGTACAAATTTGCAACAGAGCAAGTAGGCAGTCTGAACATCAAAGATCAAGTATCAGGTTAAGGAATTTAGCATTCTATGTATGGGAAGATGCAAGTCTCTGGGTTCACTGAATTCATTCCTTCCATATGCACCTCAGCTGTCTGGGGCTTGCCTGGAGGCTCAGATGGTAAAGAGTCTGCCTGCAGTGCAGGAGACCTGGGTTTGATCCCTGGGTTGGGAAGATCCCCTGGATAAGGAAAGGGAAACCCACTCCAGTATTCTTGCCTGGAGAATTCCATGAACAGAGAAGCCTAGCAGTTTAAAATCCATGGGGTCACAAGAGTCAGGCACGACTAAACAACTAACTCAACTATGTGGGGGCAAATCCTGTTTCCTTGTTCATTCTAAGGAGTGGTACATACTGCTTCTTGCATTCCCCAAGGTCCTGAGCCATCACCATAGGAGGTGGCAACATCTGCTGGATCAAAGTTCTGGGAGCCCTCACTCACTTTTCAGTTCAGTCATTCAATTGTGTCCTACTCTTTGCGACCCCATGAGCTGCAGCACACCAGGCCTGCCTGTCCAACACCAACTCCTGGAGCTTACCCAAACTCATAACCATTCAGTTAGTGATGCCATTCAACTATCTCATCCTCTGTCATCCCCTTCTCTTCCTGCCCTCAATCATTCCCAGAATCAGGGTCTTTTCAAAGAGTCAGCTCTTTGCATCAGGTACCCAAAGTATTAGAGTTTCAGCTTCAACATCAGTCCTTCCATTGAACACCTAGGACTGTTCTCCTATAGGATGGATTGGTTGGATCTCCTTGTAGTCCAAGGGACTTTCAAGAGTCTTCTCCAACACCACAGTTCAAAAGCATCAATTCTTTGGTGCTCAGCTTTCTTTATATTCTAACTCTCACATCCATACATGACAACTGGAAAAACCATAGCCTTGACTAGATGGACCTTTGTGGACAAAGTAATGTCTCTGCTTTTTAATATGCTATCCTGGTTGGTCATAACTTTCCTTCCAAGGAGAAAACGTCTTTTAATTTCATGGCTGCAATCACCATCTGCAGTGATTTGGGAGTCCCCCAAAATAAAGTCTCTCATTGTTTCTACTGTTTTCCCGTCTATTTGCCATGAAGTGATGGGACCAGATGCCATGATCTTAGTTTTCTGAATGTTGAGCTTTAAGCCAACTTTTTCACTCTCCTCTTTCACTTTCATCAAGAGGCTCTTTAGTTCTTTTTCACTTTCTGCCAAAAGGGTGGTGTCATCTGCATATCTGAAGTTATTGATATTTTCCCTGGTGATCTTGATTCCAGCTTGTGCTTCTTCCAGCCCAGTGTTTCTCATGATGTACTCTGCATATAAGTTAAATAAACATGGTGACAATATACAGCCTTGATGTACTCCTTTTCCTATTTGGGACCAATCTGTTGTTTCATGTCCAGTCTAACTGTTGCTTCCTGATCTGCATACAGGTTTCTCAAAAGGCAGGTCAGGTGGTCTGGTATTCCCATCTCTTTCAGAATTTTCCACAGTTTATTGTGATCCACACAGTTAAAGGCTTTGGCATAGTCAATAAAGCAGAAATATATGTTTTTTTTGAAACTCTCTTGCTTTTTCCATGATGTAGCAAACATTGGCAATTTGATCTCTGGTTCCTCTGCCTTTTCTAAAACGGGCTTGAACATCTGGAAGTTCACAGTTCAGGTATTGCTGAAGCCTGGCTTGGAGAATTTTGAGCATTACTTACTAGCATGTAGAAACCAGATATCACTGATGGCTGTGATATTTATTGTTTATTGACATGGCAGGAGATATTTTCATTTCACAGAGCTTCAACATATGAATTTTGGAAGGATAGAATTCAATCCATAATAGCATGTTTCCTTATATATTCATGTTCCAAATTGTCCGTCTCATTAGGGTTACTACCTTTCATACATTAGATGTCAGAAAAATTTCACTAACTTTCATGGAATAGACTCAGGAAAAGGAGAATTTTAGCAGCTAAGATTCAGAAAAGTAAAAAGAGATGTGTTTTGCCCATTCTATTATCATTCAGAGGGCATGTGAAGGATGGTTTGGGACCCGCAAGATGAATATGCTATCTAGTGAAGGGACTTTCTTAGAATAAGCAATCTGATCCACAGAGAAAGAAATCCAGATTTGAGTGTCAGACTGTCTGGCTTGGCTTCTAAGTCTTTCAAGAGTTGTCTGGAAGAAGGGGCATCTCAGACATTGAATGAGTCTCTCATTTTCACAGGAGTGTGAGAGATGACCTCAGGTAGTGCCTCATAAGCCTCCCATCATCTCTTGTTCAGAGGGGATCACAGAATAATCCTCTAAGACTCAGACAGCAGTTCTTCAAGTCTTTCCCCTGGGATCTATGGAGAATACGCATGAGGTTGTCAGGACAATGTGGTGATTCCAATCTCCATCCAATTCCCTTGTATCATTTTTCTCACAACCCATAGTCAATATTCATGATCATTTTCAGAAAAACCCTACTTTTTGTAACAGCTAGATGTAGTTTTATTTTTAATCGCTAGGTCATATGCAATTCTTTTCTGATCCCGTGCACTGTAGCCTACCAGGGTCCTCTGTCCATGGGATTTCCCAGGCAAAAACACTGGAGTAGGTTGCTATTTCCTTCTCCAGGTGATCTTCCCAACCCAGGGATCAAACTCATGTCTCCTGCATTGGCAGGTGATTTCTTTACCATCCAGATATCAGGGAAGCCACTAGATATATAGTACATTGTGATAATCAACATCTGTCTGATTCTGATGCAAGAGGAATGATTTTCTGGGTATTGGTTTGATTACAAGATGGAACTTGTGTATTCTGTAGACATAATGTGATTCTAGAGCAGTAAAATAACTCATTTTAAGAAAAAAACAAAAAGTTAAGGTTGAAGACAAAGATGCATTAATGGAGATTGCCTGTTATTTCTCTCTTTGATCTCACTGACCTTAAATGTTACTGACAGGAATTGGTCATTCTGTGAGAGGTTACAAGGGTCTTTTGTGCAAAACAAATTTTAGCAGATGTTTTAAATTTCAAAACACCACAGTTCTTTTTAAGTCATTTTACACTTAAATTATTCAATGTGGGCAGATAGTTGGAGCCATCTCATTAATGATGGTATCTAGGGGTTGTTTTTTCTCTTTTATGTAAATCATGGGAATTGTAATGATAGTTTAGGTCACTTTAGATGCCTGGAGGCCAGAAACTTTGAAAGAAGCCCAGGATATTTTAGAATTAGAAAAGCTCGGTTCTCCATTTCACTCTGATATGAAAAAAATAGGAGATTGGCACCATTATACTGAGATTAAAATAGACTCATTCAACAAAATGTCTTTTTAGTTGTGACATGTGTATTATATGATTTTGCAAAATCTGAGAAACTGGATCTTATTTACTGCCATAAAAGCCTGTGATTTTAATGTGTGTGTGTATATATATAAACATATATATATATATTCCCACAGATAAGTTAATGTCATTAGCCAAATGATCATCATTAGTCAAATGATCATATAATTTTAGTTCCTCACCTCTGCAAGTTGAGAAAGAAAATACATTGCATCATAATACCTTTCACTGAAACACTGCAGAAATAGACAGTTTTAATAAGCAATAGTGTTCAAGAGACATTAAAATAGAGTACTAAGCTTCAGCTTGGGAATACACAATGAGGATTAGTCACATTGCTTATTCAATATCATACCCCATAGCATCTAACTAAATCTGTACTATATTGGGCATTAACAGCTCACAGTAGAAAAAGAAGAAAATCATTTAATAGTGGGAAGTGATCTGTATTGGTTATCTAATATAGAAGTTTTTAATGTGCGGAGCAAGATTGCTGGGGGGTCTTCAGTGCTGTCTGGTGAGATGCTCAAGGATGTTATTTGATATACAACTTTGTTCTATCTCTTTAACTTTATTTTAATCTTCAATCTTTTAAATATGTTTGTTCATTAGCATTATGCAAATATAAGCTGTATAGTTACACATGCATATAATTTAAAGAAATATAAGCATGTTAATTATGTGTAATTATTTTTGCTCATAAAGATGAGAAAACAAATGAATTTAAGAACAAAAGGAATAATATATTCTTTTAGACAAATCATTACGTTATTTTTTGCTCCATGCTTAGAGTATAAAAGACAAAATGTATCACATAACCTATATTCTGACAATTGGATGTTCAAAAATATTTCACTGACTCAAAATATTGATAACAGCCAACAAGCTCAAAAGTCAATTATTTAAACATGACTTTGCAAAAATTATCTTTCATAATAAGTCTTTGTTTCTTATTGCTACTGCAACAAATTGCAACAAATTCAGTGGCTTAAGCCAACACATATTTGTTCTGGAAGTCTATAATGGGTTAGCAGGACTGTGTGATCTGAGGCTCTAGGAGACATTTCATTTTCTAACCCTTTCCAGCTTCGAGAGGCCACCAACAGTCTTTGGCTCATGGCCCTCTTCCTCTGATTTCAAAGCTAAAACTGTAGCATCTGCAAATCTCATTTTCTGCCCCTCTTCTTCAGTAGTTACATCACCTTCTGTCTGACTTAAACTCCTGTGTCCCTTATATATAGACCATTATGATTACAGTGGGCCCACTTATGTAATCCAGGATAATTTTCCCATCTCAGAATTTTCAACCTGTTAACATCTGTGAAGTCTCTTTTGTAATTTAAGGTAACAGTCACAGATTCTGGGTGGGCGTCTCTGGTGGCTGAGTGGTAAACAATCCACCTGCCACTGCAGGAGACATGGGTTTGATTCTGGTTGGGAAGATCCCCTGGAGAAGGAAATGGCAACTCACTGCAGTTGGTTATTCTTGCCTGTGAATTTCTAGGGACAGAGGAGCCTGGCAGGCTACAGTTCATCACCTATTCTGAGGATAAGGAGAGGAACATCTCAGGAAGCCATTATTCAATTAACCATACATATAAAACATTTTTAGCTTCCTGAGCTCCTCCTAGTCAAAAATAGTTTCACATTGTACTGATAGCCACTCAGAAATATGTCTTTAGTCTTTTCACACTATTAATTCCTTAAAGAAGGATGAGGGAGAGTAAGAGAAGAAGAACAAGAAATTATGTGCAAGGTCAGGAAGGGTTTAGGTTTATCCTGCAGACATGGAGTCAGGCATGGTTATAAGATTCCAGCTAACTAGATTTATAGGCGACAGATTCAAACCAGGTAAGAGAAGTCTAGGCAAGAGATTTTTATCATAGTTCTCTCAATCTTTAATTATTAATTTTGGTCATCATTTTGCTTTTGTCTAACATCTATCTTCAAGTAATTTTTCAAAGTGTCTATAATGTCTATAATCTAGTATATAAGAAGATTTTATTGTCTTTTTGTATGAAAATTTTACTAGTTATAAAATCCCAAGGGAGAAAATCATTTCCTTTTTAAATGTGAATACATTACTTAAGTCATTCAGTTAAGTCACTCAGTCATGTCTGACTCTTTGCAACCCAATGGAATGCAGCACACCAGGCCTCCCTGCCCATCACCAACTCCCGGAGATTACTCAAACTCATGTCCATTGAGTTGGTGATGTAATCCAACCTTCTCATCCTCTTTTGTCCCCTTCTCCTGCTCTCAATCTTTCCCAGCATCAGGGGTTTTTCAAATGAGTCAGCTCTTCGCATCATGTGGCAGAACTATTGGAGTTTCAGCTTCAACATCAGTCCTTCCAATGAATATTAAGGACTGATCTCCTTTAGAATGGACAGGTTGGATCTCCTTGCCGTCCAATGAACTCCCAAGAGTCTTCTACAACACCACAGCTCAAAAGCATCAATTCCTCAGCACTCTGCTTTCCTTATAGTCCAACTCTCACATCATACATGACTACTGGAAAAACCATAACCTTGCCTAAAGAAGCTTTTTTAATATTCAGTCTAGGTTGGTCATAACTTTTCTTCCAAGGAGTAAGCATCTTTTAATTTCATGGCTGCAGTCACCATCTACAGTGATTTTGAAGCCCCCAAAAGTAAAGTCTGCCACTGTTTCCACTGTTTCTCCATCTATTTTCCATGAAGTGATGGGACCAGATGCCATGATCTTGGTTTTTTGAAGGTTGAGCTTTAAGCCAACTTTTTCACTCTCCTCTTTCACTTTCATCAAGAGGGTCTTTATTTCTTTTTTACTTTCTGCCATAAGGGTGGTGTCATCTGCATATCTGAGATTATTGATATTTCTCCTGGCAATCTTGATTCCAGTTTGTGCTTCATCCAGCCCAGCATTTCTCATGATGTACTCTTCATGTAAGTTAAATAAGCAGGGTAACAACATACAGCCTTGATGTACTCCTTTTCCTATTTGGAACCAGTCTGTTGTTCCATGCCCAGTTCTCATATCCTAAAACTATGGTCAACACAATTTTTCTCCCATGTGGAAACTTTCCTCTCCTTTTTTATTTTCTTTTATGTTAATGAATTCTGACTATCAGCTAGGAACTTTCAGAACTACTTTACATGATCCTATTTAACCCTTGCAAAAAAACAGAAATAGGTGAAATCATTAGCTATTTTAAAGACTAATAAAACTGAGTCATAACAGAATTATTTTCTTACATAATGTTGCTCTGCATTTAAACACTCTGTTATTCAGGATGGCTACCTTATGTTGCAGTTAACAACTCCTGGAATCCACAAAAGGTTGTTTTTAATAAAACTCAGATGTATAGTTAGACACTGTCTCAAGGCAACTATACTCCTTGCCTTGGCTCAGCTGCTTGATCTGATGACCTACCCTGTGCTTCTATACCCAAAACTGTCAGAGAAGAAAGCACAGAAATTACACTGGCTATTAAAGACTCAGAGTGACATACACTAGCCAGACATATGCACCAGAACTCGTCATAAGGCCCTGTTTAAGTGCAAATATGGCAATAGGAGGTCATCCTGCCATTGTACTGGAGGGGATGATGATTTATTATACTTATTTGTAAGTAGTCTTCACAAGTGTCTTCCACAATGGCAGAACAGCATTTCAAGCCTGGACAGTCTAGCTCTAAACCATAACTTAAACTACTTGGCATCATGTATAATTTTTGTTTATTTTTATAATATGACCTGTATCAGGATTTATTCAATTAATTGAAAATTTCCACTTGTTTTTGCTAAGTGCCTGGCAATGTTCTTGAAGCTGTGAGTATTGCAGTAAACAAAGTTCCTGACTTCATGCAGCTTCAATTCTAGATACTGGTCTTTTCTCACTGCGAAGATCCCTTTTAATCTGTCTCCAGATTGAAAATTCAGTCTTTTTCATTTTAGCTCTTTAGTTCTTTTTTAAAATACTGTGTTTTTTTTTTCTTTATTTACTCAGCTTTATCAGTCCAATATCCCCATCAAGGGTGTAACATACCATTATTTTATATATTACTATGAAAGTAAAAGTCCTGCCAATTAAAATATGTGACATATGTTGTAAGCTTCTTTCTTATTTCAAAAATATTAGCATATGCAAAAGTAGGATAATAGAACTGGTTAAATACAATATTTCTTGAATTATTACTTTGTTCTAATCTTTCTTTTTTTCTAACTAAAATAACTCTCTTACTTTGGCTCTGTTTTTTTGACAATATTTATGAACATCTATTTTTCATTCATCTCTTTTGACTTTAAATTCGGGTAATGTGCATGAGTGTACCCTATAATTTGATGCTCTCAGCCAATTCTCTTTTTGAATTCATTTACTTATGAAGTTTTTCCATCCTGTCTTACTTTACCATCTTCCTTTTTATCTCATCTTACCTGATTTTTGTTTTACTCCTATTTCAAAGACATTTTTGGGTACCTGCCCAATTTTCAAATACCTTCTTTCCTAAAATTATAGACTTCTGTGGTGGATAACAATTAGATCATACTATAAGTAGAACATACTGTTCACCTTCAGGGAAGAAAATTGCCATTCAGCCTTCAGCTGTCAACTCATTAATAGCCTCAACTGTCTTGTTCCAGGTCATCATTTTTCTGGAACAAGCCACCACTGCTGATGGAGTAGAGCTGAATGTAAATGCCTGGCCATATCAGCCTAAAGGCAGGCAAACTTCATAAGCAGATTTGCTTGAACGTTTGCCAAAGCTTAGCCTGAATTTCTGTTCAATTTGTCCCTCTTTACAAATCTACTTCCTCTCCTTTCGTTTCAAAAACACTGATACTTAATGAAAATCTTGGGCTTCCTGGTGGCTCAGTGGTAAACAATTTGCTTGCTAATGCAGGCAATTCAGGTTTGATCCCTGGGTTGGGATGATCCCCTAGAGAAGGAGCTGGCAACCCACTCCAGTATTCTTGCCTAGAAAATCCCATGGACAGAGTAGCCTAGCGGGCTACAATCCATAGGGTCGCAGTCAGACACGATTTTGTGACTGAACAACAACAATGAACATCCTGCACTTTAAGCTGCATCTCAGTGTACATAATCCAGAAGAAACATCCTGCTACACAAACTGCATCTATTTGGAGTTTGGCTACAGCGTTATGTTAACTTTCACGCCTCTGTCATAACACTGCCTGAAGAAAAAGCTAGACCATTTCCAGTTCTTACAGAGGATCTCATTTATCCATTGTATTGGTAAGATCATGCTTATTGGGCTGAGTGAGCTAATACACTGATCCTACCAGGTAGGATGGCATCTACCACTGGCCACCCCAGTGCCAATACAGTAGGCACAAGACAGGAGTGTTCACTATAACAATGGCAGGAGAATAGGCATGGGCCTGACAGAATGGACCTTTGTTTACCACAGCTGGCCCAGCTACTGTTATTGTCAAATGTCCAGTCTGCTAGAAATAAAGAGCAATGCTGAGGCCCCAGTACAGCACTATTTTTCAAGGAAACAATCCAGCCACTCACTGGCAAGTTTTCTGACTTAGTCTCTTTCCATATCAAAATGGCCAGCAGCTTGATCTCACAGAAGTAGACACATATTCTGACTATGAGTTTGTTTTTCATGCCGTCAGACCCTCAACAAGCACCACTACTTGGACATTTGCAGATTTCTTAATCCAATGACCTGGATCTCAGCTAATGTCCCTTGGGACAAGGGATCCACTTTCTAGCATATACATGGTCATGCAACCATGGGATCAACTGGGCAGAGCTCATACTGCATCACTCAGGATCTGGTGACCTGATTGAAGCAATGGATAATGTATACTTGAGCCATTAATCTGGATGCAACTAACATTCTTTGAAAATGGGATGTCATTCCCCAGAAGGCAGTATACCTATCAAATCAAAGACCTTTACGTGATTCCATACCCAATATAAATAATACATGACTCTAACATACAGTATGGCTCTATCATACAACAAGGAGATCAAATTGTCAATCCAACAAGAAATGAACTCTGAATATTCATTGGAAAGACTGATGCTGAAGCTGAAGCTCCAATATTTTGATGACCTGATGCAAAAAGCCAACTTACTGGAAAAGACCCTGATGCTGGGAAAGATTGAAGGCAGGAAGAGAAGGGGGTGACAGAGGATGAGATGGTTAGATAGTATCACTGACTCAAGGAACATGAGTTTGAGCAAACTCAGTGAGAGAGTAAAGGACAGGGAAACCTGGTGTGCTACAGTCCATAGAGTTACAAAAAGTTGAACATGACTTAGCTACTGAATAATAATCATACAGTAAGCTCTATCTGCTTACTAAGTTATGTCCTTTTTTCATAAAGGCTACTTTTGTCTATGGGTTTTTGCAGTAGATAATTTTCAGACATTTGCTTTCCTCTTGCATTTTTATGGTAATATTTCCTTAATTTCTATAGAATTTTAAGAAAAGCTTTCTTTTTTTCCTTTAATTTCTTTATTACAGATTGAGCAAGAGAAAATATTTATACATATTATTTTCATTAATCGAGGTGTGGAAATATCCTTTACTTGGACACACATTTTGCATAATAACTGGCTATATCTCCTCTTCATAGTAGACGTGAAAGTTGGTTTATGGAATACAGTGTTCTGTCATATTCCCATAAGCTGACTACATTCATAGAACACAGGTTTCCTATACTGAACTCCAACTAAGATCATTGTTCGGTTTTCTGATAATCTAAAATAAAGAACAACAAGATACCGAGAATGTGCTATTTCCAGGAATATTCTCATATCCACCCTGCTGAAAATGCTTTATTTAGGATGAAAATGCTTCTAGGTTGCAAAGCTCTATACTTCTATACCACTTTCTGTCTTTCTGACTCCCTGCTGCATTGATTTCTTAGAATTGCAATCCCCAAATGACTATAAAACTATGGGCAACAGTACAAAAGTCTCTTCAAAATGTATCAGCTGTCCAGCATAATAGTAGCTATCCAGTTTTCCAGTTAGTAGAGCCATGGGTCTCTGGGTCAGACTATAATGAAGTTTCTATGTTTCTGTTGATAAGTAAGCTCAATTTCTTCAGTAAAGTGTGAGTCAGTCTATAATTACCTTTCCCAATCAGGTTCAATTATCCCTGTAGTTGGTGGAAATACTTCCAGACCTTCATATCAATTATCTCAGTGTTTCACTCTTGTGATTTTATTTCATCTCATTTCATCCATTCGTTCATTCACCAATTTCCTTGTTTATTTTCAGCTAGCTTCTGGTCTAAGTTTAACTATTTTGAAGTCATAAATTACTTTGCATTTGTTTACTCTGTACTTGATTTTCTCTTCCATTGTCTCCATTCTTTATCATGCACTATCAATTATTACAACAGCCTTCATAGTCAGCTCTTTTTTGTGCTATTTTATTAAGCCACTCTGTCTTTGCTTCACACTTTGCTTTCTATATTAAGGCTTATTTTGCTAAGGCTATTGCTCCACAAACCACCTTACTCCATCGGCTAAGTGGCACCTGTGACTTAGGAAGCAGTGTGTATGAATTTTAATATGATATGTTGATTGAAAAAGAAGCCAAACAAAAAATTGCATGTATACTGTATCATCCTATTTATATGAAAGGATAAAGCCAGGCCAAATAAATTTAAAGTTACAGAACCCAGAATAGCCATTGTGGTAAATGCAGACTAGAAGAGGGCACAAAAATTACCTTAGAAGATTCTATCTCTATTGGTCACACTTATCCAACTGTACACTTAATATTTTCACATTTGTATATTCAACTGTGTGTAGGTTTTAACTCAGTCTAATGATATATTATCCAGAGCTAAGAAAAAAGGTAAATCACAGATAACAATGAAACCCATAAACCAAAACTGAAAATGCAGCAAAATGCCTGAAATGAACCTATAGCTTTAAAATACATAGTGGTTATATTTCAAATAGGCAGATAGTAATTTAAAAGGAATGTGATGGAAGCTTCTGGAATGCTGGGAATATTCTCATTCTTGTTATGGATTATGGTTCTGAGGATATGTTCAATTTATAAAAAAATAATTGACTGTACATATCATATTGATGCATCAATACATCAATAAAGTATTTAAAATATTATTTTAATAATAAAAATTTATTAAAACGTTTTATAAAAAACTCTGCAAGGAGTTTTTTTATAAGTCAATGATTCATCATTAAAATGTTTCTTGTGATAATTATGAAAGAGAATGTAGTCATTCACAGTTTTGATTATTGTCAGCAAAGAGATAAAATAAATGAAAAAAGAAAAAGCACACCAGAGGAGAAAGGAAAGGAGTGATGATCAACCAGATGAAACAAAGGCCACTTTTTAAGAGACAAAGTTCTGAGTCTTAAGGAGTAGTGGAGTTTGTTTCATGCATCATGTGATGTGAGCAATACATTTCAGCTCTGCCCTCCTGGCTGACAGCTGTTCTTTGGATGAGAAAGTGAGAAATTAGAATGATTTCTACTTGAAGAAAACAGATGGTTACTTAAGTGTGCTAATTTCTGCCATTTAAGATTAAAAGCAGAAAGAAACATACTTTGTACATGGTGTTTATTTTTAGACTTTTATTGAAACTGCTTGCCTGTTAGCTGCATTCTTCATTGCCATTTTCAGTTGCCACTAATGTTGTCAATTTTAAAATAAATAAATACTATGATCACTAAAACTGTACCATGCTTAAAGTACATGTACGTACTCTCTTGTTTGATGCGCATATATATACTGTTTTTTCAATATAAATATATTTTGTTATATATTTATTTTCTAGTTTTACACATCTGTCTATATGTATCTTCTTTCCATATGTATTAATAGATGCACTGTTGATCTATTATTGGCATAGATATTAATAATTACAAATCTCCTATAAAACCACAGTCATCCAATTTTCTACATGAGAGAAATGCTTTTACACGAGTAGTCACTGACACGACTGAAGCAATTTAGCAGCAGCAGCAGTCAGTGAGCTACACTAGTATAAAGCTGTAAGCACTTAAATTATTGCAAAGGTGTTTTAATGATCTAGCAATATTTTTCATGATATTTACTGAAGAGAAGCCAAAAATATAGTTTGTTATTCTATTATAAATCTGTCAGACTAACTTTCTGGATGTCTAGTCTAAACCCATCCTCAAGAGCATTCCTAAATTGTACACTGGAACAAAAGACTTCACTTGGTGTAGGTTTTTATTGAACCAGGTTCCTTTCATCCCTAAAAAAAAAAAAAAAAAAAATTAAAAAAAAATCCATGGAAACCTTTCTCTTCATGTACTTCTAATAATATGAGAAACACTTCAGAGAGGGGCCTATTCAAATGAACTACAAGAAAGGTCACACTGTACATTTGAGTCTCTGGGTCCCTTCCCTGTCTTGTTACCTGAGTAGAAATATCAATGCAAAGTCGGTGAGAGAAGAGTCATGTGTCCATCTTTGGGATGAGCCAGAAAGAGGAGGGCTTCTTCTGGGAAGGTTGGTAAGTCAGAAAGAGATCTTAAAATAATCTAATATCAAAGTAATGCCCTTCATTCACATCCACAGATAAAGATGATTCCCCAGTCTCTACAGAATGATGGCTACAACTCTGTCATTATCAAGCAAAACCTGCTGAGAGTTCTGTTTATTTAGTCTGTTTATTTAGTTTTATTTAGTTCTGTTTATTTATTCCAGGAGATACGTCCAGTCACACTGCAAAGAATCAAGGAAATAAAGCCAACACTGAGAAGAAAGAAGACAGTAAACTGCATGTCACCTTATCTGTAGGATTTTAAGCATAGCAAGAATCACACAGCTGCTGTGGGGCCCTCAGTGTTAAAACAGGAAAGAAACAGATGCATTCATTTTAATTTGGGAAATTATTGATTATTTATTGGTCTTAAAAAAAGGTGTGTTCACTAATTTTCTATTGTATTATCTCTGAATACTGAGGCATAGTTAGGATAGTGATCTATCAAATATATATAAACATATATATATGTATATATATGCACATATATATTATATATAGATACACTTAGCTTTACACATCTATGTATATACTATAAGCACGTAAATACATATATATATATATAAGTATTTAGCTTCATATATATGTATGTATGTGTGCATATGTATAACACACACATTTTTTTTTCCATAAGATGTTACAAAAAACCCAAATGAACTTTTTAGCCAACGCTATTATATATATATGGAAAATTCTGAAAGAGATGGAAATACCAGACCACCTGATCTGCCTCTTGAGAAATCTGTATGCAGGTCAGGAAGCAACAGTTAGAACTGGTCATGGAACAACAGACTGGTTCCAAATAGGAAAAGGAGTACGTCAAGGCTGTATATTGTCACCATGTTTATTTAACTTATATGCAGAGTACCTCATGAGAAATGCTGGACTGGAAGAAACACAAGTTGGAATCAAGATTGCTGGGAGAAATATCAATAACCTCAGATATGCGGATGACACCACCCTTATGGCAGAAAGTGAAGAGGAACTCAAAAGCCTCTTGATGAGAGTGAAAGTGGAGAGTGAAAAGGTTGGCTTAAAGCTCAACATTCAGAAAACGAAGATCATGGCATCTGGTCCCATCACTACATGGGAAATAGATGGAGAAACAGTGGAAATAGTGTCAGACTTTATTTTTCTGGGCTCCAAAATCACTGCAGATGGTGACTGCAGCCATGAAATTAAAAGACGCTTACTCCTTGGAAGGAAAGTTATGACCAACCTAGATAGCATATTCAAAAGCAGAGACATCACTTTGCCAACAAAGGTTCGCCTAGTCAAGGCTATGGTCTTTCCTGTGGTCATGTATGGATGTGAGAGCTGGACTGTGAAGAAGGCTGAGCGCTGAAGAATTGATGCTTTTGAACTGTGGTGTTGGAGAAGACTCTTGAGAGTCCCTTGGACTGCAGGAAATCCAACCAGTCCATTCTGAAGGAGATCAGCCCTGGGATTTCTTTGGAAGGAATGATGCTAAAGCTGAAACTCCAGTATTTTGGCGACCTCATGTGAAGAGTTGACTTATTGGAGAAGACTCTGATGCTGGGAGGGATTGGGGGCAGGAGGAGAGGGGACGACAGAGGATGAGATGGCTGGATGGCATCACTGACTCGATGGATGTGAGTCTGAGTGACCTCCGGGAGCTGGTGATGGACAGGGAGGCCTGGCGTGCTGCGGTTCATGGGGTCGCGAAGAGTCGGACACGACTGAGCGACTGATCTGATCTGATCTGATTATATATATAGGCTTCCCCAGTGGCTCAGTGGTAAAGAATCTACCTATCAGTGCAGAAGATGTGAGTTCGATCTCTGATCTGGGAAGATACCCTGGAAAAGGAAATGGTAACCCACTTCAGTATTCTTGCCTGAAAAATCCCATGGAAAGAGGAGCCTGGCAGGCTACAGTCCATGGGGCTCACAAAAAGTTGGACATAGTAACTGAACAACAACTTTATATATATAGATAAATAGATAATAGATAGATATGACAGAGATAGAGACAGAGAGAGAGTTAGAGAATGTATATGTTCTTTAGGTTGAACTGAAGGCAGAAGCTTCCAAACATGTATTTAATTATAAGTATCCATGTGCCTAGATACTCATCTAGCTGGATATGTAATAGGTACTTCTAGCTTTTAAAACACCGTGATTACTATAAATCTATAATGAGACAATATGAAGATCTCATTCCCAATATAAAGACTTAAGACTATATTAGCCAAGCACATATGTCAATTATTTATTTTGAATAGCAACACCAATCATTATAAGAAAGTTTGCATGAACACAGCCTCAGTTAATTTCTTTCTGAAACAAAACGTTTTCAATATTAGAGCACCAAATTTGAAATTTAATATCTGTTCATACCCCAGTAACTTTTATAAGCTCTGTTACATTTTTCTGCCATGGAAAACAATGGAAGAAATATTTTAAAAAATGTTTTTTTTTTTTCAAAATTACTTCTAATGAGCAAACGATATAAATGGGTGAAAACAGAATCCCAGGGATGGCGGAGCCTGGTGGGCTGCCGTCTATGTGGTCACACAGAGTCAGACACGACTGAAGTGACTTAGCATAGCATAGCATAGCATTCGTTACTTAATATGTACCGTATATCTTTCTAAATGATTTATATATAATAACTCATTAAATGTACATTAGCAGAAAGTAGCTGATTATATAAATGAGTAACCTAGTGCAGAGAGAGGTAAAATAACTTACTGAGCTTATTACTTAGTCATGTTCTGTGCTTGAGATGTCAGGAATTTGAGCCCTGACATCCCAGCTAAATTCATCATATCCTTTACCTTGTGCTGTATACTTTCTTTACTTTCCTTATAACTTAGCATGTATCCCTAGATTTATAGATTTGAGCCTATATTAAACTAACTCCCTGAATTTTCAGTTAACATAATATTAAATTATGCAAAGAGTTTTCAAAATTGTAATTTTCTTTTACTTGTAAATTAATGTTAATGAATACGTAAAAGAAGCCCATCAGGCTCCTTTGTCAATGGAATTTCCCAGGCAAGAATACTGGAGTGGGTTGTCATTTCCTTTTCCAGAGATCTTCCCAAACCAGGGATCAAACTTTTGTCTCCTATGTCTCCTGCATTGCAAGCAGATTCTTTACCTGCTGAGCTACCAAGGAAGCCCCATAAAATGGATAGAAATAAACATAATTCAAGTGACCTCACTATTGTGTATATGGATAACTTTTTAAAAAATATTCAAAACAAATACAATAAAGGAAAAAAGGATGTGATAAACGCCCAATTATCTAAATCCCATGAAAAGCAACAGTAATATATAGTATGTGAAAGTATCTAACTTTTCTTCTGCTTTCAATGACTTGTGATGTAGAGACTGAAAAAAGTTTACCCATACTGGTTGATCTCTGACATTATTCTGTGACTTCTGAGTCATTCCCAGTACATACCATGCTTTCAAGCAATATTGTAAAGTATAAGTATTAGGCCTGCAACTGATAAGTACAACATAACCTCTTGAATGATTTGCGTGCCCCCCAAATAATAACTATAAAGAAAAATCAAGATGAATTGTGACTTTAGTTATCCTCACTGGAAACTCATTCTAGAACGGATACGTAAGGTGGGCAGACTTTTCATCTCACCCTATCCCACTTTGTGCTTGAAGTCTCATAAATTTCAAGTGATATATGGGACTAGATAGGAAACACTGATAAGTAATGTTCAACCCTCAATTCTTAATGGGGATATTGTTCTTCTTTGGATGTTACAAATGGCACTTCCTTCTCACTTTTCCCTCTGTGATGGCTCTAAATCCTTTGAAAGAACCTCTACCAATCACTCTTGTCATACTTAGCACTGAATAGCTGTGTGCTGTCACAGGAAGGAAGGAAGAAACCAAATGTTTTAGTGGCATCAACCTAGAGGCATATGTCAAAATAGTTATGTACAAAATCACAAGATTTATTAAAGTTATTATCAAATTTCTGGCCTTGAAAATTTACAACTAGCCTCATGGGAATATGGTTAAAGTCATTCTTCAAACCTCTTTGACTCATTACCATATAGTGCTCCCTCTTCTCTCTCTCTACCACCTTCCCTCCCTCCCTCTCTCTCAGTCTCTTTCTCTCCTAAGAAAGAAAACCGTGCCATAGTTTAGAGGTGATGCAACATTTATCTTTGCATGGAAAATGACTGATTCATTCATTCAACACAGACATTGCCCCAAGTGAAGTCTATAATTTCTTTTAAAAAATGACAAATGTCAAGTTTCTCTAGTGGCTGAGTGGTAAAGTACCCACCTGCCAATGCACGAGACCTGGGTTTGATCCCTGATATGGGAAGATCCCTCCTACCTCAAAGTAACCAAGTCCGTACCTTGCAACTATTGAGCTGGTGATCTAGAACCCAGGACCTGCAACTGCTGGGTCCAAGTGTCTCAACTACTGAAGTCCTAGAGCCTGTGATCTGCAACAAGAGAAGCCACCACAATGAGATTGAGAATTGAGAATGGACACCACAACTAGAGAGTAGCACCCACTCTGCAACTAGAGAAAAGCCCACACAGCAACAAAGCCCCAGCACAGCCAAAATAAGCCAACAAACCAAAACCAGAAAAGATAACAAGTGTCATCAACCTTACTTTTACTTGAAGGATCAAGAGTTCACAGGAAAATCAAGCATTCAATTCTGTCAGAAAATGATGAAGAAAACCATGTGTTTTGGGGTTGAGGGGTATTTATGCTCTTGTTCTTCATTTATTTTTACCTTGTCTAATTGATATGAAAATAATCAGCATTTTCAATGATGAAGTAATTGAGTTTTCTGTACACATATATACCCAGTTTGCTCTATTCCTGACTTTTTACCTCTTGAATATCTAATAATTAGGTCCAATTAAAATACATAGGCTATGCAGTGTTGTTTTGGTCTTCCTTGATTATTATTAATTACTCACTCAGCAAAATTTGTCTTCAAAGCAATAATTTTTGCTTGTTCTCAACATCATCGCTATCAGGACTCTATAAATATTGTATCTTTCACTTGAACCATCTCATAATTTTTCTTTCTCCATTTGACCCCCTTAAACAAATTTTATTAAGTTCTGAATAATGATACACCTGAAAGAAAGTATAACTGTTCCATAATCCTGACTAAAACTCCTCACTGTCAGCCTGGGACACATTATGGTGGTTTTCAAGTGGAAGAGCTTAACTAGACAAAAATTGTAAAACTTGCCCTCCCAAATCTATCTATCCCATTCCTTTTCCCATTATTATATGAAAAGTGAAAGTGAAGTGATTCAGTCATGTCTGACTCTGTGACCCCATGGACTGTAGCCTATCAGGCTCAGTCCATGGAATTTTCTGGGCAGGAGTACTGGAGTGGGTTGCCATTTCCTTCTCCAGGGGATCTTCCTGACCCAGGGATAGAACCCTGGTCTCCCACATTACAGGCAGTTTACTGTCTGAGTCACCAGGGAATATGCATAGTATTAAAAGTTACTTATCTTAAAATTCTCTTAGGTGATTCTGCTTCAGACATCATAATTACTTACCATTTACCTGCCCTTCCTTACTTTGAGTGGCAAAAGTCCAAACTGCATGAAGTAACAATAATAATAACAATAAAGCTTGTCCTATTCTTCCATCTCTGTGAAACGTGTCTCATTACTTCTTTTTGTGTTGCTGTACCTCCAGGAGTTGGTGATGGACAGGGAGGCCTGGTGTGCTGCGACTCATGGGGTCACGAAGAGTCAGACACCACTGAGCGACTGATCTGATCTGATGCATAGCTCAGTCATGTTTGACTCTTTGCTACCCAATGTTCTGCGGCACACTAGGCTTCCCTGTCCTTTACCATCTTTTGGAGTTTGTTCAAACTCATGTCCATTGAGTTGGTGATGCCATTCAACCACCTCATTATTTCCTTAAACTTCCACAATACTTACCATTAATAGCCAGCTATTTTTAGATCATTCTGCAATCATATTTATCCACTCATACATACAAACCAGTCAGTCTCAAAGGAAATCAACCCTGAGTACTCATTGAAAGGAAAAATGCTGAAGCTGAAGCTCCAATACTTTGGCCACCTGATGTGAAGAGGCAACTGGTTGGAAAACACCCTGATGGTGGGAAAGAGAGAAGACAGGAGGAGAAGCGGGTGACAGAGAATGAGACCGTTAGATAGCATCACGGACTGAATGGACATGAATTTGAGCAAATTCCAGGAGATAATGGAGGACAGAGGAGCCTGACATGCTGCAGTCCATGGGATTGCAAAGAGTTGGACATGACTTAGCAACTGAACAGCAACATACTAACATCGTTGCCTAAAACACGGATGGGTGTTTTACCTGTTTTTATAGTTTTATTGGAACATAGCCGAATCCATTTCCTATGTATGGTCTGTACCTGCTTTCATGCTACAGTGGCAGAGTTGAGAAGCTTTAATAGAGGCTGTGTGCTTAGTCACTCAGTCATGTCTGACTGCAACCCCAAGGAGTCAATAGAGTCATAGAGTCAACAGAGGCTGGGTGACCTTCAAATCCTAAGATACTGACTATCCATTCCTTCTTTTACAGAAAATGTCATCCAATCCCTAACCTGAAAAGTGAATATATCCTTTTACTTTTCGACTTATAACTGTTATTTATAGTCAAGATTCAAGTGTGTTTTAGTTTTACAAGAAATATGAGAAATGTGCATCCCCAAATTGGGTTATTGACACTTGTCTGAGCAAACCTTTCTTCTAGACAACCATATACATTAAGCGTATGTATATTAAAGTTTTCTATAGATTTGTCTGTCTTCTTCACTCTACTTTGTAAGAAACACTTTCCCTTTTGACTTCTATATTAACAAGTACCTAGAACACAGCAAGCAGACAACATTGGCGATGTGAAGTGAGTTAATAAATGCCAGCGACTGTGCTGGGGAATGAGGAGACCAGGATAACAAAGGTGCTGTAACTGCAGTCTAATAAATGACATTGTAAGAGTAAAAACTTTCAATTATTAATTATCAGAATGCAATATGATAATGATGCTAGTTGTGACAGTAAACAAAGAGAATTGGAGGTTCATAAAGAAAAAATTAATTGCCAGAAAGGAAGTTTGTCTAGAAAAAAATGTACCAATAAAAGAGATTTTTAAAAAGGAATCTGAGCACCAAACATGTGTCAAATGTGTCTAGCTAGGATGGGATCAATGGTCCAATTATCTTATTATAACTAAAACTGCGAGAAAGAAAGCAATATGACTAAATCACAAAACAAGGAAATAGATAAGCACTGAGTTTTTTCACTTTCTGAAACTCTTTCTCACTATATGAGACAAAGTTGCCCCCTTGTCCTTCTTCTTAACGTAGAGATTAAAGCCTGAAAAGAAAATACCAATCTCAGCCTTGACTCAAATTCTGTCTCCTGCCCTCTCTCAAAACTATGCAGGCTTGTACTTGGGGTGTGAAATAGATAAGAAAATGGAGCTGGCTTTTTACCAGGCTTATAACTCCAAACTCTTTGAATGTGAGATGGGGGCAAGATTTGATTCTAGGAAAACTACTACTGTCTTAATTTCTAATATCCAGTTTTCTCTCTTTTTTAAAAAATACAGCATTTTAAGTATTGTTACTTAGTCTCTATTCTAGTACTCTGCTTCTGCATCCAGAGACAAAGAATACATACAAAGAATATATTCATCATAATTGTAAAGTTGAAATATATATTATTCTATATAAATTCAATAAATGTATTTAAAATACATCTTTGGTGTGTGCCCACTGCTTCAGTTGTGTCCAATTCTTCCCAACTCTACAGAGCATAGCCCATAACGTTCTACTGTCCATGACATTCTCCAGGCAAGAATACCGGAGTGTGTTTCCATTTCCCTCTCCAGGGGATCTTCCCAATCCAGGGGTCGAACCAATGTCTCTTATGTTTCCTGCATTGGCAGATGGTTTCTTAAACATTAGCACCACCTAGGAAGCCATCATTGGAATATATTATTATATCTGTTGATGATACAATTCTAATATATTAACAGAATGCATTTTTAATAAGTTCAGGAAAATATATGGGAATACATTCACCAAAATATTTTAAAATATTCATATTTCTATAAGAAAATATTTATTAACATCAATACATCCACCAGGAAATATGTTTGAGTATTATCTTAAATAAGAAAATTCACAGAGACTTCCTAAGATCCTCTGCTTCCTCCTTTTACAGACTGTTAACAACTCTTAAGTTTAATGATGATCCCTTCTCATTCCTATGGCTTGCTGCTGCTGCTGCTAAATCGCTTCAGTCGTGTCCAACTCTGTGCGACTCCATAGACGGAAGCTGCTTCAAACAACATTTCATGCTTAAATATCTCCAGCAAAGAAGCAGGCACTGGACTCCAGTCGTAAGAATGGCCACAAAACTGGTGATGCACATGACATTCTCCTAGAGACACCCTTTTCATGTTCTCTCCACCTTTGTTAAAGGAATTTAACCAAGTCCTTGATAAACCCCAGTTTATCAAGTATGTTGCCAGGGACCAGGATTTTATTTCCCTATTTGTAGATACCTCAATACCAAAGGGTGATTATCTCAGGCTTCTTTAGTGGTAAAGAACCCACATGTCAATGCAGAAGACCTAAAAGCGGAAGGTTTGATCCCTGGCTCGAGAAGATCCCTTGGAGGAAGAAATGGCAACTCATTCCATATTCTGTCCAGGCTCCATGGCCAGAGGAGCCTGGAGGGCTACAGTCCATGGTGTTTGTTATAAAGTGTTGGACAGAACTGAAGCAATTTAGCATGCATCTCAAGTTTCCGCTTGAGAGTAAGAAAGGAATTAGGCCTAAATCCTTAAGTAACCCGATTCCCCACTTACTCTTTTCTGCAGTCTAAGAAAAATAAGTGGGGATAAGGGTGATGGTTTTGGAGTAACAAATCTAGAGTGATCATTTTTAGAAATATTTTTGACTAATTGTATGAGGTGATGGCCCTTTCCTTGGAAAATTGAGTGTTTAATGTTTCTTCTTTATCCTTGAATCCTAATTGTTGTATCCGAGGCAACTGGAAAAGATACTACTAAGATTACGTATCATAGGTATTAAAAGTTGCATTATCAGAGACGAAAGGTCAACTGAAAACAGAGCATTCAAGTCACAAGAATCAGTATATTACAGTACACAGAGACATAAAGGGACATTGTATGTTGAATAGCACTAAATACTCAGAATTTTGGAATGTAAGGATGAAAAAAAAAAAGAAGAAGGAAGAAGGTGAAGAGAGAAAGGTTACTGGGAAACAGATAGGAAGTGTCTTATAAGGATAAAGTTTTAAAGAATATCTATGTTTTAAATTTGCTTTATTAAACATATTCTGATAACAGAAACATTTTCACTATAAATATCTTAAAATACAAATTCTACCAAAATTGAGTCCTTTGTCTTTATCCAGAGGAATCAATGAGCTTTATATGCATAAAGGGTAAAATTTATGTAAAAAATATTTTTCTTCCTTTTTCTAAAATGTTACTTTACACAGAAAACATTCTTAACATGATTTTTATGTATTTTAAATGTTAACACAATTTAAATATTTGAATAAAGCTACTGAGTACAGTTTACCTTACAGCTCTTTGGGAAATTCTTGATAACTAGAACTCTGAAATAAGTATCTATTCAGGAAGATATTTGAGACAGCTTAACAATAGCAGACTATTAGACTGAAAATCAGTTATACACACATACACATATATACAGGCCAATGTAATTGTACTGGGCGTTCTTGAAGCTATAAATTACCCTCAGTTACTCACCTATCTAAAAAATCTATGGGTTTTTAAATGGATATTAAAGGAAGTCACATTATGCAAAGAGGATATTTTTATAGCTGTAGAACGAATATGCCAAATAGTATAAAAATCTGTATCCATGGTTGAATAACATTATCAATTTCAAAGGTAAAATGGGAAAATTTAAGAATAAAAGTATTGTCCATTTCTATGCTGCAAACTCCAGGAAAAATAACCAGATTCAAGTGATGACAATAAGTAGAGGCTGGAAAGTCCAGCTGTATTTTGTAAATAAATATATTGCATTTTCAAGACTAAGAATATATATTCAATAGAATTGGATGAGTATGTCTAAACATGAAACTGAATATCCATAATGACTCAAATTTGACTAAGCATAAAGGTGATTCTTTTTTAATGATACATATTCTCAAATGGAAAAAAAATGTCATTTGTAGACTTTTTAAAAAGCTTTTTTTATTCCTAATTAAATAAATATTATATAAGTATAAATATTTTAAATATTAAGTTAAAAAAAAATGTGTGGCTGCAATGCTGCTTCCAGAAAGGATGCTAAAAACAATTCATAACAATCAGAGCTCTTTTGTTTGTTCATTTGTTTTGCTTTACAGAATTTTATTGTTTTCTGTCAAACATCAACTTGAATAGCCATTTCTTATTTTGTAATGTAAAATAAGGGGTTAAGTAAAAGATAAGAAATTTTAATTTGCAAATAAGGCCTTCCCAGGTGGCTCAGTGAGTAAAGACTACTCCTCCCCAGCAGAAGATCCAGGAGACAGAGATTTGATCCCTGGGTTGGGAAGATCCCCTGAAGGAGAGCATAGCAACCCACTCCAATAATCTTGACTGGAGAATCTCGTGGACAGAGGAGTCTGGCAAGCTACAATTTATGGGTTTGCAAAGAGTCAGACATGACTGAAGCAACTCTGCATGCACACGCCTTTCAAGAAAGATGAGTAAGTCTAAATATGCATATTGATTAAAATCTCCTACTCTGAGCATGTTTGATTTTCAGATTTTAGTATAAAAGTCTTTTTTTTTTTAAAACTTGGGATGAAGACATGTCTAGGCAAAGAATACAAAACAAAAGTCAATTCTCAAAAAATTGACAGAAAGCTAGCCCTTATAGAAGTACTGCCAATAGAGTATGATTTCTGAGTACTTTGTACTTCAGTTGAGACTAAGAATATTGTAGCTTGGTGGAAAATAGCAAGAGTGGATAGTCAGGGAAACTTAGATGTTTTAAATTTTAAAAAGGCAAAGCTATGTCCCATAGTCATCGTGTCACTCAGAAGTCATATTCTACATATCTCACAATCCCTACTGATGATAATTTTAATATCACAAATTCCTCTGTCTCTGCTTTGTGTCTGTGTTGTGTTGATATGAACTAATCCTAAAAGGTGAATTCTGAAAATAACTTTATACATTGAATGTCAGCAATTTCAAATCATCGAAAATTGCAGTTACTTCATTTTGCTCTGTGAACCTCTGCTAATATTATGTCTTCACTAGCATGAAACACTTATGATAATTCATGTAAAACTATTTCATTAATAAGTTGTATAAGTTGCATCTGTTGTAATGGAAAAAGTGTGTAGTTATGAAAAAAAATGTCTGCAACTGCTCAAATTCTTCATTTCTATTTTTTAGTGGATTTCTGAATTCATAAATTGTTACCTCAATATGTGCTCTAAACTTAACATAGGGTAGGGACATTTTCAAGTATGTATTCTCCAGTGAAGAGGGGCTAAAAAGCCTCTTGATGAAAGTGAAAGTGGAGAGTGAAAAGGTTGGCTTAAATCTCAACATTCAGAAAACAAAGATCATGGCATCTGGTCCAATCACTACATGGGAAATAGATGGGGAAACAGTGGAAACAGTGTCAGACTTTATTTTTCTGGGCTCCAAAATCACTGCAGATGGTGACTGCAGCCATGAAATTAAAAGACGCTTACTCCTTGGAAGGAAAGTTATGACCAACCTAGATAGCATATTCAAAAGCAGAGACATTACTTTACCAACAAAGGTTCGCCTAGTCAAGGCTATGGTCTCTCCTGTGGTCATGTATGGATGTGAGAGCTGGACTGTGAAGAAGGCTGAGCGCCGAAGAATTGATGCTTTTGAACTGTGGTGTTGGAGAAGACTCTTGAGAGTCCCTTGGACTGTAAGAAGATCCAACCAGTCCATTCTGAAGGAGATCAATCCTGGAATTTCTTTGGAAGGAATGATGCTGAAGCTGAAACTCCAGTATTTTGGCCACCTCATGCAAAGAGTTGACTCATTGGAGAAGACTCTGATGCTGGGAGGGATTGAGGGCAGGAGGAGAAGGGGACGACGGAGAATGAGATGGCTGGATGGCATCACTGACTTGATGGGTGTGAGTCTGAGTGACCTCTGGGAGCTGGTGATGGACAGGGTGGCCTGGCGTGCTGCGGTTCATGGGGTCGCAGAGAGTCGGACACGACTGAGCGACTGATCTGATCTGATCTGATTCTCCAGGGAAGCTCACTTTATTTTATTTTAGTTACGATTCAGTGTAACTATCTATATAGAATCTAGAGTGTTGATGTAAACTTTGTTTACAATTTTTCATCTTTTGAGACTCTTATATAAGAGAAACATATAGAAAACAAGAAGATTCCACAATGAAAATAAAAACTAGACGTTAGTCTCCTGTCTTCTGGGGAAGACAGACACTTAGATCACTTTAATAAGATGTGAAAAGTACAATCACAGAGATATTCACATAGAACTGTTGGTTCACAATGAAGATTTTATTCAAACTTGGAAAAAAAGAAACAGTTTTCTAGGTAAATTGGAATTGGTTTTAATTCCACTCTCAAAGGAAGGCAATGATAAAAAGCATTCAAACTACCACACAATTGCACACATTTCACACGCTAGCAAAGTAATGCTCATTATTCTCCAAGTCAAGCTTCAACAGTACATGAACCATGAACTTCCAGATGTTCAAGCTGGATTTAGAAAACAGAGGAACCAGAGATCAAATTGCCAACATCCACTGGATCATTGGAAAAGCAAGAGAGTTCCAAAAAAACATCTACTTCTGCTTTATTGACTATGTCAAAGCCTTTGACTGTGTGGACCACAACAAACTGTGGAAAATTCTTAAAGAGATGGGAATATCAGACCACTTTACCTGCCTCCTGAGAAATCTGTATGCAGGTCAAGAAGCAACAGTTAGAAGTGGACATGGAAAGATGGACTGGCTCCTAATGGGGAAAGGAGTATCTCAAGGCTGTATGTTGTCACCCTGCTTATTTACTTATATGTAGAGTACATCATTCAAAATGCCAGGCTGGATGAAACACAAGCTGGAATCAAGATTGCTGGGAGAAATATCAATAATCTCAGATATGCAAAAAATACCACTCTTACAGCAGAAAGCAAAGAAGAACTAAAAAACCTCTTAATGAAAATGAAAGAGGAGAGTGAAAAAGTTCTCTTAAAATTCAATGTTCAGAAAACTAAGATCATGGCATCCAGTCCAATCACTTCATGACAAATAGATGGGAAAACAATGGAAACAGTGAGAGACTTTATTTTGGGGAGCTCCAAAATCACTGCAGATGGTGACTGCTGCCATGAAATTAAAAGACACTTGGTCCTTGGAAGAAAAGCTATGACCAACCTAAATAGAATATTAAAAAGCAGAGACATTACTTTGCCAACAAAAGTCTGTCTAGTCAAAGCTGTGTTTTTTCCTGTGTGACGTGGACCATCAAGAAAGCTGAGTGCTGAAGAATTGATATTTTTGAACTGTGGTGTTGGAGAAGACTCTTAAGAGTCCCTTGGACTGCAAGGAGATCCAACCAGCCCATCCTAAAGGAAATCAGGCCTGAAAATTCACTGGAAGGACTGATGTTGAAGCCGAAACTCCAATACTTTGGCCACCTGATGTGAAGAACTGACTCTTTGGAAAAGACCCTGATTTGGGGAAAGATTGAAGACAGGAGGAGAAGAGGACAAAAGAGAATGAGATGATTGGATGGCATCACAGACTTGAGGGCATGAGTTTGAGTAAGCTCCGGCTATTGGTGATAGACAGGGAAGCTTTGCATGCTGCAGTCCATGGGGTCGCAAAGAGTCAGACAGGACTGAGCGACTGAACTGTTCCTTAACTGTTTTGTTTCTAGGTAAGGGCTTCCCTTGTATCTCTGTACGTAAAGAATCTACCTGCACTGCAAGAGACCTGGGTTTGATCCCTTGGTCAGGAAGATTCCCTGCAGAAGGAAATGGCAACCCACTCCAATGGCAGGCTGGTTGCAAGAGTTGGATACAGCTTAGCTATTAAACCACCCCCAGGTGTTGGAGATTTTTCTAGGTAAAGTGTCACTAAACTGGAGCAAAAACATTAACTGGGAGAATAATCTAGTGTGGAATCAGAAAGATGGAAGTAGAATAAGTGTTTCTGTCTAAGAAAACCATCCACATGAGCAAAAAAAAGGAATTTATCACAGAGAGTTTACCACCTTTGGGCTTTCCAGGTGGCACTAGTGGTAAAGAACCCAACTGCCAGTGCAGGAGACGTAGGAGATGGGCATCTGTTCCCCGTGTGGAGTTGATCCCCCGGAGGAGGATATGGCAGTCCACTCTAGTATTCTTGCCTGGAGAATCCCATGGGCAGAGGATCCTGGCAGGCTACAGTCCATAGGGTCCCACAGAGTCAAACTTGACTGAAGCGACTTAGCAGGCATACACACATATTCACCACCTTTAAATTATAAAGCTAACACTTAGAGTCTTTCTCTTTCATCTTTCTCCTGAACATCAGATTTAGTCAATAAAACAGAATTCCCCATAACTTCACTTATCCCCCTTTCTTCTACTAACTAGCAAAGAGAACAGTCTAGAACTTGATACTGAGTTATGGTTTTATCTTATTTATTTTTTGGACAATGTGTCCCTTTCATTCTAGAAAATAAACAAAAATAAAAACAACTAATTGCCCCTGCATGGCTTATTCCATAAACTATTTTTTAATTAAATTATAATAAGTACCTTCTTCAAAAAGTCAGCTACACTCTCATAAACATAAGAATTTTTGTATAGGTCCCATTAATTAATGTGTTTGAAAATAAGCTTTAACGCTAAAATAAAGAGGAAGAAAAGAAAAAGCCTACAATAAAATTTTGTTACATATGCCATTCCATTTTTTAATTTAGGAACATTTTCATGTCTGAACATTTATGGGTCTCTGGTTACAGGGAAGCAAATTGTAAGATAAGTTTCTGGAAAGCAGACCAGTTTCCTGCTTTTCTCTGCTGTTTGAGTTACATTCCTAGTAATCATATAAACTTTAGGAAAATATATCATAAACCTGGCTTGAAAAATAAAACTTTCTTCCTGTTTTTATTTAGTTTATATATACATTTAGAATGTATTTTCCCAGGATCATAGGAGTCCTGATGTGTTTCAATGTCTCCCAGTGTTAATATTTTATAAGGTTTGCATGGGACTTATGACATGGCTTATTTAAAGTTAGCAGGAGAGCAGCCATCCTCCTTTGGCAATTCCAGTTCGCATACGAAATGCAGGTTTTCTCATGCAGTACAACACCTGCATAAATTTGAAAAATTGGGAATCGTGGAAATGGTATTTCAATAGCAGTTTATTTCAGCAAAAGAACAAAATTTACCATGCAGTATGACACCATGAACAAGGTTAATGCTCTGTGGAAACTACATTTCCCTGAAGATTTGTTGTCGTTATGATGATTTTAAATAAATACATACATAATCCTCCTATTACACATACTTTTCTGTCACATGGATATCAAAATACTGCTAAAAGATGTCTATTGTCATGTAAAGAAAAACCTATATCTACAAAAAACCTAATGCACAAGATTTACACAAACAAAAACACACTAATACAGCTGAGTGGGAGTGGATCAATAATTCTTTTTCAGTAATGAGCATCTGATGTAATTTTATCTCATTGACAATAAATGCTTGTTAATTTTTAAATTTCCCTTATCCATCCCCATATTCAAAGTTAATGACAACTCTCACAAAACAGAATATAGTAATATACTTACCTGAATTGACAGCAAATTATCATTTTGTTTCCTTTCATTTTAGACAATGAACACTCTCACCTTAGCCCTGACCCACACACAGAAAGGAAGAAAAAATACAATAACAATTCCCTGCTATCAAGTGATGAATCATTATGGTTATGAGGAATTTGTCAGAGTCAGAGGCTTCTAAAATTCCAGTGCCTATTGAACTTGAAAATGTATAACATATCAAAAAAATATGTCCATTATAAATGAATCCTTGAACTTAGCCCAAGCTAGCATACATATTCTCTTAATCTCTGTCTCTCTCTCCCTATACATACACCCAGAAACACTCACATACACACACAAGCACACAAAACTTTTCCCACAAGTAATCAAAACTAATTACTGAAAATCCTTGAAAACCTCATTGTTTCATAGCCAAGAAAATAACAAATATTGACTGAAAATCATTTAGAGAAAACCTAGGACAACAAATAAATATAGAATAACTCGTTCAATAAAGATCTGTAGATTTAATTTACATTTCTGTAATAATTAGTGATGTTGAACATATTTTCATGTGCCTCTTGGCTATGTGTATGTCTTCTTTGGAGAAAAGCTATTTAGCTCTTCTGCCCATTTTTTGATTGGGTTGTTTATTTTAATACATTGAGCTGGATGAGCTGTTTGTATATTTGGAGATTAATCCCATGTTGGTTGCTTTGCTGGCAAATATTTTCTCCCATTCTGTGGGTTTTCTTTTCATTTTTGATGATGATGATTGTTTTCTTTGCTATACAAAGACTGTTAGGTTGAATTAGGGCCCATTCATTTATTTTGGTTTTTATTTTCATTACTATCAAAACTACAATGGTGTATCACCTAACACTGTTTAGAATGGCTATCATCAAAAAATCTACAAACAATAAATGCTGGAGAGGGTGGGGAGAGAAAGGAGTCTTTCTACACTGCTGGTAGGAATGTACATTGGTACAGTCACTATGGACAGTATGTATATTCCTTAAAAAACTAACAGCAGAGCTACCAAATGATCCAGCAGTCTCACTCTGGACATGGTGCTGCTGCTGCTAACTTGCTTCAGTCATGTCCGACTCTGTGCAACCCCATAGATGGCAGCCCACCAGGCTCCCCCGTCCCTGGGATTCTCCAGGCAAGAACACTGGAGTGGGTTGCCGTTTCCTTCTCCAATGCATGAAAGTGAAAAGTGAAAGTGAAGTCGTTCAGTCATGTCTGACTCTCAGCGGCCCCATGGACTGCAGCCTACCAGGCTCCTCCGTCCATGGGGTTTTCCAGGCAAGAGTACTGGAGTGGGGTGCCATTGCCTTCTCTGCACATATACATAATTACAATCAAAAATTCATTAATTTAATATTCTTCAATTCCTATTTCTAAAATTAATTTTGAAGATGCAGTTTAAAAATCAGCTCAAATCATCAAATCATCATCAAGTTTTCAAAGGAAAATTCAATATTCATTAAGAAGATATAACATTACAGTTTTCTAGTAATTGATATAAGCATTTTTCTCTTCAACTTGGGAACTATCAGAATGATGACTAAAGAAAAGTCTGGGCAGGCTTTCTGCAACTGTCAGATTCAATTTGATTAAATAATTGTTTAAGTCTCAAAAAGTATCTTTGGAAACATTTTAGGAAATTGTAGTTGAAAATTGTCCAAATATGTATCTTTGACTAACTATATATATGTACAAATATATATGTGTGTGTGTTTATCTGTTTATATATACATATCTTTATTCAAGAGTTCAAATTTCCTGAAGAATCTAGCTTATGGAATTTGTAGTATAATTTTCAAATGTTAAAATAGCATTAGACTTTTCTTTTAAAAAATTTCTATTTTAATACTGTGGTCTAGGTGGTATGGGAAATCAAATAGTAAAGTCATGGAAAATCTTATTGACTGTGCAAAATTGAATATTGATGACATACCAATAGGAAAATGCATTATTGCTGTAAAAGTACCTTGTACTTCTCTTCATAGACCCTTATTCTTGTGATATATAAATATTATAAAATAAAAACTGACAATTATAAATTGATAAATGATGGAGAGATAATATTTTGTCTTGGCAGTACTAAGAACTGTGAAAGTCAACAATAGCCTTCTTAGAGAATCATGTCCTGTGTCCAACTCTAGAAATAGAAAAATCAACACATTGGTTTTTTTACCTCAAGAAATTCAGGCTTATCTTCATGTTCCCTGTTTTCTTTTCCTTTCCTTACAAACCTATCTCCCCTACTTGCCAACACTTTAATTCCCTTTCATGAAGGCACACACATATTTATACAGATGACTCTGTAGCAGGCCTATAGAGTAATTAATGTTGGTTGTACCAAGTGCATCAAACTCAGTATTTCCTTTAAATTCCAAGTAATTTAGGGAATTCATTTAACATAATAAGTAAGTGCTAATATACAAAGAAAAGGGGTTATGAAATCAGTATAAGAAACTAAAAGAAGACAGAGAGGAAAGTATGCCAATCCTCGCTGCAGTGTTGTAAGAAAGCCTCTTGAAGAGATCAAAATTGAGTTGATTTTTTTGAGTCCTATTTTACCAGATGGTCACTGAAATTTGGGATGTAGAAAGAGGAGCCACTTCAACTAGACATTATATCATATGGCAAAGTGTAGAAAAGGGAGAGGAATAAAATCTTGTAGTATTGTAGTATATAAGTAAAAAGAGGTCAGATAAGGAAAAGACATGTGTTAGCAGTAAGATATTTAAATCTTTGACAATCAGGCGGTATAGAAAACATGAAGCAGAGAAATATCAACCTTTTTAATTTTGTAGTTAAATTTTTTAGTACTTGAATGAGCATTTTCAATTTTGTAGTTTGAGTCCTTATATGTTGTAAGAATAATATTCAGATTCTAATTAAGATCAGCATTCCTCCTGTATGTTGTAATATACTGACTCTGATCTGCCTTTGTCACACTGAATTGAGGTTTAATGCTTATAGTCCTATAACATCCATGCTTTCAAGATAAGGACCATATTTCTGATTCACCTAGGTGACCCCTAACCCATTAAATAAAATAAAATTGTAACAATTATTTGATGAATTAATGAATGGATGACTTACTTTTCCTCTCTCCCTGCCCTTGGGAAGTATTTGCTCTTTATCCATTATCTTCTCTCTCAGTAAATGTTACCACAATCCATCTAATTAGCCAAAATATTTGCCTAGAGATTTTCTTTACTCCACTCTCATGCAAGCAACATTAATCTATGAGAAAATCCTCTCAGTTCCTTAAGTTACACATTGAATTTGATGACTTTTCACATACTGAACCATTGTCTGAACTATTGCACTATCCTGCTGACTTATTTCTTCAGTTTTTACTTGACAGTCTCCATCCATAAAGCAGAAAGAGTTATCTTTTAACAGATATAAATCAGAACCTGTCACTAGTACCATCAAAATGATTTTCTGGTTCAACATCTGCTTTGGATATGGAAAGTTGGAAAGAGCATCACCTCCACTTAGACAGCAATAAAAATCCAGATAAATTACACATTTAAAGGTTTCCTTGAACCTGTAATTCAATTTCCACTGTCCAACATGAAACCTTTAGAGATTTAATCACAAAATGTAAAACTCATCAAAGAAATAAGGAAAAAAAAAAAAAAAAACATATTACCAAAGACAAGGCAATCAACAGGACCAGACTCAGAGATGAACCCTATGTAGAAATACGCAGAAAGATAATTTATAACAACTGTGACTAATATGGTAAACTGCCTACTGGAATGTGAAAAGCAGATGAAGAATTTCAATAGAGACAGAAAAGGTGAAATGGAAACGTTAGTGTGGAATGGAAACTCTTCTACAAACAGTGCCGTGGGACAAGAATACACATTTTAACATACATGTAATTCAAATTCCAGACAGATGAGAGAGAAGGTATGAACAAGAATATAAGGCTGGATTAAAAAGTACATCTATGCACAAAATATGAAGGGCTCTGAAAACTGTTATAATTAAAGCATATATACAAATAATTATTCTCCTTATGTTAAAGCAGAGGTCCTCAACCAGGGGAAATTTTACTCTCCGGGGCACATTTGGCAATTTCTGGAGACTTTTTATTATGTTTATAACTAGGACAGTGATACTGCAATATATTCGGTAGAGACCAGAGATCCTGCTAAACATACTATAAAACAGGACTGTTCAGTTCTGTTCAGTCGCTCAGTCATGTCTGACTCTGTGACCCCATGGACTGCAGCACACCAGGCTTCCCCGTCCATCACCAACTCCCAGAGCTTCCTCAAACTCATGTCCGTCAAGTCCACGATCCATGAAGCCATCTCACCATCTCATCCCATGGCTACTGCTGAGTTTTCCAAATTTGCTGACATATTGACTGCAGCACTGTAACAGCATCTTTTTTGGGTTTTGTGTGTTTGTTTGTTTGCAGTATGAAATGGCAATAAACAGGACAGCCTGGACATCAAAAAATTACCTGATCCAACATGTTGCAAAGATATTTTATGTTTCAAAAGTTAATGGTAGTAATGTGCTGTGCATTAAAACACAGATCAAAGTAAAATGCTTTACTATAATAGCACAAAAATTTAGGTAATTGAAGTTAGAAGTGTAGAGCTATATGTTTACTAAAGGTAAATGGATATAGTGTTATTTGTAGAAAAACTCTGATATTTTAAAAATGCTATTTAAATCCTAAGAAAATCACTAATTTCCTTTTTACAAGTAATAAAAGTAATGAAGAAGAAATGAAGTGAAATTTTCTCAGTCATGTCCAACTCTTTGCAACCCCATAGAATGTAACCCACCAGGCTCCTCTGTCCATGGGATTTTCCAGGCAAGAATATTGGAGTGGGTTGCTGTTTCCTCTTCCAGGGTTATCTTCCCAACTCGAGGATCAAATCCTGGTCTCCTGCATTGTAAGCAGATTCTTAACCATTTGAGTCACTTTACATAGTGTGAAAAAATCAAGTACAAATAATGAGTCAATAATGAAGATAAAAAGTAATTTAAAAATGAATGCACAATTCATCCAGAGTCAAGCTAAATAAATAAATAAAAAGAGGTCAAGGAAAGTAAAGAATAAAACAAATAGAAAAAAGTTATTAAGGTAAATTTATCTAACTATGTAAAAATAAATTAGTAAGGGTAGATTTATTAAGAAATTAGTAAGGATAGATTTTATCTAAATGTAACAAAAATTGTACTAAATATATATTATCTAAAACCAGCAATTAAAGACATTTATGGTCAAATCAGAGTAAGAAAGCCACATTAGATACAAAGACACATATAGAGAAAAAAAAGCACAAAGCCAAAAATCAAGTGTATACCATGCAAACATCAAACAGAAGAAAACTGGAGAGGCAAAATTGATAGCAGACACCTTAAGTATCTAAATAAGGAATGTTACTAGCAGAGAATAGAGATGTTATGTAAAGAGGTCAACAGACCAGTAAGAGATAACGATCTTCATTGTGTGCTATAGCTGACAAGAGAGCTTTAAAATATAGGGACTGATGGAACTGAAATTAGAAATGAAAAAAGTGTACAGTTATAGTTGAAGACTTAAAGATTCTTTTTCAGAACATCAGTAAAAATGTAGAAGGTCTGAACAAAACTCTCAATCAATTTGGCCTAGATAACACTTATAAAATACTCACCAACAATGTTACAATACATATGATTTCTAGGTTCACAGATCACATTCAATAAGACAGATGTATACTTGACCAATCTGAAAGAGATAGGAATACCAGACCACCTGATCTGCCTCTTGAGAAATCTGTATGCAGGTCAGGAAGCAGCAGTTAGAACTGGACATGGAACAACAGACTGGTTCCAAACAGGAAAAGGAGTATGTCAAGGCTGTATATTGTCACCCTGTTTATTTAACTTCTATGCAGAGTACATCATGAGAAATGCTGGACTGGAAGAAACAGAAGTTGGAATCAAGATTGCTGGGAGAAATATCAATAACCTCAGATATGCAGATGGCACCACCCTTATGGCAGAAAGTGAAGAGGGGCTAAAAAGCCTCTTGATGAAAGTGAAAGTGGAGAGTGAAAAGGTTGGCTTAAAGCTCAACATTCAGAAAAGGAAGATCATGGCATCTGGTCCCATCACTACATGGGAAATAGATGGGGAAACAGTGTCAGACTTTGTTTTTCTGGACTCCCAAATCACTGCTGATGGTGACTGCAGCCATGAAATTAAAAGACGCTTACTCCTTGGAAGGAAAGTTATGACCAACCTAGATAGCATATTCAAAAGCAGAGACATTACTTTGCCAACAAAGATTCGCCTAGTCAAGGCTATGGTCTTTCCTGTGATCATGTATGGATGTGAGAGCTGGACTGTGAAGAAGGCTAAGCGCCGAAGAATTGATGCTTTTGAACTGTGGTGTTGGAGAAGACTCTTGAGAGTCCCTTGGACTGCAAGGAGATCCAACCAGTCCATTCTGAAGGAGATCAGCCCTGGGATTTCTTTGGAAGGAATGATGCTGAAGCTGAAACTCCAGTATTTTGGCCACCTCATGCGAAGAGTTGACTCATTGGAGAAGACTCTGATGCTGGGAGGGATGGGGGGCAGGAGGAGAAGGGGACGACAGAGGATGAGATGGGTGGATGGCATCACTGACTCGATGGATGTGAGTCTGAGTGACCTCCGGGAGTTGGTGATGGACAAGGAGGCCTGCGTGCTGCGATTCATGGGGTCGCAAAGAGTCGGACACGACTCAGCGAGTGATCTGATCTGATCTGATCTGATACTTGACCAAACATTTTTTAAAAGTCTCAATATTTTCAAAATAATTAAAATCACGTCAAAGAGTACTCTTTAATAGAATTAAAATTGGTATCAAAAACAAAGATCTGGAAAACCTTGAAAATTTTAGAAATTGAGCCATTCATTATCAAATGACATGATTCTAAAAGGAAGTCACAAAAGGAATAAAACAGTATATTGTTTCAATGAAAATAACAACATATCTGTATCAAATTTGTGGGAAACTAATAAATTGGTGCTTACAGAGAAACTAATAGTCTAAAAAGCTATACAGTAAGGCTTCAAATAAAGTATTTTTATGCCCACCTTATGAAACTTGAGGGCTTCCCTAGTGACTCAGCTGGTAAAGAATCTGCCTGATATGCAGGACACACTGGTTCTATCCCTGGGTTGGGGAGATTCCCTGGAGGAGGGCATGGCAACCCACTCCAGTATTCTTGCCTGGAGAATCCTCATGGACATAGGAGCCTGGCAGGCTACAGTCCATGGGGTTGCAAAAAGTCAGACATGACTGAGTGACTTCAACTTTCACTAAGAAGCTTCAAAAACAAGAGGCTTTGAATACAGATCTAGTTGAAATACTAAAATAATAAAGAAAAAGAAGAAATCAGTTATTGGAAACAAAAATAATAGAGAAAATGAAACAAAAAGCTGGTTATTTTTTAAAAAATCAAAAAATTGATTAATCCTTTAGCCCAAATGATGAAGAAAAAGAATACACAATTCATAAATCACCAATATCAGGTATGAAAGAGTAGCCCTTACTACAGTCATCAAGATATCCAAAAGATAAAAGTAGGCTATTAGAATATTTGTATGGTCCTAAATTTGAGAAGTCAGGTGGAATGGCAAATTAATTGAAAGACAAAGTATTCAAGAAGCTCATTTAGGAAGAAATAACTGTGGCTGAATAGGACTAAATCTATTACAAAAATTGAGGTAATTATTAAAAGTATTTCTAGCAAAGATAATTCCAGACTCATTGACATATTCCACCAAGTTTTGAGAAGAAATAATATAAATTCCACAAAAAAGCTCTTCTAGAAAGCAGTACATCATTATTAAATACACTAATAATATATTTTAACAGGGAGGATCTAATTATTATGACTACAAAGTAGTGATCAATGTAAAACACGTCTACGGCACAATATTTCTAATGGAATATGATAAATAAAACATGTATGATTTCTATGGGTAACACAGTTCTGATATGATTTATTATCCACATTTCTCATTAAAAGAAAACAAAAGGTTAAATGTCAGTATGAGACTGGTTAAAACAAGTATGTAATTTTTTTTTTAGTCTCAGTTCATGGATTTCTTATATCCATGAAGCTCTGGATTGACTGAAGACATAGATTTAAAACCTCTACTTAACAGAACTATACACCTTTTCAATGCTATTCATTTTTAACAGTAGACAAAATGGTATTTAAAAACTTAGTTTTCAACAATGAATAGATAACCTGTCTCTGTGTCTCCATATCTATATCTTGTCTCTGTCTATATATACAGATATATATGTAGATATAGATAGATAGATAACTCCTTAAGAATTTTGCAAAAAAAAAAATACAAATTAATAAAAATACAATTTTATAGAAAGACATCTTATCATGAGTGAATTGAAGAGAGTTTCCTGCCTTTACAAAATGGTGCTTGCTTTTCAAATAGGTATCTTGGGATCCTTAGCTATTTCACAGGAAAAAGATCTGAAACAGTCTAGTGTTCGGGTTTGGAGAGTTGGTTGCAGAATAGTTCTCTTAAAAGTGTCTGATAGAATCCAGAGATAAAGAGCCAAAGGTAATAGGGAGGTCTGCCAGAGGACTCTATAGAATTGAATGTATTTGCAGAGAAGTGCCCCTCAGGTAATTGATAAAAAGTAGAGGTATAGTCCACTGAGATAAGAAACTACCAAACATAAGAGAATAAAAAAATTTCTTCTGGGAAATGCTGAGCTAATCCATCAACTTTATTTTTTTTAGTCTTTTTCTATTTCACTTGCCTTCAATAACGTATTTATTTTGACAATGTGGAAAGGTTTACACAATCAGCTTGTAATGGAAAAAGTATAATAATCCCTAAATTCACTTTCTAGGGCAAGTTTACTTGCAACAAAGAAGGTAGAACATTGGTGGGTTTTTAGCACATTTGGGCTAACTGTAAGCAAACAGGGTTTTAAAAAACATTGTGGAAATTTAATTAGTTTGCTTAGTTGAACAGAACTCTGGCTTTTAGTGGGGGAAAAAAAGTAGAGGCTACATTAAACAGCCAAAGTATATTTCTGCTTCCCATGTAAAAATATAGCTCTATACAGTATAAAATCTTCTATCTTATTAAAAATTAGTACTCTGAAACCATCTTCATACTTCTATTGAATGAGTTATACAAGTGTTAGGGAAGAGACCAATGTTTGATATTAACAATATTGATCAGATATTGTTCTTGGTATAAACAAAAGTATCCTAAAATATATTAGTTGAAGGATCATAGAAAATGGATTTTAGCAGTTTGTCTCCAATTTTTCGGATCATGAGACATCACCATCAAATATAAAAGCCTTTAGCTCTTATTCTGCCGTGACCCTAGGAAGCCCCAAAGTAAAGTGTTGCACAAAAGTCTAAATTACTGCCTAGTGGCCTGTACATCACTGACCTAGTTTTCCCTTAACATGTCTGTGCCTTTTTGTCTGTGTTCCTCCTATTCTGCACCAGTCCACCTGCTGTGGTCTGCTGTGTGAACACTGTTTTCCCTGACCAGTCTTATTGACCTCTGACCACCTTAGGGAAGTCATTCCCTTTGCACTCACTTCTCTGAGTTCATCATCATCTCTGACTGCTTCTGTGGTTTTTACTTCTCTCTTAGGAAAATAGGAAAACATATTCCCTTGGGCATGTCAGAACTGTGTAAAAAGAGGTTACAAAGCAGAACTGTTTGTGCCCCTAGTGATTCAGTTCTGTTATTGTAGTCCTCTTTCCAGGATCACCAAATGATAATATTGAGAGGTTAATGAACAACTTTACATTCTACCCAAAATGGCTGGTCTACGCTACCATGAAGATCCTGTTCAGTCTGAGCCCATACAGGGTCTTTTCTCCTTAGTATTTTTTTCCTCTAAATTATCGCGTTATCTTTTTTTTTTTTTTTTTTTTGTAATGTGCATTTTTTGGCATTCTATACTCAGCCCCATTCTGTCAGATGGATTTGCATCTCTTTCTTCTATATTCCATTGGGATTTGTGACTATAAATATAGAAAAGTAGTTGGATACAAGCTTAGAAAAATATTAAGCATTTGATAATGATTACTAAGTTATGTTTGCCCAGAAATCCATTTGGTAGTCCTCAGGAGGCAATCTAATCACATTGGCTGGCCTAGCCAGCAAATCCCAAACTCAACTAAGGCTCCAAAAAGGCAACATGTGGCACAACCCCTCACACAGATATCATCTCCCTAATTCTCACTGTTACTCAGCAATGCTGTTTAGAATTACTATTTTGTAATAAAAGAAATCAAGATAAATTGAAGTCAAATAGAAAGTGGCAATGGTGGAGAAAAACAAGACATACTTAAACCCCCAAATAGATACATCATTATTCAAAATATCATTAAAGTTATAATAGAAATTGGTTGACTACTAGAAATAAAACCAGTGCAGCAGTCCCTTTTCCTTTGTAGTCCCAGTAGCTGAACAAACACTATCAAATGAACCTATGTCTGCCAGTGCTCTTTCCTGGATAAAAATCAACATAGAAGCTATTAATTTTAGAACCTCAGGAAACAAAATAACTACTTATTCCTCCTGTTTCTGAATCAAACTGTTTAGACTCTCTCCAATATTTTGTGGGAGTTAAGGTATGTAGTGGTTAGACCCATGGTCCCTGGAATCCAAAATCAACTCCTCTACATATCCCACATCAACTACTGATTCACTTGTAATTGGAGATGAAGTGTTTCATATTTTTGCTTTCATTTTCTTATCTCAAAAGGAGAATGATAGTAGTATGTCATAGAATCATGTTGAAAATTAAATGATATATAACCTGTAAAGAATGTAACACATTGCCTGACATTCAGCAGGCACTTAACGAATAATCGTCATTTTAAATTTGAAAAAAAAAAAAAAATACAATGCAGAAATCAAGTCAGAAAATAAAGGAAGAATCTGAGGAGTATGTGTTTTAAATTTCACATTTCTATATCTCAAACATATTTATTAAGTCTTTGTGGAAACTGTTTACAGACTATGGTTAATATCCACTTTCAAGGAATTAACATTATTTTTTCTAGTACTATTATAATTTATAAAATATAGCTGATATTTGAGGACAGAGGGAAAGCTTCATAATAATTTCTTTATTGTGGGAGGTTAAATGGACTAAGAAAATGTGGCAGGAATTCAGGGCAGCCTTATGGGGTCACATGTGATTAGCAGTTCTGAGTCTAAAGTTAGGCCAGCTAGAAAGGCTGATTATTCTTTTTAAGTCACATGGGTTTAGTTATAATAGCTATTAATAATACAATTTAACCAAGATAGGCCTTTTGCTATTAGAGTGTACAGAATGGAGAGGCCAGGTGTATCAGTTAGGAAAACCTAGGTTATGCTTCAGAAAATAAATAATACACAGTAACTCAAGTTATGTCTTGTTCATGTTGCAGTTTCATCACCATCAGGGGCAGTGGAGGGTTGCTGGGTAGATTCAGCCTCTGATGTGTCTCCATTTGATTAAATGCTTCAACTTCAAAGGATGCTTAAATCACTTCTACTCAGAGCTCATTGAGGAGAATTGGGCAAATGGCCCCACTCAACAATAAGAGAACTGGGACGTGTGGTACTACCTGACCAGGAGACAGTCAGAATATTTAGTAACAACACTAGTGCTTGCCACACACAAGTGGAAGAAGCATCTTTGTGTGTACTGACATCAAGGGCAATGTGTGATAGATAGCATCAGAGTAGGAGTGAGTTTAAGTGAGGGAAGAGGTGAAAAACAGAGTAGATGATCACAGAATCAGTAAATAAGCGGGAAAAGAATAAAGAACAAGTAGTGAAATCAGATAAAATGTTTCAAAGCAGAAATGAGGTAGAGGGGTAGGTTCAGCCTGAGGAAATGAGTAGTAAGACAGGTGTTGTCCAACTTCAGGTTTGATACCTATTCCAGTATTCTTGCCTGGAAAATTCCGTGGACAGAGGATCCTGGCTAGCTACAGTCCATGGGGTCTCAAAGAGTAGGACACTACTGAGCAACTAACACTTTCACTTTTCAGGCTTGGTTTACTGAGAGCTGCACATAGAAAGTCATTTCAGGTGAAAGCCAGGTATCATTTGCAGGAAAGAAGTAAGGAAATGAGGAAATGTTTTTTTAATTGTTTAATTTAAACTGTAGTCCATGGGGTCACAAAGATTGAAGGCAGGAGAAGGAAACTACAGAGGATGAGATGGTTGAATGGCATCACTGACTCGATGGACAAGAGTTTGAACAAGCTCCAGTAGTTGGTGATGGACAGGGAAGTCTAGTGTGCTTCAGTTCATGGGGCCTCAGAGTTGGACACGACTGAGGGACTGAACTGAACTAAAAGAGTTGGACACAGTTGAGAGACTAACACTTCACTTCAAGCAATGTACGGATCCATATTGTGATGTGTTTCCAGAGAATGAAGCATAACCTAGGTTTTCTGGGAATCTGATGATTCCTGATGGTCAAAGTGCAAAATGAAATGTGTGTCCACGCTCTCCAAGGTTTATTGCAGTGGTGACTGTGGAGAGAGAGAAGGGACTTGCCCAGAGCACAAAGAACATATTGGCTCCATCTGATCTATATAATTTTCAACATCCTGAGTGTGGAAGAAGTTACAAGTGTGTTCAGTTCAGTTCAGTTGCTCAGTTGTGTCTGACTCTTTGCGACCCCATGAATCGCAGCAATCCAGGCCTCCCTGTCCATCACCAACTCCCGGAGTTCACTCAAACTCACCACCATTGAGTCAGTGATGCCATCCAGCCATCTCATACTCTGTTGTCCCCTTCTCCTCCTGCCCCCAATCCCTCCCAGCATCAGGGTCTTTTCCAAAGAGTTGACCCTCAACTCTTTGCATGAGGTGGCCAAAGTACTGGAGTTTCAGCCTCATCATCAGTCCTTCCAATGAACACCCAGTACTGATCTCCTTTAGGATGGACTGGTTGGATCTCCTTGCACTCCAAGGGACTCTCAAGAGTCTTCTCCAACACCACAGTTCAAAAGCATCAATTCTTCGCCTCTCAGCTTTCTTCACAGTCCAACTCTCACATCCATACATGACCAATGGAAAAACCATAGCCTTGACTAGACAGACATTTGTTGGCCAAGTAATGCTTTTCAATATGCTATCTAGATTGGTCATAACTTTCCTTCCAACGAGTAAGTGCCTTTTAAACTCATGGCTGCAATCACCATCTGCAGTGATTTTGGAGCCCTCCCCCACCCCCCAAAAAAAATAAAGTCTGACACTGTTTCCACTGTTTCCCCATCTATTTCCCATGAAGTGATGGGACCAGATGCCATGATCTTCGTCTTATGAATGTTGAGCTTTAAGCCAACTTTTTCACTCTCTTCTTTCACTTTCATCAAGAGGCTTTTTTAGTTCCTCTTCACTTTCTGCCATAAGGATGGTGTCATCTGCATACCTGAGGTTATTGAAATTTCTCCTGGCAATCTTGAGAGTAGTAGGATAGTACTGACCATTGTTTAAATTATTTGCAATACAGCAGAAACACATTCGGATAATAAAATCTTGGAATACAATTAGTGCCCCATGTAGAGTAAACCTTTAAATTTACTCAGAAATCTGTTGTTATGTAGTCAGTAATTCGTGTCTGACTATTTTGAGACCCCATGCACTGTAGTCCCCGGGCTCCTCTGCCCACGGAATTTCCCAGGCAAGAATACTGGAGTGGATTGCCATTTCCTTATTCAGGGAATCCTCCTCACCCAAGGATTGAGCCTACACCTCCTGTACTGGCAGGCAGGTTCTTTACTACATAGCCACCAGGGAAGCCCCCTCAGAAATCCCAGTTTATTTTCTTTCCTACTAATATATGGATGAAGAACATAGTAAAAGTCTTAATTAGTTTGACGTTCACTTCTGGGAAATAAATGATGGGTATGTACATAATTAGATGTTGGACCAGAGAAATTGCTGAAATTTTGCATATGATTCCTTTTCTAAAGGTTTGTTATAGTGATGAGGTTTTTATGTTTTATGTAGCTGAATTGTTAAGTAGGTAATTATTTTAAAAAATAGATCTATTCAACTAAGGTATTAGGATGAAAATCTATTAAAGAAGATAGTGATACAATTGATTTCTGAACCAGTTAATGGTAACTGGAGGAAATAAAGTTTTTAAATCACTTAATTTATCACAAAAGTGTTTGTTAGATTTCTGTAATTTAAAAGCATCATTGTTCCCATCTTTATTTGTAATGAACTCCCTATCAATTAGATCACCAGAATGTTTTCTCTAAATTTCAATTCATAGATGTTTATACAATAAACATATTTATTGTACATTTCATATGGCCAATTATAAATGTCTTTAAAGATAAAATGTTTTGAATTAAGAAACATAAAAAAAAAAAACTCAACATTTTGGGGTAGACTTGAAAAAGAAGTAGTATGTTATCTTAAAATTAAAGGTTTAAAGCTTCCCCTATAAATAATATAAAAGGGATATGTTTTATTCATGTACAAAAATGAACCTCAAGGAAGTATTTCTAAAACTAATAGTAAAAGAACAAAACACTGAATAACAATCATCTTGGCTTTATAAGAACTTACTTTCAAGTCACTTTCTGCTTACTTTCTATTTTGATTTTCTAAAAATCAAGCCACAGTGAGGTTTTGGTTAGCAATAAGAGATCACTGGGAAACCTCTCTGTGCTTCCAAGGCCAAGATGAGATTACCTAACAGCATTCCTTAGAGAAATTTAATCTGTGTTATCTCTATGGTCTTATTTCCTATTTTTAAGAGATGTGTTTTGCCTGATTAACTAGTTTTTCTAGTAAGGTAGGTCTTGACCACCTTTAGATAAATAATATACAATTTGGGGGCTCCATTCATAATCAGCTAAGATAGCAAAAAAAAAAAAAAAGGTGGGGGGGTGGTCTGTGTACCAACGTCTACTGTATCCTGCATTATGTAAGTCTGTGTTCTGTTTATTAATGATATTCTCTGCTAGATGTGAAGAAATTTTAAAAGGGAGAGATACTGTGACATCAATGCTCTTAAAAATCATCTTAGGAAGATTTAAAGATGATTATGAAAATTTATTTTAATATAGGTGCAGAAGATTTTATTAAGGTGGCATGTCAGATGAATTTGTTAGTTAATAAATTACACTCAAACTATGGTTGACGTGATTACAATTTGTTTCTTCTGAGACAAGAGCTCTGAACCCAATGAACTTGGAACTGCAGAGGAAAACTACTTTGCTGAGCTTGTTTGAGAGATTGGCTAGCCTCCACACTAGACTTGATTGTACTATAGGCAGGTTCAGATTAGGTACTAATTCTCCATAGCTATAATGCCTTCAACTCAGTGAAATAATGGTTTCAAGCATTGCTGAGCAATTTGCTGATAATAATGTCACAATTTCAAAGTGATTGGCTGATTTAGATGAGAAAAACTCCTTGGGGCATATGTGATTTATAAAGTTTCTCTCCTTTATGTCTGCTTCAGATTCAAATATAGCTGATAAAACTAAGAGAAAGGTTTTACTTCAAAACTAAGAGAAAGGTTTTACTTCAAAACTGATGATATCCTTAATCATATGACTGATTACTGACTTAAAATTCCTTAAATTCTTGCCTACTCAGATTCTTTAATGAAGATTACACTAATATTTTTATTCACATTGGCTTAACAACAAAAAAATCTATCAATAATTAGACTATGCCTAAAGCTATATCATCATACATCATTGCTCTGGACATCTATATTTTGAAAAATAGAAAGTATATGTATTTAACCCTGCTTTTCATATGGTTAATCTTAAGTTCCAAACCTTGGTATGCCAAGCCCATCATGATCTTTGTTTTCCTTTGCTTTCCAAACTTATTTGTTTTATATCTCAATTTATTTTTTATTTTCTAGTAATTCAAATTGGCTATAGTTCACAGAATCCATTATGATATTTTAGACTTCTTTTACTTTATATTATGAAATTTCCTAATCCTTAGAATACCTACTCTGTTCTTGCTACTGAACTTTTACTCATCTTTCAAAATACACCTGAGAAACAAATTCCTCAAGTAAATTTTATCTTGTTGTGTATGGAGGTAACTTTAGGCCAGATCTCCTGGGTCCTACATTTTATAATACTTCAGTTCCATATTAGACAAATTGTCTATCATTTATATTTGTGTTATAAAGCTCTTTTCTAGATAATTAAAGTATGAAGGGTATTCACTTTATCTATATATGATCAAAATATTTGCTGCACAGAATTATGTAAATAATAATTTATTTTAATCAATATGGAGCTATTTACTAATAATATTATATTGCATGTGGCAAATTCACATACATATGAATTGGAATGCAATCTATCTTTGAAAAAATCTGCAAAATTCCTAAACCCTGAAAACTTCAGGAGTTCTAGAAGATTACCAAGAGCAGTAGATCTGTTCAGAAAACTTTGACTCATAATCTCTCTAATTGACTTTCCTGCAGCTCAAAACATTTATTTAATCCCAAACTAATATTCTCTTGTAATAGAAATGCATACAGTTGACATTGAGGGTAAAATTGGGGGAGTACGGATACAGGAAATATTTTATGTTTTCTTTCCATGAATTCTCACAGATATTTTCCTTGCTATTTACATTTTCAAGTAGTTTCTTGAATATAGCTTATATTCCCTAAATTAAAAATAGACAATTTTTAGTTGTAATTTATTGAGAGAGTAACATTGACATATATATATATTACCGTGTATAAAATAGATAGCTAGTAGGAAGCTGCTGTAATGCACAAGGAACTGATTGGTTCTCCATGATGACCTAGATGGGTGGGGTAGGGGAGGTGAGAAGGAGGCTTAGGAAGGAGAGGACACACACACACACACACACACACACACATAGCTGATTCACATTGTTGTAAAGCAGAAACTAACACAACTTTATAAAGCAATTATCTTCCAATTGAAAAAATAAAATATACATATTGGGCTTATAAAAAAGATGAGTTAGCTTTTATTTCACCTCTATCTCTATGGAACTGATAAGTACATAAGTAAAGTAGGAGTCAAAATATTTGAGAATCAGTTGCCTAACCCACATATAAGTAGGAATCCTGCATGGGGATTAAACTTATCTACAACCATGACAGTTCTAGAAAAACATCTATTTCTGCTTTATTGACTATGCCAAAGCCTTTGACTGTGTGGATCACAATAAACTGTGGAAAATTCTGAAAGAGATGGAAATACCAGACCACCTGACCTGTCTCTTGAGAAATCTATATGCAAGTCAGGAAGCAACAGTTAGAACTGGACATGAAAAAACAGACTGGATCCAATTAGGAAAAGGAGTACGTCAAGACTGTGTATTATCACCCTCCTTATTTAACTTATATGCAGAGTACATCATGAGAAACACTGGGCTGGAAGAAGCACAAGCTGGAATCCAGATTGCCGGGAGAAATATCAATAACCTCAGATACGCAGATGACATCATTCTTATGGCAGAAAGTGAAGAGGAACTAAAAAGCCTCTTGATGAAAGTGAAAGAGGAGAGTGAAAAAGTTGGCTTAAAGCTCAACATTCAGAAAACAAAGATCATGGCATTTGATCCCATCACTTCATGGGAAATAGATGGGGAAACAGTGGAAACAGTGTCAGACTTCATTTTTGGGAGCTCCCAAATCATTGCAAATGGTGATTGCAGCCATAAAATGAAAAGACATTTACTCCTTGGAAGGAAAGTTATGACCAACCTAGATAGCATATTGAAAAGCAGAGATATTATTTTGCCAAAAAAGGACCATCTAGTCAAGGCGTGATTTTTCCGGTGGTTATGTATCAATGCTAGATTTGAACTGTGAAGAAAGTTGAGCACTTAAGAATTGATGCTTTTGAACTGTGGTGTTGGAGAAGACTCTTGAGAGTCCTTCAGACTACAAGGAGATCCAGCCAGTCCATCCTAAAGGAGGTCAGTCCTGGGTGTTCATTGGAAAGACTTATGCTGAAGCTGAAACTCCGATACTTTGGCCACCTCATGCAAAGAGTTGACTCTTTGAAAAGACCCTGATGCTGGGAGGGATTCGGGGCAGGAGGAGAAGGGGATAACAGAGGATGAGATGGGTGGATGGCATCACCTACTCGATGGTAGTGAGTTTGAATGAACTCCGGGAGTTGGTGATGGACAGGGAGGCCAGATGTGCTGCGATTCGTGGTGTCGCGAAGAGTCGGACACAACTGAGTGACTGAACTGAACTGAACTGACAAGCATGGATGGGCTGATATGGCTTCCTGGTCAATGAATAAATATTGTATCCTCAAAAATGTACTAAAAGTTAAGGAAGATAAAGAATTTGTATCAAATTGGTTATAATCTATTAGGACACTAACATTTACTAGCTTGAAACAAGATTTATATTAAATAAAATCTAAAATTCCAAGGAGTAAAAGAAATAATATTAAAGGGATCAGTAATGAAATACATTGTTGTCCAACTATTCATTGCTCTTCATAACTGCTTCATAGATCCCTATTCATTATCAGGAGTTACTCAGTATTTCTATTGAGAAATACTAAAAAATCTCACATTTTTTTTTTAACTTAACCATGAAATATGCTTTGACCAGCGGAATGTGAGTAAATGTGATATTTATTATGTCAAAAACCAAAGCTTAAGTATTATTCCATGTTGTGGCTCAGTCTCTCTCTTATTTGGGTACTATCTATTCTAGGAACTTCCCTGATGGCTCAGATGGTAAAGCATCTGCCTATAATGCAGGAGACCCAGGTTCAATCCCTGGGCTGGGAAGATCTCCTGGAGAAGGAAATTGCAACCCACTCCAGTATTCTTGCTTGGAAAATCCCATGAATGGAGGAGCCTGGTGAGCTGCAGTCCATGGGATCGCAAAGAGCTGGACATGATTGAGCGACTTTACTTTCACTTTCTATTCCAGGAAATGAAGTAGAAGTGAAGTCTCTCAGTCCTGTCTGACTCTTTGCGACTCCATGGACTGTAACCTACCAGACTCCTCTATCCATGGAGTTTCCTAGGCAAGAGTACTGTAGTGAGTTGATATTTCCTCCTCCAAGAATACCAAGTCCCAGATGGAGACTGCTTCATTCAGTCCCAGGCTAGAAAACATGGGGAGCAGAGCAGAATAGCTGCCAACTTCCTGCCTTTACTGTAAAATGAGCAAGACATGAATATTGTAAAGTTCTGATATTTTGACCCTGTTGTTTTTCCAGGACTTATAGAGTAATTATTACTAGAGTTGGAGTGCTGCTATAGTATATATAAAACTAAAATAAGGTGCTACTGACTTTGGGCTCAGCATCAGGCAGTGTGGACATCATTAATAAAGCTTAGATAAATAACAATCCAAAGTTATTTCTGCTGAAATTTTGCTAAATCTATAACCTATTTGGACTTCCCTGGTGGCTCAGAGGTTAAAGCGTCTGCCTTCAATGTGGGAGACCCAGGTTCGATCCCTGGGTTGGGAAGATCCCCTGGAGAAGGAAATGGCAACCCACTCCAGTATTCTTGCTTGGAGAATCCCATGGATGGATAAGTCTGATAGGCTACAGTCCACGGGGTCGCAAAGAGTCGGACACGACTGAGCGACTTCACTTCACTTCACTTCATAACCTATTTTATAATTAGGTAGTGTATAAAATGAATTTGTGCCCCCTACACTGGTTATTTGGAGAAGGAAATGGCAACCCAGTCCAGTATTCTTGCCTGGGGAATTCCATGGACAGAGGAGTTTGAAAGGCTATATAGTCCATGGAGTCGCAAAGAGCTGGACATGACTGAATGACTATCACTCACTCACTCACTCACACTGGTTATTGGGCTTCTCAGGTGGCTCAGTGATAAAGAATCAGCCTGCCAGTTCAGGAGATGCAGGAGATATGGGTTCAAAACCTGGGTCGGGAAGATCCCTTGGAGGATGAAATGGCAACCTATCTCAGTATTCTTGACTGGAAAATCCCATGGACAGAGGAACCTGGTGCTCTACAGTCCATAGGGTTGCAAAGAGCTGGAAACAAGTGAGCAACCAAACACACATGCAAACTGGTTATTAGCTGTGTTTTGCATGGTACCACAGAAAAGAGATGAGTCTAAGAAAAAATTAGCTATTGGCAGTAAGAGATGAAACAGACAAAGAATTCTCAAAATTCAGGACTTATAGGTTTGAAAGATGGATTAAATTGCAGTCGTCAAACATAAACTTGAGAAAGGTCTGAGTGACAGAGGCCAATGAAGACGAAGTCTTAAGAGAAACATCAAATCAAGGCACAAGTTAGGGGGGAGGTGATCATCAAGCTGTTTGCTAAGAGGAGTTGCTAAGACTTCTCACTGACTTATGAGTAGAGAAAAGAGACAAAAATTGTGGTTCCCCTAAAGGACTGTTGAGGTCAAAATAGCTACCAACAAGTCTAGATGAGAGATACGTCTCAAAAAGAATTGCGGGTGTGACTATTGGAACAAGAGCTGACTGAAATCACATAGCGAAAAGTCAAATGTCTGAAAATTGTGCCTCCAAAAGTGCCACCAGCTTGGTTTAAAAAAAGACTAAAATGCAAAACAATCCTTAGCTTCTTAACTGTTCAATGACAGATACAGAAAATTACTCAGCTTCCACCACGCTCAGATTCTCCCAGGTGCCTTTCTGAGGTGACCAAGGAGAGTGACAGAACAAAGGAGAGACTCCAGGAAGGCAAAGTCTAAATTATGAGAAACAAGGATTGGCGATCATTGACTAACAGAGGAGTGAATTAAAACTGGGGGTTAATCAGGGAGTATTCCCTAAATTCCATGATGGCGGACCTTTACTGAGATATAGAGATTAACTGCCATTCAGTAAGGACTCCAAGTGTCTCTTCTTTTTCTCTGTATTACTGGGTATGTTTATTTGCTTAGAGTACTCCTGTTTCACCATAAAATATTTGGTGTGGATGAAGAATATTCTTGTATTATTTACTCATATGTTTCTAAATCAAAAGGAACTATGTCTGGATCTGATTGAGATCATGAGATGTGGGACTTTGCATTTTATGCCTTAATTAAAGGCACTTGCTTTATTCCTAGGGGAAGTATTGAGTGCCTTTTTCATGCAGGAGGAAAGCCAGTTATATCCCATCAAGAGTGCAAATTGGAGTAACTGGTGTTATTGTTTGAATTATCTGCTCTCTCCCCTCTAAGAGTATTATACAGTCCTATCTTCCAGAAAGTGGAGAATACTTTCCTACTTAATGTAAAACATGTGGAAGTGGTTTGTTTTAGCCAATAAGATGAGAGTAGACACGTCATACAAGACAACAGTTCAAACCAAATCTTTGGGTACATCTATGTAATTTATTTCAAAGTCTTCCTTAAGAACAACATATCCCAGATGTTGGTTAATCCTTCACAGTGTTTTCTGGAACTGATGCACAGGGCTAATCTGAGTTCAGTCAAATCCAGCCAAACTCAGCAGATCTCAATTAACCCAAAGCTGACCTGTAGCCTACCTTCTGCCAACCCTAGAGTTGATTTTACTATAATAAAAAATGAATGTTTCCTATGGCAATAAAGAAATAAGGAAAAACTTCATATTTACAGGTAGAATTTAGCCATATTTTTGAGACTTGGCATCTGGATAACAAGAGGATGAAACAAAATATCTCTGAAGCAAAGGTCAGAGTAATTGCAAAGGTATCAGATCAGATCAGATCAGTTGCTCAGTCGTGTCCGACTCTTTGTGACCCCATGAACTGCAGCACGCCAGGCCTCCCTATCCATCACCAGCTCTCGGAGGTCACTCAGACTCACATTCATCGAGTCAGTGATGCCATCCAGCCATCTCATTCTCTGTCGTCCCCTTCTCCTCCTGCCCTCAATCCCTTCCAGCATCAGAGTCTTCTCCAATGAGTCAACTCTTCACATTAGGTGGCCAAAATACTGGAGTTTCAGCTTTAGCATCATTTCCTCCAAAGAAATCCCAGGGCTGATCTCCTTTAGAATGGACTGGTTGGATCTCCTTGCAGTCCAAGGCACTCTGAAGAGTCTTCTCCAACACCACAGTTCAAAAGCATCAATTCTTCGGCGCTCAGCCTTCTTCACAGTCCAGCTCTCACATCCATACATCACCACAGGAAAGACCATAGCCTTGACTAGGAGAACCTTTGTTGGCAAAGTGATGTCTCTGCTTTTGAATATGCTATCTAGGTTGGTCATAACTTTCCTTCCAAGGAGTAAGCGTCTTTTAATTTCATGGCTGCAGTCACCATCTGCAGTGATTTTGGAGCCCAGAAAAACAAAGTCTGACACTGTTTCCACTGTTTCCCCATCTATTTCCCATGAAGTGATGGGACCAGATGCCATGATCTTCGTTTTCTGAATGTTGAGCTTTAAGCCAACCTGTTCACTCTCCACTTTCACTTTCATCAAGAGGCTTTTGAGTTCCTCTTCACTTTCTGCCATAAGGGTGGTATCATCTGCATATCTGAGGTTATTGATATTTCTCCTGGCAATCTTGATTCCAGCTTGTGTTTCTTCCAGTCCAGCATTTCTCATGATGTACTCTGCATATAAGTTAAATAAACATGGTGACAATATACAGCCTTGACGTACTCCTTTTCCTATTTGGAACCAGTCTGTTGTTCCATGACCAGTTCTACCTGTTGCTTCCTGACCTGCATACAGATTTCTCAAGAGGCAGATCAGGTGGTCTGGTATTCCCATCTCTCTCAGAATTTTCCACAGTTTATTGTTATCTACACAGTCAAAGGCTTTGGCATAGTCAATAAAGCAGAAATAGATGTTTTTCTGGAACTCTCTTGCTTTTTCCATGATCCAGCAGATGTTGGCAATTTGATCTCTGGTTCCTCTGCCTTTTCTAAATCCAGCTTGAACATCAGGAAGTTCATGGTTCACATATTGCTGAAGCCTGGCTTGGAGAATTTTGAGCATTACTTTACTAGCGTGTGAGATGAGTGCAATTGTGTGGTAGTTTGAGCACTCTTTGGTATTGCCTTTCTTTGGGATTGGGATGAAAACTGACTTTTTCCAATCCTGTGGCCACTGCTGAGTTTTCCAAATGTGCTGGCATATTGAGTGGAGCACTTTCACAGCATCATCATTCAGGATTTGGAATAGCTCCACTGGAATTCCATCACCTCCACTAGCTTTGTTCGTAGTGATGCTTTCTAAGGCCCACTTGACTTCACATTCCAGGATGTCTGGCTCTAGGTCAGTGATCACACCATCATGATTATCTGGATCGTGAAGCTCTTTTTTGTACAGTTCTTCTGTGTATTCTTGCCACCTCTTCTTAATATCTTCTGCTTCCGTTAGGTCCATACCATTTCTGTCCTTTATCGAGCCCATTTTTGCATGAAATGTTCCTTTGGTAGCTCTGATTTTCTTGAATAGATCCCTAGTCTTTCCCATTCTGTTGTTTTCCTCTATTTCTTTGCACTGATCGCTGAAGAAGGCTTTCTTATCTCTTCTTGCTATTCTTTGGAACTCTGCATTCACATGTTTATATCTTTCCTTTTCTCCTTTGCTTTTCACTTCTCTTCTTTTCACAGCTATTTGTAAGGCCTCCCCAGACAGCCATTTTGCTTTTTTGCATTTCTTTTCCATGGGGATGGTCTTGATCCCTGTCTCCTGTACAATGTCACGAACCTCATTCCATAGTTCATCAGGCACTCTATCTATCAGATCTAGGCCCTTAAATCTATTTCTCACTTCCACTGTGTAATCATAAGGGATTTGATTTAGGTCATACCTGAATGGTCTAGTGTTTTTCACTACTTTCTTCAATTTCAGTCTGAATTTGGCAATAAGGAGTTCATGGTCCGAGCCACAGTCAGCTCCTGGTCTTGTTTTTGCTGATTGTATAGAGCTTCTCCATCTTTGGCTGCAAAGAATATAATTGATCTGATTTCGGTGTTGACCATCTGGTGATGTCCATGTATAGAGTCTTCTCTTGTGTTGTTGGAAGAGGGTATTTGCTATGACCAGTGCATTTTCTTGGCAAAACTCTGTTAGTCTTTGCCCTGCTTCATTCCGTATTCCAAGGCCAAATTTGCCTGTTACTCCAGGTGTTTCCTGACTTCCTACTTTTGCATTCCAGTCCCCTATAATGAAAAGGACATCTTTTTTGGGTGTTAGTTCTAAAAGGTCTTGTAGGTCTTCATAGAACCGTTCAATTTCAGCTTCTTCAGCGTTACTGGTTGGGGCATAGACTTGGATTACTGTGACATTGAATGGTTTGCCTTGGAAACGAACAGAGATCATTCTGTCGTTTTTGAGATTGCATCCAAGTACTGCATTTCGGACTCTTTTGTTGACCATGATGACCACTCCGTTTCTTCTGAGGGATTCCTGCCCACAGTAGTAGATATAATGGTCCTCTGAGTTAAATTCACCCATTCCAGTCCATTTTAGTTCGCTAATTCCTAGAATGTCAACATTCACTCTTGCCATCTCTTGTTTGACCACTTCCAATTTGCCTTGATTCATGGACCTGACATTCCAGGTTCCTATGCAATATTGTTCTTTACAGCATCGGACTTTGCTTCTATCACCAGACACATTTACAGCTGGGTATTCTTTCTGCTTTGGTTCCATCCCTTCATTCTTTCCGGAGTTATTTCTCCACTGATCTCCAGTAGCATATTGGGCCCCTACTGACCTGGGAAGTTTCTGTTTCAGTATTAGAAGCAGGAATAAAATGGACTTGGAGAAAAAATGAGGAAATTATTCTGATTATAGAAAAAAAGTTAAATAATGAGAAATAATAACAAATGGACTAAAACTCTGAGCACATTGTTCAGATGCACCATCTCTGAGACTTTATGAATGGCCTAGTAGATTAATACAGACAGCCTGTGCTATGGTCATATGGTCCTACCTTCTGTTGTCTCTATTGTTTGTGTATATGCTGAAAATGCTTTCCTCTCAGAATGCTCCTAATTGTCACTAGATAGAACCTAGAAAAGCAAGTCTATTTTCAGAGTTCTCACTTTCCTATTATGGTTTGTTGAAACGTATTTAAATCTTAATTTGTTAATGTAAAATTATTTGAGCTTTTATTGGCTCTGAATTTGCACCCTTAGGAATTAGTCACAATAATAATCTAAATGTAGAAAAAAGTAATAAAATGGCAAAAAGCACCATTTCATTTATCTCTACTGTTTAACTGGGTTTTAGTTGTATAACAGTTGAAGTAATAGTATCTTTTTCTGTAAGAGAATACCACTGTCAGCTACTGAGAAAGTTGTCTTTGAACTATGTGACCTAATGCCATGTGGTTGCCCGGCTACAGCCTTCAGTGACATTTCTTTTAATCCCAAAGTCATCAGAGTCAACGTTTGGGGAACATGAGTTTATTTCAGAATAACAGATGAATATTGAAGCAATTTTCCTTGATTCCTTTATGAAAAAATGATTTTCAGTTTAATTAATTTAAAAAATATTTCATGGATGACAGGTGTTCTACAATAATGAAATGTGTTTGTTTTTATCTAACCTATGAAGTCCCTATGTCATTAGGTGATGGACTCATCTTCCAAATAATGGAATTTTATTTATTGGCATAGAGTGTTAACCTTAGCAGATATTAAAGTATTTGACAATGTGGTTCAATTCAATAATCCCATGATTTATTGACTCAATTGAGTTTTAATTTGTATTTAATCCTAACTGAATGTCATAAGTTTCTTGGATTAAGATGTTACTTTACAGAAAAACAAGTCTTTTATATTTTCTTTCTTGTACACTGAAAATTTGAGATTGGCTTAGCAAGCCACATTTGAAAGCCAGTCATACTATCTGGATATTAAATCTCATATTTATGTAGTTATGCATTAAAAATAATTTTTATAACATTTATCTATACATTGAAAGTTGAAAATATAACCTAATTTGTTTAATTGACTTTATACTATAAGATTTACATTTCATAGTAGCCTAACAAAGTGACATTAAAGTTTTTGGGAGACCTCCTAAAAATGCCTGTCCTTGGCTCAAAACAGATATGTTTCCAGGAAACTAGATGTATGACTAACAGAATTCTGCTCTGGAACTCCAAGTATTATTATTTATATTTAGTATCTGGATGCTTGTAAATTTTAAAATTATAGCCTTATTAAAACATATGTCAAATAATTCAGGACTTTTCAAGTACTATTTTGAGACCCTTTAAAGTTTGTCCTTGGTCGTAGGATATATTATAGGCTCCATATAACCTCAGAGTGCCTTTAAATTTGTTCTTGGATCACTCTCGAGAAGAAATCCACACCAGGTACCCAGTCCCTTTGATGTTATTTTGGTTCCTTAAACTTTTCAAGCATCACAGACCTCCTAAGTGCTGGAACACCATTCTTTCACCTCTTTTTTTCTATCCAATATCAATTGAATCTTCATGTCTCAAGACTTTAGCCATTTTTCTTATGAAACTTTTTCTGAAGTCTCAGACTAACTTAGCTGCCCCATTACAAACTCACTCAAGAAAAAGAGTATATATTCCTTTCTAATATTTATATTCTAATCTTAATTTCTGCATTTATCCTTTTTAAGTAATGCATTGTTTTTTAAATTAATTAATTTATTTTAATTGGAAGATAATTACTTTACAATATTGTGATGTTTTTTGCCATACATCAACATGAATCAGCCATGGGTAGACATGATCCCCCTCATCCTGAACCCTCGTCCTACCTCCCATTGTGTGTATGTTTCACAGCTTCCTTATCCATTCGTCTGCCAATGAACATCTAGGTTACTTTCATGTCCTAGCTATTGCAAACAGTGCTGCAATGAACATTGGGGTACACGTGTCTCTTTCAATTCTGATTTCCTCTGTGTGTATGCCCAGCAGTGGGATTGCTGGGTTGTATGACAGTTCTAGATGGGGATGGGGAGAGATGGGGAAACAATGATAGATGATATATCTAACCATATGTAAAATAGATGACTAGGTGAAACAATGATATACTTTTGGACTATGTGAGAAAAGGCAAGGGTCAGATGATTTGAGAGAATAGCACTGAAACATCTATATTACCATATATAAAATAGATAACTAGTGAAAGATGGATGCATGAAGCAGGGCACTCAAAGTCAATTCTCTGGGACAACCCAGAGGGATGGGGTTGGGAGGAAGGTGGGAGGAGCATTCAGGATGGAGGAGATAGACAGATAGATAAATGGGGAAACAATGGAAACAGTCCAGATTTTATTTTGGGGGGCTCCAAAATCACTGCAGATGGTGATTGTAGCCATGAAATTAAAAGATGCTTGCTCCCTGGAAGAAAAATTATGACCAACCTAGACAGCATATTAAAAAGCAGAGACATTACTTTGCTGGCAAATGTCCTTCTAGTTAAAGCTATGGTTTTTCCAGTAATCATGTTTGGATATGAGATTCAGATCACCGAGAAAACTGAGCACCAAAGAATAGATGCTTCTGAACTGTGATGTTGGAGAAGACTCTTGAGAGTCCCTTGGACTGAAAGGAGATCCAACCAGTCCATCCTAAAGGAAAACAGTCCTGAATATTCATTGGAAGGACTGATGCTGAAGCTGAAACTCCAATACTTTGGCCACCTGCTGTGAAGAATTGACTCATTTGAAAAGACCCTGATGCTGGGAAAGACTGAGGAGGGAGGAGAAGGGAATAACAGAGGATGAGATGGTTGGATGGCATCACCAACTGGATGGTATGATTTTGAGTAAGCTCCGGGAGTTGGTGATGGACAGGGAGCCCTGGTGTGCTGCAGTCCATGGGGTCGCAAAGAGATGGACATGACTGAACAACTGAACTGAACTGAACTGATGGCAGTTTTATTTCCAGTTTTTAAAGGAATCTCTACACTGTTCTCCATAGTGGCTGTACTAGTTTGCATTCCCACCACCAGTGTAACAGGGCTCTCTTTTCTCCACACTCTCTCCAGCATCTATTGTTTGCAGATATTTTGATGGCAGTCATTCTGACTGGTAGCATATTACGATCTTGGGAGATCATTTTTCAGTGTCCTATCTTTTTGCCTTTTCATACTGTTCATGGGGTTTTCAAGGTAAGAATACTGAAGTGGTTTACATTTCCCTTCTCCAGTGGACCACATTTTGTCAGAAGTCTCCACCATGACCCGTCCATTTTAGATGGCCCTACATGGCATGGCTCATAGTTTCACTGAGTTAGACAAAGCTGTGGTCCATGTGATCAGACTGGTTAGTTTTCTGTGATTGTGGTTTTCATTCTGTCTGCCTTCTGATGGGGAAGGAGAAGAGAATTATGGAAGCTTCCTGATGGGAAAGACTGACTGAGGGGGAAACTGGGTCTCGTTCTGATGTGCAGGGCCATGCTCAATAAAACTTTAATCCAGTTTTCTGTTGATGGGCAAGGCTGTATTCTGTCCCAGTTATTTGACCTTGAGGCCAAACTCTTGTGGAGGTAATTTCAGATAATATTGACCTCTTTCAAAAGGTCCCATGCATGCACTGCTACACTCAGTGCCCCCAACCTTCAGTAGGCCACTGCTGACACATGCCTCCACCGGAGATTCCTGGACATTCACAGGCAAGTCTGGGTCAGTGTCTTATGGGGTCACTGCTCCTGTCTCCTGCATCCTGGTGCGCACAAGGTTCTGTTTGTGCCCTCCCAGAGTCTATTTCCCAGTCCTGTGTAAGTTCTGGTGGCTCTATGGTTGGATTAAGGGTGACATCCTCTCAAAGGTCTTATGCCATACCCAGGTCTACTGCACCCAGAGCCCCTGCCCCTGCAGCAGTCCACTGCTGACATGTACCTCTGCAGGAGACACTCAGACACAGTTCTGTCTCAGTCTTGGTGGGGTCTCTGGGTCCTGGAGTGCACCATGTATGTTTGAGCCTTCTGAGCATCTCTGGTGGGTGGGTTTGGAGTTTGATTCTAAATGAAGTTTCACCCCTCCTACCATCTTGCTGGGGCTTCTCTGCCCCTGGACATGGGGTGTCTATTCACAGTTGCTCCAGCCAACTGAACTGAACTGATTCTGACCAACATGAAATGACACCTCATTGTGGTTTTTGATTTGCATTTATCTAATAATAAGTAATGTTGAGTATTTTTTCATGTTTTTATTAGACATCCGTATGTCTTCTTTGCAGAAATGTCCCTTTAGTTCTTTGGCCCATTTTTTGCTTGGGTTGTTCATTTTTCCGCTATTGAGTTGCATGAGCTGCTTGTATATTTTGTGCATTTATCTTTAAATGTATTGTATATTTAAATGCAATGTTAAATGCTTGTATATTTTGTGCATTTATCTTTAAATGCACAAATAAATGGGGATACAATGAAAATAGTGACAAACTTTCTTTTCTTGGGCTCCAAAATCACTATGGACAGTGACTGCAGTCTTGAAATTGAAAGACACTTGCTCCTTGGAAGAAAAGCTATGATCAATTTAGACAGCATATTAAAAAGCAGAGACATTACTTTACCAACAAAGGTCTGTATAGTCAAAGCTATTGTTTTTCCAGTAGTCATGTATGGATATGAGCATTGGACCATAAAGAAGGCTGAACACCAAAGAATTGATGCTTTTGAACTGTGGTGTTGGAGAAGACTGTTGAGAGTCCCTTGGAGTGCGATGAGATCAAACCAGTCAATCCTAAAGGAATTCAATCCTGAATATTCACTGGAAGGACTGTTGCTGAAGCTCCAATATTTTGACCACCTGATGCAAAGAGCTGACTCATTAGAAAAGACCCTGATGCTGGGAAGGATGGAAGGCAGAAGGAGAAGAGGATGACCGAGGAAGAGATGGCTGGATGACATTTCCAATTCAATGGGAATGAGTTTGAGCAAGCTCCAGGAGATGGTGAAGGACAGGGAAGCCTGGCATGCTGCAGTCCATGGAGTTGCAAAGAGCTGGACATGACTGAGCAACAATCTTTAAAACTATATTATGAGATAGAATGTTATGTTTGTCAATTCCTTCTTATTTATTTAAACCTTGGAGGAATAGCATGTGTAATTAATTCATCTGACAGTAGTTATCTGAATTGGAGAGAAGGTGTCCATGGCTGAAAGGAAAATAATGCTAAACTCTAGAATTACAAAAGCAAGCATGACTCAGAAGAAGGTCTAGCACATAGAAAAGAAATGTGATTAACTCTCCCAAGTATTTTTATAATTATGTAAATGTCTTACTACACTTGAGAATGATATTTTCATGGAATGCAAGCTCTTTATTTGCTCACTATAATTGTCCATCTAGACAGATATTTGGTAGCTGCAACATAAAGGTCAAATAAACTCCCTAACTTGTTTTTCAGCTCTTTCAGCAGATTTCCTGCAAGTTAAATGAAAGCATCAAATGAGAAATTGCAGTATCAGTTTTTTCTCCCTAATTATACAGAACTTCTTTTATTACCATTCTGAGTGTTGCTATTTCATCCGCAATCTTGAAGTATCTTCTGCCTAATGCCTCTGGTAGAGGGAAAAAAGGTCATGGCTAACACTGTATTGGCATCTTGCCTTTGTCTAATCACAGCAGGAGCCATTGGTCTATGGAATGTTTAAAGAAAAGATATTTGTGGCTTATATGATGATTGAGCAACTGTACAATACCCCAGTTGGGGGTTAATTAGAAATGAAAGGGCTTAAAATTTCTCTCAAAGCAGATCTCTTTGGGGAGGTCATTTTCAGAAAGCATCTCATTTATGCATCTCTGAAGTGCTTTTTAAAAAGCATATTCTTTTAACAAATGGACAGTCAGCCAAAAATCAGGAGGATCAGAATAAGAAGAGATACATTAATGAATAAGAAGTAACTGTAACAATCCATTAGGAAACTTAGCAATTTCTGTCTGTTTAAATAGTGCCATTTGCCTATATACTACCACCGATATTATAAAATAATACTAATTTTTATGGCAGGCATTTTGTAATTGGTTGTTTCAGTCATTTTTTCTGTTTATATTAAAGGACAAATATTATTCTTACATTAAATTATGTTCAGAGTAAGAGAGAATTATATAAATTATCTGCAGAGGAGAACCAGTTAATTTTGTCCTACTTACATCGTAAAACGGATGAGATACTGTTGAAACCATGAAAGAAAATGTGATGTTTCAGTGAAGACTCAAATGAATATAGGATCTTCTACTAGCCATAGAAAAAAGAAAAAGAAAACATAAATTTACATAGTTTATTTACACTCTGGTAGCTTATAGTCTAGTAGAAGATATGTAGTAGATTCAAAAATCATTATAATAGGTGTCTTTTGCTAGGTCCCCGAAAATGTCACCTCCATGATAACCTATGGATAAACCAAAACCAAGTGTGTTACTTCAGTAGTGGGGAGCCCTTGAATTGACAGAGTCCTCCAAGGGTCTCAGAAAGGAGACATCAATGGCAATATATTCAGAAGGTTTTGGAGATTTCATTTTTCTTCTTTTTCTTTGAGGATTCACTTTAGAAATTTATCATTTTAAATACCTTCTTCTCTCTTTGAAATGTATATAAATCCTTTTGAAGACTAGATTGGCATTTTGTTGGTTTATAGCCTAGGGATGTCTTTCTCAAAGACTTGAAGATTGTTTCTTTGAAATGTAATCGTCAAGAGAGATAGCACCCCTAACTCCCAGTCTCTTTGGGAAGATAGGATGCCCTATTTCTGTGAGCATTTCACTCTGAGATGCTAAACTACTTCCTATCATAAATATATGATAAGTTTGTTTATCTTTTGAATAAAGCTAATTAATTCACACAGATGGAAATCAGGGTAATAAGTCAAAGCTAAAATGAACTATGTGTGATAAATGGTGCTGTCAATTCTCTGACTTGAGGACTACTTATCACTCATCTTGAAAACCTGTAAGTAATAGGTCGTATCTGCATGCTTGTGTAAAAAGTGTGAAACTTATTTTTGTCTTTGAAATCTCTTAGCAGATTGCTTGTAATGAACATCACACTCTGGTTTAATTAATGTTTACTCAATAATAAACCTGTTCTTTATCTCTACTACTTCTGTGGAAATAATTTCTGGGTTGGGAGACTGTTTATAATTTGTTCCCCAACACTGTTTGGGACTGGACAAAAGTTGTTCTGTAATAATTTAGGATTGGTGGGCACAAGGAGAGAAAGGTTTTAAGTGAAACTTGAAAAGTAAAGATTTATTTGTTCAGCTAAATAGAGCATTATTATTCTGAGAAGGAGCTATGGGTAAGTAGACTAGTCCATTGTTCAGATAAACAGATATTTAGTAAGTTCCTAAAGCAATGAATAAAATTACTATAACTTCATTTCCATGGATAAATTTTTTCTGGAGTATTCAAATCATGTTAATTGCAGGCAATAGAATATTAAATTCATGTTAGTATAAAAAACAAGCTGTGGGGCTGTAAACGGTTTTAATTCTCATGTGGAAACTTGCCATTTCAATGATATAAGCCAACTGTTGTTGGTGTTCAGAGTAAAGAGGCATCATATTTTAGTTGTGACAAGAGAAGGCATGTTCATGATTCTTGAAATTCATGACTGCTTGAAGACAAGAAAGAATTTCAATAAAAGGGCATGAGTAGCAAAGATGTTCTAGCTAGGATTAATTTGACTAGGATACGGAAATATCATCTTGGGAAAAACAAGGGAACCTGAATATGTAGCTCCATTGATAAGTAGCCAGAGATGAGGCTGAGAGAAGAGAACCTGAATATGTAGCTCCATTGATAAGTAGCCAGAGATGAGGCTGAGAGAATAATAGGGGAGAGATTCAGAAGAACTGAGTGTTGATGTTAGGTTTCTACTTGGTAGGAATCAGGGAAAGAAAATCAAATTCATCACTGATTTAATAAAGACATATCAATTCAGTGTATCTCTAGAGAAAATATAACAGCTAGAATGTTTTAGAAACAAGATGTATTATTATTATTGCCTTTAATTATCCAGTATCAAAAGATGTCTAGGGACTTCCCTGGCAGTCTAGAAGTTAAGACTTTGCCTTCTATTTCAAGGCATGCAGGTTTGATCCCTAGTTCATGCCTCCTGACCAAAAAAAAAAAAAAAAAAGAAGCAATATTGTAACAAATTCAATAAAATGACCTGCATTTAAAAATATATATTTTAAAAAGAGCATTCATTAAAAATAAAAAAAATTTTAAAAATGTCTGGAGCAGT